>OY756222.1:8219036-9675703 GCA_963576875.1 Acrobasis repandana
TCACTCGCACAATCAAACATTTTTAAAGATTATTAAATAATGAGTAATTTTTAAATAAGTGTTACATTATCATTCTACATAATTATATCGTGGATATTTTAGATGTTTTTATATTGTGTAGACATGACTACATCGTAAATTAGTTGATCAAAACTTTAAATCTTTGATCAACTAATTTACGATATAAACAATTTCTACACAAAAAACTATAACTATTAACAGTTTGTTAATTGTCAGCCCTTATTAGTATTAAAAATGTTGGTCAATATTATTTAGGTACTCATTTTAAAACATACTTCTTATTTCAGGAGCAAGAAAGAGAAATGCAAATGAGGCAAGAACAACAGAAACACCAGTACATGATGTCTGCCAACAGCGGCTACTACATGCCCGGAGTTACCATGTCCCAGTACCAGCCTGGCTTCCCCAATCCACCAATGTACGCCAATCCGCAGTTCCATCCGCAAATGATGCCACAAGTCACGACCGATGGCTCGATGCCCATGCCGGGACAACCCCAAATGTCCCAGGCCAACATGCCAATGGGAGTCAACCAAATGGGCACAATATCTCAGTCAATGCCACAACTAACCAACACTTTCGCCATGACAACTTCCGGTGTCGCCATTAGCCAAGCTCCAGGCGCCCAGCCATCAATGAACCAGTCAAACGTCAGACCCAATGTATCCCAACAGCTACCCATGCAACAACAGATGCTCATGCAGCAAATGATGAGGATGCCAGGCCAACCGGGAATGCACCAAATGATGCCGCAAAATATGCCCAATGGACTCCCCGGCCAAAGCATGCCTCAGCAGAATGGGCAACCTAATCAATTGCCCAAACAAAGTCAACAACTGCCCAATATGGGGCAAGCCATTCCTGGTCAACAAAACCAGCAGATGATGAACCCTAGCAACCCGATGCTGAGCATGCAAATGCAGAATATGAGAATGTCAATGATGCAAGGCAACCAATCTAATCCAAATCAGCAAATGTCATACCCAGGCATGCAGAATCAGCCAAGTAGTCATTTACCCTCTCAAGTTTCAAATATGCAGCAGCAATCTCAGGTAATGCCCGGCCAGCCGATGTCGTTGCCCAGCCAGGCGATGTCGTTGCCCAGCCAGACAATGTCGTTGCCCAGCCAGGCGATGTCGTTGCCCAGCCAGACGATGCCGGGACACGCATTGCCGACTCAGTCTCAAAACATGACCATGCCAAATCACATTCCTTCTGCTAATCAAAACGTTCCTCCGCAAGGATCGCAGGGCCCTCAGCACAATCAACAGCTGCCGCAGCAGCCTCAGCAAGGGCAAATGACTGTAGGCCAGGCGATGCCAATGCCAGGGCAGATGATGCAAGGTCAACATATGATGCCGCAAGCCCAAAGTATTCCTCAACAGAACCAGATGGGTCAAATGCCTCAGGCGACGATTAGTCAGCTACCTCCAAACCAACAAGGGCAATCGGTTCATGGTCAGGTACCCCATCAAATGCACGCCCAAATGCCAGCACAGATGAATGTGGCCGCTCCGCAGATGCAAAACCAACAGATGCCGCAAGGACAAAATATTCCTCAGGGGCAACCAATGCCGCAGGGTCAACAAATACCTCAAGGCCAACAATTACCCCAAGGGCAAATGATTCAAGGGCAGCAGATGCCTCAAGGTCAACCTGGGGTGCCTGGTCAGCCTATGAAGCTGCAACAGAACTTTGCTAACGGCCCTCAAGGACCAAGTGCCTCTCAGCAAACGCCCTCCAACCAACAAACACAGCAATCGCAGACCACTGTAAAGTCTGAACACAATAACAATGGCACGGCAGAACTGATAAGCTTCGATTGAAATCTTGCATGTACATTCTAATGGCGAGATTTATTATTCAACTGACTGTTAAACTTACAACATTAAGGTAAGTATGTAAAAAAGGGTTTGCAATAATTACGCAAGGAAATTGATCAAGTTGTAAGACGTTTTAAACCAAAATAATGTCATGTATAGATAATATGAGATTTTTTAAATATTAAAGGTTATATGCTTGGCATCACAATGTAATACAGAATCAATCTTGATGAAATATATACACCGGATTGTTCTCAGAAATAACGTTTCGAAATAGGGGCCATCTATATATTACGTCCCAGCGATGGGGGCGGGGGTGTCATGCCAAATGTAAAAGTACGTGTTAAATTTATTGGAAAAAGCGTGACAAGGGAGGGAGAGGGGTTCGAAAAGTCGTAATTCTGCATGCCATAATATGTAAACGGCCCCAAACAAGGCTTGCAATGATCGTTTTCTGAAAACAAAATTAGTCAAAAATGATTCTATATTAGGTTATGACGCCATACGCTTTTATCGTCACGAGTGGTTAACAATTATTTATACGATTATATTAACATATTATTACAGTAGGTGCAGATCGATATTTAGCTATCCTCATATGAAAATATTAGCCACATATTTCATTTGCAGTAGTCAGTTTAGTTTTCATGGCACCTCTTTGGTCATTTATTAACCCTGATATTAAAACGTATTTATTTAGTTAGATGAATACATTCATTAACGATTAATTACGCATATTTATACAATGGGTCTCGACACACATGCGCATCTTTCAGCCGCTGAATTCTTTTTCACAACATGACGTGCAGTTTCGGGCAGTTTTTCTATACAGATTTAACAGAAAGCAGGTTGGAAGGCATACGCATGACAGACATCAAGTTAAACTTGACGCATGTAATATTCTGCTCGGTGTGGCGATGGAAATACAAAAGGCATTAGGGTTGCTACACATATAATCGGGCCGGCATTCATTGTATAGCCTGGCGGTTAATTCGAATATAGTAGATAAATGTTTGTAAAAGCAGATATAATTGCTTCGGATTGGCTATATTGTTCGACAAATAGTGCCGAACCGAAAATGCCGGCCCGCGTATGTTTGTAGCAACTCTTACGAGCATGTTGATTCGAACTTACGGTACTGAAGCTTCTGTAAATGTAGCGGGGCCCTACTATCCCCTGTCACAAAAACATTTTTGTCACCCTCATTTTTGTCCTCTTATGATAATTAATAATCTTGCTTCAATAAATAAACGTAATAAATTATTAAGAATATATTTATGAAGACCATTTTGAGGAGCGGTTTAGGTATTGCCTTGTAATCTATGTAAATGCAAACATGTAAAAATTTCGTCGCTCGTAGTTTATTTAGATGGTAATATAATAAAAAGAGATATAAATTCAAATATTTTTATTTTTTTCATTGCTGAACAATTGTTACGTTAATTTGTTATTACTTAGTTGTAAAGATTAACAAATAAGTTAGTGGACCAAGCCATGTTGCGAAAAAAATTAGGAACTAAATTTAACATGGCTTGCCCTATAAGGGTCATCGCACACTGGCGCAGAGTCAAAGCGTCTCGTCGCGTCATGTTTTTCGCCTAAATATATTCATCTCTATTATCCCAATTTTAAGGTGCAAATTAAACCATTCTACTTCAGCCAAACGTAGACTCGCGTTGACGCGCGGTTCCATATTTGCATAATACTTTGTACCTTAATAATGGGATAATAGTGATTAATAATACTTTAAGCGAAAAAACATGACGCGACGCGACGCTTTGACTGTGCCAGTGTGAGCTGACCCTTACACATTAAAAAACATTCGGTGACACCATCAATTGTCCACTATCTTAGTTGTTGACCTATATTATTATTGTATGATACCAATAAAATTTTTAAAATAAAAACTTGTTTATTTATTGTTGTGTTATCTATTCCTATCCTACACTCCCATGTCGGTCTGGGAGAAAAGAATAAACAGGCAAGTGCGAGTCGGGACTCGTACATGAAGGGTTCCGTACAACCACCACCGTACAATGTTTTAAAACGCAGAAACACGATTCTTGTATGACGACCCCCTTTAATTATTATTAAGTTTATCTTATTTTTAGTATTTGTTGTTATAGTGGTCATAGTAATACATAATCGGTGAAAATTTCAGGTGTCTAGCTATTACGGTTCAAGAGATAGAGCCCTGTGACAGACGAACAGACAGCGGAGTCTCAGTAATAAGGTCCCGTTTGCACCCTTCGGGTACGGAACCCTAAAAAACGTAGAATGTACCTGCTGCTTCTCTTTTCATACAGCGCGAAAGCCGGTCTAGAGAATGTGCGAGAATCTGAATCGTGTCTATAGGCGATGCGGCCAGCAATCTAATCAGTTTTGATTGCTTTTTTCTACCTTCACATCAGTCAGGTCAGGGAGCCCAAGAGGGGATTTTGGGATTTACTCGAGCGCGTCTTTGCTGGTCTGGGAGAAAATAAGAAACATAGAATGTACCAGCTGCTTCTCTTCCCGTGCAGATCGTAAAAGCCGATCGAGGGAATAGGCGAGAATCTGAATCATATCAATAGGCGATGCGGTTAGCAACCCATCACTATTATGATTTCCCTTTTCCACCTTCGTGCCCACCATTACGCTAAAAGTGGCCTGGGCCTTACCGCCCTAGGCTCTGTCTGCCCCATTAGGGATAAAGACGTGATAGTGTATTATGTCGTAGTTGAATGGTATAAACCGCTAATTCACGATAAATCTAGTTTGGCATTACAGCTCAAACAGCCGGATATGGTTCAGCTGGATTGTCTAAGATTGCGCAACGTGTTACGTTCATTCAAACCGCTAACAACGTTTCCAAACGGCTAGCGGTTTCGTGAAACAGTAGCGGTAATCCGCTGTTTGACGATACCGTTATACAATCCAACTGCGGTGTAGGGTTACCATAATGAAATATAACTGGGTGTCTATTAGAATACAGATTTTTTCGACATCGAATTTCATTTCCCAGACAACTATTCCATTTTATTGCTATAGGTTTGCCCTAACCTAGTAAAAAGGATAGAACTTTTCATGGTATATAATACAATGAAAAGTTCTATCCTTTTTATTGCATTTTAAATTGTATATAATTTCTTTAGATAGAATTGTTCAACAACTTCTCTAGCCGCATGGATGAATACAAGTCGACCATTCCATCCTGCGTATTAGAGTTCGCTGTTTTACAAACC
Source organism: Acrobasis repandana (assembly GCA_963576875.1). NCBI lineage: Eukaryota > Metazoa > Arthropoda > Insecta > Lepidoptera > Pyralidae > Acrobasis > Acrobasis repandana. The sequence goes on from OY756222.1 coordinate 8,224,105, forward strand.
GAGCTGTAATGAATTAGCGGATTATACCATTCAACTGCGACATATACACAATAAACAAAAATAAAGCAAATTCTATCTGTTAAGGGTATCTGTATTTAGTTAATATATTATATTAACTAAATAAATAACAATAAATCCATGTAATGTGTATTATTTTCTATCTAAGTAGAATTTTACAATTTTTTTAAGTGAAGGTTTGCACCATGGCAACGTAAGAATATAAAAATAAAATCAAATGATTACGCCAGCCAGTAAGAAAACTTTAAAGTATGAAGGTTTTAACACTGCCCCTTACTCGAACAAACTATGCAAAGGTATTGCCAGCAAAATGTAAGAGTACAATATTAAAATTGAACCAAATAATAAAACAAATAAATCAATACATGTTACACAATACATGTTATAGGACATGAAACAAATGTTACATTAAACCTAAGCACTTAATAAAATAATTGTGTTTCACCTTAGGTAAAGCTTTCGTAAAAAGATCTGCCTCCAGCTCAGAAGAAGGCTTGTAATCTAAATTAATTAATTTACGATCAACACATTCTCGTATAAAGTGATGATGAACATCTATGTGTTTAGTCCTACGAAAACACTCATTTTCTACCATTTTCAATGTACTACGATTGTCGTTATAAATGGTGATTGTCTTAGATTTCAACCATTGTGTACAGTTAAGTTCCTGTAAAAAATTACGGATAAATTTCGCCTCTTTTACAGCATTGCCAAGAGCGTAATATAATATTCAGCGTCTGTACTAGAACAGGCCACGTTTTGTTGCTTGTGGCTATGCCAGTTTATGATGCAATTGCCTAATCTAGTTATAAAACCAGAATAAGACTTTCTGTCGTTGATATCCCCCGCCCAATCTGCGTCGGATGAGATTGTAACTTCATTATTTCCTCTTTTAAAATTGAGTCCATAGTCAGTTGTACCCGATAGATACCGTAAAACACGCTTAGCAGCAGTCCAGTGAGACTCATTATAACAGGTGTTATATTGACTAAGCTTACTGCATACAAACGCTATATCTGGCCGTGTACAAACAGCAAGATACATTAAACTTCCTATTAGTTCCTGATACGGAAATCTTGGATCTATCTTATCTGCTTTTGTAATATTAAAGTTAACTTCCATTGGAGTTGCTATGCTATGACATTCATTCATGCCAAACTTTAATAACAGATTTTTCACGTATTCAGATTGACTTAACTTCAAAATGCCTTGCTCTCGGTTCCTTTCCACTTTCATACCTAATACTTGTTTTACAGGTCCAAGCAGTTTAATTTTAAAGTTAGAACTAAGTAAATTGTAAAGTAATTTCTTTTCATGTTCATTAGAACTGAATATGAAGAAGTCATCTACATATAAAGGCTATAATTACTTTATTTTTGAAATAAACACATTTCTCAGTTTTTAGTTGTGTAAAACCATTTGTAACTAAAACTTAATGAACTTTTTCATTCCATGCTCTACTAGCTTGTTTAAGTCCATATAAACTCTTTTTAAGTAAACAGACTTTATTCTGCCCCTCAATCATAAAACCAGTAGGTTGTTCCATAAAAATTCTCTCATTGAGGTCTCCATTAAGAAAAGCTGTATTAACATCAACATGTTCAATGTCCATGTAATTTTGAATACCAATTGCCAAAAGTAAACGTAAGGTACAATGTCTAACAACAGGTGCAAAGGTTTCTTCAAAGTCAATGCCGTATTGTTGTGTAAATCCTTTAGCAACTAATGTAGCTTTGAATTTTTTAAAATTACCACTTGGATCAACTCTTTCTTTAAAAAACCCATTTGCATTTTATAACGTTACTATCTTTTGGTCTATCAACAAGTTCCCAGACGTTATGCGATAAAAGAGAATTATATTCTTCCTGCATAGCCTCTAACCATTGTTTGCTTTTCTCAGACTTTATGGCTTCATTGTACGTTCGAGGTTCACTCCGTCCCATTAAGCCTATTTCATTGAAATAGTTGATTTCATAATCTTGAAATGTTATAGGAGGACAACGGGTACGTACAGGTCTAGAGTTTTCTGCGACCTCAGAATCTGTATCAAATCTTACAGAAGAAGCAGGCTCTATATTTTCAGAAGTTTGAGTATTATTCAATGATGACTCAATAACATTTTGTTTATCAGAGAAAATCTCATCAATAATAGGATGATCTACAACAGTTTCCTTATTAATATTATTCTGAATTTCAGAATTGATAGATAAATCTGGTGTAGCATATTCATCACCGTCAGATTCAATAATGTCTGCCTGAGGATTGTTCTGATTATAAATCGAAACTTCGACAGAATTCATAGAATCATTTAATTTATTTGACTTATTAGTCTTGAATTCAATACCTCTAACATTCTCAAGAAATTCTGCTGAACGAGCTTTAATCATTTTGCTGCCATCAGCTGGATCACCAAGTCTATATCCTTTTGTATGATCACAATATCCTAACATAATGTAGGGTTTTGATTTAGGATCAAGTTTTGTACGTTGGCATTGTGGAGTGAGAGCATATGCTATACAACCAAAGACTTTAAGATGACTAAGGTTAACTTTAGCACCAGTCCACAGCTCTTCAGGAGTAGCCTTCTTTAGAGCAGCGGTTGGACTACGATTCTTTAAATAGCAAGCAGTATTGACTGCTTCAGCCCAATACTTTTTTTCTAAGCCAGCGTCTTGCAACATTGCTCTAGCTTTTTCTATTAAAGTTCTATTAAGACGTTCAGCAACTCCATTTTGCTGATCCACATTAGTTTCGTGTATTATACCGCATCGCTTAAAATATTTCTCAAAACTTTTGTTGCAATATTCTGTGCCGTTATCACTTCTGACACGCTTAATCTTTAGATCGGTTTGGTTTTCAACAACATTTTTGAATTCAATAAACGTATTCAAAACAGTAGATTGATCTTTTCGATCCAAAAAATAAATAAAAGATTTTCGCGTAAAATCATCAGTAAAACTAATAAAATAACGACTTCCACTCCAACTATGAATGGACATCGGTCCACAAATATCAGTATGGATTAAATCCAACTTCATCACGCTTCTATGTGCTTGACCACGGGGAAAAGATTTAATCTTTTGTTTACCTTCAATGCAAGGAGGACATGATTTCAGATTTCCATTTGGAAAAGTAATACCGCGTGCCAAAGAATCACGAAGGGTTAACACACCTTTAAAACTTAAGTGTCCTAAGCGACGATGCCATAGCTCCAACAAATCTGTACTGGATACAAAAGCTTTACCTTCGGTTGACATCTTAGGCTCTTGGTTATTTAATAAACATTCCTCTTTTTTATTTATTTTGTAAACACCGTTTATATTAATTGCTTCCAGATCACATGATCCAGTAATGGATACATTATCCTTCCTGTAAACATAACATTTATTAATATCAAATACTAAAACATAACCTTTTGCTGCTACTTTGCTAACCGACAAAAGATTTGCTGCTACCTTTGGTACATACAAAGCATTTTTAATAACTTTAACACTGTTATTATTTAATGTCACATTGACATTTCCTACGCCTTCACTATACATTGTATCGCTATTAGCTGTAGTAATTTGGGTTTTAACTTCAGAAGAATAATTAAATAACCAATCCTTCCGATTAGTCATATGACTAGTGCAACCTGAATCTAAAATCCAGCTATCACGATCACAAAAAATACTAATTAAAGCAGTCTCAGTTGAAAATAAAGAAGTATCAATTCCCTTTTTCGATGATGATGATGAACCATCTTGAGATGAATTATTGTTTAGTTTTTTCTTGAAATTTTTCAACTTTGAACATTTAGGCTTGATATGTCCTTTGACATGACAGTTGTGACAGATAGGAACAAATTTGTTCTTTGCTAGTAAAATCTTTTCGGATTGTTCTAAATTTGAATCTATTGACTTTTTCTTGAATTCACTCTGAATTAATTGACATTTAACAAAATCTGATGTCAGCTTTGAAAACATTTTCATTCTTCCATGCTTCAGAAGCTGTCACTGCATTCTTTACATGTGGATAACATAAAGGTTGAATATTTAGACAAATTTTTGCATACGCCTTTTGATCTTTGGTGGGATTCTTTGTAGCATCACCAGATCCATCCACAAACTCCCATAAACCATGGTCAATCAACACCAATTTCATCTGAAATTTCCATGTTCCATAATTGTTGACACCTTCCAATTTACCGATGGACATATTAGAGCCGGTACTCACGATAACATTATCGTACGAAATATTTCCATCCATGATGAAAAAATTATATTTCACTTCACAAAAAAAATAATCACATAAATAACACGTAAATTTACTATTATTTGTTATTATTGGCCCATAACCAATGTTAATATATTATATTAACTAAATAAATAACAATAAATCCATGTAAATTCACCAAATGTATTTAATATAATTATTAGTATTATTTTCTATCTAAGTAGAATTTTACATTTTTTGAAGTGAAGGTTTGCACCTCAGAACAATAAGTTTGCACCATGGCAACGTAAGAATATAAAAATAAAATCAAATGATTACGCCAGCCAGTAAGAAAACTTTCAAGTATGAAGGTTTTAACAGTATTTTACTACTGCGACGCGAATCGCCTCAACTTCAGAGCGAACTAGAAGTTTGGCGCGACCTGTCTGTACCCCTTTTGAGGCCTTCTTCACCGCCTCCTCCTGAGCTTGCAGGTAATTGGCCTTAGGTATTGGCGAGGCATTCATCGGACTTTGTACAAGTAAAGCAGAGCATAGGATAAGATCCATAGTCTCTGCCTACCCCTGTGGAAAACAGGCGTGCGTGATAGTATTTATGTATTATAAGGATATGACTAAAGAAGCAACAAAGCTAAAGATAGGCTCTAAAGGACTTATATAATCGTAAAATCATTTTCAAAAAAGAATTGTAGCATTATTCAGTTTCTGAACGAAAATATAAAATAGCGCGAATTGTGCTTTCTGTCAAAGTCAAACGTTTTCCTGACTCCTGCTGGCTGGCTGTCAAAAGTGGTCAAAACAAAAATAAAGACTTGCTTTGGTTGGGCTTTTTAAAGTTTTATTTTATATTGTCAATTTCTAAAAGTGTAGAACCAGATTAGAAATGGAAGATGAAAATCAAGACGGCCCCTTTACCGTTTGGCAAATGTTCAATGCGCCAACAATGGCCCTATTCAACAATTTAGACCGTGCTGCTGAAGGGCTTGAAAGACTCCTGACTTCGATCTTGAAATTGTCCGGGTAAGTTTATTTCATAACTTCTTTAGCGTGTTGCTAGCTTTTACCTGCGACTCCTGTATGCAACGCATGTAGCCATCAGGAAAATAAAAAAATATATTATGTATATAGGTAAAAACGTCCGTGAGTACATATCTCAATAGTAATAACCTACCTTTATGCCTGATAATGAAAGAGAAGAGTAGAATAAAATATATTTTAAATTTTCAAGTTTTATCATCTTAAAATAAGGTCGGATAGGTTGCATATCACCACATTCTCCCGTGGTTAGGAAGAAACATAGTCGTGTAAATAATTAGGTAGGTGCCTCTCTCTTGACGAACGACGAGGAAGCACAGGACTCTGTACAACTGGAGCGTTTGGAGCATTACTAGCTTCTTGCTCATCAGACAACTCGTCACTAGACTCAGCCGAGTTCCAGCTAGATGAAGATTCTTCTGTATTATAAGAATCATTCCCGGTTGGGGCTAAATGCCGGTTGGAAACGACCAGCTCCCGGCCGTTCTGAAGTCGTACATGTGAATGTTGATTATTCGCCTCCAGTAAATCCACCTGTTGCTAGCTTTTACCTGCGACTCCTGTATGCAACGCATGTAGCCATCAGGAAAATAAAAAAATATATTATGTATATAGGTAAAAACGTCCGTGAGTACATATCTCAATAGTAATAACCTACCTTTATGCCTGATAATGAAAGAGAAGAGTAGAATAAAATATATTTTAAATTTTCAAGTTTTATCATCTTAAAATAATAATGAATGCAATGAAAACCTACCCAAAGCTCAAAGAATAAACAATGTAATGAAATTTTCAGAGATTTTTCAGAAGTTTTGGTACCTCGGATAGGATCTTCCAAAATTCCTGATTCCTATTACAGTGCCTTTAATACCTGGCTACTAGGTAGATTATTTTATGTTTGGTCAGTCAAGGAACTGGACAGGTAAGCAATATTTTTTAAAACTTACTACCTACTCTCCTTGTTTGTCGTTGATTCATATTGCAAAGAGTAGGCTTAACTAAATGTATAGCCTTGTGATTCCCAGCAGAGTAGAATAGGACCATTCCAAGTCTTCCCGTGGGTGTCATAACAAACACAACCTCTCCAACCCGTCTGGCCAGCGTAGAGAGTGTAGGCCAAATCCTCTGACTGCTCTGGCTAATATATGGCTCTGGTAGTACAGAGAGGGTCGTGCTCCTGCAGTGGAGACTAAAAAGGACCTGATGATGATGAACTAAATGTTGCTTTACATACTCGTTTCTCTTTAATTTGTTTCTATGTATAATTTATAATGTTATTTTTTGTGCATTATGTTAAGTACCTCTGTAAAATTTACTGTAACATAAATGATTAAACATTCTCCTTGCCAGGATTGTAGACAAAATGGATGTCAAGTTTTAAAAGCAAAGCATTTGCTTTTGCCATTTATTCAGTAAAAAAATTCTAGGTTTATGTTTATTCATATCAATCAACGACCTTTGTATATGGAAGCGGTCATTGATGTAATAAAAATATATTTGGGGACCACCCAAGTATTACTTAAGTTTTCTTATCATTTCAGAATACATGTCTCCAGCAAAGATGCCCAGTTGAAAATATTGAACATATTGTGTGTGAATGGTGCATCATTCTATGACAAGTTACATTCACACTACTGTGATATACTCAAAAGAATAATTGTATACTACAATGAGTATAAACTGCAAGATAGATCACTACTTACACTTGAGAACTTCAAACCAGAAGTCATAAACATTCCTAATACAGATCTGAACTTACAGCCAATATTTGTGACCATTTCAAATATTGAAACATGTGAGATAATTATCAAACTAGTCCTACAACTTTTTTCTGAGAGTATACCAACAAACTCCCTACACATAAATAAAGTGGAATTTGAAGAACTCTTTAATAAAATTCTTTATATGATTGAACATTTTAATGTAGATTTAAAATTGGCTTCATTAAAGTTTTTCTCAGATTTGATCAAGAAGTATGATGAAGTAGCAATCAGCAGGTTTTGCGATGTTTATCCAAATGTGTTTGGAGAATTGCTTTTATGCACAGAAGCTTTAACAAAATCTTGTGAGGTATTCTGTAAGAATGGAACTATTCTATTAACAGAGTTTAAGGATTTTGTTATTATATTAGAACAACTGCTAAGCATTGGTGAAAATAATATTAAAAAAGAATATAAGGAAGCATTGTTAAATATATGTGTAGTAGTGCTGAAAGAAGATAATATATTTGAAGATACATATGAAGCGGATTCATTGAAAATGCGCTGCCTCTCTTTAAGCGCTCAATTAGAGTTTCCCAAAAATATAAATAATCTAGAATATATTAATCCAGACCTTAGCAAGTCTGGACAAGGCATACATGCACTTTCTGAGTTTTATATTAATAATATAACTTCATATATTCAAAGTTGCCAAGAAGCTGAAAAGCCTTTAAATTTGAATGAGAACTGGTGCTATAATCAAGTTATACTTACCATTACAAAAGCATTGGAATATACTGAAAATTGTGGATGTATAGAAATATCATTTATTTGTAATAAGTTACATAGGTGTACTGCTGCATTGTATATTTTGCTAAATGTCTATATAAAGAGCAAAAATATAAAAGTCTATAAAAATACTTTTGATGTTGACAACATTATTGAAAAGAGCCATGCCACCAGGTTATGGAACATGTTTCGTATAATAATCGAAAAAAACAAACGTAAAATGTATGGTACTTTAGAATGTTTAGGTCCATTGCAAGAAATATTTGATTCTGTTATAACCATCACTGCTCTGGGAAATACACAACTACAAGATAACAACAATATTTTACAAATATTATGCTTGGAAATACCTCCTCAAAAATTAGAAAATACTTTTCTACACATAGAATATAATTTACCAACATTACTAAAGAATGTAATTATTACAAAAATGCTGATACAAAGTAAATTGAGTGAAAATTGGAGCCAAACTGCTACAGTATTATTGACTTATTTCTCTAAAAATAAAACAATTTATAATTACAAACAGGTAAAAATAATATATACTTACATAATTATTTTGTTATCTGTTTAATTTCCACATCCCTAACTAATTTTTTTTTTCAGGTTATACCAATATGTCCAATGCTTTTGATTACTAAAACCTTCTCTGCAAGTAAGCTGATAAGTGAAATTCTTATGCCAGCATTTTTAACTAAGGACGAAGAAGTACAAATGGAAATAACTAAAGTGTTGCCAGTACTGGCTTGTATGACCTTAGGCTCTTATGAAATTGTAATAAATGGCAAAGGAAACGAAAAAGGCCATGTGATATACAAGAATGATACAATTAATATATGTGTTATATGTTCAAATTGCCATGGTCCAGTAAAACATACAGAATATGCCATTAAGATTGGTTCAGAGAGCAGTAATAATTCTGTTAGCAATATCTCGACTATAACAGGCGTGAAGACTTTGTTTGCCAAGTTTGTAAATGTAAAACAGTATACTAATTTAGAGAACAGTGAATATTGGAATCTGCTTAGAAGATTTTGTCATCATTTCTATGTATTTAATTATGGAGCGCCTCCAGTAATACTAACTATTGAAAACAGCTCAAAAATTTTAAATGCTTTCAAACCTCTTATTGATGGGACTTTGGTATGTATTTTATATTATTTTTAATATTATTTATAGTTAGTGGCCAGGCCAGCACTAATTTAAGACTTGTTAACGATTGCCATGTAGCTTTAATAGTATTACAGACGAAAGATAAGATATCTGTGGGAGTTTTTGGCGGGAAGTCAGGGGTTCGGTTGGGGTTTTCTTTAAATTATTTTGCAAATTGATTTTAGTGGACTTTATAATATGAAATTGATGTTGTTTGGTGTTTTAAATGCTCATGCTCATGAACAATACGTGAAATAGTTAAAGTGGACAGTCATAGTACGGCTGTAATGATAATTGTTTCGGGGGGCGTCTTCGGGCGTCGTCCGCCATTCAATCGGCTATGAAAACCAGTAGTCTCGTATAGATTTGTTGCCAGAAGCTTCCTTAAAGCAATCAAAGGCCTACACCAACCTTTGATTGTAACTTGTTAGGAAAAAAGAATTTCCCACGTTTTATTAACTTGTTCCTGGCTAAATACGCAGTGGCTTCAAGCCATTAAGAAAAAAAAAGATACCTGTGCCACCTTACGTATTGCGCGGACGGCGCGCGCGGTGGCACGGGTATCTGATTAACAGACTGTACCTTTCAAAGAACAGAAACTGAAGAAAAATTGCCGACGGACGTTGTTTGCCATTTACGCATCACTGTGCTATTGCGCTTTGACTCGTGTAAGTTAAGAATATGTAGACACAAATTAAATAATGAAATAAGAACTGGTGAAAGAATATCACGTGAGCAGGACTTAAACCCGCGACCTTAGTCTCAATACGACTATGCTCTAACCAACTGAGCCATCACGTGTTCAACCCCGCATGCCGAATTTCGCCACCATTTGATATTCCTAATACGCATTAGGCTTGCGTCATTATTATTTTAGTACTTTAGTACTGCATCTTGAATGCCTAAAAACCCTTAACCCTTTAACCGCGAACGTCGGATTAATCCGACAAACATTTTCGTGCCCATTTCGCGAGCGTCATTTTGTGCCCATTTCGTGGATATTCACAATTCCTCACGCTGGGAGCACGACAACTGATATAAAGTCTCGCGGTGAAAGGGTTAAAAATATGTAGACACAATCTTTTTTAACCCCTGACAAAAAAGAGGGGTGTTATAAGTTTGTTTGTTTGTGTCTGTCTGTACCATCGTAGCTTTTTATCGAAAGCCTTGTCTGTCGAAATGGTTCTTAGTTATTTATGATGAAAGTCGGTTCAGCTTTTCAAAACATATTGGGGGTGAACGCTTGACAGTCGGGGGTTTATTAATAAACTTGTCATTGTTTTCAGGTTGATATTGATGAAGACTGGAAAGCACATAGAGACACAGCCTTGAATACTTGTATCAGCTTGTTAGTAAACGCCACGAAGACGTGTCTTGAATGTATTGACTACAACCAACAGACACAGACTTTGAACCAAATTAAAGAACTTGGATTGTGTAGTAACGAAAAAGTGATATTGCCAGTTACCAAGTTGTTGGTGTACTTTATTATGCACCCACAGTGTGCTCTTGCGCCAAAAGCTGTAGTTTACCTACGAGAGATTTCAGAATTCCACAATTACACCCCCAATCAAATATATCACAGGTACAAAAAGGATTACTGCAAGCTCTTTGTAGAATGCAGTCTTTATAATGGCAAAGACTTTGCTATATCACTCTTAAAAGTCGTACGAGCTTTTGGTTTCGTAGGGTATAGAGACTTCATTTCTAAAGATGTCCATCATTTCTTGCCATATCTCATACCTTACTCAGTGACTGTGAAGGAAGTACCATCTATGATCGAAGAAATAGCTTCTTTAGTCCAGTGTTCCGTATCAGACTTTTTGACTGAGAGATTTCCACACATATACGTCCATGTATATATGAATGAGTCTAAAGATGTGCTCAAAAAGAGTAACGATATCATCGAAAGATTAACGAAAACATCTGTACTGAGTTTGATTAAGAAGCATTTCAGGGTGATTCTGACAGAGTTTTTACTGCAGTACTGCTGCAATCCAGAGAAAGTATTGAATGCCTGTAGATATTTAGCATGTCATGACCCTGATGTTTCTACGCCGACTGGGAGCATGAATATGAGTACGACCCAGATAGCAGACTTCTTGAATCCAAAATTCTTAGGAGTGTTGGCGTATTTTGATCACAAATTGGTGAATGTTAAAGTGGCCTTATCTGTTAAACGAAAAGCCTTGACTAGTTTCCCTGACATAATGCAGTTGATGGGTGTTAAGTATATCACACCATTGAGATTCAAGGTACTAGCTACTCTCCGATCAGCTCTACCATTAGTGAAAGAGTTTCCAAAAATTTTAGCTGAAGCATGGGGAGCTTTTATACACAATATCGATAGCATTTCCTTGGGTCCTCTCCTATCAAATCTAGCAGTTTCCTTGTTGCAACAATTCGAGTTTGCGCCTCATGATATAAATAAGATATTCCAATTTCTTATACTGAATAATGAGAACTTGTTGAGCTCTCACATTTCCGACGTATTCTTTTTGGAAGATACAAAAATAACGGATAAGGTAAAAATGGTTATAAAGAGACATGTACGAAGAACGCAACCTGAAGGCTTTTTGGACAAAATAAAGTGGTACTTGCAACATCTCAATCAGGATATACCGACTATAAAGGCGTATGCTTTCTCTCATTTGGATAAATTGCTGAAAAGTAATAGAACGGAAATCCATAAAGCTATTTTTGGAGGGAAGAACATTGATCCTATTGTTGTAGAGCTGATAGACTGCTTGCTTCTTGGTGAGTATAAAATGAAACGAATCATTGCTTTTACAATAAATAAGTACAGATTAAGTATTCACAAAACATAACGAAATTTGACAAACCTATTTTAGATAAAATATGTTTTGTCCCTATCTCGCTTTTCATTATTTGACATTGAAATTAAGAGAACATATTTTAACTGAATTAGGTTCAAGCAAATGTGTGCAATTTTTTATGAATACGTAAGAATGAAACAGAATGTTAATCTAAAAGGTTTTACATTCTCCACAAACTATTCGCTACATAATATCTTTACCATATTTGCCAGTTGTAAAATCCTCCTTGCTCCTTCCTTGAGAAACTTACATTTCAACATTTACATTATAGGTTGCAAAGACTGTGATGTAAAAGTGAGCGCTGCCAGCGGCGCTTGCCTCGGCCAACTGGGTGCTATTGAGGCAGGCCACCTCCCCCGGCAGTACGTGCAGCCTGACCGCTCTCCGTTCGCGTTCTCCATTGCAGACAACTGCTTCGCTGCCACGGCGCTCGTCGAGCTCACTAGAGCGTTTCAATACGAGAAGGACACTATGGTAAGTGTGTCGTTGACTATCAGCTAGTGCTATAGAAGGGGGCACTTCCCCCGTCAGTACGTGCAGCTAGACCGCTCACCGTTCGCGTTCTCCACAGCAGTTGTCTGCTATGGAGAACGCAAATTATGCAGGAAAAAGGTGGAAGAAAACTTAAATACTTACCACTATTTAATTTCAGAATATGGACTGCTACGCTCTTACAATCCAAGAAATATTGAAGATCTACGACATATCTCCCAGCGGCAGTAAGAAAGAAGTGTGGGATAGTTTCCCTGAGCATATGCATCAAATTATGTTCCCGTTGCTGAGCTCAAGGTACACCAAATAAAGGTTTTAAGATTATTTTAAAAGTTCTCTGTCTCAAATGGCCTATTGCCTAACGCCATTTGACATAGCTTAATAATTATCATTTAGCGATAACAACCGGGACCTACGGCTTTAACTTATCATCCCAAGCATTTAGGAGCTCAAGATAAAAGACACAGTGCCAATAGCAGCAACACTGGCTTGTTAAGCAGAGCGTATTTCTCTAAAGAGCGTTAACAACGTGTAAAAGACATATGTGTAATAAATCGAACCACGCGCTATACTAGATCACTTGTGATATTAAAATAACCGTTAATAAACAAAAAAAAAATTCTACATTCCGATACAAATTGCCCGGGCGGCTGCACACTTTTGTATGAATATGCCGATTTTTTTTGTTTTATACGCATATGTCTTTTACACGTCGTATACCAACTTCACTCCGCACTTTAAAATCGCGCTTACGGTGCGGCCAGGCACCGTGCACACGTCAATGCGTGTGTGTTCGCCCACTCTCGCCCCGCGACAAGGCGAGAGCGGGGGTGAGGTGCAGAAATAGGGATGCATATTGCGCGGGACCGAGATTTCATTCTGTATGAAATATTCTTAATTATTTTTGTGGTAATATGTGGATGGACCCATATGTGAGGTGATGTATGATTTTATATGCGGTTTCAGGTACACTCTGGCATACCCGTCACAACCCAAGAAGGCTCATCCACTGTTTGGTTCAGCTTATGCTACTACATTCTTGGAGTGGGCTCACAAGTAAGGTTTTTGCTTCGAAACAAGGCGCCAGTTAGTCAAAAACGAGTATTGACCAAAAGTCTGTGTATCTCTGTCGCTCATATATATATTTTCGTTTGTTTCTGTCACTTTTATTTTAAAATAGATATCATAAAGTAATTTACTGTCTTTACGTCTAACAAAATATACAGAAACTATTTTAAGGGTGAATTCAGTCCATGATACTGAACAAGTTTCCCCAAGAAACATGTATATCGAAATATGAAAAATAATTTTTGGCCTCCCATACAAGTTGACCCATCACCTGGTCCGAGTATGTATTGAAAACAAAAACAATATTTTTCATATTTCGATATACGTCCCTTGGAGGAAGATGTTCAGTATCATTGACTGAATTTACCCTTAAAATATTTTCAGTATACATATTTTGTTAGTCCCTGCGTTTTGTTGGATTTTTATTAGTTGATAATCGTTTTATTTGATTCAAATTTACACCTTTTCAATTCTAGCTGGGCCGGGCAACTGATCCCCCTGATAGAATCCGAGAACATTCGGGAACTCTTGCGCACAGTTCATCCCAGTATGCGGCGTGACGTCAGAACTCTTTTTCTCTTCTTGCCATACGCGTTGTTGCATGCTGTCATGTCGAAGAATGACAACCAGTTCATACAGGAAGAGATGTTGGCTGTTATAGGTATGTAAGTTATAAAGTCTACTGTAATCACATAGAATCAGGTAGGCCATAAGTCTATTTACCTACATACCTAGTACTCGTATGTAAAAAAAAACAGGATTTTTATATATTTTTATTTTGAGATCTATTAATGACCTAAAATCGTGGTATTAATTTGCTTTTTGCCACAGATTCGACTTTAAAACAGTCTTTCATATATGAAGATATAGTGATAGTTTGAAGTATTTTTTATGTTACAGGTTTGGAAAATTTCGACAACGATCATGTTGCTACTGAAAGGTCTAAATATAAAATGCTAAGACATATTAGAATGACTCCCAGCGTTATATCGATCCAAACTGAGGAAGGAAACCAGGTTAGGTTTCAGTCTATCCCGTAATGGTAGTACCATACATGATAATGTGGAGAATAGATAATTTATTTTTTATTAATTGACTGAACAGAAAAATCTGATATTTTCCGATAAATAGAAATAGAAATTCCAAATATCCGAAAAAGTTTTAGACGTTTAAAAAAATTTCATCCCTTTCCCATTATCGCCTTATGTTTCAGAGTAAATGTAGTAAAACGGTATACACATTACTGGATTTCCTAAACAGATGGCTACTCGAATGGTGTCATTCAAAACAAAGACCAATGGAAAACGAAAATTACAAGTAAGTTATACTATTCTAAATAAATAAATAAATAATAAATAAATATATAAGGACAAATCACACTGATTAAGCTAGCCCTAAAGTAAGTTTTAAACTTGTGTTATGGGATACTAACTTAACGACACTATATTTTATGATAAATACATATATAGATAAACACCCAGACCCAGGAAAATTACACAATGTTCTAAGCTCTATTATTTGATAGTTCTGCTTCGATAGCTAAGGAATAATATTTAAGTATGGGCTTCGGGCAGCATTGGAAAGAGTTAATTTTAATGTACCTAATAGAGAAATCGCTCAAATTTACTCAGTTTTGATGTATAACCCGAAGTCTTGAATAGAAAAGGTCGTTGATTGTTGATAATGTCGACTAATATACCCGTGTGGTTCCGGGTTAGAATAGGACCACTCCATCTCTCCCTGTGGATGTCGTAGAAGGCGATTTAGAAAACACAAGTTAAACAAAGCTTATAAACATCAATGAGACCTCTCCAACCCGTCTGGCCAGCGTGGACAGTGTAGGCTAAATCCTCGTGACTGCTCTGGCTAATATATGACTCTGGTAGTACAGAGAGGGTCGTGCTCCTGCAGTGGAGACTAAAAAAGACCTGACGATGATTTTAAAAATATGTTTATTTCTCTTAATTTCTTACAGGGCTATATCATCGTTCTTAGAGAAATTTGACAAACTGACTATAGCGCGAGGCAACTTCCTGTGCGGGGAATTAGAGCGGGCGCTGCAATATCTCGAGTTGTACATGGATGAGAATGCGGATCAGATGCAGGAACAGTTGCCGCTGCTGGCAGAGATATACGCTCTGCTCGACGAGCCGGACAGTGTGGCTGGTAAGGAATATATCACATTTATTGATTTATAGTACATTACGATATAAGTGCGCTATGACACAGGCGGAATTTCAGCCCGAGTCAAAGGCGAGAACGTACTAGAGCCGAGTGTGAGCTCTGAAAAAATTGAAAATTCCACCTCTAATTTGTAAAAGTAACCACTTTAAGGTATTATGAAATAAAGATGGTCCCTCAATCGTGCGTGACTGATAGACTGTTCTTGTGTCCTTTTATACACAGTGTCTTTTTACAGGTATACTGTCCATAAAGAGATCGGAACCTTCTCTAAAGGAGTTGATCCTAGCTCAAGTGGTAACTGGCCGGTTGCAAGACGCTGCGCTTTGCTATGAACGGCTGGCACAAGAAGGTCAACTCGACAGGAATAGTCTTCAGGTTAGATAGAGTAAGCGCGTTAGGCTCTTGCAAATGAGTGCGAGTAAAAGGCAACGATACGAGTGGGTACCTGCCTCTCACTTGCACTCAGCTGCAGACTGCCGCGCAAGTGTGTAAAGTGGACGGTTTTTTAGAGAAAGATTGCCTTTAGTTCGGATGCGTTGTATAAAATATAATTAGAATAAATAAATAACATAGATTTGACAAAAATGTGGCTCTTCTCCCATTGCAGCGCCCGTCAGAGTCCTTAATTGCTACTTATTTTGTTAACAAAGACCTGTATAATATATAAAGGAAGCAATAAATGATTTGATTTGGCGTCAAATAAGTCAATGAGCTAAGCAATGACTGCTCTTTGTCATTTGTAATTATGAAGATGTTTAAAGTTTAGTTTAGCTCCTAACAAGTCCTAACTTGTAGCTCCTTCAACCATACATACATAGGTAGTAGGGGTAAGCAGAGACTATGGACCTCCATTTGCTACGATTCTGACGAGCTTATCTCACCTCTCTTCATGTATGCCCGCCGTTTACGGGTACTTCTGACTTCAACCTATTTAAAGAATGTCTGTGTGACATCGCGCGGGCTCCAGCACTCCTCCGCCCCTCTTAGACGCAGCGGGGGGGCCCATGCCCATATATAAGGCGCGGCGGCCGGCGCTCGCTTCGTCTTCGGCAGCATCTGAAGCTAAGTAGTTCTTCTACCTAGAAGGGCTACTCAACTGATCTAGTGCCTATAACTCACGACCCTGACTACCTAATCTGTACCTAGTGTTCTTGTGAATCTTTGTAACTAATGTAATGTAATAGTTGTTCATTATACCTATCTCATTTGCCGATATCTGATCTTTCTTTTATCTCATCTATCTTCCTAGATCCTAAATCTAGACTTTACTAGCCGAAACGGTACATCTGGTCGCAGTACGTTCGTCGAGGGCGACCCTAACCCACTCTTCCACTCTCATTTGATTCGACAACCTTTTTAGTAAACCTCCTTTCATCCATCCTTTTACTTCCCAAACTATCTCAACATTCCTTTCTAACTCCTTCATATTTCAAATAATATTTCTAGTCAACAGTCAGTACATTTTGTGTATTTTATTACTCTGTGATTTTGTTGATGTTTTTAGGGGATGATAGACTGCTACTTGGGTTTGGACCAGCCATTCACAGCGTACCGCTTGCTTAGTGAACACGAATCCGAAGATAGTATGATGGAGTTGGCAGCCGAGCCCTTGTGGCGGCTCGGTCGCTTCGAACAGCTGGAGGAGTTGGCGAGCAAACCTGTTGTAAGTACTACAGTAGCATGAAAAATTATGAGATTTACAGTTTGGCTCATGATGTAGGTATGTTTATATAATTATTATTAACTAGCAGTCCACCCCGGCTTCGCCCTTGGTACACACATAGCCTATGTCATTCCGGTATAGTGTAGCTTTCCAATGGTGAAATAATTCTTTAAATCGGTCTAGTAGTTTAGTTAGCCTATTCAATGCAAACAAACAAACAATCATATTTCCTCTTTATCAAATTAGTATAGAAGTATAGATAATTGACCTATGTTTTGGGTTTATTAAATTAGTCAAAATTCACAAAGATAGAAGAGCATCTAAGTTCCGACTACGTAAGTAAGTAAATCGTTGAAATTTGAATACGCTGTATCTTATTTTTTTCTAAGTATGCTGTTCTGTTGTTTTTTAGCCCACTTGCCGTGAAAACTGGGGCCTATTGATGGGTCGTATACTCCTCGCGTATCGTTCACAAGACCAACTTGCGTTCGTGACGTCATGTAAAGACGCGACTAGTAGACTGCTCGCCCAGATGGACGAGGAAAGCAAGGGCGAAAGCGCGCTGCGCAGTGGATACCAAAGTGTGTTAGGACTTCACATTGTGAGCGAAGCTGGGCATGCTGAAGAAGTTTTAAGGAAGTAAGTTCTCAGAATATACACTTATCTTCTTATTCATAAAAAAATACAACCTATTTTAGTTAAAATATGTTTGTCCTTATCTCTCTTTTTAATGTATGGCAGTGTAAGAACCAGACACTGTCTGACTGACTGACTGCCTTTGTAGTCCAGTGTTAAAAGCGTTTGTCTTGCGATCCGGAGGTCCACGGAAGTTGCCACTAAGCAAAATTTTGCAGATCACTAGCAATTTTCTTACGTAATTTTTGTGAAACGACAGTACGAGACTAGTCATCAGCCACCATCAGCCTTGTACATTTTTTAACCAATTATCTTCTTTTCGTCTTTTTATTATTACATTTCCTACATTTCTTAGGCTCAAAGAACTGAACGACGGTGAGCGGGGGGCTGCAGATGTAATAAACCAGTTGCTAGACGAGTGGCGACGAAGACTTTCAGTGGTGCAATCAGATGTGCGCACCATCGAGCCGCTGCTTCGGCTGCGGAGGATCTTGCTGCAACAGACACAGGTCACAAGTTTATTTACTAAGCAAATTTAAAAAAACCCCTGTCAACTGTCAAGAACGCCATCTAGTGATGAGTAGCGGAACTACCGATACTAGCGCCATCTATTATTTTCTAGAGAAAGCCCTGACTTTCAAGCGTTAATAACTTTAAACGGCTGAACCGGTTTTCATCAAACATAGCTAAGAACCAACGCAAGGGAACTTGCTTTCACGTAAAAAAACGCATCGAAATCGGTCCATTCGTTCGAGCGCTACGATGCCACAGACAGACAGACATTAGCGTTAAACGTATAACACCCCTCTTTTTTGGCGGGACACAGAATACAGTAAGAGTATACAGAACGGAATCTAAGGTACGCGTAATATGCGACCCCGTTCCTCGCCCCCGCACCTCTCCCCCGTTCTTGTGCGCCCGCGTGCGCCATGAAGTATGTGTTCGCCCGCTCTCGCTCCTCTACAAGGCGAGAACGGGGGAGAGGTGCGGGGATGCATATTGCGCGGGACCTTAGGAGATTCAGTTCTGTATACTCTTACTGTCTTCTGTGGTCCGGGGTTAACACTGAAATTTTCCACTACTGGGTTTTTTTTTAAGAAATAAGCCACAAGATCCATTTCTTTATTTCGATTTCTCATCTTTTTTTAAAATATTTCAGACGTTATTAGAACCTACACATCCTACAACTTCAATCAACCTGAAATCTTGTATAGGAGATCTATGGCTGCAAAGCGCAAAGCATGCGCGAAAAGCGGGTGTATTTCAACAGGTATAGTGTATTTTACTTTATACTTTTACCTCGCTACTAAGAATAGCACTTTCATACGCTATTTTCTTCGCTATTCTTGTCATGTTTGTCCATGAGTGTGAGAAGGATGGCAATACAATAATGATTGTATCACAGAGCTATTACTTCGTGACTCGATTATCTTAGTCTTTATCGAATCGAAATATTAGGGTTGCTACACACTTATTCGGGCCGGCATTAATCCGCACAACCGCGCGGTAAAATCGAATATATGTAGATGAATGTTCGG
This sequence comes from Acrobasis repandana, assembly GCA_963576875.1. Lineage (NCBI taxonomy): Eukaryota > Metazoa > Arthropoda > Insecta > Lepidoptera > Pyralidae > Acrobasis > Acrobasis repandana. The sequence goes on from OY756222.1 coordinate 8,243,431, forward strand.
GTAAAAGCCGATATAATTGCTTCGGGTCGGCTTTTGTTGTTCGGAAAATACTGCCGAAACAAAAATGCCGTCCCGAATAAGTGTGTAGCAACCCTTACTTTTGACCGATATCGACCATAACACAACTGTTTGATCTTTGTACGATTCTCCATTTTATAATTTCTATAAAATTATGAAATATGATTATAATATCAATAAATTGTTACATTTTCAGTCATACATGTACATCTTAAACGCCGAAGAATACCAACCTGAACAGTTGTTCATAGAAAAGGCCAAAATGTACTGGGCGCGTGGACAACACGAGCACGCGTTCACGACTCTACGGCGTGGACTTGACGACTCTTATCCAGATGTAAAAAACCTAAATAATGAAGAGAGGTAAGATGTTTCTTTTTCCGCGCATATGCAGAAGTCGATCGACATTTCGTCGATCGTTCTTTATTCACGGACAGGGAATCGGTTAAAGTAATGGTGGAATTCTTCGCCACTTATACCAGGCCTGTGTCACTCCCTGTTTAGGTATCGAAAATATACCTACATTATTACTATGCGCGCAGCAGGCCCCTCCGTGTGGTAAATTCAGTTATACGAATCGTTTGTCCAGAGTAATAAGAATGAAATTGGCTTGCAATGGATGTCTAGGTATCTATGTAAAAAGGTGCTGAGTTCTGACGTGAGCTAAATTAAACCATATCGCTAGCCACATTGAGTAGATATTTCTTTGAATTTCTTTGCTGAGTGAGACTTCTGTACGTTAGTATTATTTATTCTGTGCTTATACTTCGTTTGCTTATTTCAGAAAAATATGTGCTAAGGCAAAGTTATTGATAGCTAAGTACAACGATGAAACAACAAATGTGGATGTGGACGTCAACATAGGTTATTACAGAGAATCCGTCGATGTCTTCAAACAGTGGGAGAAGAGTTTGGTAAGTTAATCTTTTTTTTTATATGATACTAGCGGCCCGCCCCGGCTTCGCACGGGTATGTTTTATACATACAAACCTTCCTCATGAATCACTATATATTAAAAAAAACCTCATCAAAATCCATTGCGTAGTTTTAAAGATATAAGCATACATAGGGACAGACAGACAGCGGGAAGCGACTTTGTTTTATACTATCTAGTGACAAGAGTACATCTAGGGAATTAACCTGTGAATCTTTATCGTATTCTGTTCGGCCCACTAACTTGCAAGCGTGTGCTTTGAGTACTGTAAACCTTGTTTAACCCTTCTGTATATAGCTGGGAATACATTGTGCTGACTTTAAGATACTGGTTATATATACATTGCCTGTTTTGCAACAATCGGTCAAAATTGCATTATTTCTAAACCAGCAATATATGGGACAGTGTGCAGCCGCCCGGGCGATTTGTATGGGAATGTCAATTTTTTTTGGTTTTTTGACTGTTATTTTAATTTCATTATACTTAAGACTGCAGTCTTCGACCGTGGATATTTTTGATTGAACACCCGAATCTATATTTTCTATCTACACATACGCATTGCGCTATATTGTACATGCACCCTGGAGACAAATTTAGACGAATTCAAAAGTGCAGCGAGCGGTCTGCCTTATCAGCGTTTTCGTCCCCATATTTATTTAAAAATTTCGGAGAACTTTAAATTTTTCTATCTTTTTACAAAAGACAAATTAATTTTATTTATTTATTGTACGTGTTTAAACATGAATCAATCTTCATATATGTGTATTTTTTATTTTTTAAATCAGTCGAATGCGCAAGAAATCCGACGACGTATTCGCTTATATTTTCTTCAAAGTTTAACCTTTTTAACTAAGTTTTTGAATGAATAAAAAAAATTACTAAAATCTTCTCATTCACTTTTTAGGATTTTCCTTTGTTTTTATTTCTCTGTAATTTATTTAATTTAAATAATTTATAAAGTTGTGTAACTGCATGTTTTAAATTCCGTGTAAACAACAATGACATGAACGTCGCGCACCGCAAAAAATTAAAACACGTCTTAGGTTATTGGAATTAAACAAACTATTACAATGAAAATCAATAAATTGTCTCATTCACTTTTTTAATACTTAAATAAACTTCAATTTAACATATCTTAACATTTATTTATTGTAAAACTAAATACAACGGTTTTCACCAATTACAGTATATATAAAGAACTTATAGCTAAATATAATATAAAGAGTGTCGTACATGGTTAGTACGACAGGTGTCATAACTATGAATTTACAGTGATTATTTTTCCGACCCAAATATCGACCAATAGAATTGCACCATTCGACGTCACGTGGTACAACCTACATGGTATTATACTGATAATTTTTTGAATATTTTCTCTGTTGTACCACGTGACGTTGAATGGTGCAATTCTATTGGCCGACATTTGGGACGGAAAAATAATCCCCCGAATACCACACGAGCTTCAAAATTATCTGGCATTTCCCTCAAGGTTCCCTGCAAACAAATAAAGTCGTCAAGTTTTTCAGGAACAGGAAAAATCACTCGCGCTTCGCGCTCGTGATTTTTTAACCTGAAAAACTTGACTCCTTCATTTGTTTGCAACGAACCTATCGGGAAATACCCGATAATTTTGAAGCTCTTGTGGTATTATAAGTGAAAACTTATTACTTACATGTTGACTTACTTTCATCATTCTCACAATATAATGTATTGTAAGAATGATGAAAGTTGATGAGAGGTTCCTTACAATCATATTCGCTCCATCAACAAAAACATCACATTCAGGTTGTTGATTCAGGAATGCGTTAAGGTCCGTAAGCATGCGACATAGAGGAGATTGCTCATGTGATACCGTGCGTGTGACCGGCGGGCCGAACAGTTTTCGCGGCTGACACGAATGTTGCACCAGATATCTATTTGGTACATTTAGGTGACAAAGATGTTTATGTAGCTCGGGGACATCGATAGAATTACGTAAAATTTTCAAACAAATTACCAATTGCCCAGCATCTCTGCGGGTTCTAAGTGAGTTTAACCCGAGAGACCCTAAAAGAAACAACGTGGGATATAGATATGGATAATATCCGTAGATACGTTTATAGAGGTATCTTAGAAATGCCTTCTGAACTTTTTCTAGCATCAGCGTGTACGTCGCTTCATGAGGGTTCCATATGGAGTTACTGGATTCTAGTTTGCTGCGAACCAATGCATAGTATAAAAGTTTGATTGCACACGGATTATTAAAGTCTTTTGAATTTCGTAAAACGAAACCAAGACGTTTGAAACTGTCTTTAACTAGAGATGAAATGTGATCGTTAAAAGTTAATTTTGATTCAAATTTTACACCAAGATCTTTATATGATTCAACACGGTTAATAATTTTATCATTTAAAACATATTCATGGTGTGTTTTGGATTGTTTTCCAAATGTCATTACGCAACATTTGCTTACATTAAATGTAATTTTATTTTGTTTACTCCATTTTTGAACAGCATCTATATCTTGCTGCAATAATTGACGGTCTGTGTCACTCTTAATTTCTAAGGCTAGCTTCAGATCGTCAGCATATAACACAAATTTTTCATGTTTGACAACTTTCGCTAAATCATTTACCATTATAAGGAACAATAGTGGACCTAATATAGACCCTTGACTAACTCCTGAACGTGTGTGATAAGGTTCAGAGTTGTAACAACCATATTTTACATATTGCTGGCGATCTCCGAGATAGTCTGAAAATAATGTCACTAGTTTTGGTGTAAAACCCATGGATTGTATATGTGATAGTAAAATATCGTGGTCCACCCTATCAAAAGCTTATTGATAATCAAAATATACTACGTCTACTTCGTTACCATTAATCCATACCTTCTGAAATGTATTTTACAATTATTAGAAGATTGGTTTCCACTGATTGCCCTTCTCTGAAGTCATGTTGTTCATCGGATAGAAAAGAGCGTAGTTGGTTGTAAATTTTATTGTGAAGTACTCGCTCACACACTTTTGTTGGCACTGATGGTATAGCAACGGGTCGGTAGTTATCTATGGATAGATTATCATTTGATTTAGGTATAGAAGTGACACGAGATATTTTCCACTGATCAGGATACTTACCGGTATGAATTGCTGTATTAAAGATGTGTTGTAAAGGTAAAATGATAAAATCTTGGCATATTTTTAAAAGCTGAGAGGGAATATTATCGGGTCCTGTAGAGCATTCGGATTTTAATTTATTAATTGCCCATTTAATATCTTTTACACTACATTCGGAAATATCTATTTGGCAAGAATCTAAATTGCTGGTTAGTGTTCTGATTTGTGTGGATCTAAATTTGGTGTGTTTGGTAAAAACACGCTTGAAAAATATTTTACAAAGGCTTCTGCTGCATCTACCCCAGTGTAAGTTTTGCCATTGAGAGACACGTTTGGATTCAAAGAACGCTGTGACCTCAGGTTTGACATATGCTGCCAAAATAGCTTAGGTTTATATTTTATTTTATTTTCAATACCCTGAACATAAAACTTGTATGCTGCAGCGATGCGTTTTTTAAGATTGTTACTAAATTAGTTTGGCTCCAATCAGCTCCGAAAAAGTAGTCAAAATCACTAAAACTAAGGACAGGATCACTTAAGGGCTTAAGTGATCTAGTACTGGGTGGCGCAAAAGTAAAGACCCTATTTGGTTCAGCTATAACATTTTTTCTAAATTAGAAAACTAGATTTAGGTTTTTTTAAATGTATATTTGTGCCATTAAATTTCGTACCATTAGGATTTAAAGATGATGTCTTTTAAATGGTGACCTCCAGAGTTGATACACATTTGAGCCCTATTTATGACATTTTGCATAACTTGCCGTAACACTTCCTGCGATATGTTCGTTATTTCTTGACGAATGTTTTCTTTTAGAGCTGCGAGAGTCTGTGGCTTGTTCACATACACCCGAGATTTCAAAAAACCCCAAAGAAAGAAGTCTGGACTGGTCAGATCGGGTGATCTTGCAGGCCAAGGCAAATCGCCAAAACGAGAGATAACTCGGCCTGGAAAAGCGTCCCTCACTAAGTCCAAAGTGTCGCGCGCTGTGTGTGCCGTAGCGCCGTCTTGTTGAAACCAGATGTGCTCCAGCCCCAATTCGTCCAAACTGGGTATCAAAAACTCTCGTAACATGGTTCTGTAGCGTTCTCCAGTGACAGTTATCGCATTGCCTCCAGCGTCTTCGAAAAAATAGGGTCCGATCACTCTGTCAACACAGATGCCACACCATACAGTAACTTTTAGTGGGTGTAGAGGTGTTTCTTGAATAATGCGCGGATTATCAGTGCCCCAGAACCGAGTATTCTGCTTATTGACATGCCCTGAGAGATGGAAATGCGCTTCGTCACTCATAACCAATTTTGAAGGAAAATCATCCTCTTCAAGGTTGAGGTTTATGACGCGCTGGCAGTAATCTAGACGAGCTCGGTGGTCAGCAGGCAGCAGCTGATGAGTCATTTGAGTTTTATACGGGAACATCTTTAAGTCTTTCACCAAAATACGCTGCAGGGTCCGTCTGGAAATGCCCAATTGCGTGGCACGTCGCCTCGTTGATGTTTCTGGACACTCTTCCACATCTTCGCGCACAGCATCGATATTTTCAGCTTAACGGCCTGTTCTTGGTCTCCCAGACTTAGGTCTATCCAATGTTGAGCCAGTTGCTTCAAGGCGTGTGGCAAAGCGTCGAATTGTGCGACCAATCGGTGCCGGACGGTGGTGAAATCGTCGACGAAATTCACGTTGTGTTCTTATCACTGATGAATTATTCCGTAAGAACATTGACACAATTATTCCACGTTCTTGGGGAGTAAAACGGTCCATGTTTATTTTCAGTGTATTTTACATTTGTTCACTACACAATTTTCAACAACAGAATGACAGAAAATGTCATATAAAAAAAATAAAAGTATTTTCTTTAGTGCCAGTACTTTTGCGCCACCCAGTATATACCCGTGGTTCAATTTATTACGGGTATGTCCTTTCCACATTGTATATAGTCAGCATCTCCATTTCAGCAAATGGATTCACAGCCTTTATCATTAGAATATTAATTAACGTTTCTTATTGTTGATAACAATCGTGCCTCAAAATTACTGACGTCTAACGATGTATTCATCTCTATGTATCATCTTTTAAACACATACTATGTATGCGACAAATCGTCCGCTAATGAAAGTAAAAGAGTGTCTGTAACGTCTTACAAAATATACTGGAACTATTCTACTGGTATATAGATTCAGTACATAATACTGAACAATATTCTTACATATATTTAGCGAAATACAAAAAAAAAAACTTGGCCTCCCATATATATGGACCGATCAGCTGATCCTAGTTTCTACGGGAAACAATTTTTTCGTCTTTCTATACATTGTGTTAATGAAAGAACGCAAAACCTCTCAGATGGTACCTCAGTCCATGAAACTGAACAACTTTTATTCAACAACTTTCACGAAATCAAAAAAAAATATTCGGATTTTCATACAAATTGACTCGATCAGCTGATCAGTTTGTATGAAAATTCAAATTTTTTTTTAGTTTCGTGAAAGTTGTTGAACAAAAGTTGTTCAGTTACATGGGCTGAGGTACCATCTGAGAGGTTTAGCGTTCTTTCATTAACACGATGTATATGTTCCTAGGGGAAAGTTCAGTATCATGGACTGAATTAAAGAGAGAGAAAATAGTTTCTATATATTTAGTTAGACTCTGTATCTTAATTTTATTAGATGCATGATCTTAGTTACGTTCCTAGCTGTGCTGCTTCAGTGCCTCACGTCCGCGCTTTAAGGTTTTTTTTTATAAATAATATTCTGTAATTTAATATTTATTTTTAAGGTGTGTATGGGCGCTTACTATGAGAAAGTGAGCGGAAACGATGTTGGCAACATGAATCTAGTATGGACGAGGCGTTTGTATGCAATTAACAACTATGGAAAAGCTTTGCAGTACGGACACAAGTATTTGTACCAGAGTATGCCGAGGATGCTGTCTATATGGTAAGTTCAATGATGGTTTGAGAGCTCGTCTCGTAATATTGTGTTATAATTTGACACTCATGTGATCGTCGGCGACATTAAGAAAGTGATTGAAAATAGCATTAGCGAGGGATGGAAAATTAAGGCGCAGAAAGACCAACCAACAGTAGGTCGTTGAAATGATCATCTACCGCAATTTCTCTTTAAGAAGAAAATACGTGAGAGGTTTTTTTTATATTTTTTTCTTAATTTTTTTCTATTATTTCTATTTAAAAAAAATTTTTTTTTTACACAAACCAGAATATATTTGAAGTTCATTCTAGGTTGGACATGGAAGTCTCGTCATCGGATACAAGCGCCCACGCTGTGCTGGCGCAAATGACAGAAATTATAAAGACCTATTCGGAGAGGTTGCCTGTTTACCTCTATTTGACAGCTTTCTCACAAATTGTATCAAGGATCTGCCATCCGGTTCGAGAGGTTAGTACCTACTCGTATAATGATTTTATATTTCCTAAAGATAAACTATCACGTCTTTATCCCTAACGGGGAAGACAGAGCCTAAGGCGGTAAGGCCTAGGCTACTTTTGGCGTGATGGTGGGCATGAAAGTGGAAACAGGAAATCATAATAGTGATGGGTTGCTCACCGCATCGCCTATTGATATGATTCAGATTCTCGCCCATTCCCTCGATCGGCTTTTACTATCTGCGCGGGAAGAGAAGCAGCGGGTATATTCTATGTTTTTACTTTTCTCCCAGATCAGCAAAGATAAAAAAAATTTAAAGGATTATTTTATTACAAACAATAAGCTTTAAAATTATAGAACATAAATTTAAAGTGAATTTACAAAACAAAACACTAAAAAGACAGCAATTCTGTAGAGCTTACAAAATTAACTTTAGGATCTGACTAGACTCATCGCTTCAGGTTTACATCAATGCACATTTGAATGACATGAAGCATTAACTATTTCACTATCTACATGCACAGCAAGAAAAGTCTACCCAACAAGTAGCTTAAGTTTAGTCACTGGTATGACTCTCCATAATTCAGAGTAACATATATATTCTGTGGTTTAGTACTACGATCTTCGATCAAGTATAAAAAGATGTCGCCTTATTGATTCGTACTTCGCACAATTGTAGCAAAAAAGAATATACGGATTACTTTAAAGTATGTCTTTATTTATTTCGATATTCCACATAGTGCGTTTTCGTACTAACTTAGTAGGGTAACCTAATTTTTTTGACTACAGGCTACAAAATAACGTTGTGGCCCATTTACACACTCATATCCTCTAAAGCCGGGTTTCACTACTCGGACGCTACTCTACTATACCGGATGACTACTCTGATCGGATGCCAACGTCCAAGTGCGCTCGGATTACGGGTTTTCACAGTAAGAAAGAAAGAAAGAAAGAAAGAAAGAAAGAAAATTCGTAGTACTAGTAGCGTTCGAGTAGTCATCCGAGCGCCCTCGGTCCGAGCGTACTCTTATAGTGAAAACCCGGCTTTAGTGGATTGTCCTGTCAATGGCTTCGTGTGAATGGAGCCATTCCACTGCAATGGATTGTCCTCAGGACAATGATCAAGACAATCCAATGAAAGGCTCCATTCACACGAATCCTGAAAAGACAATCCACTAAGCGAATGGATTGGCTTAGTGGATTATCCTGTTTGTAAATGGGCCATATTACGTCTTTCTGCAGGTATACCTCCAACTAAAGGCGATAATCGTCAAACTCATAATGGCCTACCCACAACACACGCTATGGATGATCATGTGCGTCATAAAATCCAGCTATCCTCAGCGAATGAAAAGATGTGCCGACGTGTTTTCGGAGCCAAGGTTGAAGGAACCCCATATGTTAAAACTAGTGGGTGATTTTACGCAACTGGCTGAGAAACTCATAGAGCTATGTAATAAGCCAATCGCTGGGAGCGCTTCGGTATGTGTTTTTCTTAAGATTATACATTTATTTGTTAATTATTTATTAGTCCAAGAGGATGTATGAATGTATTGACCACTTCTTTAGATTTGTTGATGAAATAGTCGGCCATTTTATCAAAATCGGAGAGGACATGCCAGTACCAATACCAATGTGCCAAGCCGCGGAATCCACGAATGTTGATTTGGAGTGCAATTTTTGAAACCGGGAGACAGTTGGCGTGTCTCCCGGTGATGCGCATGATTGGCGCAAGCGTTTCCAAATGGGCGCATTTTTGAATTGATCGTACGCGAAGGATTTGTAATTTTGACATTTGTAGCGTACAAATGTCAAAGAAAAATAAATTTCCATGGAGAAGTCGATTCAATTCACGCTGCTTTATTTTATTTATGTTGAAATTTTGAGAAAACCATTAACAAATTTTCCTAGTTTTCTGCGTAAAACAATATTATTTATCGCCGACACGACTGTTTCAAAATTACGATGTGATCTCCCTCAATGAAAAATAGCACTCCTGGGTCTTGCGACAAAATTAGGTGATTTTGACGCGTATTTCGTTTGCTCAAATTTTGTGAGCCTTTCGCAGATAGTTTGTTAATGGAAACTTACCTTAATTGCATGTAATATTTCGCCTTTTGTAGAGGGTTTTAGAATATTTATATTTTTTTATATTATCACTATTTAAAACTTCTATGTCTTTCGCAGACAACGACAGTATCATCTCTAGTCCGCACATTGCCGCGTCTGCTGGCGAGCGAGAGTTTCAGTCATATCATGATGCCGTTCCAAGAGTTTTGTAAGATCGTGCTGCCGTCCAAAGCTGCGCGGCAAGAACGTATAGACTTCAATATACCAACTGAACCGCCGGTGTATATCGCTGGGATAGAAGAACACATCAGCATATTGCCGTCTTTGCAGAAGCCTAGGAAGGTTACACTCAAGGGTAATATTTTAACATTGATTATTTTTTTAATCTACTTTTAACATTTAATGGTGCCCTAGAGTAAGACATAAATTCTTTGCTGCACTCTTGTTTCTACCTGACAGTCTATTTCACTTTGAATTTAATTACCATGCTGTGAAACCGCCCTCCTCTGATCGCATGTGGCGTTTTGCTCGCGGTCACATATTTACCATCGTTTGACCTGGTCTGGCCATGTAATGAGAAGGGACGCCGAACATTTGGCAAAAAAATGTTCGGCTTAAAAGTAGATGGGTATAGAGGAAAAGGAACGGGTATATAGAGGAAAAGGAAGATCGAGAAAGACGTGGGAAGAATGCGTGATATCGGATATGGGGAATGGGGGGTCAAGGACAGAAAAATTATGGAGGGAGTTGACATACAGAGCCGACCCCAAATAGGGAAAAGGCGAGGAAAGAAGAAAAAGCGTCGACTTTAGTTACTAATTCCTTCCTTCTGAGACATTTGTTTTACTACCCTTGATGTATATTCTGCTGTTTTATTCTTCTTCTTATTTAAAATATTCTTTTTAGGATCCGACGGAAAATCTTACATAATAATGCTCAAACCACGCGACGACCTTCGCAAAGACTACCGTTTGATGGAATTCAACGGGGTTGTGAACAGGTTCCTCCAAGATGCGCCCGAAACCAGGCGCCGTAGACTGTACATCAGGACGTACAGCGTGCTGCCGCTGAACGAGGAATGCGGGCTGATAGAGTGGGTGCCCCATCTGGTGGGGCTGAGGCCGATACTGATGCATGTTTATAAGCAGAAAGGTTGCTATTTTTGATCCACTTAGGGTTGGATCTCATCTTTTAGCACGGAACAGCACTTTCCTATGCTGCTATCCTTTACTGTCGCTCAGAACAGTCATTTGCTAGAGCGAGAGAGAGCGACGGAACGCTTCAGCACCGGCCATGCTGCAAAGTGCTGATCCGTGCTGATAGATGAGATTCAAAACTTACATACCACTCTGTAGGTGAATCTAGTATCTTGGCATTGGGTCATACTCACACCAGTGTTTTTTTTATTTTCATCTTCATCATCATCAGGTCTTTTTTAGTCTCCACTGCAGGAGCATGACCCTCTCTGTACTACTAGACCCATATTAGCCAGAGCAGTCAGAGGATTTGGTCTATACTTTCCGTGCTGGCCGGACTTGGTCTCATTGATTGTTATTGTTTGTTTAGCTTGTGATTCCTAAGTTGTCTTCTACGACATCCACGGGAAGACTTGGAGTGGTCCTATTCTACTCTGCCGGGAACCACACGGCTTTTTAATTTGTATTATTTTGCGTTATATTAATAAAATGTGTTACTACCATTGTCTACAAAAGTGTTTAAACTAAAGAATGAATTAAAAAGTTTTTATTTTTTATTTAGAGCATATATTTTTTTTTAATATTATTTTATTTGTTTTATTTATTATTTTGTTAGCTTTTGACTATGATGATGTAATTTAGAGCATAAAAATAACAAAACAATAATAATTACCTATTTATTTTCTAACTAGGTATCCACACAAGTAATCGAGAGCTGAAAGAAATGATGTGCTCAAACAAAGACCCGGTGGAGAAAAAGAGACGCATTTATGAGGATCAGCTTCTACGTCGGCACCCACCGGTCTTCCAGGAGTGGTTCAGGCGTGTGTTTTCGGACCCTTATGGATGGTAAGTTTTAGTTTTACAGACAAATTTGACAAAGCGCCCTTAAATTTTGAAAAAAAATACAGGCAATTGTTCTTTAACCTATAGGCAAATACTCATATTTATTCACATCACAGATCTGTATATAGATATATATACTAGAGAGAGAGAGAGATATATATATATATATATATATACTTTAAACTACTAGATAAAGAAAGTCCTTCAATTTATATGAAAACCTGGCGTGCCAATTTTCCATACGATATTTAATAAGAAATTCACTTGCAAACGTCGTTGATTTAGTACTTTTACAAGAAGACCATGTTCCTCCTCTCGCTTTGCGTCTTGGACGTGTAGCTCGTCTATTTCCTGGACCTGATGGCATAGCTCGAGTGGCAGATATCAGCACCACCCGAGGATGTTTACAAAGACCCCTGGTTCGACTATGTGCCCTTCCCAATGATGAAGAATTCAACGGTTGAAGGACTTTGGAGCCCTTCAACGGGGCGGAAGATGTTCACGCCTACCTAAACCCTACAATGAAATGAAGACACATCAAGAAATCTTTGCGGTTCTATTGTATTAGGCGTATAATGTTAACTTATTTTTTAAGTACCTGAAGTACACACTTTTTTTCCTTCTCAATTTGCAAGTGCCACGCCTAAGTAGCTTTCTGTAAAATCATTTTAAAACTGAAGAAATACAGAAGTCTGAAGAAGCCCAGGGTTTTTATTCAACGCCTAGAAGCCCCAAATGTCCCGAAGAGACATAATTTGGTGACCCCGACGTGATCCTCGTTTTTCGACGAGTTTCTACGGCTAACGGCAGATTTAAGGACTGTATGCACAAAGCCACGTGGTCGGATTTGGCTCTGAAATATGCAAAATTTTCCCGCTAGGGGGATATAAATGTCAAGATGAAGTTAAATAGAGTTAATAATGTATAAACGGGACAATAGATGTAGGTAATCATAAATTGTAACGTAGAAGCTTACTTGTTTCTTTTCGTCAAGACTTCCAGTCCGCGATACTTATTAAAATTTTCAAATCAATCAAATCAAAGAATTATTTTGTTTGAATTATTATTTCTAAATTAAGGCCTTGGCAGACGTCATTATAATGTACTTAACACTTTAGTAGACAGGCTATCAATAGAAAAAGGCTAAAGTCGAAAATACAGTAGTGTGCGTGAATGCAAGACGTTTATTTAAAAAGCGAGTTTAAATATATGTGAAATTCATATAGCACTTTCTAAAAAATCCAAGTTTAGTTATTCGAATCTTGCGTAAAATTTATTACTTTTTGAATTTATTAGTCGACCTCCGTGGCGATTCCTTAACACGCAAGTCCGTCACTCGGAGGTTCTGGGTTCGATTACCAGCCAGGGCAAGTTGGTAAATGGCCTTTTTAAATTTGTCCTGGTTCTTGGGTGTTTATTTTATCCCATCAAAAACATAAATGTAAAAATGCCAAGTTCAAATTCCGACAAAACAATTGAAATTTAAATAGCTGCCAAGTTATGTAGGTAGAGAAAACTGAAATTTATTCATAAAAATCTCAACATTTGACTTGAACAACATTAAGATTGAAAGCACGGTCACCCATCCTAACTGTGACCAAGCTAGAAGTTGCTTAACCTGTAAAAGCACGGTCATTCATCCATCAATTTTTGAATTTATCGTATGCGAAGTGGAGCGAAATATTTGCACAAGTGGTTTTGATTACTCGTATTTTGAAATTTGTTAAAGCGCAAATGACAAAGAACCCTTAGAATAGAGAATCTTTTTAGTTTCACGCAGCTTTTTAGGGTTCCGTAGTTAACAAGAAAACCTTATAGTTTCGTCATGTCTGTCTGTCTATCTGTCCCCAGTTTTACTCATAGACTATTAGTACTAGAAACCTGTAATTGGGCATGGGCATGGATATGTGGTAATAAAAACTTGAAAAAAAAAAATGTGTGGTGTGAGACGTCGTTGAATAGGTCTTTCAAAAATATTGTAAGATTATGAACACCCTTTTTCGTTTTAGCAATCCGTTTGTGAAATATTTGGTTTTTGATTGCAAATTTTTGTTAGAATCATGTGTCTTCCCTCTCTGTCAGTTAAACGGTTGTATATGGACACTTAAAAAAATTCACGGCAGTAGTATACAACGTCTCCCTGTACTAAAACTAATTTAAGGTGGATTCAGTTCATGATACTGAACAACTTTTCCTAAGGAACACATAATTAAATATGAAAAGAAAATGTTTGCTTTCCATTCGACCTCCGTGGCGTAATTGTTAACACGCTAGACCGCTAATCCGGAGGTTCTGGGTTCGAGCCCCAGCCAGGGCAAGTTAGAAAATGGTCTTTTTTAAATTGTCCTGGGTCTTGAGTGTTTATCTATGTATGTATTTATCATAAAGTATAGCATCATTGAGTTAGTATCCCATAATACAAGTTGAAAACTTACTTTGGGGCTAGCTTAATTAGTGTGATTTGTCCTTACATTACCATACATATATTACATAAATATTACATTTTGCCAAATCTTGTGTGTAAGAGATCAAAAATAATTTTTGTATTTCGTTTGTTCCTTGGTGAAAGTTGTTCAGTATCATGGACTGAATTCAGACCTAAAGTTAGGCAGTTGTTAGTTACATAAAACAAGTAGGTACTGACTACGGAACCCTACACTGCACGTGGCCCGTCACGGCACGTGGCCGGTTTATTTTGGTTAAGTTGAAATTTTAGGGAACCATAGACAAATTTATGATATTTCTGTGTAAATCAATATTACTTATCGCTGACATGACGTTCTCAAAAATACAATCAAATAGTATTTTACGCGAGCGGTGACTTGGAAAACTACACGTTTTGTGTTCCACTGACAGAAAATGTACACATTTGAATTTTCTTTGTGAAACAATACGTTTAGCGACCATCTGCAATCGTAACACCTTTCACTTCTATTCACCTTGTTATGTAAGTACGGAGGGTAAAAAAGGATTGCACGTTGAACAGTCTTGGCGTAGCAGCTGTACGTGCTCAATCAATGACTTGACTGTTTGATTTTGTACAATATTTTTAACGAATCAACAAAGAGCACTAAAAAGAAATCTTTTCCTGAAAACAGTTAAAAAAATTGGTTGATTAATGAAGCAGTAATTAGCATTATTACACCCTTTTATTTTTTATCTTCTAAGAGGTTTTCCGGTAATCTATAGGTAAAGAACTATTAACTGTATATTTTCCAAAAGATTGGGTTCAGCGGTTTCGGAGATAAGTGTATTTTTATTATTTATTTTCAAAAATAACTTCAAAAACACCAACTTAAAAAATATAGAAAAATATATTTAATATTATCATAAAATGCTCTTTCATTTGATATTTTACGCGATATAGTTCACAAAACCTTTTTTTAATGTCTCATTTATCTCCCATAAAGTGGCCCCATTTTTTATTTATTTATTCATTTACCTACATTTTACTTCCGTCTTTGGGTCACAAATTTACATTATGTGCACCACATTTCAACTGAATCGGTCCAGTAGTTTAGTAGGGGTGGGGGGGGGGGGGGGTAAATTTTCGCCCATTTTCTTAAATAACTTAAAAATACCGATCTAAGAAATAATAAAAAATAAATATATTTAAAATTGACATACAAAGTTCTTTCATTTGATATGTCACACGATTTTGTTATCAAAACTTTTTTTTAATGTCTAATTTACCCACAATAAGAGGCCCCCTTTTTTAAATTTCATTTATTTACATTATACGTCTATCTTTAGGTCATTAAGTTACATAAGTGTAGGTACTAAATCTCAACTAAATCATTCTAATAGTTTCGTAGCAAATTGGCTGTGACTTACGGACAGACAGACAAGCGAAACCCTAAAAACAGTAAAAACACCGAAAAAATCGGTTCCTATACAAATTTCCCGGGCGGCTGCACACTTTTGTATAAAAATGCAGATTTTTTTTGTTTTTTGACTGTTGTTGTAATGTCATTATACTATACTAGCAGTCCACCTCGGCTTCGCCCTTGGTACACACAAAGCCTATGTCACTCGGGGATAGTGTACCTTTCCAACGGTGAAAGTTTTTTTTAAATCGGTCCAGTAGTTTCGGAGCCATGTAATGCAAACAAACAAACAACCAAATCTTTTCTCTTTATAATATTAGTGTAGATAAATAGCCTACTATAGCCTGCCTGCCAAGCCAAGTATAGATCTAGTATAGCCTGTGGTTCGATATATTACGCATAATGTCAATTCGTATTTTGATATACATTCATGGGGAAAAGTTGTTCAAAATTTCAGACTGAATTACCCCTCAAAATAATTGTAAAACCCTAATTAAACAGCACCTTTTATTACAAAAACAGTTAATATGATTCCGCGACCCGAGAAAGTTCCAATCCGATTTTCACCCTAATCGCCAATTAAAAAATATAGGTAATAAATCAAACCAAATTATTTTTTTCATTGACCTAATTTTCAATAAAATTTAAAAAAAAATGTGCGATGCCGTATCTGCGATAGCATTACATCTTTACTTGAACGTCAACAAAATGTCAAAACTGTACCATAGTGTAGCAAAAGTATGACATAATTTGGCAGTTTGTACATAGTTTTTTATTGAAATATTTTAGACTGTAATGCAATTTTACGTAATTTGAAAATGGATTTTTTTGAAAAATTCGACACGGCCTCCTTCCTGAACGCCCGGCGGGCAACTGAATTTGTATGGAAGGATCATGGCCGCCATTTCAGAGATTTCTGTCAAAAACGTTGCAAAACATCCAATTTTTAAATATTTTTTTTTTATTATTGCGTGATTGCATTGTAAGCAAATATTAAGAATAATGTTTCAAAATAGCCTTTATTTTTATAAAATATATGCAATCCCTTGTTAGAATATTTCTTTACGCAGAAAAACAAGCCAGTTTGTAGCAAGATTTTCTTAAATATTTCTTTCAGGTTTCTTTACTTACTACTTCTTACTACTTACTTTTTCTGTATGAAAATTAAAAAAATACGATTTTCGTCTACTGGCTAGTCTATTCACCTATAACTAGGTATGTAATTTTCTTAGTGGGCTTTTCTGCTTAAGCCATAACTATTGCCCGCGCAAAGTGCGTTTTGCATGTTTTTGGGTAAATTCAATGCTTGTTTTTAGGAAAACTACAAAATATTTAAAAAAAATCCTTTTTTTCGTCTACTGTCCCAACTCTTCCTCTATCTATGTGTATACATTATTTGACTTAAATCAAACGCTTTCTGTACAAACTTGTTGCCCGCGCAAACCCAGTTTACATGGTGCCGACCCTTAAGTATTTTACAGTAGAGAGCCAATGTCCGATCTAATGAATTGACATACACGGACTAAAAGTGACGATCCTAAATGAAGTCAAGTCGACGTCAGATCGACACGCAAATTCATGCAGAGGCTGTGTCTATCTTGATCCATGGTCTGTGATTAACATGGTATGCACTTGTGACTCATGCCCTTCAATGTAAAAATTATGATTACTACAATAACACCCTATTATAAACCCGTGCCTAAGTTTACCTTTAACGTTACACAAAATTCCCGTATTACAATGGTGTCACGGTATACCCAAGTGTTAACTATCGAGACCTTCACACATTAGTGTTAGTGTGTACGACAATATTTTGACGGAAAATACAGAGATTATGACGATGATTTTCGCCAAAATTCAATTTGCACTCGACTAGTTTGTGTATTGAAAGATTTTCCCAGCATTTTTTTTTCTTATCATGCGATAAACGGGTGACTCACGTAAAAAGTCAGCTACTGGCTACCGTAATGTTTCGACTTCATCCGGAGGCCTTCCTCAGGGCGAATGTGACTCGCAGCGCCTACAGGAAGACGTCCCAAACCGCACTGATGTTAGCGAAGCGTAGCGCGGGCGGCGCGGGCGTGTGACCGCTGTGCTCGCAGTGACAGTGCGGTGGTTAGTGGGGAACGCTGATCTTCTGCGTCGCCGACTCCCGTGGGTGTAATGGGAGCCTCACTTTCATCTTCATCATCATCGACGGCTGGTGAACAAAGCTCACTGTCGTCCAGTAGCTGACTTTTTACGATAGTTGTTTTTTAGGTTTTTACATACATACATACAATCACGCCTGTTTTCCACAGGGGTAGGCAGAGACTATGGACCTCCACTTGCTACGATCCTGACAGACCCCTTTCGCTTTTATTGTTAGGTTTTTATTCTTTCTTTTGTAAGTGGGTAAAACTGATAACAGATTTTATAAGTTAAGTCATGCACACTGTGTCTGCTACCCTGCGGGTTGTAAAAGCTAATCAAGGTTCACCTGTATTTATCGGGGAAGCTGGTGGGTTAGCAAATCCCCACTATGTTGATTCCCAATTTCACATAGTTATGCTCTTAGCACACTATTGTGAGGTTTCGGTTAGTTAGACTCTGCTAACACCGTAAAAAAGAAAGACGTGTGACATATTAGGGGTCCGATATCTAAGTCCGATTTACGTGTATTCTGGGATCCGATATCCAAGTCCGATTTACATTTTGTTTGTATCATTCTAAATAGTGATTTGTTGCAGGTATCAAGCACGATCGGCTTATATCCGAACAACGGCTGTTATGTCTATGGTGGGATATATTTTAGGTTTGTACCACAATTCTTATTAGTAACCCGTTACAAACAGCGAACTATAATGATATGGGAGTTAAGCGCAAAAAAATAACTCCTTCAAAAGTAAATTCAAATAGGCAGTACTTAAGAGCGTTCTTACGTCGATGAATATGTACGTATGAATTTTTTAGTACTTATAGATAGTAATTTTTGAAGATGCACTTCCATAGTATTTATAGTTCGCTGATGTCAAATTCAAATTCAGTTAAGAAAATCAAAGACACAGGAATTGATGTTTTTCCATCTAAAAATCAAAAACAACACCTGTTAGTTTAGTACTAAAGATACTTATCTCACTTATGAATATCGAAGCTTGGGATCATAAAATCAAACAGCGGATAAATCAATAAATAATTCCCTTGTTTTATTATTGCTCATTATCATTATTGTGTTTTGACTCTTTAGCATTCGAATTTAGCAATCGAATAACGACTGCCGGAGCATGTGTTCAATCCGTGCCCAAGTATGAATGAATGATTCGTGTTAGTCACTGCTAGTAAACACTGGCATTGACGGTTTTATCAAGACAACTTTTAATAATTATGAAAATAATAAATACCCATTGTAATAATAACAGGTATAGTTAATTCAGCTTCTAATAATTGAGTAGATGACTGGGTCAAAAAGAAATTATTTGGTACTGTTAAGAGAATAAAACGTCACAAAATTGTGTCACTTGATCATATCCATTTTCAACAAGATTTTCGATTTATTAAAGGCCCGGTCCTTATTTTTAGTGATTTTGACTGCTTTTTCGGAGCTGATTGGAGCCAAACTAACTTAGTAACAATATGTTAAAATATGTAGAATTTTAGTTTATTTAAGTATTAAAAAAGTAAATGAGACAATTTATTGGTTTTCATTGTAATAGTTTGTTTAATTCCAAATAACCTGAGACGTGTTTAAATTTTTTGCGATGCGCGACGTTCATGTCGTTGTTGTTTCCACGGAATTTAAAACATGAAGTTGCGTATAAATTACAGAGAAATAAAAACAAAGGAAAATCCTAAAAAGTGAATGAGAAGATTTTAGTATTTTTTTTTTATTCATTCAAAAACTTAGTTAAAAAGGTTAAACTTTGAAGAAAATATAAGCGAATACGTCGTCGGATTTCTTGCGCATACGACGGATTTAAAAAATAAAAAATACACATATATGAAGATTGATTCATGTTTAAACACGTACAATAAATAAATAAAATTAATTTGTCTTTTGTAAAAAGATAGAAAAATTTAAAGTTCTCCGAAATTCTCAAATAAATATAGGGACGAAAACGCTGATAAGGCTGACCGCTCGCTGCGCTTCTGAATTCGTCTAAATTCGTCTCCAGGGTGCATGTACAATACAGCGCAAAGCGTATGTGTAGATAGAAAATAAAGATTCGGGTGTTCAATCAAAAATTCCCACGGTTGAAGACTGCAGTCTTAATGCAGAAAAATTTATATTAAGACCGCTGTTTGACTCCTAAAAAAAACTATGACGTCACGGTTGTAATTTTCATATAAAATTCCCATAGAAAGTATTTGTTTTGACGTTTAGATTATATAGATAGTTCCAGATTTTTGTTGGAAACTAGCGGATTATGAAAAAAGTGATTCTATTAATAACATATAGTCGATTCAGCTTCTAATAATTACGAAACTAATTAAGATTGATAACACTTTAGGTCTTGGCGATAGACACGGGGAGAACATATCTTTCGACTCTACGAACGGTGACACAGTCCACGTGGATTTCAACTGCTTATTCAACAAGGGCGAAGCGTTCGAATGGCCTGAGAGAGTGCCATTCAGACTCACGCATAACATGGAAGCAGCTATGGGTCCGTTGAAACATGAAGGCATGTTCAGGTAAAAAAATGATTATATTTTAAGGCGACGACGTGGGTTCACAATTTGCAATACTGTGCGTGTTTTTGTGTTCCGTGAAAAATCACTGTTATTAAACTACTACAGTTTATTCCTCAAAAAATTTACATGAAAATCTTAAGGATTTTCAATTCAATTCAATTCAATTCAAAATATCTTTATTATCATAGGATATTTATAATATCTCTTAATAATAGTCACTTTGTTTTGTTTTGCACAAATGTTGACGTCAAATCGTTACTTAAAGCTAAGTTTACGCCGCTTCCTAGGCGCAAGTGCAGAAGAAGCGGCAACAAACTGCACTGCACGTTTTCTCCAAAGATGTCAACTAACAAACTAAAAACTTAAAATTAGTTATATGGATGGACTGAGATTACATTGTTTGTTATGTCATAATTAAATTGAATTATAAGAATTACGATATTTAAAATAATGTCAATTTGTAAATTTAGTATGTATCAATGTACCTAAATTATGACATATCTCAGTATACAAACCTTTAAGAGGGACCGGCGCCAAGCTCAAGCCAGACCTTTTTGTCTTTAAGATAGTCATCGGTCCTATAATAAGCCTTCTCACAAAGTACTTTCTTTACATAAGCTTTGAATTTTCTGTCTGGCATATCAAGGACCGATTCTGGCAATTGATTACAATAAAGTATACACTTCCCCATAAAAGACTTACTGACTGTATTCAGCCTGTAATACGGGCTAACTAAGTCATTCTGATTACGTAAATTTCTATCTGTAAAATCACTTACTTTATTGAACATGGAAATATTTTTCCTTACATACATTATATTTTCAAATATGAATTGTGATGCAAAAGTAAGTATACCTATTTCCTTGAATAATTCTCTCACTGAGAGAATTATTCATTCGAATTCGAATAAAACATGTTTGAGTTACTTAAAATTTATTATGGTACCAAAAAAGGTAAAAAAGATATCTCTTCACTAACTACAGGCTGTTTCGAATTAAAAAGATAAGCTGCAAAAAATTCTCAAATGTTTGTTAGTTTTACGTGTGTAATTTTCCAGCAATTTCTAAGATTTCAAAGCTGCCTAAAAGCATCTGACATAGCTTAACAACTGCCATATAATTAAGACAATCGTGACTAACGGCTTAACGCGCCTTCTGCAGTACGGAGGAGCTCAAGTTTTTTTATGCCACTTGTGATCGTCCATCCAAAAGCAAATCAACAATATTGATTCATTTCCATTGCTTTCTTTTTTGTGGATATTATATGTATAGATATCATGTAAATGAGTCACATTCATTAGAAGTCGAAACTTATGTGGCAGTTAAGAATTTTTGTTGGGAATAAATGGTGCTGTGTAACCACACATATTTTACACACCCGGCAGAGTATAATAGGACCACTCCAAATCCTCCCGTGGATGTCTTAGAAGGCGATTTAGGAAACAAGCTACGAGTAAACAAAGCTTATGAACATCAATGAGACCTCTCCAACCCGTCTGGCCAGCGTGGAAAGTGTAAGCCAAATCCGCTGACGTCTCTGGCTAGCTATACAGGGTGACTTTCGGAGCAAGTTTAGTCCATGATACTGAACTACTTTCTATAAAAAAATGTATGGAAAATAGATAAACAATTTTCGTCCTCCTATACAAAATCAGTGGGGCTGAGCGCCAATCTGTATGGGAAGAAGAATTTTTTTTATCGTTTTTCGTTAATTGTTTTTATGGAAAGTAGTTCAGTATCATAGACTGAAATTGCTCCAAAAGTTTGGCTGGTGGTTAAAAAGTCAGCCTGTATGGCTGTAGTAGTACAGAAAGGGTCGTGCTCCTACAGTGGAGACTGAAAAAGACCTGATGACGATGATGATGATTAAATGTTGTGGTATTATAGGAAGAGCTGTGAAGCCGTAATGCGGGCACTGCGCGCCCAAACCGCCGCCCTGATGTCGGTCATCGGGCCGTTCGTGTACGACCCGCTGGTGTCGTGGGGCCGCGCGCGCCCCATCGACGCGGCCGAGCGCACCAACGAGCAGGCGCTGCAGCACCTGCAGCACATCAGGCAGCGACTCAACGGCATGGTGAGATATACCACTTGTACCATAGCACAGAATAGGTACTAGTACTCACGACCTCACGTACAGAAGTCTCACTCAGCCAAGATATTCAAAGAAATATCTACTCAATGTGGTTACTACTCAACGTCAGAACTCAGCACCTTTTTGTTTAGATACCTAGACATCCATTGCAGGCCAATTTCATTCTTATTACTCTAGACAAACGATTTGTATAACTGAATTTACCACTCCGAGTGGTCACCGCGCGCATAGTAATAATGTAGGTATATTTTCGATACCTAAACGGGGAGTGACACAGACCTGCCCATAGATCTAGTGGCACAGAAATTAATAAGATTACTTCATACAGAATGGAATCTCCTAAGGTCTCGCGCAATATGCGTCACCGTTCCCCGTCCCCGCATCTCTGCCCCGTTCTCGCCTTGTCGCGGGGCGAGAGCGGGCAAACACACACGCATTGACGTGTGCACGGATATATAGTTTTGTTTGTAGTAGTGTAGGCATAAATGATACTCTAGTGTAGACCTTGTGTCTTTTACCAGGTTATATACGAGTAATATATAGGTTTATGCAATGTCAGACTTATTATATCAAAACGGTAGCTTTTATTTAAGAGAATTATTAATTTAAATATAAATAAATATATACAGGCAAATCGCACAGATTGAGCTAGCCCCAAAGTAAGTTCAAAACTTGTGTTATGGGATACTAAAGCTGGGTCCAGATATGTTCTTTTGTCCGTACCGTACCTCCGTATCGTATCAGCGTCGCGGTCAAAGAACACTAGTTTGGACGCATGTTCGGTACGGTACGGTGGTACGGCGTTTCGATACGGAGACAGGTACGCTCCGATCCATCGCGAGTCGGTTTTTTCTTTCCGTTCAAAGGCGATACGGTACGGCGTGCGCCAGTCTGGACGCGATCGCGGCATGCATTTTTATTTTTGGACTAATTAAATTAATCAAAAGCTTAAAGTCGCTTGGTGACATGCGAGTGAAGTTTTTGTATTTTCCACTTATGCTTTGATATATTTTGGCTCTTCCGCCACATTTTTCTCTATTGTTATACAATGCTAACGTCCACCAACCACCAACGTCGCTTTTTTATTTTTTTTTGTTACAATATATGCATAACAATGAAGGTTGTGCAACTAATCGCCAAATTCTCGTAAACTTCTGCAGGCGACGACATAGTCAGACGACACTTCGTACAGAAATGAGCAGGTGGTGATCGCAGCGACGTACGAAGATACTGGCTATTTTTATATGCGTCCAGAGTTATTGGATCGTGACGCTGATACGATACGGAGGTACGATACGGACAAAAGAACATATCTGGACCCAGCTTAACACGATACCATATTTTATAACAAATACATATTTAAATAGACATCCAAGACTGGGATCGAACCCGGAACCTCCGGTGTGACAGCTTGGCATGTTGACCTGGCAAAAGATGTTGTAGACATTACATTACACGTAATGTATACTAATCTTATTGACATGTAAAAGTGCTTGCAAAGGCCTAATTACTGAATAAATATTTGATTCTGATTCATTTCAGGTACGAACGAAGAATAAGCAACTGTCACTGTCGTTGTCTCCAGAAGGTCAAGTGGAACATCTCATTGTAGAAGCTACGAGCATCCACAACCTCTGTCAAATGTACATTGGTTGGGGACCGTTTTTGTAATTCTATAGGGCAAATTGTGGTTTAAATGTTAAGAGATCATTGCAAAAAAGACTTTATTACAAAGGAATAAGGTCGGTACAGACGCTGATATGCTGCGCTTGATGAGTGGTCGACATTTTACCTAGTGCCTTATATTGATTGTATACAAGGTGCATTTTAATTATCTACTAATATGTTAAGGGATGATTCAGTACATTATTTTGAACAACTTTTCTCAGTTTTTTTACTTGTAAGTATATTGAAATACGATTATTTGTAGGTACATCATTAACCATTTCACCGCGAGACTTTATACCAGTAGTCGTGCTGCCAGCACGAGGAATTGTAAATATCCATAGTTTTTGGTCGGATAAATCCGACAACTCCGACTCGCAAAATGGGCACGAAAATGTTTTCCGGATTAATCCGACGTTCGCGGTTGAAGGGTTAAAAAGCACCTTGTCTTAGTGGCTGTGTTAAGTTTTAATTATTTGTTTAGGATTAATTAAACAATTTTGAATTCCTAAAAACTTTGTTTTCTTTGTAAAATTGGGTATACAACGTAACTAAGGGTTATATAAAACAAATAAAACGAACCACGGGCTATACTAGATCACTAAAGTATAATGAAATTAAAATGACAGTCAAAAAATAAATAAACAGGCAAGTGCAAGTCGGACTTGTACATGAAGGGTTCCGTACCACCGTACAATGTTTTAAAACGCTGAAGAAACACGTTTCTTGTATGACGACCCCCTTTAATAATTAACTTTATCTTAATTTTAGTATTTGTTGTTATAGCGGCCACAGTAATAGATACATAATCGGTAAAAAATTCAGGTGTCTAGCTATTATAGTTCAAGAGATAGAGCCCTGTGACAGACGGACAGATGGACAGACAGCGGAGTCTCCGTAATAGGGTCCCGTTTGCACCCTTCGGGAACGGAACCATACAAAATGTCCTGGCAGCTGCACACTTTAGTATGAAGATGCCGATTTTTTTTTTGTTTTCTTGACTGTCATTTAAATTTTATTATACTATAGTGATCTAGTATAGCCCGTGGTTTGATTTATTACGCATATGTTCCTTAGCAACCATTATAAGTATCATATGCTTAAAAAATGTCGCACTGAAAAACATGTACAATATCTACCTATGTATAATATCTACCTAGCAAAAGTTTTTAAATTCGTAACAGGCAAACAGTGGAGCCGAGTGGAGCCTAGACAATTAGCAATGACATTGTAGCCTATTCGTCATTCTGTATAGTTATTCAGTAAACAATGGCGATCCCGCTTACTTCCTTCGTCATTATAACTCGTAATGGAACTTTAGTTTCATTTGCACTGAATAAGTAGTTTTGTTTTTCTATTATTTTATTGTTGGCCTTAGTTTTTGTCGTTCTTTGGTTTTATTATCCCATTATAATTATAATTTTAACAATAGGGGTGTATGTGTACCTTTAAGTTTGAAGTGTGTATGAGTTTCTGCTAAATAAGTATATCGTAGCTCCCAAACGGATGAACCAATATTTGTTTTTTTTTTGTTGAAAGTAGACTTGATCGAGGGAGTTCATAGAAACGACTCAGGAAAATGTATTCAGCCTTTGGGGTTTTATAAATTGTTACGTAAGTAATTTATAATTTTATTTACCAAAATGTACGATAATAATATTTTTATGGCCTTATTTAGTCGGTACCTTAGGCAACACAGTTACCTATGCCGATCTTCTTATTATGGTTGACTTCCGTGCCTCGCGTCTGTCGCGAGCGTCTCTGTGACTGACTTGACACTGACGTATTATTATGCGATCAACTTTAGCTGCGCGGGTACTCCCCTTCCAAAGCACGGAATCATCTTTTTTTTCGGATAATCAGGTGATTCAAGCCCGCAATATCCTAACCAGATTGGAAACAACTTTTCATTCCTTCTGTCTTCTCCTGAGGCCTTCAGCCTTATTTTTAACCCCCGAAAAACGAGGGGGTGTTATTACTGTGACGCAAATGTCTGTTTGTCTGTAGCATCGTAGCGCTCGAATGGATGGACCGATTTCGATGCGGTTTTTTATACGTGAAAGCAAGTTCCCTTGCGGTCGTTCTCAGCTATGTTTGAAGAAAATGTTATTGGGAGTTAACGCTTGAAAGTCAGGGCTTTCTCTAGCAAATATATAGATGGCACTACGGATATCAAGTCTTATCGGTACCTAGTTCCGCTACTCACCACTAGATGCGTTCTTGACAGTCGAGGGTTTTATTCGTTTGCTTAGCAAATAAACTTGTTTAGCGCTTGATACGACATAAGTTATAACCCCTGTTTTTTCTTACAATTTGTCTACATAGCCGGAACATAAGCAGATTGTCGATGATAATATCTATAGTTTATCGTTTATGCGACCTTTAGTCTATTCATTTGTAAATAATGGGAGGAAATGGCCGCTGAAAATCGAAGCGCTAATTGTATTTTGCTTGGCGACAAAATAATTATCATAAATCAGTTGGGTCTCGTTATGATCGGGGTTACATCTCTATACCTATAATTAAACTTAGGTATTATTTTCATCCAGTGCGCTTTAATTAGGGGATTTTTTTGTTTGACCACAAATATTCGAAATAAATAAAGTCATAATGAGATCAGTATCTTTCGTTTATTGTTAGTTGTTTCATAATCAATTAAATTATTAAAGTTTCAGAATAATATACTAATAAACTGAATATAAAATTAAAAAACAAGCATTAATTGCACTTAGGTCTGCGTGTGTAAGACGACATATCTATAGTGAAAGATGACATAGTATGTAATCACAGTATGACATAGTATCAGGCCTGTGTCACTCCCCGTTTAGGTATCGAAAATGTACCTACTATTGCTTAAAGTATAAAATTGTATGAATATCGGCGGAGACTTCAAGCGTCGTCTATTCATACAATTTTATACTATAAGCAATTGTAGTACGGTTGTAATTTTAATGGAACTAGTAAATTCCGCGAGCATTTCCCTCTCTGTCTGAACTGACCCTAAAAAGGTCACCTTTTAAATAAATTCTCATCGGTTGACGAAAGTTTATCTTCATTTTATTCATTGCGCAGTTAAGTCGACAGATCTAAGTTTATGCCATGTGGAGAAATTCAATTTATATATAATTTATATTCCAATAATAAATAACGCTGCCAAGTGCTTGTCTTAAAGATGGATATCTATTGCTAGTAACATTCGCAATAAGATATATAATATCTAACTAGATTGCATTTTTTTTTGCGTAAGTACCTAGGATTGTATCTTCACTTTTGTGGGTAGGTACTTACACCAATTTTCTTGCAAATGAACAGATTTGATTTGATTATGTAATAGGTACCTTTAAGATATTTTGCAAATAAAGGTGGGTGTGCATTTATAGTAGTTTATGTTACGATAGAAGTGTGGTAAGTTGTTCGTTTCAGTTGAGGTGGGCTGACTCACAAGCGGGCGAAGCCCGCGCGTTTATTATATGTATGGAGCTGAAACTTGAAATGAACAGAGTACACACGAGTGCCATGGTAAAGAAGCCCGGCTACACTTGTTTATCACCGGTGAAGAGCCCCTTTCTTTGAACCCTCCCACTACTGCTGCCCTTCTTGAGCACATAAAGAGGCCTAAGTATCAGGCTGGAGAAATATGGGGCCGTGCACTTGAAAGTGACATAGCCACCCGTCCTCCACCGGAGCAGTGTAGATGGAAAAGACTAAACGACGATTTCCTAAAGCCTAACTGGACACAGCTAGACTGGATATGGGAAGCAGTCAAGGAGTTGCATAGGTGTGGATGTCAGTCTGGATGCCAGTGTAAACGATGTTCATGCAGGAAAAACAACCTTCCTTGTACCCCGGCCCTGCAAAATTTGCCACGAGGAATGTCACAATACGAAGTGTGCTTCTTTTCAAATTTTTTTAGGCTCTGATTAGTTATGTACAGCGACATCTATGTACTTAACTTACGTACGTCAATGGTTATGCATGAGATTTTGTTTATTAAGAAAACGAGGAATTAAGAAGACATTTAATTTCCCCTTTCAATTTTAAACAATTCAGTACCGAAGTGTCGATAAGTTTAAAAATTATGAATCTCAAACTTTTCAAAAAAGAAAAAAAATAGTAAATGTTATTATTATCAAAATCGCCTTTTTGAGGATTGATATGAATATCAGGAGACTTTTGGCGTACCTATGTATTACAAAAATTTACAAAGCTGGAGGAGGATCTCCTACCTGGAGAAGCCCAAACTTGGTAAGTATGCTTTTAAAATATCTACTTATTTCTTGGATTTTTAGAAAACAGGTGGCGGAAAGTCATGGTCTATTTTTTTTTAAATTTGGCTCATAAAGCCCTTTCCCTTTCATGGGCTTAGCCAGCCATGGGCTCAGGGTGGGGCAGCAGTGGGCTCAGGATGGGGCAGCAGTCTATAATAATATGTAACTATAATAGCCAACAATACCCGCGGTCTTACCCCAGTACACATAGGTATTATAGGTTATTTGCTTATTTAGGTATTAACTACCTACAACTTCATAGCGTGGGTTCTGGCAGAACCTCTTTAGCACTTCGGCTTCAATTTTATTTTTCGCTTCGGCGATCCTCATCCTGTGAGCACTTCAGCATACAGAGACCGCTCAGACGATTTTTACTCATGGTGGAGCGAAGCCACGTCTTGGTATCGTAATTAGTGCCTAAACATATTTTTTTTAGGTAAGGTTAGGTACCTTACAGATCAGAGAGCAGAGGCAGGGTGGGGCAAGAGCCCCACCCTGCCCCACCGTGGCTACGCCCATGCTGGGATCTAACTATTACTACCTACCTTTTAGTCTTTGAGCACCAGAAAACGAGTAATTTCGTGAACAAGTGATGTAATATTATGTAGGTACACAGTCAAGCTAATTTAATTTGGTGGATAAGAGTAGGTCTGTACCTACATATTTTTTCTGAGATTAGCGATATTCTTTATTTCGTCGCTCTCGGCCTCGGCTCTCCGTGTATAATGTAGGTACTCAACCTAGATGCTATTGAAAGTAAGCGAATTTAAAACATATGAAGTTTTTTTAAGAAGTCATATGAAGTACCTACACGAATTGTAGACAAAATGTCAAGAAACAATAATAAATATTTACCTTTCTTAGCCATAACTTTCACTGTACTATTGTAAATACAGGGTGACTTTTTAAACACCAGCCAAATTTTTGGAGCAAGTTCAGTCTATGATGCTGAACGACTTTCTATAAAAAAATATATTAAAAATCGACAAAAGTTTTTCGACCGTACAAAATCCGTTTGGCTGAGAGCTGATTTGTATGAGAAGACGAATTTTTCTTTTGGTTTTTCGGTAATTGTTTTTATGGAAAGTAGTTTAGTATCATGGACTGAACTTGGCTGGTGGTTAAAAAGTCAGCCTGTATACTTACTTATATACATATACTTACCTAATTTCCGCACTACATTAATCATTTCAATGAAAACGGAGACATAATTTAAAATTTGCCAAAAGTGGCCGTTTTTCGCAAATGTGCGTAGTAAATCTTAACGTTCTCACTTTAAACTGTAAACAGTAGTTCATAAAATACTTTGAAGGGTTATCTAGGAGTTGTAGTAGCAAAATTTTAAATGATGTCTCCGTTTTCATTGAAATGATTTATTTTAAATGGGGGCAGCACTGGACCCCGGAAAATTCAGGTACGGCCTTAAAT
Organism: Acrobasis repandana; assembly: GCA_963576875.1. NCBI lineage: Eukaryota > Metazoa > Arthropoda > Insecta > Lepidoptera > Pyralidae > Acrobasis > Acrobasis repandana. The sequence continues at coordinate 8,272,920 of OY756222.1, forward strand.
AATTTGAGGTGGTTTCCAAAGTACAAGAAATAGGTAGGTACTAAGATGACCTACTACTACAATAAATCCGTGGTCGGCAGATTACTTCCAACCCAAACTTACCTGTTTCCAACCCACTCAAACTCAAAGCCGATGAATTCGCTGCGGTGTGTAAGTACGGTCAGCAACCTTTTTTCGATCCCACCCTTATAGTTCGTGTAACAATAGCCGATGTAAATAGGCGGACGAACTTATTCTACTGATAAACAAGATGAACGAAAGCGTTATTTGCAAATGTCAAGTGTAGATCGACCTATGACAAATAGATAAAGGTACCTATTTCAATAAGTTCACTTTTATTTTTTGGGGTTTTCAAAATGGTAGAGCAAGAAGTAGACCCAAACATTAGGTACTTACTTATTATAAATCTTTGATAGGCAGAGATAACTTTGCAATTCTAATAGAATGACGAAAATTGTAGAACTTCTTCCCAAATAATTTTTGGCGGTTTCTAAAGAGCAAGTAGGTACCTACCAAAATATTATAATAAATCCGCGGTTGGCAGATTACTTCCAAACCAAACTTACCTGTTTCCAGCCCACTCTCAAACTTAAAGTCGATGGATTCGCTGCGGTCTCCACAATTGAACTGTAAGTACGGTCAGCATCCTTTTTGTCGATCTCGCCCTTATAGTTCGTGTTACAATGCCCAGTTTGAATAGGCGGACTTATTCTACTGATATTATAACAAGAAATCAAAAGCAGTAGGTACATAGGTATTTGGACATGCCAAGAGTTCACTCAATCGTAAGTACCTATATTACTTCTACCACTTTGAAAATCCTATGAACTATTTTGGCAGTAAAAGTTTTTTTAATGTAATGATTCTTATTATGGAGCAATATTACATACATTCTTACCTAAGTTTCTTCGTTATTTCCTGTAGACAAAGGAGAGGGTAGGTACCTATAATTTCGTGAGTCGTGAAAAATATATCAATGGTATACCTATATTAATAAATAATTAATAACTTACCTACTCTTCACGCAGACATAAAAATATGATAAGCAAGTAATACCTAAATACTTTTAAACTATCGCGTTGCATTATTATTAAATTAATGCATACGGGAATTAACGCGAAACGTACCTTTTTTATTTATTTTGCTGACGTTTCGTTCGGGTTTCACCGAACGTGGTCCCAGCTTGATTGAAGCAGCGATGACATGAATAGGGACACTGTGAGTGTAGTGTGTGACGGTACTTGGAAAATGAACAATATGACGGTGGACGAAGATCACACCGGGCAGGAGGAGGCGTAGGCCTGCTTCAGTCAAGCTGGGACCACGTTCGGTGAAACCCGAACAAAACGTCAGCAAAATAAATAAAAAAAGGTACGTTTCGCGTTAATTCCCGTATGCATTAATTTAATAAGTAATACCCACCTACAATTAGGTACAATACTTATTCATAAAAATACAAGTACGAAATGATAGCAAGTATACCTATAGGTACCTACTACGAATACATGAAATCATATAAATGATTTGGCTGTTACCAAGAAAGCTATAAGTAGGTAGATAAAATCATTGCTCATTTACCTGTCGAAGTAAATTTGCACAGGATTGTTGTAGAACACGTGTCTAACATATTTCACAGTAATTTCATGGTCATATCAAATAACTACCTGTACCAGTAGGAAATTGAGAAAATTGCATGATTTGTCTTTGAGAACAGACAAAAGAGGTCATTATCCAATCTTACGAATACACAACAATCTTTCACTTAAGCTATTCTATCTCTAACATGTGGCTATTTTATGCTAGTAAGTAGCTTCCGATGTTTTGTTTCCAGAACACTTTCATTTAATTTTTTATTTACATGGAAAACTTTATAGAGAAAAAAAATTAACTATAAACACTATAAACAAAACCTAAAAATAAAACGTGCAAATTACTAATTCAAAAATCAAATGATTTTTAAAAATTCAAAAGTAGCTACCGATTTTTGGGTAGGTAGTGTAGTAGTACCTATGTGTTTATTGTTTATAGGTAGATCTAGTGAAAGTAATTATAGTAGAAATCCAATATGGGACGAAATGATCACAGATTTTAGCCGAGCGTCGCTACCAGCGCGGCATAATGATGAAGTTCGACCATGTAGTTAGGAATAGTGACGGGCTTAGCACAACCATAACCCCTGAGTTGGATTTATTTGGCACTCCCATATGCTATCTAATCGCAGTTGTTAGTACCTATAGTAAAAATACCTAGTGTGTTCATGTCCATGAGTTGCCGTCGTTTGCCACAAGCAAGCTATGATACTCGTATAGCGCTAAGCTATGATATAGCGCTCAATAACTGATATGGTACGATATAGTAGAATTAGGTAATAGGTAACAACTGTATTTAAATGTAGTAGACAGAAGCGGCCGGCTTTCAGTCTTCGAGAAGCGGTTGTGGTTGTGGATGTCAAAGATTGTCATAATAAATAAATATCTCTCGTTAGATAGCTGGGTCAAGGTTCAGATTCAGAAGGCAATACTCCTGGACATGGCACGCATCGTCAGCAGGTTTATCTCTCTGCAACCCTAACCGCCAATAGCTTTGGCCTTGTCCCGATGATGCCAGTGTTTTTTATGTGTTTACATTTTATAGTATGTTTTATATTTTACTTTTTAGATATTTTTTCCCCATGGAAAACATTGTACAGCAAGGACCATAACACTATAAACTTTCCACAAAAAATATTTGTATAAATAAGAAAAAAAAAATATTCGACCTCCCATATCGACCACTTGATCGCGCGTTTGTGGAAAATCCAATTTTATTTCTTATTTTACAATTTTTTTGTGACATATGATCAGTATTAGGTATCTATAGACTGACCTTACTGTAAAAAAAATAAGCCGTGTGGTTCCCGGCAGAGTAGAATAGGACCACTCCAAGTCTTCCTATGGATGTCGTAGAAGGCGACTAAGGAAACACAAGCTAAACAAAGCTTATAAACATCAATCAGACCTTTCAACCCGTCTGGCCAGCGTGGAGAGTGTAGAAATCCTCTGACTGCTGTCCCTAATATATGGCTCTGGCAGTACAGAGAGGGTCGTGCTCCTGTAGTGGAGACTAAAAAAGACCTGATCACTGTAAAAAATAGGTGCACACTTAAATTAAACCATCAAAATAAAAACACGGTACCTATTTGGAAGCACCCTCTTCTTTCCTAGCGCCTTCGACGGTCGCTTGACCGCACCCTATCCTATTGCCGCTATCATTATGTACACCCTTCCCAGTGCCCCTACATTCCTGATGCCCTGCGATTCATAAACCGCGTCCCTATCTTAACACTGCTAGGTAGATACACTCGTGCTATTACGTGAACTTATTTGCCCGGACCCGGACACCGTGCCCCGATGACGTACCACCTACATCCCTCATTGTGGATTCTCCCCGCGGCGAAACGACCCCTACCCCAGGATTGTCCTATAAGCTTTTGCCGATCGCTTATTTTTGTCGACCCTTTATACTCTTATCACGATACTGATTCATAAATAAATTCCCATATTTTGGGGGTTGTTTTAAGCCTTGTACTCACTGGAATGTTCGCTTTATGATGTAAAAATCCCGTAATCCATAAACACTTGGTTTAACGTGTTCTATAAAAATATTACTTTGAATTACAAATAATTGACCATAACCTGACTTGACAGGAGGCGTCAACTCGGGAACTGGTGCCGCCAGTAAAGACTGGTCAGCTCGGCTCCGTTTTTTAAGATTACTCAGTATTACCATCGATCAAATATTACTACTTTAGTATGGTATTTAGTATGGTATTACTTATTTCTGTAAATTGGATTTAGCACTAGCACTAGTTTGCAAGCTTTAAATGTTATATTGTGATAACATTGTATTAGGCATAATATGTTTGCAAACTGACATAAAGCCGTTCAGGCTCAGGCGCGTAGACGACCAATAATATGTAAATGAGTTTCTTTCGGCCTTTCTTCTCAGCAGTGGCCGTTGCGAAACGCTAGTATCCATAGCTTTTTTGAAATAATTAATAATTTAAATATAAATAAACATAACACGTAATGTACACAAAAATTATTGACGAGTAAAAGCAAATGCCTAGACTTAGTTACCTAATTATAGGAGAAATATTTTATTCTTGATTTTTTTGACATGGAAATGTAATGTACATAATAAAGAAAATGATACATTTGGAGGTAGATGATTTGAAAGCTATACAAAGTGGAAGGGACATACCCGTAATAAATCGAACCACGGGCCATACTAGATCATTTAAGTATAATGAAATTAAAATAATAGTAAAAAAAAAAATCGACATTCCCTTACAAATCGTCCGGGCGGCTGCACACTTTTGTATGGAAATGCCAATTTTTTTTTGTTTTTTGGCTGTTTTAATTTCATTAATCTATAATGATCTAGTATAGACTGTGGTTTGATTTATTACGAGTATGTCCCTTCCACGTTGTATATGGAGAGAGAGATCGTGAAAAATGTGGTAGGTAAGTATGAATGTTCAGACGGGCGGTTAGTACTGAGAAGGTGTAGGATCTAAAATGATGGAGGGAATTGACTTACAGACTCGACTCTACCTTTATATAGCAAAGGCGGGGAAGAAAAAGAATAAGCGGTGTGGCTTCCGGCAGAGGTCCACTCCAAGTCTTCCCGTGGATGTCGTAGAAGGCGACTTAGGGAACACAAGCTAAACAAAGTTTATAAACATTAATGAGACCTCTCCAACCCGTCTGGCCAGCGTGGAGAGTGTAGGCCGAATCATCTTACTGCTCTGACCAAGTATGGCTCTGGTAGTACATAGAGGGTCGTACTCCTGCAGTGGAGACTAAAAAGAACTGATGATGATGATTGAATAAAAAGAAATTATATGAACATCTTAGATGAACTTACATTCTTGTGTATATGCCTTTATTGATAAAGTGTGTACCTACTATTGGTTTGCTAATAAGCAAGGAGGCACCTACCTACTAAATATAATGCTATCGTATCTATTAAAAGGATAACCGATAGCGGAGGTCGTGTTTATGACTCACCTGTCAACCGTTCACAATCACGATAAATGAAGTACCTAACTTACCTACCTATATCTATATGAGATTGCTAATTAAGAACATGTAGGTACTTGTTATACGAGTAAGTTAAGTTCATTGACATGTACTTTGTTCTCACCTACTATATTTTATCTAGGTAGATCCTTATTATCCGTGTGGTTCCCGGCAGATTAAAATAGGACCACTCCAAGTCTTCCCGTGGATGTCGTAGAAGGCGACTTAGGAACCACAAGCTAAACAAAGCTTATAAACTTCAGTGAGACAGAGGTCTCACAGAGGTTGGAGAGCCAACCCGTATTGCCAGCGTGGAGTGTAGGCCTCTGACTGCTCTGGCTTATATATATGGCTCTGGTAGTGCACAGAGGGTCGTGCTCCTGCAGTGGAGACTAAATAAACGGGCAAGTTCGAGTCGGACTTGTACATGAAGGGTTCCGTACCACCGTACAATGTTTTAAAACGCTGTAGAAACACGTTTCTTGTATGACGACCCCCTTTAATTTATTACTCGTACTTTATCTTATTTTTAGTATTTGTTGTTATAGTGGTTATAGTAATACATCATTGGTGAAAATTTCAAGTATCTAGTTAATGCCATTATAAAGATCGAGTTAAAAACGCTGAAAAAAACACGTTTCTTGTATGACGACCCCCTTTAATTATTAACTATTTTCTATTTTTAGTATTTGTTGTTATAGCGGCCACAGTAATACATAATCGGTGAAAATTTTAAGTGTCTAGCTATTACGGTTCAAGAGATAGAGCCCTGTGACAGACGGACAGATAGACAGACGGACAGACAGCGGAGTCTCAGTAATAGGGTCTCGTTTGCACTCTTTGGGTACGGAACCCTAAAAAGACCTGATGATGATTGATGATGAGATGCTTATACGATACATATTGGCCTATAGTGTATCAAACGGGATATAAATACAGGATATGCATAAATAGAAAAATTGTTAACATACTCAGCATAGGTACTTACTTAGATATTATAAATACTTACCTAATTTGGTTATGTACCTTAGCTACTTCTTCTTGTATTTAATTGCGCTATTGTCGGTGGAGTGCTGTGCATCTCTCTCTCTCCTCCGCTAAGTTATTAACCTCCTTATTTATTTAAATTTATCAAGCCCAAAAAGCTACAATGCTATAGCATTCTCTCCCTGTCGACCTTTGGGAAAATTAAACAGACAGGAAAGTCGGCGTCTAAATATCAGATAACATATCTTCGTATAATATTAACAAGTACTTTAAGAATATTTTAAATACATAGCTTGAACAATCAATACGAGTACATACATTAGCTCATAAAATGTAATATGTATCTAAATAGAACCACACATATATACATACACGTGGAAAATATAATAGTAAGAAATAATGAATTCTTCTAATTGTTTACTTACAGTAACGAAAACACACGAAAAACAAAACAAACCAAATTAACGAAAAGAAAATTATGCACTTTTTTATTTAAAATAAATGAGGCTTTTTCGATGTCCTCGGTATAATGCATCCAAAGCCGTATGTTTTGAAGTTTGAAAAACCGGCCAAGTGCGAGTCGGACTCGCCCATGAAGGGTTCCGTAGCAACAAGTAACATTTGACGATTTAAGACGTATTAAAAAATAACTATCTATGATACTGAGACCGCTATAGTTTTAATTGAAAGTTCATACTTTGAGGTATATAACACTTTTTTTTCAGAATTATTTTAGTAATATTTCAAAAGTTACGGTGGGGGGACACCTCAAATTTTATCTTTGTATTAGATTATCTCAAGACTGGGGGGTTTGATCTACATAGTTTTAATGCAGTTTTTGTTGCATTTTAAAGACCTTTTCAACGATACCCCACACGTTGGGTTTAGTCCAATTTAATTTTTTAAATTCACTTTTCGTTGTATGGGAACGGGGGCTGAAAAAAAATTTTTTTTCATTATTTTAAAAACCAACTTTTGTAACTCCAATATCTATCCCTCCGCCAATTTTCGTGACAATCGGTGCAGTAGCGGCGGAGTACGAGCCCGGACGGACAGACAGACGGACGGACATGACGAAACTATAAGGGCTCCTTGTGGACTACGGAACAAATAAAAGAAAAATTAAATGTGAAAACATATAATATATAACTTATTTATTTTAGTAAATACGAATTTATTTTAGTAAATTTTATGACCAACTTTCATTTTTAGGGTTCCGTAGTCCACAAGAAACCCTTATAGTTTCGTCATGTCCGTCCGGGAGGGGTCCCATACAACGAAAAGTGAATTTAAAAAATTAAATTGGACTAACCCTAACGTGTGGGGTATCATTGAAAAGGTCTTTTAAATGCAACAAAAACTGATTTGAAACTATGTAGATCAAACCCCCCAGTCTTGAGATAATCTAATACAAAGTTAAAATTTGAGGTGTCCCCCCACCGTAACTTTTGAAATATTACTAAAACAATTCTGAAAAAAATGTGGTATATACCTTAAAGTATGTACTTTCAATTAAACTTATAGCGGTGTCGTTATCATAGATAGTTATTTCTTAATACTTCATAAATCGTAAACAGCAATTTACCTTTAGAACTTTTACTATATATTATGTTACTTGCTGTTACGGAACCCTTCATAGGCGAGTCCGACTCGCACTTGGCCGCTTTTTTTCCTTCTATCTTTCCTCAAATTATAGTTTTGAAGAACGCTTCAACGTCTAGCTACTGTACAAACAAAACTGGTATTCTGTAAAGGCAGTTAACTTGAGGAAAATTAGCTGATATCTACATTTATTCATAATATGTTATGTTAGTTACGAATTATTTTAATTATTTAATTTTAGTTATTTTGAGGACATAAAAAGTTAAAAACCGGCCAAGTGCTAGTCGGAATCGAGCACAAAGGGTTCCGTACCATTATCTATACTACATTAGACAACAAAAAAATTAATTTTATTTTAATTAAATTATTTATTTTTAAAGTAAATATTTCAAGCGTCTACCTGTTGCCGTTATTAATATCGAGCAAAAATCAGCAAAATAAAATACGTTTATTGTATGGCAGCATATGTAATTAAGTATTTATTTTATTCTGTTTTTAGTACTTGTTGTTATAGCGGCAACAGAAAATCATCTGTGAAAATTTCAACTGTCTAGCTATCACGGTTCATGCGATACAGCCTTCTGACAGACAGACAGACGGACGGACGGACTGTGGTCAGTGGAGTCTTAGTAATAGGGTACGTTTTTACCACAGGTTTTTACCCTTTGGGTACGGAACCCTAAAAATAAGATTAGGTAGGTGAAAACAACTGGGAATTTTCTGCCCAAATTAACAGAGGATAAAATAAAACAAAGTCGTAAAACATCTTTCTTATAGAAAAACTCATGGCCAACTTTATGTTTAAAAGTTAAGAAAAAAGAAAAATTATTAAGTTTTAATTCACTTTATGGTTTCAACAATATTTTCTCGAGTAAGCATGGCCAGCATTCGCAGTAATTTTTAAAATTAAACTTTCTGTTTTCGTCTTGCTTGTTTGCAAAGAATTTTTAATGACACCCCCGGCCTTTCATACTTTTGTTTTGACTAATGCTCGCGTTTTTGTGTCGAATTAAATTTGTAATTAGCACAGCTCCGATTGCGGCGTCGCGATGTTTATTAACAAGTATACATTCACATAATATAAGATACCTTCTTCTGAATACATTATAAGTATAGTATAGGAACTAAGAAACTAGATAAAAAATACTTAGTAGTTACGTACCCTGACGTAATTACCTATTTATAATTACATCAGGGTATTTTCTACTTTTTTTTTATCAATTCTGTGTTTTTGACTGGACAACTAAAGTCAGTGGAGTATAATATAGGTACTGATACGGCAAGTATAGGTACTTTGAAGCCTTTTTTATTTTATTTTATTATCACACAAAACAGATTACAACTATTACAAAACTACACAATAAGAAACATACAAAAACATTAAAACTGGTTGCAATCCAAAACATGTGTGTACATGAAATAATAAAAGAGGTGTTCTTACAATCTAAGAGAAAATAAGTAAAATAAAAATATACAAACTCTTACCTATTAAATATGTATACACTTCAAATTTCAATCATACAAGATCCCCTTTAAAGTTTTAGTTTTATTATACCATAGATTTTAAAGAGCCGTTACATACCGTTTTCAATACTCAGGAAGCCAGTAAAAAGTATGAAAGACCGTGAACAAAGTGACAGGAAAACCGTATAGCTATATGCATCAGCTTACCTCAGTTGACCCAGTATCGCTTAGCGAGCGTGTACGGAGCTCGTTTGACAGGCAATATCCGGATGATCCATTGTTCACCTCATTGAGAATTCCGCGCGTGGATCCCGGACTAACCTCTCTTTCATTTAACTTTAACCTCCCTGCGGTCGGGGAGACCGGAAAACAAAAAAAAGAAAACTGCAAATAACTGGCCAGTGATGAAGCGAATGTTTGTGCAGCGACCTTTTCCTTGCATATTGTATTTTATTTTAGTACGAGTAGAGTAAACTAAGGATACCGGAGCACGAAAAAATTCACCAGCATAATTTGTGTAATGAGACGGGTACACTTTGTATTACAAGAGAATTCTTGATCTGTTATAAGGATAATATTATTGAACAAGTTTGCAAGACCCTAGCTTGTTTTCTTTTATTAAGGGTAATTTTATTTTCGTTTTACAATCCTTTATGGCAGGTTTTAATAAGAAATTTTATATAATAGGTATAATATACAGGCATCTATAAAATAGCCCTAGTATATACTAGGTCCGATTGCATGTTTTTGTATAGGATTTTGTATAGACAGGAACATTTTCAGGTGATTTCTTGTAATTAGGTTATTACATACTATACAAACCCGATAAACTCCGTACGGTTCTAGCCAAAGGTCGCAAAATCTAAATGAATGAAGTATTTTGAGTTAGCATCATCGGGCTAAGAAATTTAATAAATTTTTAGTCTGATGAGAAAGGGAGAAGCAGCAACGATAGGGTGACGATATAATTTATCGTGACGTAAACTTTTCGCCTAAGAGCAACTAGAAGTTCAGACGCTCAAGTCTTATTTCCGCGAGAAAGCTCGTGTGACATAAACTTGAACTTATTTTTAAGATTATTTATATGATATGGGGAAGATTTTAGCGACAGAGCCGCAAGCTTTGCGCGTGTATGTATCATACATTTAAAACAAATAGAAATTCTTCGAATAGAATTCACTTAAAAAAAAAATACAATAGCAAATCTTTGGTTTGCTTTTGTATTTTATATATGAAGGTTTTTTAAATATCTACTGTTTTTGAAGTGAAAACTTTTTTAGCGTCGTTGTGCACTTTTTTGTAATGGGTAAAAAATGTTAAACTCGCGTCAGGACACGTGACCTGATCGAAAATTCGTAAGACTTTTGAAGTGAAAACTTCTTTAGCGGCGTTGTGCACTTTTTTTGTAATGGGTAAAAAATGTTAAACTCGCGTCAGGACACTTGACCTGATCGAAAATTTGTAAGACTTATGAAGTGAAAACTTCTTTAGCGGCGTTGTGCACTTTTTTTGTAATGGGTAAAAAATGTTAAACTCGCGTCAGGACACGTGACCTGATCGAAAATTCGTAAGACGGATGGAGAGTAGACAGCCGGCGCGGCGTAGGAGAGGAAGTATCCCCCTCTATTTCTACGGCGCGGCGAAAATGTATGCCTGCGCCTGCTGTTTCGTTTAGCTGAGAGATAAACTTTTTAATGTAATATAAATTGTCATGTTTGTGTACGAAAGCGCAATAAATAAATATTGTATTCTACCACATAAATGATAGTACTTTTATACTGATAATTAAAGCAATTCGTGCAAAATTATTCCCTAACCATTCCAAAATATCAAAAATGCAAGTTTTCACTTCTGCCGGCACTCCCGGAGTGCAACCCGTCGTTTTTTTTTCCATAACCTTGACATGATTTTTTAATTCTAATATTACTCTGATATTACTTAGCTTGAGAAGCTAAGAGAGTTCATTAAGTACTGGCTCTACATATTCAATTTAATATTTCTTATAACAAATTAAATCCTGGAACCAAACACATGAGAAAATCCCATTTCTTGCTCGTTTCTTTTGTAAACAATATGCAGATAAGTTGTGGTAAAATAAACTCATTATCCTATTCGAGTTTGAAGAAGGTAGTGATGTAAGTGATAGCGAATTTTAAGAGTCTATTTTCATGAAAAAATTTCATCGAAAAACTCATCAATTGAAGTGAAACAATAATATATATAATACTAGCTTTTGCCCGCGGCTTCACCCGCGTAGATTCGGGGTATGAAAAATAGATGTTGGCCGATTCTCAGACCTACTCAATATGCTCACAAAATTTCATGAGAATTGGTCAAGCCGTTTCGGAGGAGTACGGGAACGAACATTGTGACACGAGAATTTTATATATAAGATTTAAAATATTTCTTTCTAAAAATATTTCTCATAATTGTTTTAGACATATTTTAATTCTCGTGACTCATCTACGCAATTTCTGTAACATAAACTATTCATTTTTCCGCATAGAGTCTGAGTAGATTTCGACGTTTTGCCATGCCGCCTCCGCCAGGCTGGGAAATATATTTAAAAAAATGCAATAGGCCAATAGGTAGGATTAAGAATCTTGTCTCTCAAAACATCGCCAGAGAAAATCACGCAATCAATCAAGATTAGGTAATTCGCTAAGCTCTTAGTAGAAGGCGATGGGGCTAGGAAAACATCACTATTTTTATCTTATTTTTCTATCTTCACGCCCACTAACGTGGCCTTTGGGTATGGCCCTAGGCTCTAATCATCATCCAAGCGTATTCCCGGTCGCATCGTCAGCGGTTACGCTTCAGAGCCCGGGGTCCGCTACCTACCCTAAGTGATTTGACGAGGTTACTGGTTTATGGCCCTAGGCTCTGTCTACCCCATTAGGGATAAAGACGTGATAATGTGTGTATATGTTAGTAGAAACGCGGCAACTGCGGCCGCACCTTTACCTCAAAGATCAGGAGGAGGTATTTAGGTACAGTAATAAAAGTAAGTAATGACTTGTGATTGTGGCAATTTTTTATCACGGAAGTTTTTAGCATCACAAGAACTTATTTAAGTACTTGCGCAACTAAAATTTATAAACAATATTTTTAAAGTTCAGCGCAGTAATAAAAAGTTATAATGTCTTTTGTTGAATTTTAAAATATGTGCTTTTTTATTTAACTTTATTAACAGGTATTGTAATTTTTAGGGTTCCGTACCTCAAAAGGAAAAAACGGAACCCTTATAGGATCACTTTGTTGTCCGTCTGTCCGTCCGTCCGTCCGTCTGTCAAGACCCTTTTTCTCAGGAACGCGTGGAGGTATGAAGCTGAAATTTATATCAATTACTCAAGTCTACTGTCCCTTGAAGCTGTGAAAAAATCAAACTTCTAAGCCAACGCAATCAAAAGATACAGCCGTTTATGCCGCAAATTTTCGACACTTGCAAGGGAATCAAAACCTACAGGGTGCTTCCCGTGAACTCAGAATCTTGAAATTTGGTACGAAGCAACGTCTTATAGCATAGATAAAGGAAAAATTACGAAAACCATAAATTTTTAGTTACATCACATAATATATTTTTTTTTAATAATTTTAAACTTACTACCCATTTCCTCATAAACGCGTAGAGGTATTAAATTGAAATTCATACCAAATACTAAACCTTGCAGGTTTGTACGGAAACCTCGGTGCGCGAGTCCGACTCGCACTTGGCCGGTTTTTTTTATTCTATTTTTTTGGATTTATTAAATAAATAAAATAAAAAATATAATAAAAATTACAATACCTGTAAATGCAACAGACCGATGATGCTGAGAAAGCAATCAATTGGGGTAAGTACAAACAAAAAAATGTCATTTCACCATGTATACATACGAGTATATAATACTATGTACATCGTATATCGTGTCACAAAAATTAAGTACGTATATAACTTATTCCAAAATGTATATACTACATGATCCTATCAGTACTCTGCTATGAATAGGACCACTCCAAGTCTCCCCGTGGCTGTCGTAGAAGGCTCCTCCTAATATAGGTACACTACTTCTACATTACAGCGGAGTACTCCCACAAGCTCTAGGGGCTATCTATCCAAATGAAGATAAATCAAGCCTGCAGTTAGCTGGCAGGTTATTAAGCGATTTACGACATTCTGGCCAAGACTGCACACTCGTCAAACGCTCTGTGGAGTGTTCATGTACTGCACGATATGCCGACGTGTTGTGTTGTGTAAGAATAGTCTACTAGTAATAATTAAATTTAGAACATGTATTTTATAATTTCGATTTCTAAGCTAACGAATACGTCAATGACTACAGCACAACACAATACACTAAACCACAGGCCGGAATCTCCTAAGGTACGCGAAATATGCGTCCCCGTTCCCCGTCCCCGCACCTCTCCCCCGTTTTCGCCTCGATGACTCACGTTGGCCGTCAAGAACCGGGGGAGAGGTGCGGGTGCGGGGAACGAGGACGCATATTGCGCGTACCTTAGGAGATTCCGTTCTGTTTACTCTTACTGTATTCTGTGACTAAACTAAACAGTAGTTTGATTCAGCCATATTCTTGAAAGCCTCCGCCCAGCCGTAGGTATACAACCTACGGCTGGGCGGAGCGCTAGGGTGCGTCTACAAAAAGTAAAGCAAACGTGTATAAATGTCACTAGTTTACACGGTTTTCATACCCCAGCTGAAAGTTGTTATTTTATTTTGTGTTCAGATAGAACTATCCAGAAAAAATAATAAAAAAATTCTCTCACGTCTGGTTTAAAAAATATTTATTTTCTTGAAGGGAAATACAAAAATTTTAGGATTAATACAAAAATAAATTAAAAAATGACTAATTTTTGCTTTCTTTTTATAGTTATTTGAATCAGTTTCTCTTATGATAGACCAACAGTAATCCCCTAACATATTTTTATCCCAAAATCCTTGATGTCGTTCTTCGAAAGTCCTTAAATCTTGGTGGAAACGTTCACCCTGTTCGTCACTCATACTTCCTAAGTTTTCAGGAAAAAAATTCAGATGAGAGTGTAGAAAGTGAATGTTTAATGACATGTTTACTCCCATATGAAAGTAGCTTGAAAGTTTTTCAATAAATTGTTAACAATTTATTCATAATTTTCACTTTTTTTATTTCCCAAAAAATTTTCTACAAGCATTTTAAATGAGTTCCAAGCAGACTTTTCTTTAACCGATAAAAGGTTTTCAAACTGAGAATCTTTCGTAATTTTACGGATTTGTGGACCAATAAATATACCCTCCTTCAGTTTTCCCTCTGTAATGTTTGGAAATATTTTTTGCAAATATTGGAAAGCACCACTGTTTTTGTCAAGCGCCTTTACAAAGTTTTTCATGAGCCCCAGTTTGATGTGTAAAGGGGGTAAAGTGACGTTCTCATTTCGAACAGGCCATTCTTTCCTTACATAATGATGTTGTTTCGCTCTACTATCCCACAAACAAAGGAAACAACAGTACTTCGTGTAACCACCCTGCAATCCCACTAACATACCGATGACTCTGAGGTCGCCGCACACTTTCCATTGATGTTCTTTATACTTTATTAAATTAATCAAAGTACGCATCGTTTCATAGCTCTCTTTACAATTCACTGCGTGTCCTATTGGTATGGAAGGTTTCTTATTTCCGTTATGTAATAAAACAGCTTTGAGACTATATTTAGAAGAATCTATGAATAGGCGCCACTCTGTTTTATCATAGTTTTGATTCATTGCTTCGAAAAGTCCCGGGATATCTGTGCAATAACAATATTCACCTTCTCTTTTGAAAAATTCTGAGTAAACTTTGCTTCTGTTTCTGAAAAACGTAACTTTTGTATCTGGTAGTAACAAGTTCCATTGTTGTAAGCGGGAGCCAAGAAGCTCTGCTTTAGATCTTGATAACTGTAAATCTCGTATAAGATCATTTAATTCGGCCTGATTAATTAAATGTGGAGTGTTTTCTTGAGGTGAAAATTCGTCAGAATCACTAGAAATCGACTTGAATTCAACATCACTGTTATTGTCATCTAATATATTTGCACTCGAACTACCGGGACAAACTGGATGGGGTAGATCTTTTGAATGTAAAATCGGCTTACTAACAGACGGAACATCGGCATACATAATACTTGCCTTATTTTTTTTGTTATATCCCAATGTCTTCGTAACACAAAAGTAACAATCATTTTCATGATTACTAGGTTCTCTCCATAGCATTGGCGAACCAAATGGAAGGTAAACTTTTTCTCCTGATGACCACTGGAGTAAGATGATTCTACAGCTTTCGCAAAACACGTGAGGCACCCACTTTTTATCTTGATTTGCAACAGGAAATCCAAAATAATGAAGATATGCAGTTTTTAACGAATCTACAATAGGTCTTCTCTTTTTTGAAAATATAAACTGTCCACAAACATAACAAAAACTGTCAGAACTTTGTTTGCACTTTCTGCTAGCCATTTTAAATCAATCCAAAGCAAAGTAACTGTCGTTTGAAGCGAACGAATAAACAATAAAATATCACCACCACGTCGGGTAGTTAAAAATAACAATTGACGGCAGAAAAAAATTCCGACGTGATAAAATATTTCTGCTAACACTTTTAGGTTTAGGGAAGGTAGATTAACATATTGACATACATTCGGTTCGGGGTATAAATAAAAAGTAAAATTTTGTAAACTAGTGTGTTTATTGTATGTGTGTAGTATTCGGTTTAAGAATAAAAAATAACGTAACTTTTTTATCTAATTAGTCTACTTTATAAGAATCAAAAATCAAATATTTATTCAGTAATAAGGTTAACTTACGTCATTAAGTACATAGACAGACATTGCGTAATTCACAACTGCTGGGAAGAAACACCAAAAGAAACTCTTACCCAGTATTGGTCGCCTACGCGCCAAAAGAATTTTGTCAGTTTACAAAGATACTCAATAAGCCTTATACAATTTTATCATTATTGCAATATAACATATATAGCTCGCAAACGAGTGCCAAATCCAATAAAAAGAAATACTGCGTAGTCTTAAAAACAGAGCTGAGTAATAACATTCTAAAAAAAAAATATTACCCTCATTAAATCAGACAAATGATAAATAATAATAAATAATATTTAAAATGTAATCCAATGATCCCGTAACTGTAGATAAATAAAATTTTTGCATCATCTCCAGCCACTTGTATTCGTTAGCGGTAATTGTAACTCAAACTATGTACCTACTTATCCATAGCTTCAAGTCTACGAAGCAGTGTCTAAACTGAACTGAGGAAGTAAATGACGATAAATCGAGTCTGCCGTTCGCCGCAGAGGTAAATATCTCTCTGCGCAGTGTATGCCTTGTACCTACTGATTTGTCCTGTGAATTCATTGTATGACACAAAGTACTCGTCAGTCTTTAGTGACAATTTTTACAGACACTTTACCTACCTATTCAATACCTATTATATGTAAGTAGTTTTATCTGAATATTTTTTTTGATACTAGATTATTAATTTCTTTGAAATTTAGACATATTAAATTGGTCTTATTTAAATTGTAAAAACATTAAAACTATATTACCAAGGGCTAAACTTATATTAATTTTAGCAAACAATATTTCCTATCATTTAAAAATAAAAAAAAGTAGTTTATTGCGCCAGTTTATTCACATAATCAAAAAAATACGTAAAAAACATTTGTTTTTGTAAATAATTTTTTTCATTATTTTACTTAGTTGTTATAACAGGTTTCCTACCAGATTCTTGTCTAAGTACATATTAAGCTATCAAATGATAGGCTTGTTTTTATTTAACACATTGCTGAACACACTACGTCTATAACATAGATCAATTGTTCTTTCTATTGTGTCTAGCTGAGTGTCCAGCAATGTGTTAAGTTTAGAATATGTGTTTACCATAAACAAATTATGGCTGCCATTTTACTATTTTTTTACTATAAATAACCATCGATGTCCCAATATTGAGGTTTTTCTTCGTCTCATCGAGTGTGTTAGTAGCTAACACTGGTGTCAGATTTTTAGAGCTTCCCAATATTGGGCAAAGGCTTTACTCTCCTCCACCGACTCCACCGATTCTCGATTTTGTACTACTGAGTTATTATGAAGGGTGATTTGTCGATAAAACCCACATCTTAATCGCTAATGGGGCAGATAGAGCATTTTGGGTCGTGTGGCTCTAAGCAGACTGAGCCCAGGACTGCAAGACCTAAAGGCCACTTTAGCGTGGTAAGCAAGAAGGTTAAAAATGAAATCAAAATAGTGATGGGTTGCTAGCCGTATCAATTCGTAGTTTCGCCCAGTTCCTCGATCGGCTTTTACGATCTGCGCGGAATGAGAAGCTGCTGGTACATTCTATATATGTTTTTTCTTTTATCCCAGACCAGCATGGAAGAATCATTCTCTTTTCTTTTCCTCCATGACTCTTGATTTTGTGCTATTGAATACATTTTACTATGAACGGGGAAGAAATATTATGACGGGTGATTTGTTGTTAAAAAAATTCTGTATTCATACCAATGACGACTCCTCCGACGACGAATAGTTATAAATGACACTGTATAACTTCAAGTTTACGATGTAACGTCAGAACTGCTCTGGAGCATTCAAATGGCGATAAATTGAGTGAGCAGCCTGCCATGGAGGTAAATGGCAAAGTGCGGGCTTGGAGAATGTTCCAATTTGAGATGTGTTTTGTGAATATAATGCCTGTCTAGAACATTTTGCATGTTTCGTCTTCCATTGACTTTTAAAATCAAAATCTTTTAAATTATATTACAAAGCTAGTGTTTGCGTAATTTATCATAAGTTTTACTTAAAAACTGGATTAAGATAATGTTAATAATATTTTTGTAATATGCTTTAGGTATCTAATCGCATGTAGGTATGCTTCTTTTTTTTAAGCTTGTCGATGGTTTTAATATTTAGTTGCTCGGGTTGCTCCAGTAAAAGGCTCAAGAGCTCTTTCGTTTGGTGCGATGTAGGTGATCTATTTTTGGAAGTGAATTCAATCACACTCAATTGGTGACATACCAATGTCATATTTTCGATGTGATGTCTTTTTAAAATAGACTTTTTATTTGCTTACGTAACTTATTTTATAACCGTTCTCATATAAGTTGTCATTAGCGTAATCGTATCACAAACCTATACAACGTGGAAGGGACCATACCTGTAATAAATCGAACCACGGGCTATACTTGATCACTACAGTATAATGAAATTAAAATAACAGCCAAAGAACAAAAAAAAATTTCGCCCGGGCGGCCGCACACTTTTGTATTGAAATGCCGAAAATTATTTGTGTTTTTGGCTGTTATTTTAATTTTATTATACTATAATGGTCTAGTATAGACCGTGGTTCGATTTATTACGGGTAAGTCCCTTTCACGTTGTATAACTCTAAGTATGGATGTATAAATCAATTATTTCTAATGCGATCTTTTTTAGGGTTCCGTAGTCCACAAGGAACCGTTATAGTTTCGTCATGTCCGTCCGTCCGTCTTCTATACGTCCGGGCTCGTACTCCGCCGCTACTGCACCGATTGTCACGAAAATTGGCGGAGGGATAGATATTGGAGTTACAAAAGTTGGTTTTCAAAATAATGAAAAAAAATTTTTTTTCAGCCCCCGTTCCCATACAACGAAAAGTGAATTAAAAAAAAATTGGACTAACCCCAACGTGTGGGATATCGTTGAAAAGGTCTTTTAAAATGCAACAAAAACTGCTTTGAAACTATGTAGATCAAACCCCCCAGTCTTGAGATAATCTAAAACAAAGTTAATATTTGACGTGTCCCCCTACCGTAACTTTTGAAATATTACTAAAATAATTCTAAAAAAAAATGTGGTATATACCTCAAAGTATGTACTTTCAATTAAAACTATAGCGGTCTCGGTATCATAGATATAAATTTTTTTTACGTCTTAAATCGTAAAATGTTACTTGCTGCTACGGAACCCTTCATGGGCGAGTCCGACTTGCACTTGGCCGTATTTTTTAGCATTAAATTTTCAATTTCGACGAGATGATACACTATCAAAACCCTATATGACTTCGTATTATCTAACAACTCTCATATAAGTTCTCATTAGCGAAATCGTAGCACAAACATACACAACTCCAAGTTTACAACGCCGAGTCTACACTAGACTATCTAGAGCATTCAAATGACGATAAATTGAGTCTACAGCCTGCCGCAGAGGTAAATAGCACTGTGCGGGCTTGCAAAGTGAGCCTACACGGAATGTATGCTACTGTCCTATTCTGCAAACTCGTAGCACATCTAGAACATCTATCTAATCGTATCAAACCGAGCATGGCATTTGCTTACTCTAAGGTATAATAAAACACGGTATTCTCTTCCCCGTGACAGCTCGGTCACGTGATTAGCCTAAGAATACGTCATCATGCATTGTCAAAATGCATTATATAACTTGAAAATTGAACGAATACGAAATAGTTAAGTTAGTATTTTATTTTATATGCGTGATGATATGCGTGATAATGGTCTTACAACCAAGGATGCTCAAGACAGTGCGAAGTGGAGAAGAAAAAGCCGGAAAGCGGACCCCGGGCTTCGCAGCGTTGCTGCTGACGATGCAACTGGGAATACGCTGAGATGAGAGAGAGAGTGTATATCTGGTTTCTGGCTTTCATCTCAGTAATACACACATTACTCGCCATGTGATAACTAATTAAAAAAAGCAGATATTATTTTATAAATGTGGTAGTACCGAACACCTGTGATAACACGAAAAAAACCGGTCAAGTGCGAGTCGCACTCGCACATGAAGGGTTCCATACCTCCATACAATGTTTTAAAACGCTAAACAACACGTTTTTTTAATGACGACCCCTTATGTTTTTAACTTAATTTTATTTTTAGTATTTGTTACTATAGCGGCCACAGTATACTTAATTGGTAAAATCTTCAAGTGTATCTTTTTATTACGGTTCAAGAGATAGAGCCCTTTGACATACGGACGGACGGACAGAAAAATAAAAAATTTAAATTGACTCTTAATTGATGAATATATCACGAATGGGAAAGCCGAACATTCGTTTTATTTCGTATCACCTCAGTCACCTCAGTCTCAACTTCAAAACAAAAAATAATTTTACCTGAAAGTGTAAAGTGTATAATTTTTCTTTGTCTACATTTACTTACGCTGCAAAAAAGTGAGTAGGTACCTATGTATGTATTAAGTAAATATGTTATTTGTTGTACCTTAATACTCCTTAGTAAATTCTTGTAATATTAACGATGCCGACTGTGCTTATTTTGGATTGTTGCTGATGTATTTAATCTACTTATATGTATATTTACTTCCATGCTGTTTTGGGAACAAAAAAATTGAATGTACCAGCTGCTTCTATTTCCGAGCATATCGCAAAAGTCGATTGATGGAATGGACGAGATTCATTAATATTTTGACTCCCTCTTTTTACGTTTACGCCTACCATAACGCTGAACGTGGCCTTTGGATCTAACGGCCTTAGGTTCTGTCTACCCCGATGGGGATAAAGACGTGATAGTGTACTTAATCTACATTACAGTGAAGTGGTAAGTATATAAGAAAGTTTTGTATTGTCTTGGTGGAGCCAGTACTACACTCATTAAAAAAATTGTGAGACCAATATATAATATTAAGCTAGCCCCAGAGGTTAGCTCCAAAGTAAATTTAAACTTGTATTATGGGATACTAACTCAGCGGTACAATATTTTAATATATAGAGTAGAGACACCCAAAACCCAGGACTGTTTAAAAAAAGGCCATTTTCCATCTTGCCCTGGCTGGGGATTGAACCCAGAACCACCGGAGGGGTGGACTAGCGTTTTAACCATTACGCAATGGCGGTTTATCTTAAAAAGCAAGCACCTACGCAGTACGAGTAAAGAGGTGGTATCTAGAATAGACTATGAAAAACGTACGTTCCTACATATAGTTGAACCCTCTTTTATAGGAAATAAAGGCCAATAAAAGAAAAAAGCTGAAGGTTTTACAGAATAAGACAGGCATACCTAATTGATACTTTATAGTTATCAGGTACCAAAGTATTGATTACAACATAATAACTTGACCGCGAAATAAACGAATTGCAAAACTACTCGAATAAGGCGACAGAAAATTTGTTGTAGGTGACTAAGTAGTTTCTTTTTCAGGTATAATCATGTTATAAGCTCTTAGTTTTGTTTATTTATTGGCAAAACAAGTAATTATGTTTTTTTGCAAAATAGTAGGAAGGCACAATTATTAGATGTCCAATAATAATAGAGCAGAGCTATGATTTCATAATCACATTTTTTATTGCTATATTCTTATGTATATCAAATCCCAAATAAGGCGAGGGGCCTTATTTGGGAATACCTAAAAATATAGCATAGTGCATAGCAAGTATGGGGACACTTGCTTCAGCGCCCGGCGCGGCGACGCGGCGCTGGCGGAGCGGTGCCGCGATGCCAACGCTGCGAAGCTGCCGAATGCAAGAGCAGCGCCGACGACGACGACGTCGCCTTAGCGTTGCGCTTGTTGGGTACAATCTGGTCAGCACGGCGCGGCGTGGCAAGGGAGTTTCAATGTACAATATACAACGCATCCTCCGTGCTGCTGTTCTGTTCGAACAAAACGTAAGCCGTTCGGCAGCCGCTCAGCGTTGGCGTCGCGGCGCCTCTTCGCCAGCGTCGTGTCGACGCTGCGCGGGCTCTGGCAAGATGACAACGATTGAAAGATGCTAGTGTGGAGGGCCCTTATACCTTATGAATGTAAAAATAATACAAATATTCCTAAGTAGATATACAGGGTGACTTTTTATCCACCGGTAAAATTTTTGGAGCAAGTTCAGTCCATGATACTGAACTACTTTCTATAAAAAAAGTTATTAAAAATTGATAAAAATTTTTCGTCCTATGCAAAGTCTGTTTGGCTGAGCGCTGATTTTTATGTGAGGACAAAAAACTTTTTTATAGAAAGTTGTTTAGTATCATGGACTGAACTTACTCCAAAAATTTTGCCGGTGGATAAAAAGTCAGCCTGTATAGGCGGCCGGTTATAAACTACAGTGTAGACCGGATTTACTTCTCTATTGATCCCTGCATAAGAAAAAGCCGAAGGCAATCCAAATTCCAGAGTAGCACAACTAAGGCTGCAGCTGAGGACACGCTTTGATGAGAAGAAAGATGCCAAAAGGTTATGTGTCATGTGGGCGATACCGAGGAAGGCTACGTGACACGCCGTTATCGAAGAGCGCATCCATGGTTATTTGAATTTTATTTTAATAACCATCGATGATTAAAATAATATAGAGCTTTGTTGCCTTTCTTAAATTGGTATTCTAACTACCTATGTAAGTATAGAATATAAACATTGAAGGCAGTACCTAAATATGTTCATTCTTATCTATGCTTACTACCTGGATATGCAAAATGAATCAACAATGATAATACAGAGAGTTATAGTAAAGAAAACCATTTCTGTTGATTGCTTGATCAATCTTACTAATCTGTCCCTCCACATAAAGTAGTTCATGGAGCGTGACAGGAAAATTAACCGATTGCGAGATGATTGTTTAGCTGGTTATCACCGCTATGGCAGTATGCGGGAAACCGCTGTCGCCAGCGCAAGTTTAAAAAGTTTGTGGCGCATGCGCGGCGGCTGTCAAGAAAACGCGCGAATAAAATACGGAATACGAAAAATTTCTAATGCTGTGAAAAGATTTAAATTTACATGATTATTTTTTCAGTGAGAAAATGTGATATTATAGTTAGGTATTTAGTTTATTGTATGTTTGTAACTTAATTTTAAGTGATCGTGATAACAGTGCCGTATTATTTAATCTGTGATAGAAGTGCAATTTAAAATATTTAATAAATCAAATTTAGAAATCGATTTTATGTTAGAATCTATACATAGACGAGTCTGGTTTCTTTTTTGGACTTGATAAAAAATATTTGAAAGGTAACTATTTACTTTCTTGATTAGATTAAGTTTTAGCATGGTATAATAAAAGGTCGTTCCCGTGATAGCTCTGGTCACGTCATTAGCCCAAGAATATGTCATCAGTTGAGAGTGTTACCAGTGTGTATGATTGATTTAACGGAGCAAAGAACATTGTTAGGGTTCCGTAGCCATATGGCAAAAAACGGAACCCTTATGGATTCGTCATGTCTGTCTGTCTGCCGTATGTCACAGCCACTTTTTTTGCGAAACCTTATAGTTTCAGTAGTAACTATACTGTTAAAACTTGGTAAGTAGATGTATCCTGTAAACCGCATTAAGATTTTTACAAAAAAATAGAAAAAAAATAATAATTTTGGGGGTTCCCCATAGGTACTTAGAACTGAAACTAAAAAATTTTTTTCATCAAATCCATTCGTGTGGGATATCTATGGATAGGTCTTCAAAAATGATATTGAGATTTCGAATGTATATTTTTTCTAAACTGAATAGTTTGCGCGTGAGACACTTCCAAAGTGGTAAAATGTGTGTCCCCCTGTAACTTCTAAAATAAGAAAATAATAAAACTAAAAAAAATATGTGATGTACATTACCATGCAAACTTCCACCTAAAATTGGTTTGAATAAGAGAATACTTTTTCTTTAATACTTCATAAATCATAAACCGCAATTTATCTTTAAAACTTTTATATTATGTTACTTGCTGCTACGGAACCCTTCATGGGCGAGTCCGACTCGCACTTGGCCGCTTTTTTAACTTAAAAACCAATCATGAACTAATAGTTCAATATACTTATATATGTATACCTACTTAAATTTATCAAAATTTAAACAGATGAATCACATGATATACGACATAGGTAGTAAAGTTAGTTAGTACTCGTAGGAATTTTATTTTATATTCATTAACTAATTGAGAAAGACCTTAAATTTACTGAAAAGAACAATCAGTGGTAACACTTTTCGTGACATTCGTGAAGAGGTCTTGGTTTTATTATACCATGTTTTAGAGTATAAATACATATGTAGTTTGGATTTCTAATTTTTTTACCATTTTTCGGTTATCAAAGAAATATTTTGGAACATTAAAACTGAACACAAACTTCAAACTTTCTATGCCGCTTCTTTTCGGTACGCAGCCTCATCCCAATAAATAAATATATGTCACCATTATGTCACGGAGGCTGTCAAGACCATGATCAAGTAAAAAAAAACGCGTCGCGTCGTTCTACGGCCGTGCTGTTCCACGAAGTGTGCTTATGTTTACATGCATCCTTATAAGACACTTTTTTTGCCATTTAAGGCCCAGAACTCAGTACTGTTCGGCTCGTTACAAATAATCCATTTATCGTAAATAAAGGTGATATTTAAAATTATGCATGAATTTTTAGATTACTTTTCAAATTGTATAGTTAAGCTACCTGTCTTGTTCTGTGAAATGTAGCCATTACTAATATTATGATTTCCGTCAAAAGCGGACAGGTACCTTTATTTATTCATATTTATAAAATCTTTATTGAACCAAATAAACAATATAACGCTATAAGCGTTCTCGCCCAGTCAGTTTAATAAATCAAAGCTAGATGGACGGCGATACTTAGTTTATTCATAATGTATACATAATTTTTTTTTATAATTGTTATTTAGAATATAGTAAAAGCAGAATTTAAATAATAAGTAATCACCTTTATATATCATTAAATTAATACGACGACGCCACTGGATCAAGTTCTGTGCCTTAAGTTCATTAAAGTCTGATTAATGCTCAGTTGAGATAAACCTAATTATCTTTTGATAGGAGAATGTAGGTACAAAAGATTTGACAATGATGAATCGCAAAGTTATTCGGCACTTCCTAAACAAATACAAGTAAGCAGGTAAAGTATGACTAAACGGTATTATACCAAACGCAAATACATTTTAGTAAAAGCAAGCATTAATGTGAGATCATTATTTAAAACCACTCTTAAATAAACACAGTTTTATCAAAATAAATAAATTTATCATATGTATAAGTACGTGGATCTTTTTTTGGTTTAGTTTAATTTTGTTGTGGTGTGGTTCGTTAGTGGTAAAAACAACTTTTACTTGGACATTAAAATTGTACATTTAGGTATAACATACATGAAATCTGTGTTTATATTATAAGTAAGTAAGAAAAATACTTATCTAATTAAGTTAAAATACATTAATAGCCATAAATAAATAAAAATACAAAAATTTGAGTCATAGCGTTTTTCTTTGAAGAAAAGTTTAGGTATACTCATATTGAGTGGTATAAGAAAATACTCGTATATTTAAACTATTTTAGGGGTAGAATTAGTCCATTTTGCCTAAAATTATATACATTATTTATATACTTACTTATCCAAATTAAATATTTTTTCGTTTTCCATAGTAACTTACATAGCTAACTTAAGTAGCTGATTGGTCATGGTCATAACTATTTGTTTTTTTTTAATTTATCTTGTATCGTATAATATACATTTAGAATTTGTTTCAATGTACATTGTTACACCCAGTGGCGTAGCTAGCATGGGTAGCATCCGCGTTGCGGTGATACCATAGGGTGATACAATATACGCACCGGTTGTCACCCGACAGTACCAGATATAGAAAATTTTAGGAGGGGCCAAATCTAAATATCTCCCTTATCCAGTTATTTCTGGCGACGGATTGGGGGAGGGGGTTGCAAATAGGGGTGGACCGCCCCCTAGCTACGCCACTGGTTACACCTTAATATCAGTAAACCTATTTGATTTCTTCTGAGAAAATATAATTGGAAAGTACCTATTCACAATTGTATTGACGTATTTTTATAGTAAATTGAGCTACCAGACATAAAGGTAATATTTTTAAGGCGAGGGCGCTACTTTGAATCCAGACTGACAAGAAGAATTTTACAGTAGAATCATGAGCATAGCGAATAATTCCTCATATTCTAAGTGAAGCTAGGAATATATAAATACTTATAGCCCGAGGTAAAAATATTACACCGAGTAGCACATTCTACGTTTCATCTCAATCTGTGAGAAAAATGTCTAAATATATAAGTACCTATAAAGAAAAGTAGAACACCATACACTTATTAAGAGTTTCAAAGGTAATTACTAAGAAAACATTATTCGAGGACCACCACTTCTTATACATTTTCCAGTCATTCATTACAATCGTTTCATAACTTTTCTTTGTGCGTGTTTTTGCATATACCTATAATATCGTATCGTATCTTAAACTTGATAGGATATACTTATTATATATACTTATTAACTGTTGGCCTTATCGATAAATTATTCACATTTACACATTTAAAAAACAATGTTTTTAACCTAAAAGTTTCATACTTAATAATATTCTTTTTGAAGCAAAACAACCAAAAATTCATCCATGTAAAACGTTTACTTACAAAATTTTAAAAATGACGCCTTTTCTATATTTTATTGTTTTAAAACTAAATTCTTTTTTTTTTGCTGTAATGCCAATATTATTCAAATTTTTCACTTTTTAGTCCCGTGGCCTACGAATAACCGCGGCAATGACCAGTAACTTGAGTCTCTATTATTTTGGGATAAAAACATGGTTTTGCGAATAGATCAGATGAAAAGATTCTAATGACATCAATCACGTACCTAGGTAGTAAAATCTATAGTTCACCTAACAATTTTAAGTTGTGAAAAGAAAACTGTGATCTTTCAAAAAGGTGGTATGACCTAACTAAACTAAAGTTTTATCAATTTTTGAGTAAATATAGCTACATGCAGCTAGTATTGGACTGATCCAACAAACAAAATAAAATAACTTAGTAATTAGTATTTTTATGTACCTAGCCTGTGCATCACAATCACAAGGCTATGTTGTGATTTAGCTCTAGTAATAACACTAGTAATATGAATGATGGTCACGTGTTATGAATATTATTGTGCTCTACACTCTATTACATGTCTATGTCTATTGGAAAACATAGATATACTCGTACGTACGTAGGTAAGTATTTAGTTGGTTTCCTTTTAAGGGTTCCGTACCCAAAGGGTGCAAACGGGACCCTATTACTGAGACTCCGCTGTCTGTCCGTCTGTCCGTCTGTTACAGGGTTCTATCTCTTGAACCGTAATAGCTAGACACTTGAAATTTTCACTGATTATGTATTACTGTGGCCGCTATAACAACAAATACTGAAAATAAAAAAATGTTATAAATTAAAGGGGGTCGCCATAAAAAAACGGGTTCTTTCAGCGTTTTTAACTAGATTTTTATAATGGCATTAACTAGATACTTGAAATTTTTACAGATTATGTATTACTATGGCCGCTATAACAAAAAATACTAAAAATAAAAAAAGTTAAAAATTAAAGGGATCGTCATACAAAAAAGTGTTTTTTAGCGTTTTAAAACATTGTACGGAGGTACGGAACCCATCATGTACGAGTCCGACTCGCACTTGCCCGTTTATTTGTGTAAGTAGCTGCTAACGCCGGTGTCCGATTTTTAAACCATCCTAATGTAGATAAAGGCGTCCACCATGCTTAAAACGAGAAGCTCGGTAGGGAGGTACGCATTGTTAGCGCTTTCACAAATTAAGCAACCCCGGGCGTGGTCCGTACTTGGATGGGTGACCACAGTCGTACAAAATTTTCTTGAGCTCCTCCGTGCTTCGGAAGGCACGTAACGCCTATGGTCCCGGCTGGCATCATTGCATGGCAGTCGTCAAGCTATGTCATCAATCCACGAGTGAACTATGTTCAAGATTGCTTAACATACGTAAGCGCAAATATTTGCGTATGACTTCCACAGCGCCTAAAGTTTCTAACAAACATTTGGTAACACAGTGTCAAGTAAATTTTTATGTAATGTAGGATAAATTTATCACTTATTGAAGGTACTCAATTTAAAAGATAAAAACTTTGGACTACCATTTCGGAATGACCACTGCCTGAGAAGAAAAGTACCTATAAAAAGCTGAGCAGAATCATTTTAAAATTATTTTATTTGTTTTACATAGGCTGCCTATAACTGGTTGTACATTCAACTCTTGTTGTGCTTATTTAAATAAAAATAAACCAACGAAACTGAATTTCAATAAGGAAATCGGAATAATCTTGTTGTTAGCGCGCAAAAATAGACCTCTTAATAATGGCCATGACCTTTACTGTAGATTTATTACCATTCCATGTTTAATTCTGTGCGAGAAAGCTTGGAATCCTAAACATCACTGTCATAATCCTGGTATCAATTTTAGAAATACTGGCTTTTAACAGGCATAATAATTATATTAAGGCCGTACCTGAATTTTTCGGGGTCCTGTGCTGCCCCCATTTAAAATAAATCATTTCAAAGAAAATGGAGACGTCATTTAAAATTTTGCTACTACCAAGCCCTAGATTACCTTTCAAAGTATTTTATGAACTACTGTTTACAGTTTAAAGTGAGAACGTTAGCTTTACTACGCACATTTGCGAAAAACGGCCACTTTTGGCAAATGTGCGTAGTAAAGCTTAACGTTCTCATTATAAACTGTAAACAGTAGTTTACAAAATAGTTATCTAAGACTTGGTAGTAGCAAAATTTTAAATGATGTCTCCGTTTTCTTTAAAATGATTTATTTTAAATGGGGGCAGCACTGGACCCCGGAAAATTCAGGTACGGCCTTAATTTAGTGATGAAAGTCTGAGGAAAAATATTAAACAAATTTATATTCTTTTTCCAAAATCGAGATACCAAATTCTGGTACTGGTATCAATATTACAAACACTGGTTACTAACGCAGAAATTCCAAAAAACAAAAGAGTATATCGATGAAAATCTGGGGTAAAATACCAATTAATTATAAATCTTTTTTCCAATATTGACATACCAAATGCTGTTCCCCCTCAGTTAGATACTTAGGTAAATTCCTTCAGACAACCTCTAGATTTGATATTAAAAAGAAAAAGAAAAGAAAATAGTTTAATTTCTAATCACGTTATGCTATAGACTTACTAATTAGTAATTAACTTTTTTAAACGCGATAAGGTAACTTTATAATGAAAGTATAATATATAAGTATGTACAGCACACTTCACGGAAAATGTGCATGTAAGGAAATTCAAGAATAATAATAAAAAACTTAGACATAAAAAATATATCCTAATCCTAATCCTATCCTAACTAATATTATAAATGCGAAAGTGAGTTTGTATATTTGTTTGTTTGTTACCTCTTCACGCTTTATCTACTAAACCAATCTTCTTCAAAATTCGCATACACATAGTTAGGAGTACAGAGAAGGACATAGGGTACCTTTTATCCCGGAAAAATGTAATGTTCCCGTGGGATACGTGAGCGAAGCCGCGGGTGAAACCTAGTATGTAACATATGATCAAAGTATGTATATGTAATAAATAATGTTACGTAATGCAAACTTCAATAAAGATAAATAAAAAAGGTAAATTATATGACAGTCTGTATTGCATATGAATAAACATGAAGCTATTGTCTTGTAAGAAACAACAGGTATTAGTATTATATTGAATAATTTTATTGTCCGACGTAGTTAGCGTTTCCGTTTCAGCTTCGCCAAACATTTTTTCGTGTATCCGGATGTCCAGATTTCCGGCTGTTTTCTCCTACAGGTCGCATTTCCCAACCGATTTTCGTGAAATTTTGTGAGCAGGTTCAGTAATTATATAGATATTTTTGGTAGATTCAGTCTTTTGAATTTTTTTAGAACGGAGGAATATGAGAGTTGTTTTTACAACTCTCATATTCCGCCGCTTAACGTTCTCATTATAAACTGTAAACAGTAGTTCATAAAATACTTTGAAGGGTTAGGACTTGGTAGTAGCAAAATTTTAAATAATGTCTTCGTTTTCTTTGAAATGATTTATTTTAAATGGGGACAGCACTGGATCCCGGAAAATTCAGGTACGGCCTTAATAAGTATACTTGCTAGGCCATGTGGTTCCCGGCAGAGTAGAATAGAACCACTCCAAGTCTTCCCGCGTAGAAGGCGACTTAGGAAACACAAGCTAAATAAAGCTTTTAAACATCGATGAGACCTCTGGAGAGTGTAGACCAAATCCTTAGGCTGAATTCTGGCTAAGTATGGCTCTGTAGTACAGAGAGGGTCGTGCTCTTGCAGTGGAGACTAAAAAGACCTGGATGATGATGATGAAGTATACTCACGAGGTCTACATTTTTGTCTCATATAATTTGATCTATATATAGTTATATTTATGAATGGCTTAATACATGTTGTTTAATAATGCCATGGGTAATAAATGGATTCAAAATACTAGTTTTAAAAGAAAAAAACCTGGAGAGTTTTTAACAGATTTCTATACATTTAAAATTTTCTAGCTCTTTATTTATCTTACGTTCAGACACAGAATTTATACTTTGAAGTACTGATACAGTGGAGTTTATGGACGGATACCTAAAATTATGTAGTACGTTAGTACAGGCCGGAATCTCCTAAGGTACGCGCAATATGCGTCACCCAGGCGTCACCGTTCCCCATCCCCGCACCTCTCCCCCGTTTTCGCCTCGATGACTCACGTTGGCCGTCAAGAACCGGGGAGAGGTGCGGGTGCGGGGAACGGGGACGCATATTGCGCGTACCTTAGGAGATTCCGTTCTGCTTACTCTTACTGTATTCTGTGACGTTAGTAAAAAATAGGTCTATCGAATGAAACACTTATAATAAACATGTATTGAGTCCATCACAAACGAGTTTAGGTGCGAATTTACAAACTTCCTTATATGGTACCAGTTTAAATGCATTCGATGTGTATTTTTCGAAGTCGAAACAATAATTCGTGTTCTTTATTTTTCTGTCGCCATTTTGGTTGCGTGAAATGAGACTTGCTTCACGTGCTATCTACAGAACAACTTTTACTAAGGGATTAATTCCGAGATCGCAAAAAAAAGATCCGCTGCTCCATAGTAAATTAAATTACATAGTAACCGCATAAAAATGTATGAAGCAGAGAATTTTTTTAAACATGAGCTTGTAACCTCATGTTTTATAAACATATAAACAAAAACTTTCGGACAAGTTATAAATAATTATGATCAAAATGTGTATGTGCAACTTCAAGTTATCGAACATTTTCATCAGTAAAACATTTTATACCTTATAGTTGTCTAGTGCCTTTTCCTGCACATACTGTAAAAGCTAATCAAAGATAAAAACTGGCCAAGTGTGAGTCGGACTCACGCATGAAGGGTTCCGTTAGACACCAAAAAAATCTCGTTCGTTGTATGGGAAATTTATTTTATTCACTTAAATATTTATTTTATTCTGTTTTTAGTACTTGTTGTTATAGAGACAACAGTAGTACATAATTTGTGAAAATTTCAACTGTACAGCTATCACGGTTCATGAGATACAGTCAGACGGGCCGATGGACAGTGGAGTCTTAGTAGGGTCCCGTTTTTACCCTTTGTATTGGTACTTTGGGTTTGGGTACGGAACCCTAAAAATGTCACTGCCCTACTACTTCCCACCTGGAGGCTAAACGCTAATACTGACTGGACCGATAGCAGCCGGCAGCGCGCTTTCATTGTCAAACCATATTCACCTCTATTTTTACCAAAGAAAAGCATGGTATAGCTTGAATAAAACAAAGTCCACAAGAAGCAAATCGCCAAATCTTTATTTTTACTTATTTATCATTGCAGAATGAAACTATCACTGGACCCTCGGCGTGTGGCCACCAATCTGTTCCCCATTCTGCGGTGGTCGAGGAGTTACGATGCGGGGACAGCGCTAGGGGATTTCATTGCGGGGATCACTGTGGCACTAACCCTGATACCACAGTCAATCGCCTACGCATCGCTTGCAGGGTTCGAGCCACAGGTAGGTGGAAATATGACGTCTGTGTCACGAAACGATTCTATTGAGTGAAAATGCAAAAGTACTCATAATAGGGATGATGACTGGGTCAGAAAAGTATTATTCTAATTAGTCCGTTAGTTAGATTTTCCAAAAATAATGTACCAATATTTTTCAGTTTATCAAAAAAGTAAAAATTCACAAAGATAAAGAGTATCAAAGTTCCAGAGTGGGGGCTTGTGACGTCACCGATGTGTAAAAATCGTACGAAAGCGTGACGTCATGCGAATTTTAAATGCGCTGTATCTTCCTTATTTATTGTTTCTCAGAGAAAAGGAAAAATACGTGTACAATATTTTTTAATAATCCAACCGATGGGCCAAAAATATTTTTTTCAGTCATCATGCGTATTGGTGCTTCTCAAAAAATGATTTCTTAGTATTTCTTTAGTGAAAAATCGGCCAGTGCGAGTTTGACTTAGTAATTCTCCACATTTATATACCCTGTCTATGGTATGTTCTCAAAGGCTTTCCTGTAATCTATAGATAAAGTTTAGGAGATAAGGTGGGGTAATAATAAATTTTACCCTATTTCAGAACTATTTTTATCTTAAATTATAAAAAATATATATATTTGTGATTTTAAGCACTCATTTGATATGTCACAAAATGTAGTTTTCATTTTTTATTTTCTAATTTACCCTAAATGTGGTCCCCATGTTTAAAGATTCATTTAAGTATTTATGATACTCGTCTGTCTTTGGGTCACCGACTCACATTTGTGTACCAAATTTTACCTCTATCAGTCCAATGTCCAGTCGTTTTCGTAATTACAATTTTTTTGTAATTTTTGGGGGTGATAAATTTTAGAGATCTCTTCATGACAACGTACTAGTACATGCGCTTAGTACATTTTCTATTTTCGCCGGGCGTTATATATCTACTTATGTGCCGGGGACTTTAATTAACATACATTGATGCAAGAAGGATTTATATTAATAGAGGTTTGTATATATACGAGTATAATGGGGCAGACTTTTTAGCTGCTGGTTATACATATCTATATTTGTGTATAGCGTGTTTGATGGTCGGCGAGAAGGTGGAAAAAGGGATCAAAATAGTAATGGGTTGCTAACCGCATCGCATATTAACATGATTTGTATTTTCGCCCATTTAATCGATGGGCTTTTACGGTCTGCGCGGGAAGAGAAGCAGCTGGTATATTGTAAGTTTTTTTTTCCTCCCAGACCAGCATGGAAGGTAGAGGGTAGAGGTTTGTAGCTTACGAGTAATTTACTTGTCTGTGGTCGCCGTTATCGAAATCAATATGGAGAACTACAATGAATCCAACTCTATGACATGTCATAGAGTTGGATAAATAAATATTTAAAAAAATAATAATATTGTCTTATAAAATGATATTTAAATAATATATATTAATTTTTTCGTACTATATTAATTAAACGATAATTTTCATTCCGGTCGAACAAATAGCTTAATGCTTTGTGGGCGCTAAACTACGAAATATATCACCAAATAATTTGGTGAATACGCTTTGCTAAAATTCGAATTCCATCCCATTGGACACCGTTTGTTATAGTAATACAAATATTTTGAAACGACGTTCCAGCGTCCGTGGTTGCAATAATAGCCATATTATTTCAGCCCCTGTGTCGAATCAATTTTATGAAATGTGAATTCCAATTAAAATTGTTGGAATGGGGAGCATGTTAAACATTCTGCGCATTATAAACAACTGAATGTTAGTCTCTCTTAACTTGGAATCAATTTATATGAATTAAGTAAAATGATGTTTAATGCAGTGAATTAATAAATTGGAGTTGGTTAATAAATTATTCATTCAGAAATTATACAATACTGCTCGTACAGTCAACGACAAAAGCAACTTATAAAAATTAAAATTACAGTTTCAATCTTCAAAACAGAAAACTTTCTTTTTCTATATATAAGAAGCCAGGCTCTTGTCGGTTGGATCTGTAAATCTGAAATGTTGGTTTCGCCTGGATTACAGATACCGGCTGACTTTTTCACCACCAGTTAAATTTTTTGAGTGAGTTCAGTCCATGATACTGAACCACTTTCCATAAAAATAATCTTCGAAAAACGAAAAAAAAATTTTGGCTTCCCATACAAATTAGCACTCAGCCAAACGGATTTTGTATGTGAGGACGAAAAATTTTTACAAGAACTTGAAGTAGTACAGTAGTGACTGAACTTGCTCCAAAAATTTGGCTGGTGTTTAAAAAGTCACCTAGTATACAATTAAAATAGTGATGACACAAATACCGTGCAGGTCTTAGTCATTTATATCCTTACTCGCACTTAATATAAAACCCGTAACTAACATATTTCTTGACTATAGATAATACAGGTTGATTTTGCATCCCCTAGCTATATTTAAATCTTGGACTCAGAATCATTAATGACATCCGTATGTCAATTCCGTAATTAATTTTTCCCTAATTTCTAATAAATAAATGGCTAACCTACTAACTTTATTATACGCGCGGCCGACGCCCGCCACGAGCCCGGTGGCGAGCGGTGACGAGGAGGTGGAGATTTTTTTATACATTTGTCAGCTGATATCTTTGGTTTTTATTATGAAACTGAAAAGAAAAAAATAATATGAATATTACGCATATTAGTGACAAATCTAAACTTAGGTGACGGAAAAAATGTTGCGATATAAAATAAAGTCGCTTTTAGCGCTTGCCTGTCTGGTTGTTTAGTCCAAGTACTTGTAAACAATGGGGATTTTTTATTTTATTTGGAAAGCGTTATTTTGAAATCCCTTTCGAGATACAGAGTTAATGAACAATTGTGGGTAATTTTTTTGCCAAAAATAATCAATGGTTTTGGATATTTTTACAAACAAACGTATGACCTTTGTATGACCTTACTTCGCGGCTGTATCGATTTAAGCTCTGAGTCCTTTTATTAAAAAATACGCGTTGCCTTTATGGTATTTATCCGTCACTGACAAAAACGTCAAATGTCACCGTTTCCGCCAATCATAACTAAAAAAGAACTTTCCGCCAATCATGGGCAACTGAATTCCATCTGGAGTGCTATTTTTCATTTAGGGACTCAGCGAAACCCAAAACGTGTAGTTTTCCAACTCACCACTTGCGCTCCGACTCATTGCATCGTATTTTTGAAACCGCCGTGTCAGCGATAAGTAATATTGTGTTACGCAGAAAATATCATAAATTTGTCAATGGTTTTCTAAAAATTTCAACAAAAATAAAAAAGTAGCGTGAAACGAAACTGATACTCTATGGAACGTTTCTTTTACATTTGTACGCTACAAATGTCAAAATTACGAGTGGTTCCATGAAGTTATAGTATAAAACTTCATGAGTGGTTCAGACCACTCGTTGCAAATCCTTCGCATATGATCAATTCAAAAATGCGTCCGTTAGGAAACATTCGCGCAAATCATTCGTAATGTGAGTCCCTGAATGAAAAATAGCACTATATTTTGATAAATAAAAATAAAAATTAGGGTTAAAAAAAATTACAATACCCATTGATAGCATTATAATGGGTTTCATTGTTATTTTTCCGCTGTTTCCGGAAGGTATTTTTATATAAGTATAGAACAAACTCTAGCCGTGTGGTTCCCGGCAGAGTAGTATAGGTCCACTCCAAGTCTTCTCGTGGTGTGGAGTGAGACCTCTCCAACCCGTCTGGCCAGTGTGGAGAGTGTAGGCCAAATATTCTGACTGCTCTGGATAATATTTGGCTCTGGTAGTACAGAGAGGGTCGAACTCCTGCAGTGGAGACTAAAAAAAGACCTGATGATGACAGACAAACCTAAACTAACTAAAAGTCTTATAGGCGAAGCTGCTAGTTTTATTATAGGTAATTAAATTAACAGTTTTGTGTATTCGTTTTGGATAAAATAAAACTGGTGGTTCCCGGCAGCGGCAGAGTAGAATAGGACCACTTCAAGTCTTTCCACGAACCTCGTAGATAGCAACTTAGAAAACACAAGCTAAACAAAGCTTATAAACATCAATGAGACCTCTCCAACCCATCTGGCCAGCGTGGAGAGTGTAGGCCGAATCATCTTACTGCTCTGACCAAGTATGGCTCTGGCAGTACACAGAGGGTCGTGCTCTTATAGTGAAGACTAAAAAAGATCTGATGATGATGATGACGAAATTAAAACTATGTAAGAACTAAAACTTAAAAAAATAACATATTGTGTAGTCCCACTAAGGCATTATAAATTGTTTCTCATCAACCACTTTTATCGCTGATTAAACGTACGGACCTACTTAGGATATAAATATCTTATCATCCACAGCTTCCTCAAACATGACGGATAGGCCGTTGAATCGTAACTGCTTTAACAGCATTCTGTGTTTTGTAAGTTTATAATTTGTAATGTAAGTTTCTTTCCCATATGTATAATAAATATTAATTCTAAAAAGTATGGTTGTATGATCAAATGAATAACTGCCTCCGCGGTCCAGTGGTCAAGGCGTTTGCCTTGTGATCCGGAGGTCATGGGTTCAAATCCCACTGGGAAGCATACTTTGTTAAAAGTGGTTTCCAGTCTGTTTAGGATATTGCAGGCTTGAATCACCTGATTATCCGAAAAAGAAAGATGATTCCGTGCTTCGGAAGGCACGTAAAGCCGTTGGTCCCGAACGCCATCTAGCGTTTGTACCTCTCCTAGGATTGGTTCTGGTCTACCCTTCGGGTTGCGGAGGTCAGACGGCAGTCGCTCTGTGTAAAAAACCAGTAACCTCGTCAAATCGCCTAGGTTAGGTAGCGGACCCCGGGCTCTGAAGCGTAACCGCTGACGATGCAACCGGGAATACGCTCGGATGATGATGATGATGATGTATGATCAAATGAATGGTATAATAAAACACGGTATTATCTTCCCGTGAAAGCTGGGTCAAGTGATTGACCTAAGAATACGTCATCATCATCAGTTAGGAGTTTTGCCACAGTGTGATTGAACTACCCGAGCAAAATCCATTTTTAACTTAAAAAATATAATATAAACAAATAAATCACACGATGTACGAAATAGTTGAGTTTTGTATTTGTTAAGTAAAAAAATGCATTTTGCTCGGGTCCTCCACACAGTGGCAAAACTCCTAGCTGATGACCTATTCTTGTGCCAATCACGTGACCCAGCTGTCACGGGAAGATAATATCGTGTTTTATTATACCAATTGCGAAAGTCCTTCAATTTACCGAAAATAACAATCAGTGGTAGGTAACACTTATCGTCACGTTCGTGACGTAGTCTTGGGCAATCGCGGGAAGGGAATACCTTATTTTATTATTATACCTTGCCTCCAGTGATATTTTTTAAGTTACACACTCGTACTAATTGGGTGAATTGCGAAACACAGCAAAACCAAAAATAACATAAGTGCTTCCTTATTCTACCTCTATAAAAGTACACTGTTGCCTGACTAGTGCTAAAGTTTAATAAAAAGAACATTCTCTTGTTTTTTTTCACCTGGTCGCCAACCAGTACCAGTACCTACAGTTTGCAGCCTGACCTTGGATCAAGCGGCATTGATTTCTCTCAAAGGCCTTCTAGTAATACACTGAAATGGAATCGAGAATCGAGACAAAGCAAGCGTAGATAAACGCTACCACTATTCCACTGAACATATTATTACAACTCTATCTACGACACGAACACCTAAAACGTATTTTGTTCGGGATTATAGCCCCTGGTGCAATATATATAGTCTTTATTGTGGAACATAGATAAAAAATACATAGGTCTTATTATAAAAGTGTCTCCATGTTTTGTCCTAATATGACATACAAAAATTATTATAATTTTTTTATTATATAAATTACAATTTATTTTTTAATTTCAATTATTTACATTTATACAATATAAAAATTATAATTAATGCTAATAATATTAGTCGTTTAAATCTTTTATGGAATAATAACAATTTCAGTTTATATTTCAATGCCTTTAAACATCAATGTATATAAACATCAATGAAACCTCTTCAAGTGTAGGTCTAATCTTCTGGCTACTCTGTCGTGCTCCTTCAGTGGAGACTTAAAAAGAGCTGATGATGATGATGATGATATTAAATTCCTTAAAGCTAGCAGTTAATTTATTGTAGATTGTAGATTAAGGTGCCATGCAAATTACACTGTTTTCCGAGAGTGCTGTAACGTATTATGATTGACATTGACTAATTTATGTATTGTGACTTAATATGTTCTGGTCTTTTGTTTGTTTGCCTTACAGAGTAGTAAATAATTGTGGAACATACAATTTTCTTATATGTTTATTCATCGGAAAATCAGTAGTTTGAGGGATATGAACACTAGAACACAGAGTCTTCAAACCGCACATCGATCGCAAACGTCTTTTTTGATGTTTAAAGATTTTGTCTTTTTAAATTGTATTTTAGATATTAGTTTAATTTCTTTATGTATTAATATAAAATATGTTTAATTGTAAATTATTTTGTAAATAAAAGAAAAAATATATAAATAAAATTTCCCTAGAATACACATATGTGTAGACATATGTGTAGTGTAGGGTGACCTTCAGTGATCTTTCTTGTCTGAAGCAGTCACATATGACTTTCATATGTTTCAAAACATTGAGTCGTTGCTTTTGTAACGAAGGAGATCAATGGAATAAACGTGACAATGCTATAAATAATACGATTGTAACACCGAATTGTATTCAGTCCTATACAATGATTGTCCCTGTCCTTTACTCATGATATTGAGTTGAGGTCACTGAGCTATGACATCCGAATCATGGTTATCAGTCGCAATCAAGCAGAGAAAATGGATTCTCTTCGACTAGAATAATGTAAACAAAAAAGGGGCCAAGTGCGAGTCGGACTCGCCCATGAAGGGTTCCGCAAGTAACATAATATTAAAGTTCTAAAGTTAAATTGCGGTTCACGATTTATGACGTATTAAAAAAAAACTACTTACTAGATCTCGTTTAAACCAATTAACATCATATATTTTTTTTTAGTTTTATCATTCTCTTATTTTAGAAGTTACAGGGGGGGGACACACACACACACATTTTACCACTTTTGAAGCGTCTCTCGCGCAAACTATTCAGTAAAAAAATATATATTAGAAAACTCAATATCATTTTTGAAGACCTATCCACAGACCCCACACGTATGGGTTTGATGAAAAAAATAATTTGAGTTTCAGTTCTAAGTATGGGGAACCCCCAAAATTTATTGTTTTTTTTCTATTTTTGTGTGAAAATCTTAATGCGATTCACAGAATACATCAACTTACCAAGTTTCAACAGTATAGTTCTCTTAGTTTCGGAAAAAAGTGGCTGTGACATACGGACGGACGGACAGACAGACAGACAGACAGACAGACATGACGAATCTATAAGGGTTCCGTTTTTTGCCATTTGGCTACGGGACCCTAAAAAGTACCTCAAAAAATATATGCCGCAGTTGGATCGTACAATTCGCTGTTTGACAAAACCGCTAGCAAGTTAGCAATACAGCTCAATTTTGTAAAACAGGTAAATGACGTTTATCGTTTTAGTTAAATAACTATACATATAACTATATTTATTTATACAGTTATTTTATACAGGATCTAACAAAATATACTGAAATTATTTTTAGGGTGGATTCAGGCCATGATACTGAATAAACTTTCCCCAAGGAACAAATATCGAAATATGAAAAATAATGTCTCCCATACAAGTTAACCGATCAGCTGGTCCGTGCTTGTATGGAAAGCCAAAAATTTTTTTTTTTATATTTTGATGTAGGTTCCTTGGGGAGAGTTGTTCTTTATCATGGACTGAATTCACCCTTAAAATAGTTTCAGTAGGTATAATTTGTAAGACGTAAAGCACAACAAGCTAAACTAGTCATGCCACCACTTAATAGATTTATTTGATTTTGCATGTAATTTACAATTAGTATTTTTTACTAGCTGATCAAGTGAAAACTGCATCAAAATCAATATATCACTGTAGTTTCTGAGCTTATAGAGTACAGACACATATAAATATAGTAATATATATAGTAGTATATAGTTATAAAAGACAGATAGACATACACGCGGCGGGGGCTACTTTATAAAGTAAAGTAAAGTATGGATGGATAATATCCATAGCAATAAGACACATCCAAGAAGACAAGGATGGGTTTTCTTGCTCTTATCGCTCTGAGCTCTCTCTCTTCTTATTTCTGACCATTTCCTAGTTTTTAGGGTTCCGTACCCAAAGGGTGGAAACGGGACCCTATTACTGAGACTCCGCTGTCTGTTAGTATGTCCGGCTGTCCGTCTGTCTGTCCGTCTGTCACAGGGCTCTATCTCTTGAACCGTAATAACTAGACACTTTAATTTTACACCGATTATGTATAACTGTAGTCGCTATAACAACAAATACAAAAAAAAAAAAATTAAAGGGGGTCGTCATACAAAAAACGTGTCTTTTCACCCTTTTTAACTAGATCTTTATAATGGAATTAACTAGAAACTTGAAATTTTCACAGATTATGTATTATTACGGCCGGTATAACAACAAATACTAAAAATAAGAAAAAGTTAAAAATGAAAGGGGGTCGTCATACAAAAAACGTGTTTCTTCAGCGTTTTAAAACATTGTACGGAGGTACGGAACCCTTCATGTACGAGTTCGACTCGCACTTGCCCGTTTATTTTATATGGCGTCGGCGCAAAAATATTTTCTTCCCAATTTTCTCTATCGCGAGTTATACTTTCATAAGGACCTTCATATCATTTCTTATGCATTCCTTCCTTAACGCTGTAAGCTCTTTCTAACACGATAAAAATAAAATCAAGTTTCGTGCTTGTCTATTACTTAAAGTGGATTTATTATCGTTTCGTTTTCTTAGTCAATTATCAATATTGGTGTGTTGTTGGGACGTCTCTGAAACTTAAACATAATAAAATAAGACAAGTCTTAGCAGTGATTAAACATTAAATATTATCTAGTCTAATAAAGCAACATTATTTACTTACTGCTGTTATTTATTCCACCGTTGAAACGTGAGTCATTAACGGGTTCATGTTTTTTTCAAACTATTATTTAAATCGTCGACTTCCTGACGTTAACAACAAACGTTAAAAAAAATCTAGTAGACAATGGTGTTCGTTGATTCATACCCACAGAAAAAAATAGCTGTTTAAATGTTAATATTGTGTGATGGTTTTTTTATATAGTTTTGCATAGTTTTTGTCTTTATTTTATTTTCGTATCGACATCAGTAGACGAGAACAAAATGGCGCAAAGACTACCTTATGTTTATCATTTATGTTTTTTAACTAAGGAGGTTAGGAAAACAACAGGAAACTATTTTTATTTTATTTTACCTTACCTTAAAGTGTAAATTCTTGTAGTTTTTAACTTCTACTGTGTTTATTTAGATAATGAGGCCGCTAAGTTTCAGTATTAATATTTGTTTTTGTTTGTTTGTGTGTGGCTAACATTGATGTCAGTTTCAAGCTAAAAGGATTTTTTGAAAGCATGTTGGAACTCTCGATATTTTTATGAAATTTGTGGGCACCAATCCATTTATAGAGTCGTTTAACACACCTTCATGGATTTAGAGATATCTTATTGCAATGCCTAGTTTACATACATACTATCACGTTTTATCCCTAATGGGGCAAAAGCTGTTTCCCCCGTGTGGTTCCGGGTTAGAATAGGACCACTCCATCTCTTCCTATGGATGTCGTAAGAGGCGACCAAAGGACTAAGCACTAACATCATCATCATCCGAGCGTATTCTCGGTTGCATCGTCAGCGGTAACGCTTCAGGGCCCGGGGTCCGCTACCTACCCTAGGGGATTTGACGAGATTACTGGTTTTTACACAGAGCGACTGCCGTCTGACCTCCGCAACCCAAAGGGTAGACCAGAACCAATTCTAGGATAGGTACAAACGCTAGATGGCGTTCGGGACCAACGGCTTTACGTGCCTTCCGAAGCACGGAATCATCTTTCTTTTCGGATAATCAGGTGATTCAAGCCTGCAATATCCTAAACAGACTGGAAACAACTTTTCACAAAGTAAGCTTCCCAGTGGGATTTGAACCCATGACCTGATCACAAGGCAAACGCCTTGACCGCTGGACCATGGAGGCAGACTAAGCACTAACATCTTGTGCTATAATTGCATTCTCAAGAAGGGTTAACGTCGGGCGGCGGCCGGTTATAAAACTTTTCGCACAAATACATTCCCAAAGAGAGTTGACGTCAGGCAGGCGGCCGGTCGTAAAACTATAGCCAAATCATTTAAACTGTTCCGGCTATTTCTTCTCCATCGATTTCGCTAGGTCTTTGGCATCTTTGAGTGACCATTGACATGCGTGTTATATTTGGAAAAGAAAAAGTGGGAAAGCGCACCCCGGGCTTCGAAGTAGCACAGTTGAGGATTCAACTGGGAACGCGCTTAGACGAAGAAGAAAAAGGGGCAAAAGCGACATAACTCAAAGGCCACATTTAGCGTAATGGTGGGCGACAAGATAGAAAAAGGAATCAAAATAGATGATTCGCCCATTCCCTCGATCGGTTTTATGATCTGCGCGGAAAGAGAAGCAGCTGGTACATGTACAGTTTTTTCTCCCACACCAGCATCATAACTAAGTTAAGGAGCTATAAATATACAAAAACGAACTTAGCATTATTTTTGTTTCAGTATGGGCTATACGCGTCCCTGATGGGCGGCTTCGTGTACGCCATAATGGGAACATGTCCGCAGATCAACACAGGGCCCACTGCCCTGCTGTCGCTGTTGACGTTTACTTACACTAATGGGACGAACTCGGACTTCGCAATCCTGTTATGCTTCATTTCTGGCATAGTTCAGCTCGTTGCAGGAATTTCACAATTAGGTAAGATCCCCAGATAAAAAAAAAATGCTTATAGAAGCTATATACATAGTCTATCTCAGTGGGCTTCTTTTCAGTTCCAACCAGACACTTTATAAATCCATGAGGGAGGCATTCGAGTATGTCCATAATGGCAACACGCTGCTCAATGATGACAATGATGATGTTTGCTCATCCTCTGCTGTTCACTTTCTTTGAGCATGTTTGATTCGAGTACCGACTGTCGCAACTATTC
This sequence comes from Acrobasis repandana, assembly GCA_963576875.1. Lineage (NCBI taxonomy): Eukaryota > Metazoa > Arthropoda > Insecta > Lepidoptera > Pyralidae > Acrobasis > Acrobasis repandana. Next base: position 8,315,932 of record OY756222.1, read on the forward strand.
CTACCATCTAGTTCACTCTGTAGGGTCCCACGCCGGCTTATAGAATGGGCCCTACATAAATATTTGTAGAGTAGGTGTGTAGTTGAATTATAATGCCCAGCAGAAGAAGAATGAGAGGTGTTTATAACTTTATTTTAGTTTACTGTAACATCCTTTGTATAAAAATTACAATTTAAAATGTAAATTAAACTTTTAATATAGGTAATAAGTAATTATCTTAAATGTATGTCCAGGAAGAAGAATGGAAATGGAATGAGTCAAACGAAAAGGGATATGTGAATGATTCGAAAATGGAATGAAATGAAATTTGAAATGTAGGTAGTCTAAACAGTAAAGTGGACAGGATGAGATGGAGAAATGAGGCGAAAACAAGATGTAGGATGATTGAGTAATCAGCATCGTTATAACTCTGTTATATTGAGAGGATATTTACTCAATTAACAGGTATTAGCAAGTACGTACAAAAAAAAAAGATTACATTCTTCTTATGTTCTTAATTTCTTATTAGAGTTTTTTTATTTCTTTTAGGATTTTTAGTGGAATTCGTGTCGTTGCCCGTCGTGTCAGGCTTTACGTCAGCTGCAGCGATCACCATTGCCTCTTCTCAAATAAAAGGTCTTCTTGGCCTGAGGTTCAGTGCTGAGACGTTCATCAGTACTTGGCATGGGGTGTTTCAGCACATCGAGGAGACCAGGCTGCCCGACACTTTGCTTAGCTTGTCTTGCTGTGTTGTATTGATGGGCATGAAGGTAAGTGTTGAAGATGAATCCTAGAATGCAGGTTCTTAGAATTCCTAAGTTCAGACACTACTTTTTCACATTATATCTGTTCTATGTTTAATAGTTTTAAGTTAAGTATTTAAGGTGAAGACATAAGAGAAACAGTGTAATCGAAGTGATTTTGGGCAAATATTTTGGCTTAAATATAGAACGTGAAGTTTTGAAATATTTATATACTGTATAGGATATCCTAAAGTGTTGCTTTACGATTGAAAATGCTTGCTTTTAGTTTCTATTCACATCCAGAAATAATTTGAAAAGCGTCGATCTGTTATTTTTTGGGCAAATTTTTTATCATTATTACAAATCCATTTTAAACCTATACTGGATATATTTGTGACTTTAGTTTGTGTCTATTATTCAACATTCCAATAGTTGGAAAAAGTAATCAAACAATTGAATAATTTAGAAAAAAGAATTTACGCCTTCTGAAAACATGAAAACGTCAAAACTATATTTGCTTGCAAAAACTATCAGGCGCAAAAGCATTCGGCGGCGCTGCGTTGCCGATCTGTGCAGCGTTTGTAAACGCGGCGTTGTTGCCAGCTCGTGCACGTTTCGCTACCTAACCTACGAGTATTGTGATATATTTGATGAAAAAAGTCATAATGTGATAATTTCGAGCTGTTGTATATTTGATTTTAAAAAAATGGGTAATGTTTATTTTTCGTGTATGTAAGTGGCCAACACTGGTGTCAGATGTTTCAAGCTGCCTTAAGGCATCAGACATAGCTTGACGACTGCCATACAATGACAACCGAGACCAACGGCTTTTAGGTGCTTTCCGAAGCACGGAGGAGCTCGAGAAATTTTTGTATCACTTGTGGTCACCCATCCAAGTACGGACCACACCTGGGGTTGCTTAACTTGCAGTAGCGGCGTTAGGGTAGGGCGCGGTTGGGCGACCGCCCAGGGCACCAGATACAAAGGGGTGACAGGGGGCGTTTTTGGGCAAGGGGGGTAATAATAAATATATAAATAGCGGCTGGTTAATGGCGGCAACTCCTAAACTCTTATTTGTATGCATATTGTAAACGAAGGGAGGAAGGGGGTGGGCCCTTCCTCCCTTCGTTCACAATGGAGTGGCAAATTTTAAGAATTCTATATCGTACTTGCACCCCTCCCCCCCGTCGGCAGAAATAAATCCTATAAGATTGAAGCCTAACTCAGAGTCTAAATTGCAGTTTGAGGGGGGAGGGGGGGGGGGGGGAACTCGCCCGGGCCGCTGGTAGAGCTAAAACCGGCACTGTTAAGAGAAGAAATAGGCGGAACAGTTTAAATTATTTGACTTTAGTTTTACGACCGGCAGGGCGGCCGCCTGACGTCAAACCTCTTTGAGAATGTATTTGTTCCAAAAGTTTTACAACCGGCCGCTGCTCGACGTTAACCCTGCTTAGGAATACAATTGTAGCACGAGATGTCCTTTAGTTGCCTCTTACGACATCCACGGAAGAGACATGGAGTAGTCCTATTCTAACCCGTTCCGGGTTGGAATAAGACTGGACCACACTGGAAAGTTGAACAAATAGAATAAGTATAATAGGTAGGTACTCATGTTCATTTTGTAAGTAGTAATCTGATATGCATTCATCTGAATTGCAATGTTTTAGATTTTCTATGATTTTAACCGCGCGGCACACAAAGGATTTGACTCAGTACCTACATTGCGTGAATGTATAGAGTTATATCGATTCAGAGACGTCATTGTTTAAATTATACCTACTGAAGTTGTTACAACAAATAATCCAAATAATTAAATTCGTTTTGTTTTTACCCGACTACGTCGAACGAAAAAAGAGGTTCATGCATGTGTTTCGCCGCTATGCATGTATGGTACGTGTTCATCTGTTCCCTCGGCATAATGATGATATCCATGGAAAAAAAAATACACGTGTATATTAAATACACGTGTATATGTATCCAAGTTTTTCAAAATTTCTGAAGGCCGTACCTAATTTTTTGGGGGTCCAGTGCTGCCCCCATTTAAAATAAATCATTTCAAAGTAAACGGAGATATCATTTAAAATTTGAGAACGGTTTGTGTTGGTATGTATTAGTAGTTATTGGTATGTGTTGATAAGTATTGGTATGTGTTGGAGATAAAATATGAAGCATTGTAAGATCTAAAACCTTTCCTAATTTCATAGGAAAAGTTAAGCCTATATGATATATCCATATACAAAGTAAAGAGGAGTAAACTTGTCTAGTTTTATTTACCCTATACTACTTACATTTTACCTCTTTACTACTTACATTTTTAACTTTGGTTCAATTATGGAAATTTACAGATTTAATGTTATGTAAATACTAAAGTTAATTTGTATGAGTACAATAGCCTCTCGGCTTATCTATCAGACAACACCGTCACACTCACGTTCTTTTCTTTCTCTTTAACATTCTATTTAATCCTCGCTCACACGTATATCTTCATGAAAAATTCTCCTTTAAAGTTTTTGATAGCCGTCGTCGTTCGTAGTGAACCACTTCTACAGATCCCAGATCACATTCCTCACAGACCTACGCGAAGTCCTTCGCTGTGCTCGCTGCGCGTTTATGGAACGCTTTACCAGTGGAGATAAAATGTCTCAATTATTAGGCTCCTTTAAATCTAGACTTGAGTTATATAAAATATTTATTTATATATTATATGTAGCATATTCATTAGGTATGTATGTAGTGTATTTGTAGCGTTTAAGCTTTATCATTATACTTGTTTTTTTTTTCATTGCTCTGTACGTACTTCTGCCTTCCTACTAAATTTGTAACTATCCTCTGCCCTACCTACTGGTTGACTGGAAGAGATCCCTTCTGGGATAAGTCCACCATTTGTAATATCAATTATTTTATTATGTGTAACTATCGCTGATGTACAATAAAGGTTTTTAAATGAATTGTAAAATTATTACCATCATAGAAAGCCTTATACGTCGTATAAGATAATAATGTTTATGTGAAACCATTTTTTATCTATTTTGTTTCGTACAAATTCTTTAGATAGTAAGAGAAAAGTTGAATTATGTTTTAATTTCTATTTTGGAAAATTGTTTCGAAAAGTATTTACTGTGTTTCATTTAACATCAACTATCAACATACCCTGTATTAATTATTTATAAAAATACAATAGGGGTCATCCCTATTGTATTTTTATAAAGATAGTTGATGTAAAATGAAACAAAGTGAGTACTTTTGCAACATGTAAATACTCAACGCTTGTGCAAAGCATGTACTGGTCTTAATTGATTGATATTTAATGCACAAGACTATTTAATTGTAGCGAAAAGTAACAGAAATGGTTGTTTTTTTTACTGGTGTGACTTTCGTGGTCAGATTTTTTCAGCATTTTATATCTTTATCAATGAGAATCAATAAATTAACAGAAAACAGATTATGACTAGTGTTTCGCATGCATCATGATTTTTTTAGTACGGTACTTTTTGAATTTTTGAAATCCGTTCATAAATGCAGAAGATATTCAATATTTTATTGGACCCGATTTAAAAACACGCGTCTGCTAGCCAAGTAGTGATGACGTCACTCCGGACCATACGGCACGCCACCGCCGCGCGCCGTCCGCCCGCAAATATCGTGGTTAGTGGTCAACACTGTTGGTTTTTTGCATTGTTTCGGTAACTGTAATAATAAGTAACAAATTGAAAGATGGATTTGAAAAAGGACTATCCATAAATCAGTATTTTATATATTTATGGGTACGGAACCCTGAAAATTAGTTAATCGTAACATTTATTGCAGGTTAAAATACAGTTGTCTCCTGAACTATGCATGTACCTACGTAGGTAGATAGGCGTTCAGATAACCCAAACGTTTACTTTTAGATTTTAAGCAATGGCCGATGGGTTATTAAAAATCTGTACCAGGTTGAATTAGATAAATCTAGCAATAATGAGAAAAAGAGATAGATAGGTACCTATAATATAACCTATTTCTATTGATCGTTTAGGTAGGTAGGTACATACTTAATTAATACTAAATAAGTACTATAATATGTCAAAATGATCTTCGCAACAGTAAAAAGTACCTACTCTTGCTTGCTAGTGGATCTCTCTTCATAACAATGATCCACTTTTTTATAGTTTTTTGGTCCGTTGGAACACGAAAAAAAACGGCCAAGTGAAAGTCAGACTCGCCCATGAAGGTTCCGTAGCAGCAAGTAACATAATATAAAAGTTCATGTAGTTCGTTGTAACTTTGATCGATGTTTTAATGATAGTGTATTTTTTTTAAGTTATTTGCGGTTTACGATTTATGACGTATAAAAAAAAACTACTTACCAGATCTCGTTCAAACCAATTTTTGGTGGAAGTTTGCATGGTTATGTACATCATATATTTTTTTAGTTTTATCATTCTTTTATTTTAGAAGTTACAGGGGCGGGGGGGATACACACACATTTTACCACTTTGGAAGTGTCTCTCGCGCAATCTATTCAGTTTAGAAAAAAATGATATTAAAAACCTCAATATCAATTTTGAAGAGCTATCCATAGATACTCCACACGTAAGGGTTTGATAAAAAAAATTTTTGAGTTTCAGTTCTAAGTATGGGTTCCCCCCAAAATTTATTGTTTTTTTTTCTATTTTTGTGTAAAAATCTTAATGCGGTTTACAGAATACATCTACTTATCAAGTTTCAACAGTATAGATCTTATAGTTTTGGAAAAAAGTGGCTGTGACATACGGACGGACAGACAGACAGACAGACAGACATGACGAATCCATAAGGGTTCCGTTTTTTGCCATTTGGCTACGGATCCCTAAAAATTGTTTGTTTGGAGTAGGTACCTACTATTAGAATTAGAATTTCATTGTTCCGGATTTTTTTGTTTAAAGCAATATATTTCTGGCAACAAATAAGTTGTTTGAATTTAATAGCAAATAATGTTTTTACGTCAAAACATGGGTATATACATTTGTATTAAATTCTCGTAAAAAGAGACTAAAATAGTCAATCTTATAATCTCTGTAAAATATTTTGGGCGAATCTATAACGTGAATAAGTCTGTGTGTAACAACTAACGACGCGCAAAAAACTTTTTGAAAAGTGATATCTGCTTGCCGTCCATTGTATGTAATTCCGGTTTTTTGATAGATGGCGCTGGCCATGTTTCTATGTGTGCACACTCACTGTGCGTATTAGGTTGTGCATGTGTGAGTGAAAACAAGCGATGTCATTTGCCTATCTCTTCGCCTTAACTAAATTCTAAAGTTTCGTGAAAAGCTTTAATTAATAAATCAGAAACAAAATCAAACTCAAATCAAACGTAAATTAGCAATAAGTCAGTTTTTGAAAATGTTTTGTTTGTGGTTCGAAGCACTTTTACTATTATTATTTGTGAGAAAACTATAGATGCAATGTTGACATTACGGTTTGTACTCTTATTTATTCTGTGATTACGGGACACAATTACCCACCTTTGTTTGTTTGTTTGTGGTGCAGTAACAAAAACTTGTCTGACCTAAGTTCAGACATTACTTTTTTACAATATATCTGTTCTATTTCAATGTAAAATAGTTCGAAGTTAAGTATTTAACTAAATTCTAAAGTTTTGTGTAAAGTTTTAATTAATAAATCAGACAAAAAAGAAAATCAAACTCAAATCAAACGTAAATTAGCAATTAGTCAGTTTTTGAAAATGTTTTGTTTGTGGTTTGAAGCACTTTTACTATTAAAAACTATAGATGCAATGTTGACATTACGGGGCACAATTACCCACCTTTGTTTGTTTGTGGTGCAGTAACAAAAATTTGTCTTTAAAGGATGTGTTCAAAGGCTTTATACATGTTAGGCCATGATTGTTGCAAAAGCTACATTACGTGTCGTAGCAAGTAGGTATCTTCATGCCACTTTGTACGAAATAGTCCTTACATTACAAAAAGTTTTATTTTATTTTATGGACTTTTGTAAACTACATAAAAAAATATTTCTGATCTGACAAAACAATGGGTAACGCATTTGGTCGGTGCATTTTGTTTACTTAAAATATTTTTTTTACAATATGATATTAAGTGTAATCAATTATAGTTCATAGTATATAAAGTCACTTAATATAATATTTAATAAATTAAGCAACAAAGTCTATGTTGATTAAACTTTACATCTTATAACAATAGAAAAATTGAATGCATTGTTATAAGGTGATTTGATGTGAAGTCAAGATTTTCTTGTGACAGTTTAACAAAACGCTCTTATAGCCGTTGTGTTGACATGGACATCTCGTTCAGTGTCTGCGTGGCGTTAAAAATTGACGGACAGATGGGGAATTATAAAAAAACCCAAGTATTGAAAACGTAAGGTGGTTTTCTTATTGTAAAATATGTTTTTATAAAATGTTATTCACAATTAAAGTGCTTGCATAAATAAATTTTAGGCTGCTGTACACATTTTGGGACTTTGACATTGCAACAATCATGGCCCGAAATCGAACACATCCTTTTTGGAACGATTTACTAGCCAAAAGCTCCTAGGTATAAAACACCAGTAGTAACTTTGCCGGAGTACAAATTTTACTGAGACACTGTTATATATATATTCTGTCTGTCAAGGAAACCTTACTGAATCTATGAATCTATCATAAAACAGAAACGGGGCTCCTGGATCGCTTTAATATTCTTCCTATGATTTGTTTTTGTTTTGAAACGACCCAGTGGTTGTTTATGAATAACTCGAGCCAACTTGCCTAGTTCGGTCGAACGGAACGGTAATCTTCTTGATGAAAAGATAAATTAATCGACCGAGACTAAGTTTGGTTATGCCTAGCGAAACATCCGCCGATGAAACACAAGCTGCAGAATATCGAGTAAATACATATACAAAAGAGGGCTGTATCGTTCCATTTATTAAAATAAAATATATTAATAATTAAAAAAGAAAATAGACATTCCTTTGTGATGAAAAAACATAATTCGCACGCACTTTACTCGAACTAACAAAGAGTGAAGGTAGAAAATTAGTCTTAGTTAATAATAATATTTTATGCAGGCCATACCCCTTCCACATCAGGTTCTGGTGATCTTAAAAAAATCGTGATTATGGCAGGTGCCGTTGTTTCTACTGCAATAGCCCAGCATCATACAACCCATAAACCTTTCCATTTTCTTGCAATAGATCTTTCTCCTGCCGGAACCTATTCAAGGGTACTTACACCTTTTATTGGTATATCCAGGAATGGGTCTTGGCGGGAGCGCTACATTACATCAATTTCTCCAAAGGGCCTCTACGTGTTGGATCTGTATCCCCACGCAAGTCGCTCTCAAAGGGGTCCGAGATTCCCAAAGGAGATACAAATAAGACTAATTTTCTAACCTCACATTATCTTCAACAAGTTTAAGCAACCAAACACAACACTTGCGCGCGCCATCAAACTTGACTTTACTTTGCGACAGAAACTTGCAGCTACGTCCGACCGCAGGTCGCAACATTTCTATCAAGTTGTATAAATGCCGTACGAATTAAGATGTAATACATCTTTAATTTAATGCCGTGTGTTTTCCAGCAGAGTTGAATAGGATCACTTCCTGTCTTCCCGTGGATGTCATAGAAGGCGACTTATGAAATACAAGCTAAACAAAGCTATAAACATCAATGAGACATCTCTAACCCGTCTGGCCAGCGTGGAGAGTGTAGGCCAAATACTTTAACTGCTCTGGCCAAGTAAGGCTCTGGTATTACAAAACAGAAATGGTCGTGTTCTTGCAGTAGAGACTTAAAAAGACCTGATGATGATGACGATGATGACATCTTTAATTTAAGAGTTTCGAACATTGCAATATGTGCAACCATTCGTATGAATGTCACTAACTAGACACAAACTAAGGTTCCTTACGTCTTTAACAACTTTTGAATTGAAATGTCAGTCATGCGGGTAAAATTATGACGATTTTTGATTTGTGTAGACAAATCAAAAATCATCATAATTTTTCATCATAATAAGACTAAGTCTTATCAGGAATCTTGATAAAAGCCCTAAACGCAAATTTTGCTACTTTTATTTACATGGGTTGCTTCACACTTATTCGGGCAACCCTCAGGGTAGCTACACACTTAGGGTTGCTATACACTTATTCGGGCCGGTATTATCGGTTCGGCAGTATTTGTCGAACAACAAAGCCGACCCGAAGCATCATAAATATAAGTACATAATAGATAGATAGATAGATAGATAAACTCTTTATTTTACACCAAAAGAAAAACAATATAAACAAATAACTTAAAATAACATAAGTACAATGGGCGGTCTTATCGCTTAAAGCGATCTCTTCCAGACAACCAGTGGATGGAGAGGACTATGAGAAAGACAATGACGGTGTTGTAACTAATCAAGAAGGGAAAAGAAAAAAAGCTGTAGTAACATAGTTCTTTGGTATCCAACATATATACTTACATAGATATATCAAAACCCAAAAATATAGACATTACAAATGTCAAATGTTTATTTATTCCCACAGTTTGGTTCTGATTGGATGCCCGGACGGCTCATTTGCCAACTTTGTCATAGTTAACCGCAGTTGAATCCGTAGCCGGAGTTCGGCAAGTTCTAATTGTGCAATCGGCCAATTTCCCCGACTGTGTACTCACTCGAATCACGAAATAAAGAAAGTGCAGAACGTGCAGTTCATAACATGTGTACATAGAAATGAACTTCTCACACTCTTATACATAAAAAATATCATATTATATCTACTTTGATTAAAATTATCATTTTTATTCGTGAAATGTTACAGAGAGATAAGGGCAAAAGAAGACAACCAACCGATCTTCTTCTTCGTTTAAGCGCGTTCCCGGTTGCATCCTCAGCTGTGCTGCTTCGGAGCCCGGGGTGCGCTTTCCCGCTTTTTCTTCTCCAAATATAACATGCATGTCAATGGTCACCCAAGGATGCCAAAGACCTTTCAAAATGGAGAAGAAATAGCCGGAACACTTTAAATGATTTGGCTATAGTCGCCTCTTAAGACATCCACAGGAAGAGATGGAGTGGTCCTATTCTAACCCGGAACCGCACGGGTCAACCAGCCCTTCGATATTACATATTTATAAATAAGAGTTGGTACATATGTACTTAATTCAATAATTTTAGCGTAGCTAATGCATGAGCGCACAGAAATATCAACTTACACATAAGTAATTTGATTTCCCTATTGATTTTTTTTAACAAAAAGAATCGTTCTTTTTGTTAAAAAAATAATTATTATGTACTACGTTACTGCTCGACTTCATTTTTTTTAGGAGTTTCTTCCATATATATTTTTTTTATGTTATAGGGCGGCAAACGAACAAGCGGGTCACCTGATGGTAAGTGATCACCACTGTCCATGGACAATTGCAACACCAGGGGTGTAACAAGAGCGTTACCGGCCTTTCAGGAATATATAGACTCGTTTTTTGAAGGTAACAATGTCGTATCGGTTCGGGAACACCGCTGCAGGAAGTTGATTTCACAGTTCGGTCGTACGTGGCAGGAAGTTCCTTTTAAAACGTACGATGGTTGATTGCCAACTATCCAAGTGGTGTGGATCTCCAAAGTTTTTCATCATATCTTCACCAAATTAAAATGGCACCAATTTGGTAGTAAATTCTGTTAAATAAAAAAAGAATAATCAAAATCGGTTCACAATTGGCGAAGATATCGCATAAGAAACATACATAAAAAAAAACTAACCATGATTATAATATAACGAATTGATAACCTCGTTATTATCAATTCCATTGATATCCTTTTTTGAAGTCGGTTAAAAAACAAAGCACGCTATGTCACAAGCAACAAAAGCAAAAGTAAAAATAATTTACGTACTACTGATCAAATCTTTGAGGGAATCTGATTCGAATCTGATTATTTTTCTGAAACTAATATGTATGAGTTGATTGAAAAAAAATTAATAATAATAGGCATATTTCTAATCAAATAATTTACTTCAGTAGTAGAAGGCTATTAAATATATTGACATATGGCTAGTGATATGCCGTTCCCGTTCCCCAAATTTCCGGGAACGTCCCCGGGAATGTTCCCAAATTCCCGGGGAACTCGGGCACGTTCCCCGGAACGGCACATCATTATTATGGCTGCAGTAGTAACATGTGTATTCATACGTTTTTCACTATTAACTCATTCTGTCCCTCTCCCTCTATCGGCTTTTGAGATTTGCGTTAAAAATAAGAATTTTAAACGTAACGTCCTTCATATATGTAGGTATATTGCTATATGACAACATGCTTTTACAAAGTATTTTATCATGCTAAACAAGAAAAATACAAAACGCAGAAATAAATTGTAAATTCATACATTTTCTTTACTAAACTTGTAGGCTCTACTTTTTTAAACAAGATTGTATAGTAGTTGTACTTATAAATAGTAGAGATTCGAGTTAATGTTCTATAGTGTCTTTATTTCTAAATGATTGCTATAGCTTGACCTTTGATAATACAAACGCAGAGGATCTGATTTTCACAAAGCAGTGGGTGATTCCACGGATTATCGAATGAGGTGACAGCATGAACTATTATTGTATGTTGAAAACTGTTAGTAGCTCTGTTAATTTTTTTCTTTAAGATAATTAAGATAACTCTTGTAATTTCTAATTTGTTATTTTTCCTTTGTAATATATTTTTTATTATCTGTACTTTTATTATCAGTTTGCCGTTGATCATTGTTAAAAACTTGTTTTTATTTTCGATGGAATCAACGATACTAATGTTTTAAAATACATATAAGGAGACACGCCAATGCATCGGGTGCATTTAATCAGTTGTCTAACACTGCATACGTGTCTATAATACCAGCCGTTCCCCTAATATACAAGCCAATCGTGTCGAAGAGTATTTTTACAACAAGCCGGCCTGATGTCAATCCTTCTGATTTGAGAATGCAATTGTAGCACGACTTGGTTTTGCTTGGTCCTTAAGTCCACAGAAAGCATTGAGTATTAAACCAACTCAATGAAAGATAGAATGAAGAGGTTTTATTCTGAGCTTGGAAACAACGGCAGAGTATTCATAGTACCTATGTAATATTCTTTTTATATATATTTAAGAGCTGGGCTCTTGTCGGTGGAGTGCTTTTCATGTCTCTCTTTCTTCCGCCAAGTTCTTAACCTCCATAAGGAGGTTAGGTTGTTATATTAAATAGCTATATTTAATATTACATTGCACATAATTTAATACAAAACTCTACATAGCTGGCATACAATAATACATTCCAGAAAAAGTTAACATAATACGACCTATTTACAAATACCCTTAGCTGCATATTTTTCTCTACAAATGTAATTTTCCATGTTTATTCTACATTATGGCATAATATAATTAGGTGTGTCTTGTGTGGGATGGGAATACGTCCGGAAAACGGACCCCAACAAAAAGGTTGTTATTCAATTATGTTCCTATTATCTCTGCGTTTGGTCTTTTTCTTGTTTAGCGGGGATAAAATGCTATTCTTTGTATTTAATTTAGCTTGTTGTCATATAGGCAGCAATATGTGAAAAATGTGTTTATAATGCTTTTTTCCACGCAAACCTTAAAACCCGATCGAGGGAATCGGTATCATGCCAGTGGGCCACGTACCTAGCTATTTTGATTACCTTTTTTATTCTAAAAGAGACCTTCGAATAATAAAACCCTGAAAAAATATGCGATAAGTATGTAGTGGTAGTAGGTAGATATGTACTTAATGTAATTTACGGTATCAATGAATGACCTTACATACCTATTTCCATTCGTGGCTAATTCGACCTTACTACAATTAATGCGTTTTGTATGATCCGTGAATAACAGATTATTGTATTCCGTGACTGGATTTTCACATGAAAAAAATAATAAACTACTTTTATAAAAATAATAAACGCTTTTAAACGGGCGGTTCAAAAACGGTTTCTCCAAGAAGTCTCTTCTTCTCGTCGTGTCCCTGCGCGGTAATTAGTAGTCATCCATATATGTATTTATCTATCCGCATTCATATATAATTAGTTCTTTATGTATTATATTTACATAATTATATATTTCGTATATTTATTTTATCTATAGTTATTGTATTGGTATATATTTCTTTAAAATTAATATTTATGTATATTCTCGATTTATTCTTGTAGGTTTTTATAGATACTTTAAAATTTTGTTTACACACTCTGTCGCACCACCCAAATTATTTCTCTACTTGGTCCAATGGTTGACTGGCAGAGAACGCCATAAGGCGTTAAGTCCGCCATTTGTACACTTTTTTTTATGTGCAATAAAGTTTAAATAAATAAATAAATAAATATAATTTAACAAAAAAAGCACTAGAACAATACATAAGTTACACAAGTCCATACAAACTCTGATGAAATGTAAAATTATGGGCCCTGTTGGACCTACCTACATACGTACCTATAATGTACGATATGCTGTATGCTCTATCGTGAATCAGCACAGATTAAACAACATTAAATCCATCTCCATTTACAGATTGTTGCAAACTAACTTATGTAAATCTGAATTGGTTAGGTCTAAACCTCAACTATTTCAATTAAGTTTTTGGCGGGAAGTCAAGGGGTTCGGTTGCGGTTTTCTTGAAATTATTTTGCAAATTGATTTTAGTGGACTTTATAATATGAAATTGGTGTTTTTTGGTGTTATAAATGCTCATGCTCATGAACAATATTTGAAATAGTTAAAGTGGACAGTCATAGTACGGCTGTAGTGATATTTGTTTCGCGTACTGTGTGGGCGTCTTCGGGCGTCGTCCGCCACTCAATCGGCTATGAAAACCAGTGGACGCCAGAAGCTCCCTTAAAGCAATCAAAGGCCTACACCAACCTTTAATTGTAACTTGTTAGGAAAAAAGAATTTTCCACATTTTATTAACTTGTTCCTGGCTAAATACGTAGTAGCGTCAAGTCATTAATAAAATAAATAAACCGGCCAAGTGCGAGTTAAACTCGCGTGGAGAGGGTTCCGTGCAATTGATTGAATTCTTATAGGTTTTCCTGTAATCTACAAGCAATGAACTATATTTTGTATTTTTTTTTTAATTTTAGGCTCAGTAGTTTTGGAGATCAGGGGGGGGGGGGATGGTCAATTTTCGTCTTCTTTCATGAATAAAATCAAAACTATTCATTTTACAATAATAACAAAAATATATTTGACATCCTCATAACGAACCCCTATCATTTGATATATGACACAGTAAGGTTTGCAAAACTTTTTTTTTCCATTTCCTAATTTATCCCCCGGAAATGACCCTTATTTAAAAAAACTATTTATTTACTTTGCACATATGTGTTTGGGTCATAGGATTACATAATCCTACCAAATTTAACCTGATTCGGTTCAGTAGATTCGGAGCAAATTGGCTGTGACAGACGGACGGACAGACACACGCACGAGTGATCCTATAAGGGTTCCGTTTTTCATTTTTTGTACGGAACCCTAAAAAAATAAAAGAACTATTTCAATTTCATTAGAAGTACCTAATGGAAATCAAGATTTAACTTGATTTACATACATATAATGTCTAATTAGATTATCTGAAATAAATTACTTAAGAAGTGATTGAAATAGTTTACATATGAAATATATTTAGGTACATTAAGGTCAACTAAGTATCTAAATCGATTTATTTCTTTACACTTTGCTCTGTTCCTTAATTTTTTCTTACTGTATTGTATTGTAATATTAAGGCATTTTTATTTATTTATTTCAAAAAATCAAAATCAAATATTTATTCAGTAATTAGGCCTTTGCAGGCACTTTTACACGTCAATAATTGCAGTGTATATTACGTGTAATGTTTATTTATATTTAAACTATTTTTTCTCTGTTCAAAAGCTACCGATACTAGCGTTTTACAACGACCACTGCTGAGAAGAAACGCCGAAAGAAACTCATATATTTACACAGTATTGGTCGCCTACGTGCCAGAAGGGCTTTGTCAGTTTACAAAGATATTATGCCTAATACAATGTTATCACAACATAATATATAAAGCTTGCGAACGAGTGCCAAATCCAATTTACAGAAATAAGTTACACTGAGTAGTCTTAAAAAAACGAAGCCGAGCTGACCAGTCTCTACTGGCGGCACCCGTTCACAAGTTGACGTGTGGATCAGCCATCGCTGAACTCAACCATATTAAAGGGAATCCAGCGACCCGCTTGATTTACGTTTACCATGTGTTCGTATGGTTTTCGCTTATAAACTGTCGAAAGTACTAGCAGTAAAAGAGCTAGCAAGCGACTGAGTGAACTTTATGGTTGTTTTTCAGGCTTTAAAGGACATTCGGCTAAAAGAGTCTGAAGACGAAAAGGGTGGCCGAAGTGTTATACTGCATAAGCTTTTCTGGTTTTCGGGGGTAGCCAGGAATGCTGTGGTGGTGGTAATCGCGTCTCTTGTGGCGTTTTTCGTGCACCTGGATAAGAACAACCCCTTCATATTGACAGGTGAGTTTCTAAGAAGTTTATTTTTAAAATGAAAACTTCTTAAGGCGCGTTGGGCTATTTTTGAGATGGGGAAAAAACCATTGGACTCGCGACACTGTTACCGTTACCGTAATCGACACCACCTTGTTCAAGTCTTCACTTCTGTCGGCACTCCTGGAGTGCCGTTGTTTTTTTTTACATATTTTCTTATCAATTTTTATCACTCAACAGAGAAGCATTGATGGTGGCCAAGCGTTTTAGGCCTGGCTGTGCGTCTGTGAGGCACAAACCTCACTAGTACAATATTAACATTGCCATATTTGTTATTATTCCAGGGAATATAACCCCAGGCCTACCACAACCAGCGCCTCCCCCCTTCACGACGACTGTAGGGAACACAACGTATACTTCCGGCAATATGTTCTCTCACCTAGGAACAGGACTGCTGGTGGTTCCAATAGTAGCCATCATCTCCAACGTCGCGATAGCAAAGGCTTTCGGTGAGTACTTTATTTATTTTGAAAATGACAGTATGATTCTCTGGCGGAATCCGCTAGATGACAACAAGTTAAATCAGACACTTTTTTTTAAACGTCAAAACAAAAACTATTTATGGGATTTTGTATGAAAAACAAAACCATGACGTCATAATTTTTTCGAGTCATATAGCGGTCTTAATATCAGTTTTTCTGCATTAAAAAATCTAAAATTATGTTGAAATGGATATGATCAATGACAAGTGACACTATTTTGTGGCGTTTTATTGTCTTGACAGTACCAAATAATTAATTTTTGACCCAGTCATCTACCCAATTGTGACAAAGATGGATCGCCTTCACTTGATTTTATTTTAAGCACATCTGATTAGAAGATGTTTAGAAAAATTGTTATACAACGTGGAACGGACATATGCGTAATAAATCGAACTTAGTTTTTTGGCTGTTACTTTGATTTCAGGATTCTATTGTAATCTATTATAGCCTGTGATTCGATTTATTACGCATTGTCCCTTCCACGTTGTAGTGGTATGCGTATGACGCAGTTGGATCGCCTGTTAGGTACTTGTAAGTAATAGAATGGCGACTTGGAGTTTGAATGAAGACGGAGAATGAGACTTGACTTAAATTAGATTTTGTATGGCATTTTTTAAATAAACTGTGTATTTATTAATTGGGTTCCTAATTAAAAAAGTTTACGACAATTTACCATCATCGTTTTTAAAATTGCAAATAAACGTTATATAGATTTAGATTTAGAAAGAACAATAGGCAATTTACATTTTCAAGTACCTAAGTTCGAAAACTAATTTATCCTTTATTACCGTCTACCGAAGGAAAGTAATGGTAATTTGAAGAATAATTCTGAAGTACGAATCGCTTTCTTAAATCGCTTTGCATTGAACGATTTATTGCTATAAAAAAAAATTGAGCGTTTAGAAATTATCATAATTTTCCATTGCGAGTTATTTGCGAGTAAGTTCTGCTCTGCCATTGTATTTATTCATAATCGATTTATTTTTATAAGAACTAAATTTTAATTCCTAACCATCATTGAAATTGAGCCATAGATATCAGGTATATCTAGTAGAATAGTTCTCTGTGCAACAACTTCATACCATTTACTGCGATCAGCAATCCTACAGCCAAGGGCGGATCCAGGGGGGGTCATGGGGGTCATGGCCACCCCCCTGGGCTGGGTTTGCCACTGCTACTTCACCATCCACGGCTGTGGATGGTGTATGTATACACCTTATATAGGTATACCTAATATAGGTAGGTATGGTGACTTTGGGCAATTCCTCCCTTTCTGGGCTACATTTCTTTAGCCCAGAGAGGCAGACTAAGATAACCTAGTAAATAAAGAAAAAAGATTCAAAATTCTTAATTGTCCCTACCTTTTCATCAGTGTATAATCTATTATGACTAAATTACTATTTGAAAGGACAAATGTACATTCAAAAGATCCATTACCTACAGAATTAATATTTTCCTGTATTTCTTTTCTAAGACAAAATTATGTTTTCATTGGTCGGGTATATATTGTGGTAAACTGAATGGCAGGAAGGAGTAAAGAAAAAAGTTTGAACGAACTACTTTCATTCAGTTATGAGCTTTGGTGTAAGTAATAGTAGGTACCTAACAACTATAAAACTGGGTGATGAATTTTGTAGGAGATATTTCAATTTCAATTTCAATTTGTTTATTCAGTAACAATAATACATTGCATTCGAACATAATATACACCTTAATATCTAATTACTTAATTTTAACAATCCAATTTAATGTGGCAAATCCGTTTTTCAACTAATTAATTAATTACACACACATATATAGCAATAGAAGCAATTAGAACTCCTCAACACTATAGCAGCACTTCTCAAGCAGTAAAATACGTAAGCGACTTTTAAATTTCGAAAGCTTTCGCTCCGTTTTCAGATCATATGGCAATTTATTAAATAGTATTACAGTCTGATTACGAGGGCAATGCTTCACGATTTCCAGTGCTGGAGCTATTCTACGTTTCAAATCTTTTCGTCTAGTGACTTCACGTGCTACCATTTCCTCCTCTGTTTCATATAATGCTCTATTTTTAATAAAGTCTGTCAATAAAATAAATATATATAAGGAAGGCACTGTTAAAATTTGCAGCGTTTTAAAGTGTTCTTCACAAGATTCCCTTGGCGATATTCGAACCATGGCACGTATAGCGCTTTTTTGTGCGACAAAAGCCTTATGCATATTGTATTCATAACTATTTCCCCAAAATTTTATACTATAGCGCAGTTTTGATTCCACCATGGAGTAATAGAGAGACTTAAGCTGTTCAATTGTAAGTTCGTCACGTAAAGTTCTGATAGCAAAGCAGGCGCTACTTATACTACTTTCTACAGCATGTAATTCCCGTTTCCAATTTAAAAGATTGTCCACATGAATACCCAAAAATTTCACAACTGGCACCGGATTTATATTTTCATTATTCACTTGAACTTTTAACTTGTCCCTATTGTTGGCAGTTGTTCTAAATAACATCATATTCGTTTTCGCAGTATTTAGTTTAAGATTGTTGGCTGTAAACCATTCGTGAAATAATGTCAAAGTAAAATTTAACTTTCTATTTAGAGCGTCAATATCCTTATCCCATACTACAGCATTCGTGTCGTCTGCAAAAATTACCAATTCAATGTCAGGTTGTGAGTATGTCATATAATTTACTAAATCATTAATAAAAATAATAAACAAAATTGGTCCCAAAATTGACCCTTGCTAATCTCAACAAATTGCTGCCGATTACTCAAATATGATTTTAACAGATTCAAGGTTTTACCATTAACACCACAAAATTCTAATTTCATTGTAAGAATTTTTTTATCAACGAGATCAAAAGCACTACTGAGGTCCAGGAAAATGCCCCCAACTTTTAATTTTTCATTTAATTTATTAGTAACATCATTTATGATAGTGTCCATTGCGTTGGCTGTTCCAATACCTTCTTGGTAACCAAATTGTCGTTGATTTATAATCTTGTTCTTTTTTAAGTGTCCAACTAATCTCGCTTTAATTATCTTTTCAAAAATTTTGGACAGTATTGGCAACAAAGCAATGGGTCTATAATTTAACGGATCCATTATAGAGCCCTTTTTATGTACAGGAATAATTTTAGCTATTTTGAATTGATCCGGAAATATCTCTTGTTGATAACAGTTATTAAAAAAAATTGCTAATGGCTTTGCCAAGATATCAATATTTTCTTTTAATATACCTATCGGAATGTCATCACATCCAGTACTTTTTTTATTGTCCATTTTTCTTACTATGTCAACTACTTCGGATTCTGTCACAGGTGTATAGTCAATTTGAGATACTGATTTTTTATTATATTTATTAAGAAATTCAGCCGATTTATTTACGCTTCCAAAAGATGGCTGCTTACTGTGATCAAACAAGTCAGAAAAAGTATCAGCTATATCTTGCGATTCTGTGATTAATTTATCGTCAATTTTTAAGCAACAAGTGTTTGTCTTTTTAGATTTATTTTTATTAAGACGTTGGTTTACTATTTCCCAAAGACGCTTAGACGAGTTGATGTGTTTTTTTACTTCTGCTTGCACGCTCCGTCTTTTTGCATCTCTTATAACCCTTTTGTATATTCTAAAATAACGATTTCTATAGTCACAAATGCTTGAATGATTACTGGTTTTGTCAAGTGTACTTAAGACTCTTTTCATCTTACTAGATATTCGTATTCCTTTTGTGATCCAGTCCAATTTATAGTGTTTCCTTTGATTTATCCTCTTTTTTATTTTTGGAAAGCATTTGTTAAAAATGTTTACTAAAGTTTGTATAAAAGTATTAATGCCTAGTTTTGCCCAGTCTATTCGCAAAAGTTCTTGCCTAAAATTATTTTTATTTTTGTCAGTGAAACACCTCTTTTCGACAAATGAGACACTGTCGCGCCGTTTATCAGAGTTGTTGCTTTCTCCAGTAACATTTGCAATTATACACGCGTGTCCATCTGATAGGCCGTTATGATCTACTTCAATTGAAATTGGAGTAGTTTCTGGTAAATTTGTCAAAATATTATCTATACAAGATTCGGCTCCATTTCTTGTAAATGTGATTTCGTTAACGAGATACCTAAAATTGTAACATTTTAGTAAATTCAGGAATTCTGTTCTATTGTTACTATCTTTTAAAAGGTCTATATTAAAATCTCCCGTAATCAAACATTTTTTCTTGAAAAAGTGCTGCAAAAATGTTTCTAATCTTACAATAAACTCCCTAAAATTATTATTATTATTATAACAACAAAATAAATACATATTAGAATCAATGTCTCTTATACCACATAACTCAAAGTGTTCAATTTTACTAAGTTTTTTACATAGTTTTACCTCCTCTACGTTTCTATTGTTCCTAGCTAAAATAAGGGATCCTCCTCTAGTTTTCTTTGTTCTTAAAAACTGAGTTACTAGGTTATAATTCAGAAAACTTAACATTGAAGCCGTATGAGTATTTAAAAAATGCTCACAGATACATACATAACTGGGAATATGATCCAAATTGTCTATATAGAGTTCTAACTGATCAGAAATTTATTCCACAAACATTTTGATAAAAAATACTAGTAATTTCGGATTTATTTAATATGTGTGTATCACTATTCTCGAAAAAACTGCACAGATGATGTATTAGGTGAGCTACTTGTTAGCAATGGCTTGTCCTTATCGTTTAGTATGCAAAAATAGTCAAGAAGGTTTTTCTGTTTTACTTTTTTATGTTTCACATAAGTGTCTTTCTTAATAGAGTAATAATCTGTTATTTTCTTTTGGTAACTGTAATTTTGGCGACCATTTGTCAGAAATCCTTGATTATTTTTATGCAATGTTGCGATATTCTTAATAAATTTACAGACGTATTTCTGATAGTCGATTTCAACATTTATTTTTAGTGTCAAGAATTCTAGAATGTCAGATGTTTTCAAATAGTCAATTTTTAAAAAGGTACAATTAGGATAATTTGCTGATATTAATTCCAATTCACTATTTAATTTCTTTACATTAAGAAACTCATTACAGGGTACACTCAATAAAATTATTTTAACGTCCTTAAATCTAGATAAAGTATTACACAGTTCCGAGTTCAACATGTATGGATTTTTATCCATTGTGCCCACAGATAAAACTATAATGTCATTGCTTGAAAATGAGGATACATTATTACAACTGTTTAGAATTTGTCTCGATGTTGCATACGGTTTGATAAATCCCTTGACGTCATATATGTCGTTCCATTTACCATTTCTTGTCTTAATGATTTTTGTTGTTAAACCACATGCTTGTTCTCCACCGAAGATGTGAATTGTCGGTCTTTGATCGTTGGTTGATAATTTTTGTTTATTACTACTAGCGCCCTCTGTGGTACTTTTACGGCCTTCAGTTAATGTTTGTTGATTAGGACTAATAGCGCCATCTGTGGTACTTTTACGGCCTTCAGTTAATGTTTGTTGATTAGGACTAATAGCGCCATCTGTGTTTTTTCCGTGACAATCCAACGTAAAATCCAATTGTACTTGGTTTATGCTTTGGTGCTTTTCTTTGCTTGCTGGAATATTTTTCTTTTTCGAGGTGGAATCGCAACATATGTGGGTAAGTTTTTTTATTTTTAATTCGTACGTTTTTATTGCATTTTTCAGAGAAGAGTTTTCCTGCAGTATATTGCATATTTCATTGTCAGCAATAATTAATTTTTCTTTTAGTAATTTATTTTCTTCTTCCAGTATTTCAAGTTTATGTACATCACTCAATTGTTTTTCTGGACAGCTCCTATTGAGATTTTGCAAGGAAATATTTTCCAGCAGTTCTTCGGTCTCATCTATTAACGACTCAAAAGAATTAGAAGTCTCCAAACCTATTCTACAATCCTGTTTATCTCGCACAGTAACATTTTCATGTGAAAAACTGGCGAGACTAGTAACTTCAGGTGTAGTAGTTGGTGTTGTTGGATAGGGTGATTGTGCCATAGTTGAGGATTTTCTTTTCTGTAATTTGTTGATACACCCAGTACATTTCCAAAGAGATTTATTTTCTTTGGTTATAATACGAAAGCGCCCGAACGATACATTGGCGCAATCTATGTGAAATGTTTTCTTACAATACGAACACATTAGTTTTTGTTTGTTCGTTATCTTATTTTTACATTTAGCGCATTCCAACTCCATTTTTGGGTCCATATTATTATTAAAAGATTAACAAAAACAAAGAAGTGCTACCAAAAATACTATGCGTGTGGTGTGACTTGAACTATGAACGTCCGGGTCAACAGTCATACGCTAGACCGCTGTGCCAACTAAGTATAAATACGAGTTATGAAAAATTTGTTCAGATTGTTCCGTCTAGTCAGTGGTCAATGATTTTAATACTAATTGTCAGCATCGTTACAAAGATGTCGCTGTCTTTAAAGCACAGGCAAAAAGCATATAATTAATAGTTTGTGCAGCACTGGCTCAGCTATCAACAGCTGATGAGTCATATGATCATTGTTTACGTTTACACTGTCATTATTTAAATTCACTACGTTTGAACAATATTGTTTATAGTTGTTATTTCTATTTACTACACTGATTACGAACTGTGGAATTACACTACACCTCTAGGTTTGGTCTTTGTTTTACCGAAATTTCAGTTTATTTTGCCTGATAGTATTTGTTTAAACGTTTATAGTTCGCAAAGTTTAAGTCACTTATATCATAAAAAATCCTTGGTCTTTTTCACAGATAACACTAGTTTATATTGTTTAGACACTTATTATTACGATTAACTATTAGTGTTTGATCACATCACTAATAACCTATTTTTAATTTATTATTTGCACGGAGACGATAATTGTCGTGTCACGCCCTCTGGTGACACTGACACTGACACTGGTGATAAAGAAAAAGGCTTGAAAGGCATACCTCTCGTACCTCTCGATTCGCCTCCTCCTTCATTGTGCGAACCGCTAAGGTGTGGAATTCCCTCCCTGCGTCGATGTTTCCCCATACATATAATTTAGGGATTTTCAAGGCAAGAGTGAACAGGCATTTTTTGAGTCTGCGTGATACACCTTAGACCTCATCTTAGCTTCCCATCAGGCTAGATAGAGGTCAAACGCACTCAAATTTCTAATAATAAAAATAAAAAATAAAAAATACTAAGTTAACTCTATACAAATTTATTTAGCATCATAGGCGTAATATTATAACGCTTTAGATTTATGACTAGTGATTCGAGAAAATTTTTCGATCAAATAAAGGAAAAATTAAAAGTAAAAACATATAAGGAGGTTAAGGACTTGGCGGAAGAAAGAGAGACATGGAAAGCACTCCACCGACAAGAGCCCAGCTCTTAAATGTAAGAAGAAGAAGATTCGAGAGCCT
Organism: Acrobasis repandana; assembly: GCA_963576875.1. Taxonomy (NCBI): domain Eukaryota; kingdom Metazoa; phylum Arthropoda; class Insecta; order Lepidoptera; family Pyralidae; genus Acrobasis; species Acrobasis repandana. Next base: position 8,339,027 of record OY756222.1, read on the forward strand.
GTCTTTCTTCAATACTTTTTGTAAATATCAGTTTCTTGCAAGCTGAAATTATGTTAAGAGACTTGCAAATGTTAGAACCTATTTAGATTTCCTAAGGTTAATAATATTATGTCTATGTAGATTGTTGTTTGATCACTGTTGATATTCCTACCAATCAATATAATCTTGGATTAATCTGAGACCACTCAGACGTACAAAAGCTCTCGACCGTATAGACATGTAATGCGATGGATAATACAAACTATTCTGAGTAGTTAATCAGAACGAGTACTGACGAAGCTGAAATCTAATCTCAAATCCTTATATTTTTAAATTTACATAGTTTTAAATAGTTTTATTCAAAACTCATCATCATCATCATCCGAGCGTATTCCCGGTTGCATCGTCAGCGGTTGCGCTTCAGAGCCCGGAGTCCGCTACCTTACCTAGGTGATTCGACGAGGTTACTGGTTTTACACAGAGCGACTGTCGTCTGACCTTCACAACCCAAAGGGTAGACCAGAACCAATCCTAGGATAGGTACAAACGCTAGATGGCGTTCGGGACCAACGGCTTTACGTGCCTTCCGAAGCACGGAATCATCTTTTCTTTTCGGATAATCAGGTGATTCAAGCCTGCAATATCCTAACCAGACTGGAAACAACTTTTCACAAAGTATGCTTCCCAGTGGGATTTGAACCCATGACCTCCGGATCACAAGGCAAACGCCTTGACCACTGGACCACGGAGGCAGTCAGTTTTATTCAAAACTATGTAAACAAAAAAAAAATGATTATAGAGCTCTATCATCAATTTTTCCGACTCACACTATACTATGCAACTACATTGTTCCAAGTACATACATAGGTATACAGGGTTTGTCACTCGAAGTGTTACCAATTTGGAATGATGGTACTTGGTTAAATAAAGTACGGTTTATTAAAAATTGTGACAAAATGCTAAAAGAAACATTGAATCTTAAGAAAACCATTGCTATTGTTCGATATAGCCACCTTTGGCACGAATGATGGCACCAAGTCTTCCAGCAAAGGCATCGCAGGCTGCACGAAGATGGGTTTGCGGTATTTCGTTCCATTCCCGACGGAGCGTTGCCTTTAGCGTATCCACACTTTCATATCTTTTTGTTGACACGGCAGCCTCCAAAATAGACCATACCGAGAAGTCCATTGGATTCAAGTCTGGAGACTAGGGAGCCCACTGTTCTGAAGAAATGAACCGAGGAACGTACTTTTGTAAAAAATATTGTGTCAGGCGAGCTTTGTGGGACGGTGCTGAGTCTTGTTGAAACGTCCAGCTGTTCTTGCCGAATTGCTTACGTGCCCATGGTATGAGCACATCATTCAACACCTTTTTCTGGTACACTTGCTGATTGACTTTGACTCCCTTCTCGATAAACACCCGTGGAGAGCGACCATTTGCGGTCACTGCCGCCCAGACCATAACCATATCATGTGATGTTGCTGCTTTCGGATGTCCGCCTCCATGCCGTTTAGCAATGCTCCCGGTTTGGTTATAACGCTTAATGGTTCGATGCTCTCACATTTTGTTCACACGTAAATGTTTATTTATTTATTTATTTAAAAACTTTATTGCACAAAAATGTTGAAAAAGTGGTGGACCTAATGCCATAAGGCATTCTCTACCGGTCAACCATAAGACCAAGCAGAAAATAATGCTGGCGTGATTAAAATATGTATAAAATTAAATAATTAAAAAAAAAAACCTGATATTAAATATTACCTACTTACAATATATAGTATGGAAAAAAATAAATAACCAAAACATTAAACAAATATATACCTAAACATATAAACTAATAAATATATATTATACATATACAATAAATACAAAATAATTAAATATATTAGGATGATTGTGCTAGGCTAGGACTGCTAAATGTTGGAGCTCCCAAACGATGACTGATTGTGATTTTCCGGCCAAATGCAAAGCGATCACAAAGTTACGTTTAATATCCATTGCGAAAATTTATTGTAAAATTAAAATTTAGTCCCGCTCTCTTCGCCCACTTCAAAACAATGTAACAAACTGACGTCACAGAATACAGTAAGAGTAAACAGAAGGGACTCTTCTAAGGTACGCGCAATATACGTCCCCGTTCCCCGCACCCGCACCTCTCCCCTGGTTCTTGACGGCCAACGTGAGAAATCGAGGCGAAAACGGGGGAGAGGTGCGGGGACGGGGAACGGGGACGCCTGGGTGACGCATATTGCACGTACCTTAGGAGTGTCCGACCTGTGCTGACGTTTCACCAAAATTTGGCGCGCTGTCATTTTTATTTTGAAAATAGAAGTAGTGTGAAGTTAGTAACAGTTCGACAGTGACCGGAACCTTGGAGCCAACAAGCTTACCCCACCTTTACACCCTGTCTGGTATAGCCCCTCCTAGCGTGCGCCGAAATGTTGCTTGCGCTGTGGAGAGATACAAACAAACACACGACACTAGACATCCAGTCTTCGGACAAGTCCCACCATTCACACGACTGAAGAGCCGGAATAGCTTCCTCAGGCAGCCTGCCGTCGATCCTAAGGAATCTGAGAAGACTAGACTGGAGCAATGGAACATTAAATTTCCCGCATCTCCCTCTCAACTTCTACCCTCTGAGAAACTCCCACCAAGTGCTGACTTCCCCTGGGTAGTCTGGAAGTCTTTGAATAGACTCCGGACTGGTGTCGAGATGTCGAGAAAACTGGGTTAGGTGGCGTTTCTCAAAAAATGACTAGTGCGCCTACGGTGCTGTCCAGTCAATGACCCACCTATTGTCCTGCCCCAAATGCCCTAAACTCTGCTCAATGCAGGACCTCAACGAGGCAAATGATCGGGCGGTCACTGAAGCCAAGCACTGGTCAAACCTATTATAAAAAAAAAGTTGATATAATAGTAATATTATAGCCAATCGACTCGAAAGAAGAAGAACAGTTCGAGTGACGGACCCTGTATACATTGTAAATACATACATTTTTGAAGCTGCTTTAATCTGATATAGCTTGTTGAGGACTACCATACAGTGAAACAGCAGGAGTGAAAGAAATTTTAATGCCACTTGTAAATTCCTATCAGCAGTAGATATTGCTAGGTATTATGCTCCTTACAGTTTAAAAACCTAGTGCAGTTGTTCGTATGTTTACAACATTTTGTCATAAATAATTGTTTTACGTGCGCATTGTACCTAGGTATAAAAACACTGTTGATACCTATATGTATCAACAGTGTTTTTATACCTAGGTACAATTGTATGCCATATTAAGCGCCCTGAAAGTTTAAGGTCATGTGACGACTTTGCAAATGATTTTTGATCTGAAATATTGCTTTATTATTGCCAGATTTGGAAATTTGTTTTTGACGTTATCTTTATTAACTTCTGTCTTTGGATTTAGTTACTTCGGTCAGGTCGTTGAGCCTCTTAACGACCCGAAGTGGATGTTGGCCTCCGAGATGAGAGAAGTGAGAGACAGAGAGATTTTTGTCATCATCATCATCTTCAGCTCTCAATGGCCCACTGCTGTGCATAAGCCTCCTTTTGCCTAAACTATTGTATCCCTAGCCTTCAATCCAGTTCATTCCATTAATTAAGTTGAGTAAAATTGATGGAAGGATGAAAGTTACGCACTTATTAGTGCAAATATCTCTAGATTACTGTTTATTTCCACTATACCTAACCCTAACAAAAGACAAGATCAAATCTTGTGATGTTTATTACAGCACGAGGCCGAACTTTAGATGCAACACAAGAGATTATAGCCCTCGGGGTGTGCAACGTGGCTAGTTCGTTCTTCCGGTCATTTCCCGTGAACGGCTCATTCACACGAAGCGCCGTGAGCGATGCTTCGGGGGTGCGCACGCCGGCAGCCGGGCTCTATACCAGTACGTATCTATTTATATATTACAAGTAAGGTTTATATTTATTTATTAAAATCTTTATTGACCACAATAACACAAAAGGTGAACTCAACGCTTAAAATACATTGTCTACCAGTCAAAAGGTTGTATTATCAAGATATAATCTCTGTGTGAACAACATGGCTAGTTCGGTTTTCCGGTCATTTCCTGTAAATGGCTCATTGCGCACGCTGGCAGCCGAACTCTATACCAGTACGTACTCGTATCTATTTACATATTAAAGTAGTTAGTACCTACCTATTGTGAACATATTAGGTAGAAGCGTCTGTGTGAACAAAGTTGTTTGTTCGATCTTCCGGTTATTTCCTGTAAACGAAAAAAGGTCAGAACGTAGAAATTTCGCAAATTAGCGAGTACTAAATAGACAAGATCTAAAAGTCATAGCTCTGCAAACCACATGGTCGCATCGCAATTGTTCCCTGCGAGTAGTTATTCTGAAAGCAAGCGAGCAGCCAGCGCACGTCCTTCATGTACGAGTAATAATGCATACGAATGGAATTATGCTCCAGGGACTTTCGTAATATTCTTACGCTACCTAGCTTTCACTGAGAAATATACTTTCTTATATGTTATTTTTAGTATAATTTTCAACACCCTTGCTCGTAAAATGGATCTACGAGTAATTTTACCGGTTTTAGATATATAAAGCAGCCCATAAAACACGCGTGTGTTAGAAATGCAAATAGTGAAGTTATATTTCACAAAATTAATGGTAAATCCAGTATGAATGAGAGAGTAAGAAAGCTTGACAGTTGCGTGTGAGCGAGATAATTAGATAACATAAGATGAAAGTTAGACGGGTATGTCCCTTCCACGTTGTATAACGCTAAAGCAAACTTCCCCCTGTTTTCCCTCCTCTAGGTACTGTTGTTTTTTTTTACATAGCTTCAAAGGGTTTTTTTTTAAATTTCGAATTCGCATGCCGCGCGGCTCCGTCCAGTAGGCCCCGCGCCGTGCTTATTTTAATAAACGGGCAAGTGCGAGTCGGATTCGTACATGAAGGGTTCCGTACCACCGTACAATGTTTTAAAACGCTAAAAAACACGTTTTTTGTATGACGACCCCCTTTAATTTTTAACTTTATTTTATTTTAAGTATTTTTTGTTATTGTGGTCATAGTAATACATAATTGGTGAAAATTTCAAGTATCTAGTTAATGCCATTATGAAGATCAAGTTAAAAACGCTGAAAAATAACACGTTTCTTGTATGACGACCCCCTTTTTATTTTTAACTATTTTTTATTTTTAGTATTTGTTGTTATATCCGCCACAGTAATACATAGTCGGTGAAAATTTCAAGTGTCTACCTATGACGGTTCAAGAGATAGAGCCCTGTGACTGACGGACAGACAGACAGACGGACAGACAGCGGAGTCTCAGTAATAGGGTCCCGTTTGCACCTTTCGGGTACGGAACCCTAAAAAGTAAAACGGCGGGAAAGCAACAATGTGCATCACAGTTTTATGGTTGAGTTTATTTAATATCAAAAATATCAGTTTATTAGGTATTTTTCCACGCAAGTATGTTGAAAAACGTCGTACGATATATGTGCGTATATTGGTTAAACACTGTACTATTAAACTCGACGTTCATAGTCAATGACTCGTGCAACTTTTTGAGATCAAACAGCTGTCTGTCTCAAAAAGCCAAAGACTAGACTGCGGTGAAAACTTTTTTCATCAAATAATAAATTGTGATACAAATTTTTTTTATCTTTTGGCTTCAAAATGCTTAAAAGTCTTATTATAATATGCATCATCTATAATTTTCTTATGCCACTGTGTAAGACAGTAAGGCAAACATATGAAACTAGGTCAAAAAGTAAATATTTCGCGAATAAACAAGTACAAATAGACATGATTTAAAAGTCGTAGCTCTGCAAACCACATCGTCGCATCACAATCTTTCCCCGCGAGTGGTTATTCTGAAAGCAAGCGAGCATCCAGCGCACGTCCTCAATGTAATAATGCATACGAATGAAATTCTGCCCCGGGGACCACCGCAATATTCTTACTCTACCTAGCTTGCACAGTTTGTACTCTTAAATATAAATAAATAAGGTTTTAAGTACTTTGCGGACTAAAACTAAAGTTTACTGAGGCATCACAATCGTTCCCCGGGAGTGGTTATTCTGAAAGCAAGCGAGCATCCAGCGCACGTCCTCTTAAATATAAATAAATAAGGTTTTAAGTACTTTGCGGACTAAAACTAAAGTTTACTGAGGCATCACAATCGTTCCCCGGGAGTGGTTATTCTGAAAGCAAGCGAGCATCCAGCGCACGTCCTCAATGTAATAATAATAATGCATACGAATGGAATTCTGCCCCGGGGACCGCCGTAATATTCTTACTCCACCTAGCTTGCACAGTTTGTATATGTCTTAACTATAAATAGATAAGGTTTGAAGTACTTTGCGGACTAAAACTAAAGTTTACTGAGGCATCACAATCGTTCCCCGGGAGTGGTTATTCTGAAAGCAAGCGAGCATCCAGCGCACGTCCTCAATGTAATAATAATAATGCATACTATGTGGGATGTGGATTCGACGATCATTGTCCCGATAGTCGTATCGGCGAACGGTCTTATAGCGAACAGTCTTGACCAACATCTTAAGACTCTCTCCGTAGATGGCTGGATCAAGGGTCAGATTCAGAAGGCAGTACTCCTGGACACGGCACGTATTGTCAGGAGGTTTCTCTCTCTGCGGCCCTAACCGCCGGTAGCTTGGGCCTTGCCCCGCTGCCAGTGGGCAGCTAGGTTAGGTTTTTGTAAATGTTTATATTTTGTAGTATGTTTTATATTTTACTTTTTATAAATGTATACTAATGTATACCTAGCCTAAGTTTCAAATTAAATAAAGAGAATAATGCATACGAATGGAATTCTGCCCCGGGGACCGCCGTAATATTCTTACTCTACCTAGCTTGTACTATTTGTGTATATGTCAAATTAAAAACTATATTTACAAGAATTGCTCGTATAAAGTAATAAGATTAGGGAAAATAGACATAAAAATCCGATAGCCATAATAGATCGCAATGAAATACTCGTATGTAAGGGTTACTAAGATAGCGAGCAGTTCTAGCGCATACGTCTCAATGTATCTAATAATGCATACAAACGCAAACCAAGCTGATCTCAAATGAAACCCAGCCCCAAGAGATCCATAATATTCTTTCCTGCACCTTGCACTGCGCAAGAATGAGCGATAGTGATATTTTATCAAAGTTTATTAAAGGAATAAGTCTTTCCGCTTGCAATTTTTACAAAGATCCCAAGTAAAAAAGCTTATTTTTTATTAAAAAGACTTGATTGATAAATTTAATTAAAATCTGAGCTAAGACTGCGAAACAAATTATACGAAATCTGTACAATTTGGGCGACATTGCGGTGTTTACTCCAACAACAGCTGTGCGATTACTTCACAACAGTTTGTTAAAATTCATCGTTATTAAGTCTCGTCGAGGACGACCCGCTTTATCAATGTAAAGGGGTTGTTTCGCTTTTGATGACGACTCCAGTAATTATTAAAGCAATTTTAGCAGCTGACTCAAAGGCGATTCCGAGTTCAACTCTAATTTGACCAAACTTTGTTGTAACTGGCTGAAGTTTATGTTCCATTTTATGTTCTGATCGAGTTACGCTCCCCATAATTGTTAGATTTGCACGATTTGCATTACTTTCACGGATTTTGTTGATTGTGAAGCCTCGTCGTAAATTTAAAGTAGTCATACTGATATTGCATTCAGGCAGTTTGGAAGTTCTGAATATAAACCGATTCTGAAGATTCTTTGCATAAATTACTTATGTATGCGAATGTCAATTAGCTATAATGTTTGTAAAATTTCTCTATCGTTCGTTTAAACGTGCTGCTGAGTATTTCATTAAATTAAAATGATTATAATATAAGGTACGACTTACGAGTACACTGATACGTATGACGTTGTTGTTGTACTTTTTGTTGTTTTTTTTCTAGCTTAAGGCCAGGTCTGGGCAGACCTGGCCTTAAGCTAGGGTAAGCTTTTTCTTCTTTTTCTGGGTAAGTTTACCCAACGTATATTTATTTTTTATGGGTTTCTATAGTCGATTTGTTCAATTGGATGGAATGCTGTCAGCGCGCTTCAAAGGCGGCATCGGCTTTTACAAAGACGCGGCCTAGTGGCACGCCAACGCTGACCGCATGCACACTCTTTTATCAAATAAATTATAAATGAAGTGGCTTTAAATAAAGAATTAAGTTTTTGACTCTTTTAAAGGTAAACCAGGGTAAACTTACCTGTTTAAGTTATTTACAATACATATTACTCTACAAATCTACTGACTAACGTAAAATCTCTAGGTTGAAGTTCCAGTTATTAGTTTCGACTAGCAGTAGTAAATGGTGGCGAAGACAAATGTACAACTATACCATAAATCATTTCATGTGAGGGCTGGCTGCTCCATAAATCTAAAAGTTTGCATCGGTAGTTTACCGCGCGCAAGTTCTGGCCTGAATTTAAAATTTAAATCTCCTGAATTATAGAATTTACTGAATCACAGTGCTACGAGTATGATATGATAGACAGGAAATATTCGACGTTCTTGACAATGGCTTTTCTTCCTATTCTTGATTCAAAATGGATTCCACACATCATCATTTCACCGCATCCGCATCTTAGGGTGTTCTTACGTGTGATAGTTACTTTTTAAGTAAATCTACACAAAAAATAGGTCTCACTAATATGACTGGGTCGAAAAATATTATTTTATTTAGTCTGTCAGATTATCCAAAAATATTGAATCCATATTTTTCGGTTTATGAAAGTAGTAACAAATCACAAAAATACAATACAGCGCATCCATTGACATGAATATATAGACTCGGCGTCTTCAAACACGGCCATATCTTTTTTGGTAATATAGACTAAACACGAGAGTAGTACAGAAAGGTCAATATATTTTTACATACCTACGAGTACTTGGTTCAAATTAAATCCTATATATATTTTAATAAATGCGATTGTTGGTAAGTATGGCTGGATGTACGGATGGGTGTATGGATGGTTGTATGGTTGTATAGATTTTTAGATTGTAGACCCACGTCTATCATATTTATAAAGGTAAAAGTTAAACTACACATATCTGTTTCTTTGGTAACCTTTTATAATTCTTACTTAATTTCTTTACATATTGTTTTGCACTAGAAGAAAGTGATTTCTTGTACTTGTATACCTTTTTTGTTTTTTTTTCTTTGTTAGCTTATCTGTTTTTAATGTATTATGTAATCATATACGTAGGTATTGGGTCTAAATTACATATGTTTATTTAGATTACATATATGAAGATTTGTAATTGGCTTATAGTTATATAATAATTTATCAAAATCGATTTAGCCGTGTAGTAGTTACGAGGAAACAGAATTATAGGGACAAACATAATAAAACATTTAAAATGTGTAAGCGGCCATCTTGGATCCAAAATCTGATAGCAGTTTCAAGTTGCGCGGGGCACTTGTAGGGGTACAGTACAGCCCTCACATACAAAATTTTTGAGCCCTCGGAGGTCCTAGTGAGACGTTACAAGATATGACTTAATTTTATAAAGGATTTATAGGGTTTTAGGAAACTTTTTTAAAGCATTTATAGCATATATATTTATAAAATTATAAAACTTAAACATTTTTAAACGTTTTACAAACATTAATAACTGAGTAGCAAACAAATAGTTTTTCCATGCCTCCATGAAGAAAGTGAAATGTAGGCATATTTATGATGTCTACATTTCACTTCTGGTTTGTTAGTCTATGACGAATCATTCCATCGGTTGACAGATCATTTACTCATTTCATTCATTATGGCAGCCGAAATTATGCAATCCGTATTTAATTTTCAATCAATTAAATCTAGTTACTTACCGATGGAAAGTTATTCCTTCATATTTTGCTTTGTTCTTTGAATTACTAGTGCAGTATCTTAACACACACCAAGGTATTTTTGACTAAGTTGACAGTGTTTTCTTTAATGAATTGTGGAGTGTTTTATGCGCGTATTGCTAGCGAGTGACTAATGTGAGGTTAACAGTGATAGCATATGATGAACAGAACACAACTGTGGTATGTGGCGTCTTCTCTAGTACGTAAGTACATAGATCTCGTTGAGCGCATCGAAATTTCGAAGTGAGGGTGATTACCGCTACCGTCTAGTGAAAATCGTCTAGACCGTGACGTTATGCGAAATTAAAATGCGCTGTACCTTCGTCATTATTTGCTAATGAAATAAAAGAAAAATTACGTACTTATTCAATATTTTTTAATAATCAACCTGACAATGAAAAATATTTTTTTTAGTCCACATCAGTATTGTAACCATCAAGATCTTGTTACACTTATTGCCTGGGCGTTTATCGGTCCACTCCTGGACTAAAGGCCTCTCCCAATAAAGGAAGGATTTGCCTGCCCAGCGTAGTGACTATGGAGTCACCACGCTGGGCAGGTAGGTTGTGATCGCAGCTGTAGATAGCTTAAAGTCTTGGCACAGAGGACGCTGCTGCCCCTATATCCTCCGTAGTCAGCTTTAACGATACGAGAGGCTACACGGCCAGGCCATGGCCTGAGCGTTAGGATTCGATTATTTATTATTCATTAATTTATTTTGGACGTATATACGTAGGTATGTTATTCCCTCTGTCACTGCAATATACAAATACTTACCTAACTTACTTGAATAGCGTCGTCGCTTTGGCGAACCGTAACTGTCTATGAAAGTGATTCCGCCTTCAAGTTTGCCAACTAAATATGTGCAGTTTGGAGTATTTGGTTACAGCTAACTTGACAAGCTTCTATATATTTCATTTCATTTTTTTATTAGCACACAAAACAGAGGAAACAGATAGCTAAATTGTACTCGAGTATGATGCGCATCAGTGTGTAAAATAGACGGAGAAAACTATCGGTCTTTTTAAAGCTAGCAAAGAGCAGCCTTAAGAGTCTCCTTACCCTAGACAAAATCCGAGTTTCCCATACAAACGTAGTCTACGTTTTAATTTGAAACGACATGTCAGATTTCGGTAAAAATTTGTAACTTTAAAGAAATTGCATATATCTAGGGTTATAATTGGTTTTCAAAATCAAAATATGAAATTAAAAGAAAATATAATGTATTTTATAATTTTTGACCATCAGTATGGAAAAGTTTTACACCCTTATGTTTTCTTTCAAGTTCATATTTTGACTATAAAAACCAATTACAACCCTAGATATAGGCAATTTCTTTAAGGTTACAAATTTTTACCGAAATCTGACATGTGGTTTCAAAATAAAACGTAGACTACGTTTGTATGGGAAAGTCTAGGGTAAGGGGATTCTTAAGCAGCGCTCAATAATATAGTCGTAGTGGTCATGGAAAGATAACTTGCATTGATTGTACGAGTACGTCATATTTATTTTTATTTTGACAGGTATTATAGTACTACTGACTCTGGCTCTCCTCACGCCGTACTTCTACTTCATTCCTCGCGCAGCATTGTCTGCTGTCATAGTGTGCGCTGTCTTGCACATGGTGGATGTGGCCATTGTGAAAAAGTTGTGGGCTACCAGTAGTAAGTGCTCTAATTATTACCATACAGAACTGACACTCTCACTCAATATGGCGTCACCGCACCTCCCCTTTGTTCTGGTGTGCATTTGATGGCTTTGAACACTGAAACTTACACATTGACGTGCGCACGGATGTATAGTTTCGTTTGTAGAAGTCTTCTTCTGCCTTATCCTTATCCCACTCTTTATGTGGTGTCGGTACAGCATGACAGTTTTTTCCATCTTGCTCTATCTCCAGTCAATTTGTCCGTCACTCCCTTCCAACCCATACCCTCCTTTACACATTCCATTCAACGTTTCTTTGGTCTTCCTCTGTTTCTATGTCCCTTTATCTGCATTTTCAAAACCTGCCTGCGCCTGAACCTGCAAAATATGACATTTCTCCCTTTTCCTAACATGTCCATACCAGCCTAGCCTATTACTCCGTATTTTTTCTGTTATAGGTGCCACTTTCACACTTCCTCTTATATACTCATTCCTAATTTTGTCTTTCCGCGTTACACACCACACATCCATCTCAACATTCTCATCTCCGTAACATGCAATCTTTTTTCATCCGCCGCTTTGGTGGGCCAAGTCTCGAAGCCGTACAATATGACAGGTCTTATGATGGCTTTATAAATTAATAATAGTTTCGTTTGTAGTAGGTAGGCATAAATGTTTTTCTTGTATGAAGCGCCATACCTGTGCTACCATACTACCTATGCTGTTTATTGTTGTGTATATATGTGCTATTTCTGAGCCAGGAGCGTGCTTTTCGGCTTTTTATTCTCCAAAATGTATGTCAATGCTTCCCTACTTCGTATTACCTATGTGTAGCGCAGTGATGTCGTTATTTTTATTAGAAGCGGTGTTCTTCAAGGGTTCGATACCCTCGGTCTTATCTCGGTCCTTACACAGCAAATACGTAGATAAAAACATACTAAAGACTAAAGACATACTAAGACTACTTAATTAAATAATTAATGAGAGAGCCTTCACTTTCTAGGACTAGTATAGTTAGTCGAATTCCGAATGAGCGAAGGAATAGGTGAAATAAAAGATCCTGCAGAATGGAAAGGATTACTCTTAGAATTAATGAAATCTGAATACACTTGTATCTAAAAGTAAGAGGATTGCCAGAATTAATGAAAGTAGGTAGTACCACTAGTTATACGAATTTCATTGTTTAAAGTTTTTCTGCTGCCACGAATTTCTAACGCGCTCGAAATTTTAGTTAGTAGAAACTTCCTAACTAATTTAATTCTCACGAAATAACGACCGCGTTACTCTGAGACTGCAATTTTAATTATGCGACAAGTTGCGATTTTTAGGGTCATGTGTTCTTCATTACAAAGAAAACTAATTAAAAATTTTTGCTATATTTTTAGGTTTCATATTATGGGTTAGAACTTCGTTTTTACCCGTCTACGGTAAAGCCAAAAGGGAGGGTAGTGATTTTAGCAGTCTGTGTATGTAATTATTATTTATTTATTTTTATTTAACTCTTTATTGCACACGATCAAACAAATGAGACACAAATGTATAGAGATAAAAGTAAGTATACAAAAGACGGCCTTATTAGGTTAGATATGGATTGGAGGTTGTCGACCTCCGTGGCGTAATGGTTAACATGCTAGACCGTTAATCCGGAGGTTCTGGGTTCGATTCCCAGCTAATGCAAGTTGGAAAATGGCCTTTTTGAAATTCTCCTGGGTCTTGGGTGTTTATCCTTATATGTAATTATCATAAAATATAGTATCGTTGAGTTAGTATCCCATAGCACAAGTTTAAAACTTACTTTGGGGCTAGCTTAATCTGTGTGATTTGTCCTTATATATTTATTTATTTATATGGATACAAAAAAAAAATGTTACAGGTAGGTGATTTCATTATGTAGGTATCAATTGATAAAAAAAAATTGTCTTTCCACACAAAATCCGTTTGGCTGAGCGCTGATTTGTATAGGAGGACGAAACATTTTTATCAATTTTTATTAACTTTTTTTTACCTAAAGAAAGTAGTTCAGTATCATGGACTGAACTTGCTCCAAAAATTTTGCCGGTGGATAAAAAGTCACCCTGTACGAGTATGTTACTTGAATTAATTTTCTTTACATAAATCAACTAAGTATATAAAGGGTTGATATTAATCAACTATATAACGTGTAATAAAATATACTGAAACTATTTTAAGGATGAATTTAGTCCATGATACCGAAAAACGTTTGTCAAGGAACAAATTGAAACATAAAAAATATTTTTTGGCTTTACGTACAAACTCGGATCAGCTGATTGGTCAACTTTTATGGGAGGCCAAAAAATATGTTTCATATATCGTTATTCTGTTCCTTGGGGAAAGTTGTTCAGTGTCATGGACTGAATCCACCCTTAAAATATTTTCAGTATATTTTTTAGACCTTGTATAAAGGTTTGATATTAATGAACTATATAAAGGGTTGTATTAATCAACCATATAAACCTCATTATTTCCTCTTATTTGCATAACAAGTCCATAATTTTAAAATTCTAAACTTCAATAAAGAAATAGCACGTGCAAGTTTTCGTCTAACAAAAATTTTCGAGCAACGAGTTTGCAATAACCGCGCAGTTGTCAGTCGCTCGGCCAATCCCCTCAAATCCCGCTAAAGATTATAAGCAAGCAAATCCAATTCCATCAACGCGGCGACAGGCCTCTAAATTATTCCAGGATTGCAGCGTAAGCCGATGTAGTTCACGTTGCCGCTTAATATTTGCGGACAGTCGCGGGACATACATAATATGCATTTCAAATTATTTAATAATCAAACAAGTACTTATTTAAAAATATTTTTAAAAAGAAGCTTTTGTCTGAAACAATGTATCTAATACAATTTTGGGTTCGATTCTCAGCCAGGGCAAGTTGGAAAATGGCCTTTTTCAAATTTTCCTGGGTCTGGGTGTATCTATATATGTATTTATCATAAAAATATAGTGTCGTTGAGTTAGTATCCCATAACACAAGTTTAAAACTTACTTTGGGGCTAGCTCAATTAGTGTGATTTGTCCTTATATATTTATATTTATTTATTTATTAATTAAAAGTGCTCCTCGAGACGAATCAATTGAGCCTTAACTCAGTGGGGATATGGTATTTTATTGCAGAGATGCCATGGCCACCTTCCGGCTCCATCATGAGATCAGGTCATTGGTATCATTATATTGCATTGTCACCTAACTTACATAAGAATTTGAAGTTTCAGCTCAATCGAATAATAGGAAGTGGGTTTAATTTAGCTTGCAAGATTTGATTACGGACCATGACTTACGCCAGTTACAGGCTGACTTTTTAACCACCAGCCAAAGTTTTGGAGCAAGTTCAGTCCATGATACTGAACTACTTTCCATAAAAACAATTAACGAAAAACGATAAAAAAATTCGCCTTTCCATATACAGATTGGCGCTCAGCCCAACTGATTTTGTAGAGGAGGACGAATTTTTTTTATCTATTTTCAATATTTTTCTTATAGAAGGTATCATCAATCAAGGTTTCTAGTATCATGGACTGAACTTGCTCCAAAAATTTGGCTGGTGGATAAAAAGTCACCCTGTAAAAAGTGAATATACGGACACACAGACAGTAATAGATACACTTGTTTCTTCATTTACTTAATTAGATTTATAAATAATCTACCGACTCACTGAAATTCCATATAAGAAGGCTTCAGCAGTGAAATGAATCGGACAATCACCAAAGCGCAGCGTATATTTTGTGCTATGTGGATTGGTCTATTCCTACGCTGCTTAGCGTCGCATCGCCCAGCTCCTCTTCAATCGAAATATACATATAATACATAGTTATATAGCCTTGTACTCCGTCATTTATCATTTCTTATTAGTCTTGCCGTTATGCCGTTTTTTGCCGTTATTTTAATTTAAATAATAATAATAAATGATCTAGCATAGACCGTGATTCGATTTATTATGGGTATGTCCCTTCCACGTTGTATAGATAAAGTCTGATAAACACCCAAGACCCAGCACAATTTCAAAAAGGCCATTTCCCAACTTGAACTGGCAAGGGCTAGCTGTGTGATACCCGGCAGAGTAGAATAGGACCACACCAAGTCACTCAAAGTCTTCCCGTAAATGTCGTAGAAGGCGACTTAGGAAACAAAAGTAAACAAAGTTTTTAAACATCAATGAGACCTCACCAACCCGTCTGGCCAGCGTGGAGAGTGTAGGCCAAGTCTTCGGGCTGCTCTAGGCAAGTATGGCTCTGGTAGTACTGTACTGAGAGGGTCGTGTTCCTGCAGTGGAGACTAAACAAGACTTGATGATGATGATAATGACTGGCTGGGGATCGAACCCAGAACCTCCGGATTAGCGGTCAATCAATATAGAATATCAATAGTCGTTTCAAAATATTTTTTCAACAGGATTGGACATAATCCCTCTCGTGGGCACGTTCCTGTGTTGCCTGGGATTGGGAATAGAAGTCGGCCTGATATGTGGAGTGGGGGTGGATGTACTTCTACTCCTGTATTACCACTCCCGCCCACCTTTGGATGTGCAGTTTGTTGACGTAAGTTGCAATTTATTAGCAAGTAAAAAAAAAACAGAGACTTTTCCTTGCAATTGTTTTGATTTCCTTAATTGTCTGTTTTAATAAGGAATAAGTCTATTTTATTTGACCGCCGTGTGGTGACGGCAGAGTAGAATACAATTTGTCACCACCCATTTCCTCTCCCACGGGTGTCGTAAGAGGGAAAATAAATATTTTTTTTATAAAATAAGGGTCATTTTTGGGGAATAAATTAGGAAATTAAAAAAAAAAGTTTTGCATACCTTACTGTGTCATATCTATACTAATATTATAAAGCGGAAGAGTTTGTTTGTTTGTTTAAACGCGCTAATCTCAGGAATTAATGGTCCGATTTGAAAAATTCTTTTTTGTTGGGTAGTCCATTTATAGAGGAAGGCTTAAGGCTATATAACATTACGTTCCGACAACCACGCGAACGAAGTCGCGGGCACAGCTAGTATCAAATAAAAGGGCTCGTTATGAGGATCTCAAATATATTTTTGTTATAATTATAAAATAAATAGTTTTGATTTTTTTAATGAAAGAAGACGAAAATTTACCATTTCGCCCCCCCCTGATCTCCGAAACTACTAAGTCTAAAATTTAAAAAAATTCTGAATATAGTTCATTGTTTGTAGATTACAGAAAAACCTATAAGAATTCAATCAATTGTACACAACCCTCTCCACGCGAGTTTAACTCGCACTTGGCCGGTTTTATTTTCTTAGTAAAATTAGCTAAATACGAGTACTTGTATAATTTTTCTGAATTTAGTTTCTATAAAATCATAGAATTGTTACAGGTAGAGATAAAATGTAATAAGTTTCCGTATTAAATTTTACTCTACCTGTAACAACTCTATGATTTGAAAGATTTATAAGGAATCCTATTAAGGGCATAATCGAATTTTTCGGTGTCCAGTGCTGCCCCCATTTGAAATAAATAATTTCAAAGGAAACGGAGATATCATTTCAAATTTTGTCTCTACCAAACCCTAGATAACCCTTCAAACTATTTTATAAACTACTTTTTACAGTTTGAAGTAAGAACGTGAAGCTTTTCTTCGCACATTTGCGAAAAACGGCCACTTTTGGCAAATGTGCGAAGAACAGCTTCACGTTCTCACTTTAAACTGTAAACAGAAGTTCATAAAGTAGTTTGAAGGGTTGTCTAGGGCTTGGTAGGAACAAAAAAAATATTTCAAATAGGGGCAGGACTGGACCGCGAAAAATTTATGTATCCCCTTAATCAATCGAGATATTTTGCGTCGACTAAAGGAGGCCCAACAGTGGGTTTTTGAACGCTGATGTTGATGATGATGAAATATTACAGGATCCTCAATGCCCTCACTACGCAGTTCATCCAGTGGGAGGTCTGCACTTCGCCGGCGCGGAACGGGTGCGCTCCAAACTGAGTGCCCTCAAGAGAACCAAAATAAAAATTGCACCCCGACCACTAGAAACATTGACAATTATCCCGGACAACGACATAGGGTGCACAGAAGGTAATTTTTTTACTAGTTTACATGGGCGCCGGCAGCCTTAATATCCGTGACATAAATAAATAAATATAAATATACGAAGTGGAAGGGACATACCCGTAATAAATTGAACCACGGGCTATACTACATCACTAAAGTATAATGAAATTAAAATAAGAGTCAAAAAACCAAAAAAAATTCGACATACAAATCGCCCGGGCGAAATGTGTATGTGTATGTTTGTATGAAATGCCAATTTTTTTTTTGTTTTTTGGCTGTTATTTTAATTTCATTATACTATAATGATCTAGTATAGACCGTGGTTCGATTTATTACGGGTATGTCCCTTCCACGTTGTATAGGGACAAATCACACTGATTAAGCTAGCCCCAGAGGATACTCACTCAACGAGAGTATATTTTATGATAAATACATATATAGATAACACCCAAGACCCAGGACAATTTGAAAAAGGCCAATTTCCAACTTGCCCTGGCTGGGGATTGAACCCAGAACCTCCGGATTTGCGGTCTAGCTTAACCATTACACCACGGAGGTCATCAATGACATAGACATATTGCGAGCGAGTCGCCTACGCTGGTACGGTCATGTCTTACGGAAACCGGCAAGTTACGTAGAAAACAAATGTATAGCCATGCCGCCTCCGCCGGGGCCCGGCAGACGTAGTAGACCCAAGAAGTGTTGGTTTGACGTCGTCAGGGATGATATGCGTGCCAATGGTCTTACAACCAAGGATGCTCAAAACCGAGCGAAGCGAAAAAGAAAAAGCTAGAAGGCGGAAACGCGGCGCGGGCCGCCTGGCGTAAAATTGCCATAGTTTGTTTTGAGCGGTCGCCGCAACTACAAACTATGGAAATTTTACGGCGGTCCGCCAGGCGGCCCGCGTCGCAAGCCGCACCGCGTGTCCGTGGACGCGGCTTTACAGCTGAGGATGCAACTGGGAATACGCTAAGATGTGAGAGAGATGGGCGCTGGTAGCATGAAGAAAACACTTTTTTTTATCAAGGGGATACATATGGTTTCCGGGGTCCGGTGCTGCCCCCATTTGAAGTAAACCATTTCAAAGGAAACTGAGATATCATTTAAAATTTGGTCTTTGTGAAGCCGTTCTCACTTTAAACTGTAAACAGTAGTTCATAAAATAGTTTGAAGGGTTATCTAGGGCTTCACAAAAACAAAATTTTAAATGATATCTCCGTTTCCTTTGAAATGGTTTACTTCAAATGGGGGCAGCACCGGACCCCGGCAAATTCATGTATGGCCATAGAGAATAAAGTAAGAGTATGGCCTTAAGTTACTGTTTGAATCTAAACTGAGTACGTCTAGGTTGCTGTCCAAATGGGCTTCATCAACTTGTCAATATATTCAGTATCCTCCTTATTTTTTCCTGTGAGCATGAGCAATAATGCCAAAGAGCCGTTCAAGTATTACGTAAGCACCAAAGGGGGGGTGAGGGGGTCTTTGATTTGCTTACTTTTGCTGACACCCTAGGGACGGGATGATTATAAATACTAGTGACGGGACGGGATGATCTCTTGGTATTATTGCTTACGACAAAACACAAGTCTCGAACCTACTTTGGGTTTGACTCGTATGTATTCTGTGCTTTGGGCCTAGCTCAATCTATGTGAATTGTCAGTATACAACGAGTTGATGAAATAACGCAAATCCTCTCAAGTTGTAACTCAGTCCATGAATCTGAACAACTTTTGTTCTACAACATTCCCAAAACGCCAAAAATAAAATTCGGATTTTCATACAAATTATTATTTAATTAACTTGTTTGACGTTCGACTCGATCAGCTGATCAGTTTGTATGAAAATAAAATTTTATTTTTGGTTCCGTGAAATTTGTAAAACAAAAGTTGATCAGTTTCATGGGCTGACGTACCATCTGAGAGGTTTCGCGTTATTTCATTAACACGTTGTATAAATAAAAAAAAAAACCCACAACCATCTAGGTATAGACAGACACCTCGCGAACCCTCGCAGAAGTAGGTACGCTTTTTGCTAGTATTAGGTCCTTACATATGAAATTGCCGTTCAGTATCAAAAAAGTGAAACAAATTTTTTTTAATGAAATTATTATTTAATCAATCGAAGTATGCGCCGTTGTTATCGATACACTTCCGCCATTTTATAGGCAGATCATTGATACCTTTGGAAAAAAAAACCTGATAGCTAGAGTCAATGAACTGTTTGAAGGCGGTTTTGACTGCCTCAACAGATTTGAAATTTTTTTCCTTGTAAAAAGTTATCCAAATTTTGAAAAAAGTGGTAATCGGTTGGGGCAAGATCTGGAGAGTATGGTGGGTGACGCCGAGGTTCCAGTCGCAGCTCCTCTAACGCTGGTGATCTTTTGATGTGCAGTGTGTGGTCTAGCGTTATCCTGAAGGAGCAGTGGGCTAGAGCAATTCATCAGTCTCGGTTGTTTAATGGCGAGCTTTTCCATCAATGTTTGCAATTGTTGGCAATACAAGTCTGCAGTAATCGTCTGGCCTGATCTCAAGAAACTGTAGTGGATAACACCAGCACTGGTCCACCAAACACTAACCAGAATCTTCTTTTTGGTCAGTTTTCGCTTAGGGCAAGGTTTTGCCGGTTCTCCAGGGTCAAGCCATTGTGATGATCACTTCCGATTGTCGTACAGGATCCATTTCTCATTACAAGTCACGATACGGTTCAAAATCCCCTCATTATTGTGGCGATTAAGCAAAGAAACGCAGCAAGCAACGCGTGTTTGTTGGTTTGCTTCAGTCAATTCGTGCGGTACCCACTTTTCGAGTTTTTTAATTTTTCCGATTTGGCGCAAGTGGATAAGTATCGTTTTGTCACTTACGCCGAAGGCTGCTGCTAATTCAGAAGTGGTTTGAGATGGATCCGCTTCCACTATCGCCTTCAATTCTTCGTTATTCACTTGAGTATCAGGTCGTCCACGAGGCTCATTGTGTAAATCGAAATTTCCAGAACGGAAACGTTGAAACCAAAAACGCACCATTCGTTCGTTAGCGGTGCCTGGTCCATACACGTCGTTAATTCTTCGAGTCGTTTCTGCAGCACTGGTGCCACGGTGGAACTCGTATTCGTAAATACCGCGAATTTTCAATTTGTCCATAGTTGTTGTTATAGCAATGTTGAAACTCAAACAAATGATGTTCAAACAAATGAAATACGAATTTTAAAACAATATTTTTCTGGCTTTATTTCAAAATAAATTTGAATTTGGAATTCCTAATGAAACGCAAGATATTTGATTTTAAAGTTGCCAGTATTGAAAATCGGCAATTTCATATGTAAGGACCTAATAATTGTCAATAGTGTAATGTAGATGCATATGGGTGCTGCCAGGGTTGTACTTTGCCAGAGAGGTATCCCTGAAAGTAACCCTGGCAGCGCTCATACTTGTTTACCTTAGGCGTTGGCTGTGTGATCAAATAAGCAGTTCGTTGTTTAAAAATCCCAAGGGAGCAAACAAAAAACGAACACGGGAAAAAAAGGTTAAAGTATTGGAATTAAATTTTGCATGTAGATAAGTTATTAACTGTATTAAACTCATAGGATACTTTTTTGCGCATGTCGAAAAGATATTAGCGCAATAATTGATAGCACAAGCTTTACTATACTACTAAATTGAATATGAAATTATATTTAAAAAAATAAGGAGTTTAATTTTG
Source organism: Acrobasis repandana (assembly GCA_963576875.1). Lineage (NCBI taxonomy): Eukaryota > Metazoa > Arthropoda > Insecta > Lepidoptera > Pyralidae > Acrobasis > Acrobasis repandana. The sequence goes on from OY756222.1 coordinate 8,360,237, forward strand.
TTTAAAATGTTGTAAAACGTAATTTTGCAACAAAATAATTCATCGATTTTCACTATGTTTGAAGCAATTGAAATAAGATTATCAAAACTGATATTCTCGAAAATTACTAGGTGAAATTGAGTTCAATGATTCTTTGCATTGCATACCGTCATTAAATATTAGTACAAGTGTTTGCTTTCATTTATTACGCTAATGACTTTTCCACGTTGTATATCTACATAACTAGGTAATTTAATCTCACCTACATATTACATTTCCACACGCTTGATCGACATCTCGGGGGCCCAATGGCTGGCGTGCATTTCGGATATCATTTAAGTATTGCTATCCAACTCGGAAATACTGCCAGTCTTTTAGGTATTTTGACCTTTGGCGGCAGCGATTAAGCCTCAATTTTTTACATTATTTAATATAGTCACTAAAGTAAGTTCTAATTTTAAATATTTTTAGTTTATTTTTGAATTAGCTTATATTTTAATTTGTTTAGTTTTTAATATAGTTAATTCTTAATTTTACGTTGTGTTCTTAATTTTGGAAATAAAGAGCTGAGTTTAATAATAAATAAAATTTGAAATAAAATTCCAGAAGTTCCAGCGAACAATGGCACCAGTCCAGTGAACAACGGTACTATTCCATTGGGCAACGGTGTAGCTACGAATCTAAATAATGCAGCTATTACGGGCAATAGAAGTAGAGGTTCTGAAAGCGGGGTACGATCGGCGAACATTCTAGTGATTTATTGCGACGCCTTGTATAGAATGGATTACACTTTTTTGCAGGTTTGTACCGTTTTTACTTTTGTGAAGCTGTACGTTTGTGATTTATGTTGCGCCGAGACTTTAGTTATTAATAATAAAGGAATTGTATTTTTATGTGGCTCTGGAAGATACCTACCTATTAATATTAATCGAGTTACGGCTCCTTCACACGTTGGGCTATTATTACGTCAATTCACTGTACATTGCTAACGGATTTGGCTCAAGTATATGGCTCATGTATTCATGTATTGTTGATATGTTTGAAATGTTTGACTTTTTCTTTTTTTATAATTTTAGAGATGGCCACCCTACTCATGTATGAACTTAAAAATTTAATAAGGCACATCTACTCGCTTGTTTAAATAGAATAGGTACAAACAATAACTTCGACCTAATTAATTTACATACCTATGTAAACTAATTAGGTGTAAGTTGTTTATGACAAGTGCAATCTTTCTACCTTAAAATAGCTTTATAATATGTTATGTACTTTTGACAAAACAAAAACATCGCCAAAACCTAAATAAGTAATAATTCACAAACTATTATCGCAGAGAAAACATTATTAAACCACGATAGAACAACTATGAATTTTCACATAGGTAAGCCGTAAACATAAAGTTACTCATAGCCCAATGTTAATGAGTACGTGTATTTAAATGTTTGCTGGCAACCCGGCAAAAATGATATTCTAAAAAGCAATCCGCGTCACAATGATATTCAGTTAATTTAATATGTAAACCGCTGCATATCCAGCTGGCACAAAGCCGCAACGTCAAATCGCATGCAACGTTGATGTGCTAAGCCGCAACGTTTAGTTTTAATATGCCTACCATAGTTTACATGGGCCGATATATTTCACGTGTAATTTTATGGACCTTATAGCACCAGATACAATATTCTAAAAACAAACCGCGTCATAATGATATTAAATTTGAAGTTTGATTCCATAGAAAACAGACAAGCGAGTGATCCTATAAGGGTTCTGTTTTTTCCTTTTGAGGCACGGATGATCGGTCAAAGACTTAATTGCTTAGGTGCATAAATCTTTTAGGTAAAGGTTAACAAATAATGTGTGAGGTCGCCATATTGCGGAAAAATCGGAACTAAATTTAATATGGCACCATAACTCAGATTAACAAGTTTATTTGCTAGGCAAATTAAAAAACCCCGACTGTCAAGAATGTCATCTAGTGATGAGTAGCGGAACTACCGATACGACTTGATATCAGTAGCGCCATCTATTATTTGCTACAGAAAGCCCTGATTTTCAAGCGTTAACCCCCAATAAGTTTTAAACGGCTGATAAAATTTTAATCAAACATAGCTAACAACCACCGCAAGAGAACTTGCTTCACGTAAAAACCTCATCGAAATTGGTCCATCTGTTCAAGCGCTAATACAGACAGACAGACATTAGCGTCAAACTAATAACACCCTCTTTTATATCGGGGTTTAAAAAACATACGGTGCGCTATCATTTCAGGTCCACTAACATGTAGTGAAAATAAACCTGTGTAGAACCCGCCTAACTGCGTAATAGTCTGCTTGCTACTACATTTTGTACAGACAAGCTTATGAACTTTATTAAAATTTGTGTTTGTAAAACGTTGCATTAACAGAAGTGCTGCATCAAGTTAGATTTCAATTTTACTGTAATCAATAAGGGTAGTATTCTTATTTGCGATTGCATTCCTTGTATTGTAGTTTGGTATAGAAGAAGACCGAGAAAGATATGTACAGAATTCGTAAGATCAGTTATGAGGCAACGGGAAGTTAGTTAGGAGAATGATGGAAGATAACTGCGTATTAAGCCAGGCCCAAGTTGTTAAAACTTGGAAAATTCTTTATTTGTAACAAGTAACAATCAAAGGATGGTGTAGGCCTCTGATTGCTTCAAGGGAGCTTCTGCGACAAATCTATACGAGTCTACTGGTTTTCATAGTATATCTGATTGAATGGCGGACGACGCCAGAAGACGGCCAAACTGTCCACTTTAACTGTTTCACATATTGTTCATGAGCGTGCAAGCATTTATAACACCAAACAACACCAATTGCATATTATAAATTCCACTAAAATCAAATTGTAAAATAATTTAAAGCAAACTCCAACCGAATCCTTCCCGCCAAAAATTCATGTTAATCATGTAATTTTTTTTCAGAGTTTAAAAATGCTGGTGTCAGAGTGGTCCCGAGGCGGGCTCATCGTGTGGTGTGACGCGCGGGCTGCAGTGAGAGACCAGCTCGACGCGGTGTTGCACGAGCCGCTGTACTGCGACACTCCGAACTTGAGCTCGTTGCTAGCCGGTGAGTGGAGACAAGCCGTGTGGTTCCTTGCAGAGTAGAAGTCAGTAAGGCCACTACAAGTCCTCCCGTGGATGTCGTAGGCTACTTAGGAAACGCAAGCTAAACAAAGCTTATAAACATCAATGAGACCTCTCCATCCCATCTAGTCAGCGTGGAGAGTGTAGGCCAAATCCTCTTACTGCTCCGGCCAAGTATGGCTCTGGTAGTACAGAGAGGGTCTTGCAGATTCTATATCTTGGTCTTGAAGATTGCAGTGGAGACTAAAAAAGATTTGAGTTTCCATTTTTTTTTTTACTTGTACTTTTCTTTTTTATTTAATAACCCCGCGAGATCAACAAGTAAATTCGAATAGATGAAATGAGAAATAAATTTTAATAACCGTAATCTACGTGTTAATTCGCAAGCCGCGTGGGTACTTTCTTCCAAAAATAGATAATAAATTATCAGTTTCAGAATTCCTATTCTCAGAAAAGGAAAAATATGCAAATAATAAATAGGAATTTCTTCCTCGACAAGATCTGTATATTCCGTTGACAAGAAACTTCCAAGTTATTATAAAAACTAATTCTTCAATGAAATGCGCGGCAATAAAATTTAACATATATTTTTTCTCTGTTATGTCTACGTTTTTAATACGCTATTTTGCAACAAGTCAAATCAGATACTTTTTTCTAAACGTCAAAAACAAACATTGTCTATGGGATTTGTATGAAATATTGATTTATGACGTCATAGTTCCTTGGAGTCAAATAGCGCTCTTAATATTCGTTTTTCTGCATTAATAAATCTAAAATCACGTTCAAAGTGGATGTGATCAATGACAAGTGGCATTATTTTGTGATGTTTTATTCTATTAACAGTAGGTACCGAATAAATTATTTTTCACCCACCGTAATACCCAATTGGGTAGATGACTGGGTCAAATAGTAGATTGTGCTACAAGGCGTAAAGGTAATAGTTTTAAGGTGAAGATATAGGCAAATGGCCTTGAAGTGTGAAATAAATTGTTAACTCGTAAATATGGTGATAATTTCCATATTGCTCTACGTCATGCACTAGATAGCCCTTTAAATTATTTTATGAACTGCCGTTGAAACTATTATTGGTGATCCGTCTAGCTTTAAAACTTGCCGTGGCCACTTTTGGCGGAGGCAAGTTTTAAAGCTAGACGGACTAATGTAAATACTTTCAACGGTGGTTTATAAATTAATTTAAAGGGCTATCTAGTGCATGACGAAGAGCAATATGGAAATTATCTCCATATTTACTGAATCCTGAGTGAAGCGAGGGATTCAAGTATATCGCCCGAGATAAAACTATTACCGTACACCGTGTAGGTCATTCATCTTTTTATCTTTATCTATGAGAAAACGCAAATATATACCTATAACGAAAGTAGAATACCTATATATACCTAATCAGAGTTTAACAGTCAGTTACTAACCTTTATTTAGTGGCGTTTTCACGGAAGAAGTACTATGAAAATATTTTTCTAGGACCACCACATCTTTTCACATTTTCCAGTCATTAGAATCGTTTCAATACTTTTTCCTTGTGTGTTAATTCTTTACATATTTAAATATGTATATTATACGTAAACTTAATATTTATTTACTATCGGCCTCATCAAGAAATTAGTCACATTTAAAATAGTTGTAAAAATAACCTGATAGTTACATAGTAAAATTACTATTTAAATTAAAGACAACAATTGCGCGTTTTTATTGGTTTTTAATAAATTATTATTTTGAAGCAAGAGAACCAAAACATTTTGACCTACAGTCATCCACGTAAAACATGTTGGATTCCAATTTCAAAAAATTACGACGCTTTTAAAATTATAAAATATAGGCAACTATATTTTATAATTTTAAAACTAAACTCTTCTTTTGTTAGCTGACTGCCAATATTATTTTTGATTCTACATTCGTGTTCGGTTTTGAAATATGTTTTAACGCCTAGGGAATTTTCTTTTTACTTTTCAGTGTCTAGAGGGTATTTGGGATAAAATCATCGTTTTTCGAATAGATGTGATGAAAAATAAAATATTTGGTGCTGTTATGAGAATAAATCGTCACAAAATAGTGTCACTTGTCATTGATCATATCCATTTTCAACATGATTTTAGACTTATTAATACAGAAAAACTATTTGACTCGAAAAATCTATGACGTCACGGTTTTGTATTTTTAAAAAATTCCATAGAAAATGTTTGTTTTGACGTTTAGAAAAAAGTATCTGATTTGACTTGTTGTCATCTAGCGGATTATATTTATAATATTTTCTGTTCCAGGTATATCTATAGAAGAAGCAGCTGTTACGAGTGATACACAATTGTAACTTTATTTACTGTTACTGTGATTTGTCTCAATGTTAAAGATACACGACATACGGGAATACCTAATTATATGTATAACATATGTTAGGACCTAGTGTGATATAGTAATAAGTAGGTAGATGCAAAGCAAGTTGCATTTTATGCCAAACCAAGACCCGTACATATATAGATGTAAGTTAAGTTTAGATTTATTGTAGATAGACTGTACTATTATTTAGGGTATTCTATCTAATCATTTTCAGAAAAATCAGGAAATAAGATAATAGTCTCCGACCTATTTGATAGGTTGATAAGTAAAAAATCTCATACTTACAAGAAATTATTTTTGAACGATTCATTGTATGGGTAGGATACAAAGCTTTTATTTTTATGATATGTAATTTTAATAAGTTAAATTGTGTGATTTACCAGTGAAATTAATACTTACTTTATAAATAAATAATATTTGTAGTTTTTTTATTTTTTATTTCCTTTACACTTATTTTATGCCTTCATATCGTTGTGTCCCGCAGACATCTATAGAATACTCACGCTTTTGGTTTGTTCTATTGTTCTTATAACAATATGGTAAGCTTGATTACCTATATTTACTGTCTACTCCGTTTAAGGATAAAGACGTAAAAAAATATGTATTTATTGATATATTTTTAAATATCTAATAATGAAAAGAAAAATACACTATTAACACAAAATCTCGTTATTTACATTTTTAGGTAAATTTCATATCTAAAATTCTCTTCTTCTTCGGCTAAGCGCGTTCCCAGTTGCATCCTCAGCTGTGCTGCTTCGGAGCCTGGGGTGCACAAACCCGCTTTTTCTTTTCCAAATATAACATGCATGTCAATGGTCACCCAAGGATGCCAAAGACCTCGCAAAATAGAGAAGAAATAGCCGGAACAGTTTAAATAATTTGGCTATAGTTTTACGACCGGCCGCCTGCCTGACGTCTACCCTCTTTGGGAATGTATTTGTGCGAAAAGTTTTACAACCGGCCGCCGCCGACGTTAACCCTCCTTGGGAATGCAATTGTAGCACGGTATGCTTAGTCCTTTAGTCGCCTCTTACGACATCTACAGGAAGAGATGGAGTAGTCCTATTCTAACGGAACCCCTCATGTGCGAGTCCGACTCGCACTTGCCTGTTTATTTTTTCTGTTTTCCTTATGGTTGACTAGGAAAAAATGCTCTTAGCATTAAGTCCGCCATTTGTTAAAAGTATGTTTTTACTTTGGAACAATAAAGAGTATTAAATAAATTTAAAAATAAACGGGCAAGTGCGAATTGGACTCGTACATGAAGGGTTCCGTACCACCGTACAATTTTTTAAAGTATTTGTTGTTATATTCATAGTAATACATAATCTGTGAAAATTTCAGGTGTCTAGCTATTACCGTTTAAGAGATAGAGCTCTGTGACAGATCGAGTTAAAAACGCTGAAAAAAACAAGTTTTTTGTATGACAACCCCTTTTAATTTTTAACTTTTTATATTTTTAGTATTTGTTGTTATAGCAGCCACAGTAATACATAATCGGTGAAAATTTCAGCTGTCTAGCTATTACGGCTCAAGAGATAGAGCCCTGTGACAGACAAACAGCGGAGTCTCAGTAATAGGGTCCCGTTTGCACCCTTCGGGTACGGAACCCTAAAAACATGATGAATGTTAATGTTAGTCGTGTGGTTCCCGGCAGAGTAGAATAGGTCCACTCCAAGTCTTCCCGTGGATGTCGTAGAAACACAAACTAAACAAAGCTTATCAGTGAGAACTCTTCAACCCGTCTGGCCAGAGTGGAGAGTGTAGGCCAAATCCTCTGACTGCTCTGGCTAATATACGGCTTTGGTAGTCAAAGAGGGTCGTGCTCTTGCAGTGGAGACTAAAAAGTCCTGATGATGATGAATGTTAAATAACTGTATATCTGCTATGTTTGCGTAAGTGAAAACACTTTTGACTTGACATACTCGTAAGTCTCAACTATTAATATAATTTGCAGTGCGTATACCAAGAGCCGAGCATATACCCGGATATTTAACCACGCTTGGATATTACCCGATTCGCACCGGGTAAATACCCGTATCTACCCGTTTGAGTGGGCAGATTGGGATATTTATTTATGAGTGTTGTGTGTTTGCTTATTTTAACATATAATTAAGTCTAAAAACATTTGTCAGCCAAAAATTGTTCCCATACAACGGTTAGATTCGGCTAAATACCAGGCATGCTATTTTGTGAGAAAGTTAATGGGGTTCAAATAACTCGTGTGGTTCCTGGCAGAGGACCACTCCAAATCTTCTTGTAGATGTAGTAGAAAGCGACTTAGGAAACAGAAGCTAAATAAAGCTTATAAACATAGTGAGACCTCTCCAACCCGTCTGGCTAGCGTGGAGAGTGTAGGCCAAATCCTCTGACTGCTCTGGCTAATATATGGCTCTGGTAGTCAAGAGACTAAAAAAGACCTAATGATGAAATAACTCGTCAATACGAATGAATAAGTATCTTTTATTCTTGGACCAACCCAGAAATCAGTAGTTTTGGTTTTCGGATGAGCAGTCAAAGAAACCTATTCTACACTAGGTAATGTAGGAATGTGATCATATGTTGACATCACGTTTGATGTCTGTTTGCTAAGTTTAACATATAATTAGGTCTACAAACATTTTCCAGCCAAACGTTGTATGGGAACATATAACGTTTGGCTGGAAAATGTTTGCAAATACCAGGCATGCTAATTTGTGGGAAATGTTATAACAAGTTGATGGGGGTTAACGATCTAAGAACTGGTCAATACGAATATCTTTTGTTCTGGGACGAACCTCGAAATCAGTACTTTAAGCTTTTGAATGAGCATTCCAAAAAAAATCTACTCTTCATATATGACATGTAAATAATAAATAAATAAATATATACGGACAAATTACACTGATTAAGCTAGCCCCAAAGTAAGTTTTAAACTTGTGTTATGGGATACTAACTCAACGATACTATATTTTATGACAAATACATTTATAGATAAACACCCTAGACCCAGGACAATTTTAAAAAGGCCATTTTTAACTTGCCCTGGCTGGGGATCGAACCCAGAACCTCTGGATTAGCGGTCTAGCGTGTTAACCATTACGCCACGGAGGTCGCCAAATATGAGGACCTCCGTGGCGTAATGTATGAGGGTGCTCCAATGACCTGTGTATGGAAGGTCATTGGGGTGCTCATATATTGACATCGCAATTGATGTCTGTTTGCTTATTTTATTATATAATTAGGTCTACAAACATTTGCCAGCCACAAATGTAAACTTAGACCTGTCAATTAGTATGTTCCCATACAACGAGTAGATTCGGGTAAATACCCGGTATGCTAATTTGTGGGAACTATCTATTATAAGAAGTTGATGGGGCTTCAAAGAACTCGTCAATAAGAATATCTTTTGTTCCGGGAGCAACTCGAAAATCAGTAGTTTTGGTTCTCGGATGAGCAGTCAAAGATGCCTGCTCAACACTTATGTAGGAGTGTGATCATATGTTGACATAGCGTTTGATGTCTGTTTGCTTGTTTTAACATATCATTACGTGTAAAAATATTTTCCAGCAAAACATGTAAAATGTAAACTTAAAGCTGTCAATTCGTATGTTCCCATACAACGGGTAGATTCGGGCAAATACCCGGCATGCTAATTTTTGGCAAATGTTATAACAAGTTGATAATCGAAGAACTCGTCAATACGAATATCTTTTGTTCCGGGACGAAGCACGAAATCAGAAGTTTTGGTCTTCAAATGAGCAGTCAAAATACTCCTCTCTACATTACGTACGAGGTTGCTCATACATATGTTGACATCGCAATTAATGTCTTTTCACTTATTTTAACATATGATTTCGTCTTTGCACACCTCCCAGAAAAAAAATTATAATAAATCAAAGAAGCCTACTTTGAATGTATAGATAAGTATGACTTTAACGTCGCATTTGACGTACATGCATTGTAAGGATATTAGTTTATTACCAAAATTACATAATATTTTTTTAATTTCTGGAAGTAAATAAAAAAGGTTCCAATATTTTTCTGGAAGAAATTAAAATTGGGTGGGTAAAAATGGGTAAAAATGGGAATATTTCCAGAAGTCGGGTTTTTACCGGAAGACGCCCATCTACGCATAGCATTTGCAACACGCCGTCGTCGCCTGCGCGGCCTGCGCCATACCTACATTGCAAAACACGCACACGCGTATATTCGAGGCCGAGCCAAACTATTTATTAATCTGTGGCCGAGCGGTGACAGTCGTGTTCACAATCGCAGTACAACAAATAACAACCACGGCCGATTCACTTGCCTTTTAAAAAATTAAGATATAGCAAAAAAAAAGAAATTAATTCTTGATGGCGAGGCCTTGAATGACCTGCCAACTCGCGCACCGCACCTCACCCCCGCGGTCGCCCAGCACTTACTTACCCAAAAAGGTTGGCAGTACTGCACAACAATATTCCCGAACTCTTTGTTTGGTTTCGAAATAATTTGAATTCTATCTTTTCATCTTGGCGTCATTTTGTGAAAATTATGTCAACTATTGAAAAAATTAAAACAAGTAATTATAATTTTGTTTTCTAAGATAAACAAGCGACAGTTCATCTTATTTTGTGCTGATGTTATGTAGATTGGAGTTTTCGCTCGTCATGGAATGAGGAACATTGAAAGAAGTAGGTACCGATTAGGTACCTCTATATATTTAAGTAGGTACTAAAATGGTTTATTCTAGTGTAGGTAGTAGGTAGGGTAAACCTTATAGTGATTAGCCACTTAAGGAATGAAATTACTGAAAAAAAAATACTGCTTTATTGTTCCTCATAGGACAATGAGATCAACTGGAGAACATTAACAAATATGTTGGTTTCAGGAACATATCACCATTTTTACTTAATTATCACTAAAAATTATACAAAAATATAAGAAAAATAAAACTTCTCAAAAGTACAGTAATTGGCCGCATTGGACAGATATTGGCCAATCAGAAAGTACAGTGATTGGACACAAAGACACTGATAGGTTTTATCAAATTTCTAAACTTAAACTAATTTATAAACATCTGAAAACTCAATAAAATAAATTCTTTTTAATATCATTAACTTTTTGAAATAAATCTGCAACAAGTGAATCAGAATCTGAGTCCGAATCTGACTAAACATTATAACAATAATGACATAAGAACAAGATTGCGTCACAATCATCTGGAATGTGAACTTTGTGAGCTTCTGGAACACATCTAGAGTGGAAATTTTTAAAACATGCACTGCATTCTAATCCATTTTTTAATATGAGATTATGACACATAACACAAGCTCGCAAATCAACTTTTACGTCACTCAGCAAAGTTATTTTCCTAACAAGTATTGGCGTGGTCTGCAAATCTTTCTTTTCTTCTTTATCACTTTCTAAAGTAGTCTCACTCATCTTTGGTTTACTTTCTTTTGATTTCTTTGTTTTACCCTTTTCAATCTTTTTCTGCTCTCTCTGATGTTTTTTCTCTTCTTTTTCTTTTTCGACCTTTTCTTTATCTATCTTCTTTTTTTCTACAGCCATCTTAAAGTCTTTAGATGTGATAGCGTAAGGTTGTCTCTCCGATTGTCGTTTGCCTTTTCGAATTGGAGTTTCGGGGTATTTTAAGTACTCACCAAAAATGCTGGTATGTTTTGACAAGTAGGCAATTGAGCTTTTAGATGTACTCGGTAATGAATTCTTGTAATCAAATATATTTTGAGAATTATCAGTGTTACAGGGATTATTTTCTTTTTGAGGTAGATCGGTATGTTTTTGTGAAATGGGTGGAGATGTATTATTCAAAATAGTATTTGTGGTTTCAGTCATAGGTACCATTGAATCATTTGATGTATTTTCGTTAAATCGTATTTGATCTGGAATTGGTGCTCTTAAGTCGCAGTCGAGAACCGAGGTAGTATCTAAAACAAATGTCTGTTCTGATACCGATTCATTTTGTTTTGACACAGTTGTATCTTTTTGAAAAGCTTGTAATAAGTTGCGTAGGATTTCTATGCTAACAGTATTAGTAATAGCTGACGTAGTGTCAACAGTTAGGTTATTTAGTAATTCATTACCTATAATACTAGAAAATGTTGAGAAGCTTATCATCGCGTCTGGGGAGACCTCAGGAGCGGCAGCCTTAACTGAAGTGCCACCTAAGCACTTGGAATAATCGATCGCCTCTGGATCAAAAGGTGATAATCCACAGGCACGGAAACCATTGATTAATATTTCAGGTCTTAAGGTATTTGTTACCATACCACATCAAAAAGAATGGGCGCAAAATTCAATTTCGTTACAGACTGGTTCTCGTGTTCATTTTGCCACCTTCGAATATGTTTCCTCCACCCAACTTTCAAGGGACGAAATGCGGCTACATCGGCTGGTTGAAGGATTCTAGTGGCATTGGGGTAGAGAGCTATTAGTTCAATTTCAAGTTGCGTGCACAATTGACTCAAATGATAATTTAGATGTGTCTTATGACCATCAACAAATAGTATAACCGGAAATTCAATATTCTGACTGACCAGGTAAGGATGGAATACGTTAGCTATGAACTCGTAAAATACTTCTGTAGTCATCCATCCGCTGTCCGATTTACCAATACCCCAGCCGTCTGGTATGGACTCTGCAATTTTTTCTGGTAGTCTCTGATATGGGTAAACAATAAAAGGGCAGCATATTGCACTAGCTGCGGAAAATGTGAAAAGAACTGTGATTGATTCCTTAGCTTTGGATTTTTCCACACTATATACATTTTTTGACCCTTTTTCTGCGAGTACCTGGCCAGTGCTTGTGCAAATTTGGAAATTTGTCTCGTCGGCGTTAAATATTCGCTCTGGGTGGCTAAGTACAGAAGTCAAATAATTTTCATCCAAGTAGGCTTTTACGTCTCGGAACCTACCTCGAACGTCTTTCTCAGAAACACAAGCACTGGCTTTTGTCACTCCCTCAGAAGCCCGAACACTGAGGTGGGCATGCCTTTTTAAAAATGCTTTCCACCAACCATCTCAAGGCCGGTTTTCAAGAAAAGGGTTCGGACGCGGGTTATCGGTCAAAAACTTTTGGACACTGTCCAATACATCGTCTTTATTTTTAGGGAAACCTTTCTTAGCCGATACTATAATCCATTGTTCTAAACGGTTTTCCTCATCAGGCGTTAAAATTGGAGACGGACCCAAAGAAGTCTTATGCCCTGGGTTTTTGATATGATAGCTTAAACTTGACCTAGGTACTCCATATTTTTTTGCGATACTACGAATTGAGATCTTAGTCTTATCATTGGCGCCATTTATTTCTTCTATGGCTGTTTCTAAGCTTTTTTGACAATATGGTACTTTAGGGGCTTTCGGCATCCTGAAACATACACATTGCCTCATTGATTTTACTTGCAAAATGTAGATAAAGCGTAAAAACATAAAAATATGAAACAAACTTACAATGATTAACCGGCTAATAACTATACTAATTGACATATGGCAATCATTGGAATTGGCCTGGTTATTAGCCACGCATTAAAAAGCAAATAATAACCTAAAATTATGATTTAGCACACAACAAACGTGTTATTTAGGCTTTATTCTATAACATCAATTGGTATTTATCATTATAAAGCAACCATAACAGGCATTTATTTGCAAACAAAATTTTCATTGCCTTACGGAAATTGATAAAATACTCTTTGTTGTAACGCGTGCACCTTCTCCACAAAATCGGCCATTAATACTTTTTTTTTAAGTGTTGCCAGATATGAATATAATATTTGGGCATAGATAATACTTAGCTCCATTTAGTGGCCCTTGTACACACTTATAAGTACAATTCCCTTGTCTATGATGATAATTTCTAAAAGTGGCTAATCACTATACAGTGGCTAATGACTATATGGTCTACCCTACATATATTTTATAACTTGTATTTTATTGTTTTAGCGCAAAAAAATTCAAGCAGTCAACCATGGAAAGAACAAATCGATTCACCCGATTGTAAAACTTTAAACATTCAATACCTAACCTATCTTCCATATAAAAGGTACCTACCCTAAGAAAATCCGAAGTGAAATCCAATTGTAAGAACATATAATACCTAAGTTATTATCGTAATTGTCATACTATTGTAATCTTCAATGCCATTTTTTGGAAAAAAAGAACCCACGCCAGTCGTAAAAGCCGAGTCAGATCGGAACTCACTTCATTCCAAAAGTGCAGATATAAGTTTACTTTGTCACAAACTATTTAGGGATATCTTTGTTTGTTTACCTCTCGCTCAAACTCGGCTTTTACGACTTGAACGGGTGAGGCAGCAACATCCAACGTAAGTTTATATTTTTTGATAGGTACAGAATTAAAGTAAGTAGTAATTAGGTATGTAAGTACATATTTAAAGTAAAATGTCTTACCAATAGCTAAAACTAGGAGGACAAATTGACCGTAAGACCATCGGCATTAGTTTTTAGTTTGTTTGAAGTAACTGCTGCGGCTATGCTAGCCCATGTGCGAAAGCTCTAAACTTGTGTCTGATATTTTGAATTCCTGATAAAGACTAAATTTTTTGCTGACCACGTAAAAATGGTATATATCCTAGCCTAGGGCCGCGTGACCCGAACGCCTCTTTTAGCGTTATCGTGGAGATAGGAATCAAAATAGTGGTGGTTGCTAGTCGCGCTTATTAAAATGATTTGTTTTTTCGCCCATTCCCTCGATCGGACTTTTTACGATCTGCGCGTAAAAATAAGTAATGGAATATACCAGTCCAATATTTTCTTTTCTCCCTGACTAACATGTAAAAACGTCTTATACCTTTACCTGTGCCTCTACATAAACAAGTAAATAAAGATATTTTCTTTTTTAAAATATAGACTCTAAAAACAAATTTCTCCAAAATTAAAGAGAAATACGAATCATTTTTTGGCTTCCTATACAATTTAGCTGAGGAGATGATCCGAACTTCTATGGGAAGAAAAATACCTACTATTTTTCATATTTCGACACACGTTAATTAATATTGGGGAAAGATATTCAGTACATACATATCATGGACTTAATTTACCTTTAAAATAGTTTCAGTATAATTTTTAGACATTACAGTTACTCGCATTTCGCGATTTTATATTAAATAAATAAAATAAAATCGTATCGTTTGAGTACTGAGTCATGCATGAGTCTTAGTGTGGGTCCAGTGGTTTGTTTATAATTTGATCATGTAAGTAATCTTTAGAGCAATAAATAATTATTATAATTTCGAGTTCTTTTTTATTTTACTCTCTTCAATTTTAAAGAGGTAAGTAAATAATAAAGTAAGAGGTACGTCTACTACCTGTTTTCTTCAATTATCCTCTCCTGGGTCTGCTGGAAGAGATTTCTTATGAAATAAGTAGTACCTATGTACTCTATTTTCTTACTTTGTACGTGCCTTTGTTTGTATGTTTGTACATGAATTTTGTAAATGCATTGACATGCATGTTATATTTGGAGAAGAAAAAGCGGGAGACCGCGCCCCTGGCTCTGAAGCAGCACAGCTGAGGATGCAACCGGGAACGCGCTTAGACGAAGAAAAAGGCAAGTATTAGTCACACGGGCCAAAGCCAAGTGCTAATAAAATTATAATTAAAAGTGCCTATTCTGAAACCTTTTGTAAGAATTTTCTTGTAATACGCCAAGTATTGAAACTTACAGCCTTCTGCATATTGTGTATATAATTCTGTATGTAGTGATCTGAGTATAACACTTGTCGAAATAACTATCGGCACAGAATATAATAAGAGAAAACACGCACAGTCCAACACATAAAAAATGTATCCAGAAAACGCAACATGCAGCGTGATGCGTGGCAGTGTGATAATCGCCTTAGTATGCCAAAACACAAGCTTAAACTTACTTTGGAGCTAGCTCAATCAGTGTGATTTTGTATATTTATTTATTTATAACAGATAAAACTAATTCATTTCAATAAACCCGACGTTACAATCCTTGATAAAATCAACAATAAAGTATATTGCATTGATATAAATAACTTAGATCAATTAAATATGTTCACAATAAAGCGATAAGACCGCCCATTGTACTAATGTTATATTAAGTTATTTAATATATATATTTATAAAATTTATTTACAATAAAGAGTTTATCTATCTATCTATCTATATTTCTTTTCAGCAATAGATACTTGTTCTTCATTTGGTTGTATGATTTTATTGTTTAAATTTAGGGGTTCGTTAATGAAAACGGGTTTTTTTTATCTAGCTGTAGTATCATTAGTTTATAAAAGTCTAATTGCTCGAAAGCCCCAGCGCCCCCGATAGAGTCCCGACCCGAATGGCAGTTTTTTGCCAGTTTCACGGATAACCGTACACGTTACATGAAAAGTGTGTAAGAACGAAATAATTCTTAAATAATTTACAATAAATTGTAAATTCATAAAAAGCGATATCTCTTATAGTTTCTGCGTATTCTGCCACGATATATACATACATATTTTTTTTATAATTTGTCATATTCTTTGCTGAAACTAAAAAAAACACTTTACCACCAAAATAAGTATGACTGTTGATAACTAAAGTAAACAATAGAATATAATATTAGGTCCTTACATATGAAATTGCCGTTCAGTATCAAAAAAGTGAAACAAGTTTTTTTTAATGAAATTATTATTTAATCAATCGAAGTATGCGCCGTTGTTATCGACACACTTCCGCCATTTTATAGGCAGATCATTGATACCTTTGGAAAAAAAATCCTGGGAGCGAGACTCTATGAACTGTTTGAAGGCGGTTTTGACTGCCTCATCAGATTTGAAATTTTTTCCTTGTAAAAAGTTATCCAAATTTTGAAAAAAGTGGTAATCGGTTGGGGCAAGATCTGGAGAGTATGGTGGGTGACGCAGAGGTTCCAGTCGCAGCTCCTCTAACTTGGCGATCGTTTGATGTGCAGTGTGTGGTTTAGCGTTATCCTGGAGGAGCAGTGGGCTAGAGCATTTCATCAGTCTCGGTTGTTTAATGGCGAACTTTTCCATCATTGTTTGCAATTGTTGGCAATACAAGTCTGCAGTAATCGTCTGGCCTGATCTCAAGAAGCTGTAGTGGATAACACCAGCACTGGTCCACCAAACACTAACCAGAATCTTCTTTTTGGTCAGTTTTCGCTTAGGGCAAGGTTTTGCCGGTTCTCCAGGGTCAAGCCATTGTGATGATTGCTTCCGATTGTCGTACAGGATCCATTTCTCATCACAAGTCACGATACGGTTCAAAATCCCCTCATTATTGTGGCGATTAAGCAAAGAAACGCAGCAAGCAACGCGTGTTTGTTGGTTTGCTTCAGTCAATTCGTGCGGTACCCACTTTTCGAGTTTTTTAATTTTTCCGATTTGGCGCAAGTGGATAAGTATCGTTTTGTCACTTACGCCGAAGGCTGCTGCTAATTCAGAAGTGGTTTGAGATGGATCCGCTTCCACTATCGCCTTCAATTCTTCGTTATTCACTTGAGTATCAGGTCGTCCACGAGGCTCATTGTGTAAATCGAAATTTCCAGAACGGAAACGTTGAAACCAAAAACGCACCGTTCGTTCGTTAGCGGTGCCTGGTCCATACACGTCGTTAATTCTTCGAGTCGTTTCTGCAGCACTGGTGCCACGGTGGAACTCGTATTCGTAAATACCGCGAATTTTCAATTTGTCCATAGTTGTTGTTATAGCAATGTTGAAACTCAAACAAATGATGTTAAAACAAATGAAATACGAATTTTAAAACAATATTTTCCTGGCTTTCTTTAGAAATAAATTTGAATTTGGAATTCCTAATGAAACGCAAGATATTTGATTTTAAAGTTGCCAGTATTGAAAATCGGCAATTTCATATGTAATGACCTAATATTTACTGTAAAAAGAGGTAGGTATTATAGTATTTTAAAACTCTATCATTTAACGTTGCTATGCAATCATGAAGATGTTATTCATTCGAAATTTAAATAGTAATGTGTTAAAATTTACCCGCCCCCCCCCCCCCCGCCCCGCGCCCCCAATAGAGTCCCGAATTGCGGTATTCACCAGTTTTAAGGAAAACACCGTACACGATACATGAAAAGTGTGTAGCAATGAAATAATCCTTGATAAATTTAAATTACAAAATCGATATCACTTATTGCGGTAAAAAATGCTTTAGAGAGATTGCAAATAAAACCAGCTAATATATATTTTTTCAAACTAACGTTTATTTTTTCTGTATGCATCATTATTTATACATTAAAATGATTAAACTATATATATTTAAATTCCGAATGAATGATATCTTCAAAATAGCATAGGAACGTTAAATAAAAGAGTTTCGAAATAAATAATACCTCTTTTTAAATAACATATTCTATTGTTTACTTTAGTTAACAATAGTCTTACTTATCTTGGCGGTAAAGTGTTTTTTTAGTTTCAGCAAAATATACGAATGATAAGTGGCAAATTGCGCGGAAAATATAATTCATATCGCTTTTGTATATATGGACGGTTGATAGTCAAATCAAAAATTATTTCGGTTTTACACACTTTTCATGTATCGTGTGCAGTTTTACTTAAAACTGGTAAAAACCGCAATTCGGTACTCCTTCATAGGCCCGTGCCTCCCCCGTGGGTGTGACGCTCACGTTGGAGGGGGAGGGAGAGCAGATAAAAGTTAACTTGGGTCTTCAATTAACATATCCTGATAGATAAGTATACTACTACATTAGTCACTTGGACTATAGTTTTAATTATAGAATAATAATGGAATATCAATTTACACACTAACACGGTCTTAGGCAAATACACTTAGAGTCACAATATCCTTATTGCTGTGAAATGTCGAATAGGCGTTGACAAAAACAAATTGACTTGGGACTGTCAAAATATGTAAAGTTTGGTCTCGATATGTTTCTGTACGGCACTTTATTTATGCACACGATTTTCATTATAAAAAAATATTTCTTGCTTGATATTGCCTTACCGACACTTGTACCAACATTGCAACATATTGGAACGCGACGATAGCATCAATGTGTGTATATATGTAACTGCATGTGGCCTTACTTATCTGACACTGACTGTCGTGTTCACAATCGCAGTACAATAACAACAAAGCAAGGTAAGTAATTAATTATCTTTACGCTATTATTCCAATAAAATAGTATAGGTTTAAAAATACCTACGCAAATATTGCGTTTTCCTGTCTATATGATTTAACGATTAGAATGAGACAGATATAGGTATCCAGTAAATATACTAATCTAATGAATGACGTACCGCATACATACATGATGAGTCAAACAAAACAAAACAAGACAAAGTGTTAGTCTTTGATTAATAAAACTTGCGGATAATAAACACACGTTTAGTGCCACAAAAATATATAATAAGGTTATAATTACTATCTTAATTTTGTTTAAGGTCACAATGGCTAGTTCGCCCCCCGGAGCAGTATTGTTTGATGTAAATGACGCTCCAGTGTTATTTGACAAATTTGTACAAGACTTCGAGAAGAAATACAAAGATGAAGAGGACAGACTGATTCATTTTGAGGCATTTAAACACAATCTGAAGAAAATAAATGAACTAAATTCAAAGCCTGGCCAAACCGCCACTTTTGGGATTAATAAATTCGCGGATTACACCGAAGAGGAAAGTAAATCTATGTTTGGCGGAGTATGTACCTCTTTGTTTTTCCTTTTATTCATTTTGTACATAAATATTCAATTTCATAGATTTACGATTAGGTACTTATTGTAGCCTTTGTTCGCATTTTGCCTGTATCAATCTATCGTATCATCAATAAGATCCACTTTTACATTTGAACTAACTCCGAAGTCACGAAGATAAATACGCAGCATCCAAGGCCAAAATGTACAGAAAGATTTTTCCTAGATATTGATTAGATTCACCAAAAAAGATATGGCGTTACCTCCTGTAAATAAATAATAGTACCTACTTAATACAAATAAAAAAAGTAGGAAGTTGTTCAGTATCATGGACTTAAAATAATTTCCGTCTTTTTTGTATAGCAAAATATACTTTTTCCAAGAAATATAGAGAAATACGAAAAAAATTGGCTTTCTATACAAGTTGTCCGAGGAGCTCATCCGAGCTTCTGTGGGAAGAAAAATAGGTACTATTTTTCATATTTCGACATAAGTACCTACGTTTCTTGGAGAAAAATATTCAGTACATATCTTGGATTGAATGAATATACCCTTGTAATAGTTTTAGTAAGTATATTTGTTTATGGCATTACGGATGCTCGCATTTCGCGATTTTATATAAATACAATCAAATACCTTCCAAATAACGAATAGCATACATCAACAGTTATTTAAATGCTTATTTTTTTAAATAAGTCATTTTTGTTTTCAGAGGATGCCTGCTCACTGATAAAACGTAATGGATAGAAAAGTAAAATTGTAAAAAAAGTGTAATCGAACTGTACAAAATGGAGTTTATTGTAATGTTAGATGATGTACCTGGAATATTTGATAAAATAATTTAGAAGTTGCACGAGATGGAGGCACAAATCTCTGGACGGATTGAATTTGATAGATCTAGTAATTCTAAGCCATAGGTACCTATATTATTGGAGCCTCAGCATAATATTCAAAGAATGAAAAAAAGATCTGGTTCATTAATAATGTTCAATGTTCATGTTGCTTTACTTTCGTAATAAGTACTAAAAGTCGGTATCGCTGACTAGTTTTATTTGATTTACAGCTGTCAAGGGAGACAGTAATAGGGATTGCGACAAGTCTGTTTCGCTTTTCTTGAGTAAGCTAAGTACTTGCAGTTAATCTTATGTTGAACATATAGATCAGCCGAACCTAGTCAGGAATGTTGCCTACATTAATTATATTTTTTAATTTATAAAGATAAATATAATTTATGTATGTTATAAGTAAAAATAAATATTTTATACTGTACTGGTACCTGTTTCTACTTATTTTTTTTTACAAAAACCTTTGTCTTAATAGGATTGTGCAGCAAAAATGTTTCATACAAAAAGCAATACCTCGGTTTTCCCCTTGAACCTACTCAGATTTTTAGAAATGATGTACCTTAAATTATTATAAAAAGCTAGGCCGAACGTTTTGTTTTTTTTTTTAATATTATAAACATGAGATTTTATTTATTAGGTCCTTACATATGAAATTGCCGTTCAGTATCAAAAAAGTGAAACAAGTTTTTTTTAATGAAATTATTATTTAATCAATCGAAGTATGCGCCGTTGTTATCGATACACTTCCGCCATTTTATAGGCAGATCATTGATACCTTTGGAAAAAAAATCCTGGGAGCGAGACTCTATGAACTGTTTGAAGGCGGTTTTGACTGCCTCATCAGATTTGAAATTTTTTCCTTGTAAAAAGTTATCCAAATTTTGAAAATAGTGGTAATCGGTTGGGGCAAGATCTGGAGAGTATGGTGGGTGACGCAGAGGTTCCAGTCGCAGCTCCTCTAACTTGGCGATCGTTTGATGTGCAGTGTGTGGTCTAGCGTTATCCTGAAGGAGCAGTGGGCTAGAGCAATTCATCAGTCTCGGTTGTTTAATGGCGAGCTTTGCATCATTGTTTGCAATTGTTGGCAATACAAGTCTGCAGTAATCGTCTGGCCTGATCTCAAGAAGCTGTAGTGGATAACACCAGCACTGGTCCACCAAACACTAACCAGAATCTTCTTTTTGGTCAGTTTTCGCTTAGGGCAAGGTTTTGCCGGTTCTCCAGGGTCAAGCCATTGTGATGATCGCTTCCGATTGTCGTACAGGATCCATTTCTCATCACAAGTTACGATACGGTTCAAAATCCCCTCATTATTGTGGCGATTAAGCAAAGAAACGCAGCAAGCAACGCGTGTTTGTTGGTTTGCTTCAGTCAATTCGTGCGGTACCCACTTTTTGAGTTTTTTAATTTTTCCAATTTGGCGCAAGTGGATAAGTATCGTTTTGTCTTTTGTCTACTAAACTTTGTCACCTTTATTTTATTTTATTACATGGAACAAAATTAAAAAAAAACAAATCATACGGCTCTAGTTTAGTAGAGTAGAATAGGACCACTACAAGTGTTCCCGTGGATGTCGTAGAAGGCGACATAGGAAACACAAGCTAAACGAAGCTTATACATCAATGAGACCTCTCCAACCCATCTGACCAGCGTGGAGAGTGTAGGCGAAATCTTTTGACTGCTCTGGTTTATATATGGTTCTGGTGGCAGTAGTACAGATAGAGTAGTGTTCCTGCAGTGCTGGAGACTAAAAAATACTTGATAATGATGAGTCGATGAAAATCAAATTTGGTAATTTGAAGTTTTTCTTAAAACTCAAGTTTAAAGTTTTCTTTGGAAAACAGTTACCGTCCTAAACAATAATTTTACGAAAAAAAAAATGTTTTCCCTAAAATTATTGTTTCCAAGAGCCACAAAAATATGAAACAACAGCCATAAGTAATATCTCTGAAACTTTCTATTTTCACCGCGTAGCATACGATCACACAAGTCTTAAAAAATAGGGCGAAGGGCATTTTGTCCAGCGCTCTCGTTTGATGTAAATTGTATATGTATATCGAATATAATCTAATATTTAAAATTCTGCTAGAAATCCCTAAATTATTTTATTAAATAACCTTTGAAAGTATTGTTTGTAGTTTATTATTTCTTATTGTACTCGAAGCAATCTCAATCCAACCTCATATATCCACTGTTACTTACTCCATCGTGATTGTATGTGTATACATATTTATTACGATTAAGGAAAAAATCTAATGCGTCGTTAAGGCCGTACCTGAATAACGTTAATTAATACGCCAAAAGTGGCCGTTTTTTTGCAAATGTGCGAAGAAAAGCTTCACGAAACAGTAGTTCATAAAATAGTTTGAAGGGTTATCTAGGGCATACTAGAGACAAAATTTTAAATGATATCTCCGTTTCCTTTCAAATAATTTATTTTAAATGGGGGCAGCACTGGACCCCGGAAAATTCATGTAGCCCGTTTTATATTTCATATTTTTGGTTGAGAAAATGACCCGAAACTAACAAACCTCAAATTTTGAAATAAATGGGCAAGTGCGAGTCGGACTCGTACATGAAGAGTTACGTACCTCGGTACAATGTTTTTAAACGCTAAAAAAACACGTTTTTTGTATGGCGACCCCCTTTAATTTTTAACTTTTTTTTATTTTCAGTATTTTTTGTTATAGCGGCCACAGTAATACATAATCGGTGAAAATTTCAAGTGTCGCTATTACGGTTCAAGAGATAGAGCCCTGTGACAGACGGACAGACGGACAGACAGCGGAGTCTCAGTAATAGGGTCCCGTTTGCACCCTTTGGGTACGGAACCCTAAAAAGTACAAATTGTTTTACAGAATCATTCTTTGTGATTTATGGTATATATTACTATACTAGTTTATTGCTACTTCTCATAAGTTTTCCTGTTATCTATAATAACAGGAAAACTTATGAGAAGTACGAAACCCTTTTGACGTGAGTTTAATTCGCACTTGACCAGTTTTATTAACTTAATATGGATGTGGACTGAGTCCGAAAAAAAATATTTTATTTCAGTCAGATTATCCAAAAATAATGTTTGTCAAAGTAGTGAAAATTCACAAAGTTATAGCGCGTCGAAGTTTCAATGTGGGGGTGATTGACGTCACCGCCAAGTGAAAAATCGTACTTTATCGTGACGTCATGGGGAATTTAAATGCGCTGTATCTTTGTAACTACTTATTCGCTAATTAGAAAAAAATACGTGGGTTAGTATACAATATTTTTTAATAATATAGGTACCTACCTGATGAGCTAAAAATATTTTTTTTAGTCTACATCCGTATTGTTTTTAATATAATCAAATAAGTTTTGTGTACAGTAGTTTTAGTAATCAAACAAACTATCGAAATCGGACAAGAGTGTCGCTGTCTATGTTTATGTAACTACATGTAAACAAAGCAAGGCAAGCGCAATTCTGATTACTTATTCCATTAGCTACATTTTTACTAAGGAAACCACATCATATACTTATTAATGATTTTAAAACGTAGGTAAACAATGCATCACCAATGCATTAATGTTTTCCAGTCGTTAGGTGATGTGATTTATGTCGACTTCCATTATTTCATAAATCGATTAGAGTGAGACAGAACAGACGCATCAAATTCGAATATAAACAATCACGAGTCTAAGTTGGTGTCAGTTTGTTTGCATTAGCACGTGTGAGTAAGTCTACAATATGCGTGTTATCATTTCCGTACTTTTGTTAGTAGTGGCGATGGTTTGTTCCGCGCCTCTTGAACATGAATTTTATGATGTTAACGAAGCTCCAGCATTATTCGAGCAATTTATAAAAGATTACACAAGGAACTATAAGGATGAAGAGGACAAAAGGATCCATTTCGAGGCATTTAAGGATAATTTAAAAAAAATAAATGACTTGAATTCCGAGCCAGGTCAAACCGCCACTTTTGGCATTAACAAATTTGCTGATTACACAAAAGAAGAGCACAAATCTATGTTCGGTTTGGTGAGTATGTACTTATTTATTTTTATAACCTAGATTGTGAAGTGCAGAGCTTTAAAATAACCAGTTACATATATCTAAATAGAATGTCCAAAGGAAATTTCTAATAATTAAGATCACGCGCAGGAAGACTTGAGAAATTATACATAAATATGTAATACTATCGGTATAAAGATAAAACCTTGCAATACTCGTGTAATTAGGTGGTTGAAGGCCAATGTTGTAGGTACCTATGTCAAATAACTGTAAAAAAGGACGGTAGGTATCTACCTAATATAATGTAAGTAATAGTTACCTACCTACCTCCCAAAGTACCTAGTTGTTTGTTTTGTTTTTCGTGTAGGTGTATAAGTGGCCAACACTGATGCCAGGTTTTTCAAGCTGCCGAAAGGCATCTGACATAGATTGACGACTGCTACACAATTATGACAGCCAGGACCATCGTCTTTACGTATCTCCCGAAACACGGAGGAGCTCGAGAAATTATGCAACTTGTGGTTACCCATCCAAGTACGGACGTCGCCCAGGGTTGCTTAACTTGCGAAAGCGTTGCAATGCGTACTCCCACCGGACCAATGAGCTCACCAACCTCAACAAATAGGTGCCTAGTTAATTTGTACGTGTATAACTGTCTATTTTTTGGTCCTTACATTTAAATATCTTTGTTATAAACAAAGTACCTAGGTACTTATTTAGGTACCTACTTACTTAAATAAATTAAGTATTAAGTACCTCACTGTTTTATATATTTAATATTATTATAATCTAGTCGTTTATATCGTAAGATGCCAAGAGGCTGTGCCAAGAGGTGATGTCATCGACACTGATTTCTGTCTTAGGATCGAAACACAAATGACATTCCGAGGTCAATGGTCTTTGCATAAAACTAGTTATAAGTTATGTACCTACTTACGTTTGAAATTGAAAAGTAAGGCCTTACTTCTTATTTACATACCTTAGCTATACTACAGAACTGATGTAAATAAGAAATAGGTAGGTATTAATGTACAAGTTATGTGATATCTCTTTCTCTCTTTACCTGCGCTTATATTTTTAACACGTGAAATGTTTGTTTTTTCAGAGGCTGCCTTCTAATTAAAAAGTAGGAAATGGCATAAATCAGTCTATCAAATGTGTCTGGAAATGCTGGAATGTGGCTGGAATTATGTTTCACCATGGAAAATGTTAATTTAAAAATATTCATCCATACAAATATAAATAGAGATACTTATCTCTGTAGTAATCGATAAGTACTTACTTACTAAAAGAGGTAATTTGATTACTACTGGACTACTAATTTGAAACAATTAAATTACTACTGGACTTATATTTGTTTGATTTTGTAAAAACACTTCTATACGTTTAGGCAGTGTTCACATCACAGGGTTAACAATTAGTTAATAACAACGAGATCTGTGGATATATTCATGTCAATGGTTAATAACATTCTTCTCTTCATCTGACCGCGTTCCCGGTAGCATCCTCAACTATGCTGCTTCCGAGCCCGGGGTGCGCTTTCCCGCTTTTTCTTTTCCAAATATAATATGCATCAATGGTCAATTGGTCACCCAAGGATGTTTGGCATCTAATCTAGCGTTAGAGAAAAAATAGCCGAACAATTTAAACGTTTTGGTTATGTATAGTTTTACGAATGGCCACCTGCCTGACGTCAACCCGCCATGGGAAAACTGCTTACATATTAATTTAAGGCCTGTTACAATTGTGATAATAGTACACATTTTATATTGTTATTACCACAAAAAATATTTTTATATATTATTTTATTTTTATAATTTTAATATTTTTTTATGTATACACTTTGTCTCACACAGTGTTATTTTAAAATTCGTTAGTAGGAATATGCGTAAAATATCTGAAATTGACCTGGATCTAATTAAGCTACCTTGTTATTTAATTTTTTCAAAAAAATTTGATATTTTTATCAAATTTATAAGTTATAATTTCTTTTTATGATGTACAACAAATTTTTCAAAGTTGGTCTCTATAATCCAGGTTCATTAGGCACACACCATGATGAAATAATAATGGCAGTACCCCAACACGATATTGACATCTTAGCGGTTAACGAAACATGGTTATATCCGAACCAAGATGGTAAGGCCCCATCTATTCCAGGCTACTTGCTTCGCAGCGCCCCACGTCCTAAGAATATATGCGACGGCCGTGGTGGAGGCCTCGCTTTTTACATCCGGAAAGGAATACATGCCCGAATTTGCGAACACCCAGTATGTCCACAAGTTGAGCAGCTGTGGATCAAATTAAATATTAACGGCAAAAAAGTTGTAATAGGGACAGCTTATCGACTCCCACGACTAAATTATTCCATTTTCTTAGATGCTTTGGCAGATTCGTTACATTACTTTGTTAATTATGATAATATTGTACTCCTTGGCGATTTCAACATCGATCTATTGGATTTAAATCTTCCTGAATCTGTCAAATTATTAGAACTTATCCAACTTTCAAATTTAGAACAAGTCGTTAAATCACCAACCCATTTTACAGACCATAGCGCTAAACTTATCGACGTCATTTGCACAGATGCTCAGGTCAGAAAAGTCACAACTGACGTTATTGGCAGTAAATTGTCTAACCATGCCTTAATTACTTGTGAACTCAATTTAAAAAAACTTAAACCGTCTCCCAAACGTGTCACATACAGACCTTTAAAAGATATAGATAACAAGTTATTTGAACAAGACTTAAAACTCATAAATTGGAATAAAATCATAACTGCAAGCAATGTGAATGACATGGTAACAAAATTCAATAAACTTTTGCTTAAACTTTTTGATAAACACGCTCCGGTCAAGTCAATCTTAATAAAGGAACACTCTTACCCCTGGATTACAGAGAATATTAAGTTAATGTTCAAATTAAGAAACGAAGCGCACAATAGGTATTACAAAACTAGGAAAGATTTGCATTTTGAATACTATAAACAACTAAAAAATTATGTAAATTCCGCTATTGAAAGAGAAAAGAAGGCATATTTTAATCACTATGTAAATACGAATTCAAAAAATACAAAAGCATTATGGAAGCACCTCAAAACAAATGTCCTGCCGCCTCAACTTGAAAACGATCTTCCTGTTGACATTTCTTCACCAGAAGATATCAACAAACATTTTCTTAGATTTTCGGACTCTCTTGATAATGATACTCCTCATTTGAAGTCCTGTCAGTCTAGCACCTCACATATACGATCCATCTTTAAATTGAAAACTGTAGATACAATAGTAATTTCACAAATCATACGTAGTCTTAAGTCAAATGCACAAGGTGCTGATGATATTACATTAGATATGATTCTACTTACTCTACCTTATTCACTGGATGCAATCACTTCTATTATTAACAAATCAATAGTTACTTCTACTTTCCCGGAACTTTGGAAAATAGCAATTGTCAGACCTCTACCTAAAACATCAAATCCTCTTTCTTTGAATGATCTCCGCCCTATCAGTATTCTTCCATTTCTTTCGAAAATATTAGAAAAAGTTGTGCAATTGCAGCTAGTGGAATACTTAGAATGCAACCAGCTTCTTCCACGATTTCAGTCTGGTTTTAGAAAAAATCATAGTACTGCCACGGCGTTACTCGATGTTACTGGTAATATTATAGAAGCCCAAGATATTGGGTTGGGTACACTTCTGGTTTTACTTGATTTTTCTAGTGCCTTTGACACTATTAACCTACACTTGCTACTTTCAAAGCTAGTTTCTTTTGGTTTTGACGATACAGCCGTAAGTTGGTTTCAAAGTTATTTATGTAACCGTTCACAGTGTGTTAAAGTTTGTAAAAATGATGGATCATTTAATACTTCGTCTGTTTCTCCACTCAAAAGAGGCGTTCCTCAGGGGTCAATACTTGGACCTTTGTTATTTATTCTATACGTATCTGATATTTCTTCTTCTTTAAAACACAGTAAATTTCATATGTATGCAGATGACTTACAACTGTATATTTCTTGTAAACCAAAAGATGTGCACTCAGCTAACCAAATGCTTAATGAGGATCTGGAAAGGATAAATCAGTGGTCTAAAAATAATTACCTTCTTTTAAATCCTGATAAGTCTAAGTTTATGGTATTAGGCACAAAACACCAAATATCCGCAATTCAATCTCAATCTCCTCAGATCCTTTTGAATGGTAAGGCAATCGCTTGTACAAATGAGTCTCGGAACTTAGGAGTACTAATGGATTCAGAACTTCGTTTCCATTCCCATATAGTTGAAGTTGCTCGTAATTGCTTTTATCGACTAAAAGTTTTATATAAAATTAGGGATTATCTTAACACCGATATGCGTATAAAACTTACTCAATCTTTAATTCTATCTAAGTTCAACTATGCCGATACCGTATATGGCCCACGACTTTTAGTTAAGACAAAAACTTTAATTCAAAAAGTTCAAAATGCCTGTATTCGTTACTGTTTTAAGATACCACCGAGAAGCCACATTTCACCCTTTATTAATTCTGCAAATTTACTAAACATGTCGTCGCGTCGTTACGCTCATCTAGCCACATTACTTTTTGGAATTATAAAACATCGCAAACCTTCTTACTTATTCGATAAATTAGTATGGTCTTCTCGATCTCGGCTCGGTCTTCTAATCGTTCAATGTCACAAATTAACTTCTTTTGAGGGATGTTTCAAATACGCCGCAAGTAAAATTTGGAATAATTTGCCCCCACCACTTCGTAATCTCTCTTCCGTTGCCAGTTTCCGTAAAAATATTAAAGAATTAATCTTATCGCGGCAAGTTGATGGTACTGCCATTAATCCCTTCTGAATTATTCCTCACATAGTACATAGTATAATTTCATTTATTAATAATTTAATTTTAGTTTTCGAGTTCATAGATAAATTTAAAAACAGCAATTCCTTTATGTTGTGTTTATGGCTATTTTAATGACTAGTTCCGGTAAAATTCTGTGCAAGTACTGTATTTTGTAAGAGAGTATTGTCGTAGTTATTATGATATTTAATTTATCAACTTATTGTTTTTAAACCATCTAACCTCTATTTTTGGTACCAGCTGAAAATCAGCGCTGAGGTTCTTACACCACAGCACGAAGCTGAGCTGGCCACCTTTTCGGCATTCATTAGGTATAGTCTAGTTATGTAAGTTATATTTTGTAAATTGCTTGCCGAATAAAGTCTTTCTTTCTTTCTTTCTTTCTATTTCACGGATATATTTATACTTAGTAGGTACCTACTTTTTGAAATAAAAAATGTTGCGACATGATCTGAGTAGGTAATTGATATTTCTGATCAAAATACTATAGGTAAATGTTTTACTCACTAGTTGAAAACGCCGACCAAATTTATTAGTTAAGGTGAAGGGACAAGCAAATGACCTTGAAGTGTGAAATAAATTGTTAACTTGTAAATATGGTGATATATATGTACATATTTTCATATTGCTCTTCGTCATGCACTAGATAGCCCTTTAAATTATTTTATGAACCACCGTTGAAAGTATTTACATTAGTCCGTCTAGCTTTAAAACTTGCCTCCGCCAAAAGAGGCCACGGCAAGTTTTAAAGCTAGACGGATCACCAATAATAGTTTCAACGGCAGTTCATAAAATAATTTAAAAGGATATCTAGTGCATGACGAAGAGCAATATGGAAATTATCACCATATTTACGAGTTAACAATTTATTTCACACTTCAAGGCCATTTGCTTACCTCTTTACCTTAAAGCTCGTGTTAAAATTTTAATGAGCTAAATATTATGATGAGCTAACGAATTCATTGTCCAAAAATTTTAGTTAGGTCTGTCTCCATGCGAAGACGATAGCGCGTCGAACCATGCTCTTTGCGTGCAAAGATATTTCCTTCCCGAGTCCAGACATATTTCCATCCAAGTCTTGACGCTTCTGTACGCGCCTTGTAGAAAAGCTGTCGATTAGTGCGAGTCAATCTTTCATTGACAAAGATTGGAACTGGTGTTGGTGTTAAACCAAGGTCCGCCGTGGAGATGCCGCGGCGAACTCTCGCCGCGCTAAGCAGCTGGTCGCGGAGAACACGCCGGGCTAGCTTTACAACGATCGGCCGGGGACGCTTGGTGTCGTTGTCGTCGGAGTTTGGTTGGTTGCGCCTGGGCGGTCTGACGGGTCCAGCACGTTCAACACTTACAATATCGCGTTCACCCAAAGCTACGCCTAACTTTGCTGACAATGTAAGAGCAATATGGACACCTTGTTCATAATTATCTTCTGGAATACCTGCTATTTCGATATCATTATTCAATAACTGTTGTTCGCGATCATTTATGTCCATCTTGAGGTCGGCAATAGTTTGTTCCAAGGCTAATATTTGATTTGAAGTAGGAGCAGGGACATCGCTGGGGAGGGCATCTCTCTGAGACCTAGCTGATGATTCAATGACCTCCACGCGTGCTAAAATTTCATCTATACGTTGGTTACATGTTCCAATAGCCGCAGTAAATGTATTCCTCCATTCTCTCATTTCAGATCGCGTTGCCTGCAGCTCTTCGCGATTTAATCGTAATTCTAATAATATTTCCTCTTCGAAAGATCGTTTTTCAGACATTACAGAGGGCGCCGCTGGCGCCAGTAATGGAGATGAAACCTCAGGCTGTGCCTCATAACTCGGACTCTGGTTCTGAGGTCGATTATGACTACTGCCGAAGATAGGAGAATTATGTGTCCTAGAATCTACACAATCTTGAACTGGGGAGTTTTCAGCTTTATTCTTTTTATTATTTATGCATTTTATACATCTCCAGTTCTTTTTGTGCTCCGCTGACATTGTATTAAAAAAACGCTTTTCACCGACATTAGCACATATTAGGTCGAAGTTTTTAGAGCATGCAGCACATCTGAGAAATTGTCGACTTTCAATTTTCCGCGAACAGCCGGCACAAATAGATGGGGTAGGTGGCGCCATCTTTTTGTCGAGTAATGAGAAAATAGATGGTTGTACTGAGGATTTTTGTAAATTACCGCTATTCACTCATAGATGGCAGTAGGGGTCCATTAAATACAAACATGCACTTGATTTGAACACCATCTTTTGTCGAGTAGTGAGAAATAGATGTTTATTGAGGTCTTTTGTAAGTGACCGCTATTCACTCATAGAGGGCAATAGGGGTCGATTAGATACAAAAATGCACTTTTAATTGAAAGTAACGAAAAAAATTATAGACGCTATCATTATTATCGTCACAACTTCAACACAAACACAGTCAAAGATAGAGTTTAGGTAGGGTTAGGCTTTTACTGCACTGTAAACTAACGATTTCACTGTTTCTGGCTAAAATAACTTCTTGGCGGTCATTCTTAAGGTAAAATGTTAATCCCAATGTTTTCACAGTTTAATGTCTATACTCTGTTGAGATAACACTGTCACAGCTTCCATAAGTTATATACGAACTTCCAGCACCAACATGTTGTTTATTAACACATTAAAAATATTTTTTATCAATAAAATAACACAGAGCCGATGTTATTATGACGGCAGCGCCATCTAACCTAATAGGGACATAGGCGTCATATTGTGGCCGAGATGGGTTTTGGCCGGGGCAAAAAGTCGGAAATAATAAACGCCCGATATTAGACCATTACGACCAGTAAATGCCAATTTCACAGGGCGTTTACTTTAAACTTAAAAAAATTACTACTTTATTAAATGCTTGTATATGGATAGTGACACTTCACTCTAACAAAAAAATGCACTTTAAAACCAAATATTTTTCAAACGGATCCCTAAATCGAAAAATGAGGTTCACAAATATGCCAAATTACAACTTTCCAGTATTTATAGTCTGTGAGTAAAACCGTGGACAGACAATCGGAGTTGGACATGGCAAAACTATATGGGTGTGTTTACAACGGAACCTTCTCTGTGTTTCGTTCTGATTAAATTATCATCACAACGAACCATAACAGCATTTATCAGAAGGTTATTTCATTCTGCGAATTACTCATTTCAGATAACGGACCGTTTATCATACAGCATACTGTTGAGAAATATTCGCAATATTTTAATATATATATAACGTCTAACAAAATAGGTATACTGAAACTATTTTAAGAGTGAATTCAGTCCGTGATATTGAACAACTTTCCCCAAGGAACATTATGTCGAAATATAAATAATAATTTTTGGCTTTCCATACAAACTCGGATCTGCTGATCGATCAACTTGTCTGGGAGGCCAAAAAATATTTTTCATATTTCGATATATGTTCCTTGGGGAAAGTTGTTCAATATCATGGACTGAATCCACCCTTAAAATAGTTTGAGTATATTTTGTTAGACCCTGTATATATGTCGTAGTTGGATGGTATAAACCGCTAATTCACGAAACCTCTAGTTGTTTGGCATTACAGCTCGGTTTTGTTAAACAGCCGAATATCGTTCAGCTGGATTGTCTAAGATTGCGCAACGTGTTACGTTCATTCAAACCGCTAACCACGTTTCCAAACGGCTAGCGGTTTTGTGAAATAGTAGCGGTAATCCGCTGTTTGACGAAACCGTTAAACAATCCGACAGCGACACATGCATGATAAGGATTTGGTGTAGGGTTACCATAGTGAAATATAACTGGGTGTCTATTAGAATACAGATTTTTCGACATCGAATTTCATTTCCCAGACAACTATTGCACGATTTTTATTGCTATAGGTTAACCTAACCTAGTAAAATGGATAGAACTTTTCTAGCACTCGCCGGCCGCTACCGCCGCACACTCGCTACGCTCGCTCGGCTCGTGTGTGTGTTGGTCGCAGTTCTAACCTAACCTAACTTATAGGTTTGTGCTAACCTAGTAAAATGGATAGAACATTCCTAGCACTCGTCGGCCGCTGCCGCGGCACGCACGCTTCGCTCGCTCGCTATTGCCACTTCGTAGGCATTCTACATTGTATATAATTTCTTTAGATAGAATTGTTCAACAACTTCAACAATGAGAAAGCCTTCGATTCAATCGAAACATGGGCCGTGCTTCAGTCTCTCCAGCGGTGTCGTATTGACTATCGGTATATCGAGGTGTTGAAGTGTTTATACAACAAAGCCACTATGTCGGTTCGAGTACAGGAGCTCAGTACGAAAGCTATTCCATTGCAAAGAAGCGTGAGACAGGGAGATGTCATATCTCCAAAACTGTTCACCGCTGCTCTGGAAGATGCCTTCAAGCTTCTAGAATGGAAAGGACTGGGCATTAACATCAATGGCGAGTATATCACTCACCGTCGATTTGCGGACGATATCGTTGTCATGGCAGAATTGATGGAGGACTTAAGTACGATGCTTGAAGACCTAAATCGAGTTTCCCAACAGGTTGGCCTGAAAATGAACATTGACAAGACGAAGGTCATGTCGAACATGCACGTAACGCCTTTACCTGTTTCTGTTGGGAGCTCCACCCTCGAAGTTGTAGACCAGTATATCTACCTGGGTTAATTGATCCAGGCAGGAAGTTCCAGCTTCGAGGAAGAGGTCTTTCGACGAATCCGACTCGGCTGGGCAGCGTTCGGGAAGTTACGCAGTGTCTTCTCGTCCAAAATACCTCAGTGCCTCAAGACGAAAGTGCTTAATCAATGTGTGTTACC
This sequence comes from Acrobasis repandana, assembly GCA_963576875.1. Classification (NCBI taxonomy): domain Eukaryota; kingdom Metazoa; phylum Arthropoda; class Insecta; order Lepidoptera; family Pyralidae; genus Acrobasis; species Acrobasis repandana. The sequence goes on from OY756222.1 coordinate 8,393,781, forward strand.
AGTGATGACTTATGGCTCTGAAACGTGGTCCCTTACTATGGGTCTCATAAGAAGGTTCAAGGTCGCTCAACGGGCTATGGAGAGGGCTATGCTAGGTGTTTCTTTACGTGATCGAATCAGAAATGAGGAGATTCGTAGAAGAACTAAGGTCACAGACATAGCCCAGCGGATTAGCTCATTGAAGTGGCAGTGGGCGGGGCACATAGCGCGAAGAACCGATGGCCGATGGGGCAGAAAGGTTCTCAAGTGGCGGCCACGTACCGGCAGGCGCAGCGTTGGACACCCACCTGCTAGGTGGTCAGACGACCTGAGCAAGGTTGCAGGAAAACGCTGGATGCATGCCGCTTCCGATCGGTCGTTTTGGAAATCCTTGGGGGAGACCTATGTCCAGCAGTGGACTTTCTGTGGCTGATATGATGATGATGTTCAACAACTTCTCTAGCCGCATGGATGAATACAAGTCAATCATTCCATCGCGCGTATTAGGGTTCGCTGTTTTACAAAACCGAGCTGTAATGCCAAACAGCTAGAGGTTTAGTGAATTAGCGAATTATACCATTCAACTGCGACATATACGGTGGTTCGATTTATTACGGGTAACTCCCTTCAACGTTGTATATACAGGGTGACTTTTTATTACTTTCTAAATTACGGAGCAGCACGAGAAATTTTTATGTCACTTGCGATCACCAATCTAAGCGTTAACCATGCCCTGGGTTGCTTAACATCGGGCTCTGAAAAAGCTTCTATGTGAAAACAGTCGCGGCAAATAAAACAAAACAAATTTGCTGCTATTAACTGTCTGTTTCAAAGGCTTAGCATCAAAGAAAAATAAAAGAATTTGCTCAGCAGGTGTAAATTGGAAGGAAAAAGAAAAACATCGGTCTGTGAATTTCCTGCGACAAAGTGGTTATATTCGAAAACTTTTCTATTATTTCTATATTTCGTATATTTTTTCGTACCTATTGGTGTAAGTATGACGTAGTACCTACGAAATATGAGACATGAGTGTTCAAGTTAAACCCTGTATCATTGTACATAGATCTCGTTGCCCTGTATATGAACTCTAATACCCTTATAAGTAGTCTTAGAAGTACTTAAAATAATATTTAAGGTACCTACATCATCAGTATGATGATGATGACCCCTTGCGTATGGAAGAATCCATTGATCGACTCTGACGGGATATGGTTTATTCTATGATCACGTATATATTTTAAAATAAACCGGTATTTTAAAATAAAATAACCCCAACATTATGAAAAGCGAAGTTATTTTAAATTTTTGTGGGGGTCGATTGTCACTCGCGTCCGTAGGCTTTACCCTCGAGACCCTACACGTGACCCCCGGGTGGTGCTAAAGAGTGACACCCTCTCCGGTGGTAGGCTTAGGCCGCGGCTGGTCACCACCCTCAGTGGAAAAATCAGGGTGCCAAGCGTTCGCGCGTTCCATCCTGCATTCCCTGAGTAGCCGTTCGAGGAGTGGGTCTACGCAGTTTTGCATCTGCCAATGTACCGAATTCAGACTCACAGTGTTGTTGCGCGGGGTGCCTAGTTTCGGAGGGCAGCGGGATCCGGAGCAACGGTTTTTTCGCTGGCCGCCCGCCGATAGTTGGGAGCCCAATTGCAGACTAGCCTTCTGTGAAAGGCTGCTCCGCCATCGCGCGCATAATCCTAAGGTTGCCCCTGTCGGGCCGGTTGGCAACCGGGCGAGAGGCCTCGACAGGCGGCCTTGGGGGGGTCCGGGCGTCCCCGCGGTCTCCGCACTAGTCTTATCCTACCGCGCAACAGTACTGTGACTTCTGGGGGGGGCTGGCTGATGCCTCGCGTAACTGCCACTCTTCGCCTTTTTTCCCTCTTGCCCCAAAAATAAAAACAATAATGAATAAAAGAAACAAAAAGTTGAGGAATCAACAGCGGATACACGGCCTCTCGCTAAAAGTGCACCTCACTAACATTCGAGGTCTGCACTCTAATCTCGTCCCAGTCCACCACCATCTTGAGACTGTAAGGCCGCATCTGCTCTTGCTTACGGAGACGCAAATTACTACCCCTGCTGATACATCCTACTTGAATTACCCAGGATATGTCCTGGAGCACAATTTCCGCTTTAAGGCAGGGCTTTGTTTCTATGTGCGTGATGACATCTGCTGTAAGCGTCTCCGTAACTTGGAAGATCCCTCTTCTTCTTCAATCTGGCTGCTTGTGGACACCGGCACAGAACAAATTGTCTATGTCGGTGTCTACCGATCGCATAGCGGTGACCAGGAGACAACGAGGCTTTTTCGTCACCTAAGTGAGGCTGTTGATGTGACTCAGCAAAGGTATCCTACCGCGCAAATCGTTTTTCTGGGGGACTTTAATGCTCACCACGAACAATGGTTGTTCCCATACCAGAAAACTGACCATGCTGGTAGAGAGGCGTACAAGTTTGCCTTGTCTTTGAACCTTTCCCAGCTGGTGGACCAGGCGACTAGGATACCCGACGTTGAGAATCACATAGCTAATTGCTTGGACCTTCTGCTGACGACTGAACCAGACCGATATCACGTGTCTGTTTCAGTCCCTCTTGGGAGTTCTGACCACTGTCTGGTAAAGTCCGTCCTCATATGTCCTCCACCTGACTTCAGCCCTAGAGGCAATAGACGGGTTTGGCGGTACAAGTCAGCAGATTGGGATGAGATGCGACATTTCCTTGCTTCTTACCCTTGGCTGCAAGCCTGCTTTTCTTCTGGCGATCCGTCGAGCTGTGCAAGTGCCGTTGCTGAGGTTCTCGGTCAGGCGATGGAGTATTATATTCCATTTTCTGATCGACCCTCTGGCATCAAAGCTGAACCCTGGTTCAATGCTGACTGTTTAAAAGCTGAGGCTATTAAACAGTCAGCATACCAGGCTTGGGCTGACGCTCGTAAGCGCAGAGCTCCGGATACGCGTAAAAAGAAGAAAGCCTTTAACTTTGCGGCCAAGTCCTGCAAAAAAACGCTTAAAAAGGCTCGCTTCGACCACATAGGCAGAGTTGGTGCCAAACTTGCTTCGTACCCATCCGGTAGTAAAGCATTTTGGTCTCTGGCTAAGTGCGTTGAAGCTAACTTTTGCCGCTCCTCACTTCCTCCTTTGCAGAAACCTGACGGTACACTGGCACACACGGCTTTAGAAAAAGCTAATTTACTAGCTTCACTGTTTGCCGAAAACTCACGTCTAGATGCTAGCAATCAAACACCGCCCCAGTTACCTCCTTGTGGATGTAAAATGCCTGAAGTCCGCATTCATCAAAAGGAGGTTCTCAAGACTCTACGCAACTTAGATGTGAATAAGGCCAGTGGTCCCGACGGTATTCCTGCTATTGTCTTAAGGAATTGCGCACCCGAGTTGTCTCCTGTTCTGACGCGCCTGTTTCGTCTATCTCTTCGGTCCGGAATCGTCCCAAAAATGTGGAAGCTCGCCAATGTTCAACCCGTACCTAAGAAGGGTAGACGTGCCGACCCTTCAAACTATCGCCCAATTGCAATCACCTCCATTCTGTGTAAGGTAATGGAGCGTGTTATTAACAAGCGCTTACTTGCGTACCTTGAGGACAATGATCTCCTCAGTGACCGGCAATACGGATTTCGCCAGAACCGATCTACTGGGGATCTTCTTGTGTACGCTACACATCTTTGGGGTGAAGCCCTTGTAAAATACGGTGAGGCACTTGCTGTCTCACTTGTCATTTCAAAGGCATTTGACAGGGTATGGCATGACGCTCTTATAGCGAAGCTTTCCGCTTACGGTATCCCTCCCACCCTTTGTGCTTGGATTTCCGATTTCCTGAGGGAACGGTTTATTCGAGTAACTCTTGACGGCTGCTCGTCTGACCTATTGGCAATTAATGCTGGAGTACCTCAGGGATCTGTTCTTTCCGCAACGCTATTTCTGCTTCACATTAACGATCTGCTAAAGCCCGGTATTTTTTGGGTATGCAGACGATAGCACCGTTACGGAAAGATATTTTTCTAGTGCAAGGGCAAAAAAACCGGAAATAGACAAACTAAGAGAGGCAATGGTGCTCCATACCAATCTTACTCTGCAAGCTTGGCCAACACTGGTGTCAGATTTTTCAAGGCATCTGACATAGCTTGACAACTGCCATACAATGATGACAGCCGGAACTAACGGATTTACGTACCTTCTGAAGCACGGAGGAGCTCGAGAAATTTTTGTACTACTTGTGGTCACCCATCCAAGTACGGACCACGCCCGGGGTTGCTTAACTTTTGAGACCGCCAGCAACGCGTACACCCACCGGGCCACCGAGCTCCTCAAATGCGTTCAGTAAGACAACCTGACGGCCATATAATTATACAGTGCCAATGCAGCTAGTGCGGCAACTGATGTTGACAAGAAAACAAAGTGTTAGGTAAGCATTGGTTTGGTTATGATTTTGTGGCGTATAGCAAAGAGGAGAAGCACTAGGAGAACACAGCTGTATACTTAGATAAAACTCTCCATGACGATGAAAATCACGAGGGCAGAGCAGAGCTCACGCTGGCTTGTAGCGTAGGCTACATACATATATATGTCTTAGTTGAATGGTATAAACCGCTAACCACGTTTCCAAACGGCTAGCGGTTTTGTGAAACAGTAGCGGTAATCCGCTGTTTGACGAAACCGTTAAACAATCCAACTGCGACACATGCATGATAAGGATTTGGTGAAGGGTTACCATAATGAATTATAACTGGGTGTCTATTAGAATACAGATTTTTTCGACATCAAATTTCATTTCCCAGATAACTTTTCTATGATTTTTATTTCTATAGGTTTGCCCTAACCTAGTAAAATGGATAGAACTTTTCTAGAACTCGCCGGCCGCTACCGCGCGTGTGTTGGTCGCAGTTCTAACCTAACCTAACCTATAGGTTTGTGCTAACCTAGTAAAATGAACCTAGCACTCGCCGGCCGCTGCCGCCGCATGCTCGCTCCGCTCGCTCGCCATTGCCACTTCGTAGGCATTCTACATTGTATATAATTTCTTTAGATAGAATTGTTCAACAACTTCTCTAGCTGCATGGATTAATACAAGTCGATCATTCTATCCCACGTATTAGGGTTCGCTGTTTCACAAAACCGAGCTGTAATGCCAAACAGCTAGAGGTTTAGTGAATTAGCGGATTATACCATTCAACTGCGACATATATACATCGTGTAAATGAAAGAAAGCAAAACCTCTCAGATGGTACCTCAGCCCATGTAACTGAACAACTTTTGTTCAACAACTTTCACGAAATCCAAAAAAAGAAAATTCGGAATTTCATACAAATTGACTCGATCAGCTGATCAGTTTGTTTGAAAATTCAAATATTTTTTTTTAGTTTCGTGAAAGTTGTTGGACAAAAGTTGTTCAGTTACATGGGCTGAGGTACCATGAGAGGTTTTGCGTTCCTTCATTAAGGTGACGTGGGTTCACAATTTGAAAAACTGTGCGTGATTTTGAAAAATCACTGTTATTAAACTACTACAGTTTATTCCTCAAAAAATTTACATAAAAATCTTAAGGATTTTTTACAGACCCCACAATAGCCAAAACACGATTGAGCATTTTTGGCTCGATAGAAAAAGATCACAAACATACCTCTAAATTTGCCTCAATTTTCCTTTATAATACGCATTACTATTTTATATAATCACCTTTTTATACGAAAAAAAAAAAATATTATCTAAATATCTATCCGTTTTGGCTACAGAAAAAAATATAAATATAATACATTTTTTGGTATAATTTTCATATAAAAAGGTGATTGTATAAAATAGTAATACGTATTATTAAGGCAAATTTAGGCAAATTTAGAGGTATGTTTGTGATTTTTTTCTATCGAGCCAAAAATGTATAATCGTGTTTTGGCTATTGTGGGTCTGTAGAAAATCCGTAAGATTTTTATGTAAATTTATTGAGGAATAAACTGTAGTAGTTTAATAACAGTGATTTTTCAAAAACACGCACAGTATTGCAAATTGTGAACCCACGTCGCCTTAAGGTGAAGGTATAGGCAAATGGCCTTGAAGTGGCGCCCTCATTTAAAATAAATTGTTAATTCGCAAATATGGAGATAATTTCCATATTGCTCTTCGTCATGCACTAGATAGCCCTTTAAATTATTTTATGAACCACCGTTGAAAGTATTTACATTAGTCCGTCTAGCTTTAAAACTTGCCTCCGCCAAAAGTGGCCACGGCAAGTTTTAAAGCTAGACGGATCACCAATAATAGTTTCAACGGCAGTTAATAAAATAATTTAAAGGGCTATCTAGTGCATGACGAAGAGCAATATGGAAATTATCACCATATTTACGAGTTAACAATTTATTTCACACTTCAAGGCCATTTACCTATACCTCCACCTTAACACGATGTATATTATAGTATTTAGTAGAATTTTTTTTTTTTCTAATTTTATACATGACAGGCTCCTGAGCTTGCTCCCAAGCCAGATCCGAGCCTCCCCCGTGTGGGATTTGTATCAATATTGTTTACAAAACAACTCCATGGACCCGAATGAAATCGCTGAAAAATATGAATGTAAAGAACTTACATCAACAAAATGTGGCAATAAAGCTTGCCGAGGATTCCAGATAGGGCGGCACTTTATAGCATCTAATTTTTGTTATGGAGATCGTAGTAGTAAAAATAGATAGTGTTATTTCCGCTTCACAGAAAAACCGCAAAAATTCTTACAAGTGGGGGAAAAGAAAGAATTTAGTTGCTGCGGAGATCGAAGTAAGTAAAAATTAAATAATCTATCTGCTTGCTTGCTTGCTTGCTTGCTTGCTTGCTTGCTTGCTTGCTTGCTTGCTTGCTTGCTTGCAAACAACTCAACGATACTATATGTTATAACAAATACATATAAAGATAAACATCCAAGACCCAGGTCAATCTGAAAAAGATCATTTTCCATCTTGAATATAGAAAAATAAACATCCAAGACCCAGGTCGAACTGAAAAAGATCATTTTCCATCTTGAACATATAAAGATACACAGCCAAGACCAAGGTCAATCTGAAAAAGATCATTTTCCATCTTGAATATATAAAAATAAACATCCAAGACCCAGGTCAATCTGGAAAAGATCATTTTCCATCTTGACCAGGCCGGGGATCGAACCCGGACATCCTGGCATGATGACCATTTAGTCCACAGAGGTTGTCAAAAGAATAGGTTAAAATTTTAGGAGTAAAATAAATGATATTTTGATACCCTTCTCCACCAACACGCTCACCGTCACTCTAAATTAAGCGATAGGTCCTATGGATCTGGGCTCTGTTTACTTTGTAAGGGTTAAAGGCGTGATAGTATGTAAATAACAAATCTTAAAATGTACACTTTTGGATACCTAATAGTTTTTTTTTACATTATATCGTAATCGATACTCGTACTAATTAAGTACCTACCTGATATAAGGGAGCAATAATGTCTAATTATTTCTTACTACACTTATCTATTTGTTCGATGTTACCAAGCCAGGTAATTCAACTATAATACACTTGACATCAGTAAAAACTCGACGTCGCGTCGTATCAATAAAGTGATATGAAAACAGGTACTTACTTAATATTTATTAACTATCATTTTATTATTGTTAAAGTTTGTTGAAACCTACGTGCAGTTATAAGACATGGGTAATCTCAACTCCGAGGAGTGTTTCGGCTCACTGAATCTTACTTCGCATCCGGTACCGACTCATCTTAATGATTCCTACTCCCTTATCGGCTCCAGGTCCGAGGTCCGCTTAGTTTCGCTATTGAATCTACAGAATAAAGACGTCCTTTATGAATTTCTTCTTTATCTGAATTTATTTCAGAATAATATTGACTCCCGACTCCCGATTCCTCCCGAGACGCGGTGGAGCCGAAACGCGGCTCGCGGCTCGCGACCTGACAGGCGCTGCCGGTTCCCGGCGGGACCAAGATCGGTGCGGACTCAATAACTCGCGGGAGCCGATAACGATTACCGGGATTCAGTACGGGTATCAGCTCCTGTTGATGAATCGGCTCATTTTAATATTCGAATCTGGAGTTACCCATGTCTATGCATTACTAATATGTGCCGACGTGCAGTACTCAACTACTCACCTCTATATTATCTTAGTTATTGTTTATATCTGTAGTTATTATACTTGTACGAGTAATTGGGATCATAGTAATTGCGCTAACTTCAACTTGCGAGTTCTATTCAATTATTGCGATATTCTTGCGAATAGTCTTTGTGATCACATTATTTAGTACAATGTTCTTTAGCTCACTTTGCATATAAAATATAGTCTAATATAAATCATAAAATATTTTTAGTATTCTTCCATGCTAGTCTGGGACAAAAGAAAAAACTTAGAATGTAACAGCAGCTTTCCTTCCCTCTCACATCGTAAAAGCTGGTTAGGGAATAGGCAAAAATGTGAATAATGTTAATAGACGTTACGGCTAGCAACTCACCACTATTTTGATTTCTTTCTCCGTATTCTCGCCCACCATCACGCTAAATGTGACTTTTAAGTCTGGCAGCCCTGAACTCTGTTTGCAAGACCTAAAATGCTTTGTCAATATGTATTTTTCTATTATTTAATGAATTTTACTAATCTCTAGGTTCTATAATATTTGTTAGAGTTTGAAATATCTAAATTTACTGCTCCTCGTAATGTCCATAGAAGCAATACATACCTACATCCTACATACAATGTAATATTTTTCTGAGATGAGAGAATTTACTTCATTGATTTCAGTTAGTATTTTTACTTCTTCTTTGTTCTATACAGCTTATATCAGTCCACTGCTGGGCTAAAACATTCTTCTAATAAAGGAAGGAGGATTTGCCTATAATCAGCACGCTGGGCAGACGGATTGACGATCGCAGTAATGGATGGAAAGCCTTTGCACACACTATACCCGTTCTGTGCTTTCTATTCCTTCCTTAGTCGCCTCTTACGGCACCCGTGGAAAAGGAAGGGGTGGTGACTAATCGTGTTCTGCTCGCCACACGTTACTTTAACTTAACGTTAACGTTAACTTCTTCTTTAACTTAAGAGCTTGCTCTTGTCGGTGGAGTTAAGTGGAGATGCCTCCACTAAACTTAGCTGTAAATAAATGATCGTCGTAATGACGTCAATAACTTTTATGAAGAAGAAAGAAGACATTGGCAATTAGGTATCAAGTGATACAAACATCCAAAGATAGGTATATTAATGATTTTAACTTTGGTATAAGTACTCGCACTTGAGTACAGAGTCCAGACTTAGGTGGCAGGATAATTGAACTATATTTTACAGCCATCTTCCTACACCACCCTACACAAAACGTTTTGTTTAACAAGAAATCTAAGGGCTAGGCCGTAAAAATAACAACTATCACGCCTGCCGAAATACAAAACGCATCGTTTTATTCCGACAACGGTAAGGGGTAAATTGAAACGCGGGTTGGGGGCTAGAATTGGTAAGTTTGAGTACGGAACCATTCGGAGGATTTGTCCGACCCTCGTAAAACGATCTTCGGAAACGGCCCAGTTCGGTGGGTTTATCTTGTTTTGAGAATCCCGCTGGAATGATGAGTCAGCGTTCCCGAAACGCGTTATGGATAATTGTCTGGCTCTTGGTCTATTAAGTCGGACTCGATAATGGATCGGCAGTGACGTGAACGATATTGAACGCTCGCCTGGAGATGTGCTGATGAAAGATTTTTTTTACTTGGAGCTAAGTACTCGTTACGGCTTCGTACCTACTGAAGAAATAATAACTTATATCTCGTAAGCAGGTATATCCATCCATGATTTAAACCAGGTAGGTTTGAATCATGGATGGATATATACTTACGAGAAGAAAGTTGTTGTTACTGGTTAATATTCATTAGATCCTCTTTGAGACTGGTGAAGTAAAGAAGACATGTAGGTACTTAGGTATACGTAGATAAGTTTATATAAAAATCAACAGTTAATAAATATTCGACTCTATAAGGGTCACACACTTAAAAAATATATCAACAATAGGCTAGGAACATTCATGTGAATATAAAACTTCTTTATATTCAATAACTTAGCAAAAACTTTATGAAGAATAAGCACAGGAATAATTATATCGTGTTGGAAAAATGTGTGAATTTAATTACGGGAAAATTGTGTACCTACTTATGTAATACAAAATATATAATACAGATCTTAGCGTACCTTGTATTTTACATTGTTGTCAGGAAATCAACATCTTTAATTTTAATATCTTTTTTAAATTCATCTATTTGTGAAACTATGATTACTTACTATAGTAATAATATATATATTATGACCTATCTACTTACTGTTTGTCCAAACTATTAATTACTGTAATATAGGATAAAAATTGGAAAATTTAATAAAAAATTTACTGTTTTAAAGAAATATTTAGATAATTTATAGAACTAATTAATATTGTTTTTATAATAACAAAAAAAAAATGAGGTTAAAATAGGAAATGTTTACGTAAAGTTAACAATAAATTTAAGCCCTAGTAATATTCTAAAAAAATATATATGTAAGGAGCTGTCTGTTGAGACATTTGTCTAGCACTGGGGCAATTTAGATTCCAATAAAATACCTACCTACTTGCTGTTAAGGAAAACCACAAAACATATTATTACAATGAAGTCACATTTAAGTTAGTAAAATAGGTACTAGTCTAAAAGTAATATCAACAGGAAAATTGTTGAAAAATACCGTGTCTACTGCTGCATGGTAACAGACAGTTTGAAAAAAAATCTTATTGACGGTGGCGAGCTCTACGCCAACTAGAGGAACTACAACCACAACAGCGAAGCTACAACATAGTTCATACGAAGCATACGGGATGGCGCTAACAGCATTCTACATCTCAATATCAGAGTTCTAGTTGCAACTTGATATAGGTACACATCCCCCAACAATACAATGTCAGAGCCGCGGTTCCCCGGGAAGATTCCTGGCGGGAAGATCTTTCCTTTGTGGCGGTGGAGCAAATCACCTCGCTCCAATCGAAAACGGACAGAAAGAAAATGGAGTTGGACAGGACACCTAGCAAGACGTGGTGATGACAGGTGGAGCAAAATATTAACACAGTGGTGGGCCACCACTCTGTTAATATTTTGCTCCTGATATTAATAATTAATTATAATTAGGTATAGATACTGCGCCCACATTGTTTCGTACAACTAATTTCTCCTCTACCCAAAGGTTGTCTGGAAGAGATCGCATCTAGCGAAAAGTCCGCCTTTGTATCAATATTTTCTTTGTGTTTGTTATTTTTATTTTTTTAATAAGTTATTATGATGCAATAAAGATAATTTGTATTGTATTGTATAATCTAAATTTTGCTCCCGCTTCCACGCACACAAATTTACTCTAGCCGAAGCGAGACAGCGAGCCATGCGGGGCGTAGGAAATTGCGGCGGGTCAATGAGGCTGGTTTTGGTTTTGAAGTTTTTTTCGTTTTACAAAGAATATCGTTGAGTTATCGTTGTGTTAGTATCTCATAACACAAGTCTCGAACTTACTTTGGGGCTAGCTCAATTAGTGTGATTTGTCCCTTTATATTTATTAATATTTAAGAGTTATTTAAAAAGTAAGACATATGATGACTGCCTTATGTTTAATACAATTACATAAGTACAGTATTAAACATACGGTATAAACATAAGTTATAATACATAATAATCCAAAGTTACAAGTGGTAATTTATTGTAAGTATTTTTTGAATACTTTCTGTTTTAGTATAATTCTGAGGTGATTTGGAGGCAACTTCGCAATGTTTTTCTATCAAGAAAATTTTAAGCAATCGTGTTTTCGAAACATATAATGTATATAGTTAGTCCTGAACTTTGCTGTGTTTTTATTTCACATTGAGTATTTCGTTACTAATAATAATATTAAGATCGCTCTAAGTACTATTAGGGTCATAACGGGCTCTTAATGGTAAGCGCAGCGTGGGTCGTCCGTTAGCAAGTCGGTGACGACACTTGAGAGAGGCCTATTCTCAGCAGTGGAAGGTTTAATGAAGATGATGTAGATATCCGGTAAAGGCGCGTATCCGTATCTATTGTCAAAAAAATATTTCACAATACTATCTACTTCAACCGTGAAACCTACACTGAGTTTGCCGATGGTAGTCGCCATGTACCTACATCGGAAGGGTCTCATAAATAAATAAATAGGCAATTTAAGCCAAATACAGATATTCCCATCGCGAAACGTACTTGTATCGAATATCGAAGGCCCTTCAGAGCTTAACACGCTTGATCAATCGTGAAAATAATGAATGGTTAGCTTAACTACCAATTAATCATTATTACTGGCCTATCTCCGGAAATTTCCCTCTAATATATTATTATTTTATTAAGAGGTTAAACGTTACCAAAGGAACAATCAGATGGAATTAGTAGTTTAGCCGTAATTTAAAATGATCATCTAACCTCAACATCTTACCAGAATTTACCTTTAGCGGCTTCAGAGCCCTGGGTCCGCTACCTAATCTAGGTGATTTGACGAGGTTACTGGTTTTTACACAGAGCGACTGCCGTCTGACCTCCGCAACCCAAAGGGTAGACCAGAACCAATCCTAGGATACATTTAAACAAACGCTAGATGACGTTCGGGACCCACAGCTTTGCGTGCCTTCCGAATCATCTTTCTTTTTGGATAATCAGGTGATTCAAGCCTTCAATATCCTAACCAGACTAGAAACAACTTTTCATAAAGTATGCTTCTCAGTGGGATTTGAACCCACGATCTTTGGATCACAAGGAAAACGCCTTGACCATTGGATTACGGAGGCAGTCAAGTTGTAACTAACTTAAAAAAAACCGGCCAAGTGCGAGTCGGACTCGCGCACCGAGGGTTCCGTACATAACTGTAGGTACCTATATAAGTAAAAGTTATTGTATTTTTATTGCTAAATGAAATCCATACATTCAATGTGGAAAGCTGGAGGAGCGTGAATTTGAGGCAAAGGTCTCTTTATCGTTTCAGTAATCCTTTATTTTATATTAACACATTTTATTTATTTTATATACTAACACTAGCTTTGTAGCAGCCTTGCAAAAGTTATTATATCAAAGTTACTTACTTTCGCTGACACGACGGTTTCAAAAATCAGATGCAATGCACATCTATATCTGTGATGCAATGCGTTGGAACGCAAGCGGTGAGAGGTGTAGTTTTCCACACGTCACAATCTTTTGATTGTGTTGGCTTAGAAGTTTGTTTTTTTAACAGCTTTAAGGGACAGTATACTTGAGTATTTGATATAAATTTCAGCTTGATACCTCCACGCGTTCCTGAGAAAAGATCTTGACAGACAGACATACGGACAACAAAGTGATCCTATAAGGGTTCCGTTTCCTTTTGAGGTACGTAACCCTAAAAATTATATTATATTCGATATATCTATGCATAATTCATAAATAAATAAACACTGGAAAAATAAATACAAGTACTTTCATATTTATCTTCAAACGTATGAATGAACACGCAAAGTTCTCGGATATTTAAAGATTTTGTCCTCGAACATCGAAAGTCATAATGACTTTGGAATGTCACGGGTTCATTCAAGAGAAACTTCCTGGAGTTCCACTTAAGTGTGTCAAACTGTAATAGAAAAGAACCTGACATTTATACGAGTATAATTACACAGACAAGAAGAAGTTCAGGAGTGCTATTTTTCATTCAGGGAGTCAGCCAAACACAAAACGTGTGGAAAACTACACCTCTCACCGCTCGCCTTCCGACGCATTGCATCACAGATATAGATGTGCATTGCATCTGATTTTTGAAACCGTCGTGTCAGCGAAAAGTAATATTGTTTTACGCAGAAAATATAATAAATTAGTCAGAGGTATTTATAAAAAAGCAGCGTGAAACGGACCTGATTTTTCATGAAAGGTTCCTTTAAACCTTTAGAACTCGTAATTTTAAGAGTGTAAGAAGTCTAAAGAAGTCTAAGAGAAGAAAAAGACTGTAAGAGTGTGTGTAAAAACATCGTATATACTACTAACGTAATACAAGTGGTCAAGATCACTCGTGAAAATTCTTCGCATACGAATAATTAAAAAATGCGCCCATTTGGAAACACTTGCGCAAATCATTCGTTGTGTGACTTCCGATTTCAAATATAGCACTCCAATGATGAATCCGAAGGGAAGGTAACAGATCCTTGACTGCCAGCATAGCAGACACAATAATTCTTTAATTGTTTGTCTGTCACTAGGTGACCGCCATGGTGTTTAGGCGGTGAACCTACTGCACCACACACTGAGGCTCCCGCGCGTTGACGCATTTTCTGTGTGTTGGACTGGGCGTGTTTTCTATACAAACTGAGATACTTGCATACAATGTTAAAATATGCCGCCCCGCGCTCCGCGACGGTGCGCGATGCAGTGGCAATTAAGGAAATTACAGATATTAATTAAGGAATGCTATTTCTGATCTTCATGTGCTAATAGCTTTTTAACTCGATTTTCGGGTATCCATTTGGATATAAAATGTTTAAAAATACTTTATGGATTACATCTATAAAATCTATCAAAAGCTGTTTAGTGCATTTCAGAATGAGTATTTACGAGTACATATATTAGTTTGATACGAAACTTACCACTTCTATTTCGGACTCTCCCATCTAAGTGCGTTCCCAGTTGTATTTTTGACTGTGATGCTTAGGAGATGATTGAGAGAATGGGCGCATCCATCATCCATCTTCTTGCCCACCGTCACGCTAAAAGTGGCCTTTAGGTCTTGCGGCCCTGGGCTCTGCTTTTTAGAGCAGCAAGACCCAAAATGCTCTTTCTACCCTATTAGGGCCGCGCTACACTGGATTGGCATAGCATGGCATCGGAAGCGACGCGTCATTTCTAAACAATCTATTCTAACTTTTATGTCTAGTGATCATCCCTGGCGACGTTAAGGGTTGAACCACATCTGTCTGTCTGTTTGTCTTCTGTCGCTCAGAACAGTCATTTGCTAGAGCGAGAGAGAGCGACGGAACGCTTCAACATGGCCGGTGCTGATGCGTTTTGTCGAGCTCTCTCTCGCTCCATAAGAAAGTGTTGTTCCGTGCTGAGAGATGTGTCCCAACCCTAAGTTGTTTCATGGGGGACATTGGTTCACTATTTACCTAACTTGCGAGTATAAGTTAGAATTAATTTTAAGTTATTATTTTTTAAAATTTTATTACTTATCTAATCATGTTGTTGAAATAAATAAAAATAATCTTGGCGGTTTCAGCATGACTTTAACAGTTTAAAGCTGCTGAGACTCCATTCAAGATTAGCGTGAAAACAAAGCACATACTCGTAGGCGCCATGTTTGAGAATCGGAATTCATAACAATAAAATTTATATCTTTTGGAAGTACACTGTAGTAGAAATGTCTAACACATTTAGAAAATAAGTTAGTCTTTTATGCTCCTGTCTACAATCTTAATGACGGCATCTCTGCATTTTGGCTGGCGAAAATAGTGACTGTAACATGTTTGTAAGGAGCCCAAATCGGGAATTTATGTAAATTCAAGACAGATGGCGTACCTTCTAAGAATGTTGCTGGAGCTTGCCAACTTGTTCCACTTTATTTGTTTTTTGCAGTATTTGAAAATACTTATTTTCAAAAATTATTGCTTGCCTTTTTTGTAGTTGAACAACTTATTTTGTCAATAGTTTATATTCTTCCTTGTGACTTGCAATAAATCTGAATCTGAATCTTCCTTTTAGTTTTGTCAGGATAAATGTATTGTAATTTGGATTAACTAGCTTAGGTTAGTACCTATTTTTTGTATTTATTATCATTAATTACCTTATACGTTAACAGTTATGTTTTACCTTATGCCAAGCCCATCATCGTTTTTAGTTATATAAGTGTGTATATTTAAGTTATTTCTCTTTAAGTGAATATTACATTGTATTCTTTTAAGAAAATAAAGACTTTTTAACCATAACCATAGTTTTTTTGATGTTTAAAATAATTCTATTCAAACTAATATTGTAAAATTTATAAATGTGAGTGTGTTTGTTTGTTGATATGTCTTTCACATTAAACAAAACAATAAGTTGGTGTGATCATTTGCAAGGAGATATCGGTCAGTGAAGTTTTATTAAAGATTCCGCCTGACAGATGTACGCGAACGAAGTTACGCACAAAAGCTAAATAGTATCCATTTTTTGGCCCTTTGGCTGCCGGTTCATCATCATCCGAGCGTTTCCCGGTTGCATCCTCAGCGGTAACGCTTCAGAGCCCGAGGTCCACTACCTAACCTAGGTGATTGGACGAGGTTACTGGTTTTTACAAAGAGCGACTGCCGTCTGACCTCCGCAATCGGAAGGGTAGACCACAACCAATCCTAGGATAGGTTTAAAACAAACGCGTAAACTGGCGTTCGAGACCCAAAGCTCTACGTGCTTTCCGAAGCACGGAATCATCTTTATTTTCCGATAATCAGGTGATTCAAGCCTGCAATACCCTAACCAGACTGAAAACAACTTTTCACAAAGTATGCTTCCCAGTAGGATTCGAACCCACGACCTCTGGATTACAAGGCAAACACCTTGACCACAGGGCCACGGTGGCTGTCTAGTCTCCTTGGCCGTCGGTTGTCGTAGCTCAAAATTGTCTCTGACGGTCCACCAATTCAAAATTGCGATTAAAAAATCCCTTATTCCTTGTTTTTAAACTGTTGAAAACCAGCGCATGTAATTCTATTAATTCTTGATCAAAACATCCCAGCAAGTTTTAAGTTTCATTATATATAGTACAAGTAAACTTGAGAATAAAAAATCTGTTTCGCAAGCACAACTCGGGCAAATTGTAGAGATATGAGTAGAAAGTTTGGCGAAGGCCGCGGGGTTCACCGTGACATGTCTTGTTTTGAACTTAGCTTCTGCTATCCGTGGTAAGGGCGGATGATAATCGAGAGAATTAGATGAACAATGTTGTATTGATAAAAATGAAAAATACGGCCAATTGCAAGTCGGATTCACACAAACAGTGTTTTGTCCCACTATATGTATGAGATACAATAACCCGCTGACAGAAAGGTGAACAGCGGAGTCTTGAAAAAGGCTCAGTAATAGTTTTCCAAGACAAGAACGTGAGAAGAAGAAGAAAGAAAATGCTAGTATAGGTGCTCCAGCACCTGCTTGCATTTTCTTTGCCAAATAATTCCACGTTTCAGAACCTCAGATTGATAATGTCGTGTTAGATGCCAAAGTTACTATATTTAATCTTCTCTCTAACCTAACATTCGAAAATTGCAGCTATTTAAATACATACCTAAATAAAAGTGTGTATTCAATTCAGTTCAATATTGTGAATTTTATTCATGACTGAATGCATCAAGGTTTTTTTTTCAATGTGTTCGTCTAAAATTCTAGATATCTATGTGATTACCGCGTCGGCCAATAATGAAGACGTCGCGATGAGAGTCGTTTAATTAACTTCAAAACGAGGCTGCGGCTCTCAACTCCGAGTTGGCGAGAAATAATGACCCGACGAACGCGCCTTTAGTGCCAAGTGAATCTCCACTTGCTTTGAACTGGCCCTGGAAAAGTTTTGCCACCGGTTACTGCCCGATATCTAGCCCTCTAGGGCATTTGGTGCATGAGATGTTTGTTCTTTAGTCACCTCTTACGACATCTATATGGGAAGTGTTTGTGTGGTTTAATTTTTGACTGGATCATTAGATAATTATATAAATTTTCTGTACCATGTATGTATGTATGTACTATGTGGTACTATCCAAAAATTAATTTTTAAAATTTCCACTCTTCGTGAGCGACCCCGAGAAATAGTAACGTTCAAATATACTAAGAAATAAAATTAGTTCTGAATATTTATTATTAGAATCACGTCTTTGTTTCTAACGAGGCAGACATACGCAATGCGGAAACAAACGCAGCTGTCACATTTTATGTTTAAATCCCCAGCCACAAGTAAGTATATTTACACGTAATAAGAACTAGTGCCTCTGTGAGCTGTAAACCTCGCGACTCACTCTCATCTTTTGAAGTTTATTAGATAAAAAAGTTGTTCAGACAAAAAGTTTCGTCTTAATAAGGGTAACAAAAAAGTAATATGACATATTTGAAGATTTTTCGAAATGGCTGAAATATGTATATTTTAAAGTTTTGAACCCCCATATTTACGCCATTTTGAAAAAACTGCATCGACAAAAAAAACTATTTAATTATGGAACCAGCTTGTAAAGTTTTACGAGAATCGGTTGAGAAATGCGACCTGTAGGCGAGAACAAACCGACAAACTGACAAATTGATGGATTCGCCAATCTCGAAACTTAGACGCTTGGCTCGCTCGTCAATTAGCAATGTCAGATGCCTTTAGGTAGCTTAAAAGATCTCACTCTATTAACACACTCCATTAGAAGACTTAATAGTACTCCAACAGTAAAGTAAGTATCATATTTCGAGATCATATTTTTTTGTTTTGTAATGGTACCTACTTATGATGCTGACTTATATCTACCATTCCCCTAGAAATAAAGATGCTCTCTAAAACAATGTAAGTAAGAATTCTTTGTGTAAGCTTTTTTAGAACAAAATTAATATTACAATGTTACGAAAAATATCTTATTCCCAGAGATGTTTGTTTCAAATTCATGAGGCCTCGTTCAGTTTTAATTAAAGTAATAACGGCTTCTTTATTCGCAGTTTCATTTGATACATCAATGTTAATATTGCGTCTCTGAGCCAAAAAACCTTACTAAATATTCAAACAGTCGAAATTTCAGCAGTACGTGCTAGTGTTGCCAAAACTTCGTCGTAGTTAAAACTTTATGATAATTAGTAGCGGGCTAATTTGAAAGATCAAGTGCGAGTTTGTGACGTGAGGTTGCCTTGTGGCATTCCTGCAAAGATGATAAATAATGTAGATACGCCACACAAAACGGCTCTTCAAATAAGTGAATTTCTTTACAAAAACACTGTTTACCTCGGAGCAAATTTATTTGACACTAGGTGGTGCCAGCGACTACATGCGCGTGAAATTTACTTTTGTTGCGCACATTGTTTGATCAATTGAAAAAACATTGTCAGCTTAGTGTGTAATTTACAGTCCAAATTTTTTATTGCAATGCGGCACGTAATTTACTAGTAAGTTTAATCTTTATACTTACACTTGTTTTGGGTTTTATTGCATTTATGAAAGCCCTAAATATCTTCCCATATATCTCCAATGTATAGACTTCGATTGGTTACGATTTTGTTATATGTATAGTTCTCCTTCAAATAGGTCCAATATAATTACTTATTGATAAAGACAGTAAATATTGATTGACCACAAGTGTGAATGCGGGTTTTTTATGTGTTTGTATCCAATCCAGATCCGACCGATCGACATAGCTATCAAATGTCATATAGCTCTGACGATTTGGATAAAAAAAAACCTCAGTGGTATTTAAAGTGCAGGCAGTTTATATACGGTATTTTAACGCAGGTAAAAACATCCTTAAATCAGGCTGTGAAAGTCACACTGAAGTAAACTGGCTTATTAGCCATCTTGCTTTGAGGCCTTCGACCTGAACGAAGAAAAAATAAATAGGTTTAGATTGTCAAAGTTCAAATATTTAATAAAATTGAATTTGGTACATTGTTTTAACTCATATAATTTGTATGTCATGAAACATCACAACTCAATGTTATTTGCTTGTTTGAAATACATTTTAGCTTAGAATTATGTCATGAAGTATCTTGTGACAATATAATATCATTTCGCTTGAGGCATCCGTAGCTGAGGCAGAACAAATAACTTTGGAACTAAATTGCAGATTCTGAGAGTTGAACCGCGGTAAATCTTGGCGTCACCACGGCCCGAAATTATGATGTCGATAGTTGGGAGTTTCATAAGCGTGACGCAGACGTTATTGTCGGAGTTTCATTATGAAACAGGCAGATTGGGGCGGGCCATAATGGATCTGGTTCCCGGCCGAGTAGAATAGGACTACTCCAAGTCTTTCCGTGGATGTCGTAGAAAGCGACTTTGAAAACACAAGCTAAACAAAGCATTTAAACATCTGCTCTGGGTCGTGCTACTGCAATGGAGACTAAAAAAGACCTGATGATGATGATGATGGTGACATGGGTTTGCCCAACCGAATGCAAACGAAAAGCATATTTCAATACTTATCTGTAATAAATATGAATGAAAATACGGTGACCTATTCAATCTATGAATGAATTAATGCACACAGTGATGGACGCGTGTTTTGACCAAGAATATGTCGTAATAAATAATTAAAAAGTGTAAATACAAGATGAAACAAATTATTGCCTTTCAAGTCTTGAATTCAATAATTGCATTCAGTTTTTGAATAATGTGATCGTGGAAACAGATTAAGTTGTGTTGCGTTTCAATTATTGCATTCAATTATTGAACTTGAATGTAAATCGTATCGTCTAAATGGGTCTTTAAGCACAAATATCTATTGCAACAACTGCATTTTCAAGAAAGAGTTGATGTTGGATGGCGACCCAACGTAAACCACCAGCCTATCGAATAAGCTTATTCTTAAGCTATATATTTATTGATTTTTCGTTTTTACTCCAAGGAGAAAAAGACCACATAACGGACTTGGAGCTCATAAGCAGCATACGCACTTCGAATCTACCTAAACAGATTATTTCGCCCCGCTCCGAGCCCCAACCTATTGTTCCCAGCCAATTGTGCCCATAACGTTATAAGTAGTTGTGTGGAGGATTATGTGATAGTAATATAACAAATTGTATCTGCTTGCTATGCGTATAGTCAAATGATTAGATATCAAAAGAAGAAAAAAATTTCTTACACAAAGAACTTAAACGAAAATAATTTTACATTTAACAAAACAAGCAAAGGAAAAATACTTTGGAAAGCTTTGTTCGAAGACATATCTCTCGCAGCGTATGGCACAGCACACCGTTCCAACTATAAATTGTAAAAAATACCCATAAAGTTTGTTAAGAACGTAATTCTTATGCGATTACGGCGCCACTAAATCTTCGGAACTCGTTAATCGAAGTTGCTGGAAGTATTTCCCGTCTGACGCCAACTGCCTTTGGCAGAGACCCGCCCGCTCCAAGCGTCGCCAATTTAAATGATAAAATTCAGATCCCTCAAAGGATAAAATTCAGATTATTCCGCCCCAAACTAAATTAAAAAATGTTCTTAGCAATATTACATAGAGGCCACGTTGCTGGTAGAGTGACCCCTCTCGAGCGTGAAATTTGACGGCGTATCTACAGTTTTGGGTTTCCAATTATAAAATTGAATAAAAAAGTAGGAAAATATGTACAGTTGAATGCTAAAACTCATATTTTTAAAAGATAAAATTCTGATTATTCATCCTCAAACTAATAAAAAAAATGTTCTTTAGAACATACACATAGAGGCCACGGAGCTGGTAAATTAAATCCTCTTATGCATGAAATTTGATAGATTATCTATTCTTTTGGGCTTTGATTTATGTATGGTTAAAATGAATGCAGGAACTGAATGTAGAAAAAAATTTACAGTTAAAATTTAGATCAATACGTAAGTACATAGATCTCGTTGAGATCAATCAACGAAAAAAAATCAGATTGTTTATCCCCAAACTAAATAAAAAAATGTTCTTTGCAATATTATGCAGAGGAGCTCGGTGGTAGTACGTATAACTAGCGCTTGCGCATGTCAAGCGACACCGGGTGTGGTCCCCATTTGGATGGGTGACCACAAGTGGCATACAAATTTTGTCGAGCTCTTCTGTGCTTCGTAAGGCACGTTAAGCCGTTGATCTCGGTTGTCATTATTACCTAGATGGCAGTCGTCAAGCTATGTCAAATGTCTTTAGGCAGCTTGAAAAATCTGACACCAGTGTTGGCCACTTACACACACGAAAAACAAATACAGATAACACGTTGCTTCTCAAGTGACCCCTCTCGAGTGTAAAATTTTACTACAGTTTTTGGCTTTTAATGATAAAACTAAATGTTTAGCAATATGTGTAGCATAATATGAAGGTACAGTTTAGGACCTGTTATAACCGCAGTTTTACATTTTACTTCAAGTTAATTTTTACACAATTAACTTAATCATAGAACTACATTTCATCTTCACGTATATAGTTGCATCCTTGGCTGTGTTACAAAGACTCACTGGGGACTGTTACTAGTAGCATTTAAACCATATTTATTAAAATAACTTTTGTTAAAAATATTCATTAAAAGTTATGAAGCTATGCTCTAAATTTAATCCAAATTTAAAAATAATAATAATAACAACAAAAAATAATTGAAAATGTATAGCAAGATTTCATAGCAATAATAGAAATAACCATTCGTTAATGCTTTAATAATAACGAACGTCGTTCTCTTTGTAGGATCGGTTGGCTTCGGCTGGAGACTAATGGTCTCAGCGAAGCGAACAGTTGAAAACGACCGCAAAGAGGTTCACCGAATGACATAAAGCTTTATAGCTATGCACGTAACATCAATGCTATGTTATGTCACGACTTCTGAGCTTATAATACTGGTAAATACTCGTACTGTTATTTATAATCTCGTCGTTGTCATATTTATGTATATGATATGCGTATTTAGTTGTATTTATTTGTGGAAATAAGCTAAACCAAGCTTAAAAAAATCAATGAGACCTCTCCAACCCGTCTGGCAGTACAGAGAGAGTAGTGCTCCTGCAGTGGAGACACAAAAAGTCCTAGATTGTATAATCCGCTAAATGACAAAACATCTAGCTGTTTGGCATTACTGCTCGGATTTGTTAAACAGCTGAATATCGTTCAGTTGGATTGTCAATATGTTACGTTTTACAAAGCACCTAACCACGTATAGACTGCAGAATAGGTTATTTGCAGGTATGTTATTATGAAACAAAATGACATGTTGTAAACGCGACATCTTATTTACACATTCATGTAAGCAATACTTGATAAATACAGACTCTTACATAATAAAAAAAATATTTACTTTTATTTATTTTTATTTATTTAAAAACATAAATTTAAAAAATCCGCAATAGTAAAAGCACCCGTTTTAATATTCGTGTGTCTGAAAAACTTCAAAGAAAATAGTATATTAAAAGCAAAAAGGTTAAGGTTTACAAATTACGACTGGGCCAAAATTCTAGCGAATTGAAATGGTGCATGAAATTTAATTAAGAGTTGCGAGCAAAAATAAAAAAATCAATACCAGTCAGAAATGTTCTGGGCTAGACGTAGCTGGAAAAAGAAAACGAATCTACGAGTAAGAACCTAGATTGCAGATATTGATTCGCAGAACTTTTTCATTCTTACGACGCGATGGCAGAGATCCATTTTGTGTAGGTATATTAATATTCTTTGGAATTGCTTATGCGTGATATATGACATTAACATACTTTATAAGAAATATGGTGTTTTTTAATTTTAAAAATGTTTAAAATAAAATATCTTCAATAATTTTGTTGATGAAATTCTTCATTAAAGAAATAGAAATATAATGTTGTAATAGATTATCCGAAGTATCCCGTGACCAAAGGGCTGGAAATTATCTGGCACAAAGAATCAGCATTGCCATACAACATGGCAATGCTGCCAGCCTTTTGGCCACGCTGCCGAGGGGTAATATCTTAGTATTTGAATTTTTTTTACTTTTAGTTCTTAGAGTATTTATAAGTTTAAATTTATAAAAAAAATATATTATTTAGCTTTAATTTAATTTAAACTGTATTATAATAAACATCTCTTATGTAGTCATCATCATTACTACATAAGAGATGTTTATTATATATATATATATATATATATATAATAAACATAACACAAAACACAAACAAGCCGCATAACGTTCACGGCTGGACATAGGCCTCTCCCAGGGATTTCCAAAATGACCGATCTAGAGCGGCCTGCGTCCAGCGCTTTCCAGCGACCTTAGTCAGATCGTCTAACCACCTTGTGGGTGGGTGTCCAACGCTTCGCTTGCCAGTACGTGGTCGCCATTCAATAACCTTTCTGCCCCATTGGCCATCGGTTCGTCGCGCTATGTGTCCCGCCAACTGCCACTTCAACGAGCTATTCCGCTGGGCTATATCAGTGGCTTTTGTTTTCCTACAAATTTCCTCATTTCTGATTCGATCACGTAGAGAAACACCGAGCATAGCCCTCTCCATAGCGCGTTGAGCAACCTTGAGCCTTCTTATGAGACCCATAGTAAGGGACCACGTTTCAGAGCCATAAGTCATCACTGGTAACACACATTGATTATACACTTTAATCTTGAGGCACTGAGGTAATTTGGACGAGAAGACGCTGCGTAGCTTCCCGAACGCTGCCCAACCGAGTTGGATTCGTCGAAAGACCTCTTCTTCGAAGCTGGAACTTCCTGCCTGGATCAATTGACCCAGATAGATATATTGGTCTACAACTTCGAGGGTGGAGCTCCCAACACAAACAGGTAGGGGCGCGAAATGGACATTCAACATTACTTTCGTTTTGTCCATGTTCATTTTGAGGCCCACCTGTTGGGAAACTCGATTTAGGTCTCCGAGCATGGTGCTTAAGTCTTCCATGGATTCTGCCATGACAACGATATCGTCGGCAAATCGAAGGTGAGTGATATACTCGCCATTGATGTTGATGCCAAGTCCTTCCCATTCCAGAAGCTTGAAGGCATCTTCCAGTGCAGCGGTGAACAGTTTCGGAGATATAACGTCTCCCTGTCTCACACCTCTTTGCAGTGGAATAGCCTTCGTGTACTGCTCCTGTACTCGGACTGACATAGTGGCGTTACTGTACAAACACTTCAATATGTACTTCGATATACCGATAGTCAATACGGCATCGCTGGAGAGACTGAGGCACGGCCCATGTTTCGATGGAATCAAAGGCTTTTTCATAGTCCACAAACCCCAAGCATAACGGCCGGTTATAATCCCTCGTCTTCTCTATAACCTGCCGTAGCGTGTGGATATGGTCCATAGTACTAAAGCCTTTACGGAAACCGGCTTGTTCGGGACGCTGAAGGGTATCAAACCTGTTTGCGAGACGATTCATGATGACCCTCGAAAACAACTTATATATATGACTCAGAAGCGTGATAGGCCTATAGTTCTTTAATAGGGCGTTATCTCCCTTTTTGAAAAACAGGACCACCACGCCCCTGTGCCACGCTTCTCCCGTTATGACCTCGAGCAGAACGGAATTAAAGAGCCTCTGAAGGACTTTCAGTACCGGCGTTCCGCCCGCTTTCAGAAGCACTGCTGTGATTCCGTCCTTGCCCGGCGCCTTGTTGTTTTTGAGCAGTTTGAGGGCCATTCTAATCTCGTACAGGCTGATGACCGGTATATCTTCAGTATAGTGTCGGGTCAGCTTGGTTCTGGGGTCTTTAGCCAATTGTCCGCTGGGTTGTGCAACTGAGGTGCATAACTGTCCATAAAACCTCTCGATCTCTACCAGAACTCCTTCCTTTGTCGACACCACGCCACCGGCCTCCGTCTTCAGCTTCATCAATCGGCTTTGCCCAACCGATATAGCTCTTGCGAACACTTTGGAGCCTTTGTTTTGCTCTATCGTCTCCTTAATACATTTGGTATTAAAGGAGCGGATGTCGTGTCGCAAGGACTTTTGTATACGTCTGTTGAGCTGCCGATATGATTTAGCGTCTTCGGAGATCTGCAGCGGCCTGGATCGTCGTTCTGCCATCAAGTCTAGGGTCTGTGCAGAGATTTTTTAAAAGTTTGCGTTTGGGGTGGGACTTAAACACCTTCGATCCCACCGCTTGGACAGCTTCTACAAAACCTTGGTTTACATCGTCCACTGTAACGCAATCCTGAAGGCCTTCAAAGCGATTGGATAGTTCAAGCCGGAAGCTTTCGAAGTTTTCAATTTAGACCTGTGACGGTCGGAGCGTCGACTTCATCAGTGTTGACGGGGTGGTAGCCGGATCTCTGCCGGAGATTCTTCGCACCCCCTGCTCCACCGTTACCATGACCGCTACCGGAGCCAGGAATAGCGGGGCTGCCGGGGCCTGGGGGCCTGGGTTTTTTTGAAATTTCCATTTGGCGGTAATTGGCCTTAAAACGCCGCGCTGGATATTGCGATTAGGCGAGTCCAAGCTTTCTAATGGGATTTGGTCCCTTATGGCTTGCGGTAGCCACTTGGATTGGGTTATTGCCGCTCGATATTCGGCATAAACATTTTACGACTGGGTAGGTCACTTCCAGCCAACCCTCCTCCTTTCTCATCCGGGCTTGGGACCGGCAACGGCGGAGTTCTCTTACTCTTATGTAGTACTTAATATGTATTTATCCACTGCTTCCGTGGTCCAGTGGTCAAGGCGTTTGCCTTGTGATGTGGAGGTTGTGGGTTCAAATCCCACTGGGAAGCATACTCTGTGAAAAGTTGTTTCCAGTCTAGTTAGGATATTGCAGGCTTGAATCACCTGATTACCCGAAAAGAAAGATGATTCTGTGCTTCGGAAGGCACGTAAAGCTGTTGGTCCCGAACGCCATCTAGCGTTTGTACCTATCCCTAGGATTGGTTCTGGTTTACCCTTTGGGTTGCGGAGGTCAGACGGCCGTCGCTCTGTGTAAAAATCAGTAACCTCTTCAAATCACCTAGGTTAGGTAGCGGACCCCGGGCTCTAAAGCGAAACCGCTGACGACGCTTGGATGATGATGACGTAATATGTATTTACCCAGTAAGGCTACATGTTGAGTAATGTGAGATGTTTGTGCATAGTCCTTTAGTCGCCTCTTACGACATCCACAGGAAGAGATGGAGTGGTCCTATTCTAACCCGGAACCACACGGGTAATACGAGTAGCAACATATCTCATATTTAGATATAAATTAATCATACATGTGTATGCATTTTAAGAAGACCATTAGTTATACTTTTAACTTAAAGGCAAAGCATGATTTAGTGCTAGTTCCTTAAGAAAACTGTAAACTAAAAATTAACTTTATTCACTTGGCTCTAAGATTTATAATCGAGGAATCCAATATTTTGACCCAGTGTATAATCTGGGCTATAATAAATGATATCGCATTTTCGGCAACAAAAGCCCGCTCACCGCAAGAAGACTGGGTTCAATCATAATTCGGATCAGTGTCAGGGCGTGCAAATAGAGGATTTTCTCGGTTGTTTGTTCGAGCCGGTTTGGAACTGGTCTGAAGCGGTTCGAACCGGTTCGCGGATTCTTAAAACCCCTTTTACACGTTGGGCCATCGCTAACCGCTATCAAACGCCCGCGATGTTTTTATTAGTGTCTGCACAGTGGCGAAATTCACTAGGAAAGTAACTGTGACAAATTGAAATCTGAAATAGAATGAGAGGTTTAGGTATGGTTTTTAAATCTTCCTAGATCTGAATTATGCTCTAAGGCCCTCAGTTTGTAGGTCAATCTGACTTATCTGCAATATTTTGTCCTTTGATGTAACTTGTTTCTTACATTTTAATAGGCAAATGCATTTGTGTTTTTTTTTGCATTGACATTTGTAAAAACGATCTGATGATGATGATGACATTTGTGTTCCCACACCTACCTATATACACCAAGCCACTCGTACATCAGATGCCATTGATATTCATAATAAAAGAGTGTCGCCAGCCGATTGTCGATTGATGTAAGTCAATGAATGGGGAAACTATGAATTCCCGTTACAGTCAAGAGCACATGAAATTTCACCCTTGTTATAAAAACAAAGTTTATTGTAATAAGAACGGCATAAAGTCTAGGTGAGGCTAGTAGTGGCCTCACGTTTTATTGCACGCGCCTTCGGTGTCTCATTATACCTTTTTTGTGGTACCTAAAATTCTTTGTTCTATATACCTCTACACGCACGATATAATATAGATATTTAAATATTATTTTTAACACAGGTGACAGATTTTAAGAGCAGCCTAAAGGCATCTGACAGTCAGCTCAATGACTGTCATCAAGTGACAACACTAGTCAACTGGTGTGCATTCCCTCATGATGTTTTCCTTCACCGGAATCAAGTGGTGGTAGTTAAAAATGCAATACGGTACAAACTTAGAGGTACAATTCGCGCTTAGGGAGGATTGGATTTGTGCCTCATAGACTCAGAGCCAGGGCCTAAACCGCTTGGCCATCACGGCTTCAAAATTGATAAAAGTTTTTTATTGAGTGTGTAATGCATGTGGTCTTTAGTTGTGGGCCATTGCACATGCACACTCCTCCACACGTTGGGCTATCATTGTCCAAATTCACTGTACAATGCTGATTAATATCTCCGTGAGAAACGCACGGACAGACATACAAACATGCAAACTGCAGTCTCTGCTACAGTCAAATTTTATGGTTTCGACAAACCAGCTAAAAGTAACTTATAACTACCTACACTAGAGTTCTTATAGGGCAAACACCCACCAATGAAATTCTTCCAACCCCCTCAATTAGCCCGTCGAGATACCGGGTGACGTTAGGGGTCTGACTGCCTGTCTTCTTCTTTACGTTAACGCTTGTACCAGCGAGAAATCGGGTCACCTCGGCCACTCTCGGCTTTGATCGGTCTATTGTCAACATTGCTGTTTAAGTCACAAAAGCTCTTGAGAGATTTCCATTCAACGCAGCAATGGACAAAAAATATGTGATATGATAGCCCATCGTGTAGAGGCCCATCAAAATGCCCATCATAGTGGGGCATCGCGTTGCCCATCGTGTGGTCCAGCATTAGGAGATACTGGCGCGTTGCCAAAGATCTGTCCCTAGTGTTTGAAGTACGGCGGACACGGTCGTGCATTAAACTGGTTTTATTAGAAAAATCTTTCAAACGGGATTCTCTGATATTATACAGAGATAGCCCACAGATGTTTTAAAAAATCTTAGTGTGTGTTTTATCAAGGAAAAAGTTATAGTACTAGATTTCTTTATGTATTACTTTTCGAAACATCGTGACCTCTTTACTATAAATTTGTTTGTATGTTATGTTACAAATTAAAAAATGCAAGTCATTGTTGTAGAATGTTGTCCGTTTCCAAATCAAAATTTGTAGTAAGTGGTTAATGGAAATAAGTGAAAATGATACACTTCGTGTGACATAATATTCTGCTAACAAAAAGTATTTAAATAGTTGTAGTTTACAGGTAATAATAATAATAAATAATAAACTACCGAAGTCCCAAAATTTTTACTAATCCATTCACGAGACGAACAAACATCCATACATACAAACATTGGAATTTATAATATTGAATAGAATTTCAGTACCATTATAGATATATATAATTAAACCCAGTAAAACAAGGTAATTCAGGGAAACCATTTTGGGAACATAATATGTTCTTCTTCATCTAAGCGCGTTCCCGGTTGCATCCTCAGCTGTGCTGTTTTGGAGCCAGGGGAGCGCTTTCCCGCTTTTCTTCTAAAAATATAACATGAAAAATCAAAATCAAATTGTTCGGGCGTCCAGCCTCTTTACTGATTGACCATGGACTATGACTTGACAAGGGAGGATAAAAAAGACAAGACAAGACAAGACTGAAATTGGATTATTTTCCTTGAACGCTGGGTTTTATTTTGCACTAAAAACCTAAGAGACCGTACAAGGTGGTCCTTCGAGCCGGATACAACCAAACCTATGAAGTTACGGTCGGGCGTAATGACGACGCCTGCGACCGTGCATGCTGCCGCTGACCTGACGGAAACGGGCCGACAGCCCGTCCAAGGCAGCCGTGCGCCGTCGCCTACGCCATCCGCTCGCTCGGACTGCAGTGACCTGACAGTGGTAAGAGCTCGCCGACAAGAGTACTTACGACTACAAATAGAAGCCGCCGAGGAACGCGCTCGGATCATAGAACTTAAATCTCAATTACTGGTAGAGGAAGACCATGCCTCAGGTATGTCTCAGGTATCTCAGACATCCGTGAAACAGGCCTGCGACACCACCGCCACTAATACAAAAGAATGCCAGTCGCTGCACTGCGGCCTAGCTATATCCAAATTACTGTCTAGACAGACATCGGCGAAGGAATTACCGCCATTCGCAGGTAATCCAAAAGATCGCTTTTTTATAGCCAGTTTGTATCCTCTACTAAACTGTGCGGATATAACGACGAAGAAAACATAGCCCGTCTATCACGATGTCTCAAGGGCCGAGCGCGCGACGCTGTATCCGCTCTCCTAGTAAATGCTACAGACCTGAAAAGCATCATCGACACATTGAAATTACGTTTTGGAAGACCAGATCATATTATAGAAATTTTAATAAACAAAATCAGACAGATGCGTGACATACGACATGACGATGTCAACCATGCCTATGAAACTTAGAACATTGCAGAATTTTGATAAAAAAAATCAATAAAACGCCATCTAGTCACGAATCAGCTGACCTAACTCCTTATGCGTGTTATAGAAAAGTAATATCAAATGGTGGAGAAATTCGCCATTCGAGGCAGAACACGTGATAGCTCAGTTGATTAGAGCATGGTTAAAATAATAGCAACGTTGCGAGTTCTAGTCCCACTCACGCAGTATATTTTTTACACCATTTTTTTATTTGATAGGAATATTATATGATGGATAAATTCGACATACGCGGTTAATCACTTAATAGCTCAGTTGTTTAGGCTATTGAACATAGTCTTATTTGAACCGAGATCGCGGGTTCAAGTCCCAGCTCACGGAATAATTTTTTCACCGTTTTATTTCATCTTTTAGTCCTTTGGTGTTACGAAAGCATGTTACCAGATGGCGCCACTGGTTTGATCTAATGTTAAAGCTACAGTTTCTTATCTATTTCAGTATATACAATATTAATCTATGATGTCAACCAGTTAATCGAATTTGCTACATCGGTTCAAAATGTGACAGCTACTATGAAAATGACCGAAGAAGTTGGACATCACACGAACCCAACACTCTTACGAGAAATAGTTAATAAATTACCATCCACGTTGCGGCTACAATGGGGAATGCACGCATTCAATCTTTCTGTCAAAACAACGACACTCTCGCACTTAGCCGATTGGCTAATGACTATAGCTAAAGGCGCTGCTTATGTCGCTCCTATTTCGAGACAACAGACACAGACAAGGTCAGATTATAGATGGAAACCTGTGATGACTGCGACCGCATCTACGTGCGTACTCTGTAGTGCCGCGCACACACTTGAAAACTGTGATGAATTTAAAAGAATGACGACCGATGAACGCTGGACACTAGTAAGTGACAAGAAACTTTGCTTTTCTTGCCTTAATGACCGACACCAAATGATGTGGTGCCCCTAATTGTGTCCGAGCCCATCACAGCCTGCTTCACGCTTCTCCACGCATGGTGACGAATGAGACCGAGACCACACATGATGATACTTTGGTCAATACCTGCATAAAGACTCTCATGTATTATTGAAAGTAGTACCAGTCGTGGTCTCAGGTACAAAAGGCGACATCATCACGTATGGTTTGTTAGACGAAGGATCGGCTTTAACATTGGTAAGCTCTTCATTGCTCGAGAGAGCTGGTATTGACGGACCGACAGCCAGCCTCCGCATCCGCGGCGCATCGGGCATGATGTCTACGGAGCCGAACTCGAAGATGGTGTCTTTTCCTATCCGCGGAATTAATGAAGATAATTCTTTTATCGTAAATAATGCGCGTTCAGTACGTAACTTGAATTTGTCTGTAAATAGTTTTTGTTATAAAAAGATTGTAAATAAATATCCATACTTGACCGACTATGTAACAAATGACTATGACACACGACCTCAAAACATTGACATTTTGATAGGACAAGACAATATAGACCTTATTGTTACTAGACAAGTCATAAAGAGACACAAAACTGGGCCGATCATTTCTAAAACTGACTTAGGGTATGTCTTTCACGGCAATGTAGGACTGGGTGGGACATCTGTTGACAACACTGTTCTCCACCTCTGTGAATGTGAAGGGCTACATGACCTGATCAAGCTTTCCTTTTCTACGGACTCGTTTGGCGTCAAGCAGACAGGCGACTTTCTTCTCTCTCGGGAGGATCAGCTGGCGCTGAAAACTATGGAGCTGACGACAAAGCTCTTGCCTAAAGGCCGATGGGAGACTGGCCTGCTCTGGAAGTCTGAAAGTATGGTGCTTCCAGATAGCCTTCCACAGGCAAAGAGCCGCCTGACTGCTGTCAACAAAAAGATGGTAAGAAATCCTTATTTTGCTTTACAGTATAGTGCCAAGATTGAAGAAAATTTGGACAAGGGATACATTTCAAAGATCCAGCCGGAAGACGCCGCGACCCAGAATAGAATTTGGTATCTTCCACATTTTGCGGTGTTCAACCCAAATAAGCCCAACAAGCTGCGGATAGTTCTGGATTGCGCAGCCAAGTCCCAAGGTAAATCATTAAATGATTTCCTTTTACGTGGTCCAGACTTTATGAAGTCTTTGCCAGCAGTTTTGTTGGGGTTCCGGACTGGAAAATTTTCAGTGATGGCTGACATCCAAGAAATGTTCCATAGGGTTCTCATAAGAAAAGAAGACCGTGACGCCCAGAGGATACTTTGGGACAATAACACTTGCGTGATGAATGTGATGACCTTTGGAGCCGTATGCTCGCCGTCATCAGCGCAATATGTAAAAAATTTAAATGCCCGCAGGTATGAGACGACACACCCGGAAGCCTTTAAAGCGATCGTTGACCACCATTATGTTGACGACTATATTCATTCGGTGGACGATGAGGACGATTTGATCATGTTGGTAATGGATGTAGTCCGGATTCACGCCTCCGGTGGTTTCAACCTGCGGAATTTTGTGACGAATTCCAAGCGGCTACTGCAAGAGCTACCTATAGACAAACTGACTCCCAGTAGTCTTAAGGTCATCACCGACAGCAAGGACAACCATATTGAAAGGGTACTTGGTGTGCGCTGGGACCAAGAAACTGACTCTTTCATCTTTCTGCTAAAATTCCCAAAAGTAAGTGAACAAGTAAAGACAGGAGTTAAGCGGCCTACCAAGCGGGAAGTTTTAAGACTAACCATGTTCATTTTTGACCCAATGGGCTTCCTACTCTACGTGACAGTCAAGGGACGGATCCTGTTACAATCGGTGTGGAAGTCTAAAGTGGGTTGGGACGACGAGATTGAGTCAGATCACTACGACAGGTGGCAGGACTTGCTGGCTCAACTTCAAAATGTGAGTAACTTTAGAATTCCACGGTGGATCTTCACTGACACTTGGGACAAGCAAAGCCCCCCTGAGCTACACGTTTTTTGCGATGCAAGTAGTAAGGCTTTTGCATGTGTAGCTTATTTGAGGGTCAAGACGACGAATGGACGATGGCATGTAGCTTTTGTCATGGCACGCGCTCGCGTTGCTCCGCTCAAAGTTATGAGCGTGCCGCGTTTAGAACTTCAGGCCTCGTTGATGGATAACGGCAGAGAACGTGTGGTAATAGAAGTAAGAAAACGCTTTTGGGTATTACAGGGACGTAATGCGGTCAAAGCTACGTGGAATGACTGCCAGTACTGCAAAAACCAAAGGGCAAAACCCTCACCACCTCTCATGGCTGATCTTCCGGACGTCAGGCTGAAAGAAGTAAGCAGAGTCTTCACGTACAGCGGACTCGATTACTTTGGCCCAGTGACTGTGAAGGTTGGACGTCGACAGGAAAAGAGATGGGTGGCCCTTTACACGTGTTTGACGGTGCGTGCCATACATCTTGAAGTAGTTCACGATCTGACGACTAGTTCAGTTCTGATGAGCCTTAGAAGGCTGATTGCACGACGAGGCTGTCCGAAAATAATTTTTAGCGACAATGCTACAACGTTCCGTGGCGCTGATCGTGAACTTAAACAGAACGTCAAAGCGATTGACAATGACGAACTAATCAAATATGGAAGTATTCGTCAGCTGGAGTGGCGCTTTATAGCGCCCAACGCGCCACACATGGGAGGCTGTTGGGAACGTTTAGTAAGATCAGTAAAAACCAGTCTCAGAGTCACGTTAAAGACCAGGGCCCCTAGTGACCAAACTCTACAAACACTGTTAGCTGAGGTAGAGTTCATGATAAACTCAAGACCTTTGACATATGTACCTATCGACTCCGAAGACGATTTACCTTTAACTCCAAATGACTTTCTTCTATCAAAAACTGACTTCATAGACCATCCTTTTGGGACATTTTGTGACAGAGACTTTTTAAGACAGACTTGGCGGGAGTCCCAACGGCTCGCTGATCTGACGTGGAAACGTTGGATCAGGGAGTACCTACCGACAATAACACGACGACATAAATGGGACAGAGACCACGCTGCCAAACCACTGGCTGTAGGAGACGTGGTAGTTGTTGCTGATGACCAGCTACCCCGAAACCAGTGGCCATGTGGCAAGGTCGAACAGGTCTTTCCTGGCAAGGATGGCCTGGTCCGAGTGGTCCAAATTAAGACAGCACGAGGACTATTAACTAGACCGGTGACGAAATTGTGCCGGCTGGACGTCCGCTCCTCAACTTGAGTACCAGCCTTCTGGTACTGGAGGTGGGGATGTTCGGGCGTCCAGCCTCTTTACTGATTGACCATGGACTATGACTTGACAAGGGAGGATAAAAAAGACAAGACAAGACAAGACTGAAATTGGATTATTTTCCTTGAACGCTGGGTTTTATTTTGGACTAAAAACCTAAGAGACCGTACACAAATATTTATTCAGTAATTAGGCCTTTGCAGGCACTTTACACGTCAATAATTATAGTGTACATTACGTGTAATGTTTATTTATATTAATTTTTTTTTGTTCAAAAGCTACCGATACTAGCGTTTTGCAACGACCACTGCTGAGAAGATGCATGTCAATAGTCACCCAAGGATGCCAAAGACCTTGCGAAATGGAGAAGAAACAGCCGAAACAGTTTAAATGAAATCATTTAAGTTTTACGAACGGTTTTGGGAACATAATATGTTAGGTACAAAAAATATACATGTGTCGGACAATTGTACGGATAGAAGCGTTACCGTCGAAATGCGAAATGTTAAGTCGATGGATGATTTGCTGGACAAATAAATGTCGGAAAACGGTACTAAATTCAATCGAAATTAAGAAAATGCAAAATAAAATCGTAAGAACAAAACACTCCGCTTGTAGTTAATTAACTTGTACTAAAACTTAAAACTTGTTTCACAAAGAAAGTACATAATCAGATTGTCGTTTGTTTTCTTGTCTCAAAGCAAATCTTCAGATACTGCATTGTGCAGTAAAAACATCTCTACAGATACACTTTCACGTCTTTATCCCTAATGATGTAAACAGAACCGTGGGCTGTATTATAGCGTGATGGTGGGCATGTAGGTGATAAAAGTGAATCTATACAGAGATATGTAGCTAGCCGCATCGTCTATTTACATGATTCGTATTATCGCTCATTCCCTCGATCGACTTTTACAATCTGTGCGGGAAGATATCGACATCACCCGGTTGGTTAACTGGTAGATAAGGCCTTAAGGCTTTAAGTCCGCCATTACACTTGTATTTGTGTATGAAGTTAAATAAATAAATAAGATAAGTAGCTAATATTTTTTTTCTATTATTCGTCATCATCACATCTATAATGACATTAATTATCATCATCATCAGCTATCATAAACCCACTGCTGGGTATATCAGCGCCATCCCGTTCTATCTTGAATCTCTGCCATCGCGAGCCATCTAGATAACCAGTAAACATATATCTACTAAATGTCTTTGAATCAATAATGTTGGAATCCACGTGGAAGTACCCTTTAACCACTTAAAAGGAAAATGAAAGAACTTTACCTAAAGGGTTACAAATTTTTTAAATAGGCATTATTTCGTCTCCACTCCTCTTATTGAAAATTATTCAAATGTTTGAAAATCAATTCAAACACTTTTAAGAAGCCCCCAGAGGGATTAAATCCAAATTCCCAAGCATTTTGTGAGTACATAACGCCCCAATAGATTTGATTATAAATTTAAATTTAGCTGCCTAAGTGAAAAAAGTTATTTGGAAAATGGCAGGGCTTTGGCGGGAAATATAATTGTCAATTCCTTCGCTCACTCTGCTTACTTTGTCATTATTGTGAATTGATTATTCGACAAGATTACGGTGCACATCTGACTGATGACACAAAAACAAATAAGGATTTTTGTTCTATTTATAAAATCGTGTTAATCCAATTACAGCCAAATGTATTAAATATGTCACAATACATACAATATCGAATGCATTTTAGAGGTTTGTCTTGAGTTTTTTCGTGCTTTGGAAGGTGTAACGACTTGAGAGAGCTTGTAAATCTGACTTAGTTTTGACTATTAACTAGAGTGAGATATGTTGTTTTGGTATGTATTTATTCCATAAGGCAAAGGCATAAATGGTTATGTTTATTTATATGCCCTTTAAGTCAATTAAATGATCGATGTGATTTTCAGCATGCGACACCTAACCGAGAGGGACGTAGGCAACTTTGTATACCATTATTAGGTTCTGTAAAGGTGTACCTATCTCTGTGGGAAATAGGCGTGACAGTATGTATGTATGTAAACGACGAATCTGACTCGGCTGGGCAGCGTTCGGGAAGTTACGCAATATCTTCTCGTCCAAAATACCTCAGTGCCTTAAGACTACAGTGTATAATCAATGTGTGTTACCAGTGATGACTTATGGCTCTGAAACGTGGTCCCTTACTATGGGTCTCATAAGAAGGCTCAAGGTCGCTCAACGCGCTATGGGGAGGGCTATGCTCGGTGTTTTTCTACGTGATCGAATCAGGAATGAGGAAATTCGTAGAAGAACAAAAGTCACTGATATAGCCCAGCGGATTAGCTCGTTGAACCACTTCAGTGGGCGGGTACATAGCGCGAATAACCGATGGCCGATGGGGCAGAAAGGTTCTCGAATGGCGACCACATACTGGCAAGCGAAGCATTGGACACCCACCCACAAGATGGTCGGACGATCTGACTAGGGTCGACGCAGGCCGATCGGTCATTTTGGAAATCCCTGGGAGAGGCCTATGTCCAGCAGTGGACGTTATGCGGCTGAAATGATGATGATGATGATGTATATAAAGGTGTACGCGAACAAAGAAATGTTCAAAAGCTAATTCATGCATACATATCGTTACATGACTTTGTCCATACAGGCTTTAAGACCCAGTTTTAGCGTGATATTGGACGCGAAAACGAATCAAAAGTAGCTAAGTGTGTTATGTTTGTTCCTTACGTTTCGAGAATGATAAAAGGTAACCTTTGAAAGGTAGAGGGGCGTGCTAAAATCAGTGGATTATTGTCTTATTCGGAGTTTTTCTACGTGAACAGAAACTTTACTCATAAGATGTAATCTTCTCTCGGTACAACCTTCACAGTGTATTCAAGAAATAAAACTTGCAACATTTTAACAAAACATACACTTTCACGTTTTTATCCGCTTAGTTTGTCGCTTTAAGTTTTCTTACAACCCAAAGGTCGGCTGTCAGATAATGTTTTTAATATAAATTTACAATACAGTTTAAATAAATAAATAAAAAAAAAAAATTGCCGTTTATGTAAGTATAATAAATATTTATATAGTTATTTAT
Source organism: Acrobasis repandana (assembly GCA_963576875.1). NCBI lineage: Eukaryota > Metazoa > Arthropoda > Insecta > Lepidoptera > Pyralidae > Acrobasis > Acrobasis repandana. The sequence continues at coordinate 8,431,292 of OY756222.1, forward strand.
ACCCCATTCTTTGTATTTATTTAGGATCTGTATAATTTAGTAGTACTAATGTATTTGTATTTGTGTATTTCTATTACGAGCAGGTATGTAGGTAGGTTTATATTGTAGTAAGTGTTTCTAGTTTCTAGCATTTCAGTTTTTGCTCTATTTCCGAAATGATCTAATTTCAGCACCACCTGTAGGTTGACTGGTATAAAAGGCCAACGGCCTTAAATCCGCCTGTTACAAATCTCTGTATTACAGTTAAATAAATAAATAAATTCCTAATGGGACAGGCAGGGAATTTAGATTTTGCGGCTCTAAGCGGACACAGCCCAGGGCCGCAAGACTCAAACACCTTATTTTATCCGTGCATATTAGAGAAAATAAACTAGAAAAAGTACATTTTATAGTCCCAGAATAATATAGAATAAATAAATAAATAGAAACAAATTACACTGATTAAGCTAGCCCCAAAGTAAGTTTAAACTTGTGTAATGGGATACTAACTTAAGAGTCCCCTTATCCGAGACAGAATCTGAGTTTCCCATACAATCCTAGTCTACGTTTTATTTTGAAACGACATGTCAGATTTCGGCAAAAAATTGTAACTTTAAAGAAATTGCATATATCTAGGGTTATAATTGGTTTTCACAGTCAAAATATAAACTCGAAAGAGAATATAGTGTATTATATCATTTTGGACCATTCGTTTGGAAAACTTTTACACCCTTATATTTTCTTTGAAGTTCATATTTTGACTGTAAAAACCAATTATAACCCTAGATATATGCAATTTATTAAAAGTTAAAAATTTTTACCGAAATATGACATGTCGTTTCAAAATAAAACGTAGACTACGTTTATATAGGAAAGTCTAGGGTAAGGGGATTTTTAACTATATTCTATAGCAAATACATGTATAGATAAACACCCAAGAAGAATAGAAGAAGCTACATCTACCATATCAGTTATTTAGTAAACGCGTGCCAGTAACGCATGGTAACATTTTCTCGTCAAATATATTTATTTGTGCGAAAAGTACATTTCTTTTCTTGCCTTTTGGATGTTTAATTCCCTAAAAGTGCTCCATTCCTGTACAATCAGTCATCTGTATTTATATCCCCGGTAATCTTATTTCGTTGCAAAGGAAATTGGGAGGTACACTGATACATTTCCTTAATCCGACATAATAGGGGGAGACAAATTCGTTATGAGCTAACTTACCGTCTATCGCATAAAGTCCGTTTTTGATAAAGTCCATTTCTTGAAATGTCTTTTTAGGGTTCCGTACCCAAAGGGTGCAAACGGGACCCTATTACTGAGACTCCGCTGTCTGTCCGTCTGTGCGTCTGTCTGTCTGTCTGTCCGTCTGTCTGTCCATCTGTCTGTCCGTCTGTCAGTCCGTCTGTCACAGGGATCTATCTCTTGAACCGCTTAATAGCTAGACACTCTAAATTTTCACCGATTATGTATTACTGTGGCCGCTATAACAACAAATACTGAAAATAAAAAAGTTAAAAATTAAAGGGGGTCGTCATACAAAAAACGTGTTTTTTCTGCGTTTTAAAACATTGTACGGTGGTACGGAACCGTTCATGTACAAGTACGACTCACTTGCCCGTTTACATGGTTTTTCTAAAAATGTTTGCTATATAAATTTCCTTTTTCAAAATTTATTTTTCTGCTGGGACTACACAATTTGTGAATATTCTAATTAAGTATACCTAGAGGTAGTATTTTTACGTATTAGTACGTATAATTTAGAAATAAGGAATATTTTGAAAAAAGGGAACTTTTCAGGAAAGGACATTCCGAGAAAAATATATTTTCAGGAAGAACATTATGAGCCTAAACTCACGGTTACACAGTATAGCTACTTAAACAGATTTGTAACTGGAAATAAACGCAATTACTAATAAAAATATTATGCCGTTTCCTTTAAGAAATTGCCTCCGTTGACTTGTTTTTATCGTGAATTTAATTTTGTTTTATGTGCCCATTAGTAGATTTTAGATTTTGTTTTCTGTTAAAGCCGTTTGATGTTTGTTTTTGCGGAATTGTAATAAAAATTTGTATAGGTAGTCATTTTAGGTATAGGTACTCTTCTCGTTCTCACATAACTACTAGTATTATACTATTTTCATCAACAATGTATTCTAACTAATCAATTTAAAGTTTTAATAAAAAATAGTTATCAGCATTTTATAACTCATTTTAATAAATAAAAATAAAAATCATTTATTTCAACCATCAAAAGGGTCACATAATATTATTACATTTTAAGTGTTAGTAACAGAGAGACTAGTGTTAGTAACTATACCTAAAGGGATTCATAGTTCCAGTACATATACTGAAAAACATTTCAGTATATGAATCATTGAGTGATTCACATACTGAAAATCAAGCCTATTTGCAAACGTTTTTAGGATGCTGTTGGCACTGGCTCGGAGCCTGCCCGCCAGGGATGTGCACCGCTTGCGCATGGTTGCATAGAAGCAGTCCACACGCGCCATGGCAAACATCCCAACATTAATGATTTCCCTTGATTATCACCGAAAGCACTACTTGATAAACAAAAATTGCTTACATACAGGGAAATACTAAAATACTTTTAAAATATTGGCCGGGGAGTCGCCAGATGATGATCTCACTGGTAAGTATTATAATATTCACACACATAGATCGAGAAAAAACTCACTCGTATAGTGCTACGAAATATGGTAGAGATAGGTAACTCGCTACGACTTCCTACATGTTCGTAGTAATGCGTAGCAAGGCATCGTAGAGCTTACAGCATAGGCTCCGACTCTTTGTAGCCGGTGGAGATATAGCATAGTTGTATTGACTTTTCATCAATACACATGATTAGGTTTATTTAAGCAAGTAACTATTTATTTTTGATATTATATTCTTAAGATATCTTAAAATAAATTGGTGATAAAAATACGAAAGCTTTAGCTTTAAAAAAGATTTTTTGTAAATTATCTATGCTTAGTGCATAAATATATAATTATATTATATGAATATAATTATACAAAAAATATCATACTTATACAAAGTAGCTAGTTATAGATATATTTACAGACGAAGCAACAACAAAAAAAAAATAACAAGGAAAAACATCAATTGATTAATCCAATCCAATTTGACATTCGATACAATTATACTCCAAACCCCAAGGCATTGTTTATCGCTTCCATAAAATTTATTGCCATGAATAACTAAATAAATACCAATCAGAGAATAAAGGACAGTAAAAGAACAACCATTGTCATGTCTAATATTCCCGATTGGCATAGTACAACGATATCGGCGTTTTATGCACAATCAAGTGATTAACTTGGAGGACACGAATAAACTTATACACGAAAACTGATAACATAAATAACTCTTAATTTCATAGAAATAGAGTACAAAATCCCATAAAAAATTATTTAACCACGAGTGGAGTTGATCGTACATAAATTATCATTGAACAAGACGCCCTCGAATTTATGGGCCGCGCGTAGGGTAACCATAAAGTTCCGTAGTAAGTAGGACTTACGAGCGTAACACCTCCTACATTTTGAACATAATTCTGACCGTAAATAACATGTTTAAAAATGGATGAAGTGCGTCTTAAAAAAGAAATCGCTTTTCTGCTCAGCGTCTCTGTACTCTGTACACGTGCTTCGGCATAATATTCGTATGTACTTATGTTGGTACAAGAGCATAAGCCATGTAAATGGTTTTTAAACAATATTTGCTTCACAGATTAACTGTTGTTTTAAACTGTATCGAAATATGTATTGGAAAAATGTAGTGATATGAAAAGTCTATTGTTTTTCATAATTTTTGCTTATTAATTATTATTGAAATCTTTCAGTGTATAGGGATATATCAATATCTACATATATATACTTATGAGCAAAGAAAAAACATAGAAGGTACCAGCTTCTTTTCATCCCGCGCAGATCGTAAAAATTAAAAGGGAACAGGCTTTATTGTCCTTAATAATGGTTGTATAATATAATACTTAATAACATTGTAATAATAGAATTAGGAATTGTAATATTTTCTGAGTCCAGGATCATGGCGACCTTAGTTCCGCGTCGCAGTATGGCGCTGTGTTTAGACACTCATAATTCAATAATACAGCAAAATTGGTGACAATTGGCAGCTGCAAATATAATTTAGGTAAATTTATGTTCTTATTGGATTTATTAAGGGACTCATATAACAGACATAAATCGTGCAGCAGCATTTTTAAACAAATATGTCTCTTTGATTTCTTACTTGCTTCGCTTTACTCGCGTAAAAAGTTAGCTACTGGCCGTCATGTTTCGACCTCATTTGGAGGCCTTCCTCAGGGCAAATGTAACTTGAGACGCCTACACGAAGACATGCCGAGCCGTGTCTGTGTCTCACGTCAGTTTTAACCAATTACTTTTCCTTTATTACGTATAATAAGAAATAAACATGTTTGGTTAGGATATCATGTTTTGTTTACACAGGATACAACACACATTTTATGTACCTATACACACAAAATGAGTAAGGTTCTTAATACGGCCCTATGTTTATTGAACACAGACACACAATCACGACTTTATCTAAATGGGGCAGACAGAGCATTTATTGAACGCTACTCGCGGTAACATGATGTTACAAGAAGAAAATGTAGTATGTATGTACTAAAGTATATATGTAATATGTGTGTACTATGTTAGTAATAATAAAATAAATAAATATAAAAGGACAAATCACACTGATTGAGCTAGCCCCAAAGTAAGTTGAAACTTGTATTATGGGATACTAACTCAACGATACTATATTTAATAATAAATACATATATAGATAACTCTTAAGACCCAGAACTATTTGAGAAAGGCCATTTTCCAACTTTCCCTGGCTGGGAATCGAACCTAGAACCTCCGGAATGGCGGACTAGCGTGTCGACCATCACGCCACGGAGGTCGTCAAATAGTCGTAGTATAATCTTATAGTCGGCTTCTACCTTATTAACTGAGTAAATATCCTCTCATTTTATCGCAAGTTGACTGTAGAGATCCCTACATGGTCTTTTTAACAACTTTGTATATTTGCTCTTTCTTGTCTTTTTATACCTAAATAAAATATTTTAAACAAACAAACGACTTATCATTTTCATTTTCTAATTTTGCCATCCATTTCTTACCGATTTTATTTAGTATCACATAGCTTGCTGTAAATGTCTCTAAGGGTTGCTACACACATATTCAGGCCGGCCTTAATCGGCACAGCCGGGCCGTAAAATCGAATATATGATAAATGTTCGGAGGAAAAGCCGATATAATTGCTTCGGGTCGGCTTTGTTGTTTGTCGAATACTGCCAAACTGACATTGCTTGCCCGAATAAGTATGTAGTAACCCACACCTAACGCAAGTAAAAAAGTAATTATTCAAAAAAATATTTCTAAAACCAAGCCTTTATCTAAAGCAATGAACTAAAAAGTTTGAAATGTTCCTCACGAATCAATCGAGCCCAAACTCGGTGGAATTATGATGTTTTATCACAGAGATACCGTGGCCACTTACCGGCTTCATCTTGAGATCAGGTCATTGGTAACATAATAATTTCATTGTCACCCCAACTTACATAAGTATGTCAAGTTTCAGTTCAATCAAATAATGGGAAGTGGGTCTAATTTAGCTTGCAAGATTTGATTACGACACACAGACAACGGGACAGGTGTAACTAAATAAAAGCTTGTCAAAACATACCAAAACTACGCGATACTTAGTAAAGCAGATTAAGTACCGAAGAACTGCCATAATCGTCCACATACCACCACCCCATCCTGTTATTATTCTTTTATTACACACATAAAGACCGAATAACATCATTAGGCTCATAAGAAAACTCGTATACATAATTATCACTTATGCTCTATGCTTTTATTAGCGTATCTGCCTAAATATTCTTAGAAGCCTTCGAATAATACATGTTGGAACGAATATAGGTTCCTAATCTTTTAATGAAATTATCTTTCTAATATAATAATAATAAAATCTTTATTGACCATCATAACAGTTTTTCACATAATATAAATTACAGCCCTGTCTGCTTAAGGCCGTACCTAAATTTTCCGGGGTCCAGTGCTGCCCCCATTTAAAATAAATCATTTTAAAGAAAACGGAGACATCATTTAAAATTTCGCTACTACCAAGTCCTAGTATTTTACCTAGTATTCCCCTTCCAAGTATTTTATGAACTACTGTTTACAGTTTATAATTAGAACGTTAAGCTTTACTACGCACATTAGCCAAAAGTGGCCGTTTTTCGCCTTGGTAGTAGCAAAATTTTAAATGATGTCTCCGTTTTCTTTGAAATGATTTATTTAAAATGGGGGCAGCACTGGACCCTTCACTGGATCCCGTAAAATTTAGGGCAGTCTTAATATTTCAAATAGACTTTTCCTTATTTCAAATCAAGTCATTGTTTAGGAAATGAAAATAAAAATTACAAAATCATATAACGTACTTTTCCTTGTTCTTATTTTTCATTTTGGGGAAACACCCTGCTAAAATATTTATGTAAGTACGTGCTACTGTCTGTGATATTATAAATGTTTATATCGTATTGAATGCTTGTTACTATACCATAAGTACTTTTAAAAATGGCTCATCTTAAGATTTTATAATAATAAAGCCTTAAACCCTTTTTTTTCTTATCAGCCTATACCAATTCCTAATAGACTAAAACGTTTCCAAATTAAGTAAGGATTTGCCCACAATCACCACGCTGATCGTAGTAGATGGTATAAAGTATTTTTTACTTTTACTTTTACCCCTTTAAGTCGTTAGTACATTTATGGGTACTTTGTCTTCACTATATATACGGTGCATTAGATGACCTATTTAAAAAAATATATATTTTATAAAAAATATATTTTAATTAATTTAAAAATATTTTTATGAAATTTTACAACAACTTTCGAGTTTAATCACCACGGCACTTCCCAGGCAGGTAGGTGTCATATTAACTCCATCAAAGTAATAAACAATAACAAGTTTATTATCCTATTTCCTTCGCGCGATGTTCGGTCTTCATTGCTTTTGGATGTCCGTCCACATTTATTTATAGAGTTGCCGTTAAAAAAATACAATATATTAACAATTTTCCACGTCGTAAATTGTGTATAACAACAAGAAAACTGCAAATTTATGCAGATTTCATAGCGCAGCCGCGTGTCGCCAACATTTTGAGGCATTTTTCCACCAGTAAAGCGAAGCAAGGAGACAATGGTTGGTTGAGTTTTTATTTAGGCCAGGGGCCTTTTCTACTAGTCAACCAACAGATAATGCTGAGAAAGAATCTTTTGAGGTAAGTACAAACAAAAAAATATATATTTCACAATGTATCTATACCTACATAAACCTAAATAAACCATATATATATATATATATATGCGGTATATTTTGGAATAATAAATATATGTGTTTTTGTGTAGGTTAGGTAGGTAAATTACATAAATGGTTTGGGTTTCTTGTGGACACACGGCCAACACTAGTGTTATATTTTTCAAGGAGTCTATTGTAATACTCCATTAAGGGTCGGCACCATGTAAACTGGGTTTGCGCGGGCAACAAGTTTGTACAGAAAGCGTTTGATTTAAGTCAAATAATGTATACACATAGATAGAGGAAGAATTGGGACAGTAGACGAAAAAAAGGATTTTTTAAAATATTTTGTAGTTTTCCTAAAAACAAGCATTGAATTTACCCAAAAACATGCAAAACGCACTTTGCGCGGGCAATAGTTATGGCTTAAGTAGAAAAGACCACTAAGAAAATTACATACCTAGTTATAGTTGAATAGACTAGCCAGTAGACGAAAACCGTATTTTTTTAATTTTCATTCAGAAAAAGTAAGATAATTGTAAAGAAACCTGAAAGAAATATTTTAGAAAATCTTGCTACAAACTGGCTTGTTTTTCTGCGTAAAGAAATATTCTAACAAGGGATTGCATATATTTTATAAAAATAAAGGCTATTTTGAAACATTATTTTTAATATTTGCTTACAATGCAATCACGCAATAATAAAAAAAATAATTTTAAAAATTGGATGTTTTGCAACGTTTTTGACAGAATTCTCTGAAATGTCGGCCATGTTCCTTTCATACAAATTCAGTTGCCCGCCGGGCGTTCAGGAAGGAGGCCGTGCCGAATTTTTCAAAAAAATCCATTTTCGAATTACGTAAAATTGCATTACAGTCTAAAATATTTCAATAAAAAACTGCCAAATTATGTCATACTTTTGCTACACTATGGTACAGTTTTGACATTTTGTTGACGTTCAAGTAAAGATGTAATGCTATCACAGATACGGCATCGCACATCTTTTTTTTAAATTTTATTGAAAATTAAGTTAATGAAAAAAATAATTTGGTTTGATTTATTACCTATATCTTTTAATTGGCGATTAGGGTGAAAATCGGATTGGAACTTTCTCGGGTCGCGGAATCATATTAATATTTTTTGTAATAAATGGTGCTGTTTAATTAGGGTTTTACAATTATTTTGAGGGGTGATTCAGTCTGAAATTTTGAACAACTTTTCCCCATGAATATATATCAAAATACGAATTGACATTATGCGTAATATATCGAACCACAGGCTATACTAGATCTATACTTGGCTAGGCAGGCAGGCTATAGTAGGCTATTTATCTATACTAATATTATAAAGAGGAAAGATTTGGTTGTTTGTTTGTTTGCATTGCATGGCTCCGAAACTACTGGACCGATTTAAAAAAAACTTTCACCGTTGGAAATGTACACTATCCCCGACTGACATAGGCTTTGTGTGTACCAAGGGCGAAGCCGGGGTGGACTGCTAGTATAGTATAATGATATTAAAATAACAGTCAAAAAACAAAAAAAAAAACTGCGTTTTCATACAAAAGTGTGCAGCCGCCCGGGAAATTTGTATAAGAACCGATTTTTTTGGTTTTTTTACTGTTTTTAGGGTTTCGCTTGTCTGTCTGTCCGTAAGTCACAGCCAATCTGCTACGAAACTATTAGAATGATTTAGTTCAGATTTAGTACCTACACTTATGTAACTTAGTGACCCAAAGATAGACGTATAACGTAAATAAATGAAATTTAAAAAAGGGGGCCACTTATGGTGGGTAAATTAGACATTAAAAAAAGTTTTGATAACAAAATCGTGTGACATATCAAATGAAAGAACTTTTTATGACATTTTTAAATATATATTTTTAAATATATTTTTCTGTCAGTGAAACACAAAAGTGTAGTTTTCCAAGTCACCGCTTGCGTAAAATACTATTTGATTGTATTTTTGAGAACGTCCTGTCAGCGATAAGTAATATTGATTTACGCAGAAATATCATAAATTTGTCTATGGTTCCCTAAAATTTAAACTTAACCAAAATAAACCGGCCTCGTGCCGTGACGGGCCACGTGCAGTGTAGGGTTCCGTAGTCAGTACCTACTTGTTTTATGTAACTTACAACTGCCTAACTTTAGGTCTGAATTCAGTCCATGATACTGAACAACTTTCACCAATGAACAAACGAAATACAAAAATTATTTTTGATCTCTTACACACAAGATTTGGCAAATTGTAATATTTATGTAATATATGTATGGAATACGTAAGGACAAATCACACTAATTAAGCTAGCCCCAAAGCACAGAATACATAAGAGTCAAACAGAATGGTAACTCACAGCGTCTCCCGCAAATTGGCGTCCCCGCACCTCTCCCCCGCACTTTGTGAGCTTTGACAGCTCCAAACCAGGGTTTAGTTACTAGCCGTACGCAATACGCGACGTGTGTTGTCTTGAGAACTGTCAACCAATAGTAACCATTGAATTTATTCATATCATTACCGTATAGTTTTGCGGCGAATATGCAAATTACTATATTACAATAGTGAATAAGTGAAATTAGTGCGTTACATTATAAATGACTCAGTAATAATCAGTTAAGTGAACTAATGGTGAAATGGACAATGGACATAATGAAAAATATTTGTGAAGTGATATTATGTAGCTGTTTCCGGCTTTTCTGTAACATTTAATACATATAAAACAGAATATTTTTTACGTCATAGTGTTCGCAAATCTTCCGGTATGGAAAGATATAATCGTAAATATGTCGAACTCGTTAGTAGGTAAGTATTAAATTAATTCTGCGGTGCGACCCTAAGTATAAAACTCACACATCGACGTGTGTACAGATAAATTGTTTCGTTTGTAGTAGTAGTAGGTATATATGTTACTCTGAATCAATGGAGAGTCCTACCAGTGCCCAAAGTAAGTTTTAAACTTGTATTATGGGATACTAACTCAATGATACTATATTTTGTGATAAATACATACATAGATAAACACCCAAGACCCAGGAAAATTTTAAAAAGACCATTTTCTAACTTGCCCTGGCTGGGGCTCGAACCCAGAACCTCCGGATTAGCGGTCTAGCGTGTTAACAATTACGCCACGGAGGTCGAATGGAAAGCAAACATTTCCTTTTCATATTTAATTATGTGTTCCTTAGAAAAAGTTGTTCAGTATCATGAACTGAATCCACCTTAAATTAGTTTTAGTCAGGGAGACGTTATATACTACTGCCGTGAATTTTTTTAAGTGTCCATATACAACCGTTTAACTGACAGAGAGACACATAATTGTAACAAAAATTTCCAATCAAAAACCAAATATTTCACAAACGGATTCTAAAACGAAAAAGGGTGTTCATAATCTTACAATATTTTTGTAAGACCTATTCAACGACGTCTCACACCACCCTTTTTTTTTCAAGTTTTTATTACCACATATCCATGCCCATGCCCAATTACAGCTTTCTAGTACTAATAGTCTATGAGTAAAACTGGGGACAGACAGACAGACAGACATGACGAAACTATAAGGGTTTCTTGTTTACTACGGAACCCTAAAAAGCTGCGTGAAACTAAACAGATTCTCTATTCTAAGGGTTCTTTGTCATTTGCGCTTTAACAAATTTCAAAATACGAGTAATCAAAACCACTTGTGCAAATATTTCGCTCCACTTCGCATACGATAAATTCAAAAATTGATGGATGAATGACCGTGCTTTTACAGGTTAAGCAACTTCTAGCTTGGTCACAGTTACGATGGGTGACCGTGCTTTCAATTTAAATGTTGTCTAAGTCAAATGTTGAGATTCTTATGAATAAATTTCAGTTTTCTCTACCTACATAACTTGGCAGCTATTTAAATTTCAATCTTGTCGGATTTCAATGTTTTGTCGGAATTTGAACTTGGCATTTTTACATTTATATTTTTGATGGGATAAAATAAACACCCAAGAACCAGGATAAATTAAAAAAGGCCATTTACCAACTTGCCCTGGCTGGGAATCGAACCCAGAACCTCCGAGTGACGGACTAGCGTTTTAAGGAATCGCGACGGAGGTCGACTAATAAATTGAAAAAGTAATAAATTTTACGCAAGATTCGAATAACTATAACTTGGATTTTTTAGAAAGTGCTATATGAATTTCACATATATTTAAACTCGCTTTTTAAATAAACGTCTTGCATTCACGCACACTACTGTATTTTCGACTTTACTTTTTCTACTGATAGCCTGTCTACTAAAGTGTTAAGTACATTATAATGACGTCTGCCAAGGCCTTAATTCAGAAATAATAATTCAAACAAAATAATTCTTTGATTTGAAAATTTTAATAAATATCACGGACTGGAAGTCTTGACGAAAAGAAAAAAGTAAGCTGTATACTAATTCTACGTTACAATTTATGATTACCTACATCTATTGTCCCGTTTACACATTATTAACTCTATGTGACTTCATCTTGACATTTTTATCCCCCTAGCGGGAAAATTTTGCATATTTCAGAGCCAAATCCGACCACGTGGCTTTGTGCATACAGTCCTTAAGGCAAGAAAAAAATCGTCTACTTACGGAAGAGGCCTGTAAATGCATTGGCTTACATAATTTAGGTAAGAACTAAAATATTTTGTTTATCGTTCTGCGTACGAAAGTAATTTATAATACTCCAATGAATCAAATTATATTTGTGCTTTCACTGGCTAATTTATCAAAGTAGCATGTTACTAAAAACTGCCTTTATCTGAATAATAGATGTTGAGTTATTGACAGCAATCCATAAAACCGAGGAAGCAAATTACTCCTCAATTCAAATTCTTGTCTTGCTATTATAAGATTCCTTGCCCCTCCGTTGGAAAAGCACCTTTAGAGCGACCGATGCCCCGCGATAAGACAAGCTTCATGTATTTATGTAAATAACTGTACAATATTTCTATTCTGAGATTTTCTTATAAATTTTGTAAAGTATGAGGTGTTGTCGCCCTCTCTATTGTATGCCAAGGGAATGTAGGGTTTCTCATCTCATGTACTACTGCATAATTTTGGCTACATTTGTAGCAAATATTGCCTTTATTAAATTCTCTCTGGAATACATTTTTATCTCAGAAGTTAAGGAATATGTTACACAAAATCAGAAACTGGTGACAGAACGGTTGTTTGGTCACTTTGTTTCATTTTTAAGTGTGAATTAGTAATTATTGAGATGATGCACGTTTTATTTATTTATTTACTAATTTATGTAAATGGAAAATGTATACAGACGGCAAATAAAATAACATTTTCACAAAGGCACTACTTATCTCAAAAAAGATTTCTTTCAGTAGGCATTTTAATGCCTTTATAATTAATTTGATTCAATGTGTAAAATTATCATAAATTTTAGCCGGATAAATAATGGGAACGTGCCAGCAGTATATTTTATTATAATATTCTGCATACTTTTACTTTTAACAGAAATAATTTGTACAAACAAACACAGATTCTAATATACCAGCTTTCAGTTGTTTATGAATATACTCTGAAAATGGCAACCTAACTTTTTGTCAGATAAAGCAATTTTAACACAACAAAGGCCCGTTCCACATCGCAAAAAACACCAAAATCCTTTCGCTGAGTACAAGTTATTGTTTTGGTCTAACGGATTTATATTTTCAGTCAAAAAGAATCAGACTTGGAAAAAGAAAAAATAAATTAAAAAATAATAACCATGGATGTATTTTGCTGGGCGGAAACACAAAGGTTCTTTGTAAATGCGTCCATTTTACAGGAGAAACTCACTTTAATTAAAATTATAAGAGTTTTCATTTTTTGTCACCCTTTCAGCCACTCTTTTCATGGCCGTTTGTGTCCGTTTTCGAGCTTTCGAAACAGCACCCTTATAAACGATAATGCATTTTTGAATTCTGGTAATATGAAGCTGTAATTCTGCTGGTAACGTAGCAGCGGCTGCAGCCGTTAGCATTAAGGTGAATCCGAAAGTAGTGGATGGAATTTAAAAGTTTAATGTTTTTTTATAATTACTTAGCATGTCCAGCATAGGAATTAAGAAATTTTATCTTTTTTATTATTACTTAGCTTGTCCAGCACCGAAATTTAGAAGCCTAGCATTTAACTCTTCTTTCATATAAGAGCCATGCTTTTGTCAATGGAGTGTTTTCTATGACTCTCGTTCTTGGACCAAGTTCGTATTGTATTGTTTATGTTTTGTTGAGTTTACAAGGCTGTCTCTGTTTTCCACAGATAATTAATTGTAAACCTTCCAAAAATACTTTATTTTAATGTAAGAAGTATCTGCTATTAAAGCCTTTTTTATTTATTACTTCAACACATTTTACAAATTTATATAATAACATCTACCTGCATGCCAAATTTCAGCCCGATCCGTCCAGAAGGCTGGCAGCATTACTTCGCTACACCGCGATACAAACTCTTTGTGCAAAGTAGCTGCCCGCCCTTGGATCGCCCGTAACATCACGGAGACGCGTTAAAAATCTCAGTTATAAAAGATTTTCCTTCTGGGCCCAATGGGACCCATCGTCTCTAATAAGGTAAGTTAAAACTTCTAACAAAATATTCAGTCCATGATAATAAACAACTTTCCGCAAGGTACACATACAACGTGTAAAAAAAGGGGTATTAACCCGAAAGGGTGTTAACGTACTAACCGATGTGAACAACTTTTACTATCGGACCATCCTTGAAATCGCGAAAAAAACATCTGCAGCTCCATACGATTTCGATGACCTCCGTAGTGTAATGGTTAACACGCTAGTCCGCCAATCCGGAGGTTCTGGGTTCGATCACCAGTCAGGGCAAATTGGAAAATGACCTTTTTCGAATTGCCCTGGGTCTTGGGTGTTTATCTATACCTATATGTATTTATTATAAAATATAGTATCGTTGAGTTAGTATCCTTTAACACAAGTTTAAAACTTACTTTGGGGCTAGCTCAATCAGTTTGATTTGTCCTTATATGTATATTTATACAAAATTAAATACCTACCGTGCCAAATTGTATGGAACTGGATTATTTTTCTTTAAGATCATAGTTTTACACCAATAATATTGTGTAGGATTCCGCCGAACACCAGAATCTATAGCCACTTTAGCGGTTTTGATGTGCGTTATAACCTCTAAAACCAGGCCTGTGTAACTCCCCGTGTAGGTATCAAAAATATACCTACGCGCGGCGGCGGTCACCGCGGGCGCGGGTGGCTAATTCAGCCGGGGCTCACGTGCGAGCAGTGACGCACGCGCGGGCCATAGTGATTATATTCTCTTTGGCGCGAGCTTTGTTCGTCGCCTAGGTACTTCACCGATCCGGCCGTTTTAAAAATGGAGAAACATAAAAAGAAGGCAAAAAAATACTGTGCAGTATTTTTAACTGTTTAAACAAGGATTGCGATCCAAATTTAACTTTTTTTAGACTTCCTAAGGATGCTGAAAGGTAAGATCTACTTTAAAGTGGTTATTATTATTATGTTGTCATTCATGATAGGTACAGTAAATAGGTTTAATACCTAGGACCTAGGTACCTACTTAGGTTAAGAAAATAAGTAGAAACGTAGGTATAAGTATATTATTCTTTCGAATTTCTGATTTCTGTTTCGTTATAAGTAGGTGGAGAACGGAATCAAAATAGTGATGGGTTGCTAGCCGCATCGCCTATTAACATGATTTGCATTTTCGCCCATTCCTTCGATCAGCTTCTACGATTTGCGCGGGGAGAGAGGCAGCTATGACCTCCGTGGTGTAATGGTCAACACACTAGTGCGCCAATCTAAGGTTCTGGGTTCGATCCCCAGCCAGGGCAAGTTCGAAAATGGCATTTCTCAAATTGTCCTGGGTCTTGGATGTATATCTTTATATGTATTTATGATAAAATATAGTATCGTTGAGTTAGTTTAGTATCCCATAACACAAGTTTAAACTTACTTTGGGGCTAGCTCAATCGGTGTGATTTGTCCTTACATATTTATATTTAAGTTATATTCTTGTCTCCCAGACCAGCATGGAAGACCGATAATACGGTACGCTAAATGGCGATAGTAGCTTCTTGTAGTAGTCAACCCTAGCGCGTCGCTCACTGAGTCCATTTTAGTCGGTTTTGTGTGTATTATGAATCGGCTGTCCAGAGTCATAAGGATAACATTGGCTTGCAATGGATTTCTGTAGGTGTCTAAACGAAAAGGTGCTGTGTTTTGACGCGAGCTAAATTACACCATATTTCTAACCAATGTGAGTAGATATTTCTTTGAAAACGTTTGCGGAGTGTGACTTCTGTACTACTGGTATTTATTCTGTGCTAAAACTCCACATTGAGAAGAAAATACATCCTTATGTTTATTTCACTGTTAACTCCGTAATTTTGCAACATACTTTCTGTATCCGACGCCATTATTGTTGTTATGTCAGGCAGCACCACGAGTGTTAAAATGGGAACTAAAAACTGTCAAAGCGGCGGCTAATGACTCGCTGTATTACAGGCTAGCCGTGTTGAAGAACGTATGGCGCCGAATACATTCCGACGGATTTTCATTCAGCCGCATTCAATCCGGTTAATCGTTAAACCGCCGTATTTCAAAACGGCCCTGTTTTTGAAAACTACTAGCCGTAATGTAATGCGGCGGATTATACGATCCGACTGCGACATAGATATATAAAATTATATCTAAGATCACACAACATACGTAGCTGGTATAGCATCAATCAAATAAAGCATTACCGTAGATTTTTAATTGTTTTAAAAATGTTATAGAAAAATACTAAAAAAAATATCAATAAGTTATTTGAAAAAAAGAAATCATTTTTTGTACAAGCTTTTGTTATGAGACTAAAGAACTTGTCAATGAAACCCCAAACATGATAGGCTTTTGTTGTTCCATTTCTGAGTTCCTATGGCTTCTTTCCGACTCTATCATTAGAGTAACTCTATGAATCATTATACAGGGTCTATCACAATATAGTGAAACGATTTTAAAGATGGGTGCAGTCCATGATACTGAGCAACGCAACTTACTTTGAATTTTATTATAAGAATATTATTTATACTAAGACATTCGGCACACAAACAAAGAAAACTCACACACAAAACTAATTAGTATTTTAAACGAATATTTAACTGAAATGTATAAAACAACACATTGACTAGATTTTCAAAGATTTAAGCGTCCATGATTTCTTTCAGTTATTTTCATTTACACCCATAAACATTCCATTGTCCGAATAAATACAATAGCTACAAAAATAAAACAAATAAATGCATTGAAAAAGCCGAAAATATAGATTTTTCCAACATCAAAATACTCCATCGGGCAGTAATTGGAATACATTTCGGGTGAAGTTTCGCGCTGTTTAAAAATTCGTTTAAAATGCCAACTACGCGGCCCGGCCACAGTATAATAAAAGGAGTAGGTTAACTTGAATGCTCAGGCAACTAAAATTGGAATAAGATTGCTGAACTATCTTTTCTGAATAATAAATTAAAAATAAACTTTATAAATTTACTAAAACAAAAATTTTAAATAAACCTAAACATATACCTACAGAGATTATTATTCTTACTTTACAATATCTCTTCCATGCTGGTCTGGGAGAAAAGAAAAACTTAGAATGTACCAGCTGCTTTTCTTCCCGCGTAGATCGTAAAAGCCAACCGAGGAAATGGGGAAAATGATAATCATATCAATAGACGATGCGGCTAGCAACCCATCACTATTTTGATTATTTCTTTCATCATCCCGCTCATCATCACACTAAAAGTGGCCTTTGGGTCTTGCGGCCCTGGGCTCTGTCTGCTTAGAGCCGCAAGACCCAACATGCTTTGTCTGCCCCATTAGGGATAAAGACGTGTTAGTGTATCAGCATATACAGAATAATATTCTCATGTCAGTCTTAATGTCTAGAGAATAAGAAAGTAACGCAATTTCTATGAAAAGACTCTCGTTTTTTCGTGTATGTAAGTGGCCAACACTGGTGTCAGATTTTTTCAAGCTGCCTAAAGGCATCTGACATAACTTGACGACTGCCATACAATGACAGCCGGGACCAACGGCTTTTACGTGCCTTCAGAAGCACGAAAGAGTTCGAGAAATTTTAGTACCACTTGTGGTCACCCATCCAAGTACGGACCACGCCCGGGTTTGCTTAACTTGTGAAAACTCCGAGCTCCTCAAAAAAAGACTCTATAGTTATGTTTATTTTTCTTAATCAGTTACTAAACATCCATCGTATACGGCATGGATATTTCAGGAAATTGTAATACGTAAAAACTTAACCTTCTACGGAGTTGTCATACTCTATTATGCTGTGGTCCAGCAAACATGGACGGTTTTATTAAAATCTGGTTTCGGTGGACTATACATACACGTTGCTTACTTACTGCATAGTACGGCACCGTGATGTTTTGTACAAGCGCGCAGTTGTTAGTCATTAATAAAATAACAATACATACTAACAAGCGTATGCTACTCGTACTAGAAAAATAAATTAATAATTAGTTTTTATGCTAAAGTTTCAATTTATGTATTTTTACTGGATATTATTAAGGCGATACATGAGGACCAGTGCTGCCCCCATTTGAAAAGAAATATTTGACAGGAAACGGAGATATCATTTAAAATTTCGTATTAGTAAACCCTAGATAACCCTTCAAACTATTTTATGAACTACTGTTTACAATATTTTTATACGGTTTTTTACGCATTCAAGATGCAGTACTAAAGTACTCAAATTAAATAATGGAATAAGAAATGGTGAAAAAATACCACGTGAGCATGACTTGAACCCGCGACCTTAGTCTCAATACGACTATGCTCTTACCATCTGAGCCATCACATCATCAGATGGTAAGAGCATAGTCATAGTCGTATCAGGTGACCCGCTTGTTCGTTTGCCAACCTATGACATAAAAAATAATATAGGCGATACGGCTAGCACCCAATCACTATTTTGATTCCTTTTCCATTTTCTTGCCCACGATCACACTAAAAGTGGCTGAGTCTTGCGGCCCTAGGGCCTATCTGCTTAGAGCCACACGACCCAAAATGCTCTGTCTGCCTCATTAGGGCTAAAAACGTGATAATATGTATGTATGTCTTAAGGACTAAGAACAAACACCTCATGCTACAATTGCATTCCCAAGGAGGGTTGACATCAGACAGTGGCCATTTGTAAAACTTTTCGCACAAATGCGTTCCTAAAGAGGGTTGACATCAGCCTGCCTTACCAGTCGTTAAACTATCAAACTGTTTCGGCTATTTTTTCTCCACTTCGCAAAGTCTTTGGCATCCTTGGGTAACCATTGACAAGCATATTATATTACACGCATTTGGAGAAGAAAAAGCGGGAAAGCGCACCCCGGGCTCTGAAGCAGCACAGCTGAGGATGCAACCGACGCGCTAAGACGAAGAAGAGTATTAATCAAAATTATATACCTAATGAAATTGTCATTAAGGCGTTGATAAAGGAACAAAACGGTACTCTAATCGCATATCTCTACGGAACCACTCCAAGGGCGAAGTCCCAGCAAATTGTTCCATGTACGAGATAAGTGAAATTTATGTGTAATGATATCGACTCATGCCCTTTGTATCAGTATGTTTCGATAACGTAAATAGATACCCGTGATGTATGGCGGTTCACAATTTGCACTGGAGTCGGATGCTTAATTCGAAATTGATCATACGGCTACGGTGAATTAGGACAATATTTTTAACCCCTGACGAAGATGAGGGGTGTTATTGGGCGTTATCATTTTGACGTGGCTGTGTGTCTGTTTGTCTAAACGAATAAACCGACTTCGATTTGGTATTTTTAGTGATAACTTCTTATGGTGCGTTGGGCATTTTTTAGAAGGAAAAAAATACCCATTGAACTCGTGACACTGTTACCGTAACCGTAACCGACACCACCTTGTATAAGTTTTCACTTCTGTCGGCACTCCCGGAGTGCCACTGTGTTTTTTAATCGAAAGCCTTGTCTGTTGGGATGTGTCCTAGCTATATTTGGTGAAAATCGGTTCAGCCATTCAAAAGTTATTGGGAGTGAACGCTTGAAAGTCGGGGTTACTTAATTTGTCTGGCAAATAAACTTGTTCTATGATTTTTTTTAAATTTTAAGACACCATTAATTAAAAAATCAAGTCACTAGAAAGCAACGGATGGGAACGGTAAGGAAAAAAGAGATTATTGGGATTTCAACTGTTATACATATTCATAAAGAATCTGAGTTCATATAACAGTTATATAGTTTTTCCAACTTACTTTCTTCCATAATACATATTATTATCATTGTCTATATCCGGTGTATGTAAGTGTTCAATAACCATAAACCATAAATAATAGCAAAATTTCTAATATAGCATAAAGCTTTTTTATTAAAAAGTAAAAATGTCAATAAGGACATTTGTGCCAAAAGATAAAGAGCACGGCTGGTCCAAGAGCTCTAACAGATCACATATACTTCAAATGATAGGCCATAATGTTATCTTAAAACGAGCCGAGGGGGATCAAATTATTTTTGGAAAATCTGTAGTTATGAACTACCAAAACAAAGACCCCTCACTAGTATCTACTTACTTACAAATGAGAGATCTTACTATACTGGACGTGAATATTTTCGGAAATGTTTGCCAAAATGAAACATATGTCAAATGAAGAGTATAAGTCTTGTTTTTAATAACACAGAAGATCATAAAAATCTGTATCGGTGGAGTTAAGTTATTAGCAACTAAAACTATGGAACCTTCGAAACATACCTAGATGATTTTATGATTTCAAACGACCTTCGAGGCGTAGTGGTTAACATGCTAGTTCGTCACTCCGGAGGTTCTGGGTTCAATCCCCAACCAGGGCAAGTTGGAAAAGATGTTTATCTATATACCTGGCGAGAAATAAGTAGTCCAGTGGTGTGGTGGCAGGCTTGTATTTGCGGTTTGTACAGGAGAGAGGCAATAATGCGAAAGAGGGTTCAGTTTTTTTTTTTTTTAATTGACATATATAGGTTGCCTCAGACGGCATCCTACTACTACTATCCTACTCTACCAGACACGGGTTCAGATAATAAAATTCGTTCCTTATATAGTAAATAGTAAACTGGCAATGACTTGTAATAGCAGTTTAGATGCTTTGTAGTGGTGCTTATAGAAGGTCATTCACAGTGTCATATGGTGACAAACAGATATCGTTTTTTACAATTTTAACAATACCTACTTTATTATAACATATACTTAGTATCATTGAGTTAGTATCCCATAACTCAAGTTATAAACTTATTTTGGGTTTAGCTCAATCAGTGTTATTTATCCCTATTTGTTTCTTTATTCTTAAAAATTTGATATGTACGAGTAAGTAGTAGGTTCTTTCTGTGTTATTAAAGATACTTATCTTTAATAACACAGAAAGAACATTAAAATGCGTACCGGTTAAGTTCTCCTGCACACTTTTAATTTTTTAGGAAAATCTGAAACAATTGTCTATGTTTCAACCATTTCACAGTTTTAAATGGTAATAACTCAACTCCACCGGGACAGATTTTTGTTTTTCTAATTGATGAAAGAGAAGATTAAAAACTTTTGTTCGACATATATTTTATTCCTGCACACTTTATTTTTTTAAGATAATCTAAAAAAATCGTCTATGTTTCAAACATTTATCAGTTTTAAATGCTAATAACTCAACTCCACCGGGACAGATTTTTATGTTTTTCTGGTTGATGAAAGAATAGATTAAAACCTTTCATTCGACATATATTTCATCCCTGCACACTTTCAATTTTTTAAGAAAATCTGAAACAATGGTTCATGTTACAACCATTTCACAGTTTTAAATGCTACTAACTGAACTCCACCGGGACAGATTTTTATGTTTTTCTGATTGATGAAAGAATAGATTAAAACCTTTCATTCGACATATATTTCATTCCTGTACACTTTTAATTTTTTAAGAAAATCTGAAACAATGGTTTATGTTTCAACCATTTCACAGTTTTAAATGCTAATAACTGAACTCCACCGGGACATATTTTATGTTTTTCCGATTGATAAAAGTGTAAATTAAAACTTTTCATTCGAGATATATTTCATACCTGCACACTTTATTGACGTGACAACGTCTTATAAATTGGTTAGCCGGGTGACACTTCAAGAAACTGCGTTACGCTCCGCTCACGTTATGCGCTCACAATGAGAGCGAGTGAGAGGCACTCGGGCATGGTTAGCCCGCCTAAGAGCGAGAGAGACAGACATAAAAAGACTTGTCACGTAAAACTTTCACCCGTATACCGACTTTACAGGCAACCAATTTTTTTTTTTAAGATAATCTAAAACAATCGTCTATGTTTCAAACATTTATCAGTTTTAAATGCTAATAACTCAACTCCACCGGAACAGATTTTTATGATGTTCTGCTTGATTCAAGAATAGATTAAAGTCTTTCATTTGATATATGTTTCATTCCTGCACACGTTCAATTACCGAAAATATTTGATGTCCAGTAATAGTCCAGTATTGATAGACCTCCCATTTGTACGTAGTCCTTTAGTGTGAAGGGTCTTAGTTTGGTCGTTAATAACTAAAGAGTTTTTGAAAATAATTTGATGCCTTTCGGACTATTTAAAGACTGCATTATGGCCTATTATTCAAGGTATGTGTGACCTTTCAGAGCTCTTGGACCAGATCTGCCCACTGTCCTTTCTCGCATTTAGATTTTTTTGTACCAGCATAACTATACATTACATTTTTCTGTATGAAATTATTATAAAAGTAATTATAAAATATAAAATATATACATACCTACATACACTTTCACGTCTTTAGCCCTAATGGGTCCGACAGAGCATTTTAGGTCTTGCGGCTCTAAGCAGACAGAGCCCAGGGCCGCAGGATCCAAAGGCCACTTTTAGTGTAATTGTGGGCGGTAAAGGTGGAACTAGGGAATCAGAATAGTGTTAAGGGTTGCTAGCCGCATCGCCTAGTAACATAATTCCCATTTTCGTCCATTCCCTCGATCGGCTTCTTCGATCTGCACGAGAAAATAACTAACTGGTACATTCTAAGTTTTTTTTCTTTCAAACTAGCATTGAAAATAAAATATAAAATAACAAACTACCGAAAAGAGTTTTTTTGTGGTAATGCATATAATGTCTTAGATTCTTCAGCATAAAGTAAAATTTCCTTAGATCATTTTAAAAACGGGCGCCACTAGACTCACTGGGTAAACGAGTATCTACATTTTGCACTTCAATAGTTTAAGTATATTAATAAACAAAGCCATTGGCGATCAAAGGGTGATTAGTGTTGGCTTGAGCACCTGCGGCTCGTAAATCTTAGCGATTAATATTAATTCATTATTGTTATTTGTGTATTATACTAGCTTGGAACTGGGGCCTTACTGGAAATTTTGCAATGTAAGTGTAATGGATACCAAATAAATTAGGTACATAATAAAAGAAGAAAGGTCGCCTTTAATCATTACTTTATATACAACGTGTAAGGGACATGGGTATGCGTTATAAATCGAATCACGGGCTATACAAGATCACTAAAGTATAATAAAATAAAATAAAACTCATGTGCACAAAATCTTAAACTATTAATACATCAAAGCTTGGAATATATTCAATGATCGGGTTATATTTAATGATCTAAAAAACAATGTATGAATTAGTTACCTACACAGCTGCTACAAAATTACACAATTTGAATGTCCTTTTTGACATTTTTACTTTTTAATAAAAAATGCTTTAAGCTATATAAGACTATAAGTACTAGAAATTTTGTTTGTGGTTATTTTTAATTATGGTCAAGTTTTTCTTAAAAAAGCAAATCAACCTACACCAAACGTAATAATATGTATTACAAAAGAAAGTAATGTAGTAAATATCTACGTTTTAAAACTGAATTAGGCACCTACTTACATATTTCAACCTCGAAGTTTTAATGCAGTTTTAAATATGAAATCCTGAGTAGCATATTGATAAGTCAAACCCGATCAATCCATAGAAAGTGCTTACGTGACTCCGTCGGTCCTGCAAAACACGTCAACTGAGCTTAAAATAAAATGCACGTACTTCGCTCAGATGAAATTCATGCACAAAAATGCAATGGCAAAAATTGTTATGTTCCGTTTATAATTAAAGTAATTACGTTTTTGGTGTAATATTAGTGTTGTTGTGAATATTAACGTTAATCAGAAAGTTGCCTTTATAAAGTTTAAAGTTTACTTAGTTTAGTTTCAAGATATTTCACAACAACATTGGCCACTTACACGCAAGAAAAACATAAAATTAAAAACAATACGAGTATTAACCATAAAAACCACAAAGAGTGTTTTTTTCCAGATAGAGATCTTTCAGTCAACCTTTAATTGAGAGGAAAAATTACAACGCTAGGCAAACAGAGCGAGTAGGTAGTAGGTACTGACAGTGCAATAAAGAAAACAAGTACACAACAGTTACTATTTACATACCTATCTAAATTACAAATATTGCACGCCTCATAAGCGGAGCGTTGAGGTATTGCACGCCTCATAAGCGGAGCGTTGAGGTAGTGCTCTACTCTCGACATGTCAAAAACCCAGTCTTTCGAAACTTAAATGACGTTTTATTTTTAATATAACACTTACAGGATAATATGAGTGCACTAATATGAAGTTAAATAATCTGTCTAGCACATATGGTACATTTTATAAACAATTAATTTGTTTAATATAATAAATAATAACATTAAAACTAATCATTCTTGGACGTCCGTAAGTCTGTGTTTATGTGACCATGTATGTGGCAGAGAAATTGGTCGAAAAATTTATCTTACCAGAATACTTTTGTTTTTAATATATAAAGTATTACACTATGCTGATTCCTAGTTAATATTAGCGTTCTAAGTACTGTCGTTTAATTATAATTTATAAAAAACTAATATACCACTGTATAAAAAAAATTAGATTATGAGGCGTGCACTTTTGGATTTTCCAAACTATTTAATGAATAATTTCGCTATGAGTAAGATTCGAACTCACGCCCCTCACATACTGTGACTACCGTGCACTTTCAATTGCACGACCGTGACTTCAAATCCCCCTGACAAATTTCCTCATCACATATTAATTATTAATTTATACAGCATTATGTACAGCAACGCTCAAAACCATATTGAAAAATTTCGTCACGAGTGAATTTAGTTTAGTTGTAATGCTGAAAAAAACAATAATTTAACTATTTACACTAAACTACATACTGTCACAAATAACTATTTATAAACAACTAGCTTATGCCCGCGGCTTCGCTCGCGTCCTTTCTTAGCGGATGCTTACGTCATAATATCTACCTGCATGCCAAATTTCAGTCCGATCCGTCCAGTGGTTTGGGCTGTGCGTTGATAGATCACTATGTCAGTCAGTCAGTCACCTTTGAGTTATATATATATATTTAGATTAATTTATCAAGGGAAGCCGAAAAAGCTAAAAGGAAGGCATACCATGGCTTCGAAACAATACAACTGCGAGTAAGTACAGATACATTATTTTAAGTCCGCCTTTGTACCAATAATTTCTTTGTTTGTTATTTTTAGGGTTCCGTACAAAAAATGAAAAAACGGAACCCTTATAGGATCACTCGTGCGTCTGTCTGTCGGTCCGTCTGTCACAGCCAATTTGCTCCGAATCTACTGGACCGAATCAGGTGTAGGATGGTGTAATCCTATGATCGAAACACATATGTGCAAAGTAAAAATGTTTTTTTTAAAAAGGGTCATTTTAAGGGGATAAATTAGGGAATTGAAAAAAAAAGTTTCGCAAACATTACTGTGTCATATACCAAATGAAAGGGCTTGTTATGAGTTTATAAATAGTTTTGATTTTATACATGAAAGAAGACGAAAATTGACCATTCCCTCCCCTGATCTCCGAAACTACTAAGCCTAAAATTTTGAAAAAAATACGAAATATAGTTCATTGCTTGTAGATTACAGGAAAACCTATAAGAATTCAATCAATTGTACGGAACCCTCTCCACTCGAGTTTAACTCGCACTTGGCCGGATTTTTTTATGAGTTATTGTGGTGCAATAAAGGTAATTTGTATTGTATTGTATTATCGGGTCTTTATCCCCAGCGGGGCAGACAGCGTAGTTTAAATTTTGCAGCACTAAGCAGATGCAAGATCTAAAGGCCACTTTGAGCGTTATGGTGGGCGAGAAGATAGATGGAAACATTCTACATTTTTTCCTCTCTTCCCGACCACGCGAGTAAGTAACGTGCTAAAACAGGAGAGAGACCCCAATTCCTAGATTTCTATCAAAACAAAAGAACAAGGTAACTAGAGCGAGACATAAAATAAATCGCGTACAGAAATCACCCTGACTCGCCTTAGTGGCGTTATTACCGGCCCATATGTTCCGCAGCACCCACGTGGGGTGTTAATCTCATTAGGCACTGTCGCGGCTCAACCACTTGTTTTCATTTATAAGGGAATGGGCGTCATTACGGCATAGAGCGAAGTGCTGTTAGCCATTATACCTTAAAATGGACATTATTCTTGCTTTCGTCTTATGTTTCGTCCTAAATTTTGTTAGCGAGCGCATTTTATTTAGATTTGTGTTAGAATTACTTTGTTTTTCTAGGTGTTTAGAAAGAAAATTTAAAGTGAATAGAGTTGAACATTTTTGCATTTGACGAGATGAAAATGAAATTTGTAATTGACACTTCTATTTATTTATTTAATTAAGTTTATTGCACACAATCTCATATTTGATTGATTACAATGGGTCAAACTTAACGCTATGCATCATCTACCAGTTTGCCTTTGGGACACATCGAGAAGTTGGTAGAAGGGGTGCAAGTTGAAGCACTATTACAATACAACATTCTTACATAATATTACACAATAAATACATATACTTAACATAAATATTATTAATTTCAACATAATTTTATTAAATAATACATGAAAAGATTTATAACAATACATACATACATATATATCCACAGAAACATTAAATAAATACCATACGTATATACTAAACCATATACATACATACACATATTTATATATTATATACAGCAGAGAGAGTTTAATTTGATTCCAGATAATATTTCTTGACCAGCATTTTGAAATTATCACGATTGTATGATCTCGTAATGCTATCAGGGAGCCGCCGAAACTGCCAAACCGATGCATGGTCCAATTTTGATGAAATTTGGTAGGCATGTAGGAAATATCAATAGAATTTTCAAATTCGTTGAGCATCAAAATCGGTTCAGTAGTTTTTGAAATTTCTATGACTTTATCAAATGTTTCATCTAGTGTGTACTGTGTTCTTTGGTTAGCCAGTTTATAAACATCAATATATCGGTATTATTAACTTGTATTTTTTTTAAAGCAAGTAAGACCATGATACTATTATTTTTTTCCAAGAAAAATATGTGACTGCGGTACAACTGCGGTAAAAAATACCGACTTCTGTTTTCTGAGTTGATCGCGCGTTCTACCTACTCGTTTATAAAATAAACATCGTAATCTAACGTTTTTTGTAATTTTATCACTTCTAACAATTTTAACTGAAATAAGACATTTAAATTCATAATCAACCTGTAAAGTTGGGTACAAGAGAAGGCCTTATCGCCGAAGCAATATCTTGAAGGCGTGCAAAGTAAATAAATATATTAACAGATGGCATATTTATATACAACGTGTAAGGGACGTATGCACAATAAATCGATCTACGGGCTATATTAGATCACTGTAGTATTTTAATATCAAAATAAAAGAATTAAAAGAAAAAAAATCGTCATTCCTAAATAATTTGCCCGGGCGGCTGCACAATTTTGTATGGAAATGCCGTTTTTTTTTTTGTTTTTTACTGTTATTTTAATATTATAATGTTATTAAAATAACAGTATTTTATTTATTTATTTTTGTATAACTATAGTGATCTAGCCCATGGCGTACACGTAATTAATAAAATAAATAAATGATCCATATACAATATATACATAAATATAGGTATATACTTATTTGAAATAAAATAATGGTTGATTAATGAGCACAAGAAATTGAATTTCATCGTTTGATAAATCAAATCAATATTTGTTCTAATGAAACGAAATGAAATATAAGACCTCTTGTCGACCTCCATCAAAGCCTGCACATGATAACGAGGACATTTTGATTAGAAATTGCTTTTTTCATCAAATGGCAATGATTCTGGGAATTGAACATCTGCTCTTAATTTTTTTTAATAAGGAAGTTTAATCTCTATGTAAAGTGATTCTTTTATTTGTCAATAAACTCCAAAAAATTTAATTAATTGTATGTATGAAACTCCTGAAAACTGAACTATATGTATAAAAATATATACTTAAGGCCGTACCTGAATTTTCCGGGGTCCAGTGGCAGCACTGGTCTCCGTTTTCGTTGAAATGATTTTTTTTAAATGGTGGCAGCCCCATTTTAAAAAAATCATTTCAACGAAAACGGAGACATCATTTAGAAAAAGAGAAAGTTAAGCTTTACTACGCACATTTGCGAAAAACGGCCACTTTTGGCAAATGTGCGTAGTAAAGCTTAACGTTCTCATTATAAACTGTAAACAGTTGTTCATAAAATACTTTGAAAGGTTATCTAGGATTTGATAGTTGCAAAATTTTAAATGATGTCTCCGTTTTCTTTGAAATGATTTATTTTAAATGGGGGCAGCACTGGACCCCGGAAAATTTAGGTACGGCCTTAATACAAAATAATTCAATCAATAAATGTATAAAAAATTAAAACAAATATAATAAGTATTATTGAATTATACAGCTTTACAATGCTCGGAACAATATCTAAATTAAAAATCTTCTTCTGCATCTAAGCGCGTTCCCGCTTGCATCTTCAGCTGTGCTGCTTCGGAGCCCAGGGTACGCTTTCCCGCTTTTTCTTCTCCAAATATAACATGCATGTCACCCAAGGATGCCAAAGACCTTGCGAAGTGGAGAAGTATTAGCCGGAACAGTTAAAAAGGTTTGGCTATAGTTTACGACCAGCCGCCTGCCCGACGTTAACCCTCCTTGGGAATGCAATCATAGCACAAGATGTTTGTGCTTAATCCTAAGTCGCCTCTTACGACATCCACAGGAAGAGATGGAGTGGTCCTATTCTAACCCGGGACCACACGGGTAATATCTAAATTAAAATTATGTGATGAGACATCTCACACATGCGTGGCGAAATTTTTCATCACATAATTTTCAATTAGAAATATAATAAATACTTTTAAACTATCGCGTTGCATTATTATTAAATTAATGCATACGTGGTCTACGTTCGGTGAAACCCGAACGAAACGTCAGCAAAATAAATAAAAAAAGGTACGTTTCGCGTTAATTCCCGTATGCATTAATTTAATAGAAATATAATAATAATAATTAATCAAAATTCCTACCCCGAATCGTACCCGGCTCAAAAGTACCCATTACGCTTGCTGCGTTTCATTTTTGAATGGCAATGGATATTTTTGGAGCTAGGTACCACACATAGTGTTGTACATTACCTACCCTCAGTCATTTTAAATAAAGATATTAAGTACGACATTCAAGAAAAACAGTACACAAAGCTCGTATGCTCGACAGAAATAATTATTTTTACATCACGATAAATGATAAACACCAATTGAAAAGCAAAAGAAAGTATATAAATCCGATTGCTACACCGTAATTTCTAATTTTTAAGATCGCAGTTACGCACCTTTAATAAATAATTTATTTCTACATGACTGTGCAATATGTATTTACTTTGCCTACTTAGGCATTAGTTATTTTATTTATTTGATTTCATTACAGTTCATTTAACAAGCTCATTTTACAAGCGTAATTAAGTAATTAACGTTATTGAAGCGAGTATTATGTTCTACTCCCATTTAGAATTAAATATGAGTTGAAATTAGTGAAATAACCGAAGTATTTCGAGTTTCAATTTACAAGAAATTGCGAGAAAATAAGACCAACTTTAACAGTCGTATTTCAGAATTTTTACTCAGAGCTAGTGATGGCTCGAGATATTTAATCAAACGGTAAATGGGCATGAAATGGATGAGCAATAATAACACACTACTAATTTAACGGCTGAAAGCTGGTTTAAAAAATCGCGAAGCGTATAATGTTACAGTATGTAACTATCTTTTTATAGAATTTAATTTATACTTATAAATTTAATGGGAAGAGAACAAAGTTAAGGGTCGGCACCATGTAAACTGGGTTTTTGAACAACAACTGACGATTTTCTTGGCAAGATACTTTAACTGCTACATGTCGCAAAGAATCTTACGACAAAAAATAAAGTATACATAATTTTTATTAATACAATTTTTATATTGAATATCGGATAGACTACGACCTGCATAACGCGTGATCGTGTGGTACTCGTACCCGGCAGAGTAGAATAGGACCACTCAAAGTCTTCCCGTGGATGTTGTAGAAGGAAGACTTAGGAAACACAAGCTAAACAAAGCTTATAAACATCAATGAGACCTGAGAGTGGGTCATGCTCCTGCAGTGGAGACTAAAAAAGACCCAATTTAAATATATACGATACGATAAACGAACATAAATATGCCAGTACAATTCGCGAGTATCGAACGTTTATTAAGTCTGCCGCAAACGCCTCGACATAAGCCCATCACTACTGAGAGCAATGAAAAGGAACGCATTACGGCCGCACTTTAAATTCTCGTTTCAATGGTTCCGTTCCTTAAAAACCGAGGTGCTCGAGACCACAGCTGTTTCCCTTATTATGCTAACGATAATGTGACACTAACTCTGAATTACTGCGCCACGGCTGAAAGTTGCCTCGGTAATCCACCTTCCCTGTTTTACGTGAGTTATTGAATCCTCCCATAAAGACCATTATAAACATATTTGTTGTACGAGAACAAATGGTTTAACTTTTGTATCTTTTTAAGTCGTAATTAATATTTTTGTAATAAGTTGAATTTATTCCATATAACAAGCTGTACGATTGGTCTTTAAAATTAATGATCTATCTATATTCTAGCTTCATCTATTTGCTGTGAGAAAAATATGCTTTGTTGGTCTTCATCGCACTCTAGGGGTAAAACTAATCTATCTAAATATTTTTTTAATGGAAACTTAAAACAAAACAAAGTAGCTTTCCACCGTTTGTCCCTTTGTATGTATGTATGTATGAATGTATGTACGTTGAGATCTTTTAAGCTACGTAACGGATTTTAATGCGGTTTTCATTAATAAATAAAATGAACAAGAACATTTACATGTATAATAAACAGCCGTGCAAAGGCACAGCACATATAACAATGGCTAGTAAAAATCCTATTAATTGTAGTCGCCATTACGAGTACACTGGCTGTAATAACCTGAATGTTTCTTAACAGCAGGTGTGCTCCATACATTAACATCCAATTTAATTGCAGTTTAAAGTAACATCCAAATAAATTGCAGTATAAAGTAACTACTAAACAGCTAGGTATACATACTCTCTGTTACTAGTTACTCGAGATCGTTTGCATAAAATACAATCATAGGAATTAAATACTAATACGAGTAGAAATGACATCGTTAACATTTTTTTGTAACGCATCTACTCTCGTAGGACACTGCTGCCAGTGAAATTTGTTTGTTTGTTTAATTTCTTTATTGCACAAAATTACATTTAAATGTACATTATTTAATACAAAGGGAAATTTGTCAGTGTCTGCACATAATACATAAAAGTACAAGTATCTTTCAAATTAAATTATACCTAATGCTTATTAAATTATAATTATTTGTATCTAAGACTATTAAACAAATAAATATGAGGTCATTTGTAAATGGTCTTTTTGATTAGGTGTAATACTACCAAGCTTCCGCGATTTAAATATGTAGAGAAAAGTCAAAGTGATAGCTCTACTTAAACCTGGGAAGCCACCATGAGATCACAAGAGCTACAAGCCGATATACTTACTATTAAAAAAAAACGACGGGTTGCACTTCGGGAGTGCCAGCAGAAGTGAAAACTTGAATATTAACGTTGTGCAGTTTTGATATTTTGGAATGGTTAGGGAATAATTTTGCACAAATTGCTTTAATTATCAGTATAAAAGTACTATAATTTATGTGGTAGAATACAATATTTATTTATTGCGCTATCGTACACAAACATGACAATTTATATTACATTAAAAAGTTTATCTCTCAGCTAAACGAAACAGCAGGCACAGGCATACATTTTCGCCGCGCCGTAGAAAGAGAGGGGGATACTTCCTCTCCTACGCCGAGCCGGCTGTCTACTCTCCATCCGTCTTACGAATTTTCGATCAGGACACGTGTCCTGACGCGAGTTTAACATTTATTACCCATTACAAAAAAAGTGCACAACGCCGCTAAAGAAGTTTTAACTTCAAAAAAAATATATTTCATTTTGAACTTTTGACATGAGAAGAAGTCGAATAAGTTTAAATATTTCAAGCGTAATTCCAGTCAAAGATTCTAGAAAACTTTCAATAATATTGTTTTTCATAGAAACTACGATCATCTAGGCTGACTGCGGCAATAATGAAAATAAGGAAAGTAGTGGAATGGAAAATAAAAATCATGATAAACATGACAAGCTCGAATGCGATCTTTTTTTTTCAAATTGTATAACGCCTACAGGGGCGTGTGTTCAAACCGTTTTCAAGTGAAGTATTTGAATGAATAAATTAAAAATATTAGTCATTGCCGGTTAAAACTAGTAGTGACCAAAACAACTTCAAATGATTATGAAAATAACGAATACACATTTTAATAATTACAAATATAGTAAAATCGGCTTCTAATAATTACGCAATTATTTAAGATTGATAAATAAACCGTGCGCCACTGGCTTAGGTCGGCATATTTAAGGCCTTGATGACGTCACTATTATGAATTAACTCTTAGACTCTCTTTGAGTAAAATAAATTTTAAACAGCCGGTCGTTTGCCTAATCGTTATCTCCATTAGTCGGAATGGAATTCTCACCTGCTGTTTTTAATGCACTCACTTTAGGCACAGGATAAGCTAAAAACAAAATGCTTTTGGGGAACGAACAAAACGTAGATGAACCATCTGACCAAACGTTTCGGTGGCGAATGTATTATACTTCCACTTAACTTTAATTAATATTTTTGAGTTTTGCGCATTGCTATCTTTTTCATATTTTTTTCTTTTACATTGATAAATGTGTCAAACTGTAGCGCATTACCATATTTGATATGTATTTAGACTTTTTAGGCATATCTTATCTCTATTTGGTAACAAATATAAATAAATAAATATAAATATAAGGACAAATCACACTGATTGAGCTAGCCCCAAAGTAAGTTTTAAACTTGTGTTATGTGATACTAACTTAACGATACTATATTTTTATAATAATTACATATATATATACATAAACACCCAAGACCCAGGACAATTTGAAAAAGGCCATTTTCCAACTTGCCCTGGCATATTTAGGAACTTGCATATTTAGGTATGTGTTTTTTAGGGAAAATAATCTAGACACCTGGTTTGGTGATCAAAAAATCACTATTTTAATTTACTTGTCAAAATATGGTTGTTATCCGTTTTGTATAGTAATAAAGAAATTAAGTGAAATGACCACCGGTTTATCTTCTGGCGCTAATAGCACAGAATAAATAATACTAACGTACAGAAGTCTCACTCAGCAAAGAAATTCAAAGAAATATGTACTCAATGTGGCTAGCGATATGGTTTAATTTAGCTCACGTCTAGATACCTAGACATCCATTGCAAGCCAATTTCATTCTTATTACTCTGGACAATTTGGACGGTGCGTATAACTGAATTTACCACCAGAGGGGCCGCATGCGCGCATAGTAAAAATGTAGGTAAATTTTCGATACTTCAACGAGGAGTGACACAGGCCTGCTAATAGTAAATGCTGATCGAGGTTAATATACGAGAATTTTACCTATTCAATTTATAACAGAGAGTCGCATTGTCATGGGACAACAATACCGCTTGCAATATCAGGTACAACACTAGACGGACTTATAAAAACTTCAACGAGAACACTAGGAAGCCAAAGAAGCACTCTTTACATAATTCTATTATATTTTATAAGAATTTTTTTGCATTGAAGTTTCTTTCCAGTACTTATGTAAAATAAAGACAGGAAATACACGATGCACTGCAAAACAATGCGGTCTTTCTATTCCTCTATCTTCATCGAGAACTAGAAGTTGGAGTTCCGAAGTCTCTACAAGGAACTCATATAGTTACTTTAGGGCTAGCTTAATCAGTGTGATTTGTCCCTATATATTTATTTATACTTTCGTAATTAATTGAAACCAAGCCTTCTTCACTTTAATCAGCTTTCAATTTATCAAATATGAATTAAGTTGAATACCACACTTCTGAATAGTGGGTAGTAATGAAGATTTACGCATGCTTGAAATGCGTGTAATATTTGACGAGAAAATTCGTCGGGGTGATTCGAAGTCACGATAGCACAATAGGTAGTGCACTCACGGCGTAAGCGTGATGGTCGTGGGTTCGAGTCCCACTCGTGGCGGATTTTTTCATCACATATTTTAAATTTGGATGTAATTTTCCATGGGTAATAAATATTGCATATGCTGACAAAGTGGTAAAAAAATTTGGGTAGCTCTCTATTCTGCACATAAAGTGGGGATAATATTTTTTTTCGCGTGTACCTCTTATTTAGGGTTAACGTTGAAAAGTTGAGTGTCCCCCTCACCTTCCTAAAAGTTAAGCTGTTAGTTTGAAAAATCTTTGAAATATTGTAATAGTAGTATTGAACATTAAAGAAAAAATATGACGGCTAAGTTAGTTAATTTAAGAGTTATAGCCGCCTAATTTATAAAATATACCTATTTGAAAAACTTCGAACGAAATAGATTATTCTAGAAAATAATTACTAAGATGGAGTTGCAACTTTGTTGAAGTCGATAATAAATATGTAAAATTAGGAAAATAAGGTCCACATGTCGTAACGAGTAACTTCGAAACTCTACTCTAAGTGTGTCCCTACACAAATGCCAGTTATTTTAATGGCATATCGATATTACTAATCATTACTTGTCAAATTTCTATTTTAATTTGTTATTCATTTTGTTAACCACAATAAAGTAACTAATCGTTTTGGTATTTGAACAAAGAAATAAATTCACCATTGTTTCAAATTAAATAGAAATTAGAAGCTTATCGAAAATCAATATAATAGAGACGTGCCCATTTACTTACGAGTAAATACCGTACATACTGTTATATAATGCATATAGTACAGAAAGGTGCGCAAGTTTCTAATCAAGTAAATTTTTTTTCTTCGCACAAATAAAGCAACACGCGCTTTTTAAAAAAATTTCGAAGCCGTGGACCGGCAGCGCTCAATACCAAATATAATATAATTACTAAAGTAACAGATACCCAACGTACCTACTATTACATATAATACATATCTAGATATGTATATTTGACCCTATTACCTACGATTATAATAAATAATTAAAAATTAATTTGTATTCGGATGTGTCCCTCGACAAACATTGCGGTTATATCCGTAGGTTATATCCTAACCCTTTACATTAAATTACCCTCGCTAAAGACCATTCGGAATATTACTAAAGTTTTATTACGGGATGATAAATGAGACCAGAGTTATTAAACACATTATAGGTAAAAAGTTTCACGTGCCAGATATTATTAATGAAACGGCAGCCATCGCGTTTGTATTATTAAGAAAATTGAGAGAATTAATGACGTTGGTTGATTAAGAAGGTAAAAAGGCCACAAAAAGAAATAAGGGGGATAGATGAATTGTTAAAGAGACATGCTGGGAAGATTATATCTACTTTAATATTATATCTAAATTAGCTTAAAAATTATATGAGTCAGGAGGTAAAAAATGCCAATTGATTTAATTATTATTGGGTTTTCTATTAGGTGGACTTGGTGTGAAAATTAGAATATGTATTAAAATTTAAGTTAAGTTGTCAAAATAATGTTTTACAAAAATCTTATATCTTTTATTAGGCACAAATATTTTTTAGTCCACATCCACATTGTCTTATATCTGCAATCGGATGTTGTCACAGAAAGTCACACAAAATGGCTGCTTCTATATCCCCCTTTTTTTAAGCCCTTTCATTTCCACCATTGAATGAAATATGTTCACAAAAGTTACGGTTTCTAATCTGTCCATGATGGCGAGTACATGGAACAAAAACCAAGATTCTAGGTTAAGATTTATGTTGCAATAAAACGGAACGCTGGAATCGCTCCATCCGCTGAATCTATTTGCACATAAAAGGAACTGGGAATCCCGATTGTCAAACACTTCATACTTATGCCTACTTTACGGTAATTCCACCTGCACTTAAATATTATAGCGATTCTCTCTTTGACTTGACACATTTGGAGGAAAGTTTTTATGGTTTTAAAATGGTATTTAAGATTTATGTACATTTGTCTAGTTTTATATCCTGTTCTTATTCTCAAATGTTATTTGAAAGAATAATGAAAATATTTTATCTATTTATTTATTTATGTTTTCTACACAGTCAATGTTTTCAGCGGTGGTCTGAACGTAAATTTGTAAATCATCCGCGTAGAATTGATAAGTACAGCTAATATAAAAATTATATGAAGTTTATAATAATATGATTTTTTCGATTATAGTTTAACTCAAAATTTATTCGTAGTAGTGTGACAAAAGTACATAATATTCACAAAAACGTTTGAGTTACTTGTTAATTTTTTTTATAAGTATTAATTTAGGTTTCTATTCACCTATTCCTACTCTACATCACGGTGCCACAGCACACGGCCTCTAATCTGTCGATGATGGCGAGTACACGGAACAAAAACCGAGGCGCTAGGTAAAGATTTATGTTCCAATGAAATGGACCACTGGAATCGCACCAGCCACCGAGTCTATTCGCACATAAAGGGATCTAGATCACAGGGCAATTCCATCTGCACTTGCATATAATGGCGCAATAGTGCGATTTGTGGCGCTATGTTGAAAAAACAGAGGCCCGATGCCAATGTGGTCAGTCCGATCAGACCATGCAGCACCTTCTCTCGTGTCCTTTGTGCCCGACCAGCTGCACGAGACACGACCTGTACACGGAATCGGAAAGTGGCATAAGAGTGGCGACTTACTGGAGGAACAAAATATAATGTGTCTTTGAGCCAATCGACACGAAAAGAAGAAGATAGTGCGATTCCTTCTTTTATTTTACTGCGAACTTTTAATGTCGGGTATATCGAGCGATGCATTCGGAAGAAATCACTATGTCTACGTTTGAACGGTTTAACGACTTTTTTTTAGATTTATGTGAATAGGCCTCGTTATTCCATATCATGAACTTGTGCGCAAAAGTTAATTTAAAGAATAAAAAATATAATATACATAAATACATACATATTATCACGCGTATTTTCTAAAGGGGTAGGCAGCGACTAATAGAACTCTATCGCTATTATATAAAATGTATAAACTGCTTTACTCGTTGTGTCTAAAAAAGTACATGCAAAATGTTGAGTTACTTGTTAACTTTTTAAATTACATACACATAGACCTCCTATTTCTACTCGACAATACTATATACATTGTCTACACAGCATAAACCTCCGGTCATCTCTACACAGCCTCTAATCTGTCGATGATGGCGAGTACACGGAACAAAAACCGAGGCGCTAGGTAAAGATTTATGTTCCAATAAAATGGACCACTGGAATCGCTCCAGCCGCCGAATCTATTCGCACATAAAGGGAACTAGAAATCCTGATTGCCGAAACTTCACTCGCCAACTTTATGGCGATCCCACCTGCACTAAGATAGAAGCACAAAACTGCAATTGCCTTCATTGGTTCGGAGGCGAACTTTTTGTCTCTAATATTTAGAATGTTGCATTCAGAGAAAAAGTGATTTGTAACTGTAAAGCGGCGTAAACTTAGCTGTAAGTAACGATTTGACAAAGTGACTATTATTATGAGATATTATAAATATCCTATGATAATAAAGATATTTTGAATTGAACTGTATTTACTAAAAAAAAATATTACTATTTTGAATACTCGTATATGTGTGTAGTAGGTATACATACCTAGTTGTTTTATTTAGTTGATGCACTAAACTATTTTAATTTAATAATATTATCTTTAATCTCATTAAATTTTTAAGGTTCCGTAACTTAAAAGGTAAAAACAGAACACTTGTAGAATCGCTTACTTGTCTGTCGGTTTGTCTGTCCCAGAATTTTAGTTTTAAAAATTATAAAATTCTAAACTATGTTTTTTGAGATCAATATTCACGTAAGAATGAGAGTTGCTTAATTTCTTTTACATGCAGCATCCGGGTCTCAGCTTAACCATTCACTGAGAGCACAGTATGATGTGGATGTACCACAAAAGATCTGTAATACAGCGTGTTAATGAATTAACGCAAAACCTCTGAGATGGTACCTTTGCCCATGAAACTGAATATCTTTTGTTCTAAAACTTTCACGAAACCAAAAAATAAATAGAATTTTCATACAAACTAATCAGCTGATCGAGTCAATTTGTATGAAAATCCGAATTTTATTTTTGGCATTTTGGAAATGTTATAGAACAAAACTTGTTCCAGGTACCATAGAGGTCTTGCGTTAGTTCATTAAAACACGTTGTATGTGTACTCGTATTGTGTAGTATAGGTATAGTTGTTTCATTTTGTTAATACAATAAACCATATTAAAATACAATAACTTATTGATATCATTTAGAACAATGTTTAAAGAGACCAATACCTATACACGTACAGATCAGTTACGCAAACCGTGTGGTTTTCGGCCTAGAATAGGACCACTCCATCTCTTCCTATGGATGTCGTTAGAGGCAACTAAAGGAATAAGCACAAACATCTTGTGCTACTTCTGCATTCCCAAGGAAGGTTGCCAACAGGCGGCGGCCGGTTGTAAAACTTCTCGCAAAAATGCATTCTCAAAGAGGGTTGACGTCAGGCAGGCGGCCGGTCGTAAAACTATAGCCAAATCGTTTAAACTGCTATTTCTTCTCTACTTCGCTAGGTCTTTGGTATTCTTAATGACATGCATAACATATTTAAAGGGGAGAAAAAATGGGAACCTGAACCTGAACTTTAGGCTCTGAAGCTGTGCTAGCTGAGGATGCAACTGGGAACGAGCTTAGAAGAAGAAGAAGTACGGATCAGTAATGACCACGCAGCACCCAGCTCCCTGCTTTGCTTACCCATCCACTCTCAAGCACAGCATAAAATTACGTCTACAAAATATCTGTAATCTTTGTAAGTATCATGTATTTAATAATTGTAACATGGGTTTAATCAGATACCTTACTTGTAATAGTGGGTAGTAGTGTTGGTGACGCAAGCCTAGTGCGTGAAGGAATATTGAATGGTGGCGAAATTCGGCGTGCGGAGTTGAACACGTGATGGCTCAGATGGTAAGAGCATAGTCGTATTGAGACTAAGGTCGCGGCTTCAAGTCCTGCTCACGTGGTATTTTTTCACCATTTCTTATTTCATTATTTAATTTGAGTACTTTAGTATTGCATCTATACGACACGGCGTCAACTTTCTCCTTTACTTGATCTATAAATGCTCTTCTTGGTCTTCCCTTTCCTCTTCTTACTCCTTTTCCTTGTCAAGGGGATGGCTCAAGAGAAAGAGACATGGAAACTACTCCACCGACAAGAATGTAGTTCTTAAATTATAGATAGATAGTACTGCATCTTGATTGCCTAAGGAACCCTATAAAAATATCTGTAATCTGTCCATGATGGCGAGTAGGTACAGGGAACAAAACCGAGGCGCTAGGTAAGGATTTATGTCCCAATAAAGTGCACTGCGCTGGAATCGCTCCAGCCGCCAAATCTATTCGCACATAGAAAGAACTAGAAATCCCGATTGCCGAAACTTCACATTCGCTGTCTTTACTGCGATTGCACCTGCACACGGATAGTGGCTCTTTCCTAATAACGGGAAAGATGCGTTCAGAGGAAAGTTTGTTTATACTACTTTTTAACCGACGTCAAAAAAGGAGGAGGTTCTCAATTCATCATTCATCATCATCATTTGAGCCGCATAACGTACAGTGCTGGACATAGGCCTCTCCCAAGGATTTCCAAAATGACCGATCTAGAGCGGCCTGCGCCCAGCGCTTTCCAGCGACCATGGTCAGATCGTCTGACCACCTTGTGGGTGGGTGTCCTGCACTTCGCTAGCCAGTACGTGGTCACCATTCGAGAACCTATCTGGCCATCGGTTCGTCGCGCTATGTGTCCCGCCCACTGCCTATATTAGTGACTTTTGTTTTCTTCATCAGAATCTTTTATGTTTTTATTTATGTATGTTCCCAGATTCTCTTTTTTTGTTTGAAAGGGTGCTTGTCAAGTGGTGCCATAGGAATTTTATTAAAATCAGTTGTGTAGTTTAGTGTTAAAGTCGGTTTTTAGTTTTGAAAAATTATGAATGATATTAGTTGGTATATTATTGTACTTATGCTATGGTACATCACAAGGTTCTCATGCGATGTTATCTTTTTAATTTAAACGAAATCTATTCGATTATTATACCCTAAGCTCAGCATGAACCTTCGTTCACAAAAGTTAACGATATCTAATCTGTCCATAATAAAATAACGGAACAAAAACCTAGGCTAGGTAAGGATTTATGTCCCATTAAAATACGCCGCTGGAATCGTTCCAGCGGCCGAATCTATTCACACATAAAGGGAACTAGAAATGTCGATTGCCGAAACTTAACAGTGAACGCCAGGATAGCACATGTAGTGTAATATCTACACTCGCCGACTTTACGGCAATCCCACCTGCACTCACATATTGGAGCAATACTGAAATTACATTTCTTAATCAGACAACATTTGTTTTTGCTTTTCTTGAAGCTGATAAATTTTGTTAATATCCTTTGCCCAGTTGTGGGACATAACAGCCACAGGCTAGTAAAAAAAATATATCCAATAAAAATTAAACTAAATAGGTTTACATGGATTGTAGCAAAGTAATGATTTATAACTTAGGAGCTTGATGGCCTGGTGAGAACACGCTTTAAGCATCCCCAGGCATAGTCCGCACGGATGGGTGACAACAAGTCGCATAGAATTATCTTGACCTTTTCCATGCCTGGAATTGGTTTCGGCTTTCATCGTTCTATAGCAGTAGTCAAGATATGTCAGATGCCTTGAGGCAGAAAATGCTGACAACAATGAACCACTACGAGAAACGTTTGATAATCCCTACGTACTCATAGATAGGTATATCAAAAACAAGTTACACAAACGTAGATACACTTACGTTTTTATTCCTAACGTGTAACTGTACGGAACCCTAAAAAGGAAAAAACGGAACCCTTATAGGATCACTTTGTTGTCCGTCTGTCTGTCGGTCAAGATCCTTTTGGTCAGAAACGCATAGAGGTATCAAGCTGAAATTGATATCAAATACTCAAGTCTAGTGTCCCTTGGAGCTGTAAAAAAATTTAAATTCTAAGCCAGTGCGATCAAAAGATATAGCCGTTTATGCCGCAAATTTTCGACACTTCTTCGGTACTTCTCGTGAACTCAGAATCTTGAAATTTGGTACGAAGCAATGTCTTATAGCACAGATAAAGGAAAAATTATGAAAAGCATAAATTTTTAATTATATCAAATAAAAAAAATATTTTTAATAGTTTTAAACTTACTTAGGTATATACTCGTCCCTACAGGTTTGTACGAAACCCTCAGTGCGCGAGTCCGACTTGCACTTGGCCGGTTTTTTATATCAAAAATAACAATTTTGCACAGTAAAAATAACAGCGGATTGCAAGAATTATTTTTAGATTTACCACTCTTTGTGAACTCGATACGATTGTACATAACGAAGGCAAAGGATGAATCAAATGAAGCGTACCATTAAAATGCCAATCTGTTTTGATCCGACGCCCTGTGTGGTTTTTCTGGAATTTAATTAGCTGTAGTTGGATAATGTTTATGGAGACACATTGGAGAAAAAAACATTTTAAAAGACTTTTTATAGCGACTAGGATAAAGTTGCGAAAGGAAGAATCAAAGTTTTGTCATTGATCTAATTTAAAAATATGTGATGGAGAATTTCGCCACAAGTGAGATACGAACTCACGCGTGAGTGCGGAGTGTTGAAGAAGGTTAACATCTATATGTAAAAGAGTTTTCTCTTATAACCTCAGTTATCTATATATAGTGGTTGATTTCTTTTTATATTTTATGTCAAGTTTTTCAGCTGTTTTGTCTTCTTTTACTTTTTGTTCTGTCAACAATAAAACTCAATGTTAATGTCCAACAAATATTTTATTTCGTAATTAAATAAAATTTTTGATTTCAGTTTACTGCTGTGCAATATCTGCATGAGTCATGCTCATGACATTGTCATGTACATTTTTCCAGAGGGAAAATATCAAAGAACTTGTACCAAATTAGCTCAGACAAATTAGTAAAAATTATTTGGAAAATATGTATAGTCTTTGGTTTAAGGTGAAGATATAGGCAAACGACCTTGAAGTGGCGCCCTCATTTGAAATAAATTGTTAACTCGTAAATATGGAGATAATTTCCATATTACTCTTCGTCATGCACTAGATAGCCCTTTAAATTATTTTATAAACCACCGTTGAAAGTATTTACATTAGTCCGTCTAGCTTTAAAACTTGCCTCCGCCAAAAGTGGCCACGGCAAGTTTTAAAGCTAGATGGATCACCAATAATAGTTTTAACGGCAGTTCATAAAATAATTTAAAGGGCTATCTAGTGCATGACGTAGAGAAATATGGAAATTATCACCATATTAACGAGTTAACAATTTATTTCACACTTCAAGGCCATTTGCCTATATCTTCGCCTTAAATTCCCGTGCTAAGGCCGTAGATAATATTTACTAAGTATAAGTTATACCTAGGTTATTATCGACCGGTCTCTTACCCATCACCCAAGGGACGAAGTTACTCTGCATTCTAAGTGCAAGAAACTTAGGTTCTTTTATTATAGGTACTGGTATGGAAAGTATTATATTTTATGAGGGACTTTTATTATTTAAGACGTACTTAGTAGTAAAGTAGGTACTCAAAATCTTTATTCTTTACTGGGCAGATAGAAACTTACCGTCATTTATAAGGTATCATATAAGCTGTAAATACTTACTAAAAACTTAATCTACCTAGTTCTTACAACGGTTCTAGTTACTGATCCATTTTGTCAATATTGATAATAGTATTTTATGCAACAGTTGTATAAGAGTGTTCAAATAATACTAGTGGCGCGGGTTATGATGTAAGCCGGTAAGCGAACATCATAAAAAAGGCGCTACGAGTAGAGGAATAGAGTACAGACGTATAAGAAGTCATATTATCTAGACGTTTATGAAGTCATATTATCAATTCTGTTCTTATATTATTCTACGTGACCATATGTAAAAAGCAAAGTTCAGAAGTAGAAAAAAATACTTATTATATAAAATAAGGTAATTTTAGATAGTCAACGTCTTGTTTTTTCTTTTATCTAAATGTAAAGCGGTAGGATCCTTCACCGCCATCTCAATAAATTTCGTTTACTTACCTGCAGCGAATATTTATATCTTAGACAACCTTGTTCAGTTAATTAAGTTTTTTGGAAAGGTTTACTTAGTAATTTATGTGCAAATTCCAGTTTGATTAGATCTCTGAAAATTCTCTCATGAAATCTTCGAACTTAATTTACACAAAAGTTTGAGAACTTAGCCAATTTTGTAAGTTAGACTAGACGCAACACGTTTTGGAAAAATGGAGTGGAAAAGTGTTTAAAACACGGAAAAGTCTCCTTTGACGCCCTTTAGAATATTATACTATTCGAATTTAACATACATTAATTTGACAACTTCCGTGGCGTAATGGTTAACACGCTAGACTAGTTCTGGGTTCGATTCCCAGCCAGGGCAAGTCGGAAAATAGCCTTTTTAAAATTTTCCTGGGTCTTGGGTGTTTATCTATATATGTATTTATCATAAAATATAGTGTCGTTGAGTTAGTATCCCATAACACAAGTTTAAAAAAACTTACTTTGGGGCTAGCTCAATCAGTGTGATTTGTCCTTATATATTTATTTATTTATTTATTGTTATGAAATAAAACGGGTTATTTACCGTGATTATTATTATTGTTAAGTTTTCGATATTCGGATTTTATATATATATATATATATATAGTTATATAGGTATACTAATGTTGACAACCGTGAAAGTTTAAAAAGCTACATTTCAACATACATGTTCTTTATTTTAATTTGCTAATAGGTACCTAGTATAATATACTACTTATAAGTAAATTAAAGAACTTTATTAAAGTAAATGAATATTATTATTACTCTGTGCTATTAGGCGTCTGGATGTAAGTATGTTTGAAGATATTTTAAATTGGATATTTAAATTTATGGGTGCTATTTATTTTACAAATTACAAATGATTAAAACATTAATCAAAACGG
Organism: Acrobasis repandana; assembly: GCA_963576875.1. NCBI lineage: Eukaryota > Metazoa > Arthropoda > Insecta > Lepidoptera > Pyralidae > Acrobasis > Acrobasis repandana. The sequence continues at coordinate 8,475,162 of OY756222.1, forward strand.
AAATAAAAGTAAACTAAAACTAAGCAAGAAATTATATTAAAATAAGAAGCTAAATCGCTGCCGTCGCAGGACAATGTACCTAAGAGGCTGGTGGCATTGCTAATAATAATAGATAGCATTGCTCAAACTCTACCCAAAAAATTGCCTAGCTCTTGTATCCCCAGAGACGGCGTTTGTTTACAGGTAGATCTTATAAATCTAGATCATTCTCCGAGATGAATAAATTATTCTGATTCTGAGAAATCGAGGACAAACGAAATTAAAAAAAAAAAAGGTTTAAATACATGTCTGCATTTCCTCAGTGTATTTTGATCAGGCCTGCGGCTTCGGAGCGGGATGTTTGTATGGAACGATGAGTGTTTGCATGGAAGCGTATACTGTTTGCTCTGTCTCAGCGTCTGAGGCGGGTGATTAGAAATGCTAGCTGTGTTTGATACGGTGAACTACATATATTTATGACTCAGTTTCCAATACAAAGTGAGATACAAAAAAGTTAAAACAGACATTTGTTTTATCATATTTTTAACTATCTATCTGAATACCAAATAACTTATTATAAAAAATACAAGTAGGTAAATGAACAATCAAAAAAAGTTGATTTTATAAATTTAATGGACGGCAGATCAAAAAGCAGAAAAGGTTTAAATACAATCATTTAAATAAATACATGTTTGCGTTTCCTTAGTGTATTTGGATCGGGCCTGCGGCGCAGGCGGGGTGGGGGATGTTTGTGTGGGAGCGATGAGTATTTGTATGGGAGCGTAGACTGTTTGCTCTGTCTGAGTGTCTAAGGCGGGCGCTTGGAAATCCTAGCTGTGTTTAATACGGTGAACTACATTTATTAATGACTCTGTTTCCAATACAAATTGAGACACAAAAAAATTAAAAAAGACAATTGTTTAAACATATGTTAAATTATCTATTTAAAATACATAGGCAGTAAATTACAGTTTATTGTATAAAATACAAGTAGGTAGATAAACAATGAAAAAAAGAAATACGACTGATGAATAAACAAAAAAAGGTTAACATTTATTTAAATACACGTTTAGGAACTCGTACATAAGTATACTCATAGGTAAGGAAGTTGTTCAAAAATATGGACTGAATCACCCCTTAAAATATTTTTATCTACTTAATAAAAAAGCAGGTGGTATATCTTTTCGTCGAATGAATCAAGGCAATATGAGGCAAATAACAATTAAAACAAAATGTAATATGTGAGCATTTACATCCAATCCTATCGCTAGGTAACAAAAGTTTTATCCACGACTTCAAAAAGTGCCTACTAAGTAACATGTAGAACCTCGCTCACTAAAAGTCACACAATGACCTATGTTATGAATTTTTTTCTTCACAAATGTAAAGTTTTTTGCCCGTGATTTTGTTATCTGAAAATTCCGCCGAGATCGCTGACGCTGGAGATTTCGCTGTATCGGCCCATAATTTTTGATATTTACTATGAAGAAAGCAAAATGAAGCTTGTGAAATGTAAAAAAAAGAGATACTTTGTTCAAACTGCCGTGAAAGACGAATATATGTGGGCCTTAGATGGGCCATGGTGTGAGCAGAGTGATTCTATTTACAGATTTATAATGGTTGACATAACTACGTTCATCACTGGGCCCTAGATACCGTCCCTTGACCTCTCAAGGGATCCTTATACTCATTGAAAATATTAAGACATTACTTATATATTTATAGCAGTTCACAGTAATAAATAATTAAACACTGCGGTTCCTAATACGAATAGCTGCAATAGCAAATTAATATATATGACATGCTGGGTCAGGAGTCAGGGACCCTACATTGGCCCCACGTTGGGCGCCAATGTAGCGTCCTACCTGTCTCAGCTTGTTAGGTGAGCACTACATATAAGTAGGTATATGTAGCATAGGCAGGAATAGATGTGCGTAACTCTCAGGGAGGATACGACACTGGTTTAAATATCTTTATTCTCTGACTTTTATGAATACGCATGATGACTGAAAAAATCTTTTTGGCCCATCGGTTAGATTATTAAAAAATATTGTACACGTATTTCTTTTCTCTCAGAAACAATAAATAACGAAGATACAGCGCATTTCAATTTTGCATGACGTCACTATTTCGTACAATTTTTACACATCGGTGACGTCACAAGCCCCCACTCTGGAACTTTGATACTCTGTATCTTTATAAATTTTTACTTTTTTAATAAACTGAAAAATATGGGTACAGTATTTTTGGATAATCTAACTAACGGACTAATTAGAATAATACTTTTCTGACGCAGTCATCATCCCTATTATAAAATATGCAATAACCTTTTAATAGGTACTTATTAATTAATTAAGTAGATGGCCACATACTGGTCACAGGTGATTTGAAATTGAAGCTACAGTGTAACCATTTTGACTCGATAACAAGAAGAGGAAGAAGAATTAAGTAGATAATAGCTCTTCTATTTATGTGATCAGAAGGAAGGTTGGAGACTACTCCATCCATCCGTATATTAGTCAGATGATAAAGAAGGGATGTGTAATAAATTTGAAAATGAAATTTATACCTAATGAAATTAAGTTTAAAAAAGCGGACAGAATGAGATGATGGAGAAATGAGGTGGACAGTAACACGCGAGGTGAATGAAATATACAGCATCATTACAGGTTGAGCTCAGAAGTTCATTGTTTTATATTTAATTGTTCAGCTGTTAATTATTTTCGGCTTACGGCTCTCGTTTCGATAAAATAAGTTTTGTTGGAAATTATTATTTTTAAATCAAACTTTATTAATATTTTTTTCCGTGAAGAAGAATAAATAATTGTTTATGTTTGTAAATTTTAAGCGACTTAAAAAAAGGAGGAGCTTCTCAATTCGAATGCATATATTATAAGTTTTTTATCATGAAGTAACTCGTTTATCAATTAACATAACAGCCGTCATTGAATTGTTATAACAATTTTACATTATATATTTATTTTAACAAAAATTCACAGCCTTCAACAAACTAACAAACTAAAACAATTACCAGGTGCAATAAACTAAAATGAAAAACAAATCCTCACAAATTGCAATCACTTTGCTAGTTGATTTAACAAGTTTATCGCTACAGTAAAATGGCCGCGTTTAAAACAGTTGATTCTCTCCGTTCACTCGCCGTCCATTTCTAGTTTTGGTAACTTTTCCCATTTTTGTTTGTTTTCCAGCGCGGCCGACTGCGGGGAAAAATGGAAGAGTCACAGGTCACGAGCGCCCAAAGTGCAGATCGCTGTATCCCGTTAACTTGAATGATTTCAGTGTGGTTTGTCCGTGATTTTTCACCTTTACCCCGCCCTTTATGCTTTATTTACCCGCTTTTTCACTCCGAATTTAGTTAGTAATTTTTTGCACGCGAACGAATTGTATTTTCAGTAAAAACATTTGCGTGAGTGATCAATTAAATCCACAAAAGGATTATTAGACCACCGAAACAAAAACGCGGTTTAATTTGCAACTTTTGTACTGCTACATTTTGCGGGGAAATTGGGCAGCCGTCTAGACATTAAATACATTGTTGAAACTTGCGCTCTTGCACTGTAGGCGAAACTTTGTTGGTAACTAGACTGACGTTGGGAAACTGCCAATCTAGTCCACCATACGTCACATATCTTACAGAACAGTATGGAGAAGTCAGCGACAGTTAATTAACTTTAAAGCTACTCGTAGGTAGGAAGTTGGTCGGCGGGAGTGGCGGGAGGCCGTGCCACACATCGCATTATTTGCAGGGAACGCCTCGAGTAAGAGGTCAAACGGGAACTTGGCCTCGTAAGTGTATTGCAAAGTTCACTCCGCTTCGCGACGTTTATATGCCACGCAAGGAGCGTATAATCAAATCGAGGTAGACGTACTATAAGGAACCGAAGGTAGAAATATGATGTTGGATGTGACGATAAGAAAATCAGTTTTCATTTCGTTTGACTGGTCACAATCTTTATTTATTTATTTAATCTTTATTGTCCATCAAATACAAATTGTACAGAACAATAGGCGAACTTAACGCTAAAAGCGTTGTCTACCAGTCAACCTTTGGGTTATACAGAAAGTCTAAATGTGGGTTGCAAGATAAAGTGTAGTATACATAAAATACACAATGTACATTGTTACATAAATAAATTTATATATATATATATACCTGCTATACATATACCTACATACATATATATACGCTACATATACTATACATATAAATAAATAGATAAATGCAGCAATTCTTACGTCGGGGGTTAAATCAACTTTTATAACTTGGCCAAGAAGTGTTTAAATACCTGTGTCTTAAAGCTAGCGCGACTAGGAGCAGTTCGAATGGATTCAGGAAGCGCGTTCCAGAGTCTTATTGCTGTAATGGCGAAAGAGTTAGAAAGAAAACCAGTACGGTGAGAAGGAATAGAAAGGGTCAAAGTATTAGAAGAACGCAGGATTCTTTCATGAGTGGAAGATAAAAGTTGAAAACTTGATTTGAGGTATTTAGGGGCAAGGGGATTATTAAGTATATTATAAAGTTGACATAAAATATGAAGATTCCTGCGTTGGCGGATGGGGAGCCATTTAAGCTCAGAACGGTGTTCGGAAACATGGTCATATTTTCGAAGGCAAAAAATAAACCTTATACAATTATTAATAAGTCTATCTAGTTTATTCAGACTATCTTCAGTTATATCCAGATAGCACACATCACCATAATCAATCAAGGGCAAGACGAGAGCTTGAACCAGCATGATCTTAGTTTTAATTGGCAAGAAATGTTTCAAGCGTTGGAGATAGTGTAAAGTGGCATATACCTTTCGACAAACTTCTTTTGTTCTTCTTCTTCGTCTTAGCGCTTTCCCAGTTGCATTATCAGCTGTGCTACTTTGAAACCCAAGGTGCGCTTTCCCACTTTTTCTTCTCCAAATATAACATGCATGTCAATGGTCACCATTGTGATTTTTGAAAAGAATGGAAAGGATTTCAAAGACCTTGCGAAATGGAGAAGAAATAGCCGGAACAGTTTAAATGATTTGGCTAGTTTTACGACCGGCCGCCTGCCTGACGTCGACCCTCTTTGGGAATGTATTTGTGCGAAAAGAAAAAAATAACACCGTTAACAAAATTTCTATTAATGCTACTATCGTTGAAATGCATGTCTGAGAATCAGTTTTCAAAAAAAATATGGTACCTAAATTTGCTTCGGCAAAGTTATTTAGGTATTATAAGTAATGGTAGCTTTAGCATGCATCCTGTAACGGGCGAACTGCGACTTGCGAGCGACATCCAATCCGTGAAGCAGGACACGCCAAAATCACTGTTTGAATCTAAAGTACCAAGTTTTGCGGCTGACCTTTTTTTCAATTAATAAAATTGTATTGTTTCGCGACAAATAATTATTTAACACCTGTCGGACTTAACGCTAAAACTGTTCTCACCTAGTCAACCATAGAGACAAATAGATGTTTTGTGCAATCTCCATTAGTAACTCAGCTCTTTGATGCCACGTCACAAAGTATACGTCTGACTGCTCGTGCTGTGTCTACGGGAATGTATTTTTTTATTCTTTATTGGAAAAGTGCTTAATGTCGCGCGAGGGGAAAGCTCTTTGGCCAAATTGAGAGGTTTTTCCCCCTATTGTTTCTTTCTTCGGGAATGTTTGGACATTAGTGAAGATGTGGCTATGTTCTTGAATGGTTTTTGGATTATTAGGTACTAATGTATTGTACTTAGATCTAATCAACATGTACAAATTATACAATTGTATCATATTAAAAAAAAACGATGTACTCGTAGGTATTTACATATTATAATACACGTATACATTTTTGATTTTAGTTAAAAAAAAAACACATTTTTTGTACAAACTTTTATTTTAAGGACTAAGTACTTTTCAAGACAAATGTGATAAGCCTAACTTGATATGGGGTGGCGTCGTTTTCTTAAAGGGTTCCTATAGCTACCGGCTCCATCATCAGATCAGCTTCTTTTTATAAATATTGCACTGTCGTCTGATTAACATTAGTATACTGTTTGATATCACATAATTAGGTTATTACTAGTTTCACAATCGCACCACCTATTTTATTATTTTTCAGCCAATCCTGTCACCCAAAGGTAGCCTGTAAGAGATTGCCTTGGCGATAAGGCCGCCTTTTGTACACCGTTGATTTCTTTTTTGTATAGACTTTTTTTTCAAGTGTTTTGGTGCAATAAAGTGTATTATTATTATACAAAATTTCATCTCAATCAGAAACCGGGAAAAGGCTCAAATTTAACTTGCAAGATTTGACCCAAAGAAAAGAACTTTATATTATTTTTGGTATTTGTTGTTATAGCGGCCATAGTAATACATAATCGGTTAAAATTTTTAAGTATCTAGTTAATGCCATTATAAAGATCTAGTTAAAACACTGAAAAACACGTTTTTTGTATGACGACCTCCTTTGATTTTTATTTTTTTCTTATTTTTAGTATTTGTTGTTATAGCGGGCACAGTAATACATCATCATCCGAGCGTATTCCCGGTTGCATCGTCAGCGGTTCCGATTCAGAGCCCGGGGTGCGCTATCTACCCTAGGTGATTTGACGAGGTTACTGGTTTTTACACAGAGCGACTGCCGTCTGACTTCCGCAACCAAAAGGGTAGACCAGAACCAATCTTAGGATAGGTACAAACGCTAAATGGCGTTCGGGACCAACGGCTTTACGTGCCTTCCGAAGCACGGAATCATCTTTCTTTTCGGATAATCAGGTGATTCATGCCTGCAATATACTAAACAGACTGGAAACAACTTTTCACAAAGTATGCTTCCCAGTGGGATTTGAATCCATGACCTCCGGATCACAAGGCAAACGCCTTGACCATTGGACCGCGGAGACAGTTTGGCCACAGTAATACATAATCGGTGAAAATTTCAAGTGTTATATTTTTGCTATTGCGGTTCAAGAGATAGAGCCCTGTGATAGACGAACAGACGGACAGACAGTAGAGTCTCAATAATAGAGTCCCGTTTGCACCCTTTGGGTACGGAATCCTAAAAAGAAGATTTGTAGTTTTGACTTCGAATATAGGTACTTATATGAAATAGGTAAAAATTCGGTTATATAATAATTCTTCATGAATATACAGTTATATACACTGATAACAACACGCAATCAGTACGTACCTAATATTGTTTTGTGGTAGGCAATCATAGTACCTAATTTATGTTTAGCTAATACTATATGCTGTATCAATAATTAATGCAAAATTAATTTCAGACCTATGAAACATACCACTACTGAACAAGTTTGCGATTTCGCGAAAAACCTAATAAAATATAGGTAAGTAATTAGGTACTGAAATTATTTTAAGGTTAGATTCACATAGCAGCATGAAATGCCTATTATATGTATATTAGTTACTTTATAAAATAATGCTAAATCAAAAACCTATTTACTATAAATATGTCCAATTGTTCACACAACACAGTTATATTATTAGCCACTTTATGACGAAGGGTGCGCTTGATTAACCCCAAAATTAAAACCACAACGGTACACGCCTAAGTGTACGTACAAAGCAATTTATATACCTCTAGTTTATTGAATACACTGAAGTAGTAATATAAACATTTATATGAGAATAATTTTTACCACAGTAAGTATAAGTAGGTGCGTTTTAAATAAGTTTACAAAACAAGTGGTGTGATGGCGTAACACCTGGGCCATCGGACTCAATATGGACCAATGGCAGACCAGAATACATTGCCCAGCTGTGGAATACTAAAAACTAGTGAGAAAACACATGCATACAGCTGGAAAACGAAACCAATACAAGAAAAATATCTATATGTATGAGTAGAAATATATAGATATGTATGAGTCGTTTTTCGTTCTATTTTTGTTTTTCAACTGTAAAAGTAGAAACAGATAATAAAATAATGATCACATAAGATGAAGATTTTTAAACTGCTTGAATGCATTTAAAGAAAACTACCATGACAGATCGCAAGGCACGTACAGCGAGAAAGAGATTTTATAGCTACCATTTGCAGTCACCAACCAAGTGTGAAGCACGCACACATACATAGTTTTATGACCTACTAGGAAAATTCATGACTATGTAAGTCATGAATTTTCCTTTTTAAAATTATGTTTCGACAGCAAAATCTGTATTGATACAAAGGATCTTTTTTACATTTCGCTGGATTACGTCTCGATGACTTAGTGACGCGATGGTGGGAGTAAAGCTGGATATCCGTTATTTTGGCGCGAGTCTCACGCGCTGAGACTCAAATAGGCTTATGCTTTAGATGGAATACGACATGCTTCTTATTTATAGTTACTGCAGGCCCTGAAGAGCAATGACTTATCTTATTTACAAGATGTTTTAAAACAAACGAGACATATTGTTATATCTTATATTTTAAATATAAGAAAATGTTGGTGCAAGTATTTTTCTTTAGCAAATGCATGATATTGAAAAAATAATATTTACGCCATTTTTTAACCGAATACTGCCATTTAGAATTAACATCCGAAGAAAGGTTTCACGTAAGTCGAGTATTCGAGCTTCAACCTGGATATCTGATATCCCTATCGGACGACGTGGTAGGGACGGCGATATCGTCTCGATAACGTATCGTTAACGTTAAGTTGTCTATTAAAAGATAGGAAGGTAATTTTTTTTGAGCCTGATTCCATTTCCACCTATTTTGCTTCTCGCACATAAGTATGAATACTCATACTTATTTTCCTTACATGCTTCATCTTATGCTCTTTAAGGGTGGGATACCCGTCTATCCAATTTCTATGTTTCTTTTATTTAATATCAATTGCTTATATAAGGTAATTAATATTGTCAATTTTTTGTTTTATTTATAAACATATTTTCTTATACACAAATATCTTATTTATCATCTTTTTATTTTATTTTACAATTTTTTCTTTTATATTTTATCTTATTCTACTGCAGTTTACATTTATTTCTTTACTTGTTATGCTTATCAGTAATACATTTATATATTATGTAAACATACTTTTACTACTACTTATTTCTACAGTCTCTGCAATATTGATGAAGTAGTCCAGAAACCAAAGTGACTTTCGTGGCTTAATGGTTTAAGACGCTAGCCCGCTACTTCAAAGCTCCTGGGTTCGATTCCCAACTAGGCTAAGATGGGAAATGGTATAGGTATATTATAAAATATGGCATCGTTGAGTCAGTAATTTGAACTTACTTTGGGGCTCAATCTTATTCAGTGTAATTTGTCCTTACTCGTATTTATAAAAAAAAGCGGTCGAATATTGTGTCGGTGTACCTTTATGCAGGCAAGTTTCATACAGCTTCTATTTTGTACCGAGAGAAGAGAAAAAAGGAAAAAAAAATTTGCAATAACAGATTTTCTACCCGCACAGATCGCAAAAGCCATGAGTGAAATTTTCCAAGAATTAGGCGATTTTCACATTGCCCCGCACCACGCAGCGTAGCGCGTGAATGCGTGTTCTAACGTTGCTTGTAAGTACCTACATTTGTATAGAAAACACGCACAGTCCAACACACAGAAAACGCATCCAGAAAACGCAACATGCAGCGTGATGCGTGGCAGTGTGATAATCGCCTTACGTCAATAGGAATGTGGTTAGGAAACCGTAGCTTCAGGTATTGACCTTTTTCCATATAAACGCATAAATACAATAAAATGTTTCTGTATAAATAAAACTAGGTGCATTTTACTTACTTACATAGCCATTGATCAAATGATATGATGGAAAGCAACATTTGAATATTTAATAAAAAATAAAGAACAGAATAAAAACCGTATCGCGAAAGAAAATATTTATTGCGCAATGTTTTCTGTTGTACATATTTTGAACTAATATTACATATTTTTGATTACCCAATTACGGATAAACTAAAAAGAAGGGTTATGATTTTCCTGGTTATATATGTGTTTGAGACTCGATTACTGTCACTGAAAATTAAGTAAAAATAGTATTAGTTAAAATATTATTATGAACATTTATCGTGTTTGCTTTCCGACTTTTATTTCTACAAATATAATAGACAGTCAATCATCAGAAAAGACACCAAAGCGTTGCGAAGTGGAGAAGAAAAAAACAAGATTGATTTATGCATGCATGAAAAAAATAATGAGTGTTGATGAAGCGAAACAGGTTTGCAAGGATCGTAGGAAGTGGAGTAACAGAAGGTATTTCACTTAGAGCACCCGTTTGAATACACTTGGGGCGTGGTAATATGTAAGTATTTAAAGGATTTGGATGTGGTTTTATCACTGACCCGCATGTTGTCAACCCTCCTTAAGAATACATTTATAACACTAGTTGTAGTTTTTAGTCCTTTATTTATCTCACTTTCGTTAAGACATCCACAAGAAAAGATAGAGTCGTCTTATTCTAGGTCAGAAATCACAAAGCAAACGTTTATGAACACTTTCCCTATCGAACCAAAGTTAAAATGTGAAAATTTGATTGACATTGACATTGAAACTTTGTCTTTGACTTGACTATATACAACGAGTTAACGCAAAACCTCTCAAGTTTTTTTTTAATTTGTTTATTTCTACAAACAATCCATCTTTACAGGGAGACCCTTATGCGATGTGCGAAGTTGTAACTTAGTCCATGAAACTGAACAACTTTTGTTCTACAACATTCCTAAAATGCCAAAAATAAAATTCGGATTTTCATACAAATTGACTCGATCAGCTGATCAGTTTCTATGAAAATTCAATTATTATTTTTTTGGTTTCGTGAAAGTTCTAGAACAAAAGTTGTTCAGTTTCATGGGCTGAGGTACCATCTGAGAGGTTTTGCGTTATTTTATTAACACGTTGTATATATGTCGTAGTTGGATGGTATAAACCGCTAATTCACGAAACCTCTAGTTGTTTGGCATTACAGCTCGGTTTTGTTAAACAGCCGAATATCGTTCAGCTGGATTGTCTAAGATTGCGTAACGTGTTACGTTCATTCAAACCGCTAACCATGTTTCCAAACGGCTAGCGGTTTTGTGAAACAGTAGCGGTAATCCGCTGTTTGACGAAACCTTTAAACAATCCAACTGCGACACATGCATGATAAGGATTTGGTGTAGGGTTACCATAATGAAATATAACTGGGTGTCTATTAGAATACAAATTTTTTCGCCATCGAATTTCATTTTCCAGACAACTATTCCAAGATTTTTATCGCTAAAGGTTTGCCCTAACCTAGTAAAATGGACAGAACTTTTCTCGTGTGTTGGTCACAGTTCTAACCTAACCTAACCTATAGGTTTGTGCTAACCTAATAAAATGAATAGAACATTCCTAGCACTCGCCGGCCGCTACTACGGCAAGCTCGCTTCACTCGCTCGCCATTGCCACTTCGTAGGCATTCTAGATTGTATATGTATAATTTCTTTAGATAGCATTTTTCAACAACTTCTCTAGCAGCATGGATGAATACAAGTCGATCATTCCATCCTGCGTATTAGGGTTCGCTGTTTTACAAAACCGAGCTGTAATGCCAAACAGCTAGAGGTTTAGTGAATTAACGGATTATACCATTCAACTGCGACATATATATTTAAACAAAAATCAGACAGGTAGGTACTTACAACCAATTTCCAACCGGTTTCTCTTGGCTTATAACCAAACATTTTTTTAAGTTCTTCTTCAGTATAATCAGCAAATTGATTGATGTCTTAAGTCGAACCATCATTGCGAGCATTGTGCTGGTTGATTGTAAACAAAGTTTTTACAAATGCCTCATAGTGGATATATTCATCTTGTGCACTTGCATAATGACGCTTGTAATCCCGTTTGAACTTTGCGAATAGAGCCGGGGCATCGCGTAAGTCATAAATAGGTCCTTGAACATACGCTACGGCTGATGTCGCAATGACAAGTATAATTATAAGATTAAGACAGGACATTTCTGACAATAAAAGAAGTTCTTATCGTCTTAAAACTTAAAAAGAAAGTAAAAAAAAACACGCGCGAAGTTTTTTTATACAATCAGTCACTGTGTACTTAATTCTTAAAACATTGTGTTACGTTTATAGCCAACACATTAAGTAGTACAAATTATGTAGGTATATACTGTTGATTCAAATTGATTTGTAATGCTAACATTTCTGAAAAAAAATGTGAGCGTAACGAATTGGTCTATACTCTAATCACATACAGTTACTACCTACGACATATCGTAGGTACATAGGTAGCTTCATCATTTTGGTGTCAATATTTGTATGATAAATTAGACAGTACATTTTCTATCGTAGGTAGCTTCATCATTTTGGTGTCAATATCTGTAAGATAATAAAATTACATTTTCTAAAATAAAACTTCAAAATATATTGTGTAAAATATTATTATTTTTATAATATAATGTAAAAAATAAAGAGAAATGTAGCTTAAGAATCTCCTTACCCTAGACTTTTGCAAGGTCTTTGGCATCCTTGGGTGACCATTGACATGCATGTTATATTTGGAGAAGAAAAAGCTGGAAAGCGCACCGAAGATACCGGGCTCCGAAGCAGCACAGCTGAGGATGCAACCGGAAACGCGCTTAGACGAAGAAGATATGTTTTAATGAAGATACGATGAAGAACTTTGGAGATATGAAATCGGATTTTTTAAGAAAAAAATACTTTTTATATTACACGTTACGTTACAGAGTTAATAATAATTTCAATGAACATCATATATTAATTACATATTACATTACGTAAAGGTTGTACTTTTTTATTGACGCAAATTGATTTGTAACACTTAGGTACATTTATAAGAGGACCTAATTTAAATACAGGGTGTTGAGCACAATATGAAAGCAAAATAGACGGCTCTCTCATCTAAATACTAACAGAAAATATTTCTCTTACATCTTTTTCAAAAATAATGTAACCACCTATATTGATCAATGTTTATCTATATATTTATTCTAAAATATAGTTTCGTTGAGTTAGTATCCCATAACAAAAGTTTAAAATTACTTTGGGGCTAGTTCAATTGGTGTGATTTGTCTTCATCTATCTATCTTGGACACTGTTTAGACTTAAGAGCGCGTACTACCCTGATAGTTCTTAGAGCGATCTTTAGTATTATCAATATTAACGATATTCTCACTTTGAAATAAAAACACAGCAAAGTTCAGGGCTAACTAATGATTATGTAGACATTATATGTTTCAGAAACACGATTGCTTAAAATTTTATCGATAGACTAGCTGTGCCCGCGACTTCGTTCGCGTGGTTGTCGGAATGTTATATAGCCTAAAGCCTTCCTCTATAAATGGACTACCCAACAAAAAAAGATTTTTTCAAATCGGACCATTAGTTCCTGAGATTAGCGCGTTTAAACAAACTCTTCCGCTTTATAATATTAGTATAGATAAAAATTGCGAAATTGCCTCCAAATCACCTCCGAATTATACTAAAACGGCTAGTATTCATGAAATACAATAAATTAGCCCTTGTCACTTTGGAATATAATTTTATTAAACATAAAGCAGTCATCATTGTCTTAGTTTTTTGATAACTCTTAAATATACGAAATTGCTTAGCGACAATGCCGCCTTTTGCGCATTTCCTAATTTTTAAGATATTTATGTTCTGTTTTTCAAATTTGTGCAATAAAGAGTAGAATTGTATTGTATTGTATACTTTGTAAAACGAAAAAAACCTAAAAAAAGCGGAATCGAGGCGAATCCTAAGAAATTCACAAAGGATAATTACTTTAATAATCTAGGAGAATCCAGTAAAAATTAGCATGAAGAAAGAAACTTCGCGGGAATTCCCACATTGACATGATTTATACATTACCACATTGACATACGGTTCAATATGCTTCTAGAGTTTTAAAATTTCGCTGCAATGGCAGCACGTCATGCACTAGATAGCCCTTTAAATTATTTTATGAACCACCGTTGAAAGTATTTACATTAGTCCGTCTAGCTTCAAAACTTGCCTCCGCCAAAAGTGGCCACGGCAAGTTTTAAAGCTAGACGGATCACCAATAATAGTTTCAACGGCAGTTCATAAAATAATTTAAAAGGCTATCTAGTGCATGACGAAGAGCAATATGGAAATTATCACCATATTTATGTGTTACCAATTTATTTCACACTTCAAGGCCATTTGCCTATAAAGTTTGTTAATTGACGTCTTTGGAGAAAATGCTGCAGTGCAGTTTGTTGCCGCTTCTTCTACACTAGCGCCTAGGAAGCGGCACTAAACTTAGCTGTAAGTAACGATTTGACGTCAACATTTGTGCAAAACAAAACAAAGTGACTATTATTAAGAGATTTTATAAATATCCTATGATAATAAAAATATTTTGAATTTTGAATTTTTTCTAACTAGAAACTACTGTATAAAATTTTTGAGTGGCACCCATTTAACATTTTAGTGTAATCATCGTTAATTGGGGGGCTGAGCTGAGGCTACCCTCGGGGTCACAGCTGGCTGATAGTGAACAGCCACCAGATATGGTGGTTAGCCACGAATATATTGAATAAGCGGTCCCGACCAAAAAACATTCCTCAGGAGTCTGATGGCAGCGTTTGTGACATGGTGAACAAAGACCGCCATCAAATAGGTCTTCCCCTAGTGTTGAGTAGTGCCGATACTCGGAGAGCCCATTGAAAAATATTCCGGAAGGGTCTTCGCTGGATACTTATCACGGTGTGGAAGGCAAGTGGAGAAACCACCACACTAATCCTCTCCAAAAAAATGGAGTATGAAAATGTCAGGAATTCATACTCCACCGACAACATAGCTCTTAAATGTAGATAGATAGACATCGTTTAATACCCACAGTAATTTTTTTTAAGTACTTACCTTGTGGTTTTGGGCATTGTGCAACAACTGCATTACCAGGGGTTTACGTCGGGCGATAGTGGGTTGTAAAACTGTTTGCATAAATGTATTTCCAAGGCCGCTCGTAAAACTACAGCCAAATCGCTTAATGGTTCTGGATTCTACTATTTCTCTTCGAGTAATCGGCAATAAAACAAAAGACAATCTTAAGTATATTTATGCTTGATAGAATTAGTACATTCAAGAGTTCGTCAGGTGTATTTTACTTATTCATACGTCGAAATTTGATTTTGTATCACGCTCTTGTGAACTGCACAGTCAATAGTTCGGAGAGAAACTGAAAAAAAAAAAAAAATTTTAAATGTAAATTAATCTTTTTTTTACATCAGTCCGCTGCTTGGCTAAAGAAATAGAATTTGCCAATACATAATCACCACGCTGAGCAGGTCGGTGATCGCAGTATTACAGCTGAGGATGCAACTGGGAATACGATGAGATACCTACGTGATTTGTTGATAATTTAGACTAATCATTCAAATTGAAAATATGTAATGAAAAAATCCGCCACGAGTGGTACACGAACCCACTTTAATAATTTAATAAGAATAATTTAGACTGTTGACATTTTGAACCGTTTATGTTGGACACCAATGGTGTTTTGATTCTTTGAAATATTAAATTGTTGATTAATTATACGGTGTTGACATTAATTATACTTTGATGATACCTGTTTTGCTTGTTGACGTTAAGTACACCCCCCGGCCGAGAGAGAGAGAGAGAGACCAGAGTTCTATAAAAATGCCCATTGAATGTTCTAGATACATAAATTGTAATTTTTTTTAGGGTTTCGTACCCAAAGGGTGCAAACGGGACCCTATTACTGAGACTCCGCTGTCTGTCCGTCTGTCCGTCTGTCCGTCTGTCCGTCTGTCCGTCTGTCCGTCTGTCCGTCTGTCCGTCTGTCCGTCTGTCTGTCCGTCTGTCCGTCAGTCACAGGGCTCTATCTCTTGAACCGTAATAGCTAGACATTTGAAATTTTCACCGATTATGTATTACTGTGGCGGATATAACAAAAATACAAAAAAAAAAAAATGTTAAAAATTAAAGGGGGTCGTCATACAAGAAACGTGTTTTTTTCAGCGTTTTTAACTTGATTTTCATAATGGCATTAACTAGATACTTGTAATTTACACCAATTATGTATTACTATAACCACAATAACAACATATACTAAAAATAAAATAAAGTTAAAAATTAAAGGGGGTCGTCATACAAAAAACGTGTTTTTTAGCGTTTTAAAACATTGTACGGTGGTACGGAACCCTTCATGTACGAGTCCGACTCGCACTTGCCCGTTTATTTGTTATTAAAATGCGATGTGCATTCTCTATAAAAGTTATGAATATCATTTACATACAAACGTACGAGTAGCTCAAACTAGTATAATATTACGCGTAATTAGAATATTTATAATAATTTGAATATTTCGTATGCACATTTACCACAACCAAATAATTCGAATAGGGCCTTAACCGAATAACATTTTAAATGAATCATTGGATTTCGCCCATCTCTATCAGTGTCATAGAATTGCTGTCAAAAAGAAGGTACTTTCAGCTCCATTACCAGACCAGGGTTTCAAAATTTGAAAATGATGTCCATTTAATCGTTGCAAAATAAATAATACAATAAAATATGGAAAAACACAATACAATAATTTACTTTATTGCATAAAAGAAACAATACATGACATAATTATCTTAAAGACCAGTAAATGCGCAAAAGGCAACCTCACTCAAATATAAATAAGAGAAAAAGTGATGAGAAATTAGGAAGTGCGGGGTGGTCAATATGATAAACATACTTATTAATTATATGAGTAAAATAAACATACACATATAACAGGACAAAATGAAGAAACTAAGTGGAAACAAGGGAAGGAGATTTACCTTTCATAAGATACTCACATTTTGTTTATTTCTTTCGATCAAGGATTGCACCATTCAAGTAATCCAGTTCATCTTCAGTCCTATCACAAAATCTATTGATACCAAAAATTGTAAGACCTTTGCTAATGGTATTGTAACGATTAATGTTTTTCAAACACTCTACGAAAACTAAATAACGTTTATGCTTCTCCTGTGGATCTTCGTATTGAATATTGTAGTCCCGTTGGAATTTTTTAAAAAGCGCCGGCGCGTCCCCTATATCATACATAGGGGGCATTTCGCTTGCCCAAGCCAATGACGCGATAACAGTGCATTTTTGAGAACAAAAATTATAAAAGCACTTTATAAGTCAATACGCAGCTTTTTAAACGTTCATTCACAGTAGTTAGTAATAAATTTCTATTAACACCATACTCGTATATTATTCGTATTCATTATGTTAAAGTTGTTCCTTGCAATTGATGCAAATTGATTTGTAACACAAGCATATCTGAATTTAAGTATAGGTGGTTGAGCACGTTATAAAAAGCAAACTAGATGCGCTCTTTCATTTTATTCTACTGATATTTTTTATAGTCTTCTATTTATTTAAACTTTATTGTACAAAATACAATTTGTACAGTACAATAGGCGGACTTAATGCTAAATCATTATCTGACCAATCTTTGGGTTGTTAGTGAACTTAAAGTGGCTTCTACTTTTTGATGATAAAGGCTGTAAATAGGTTTTCAAATTTTGAAATTGATGTCCATTTAATTATTTTTAAATAAATAAAACAATAAAATATGCAAAAATACAATACAATAATTTATCTTTATTGCACTAAAGAAAAATACAGATCAAAAGGGGGGGCCTATTGTTAAGCGATTTCTTCCAGGCAACCTCGCTCAAATAGAAAAAGCGATGGAAAATTAGGTAGTACGGGTTGTTTAATATAATAAACATACTTACATACAATAATTATAATAATACACATACATCATACATATGTACATACAACTTGCACAAAGAAAATATAACAGGATAAAATGAATAAACAAAGTAGAAACAAGGGAAGGAGTTTTACCTTTTATAAGATACTTACATTTTATTTATTTCTTCCCATTAAGGATCGCACCATTCAAGTATCTCAGCTCTTCTTCAGTCTTATCACAAAACTTACTGATTCCAAAAGTTGTAACACCTTTACTAAGTGTATTATAACGATTAATGTCATTCAAACACTTTACGAAAACTAAATAACGGTTATGCTCCTCCTTTGCATCTCCATATTTAATATTGTAATCCCGTTTGAATTTTTCGAAGAGCGCCGGGGCATCGCGTATGTCGTACATACTCGTAGGTGGTATTTCTTTACCCAAAGCCAATGACGCGATTACTAGTAAAAGGAAAAGATAAAGACAGTACATTTTTGAGAAAAAAATATATTTAAAAACACTATAAAAGTCAATACGTAGCTTTTTATACGTTCAGTCACAGTAGTTACTAATACATTTCTATTATCATTATACGCGTACATTATTCGTATTCAATATGTTAAATTTGTACCTTGCAATTGATGCAAATTGATTTGTAACACAAGTATACCTGAATTTAAGTATAGGTGGTAAAGCACAATATGAAAAGCAAAATGGATGATAGGTACACTAAAAAAATTTGAAAAAAAAAAACTTTTGAAAACAAAAATTCTTAAAATACTACCAATTCTGTGTAGGTATATTAGCTAAAACGTAGCTTGAAATCTTTTTATACATTCAGTCACAGGTACTTACTAATTATTTTCTATAAACATCATTAAATACTAGTATTCAATTTGTAAAACTTGTACCTTGCTATTTGATGTAAATTAATTTGTAACACAAGCGCATGTGAATTTAAATGTGCTCAACATCCTATGGTGTTGAAAAGCAAGATGGATGTGCGCGTTTATTTCCAATTCAAATTTTCCTTTTAAATTTGTTTCACTTAGATTATTTTGAATAGTATTGTTTCTACATACGATTTTATAAAAGGATATTGAATTTTTTTAATTTACATTTTATTTTATAATTCAGTCAGTAAATTAAAAACATCATTGGCAAAAATGGGTACAATATTAGGTGTGTGTGTTCATTTGTTTGTTATGTAATGAGAGTTAAAAAAATCCTATAAATAATTATAAATGTGACAGTTTGTAAGTCTTACTGGCAAACAAATTATACCTGCAATAGGTATAATTTTTTTATTGATTTTGAACATTATGTCAATGAGGTTTTATTTAATGTGGGGGCTATGCTGCCTCTGTTCGATTAAATTGTTAGAGGCAATCACGCGAAAATGACTAAAGGGATTTTTATGAAATTTGGCATGTTTATTATCTGGATTTACATAAGCAAAGGTTACTTTTTACCCCTGAAAATGTGAGGTTAAATAATGAAATATCCATTTTAGTGTAATTCGTTACACCATAAATAGTACCTACATATGTTTATAAAAATTATAGCAGTTGAACCCAACCTAAAGGTAGTTTTTTTTGCCTTTTACGTATATATCTAACACCCTGTAATTCTCTACAAAGCGAGTAATGGTTGCACTAATAGAAAATATACAATTTAAGCCTTCAATTATGTTACTTTTGTTATGGTAGTTAAAGTAAATTATGAATCCTGTTCCTACCTAATTAAAAATTTTTAACGATCGTTTAAAAATTTACCGTTTATAATTCTTGACAGGCGTGCATTTAAAATTTTAGAGTGCGTAAAACGGGTAGCGTTTTCGATTTCTACTTGTCGACTACCCATAGAAAACTTTCAGTCTAGAAATAAAGGTGCTGCCCTCTACCTATATCATAAGTGATAATTGGTAATCTATCTGACTTCCGAAAATCGTGTGTTCGAATTTCAACTGTCCGAAAATTCTTTAAAGAAGTTTAAAATACCAAATTTAAAATTTTTAACTTATGTAGCAATGTAGCTGCAAAGAATCATCTAAACTGTGTTAGAAAATATAAATCCATGCGTATTGGCAAGGCAGCTCAGCGTGTCTTCAAACAATAAGTAAACGAGGCGACATCTGGGCCAACAGGACAAGAAATCCTAGCTGGCTTACCGCCAGCCGCACTTTCTTCAACTTTACACCACTATTCCATTAACCTAATAGGTGGTACTATTGAAAGGCATATATGGCTGTTGCTTGATTACGTTGAAAATCGGGCAACAACGTCAAAATTAGATGATTAGATGGAAAAGTAAAGTAAAAGCAATATGGTAAGTCACTGGTCTGAATGTTTAAAGAGTGATTTATTCATATCATATATTCATTTGGCACATATATGCTGACTTTCTCTAAACCTTGATTACGAGTTTGTCCCTAAACCTTAGGTTCCAGATAAAGATAGAATTAGATCTTTTACCTTCATTTGTCCTGGGCTTTTAGATATTTATCTACGTAACACGTATCTTTCTTTTTCATAAAAGTGCGTTCCCGATTTCATCAACAACGAATACATCCATAAGTTTTGATGCAATTAATTATTCGTTTGCCGGAGAAACAAACATATTTCGTCACTTGTTCGTTGAAAGAACACGGTAAATTATAAACAGGCCTTACTATGTAGTCGTTAAATACATTACTGCGTTAATGATTTTGAATCCGACGCATTATTTCACACTGGGGGATGTTTGTTTACATTTCAGATCTAATTTCCGATAGTCGTTCGTTTTCAATGCGCCGTTCAGCCGTGGAAAATTGCTGGTGGAATACAGTTTGCTAGGTTTTCTAATGGCCCCGAAATATCTGTATTGTTTTGTAATCCACATGATTGTTTACTTTAAATTAATATCTAAAATCACAATTTAATTATTTTACTGCAAAAAACGTACCTCTCTGAAACTTTCTTCGAAATATGAAAATCAAATCAAACCGATAATTAATAAACTACTTTTAATTATACTTGTAGTATTTTAATAATAAACGCTCGTTTACAAACTTAAGTAACATTTTTTAAAATACCGCCTGTAACACTCGGCAATAAAGCCTGCGCCCGAACTCGCAGATTATGAAAATGAACGTAATGATGACCGCTCCAGAATATTCCACTTTTTTGTTCGGCGAATGTATCTCTTAGGCGCACAAACAAGGAGAGTTGAGAAGTGACGTTGCGTGGTATTCAACACCTCGGTACACCACAGTTTTGGTAACGACGGCAACAAGTAAAGGCTTGACTATTTGATTTTTGATTTATTTTTTTTAAATCGTGTTTAGAGCGAATAATGTTTTTCTGTCTATACTATCAACTAGGTCAGATGACGCAGCGTTAGCCACCAACCTGCCAGATAGTCAGTGTACGAGCCATGTTCATACATTTCTTAATTAAGCTATATATAAATTAAGCTATTATTTCTTATACCCATGGGAGTTGTTGTACGAAATGGCGAAAAGATTAAAACAGCGAAAAGATTACAATGGGCCTTCGGTTTTGTTCGAAAAATAAAGGTTCTATATAGATATTTTTGGCTAAAAATAAATGTGAGGTAACGCTCCAAAATTTATCTTCTTAAAGCCGCTGCTTCTTTCTTTGTCTTAAGTCCACAGCTGAACTCTCCCAGTAAAGGTAAGATTTGCCCAATATCACCACATGGGCAGACAGGTTAGTGATCGAAGTAGATGATATAAAATCTGTGCACATATGACGCTGCTGCCCGTTCTGTTACCTCCCTTATCCTGTTATCACCTTAAAACAAAAAGCGGCCAAGTGCGAGTCAGACTCGCCCATGAAGGGTTCCGTAGCAGCAAGTAACATAATATAAAAGTTCTAAAGGTAAATTGCGGTTTACGATTAATGACTTACTAAATAAACTACTAACTAGATCTCGTTCAAACCAATTTTCGGTGGAAGTATGCATGGTAATGTACTTCATATATTTTGTTTAGTTTTATCATTTTCTTATTTTACAAATTACAGGGGACACACACACACACACACACATTTTACCACTTTGGAAGTGTCTCTTGCGCAAACTATTCAGTTTGGAAAAAAATTATATTAGAAACCTCAATATCATTTTTGAAGACCTATCCATAGATATCCACACTTTTGGGTTTGATGAAAAAAAAATTTTGAGTTTCAGCTTTAAGTATGGGGAACCCCCAAAATGTATTGTCTTTTTTTTCTACTTTTGTGTGAAAATCTTAATGCGGTTCACAGAACATCTACTTACCAAGTTTCAACAGTATAGTTCTTTTAGTTTCGGAAAAAAGTGGCTGTGACATACGGACGGACAGACAGACAGACAGAAATGATGAATCCATAAGGGTTCCATTTTTTGCCATTTGGCTACGGAACCCTAAAAACGTCAAACAATGTCAAAAAACGTCAAAAAATGAGCGTGGCGTGTTCCTTTTACGATGTTCGACTACGGTTCGTAACCCGAGCCACTCGCCTTTTACAGGGTAGATACAGTATAAGATCGCAAGAATCTATGCTTTGAAAATGGGTATAAAAAAGTGAAGACAGGTAAACATTAGGTACTTTTTAAAGTATTTTAAGAAAAAAATCTATTTAGTCAGATTGGATTGGATTTGTTTTTGGTTATTTACTTAATTAAAGTGAAGAAAACACTACGAGGCTCTATCTTTTGGGTACCTCCGACGCGTACCTGTCTCTATAAATTCTGACTTTCTGAGACAACTAGGTCGATTTTTATGTGGTCTCTCTATCAGGAAGAATTCTTTGGAAATGTTTACCTATTAATATTAATAAATGGTAAAGTTATAAGCCTAAGAAACTGCCACTAACGCTAAGCTTATTAAACGGTACAAAACCACTGGTATGACTCTCCATTGATTCAGAGTAACATATATACCTACTACTACTACAAACGAAACAATTTATCTGTACACACGTCGATGTGTGAGTTTTATACTTAGGGTCGCACCGCAGAATTATTTTAATACTTACCTACTAACGAGTTCGACATATTTACGATTATATTTTTCCATACCGAAAGATTTGCGAACACTATGACGTAAAAAATATTCTGTTTTATATGTATTAAATGTTACAGGAAAGTCGGAAACAGCTACATAATATCACTTCACAAATATTTTTCATTATGTCCATTATCCATTTCACCATTAGTTCACTTTACTGATTATTATTGAGTCATTTATAATGTAACGCACTTATTTCACTAATTCACTATTGTAATATAGTAATTTGCATATTCGGCGCAAAACTATACGGTAATTATATGAATAAATTCAATAAAAATAAACAAATGTTTATCACGCTTATATGAACAGCATGTCAAGTTGTCATTGTCAACAATGGCATTTAGCACTATAACCCGCGGAAATCTAATTAGCATCTGCGTGTATGTATACCGGATTGCTTATTAACAATCCGGTAATGTTACAATCTCGCTCTTGTGTATCTCCCGCCAATGCGAGAGAGCGAGAAGGGTATATATATCAAGATGGTTGCTGTGTAATAACGTGAAATTATATTGTTGCTTTGCTTACCTGTTTTCATCATTTGGAAATGTATGAAATATACGTTCTTTAGAGTATTGGGTAGATAAACAATTATTATACGCGCACCTTCTCACCATGATGGTTACTATTGGTTGACAGTTCTCAAGACAACACACGTCGCGTATTGCGTGCGGCTAGTAATTAAACCCTGGTTTGGAGCCGTCAAAGCTCACAAAGTGCGGGGGAGAGGTGCGGGGACGCCAATTTGCGGGAGACGCTGTGAGAGACCATTCTGTTTGACTCTTATGTATTCTGTGACAAAACGTTGTAGTGACGTCATAAAGTCTTACATAAATCTTTTCTTATCTGGCATTTGTAACAACGCACAGTAAGCTATGAAACGAACTCAATCTGCATAAATTTGTAGTTGACCCGTTATTACTACACACCATTTGCACACATGACATATGTGTTTGATACCATTTTGTTATGAAAACATGTCTTTTGTATTATGATCTCGTTTAATTTTTATGAAAAGTATGTTTTTAGAGTTCCGTAGCCAAATGGAAAAAAACGGAACCCTTATGGATTCGTCATGTCTGTCGGTCTGTCCGTCCGTATGTCACAGCCACTTTTATCCGAAACTATAAGAATATACTGTTGAAATTCAAGATTATTCAAGAGTATTCAAGAGAATGATAAATGTAAAAAAAAAATATGATGTACATTACCATGCAAACTTCCACCGAACATTGGTTTGAACGAGATAAGGTAAGAATTTTTTTTAATACGTCATAAATCGTAAAATGTTACTTGCTGCTACGGAACCCTTCATGGGCGAGTCCGACTCGCACTTGGGCACTTTTTTTTCTGAACTGAATAGTTTGCGCGAGAGACACTTCCAAGGTGGTAAAATGTAACCTGTACCCCTGTAACTTCTAAAATAAGAGAATGATAAAACTGAAAAAAATATATGAACTTCCACCGAAAATAAACCAATTTTCGGTGGAAGTTTATACATTTTTTTCAGTTTTATCAAGTTTGATCAGAACGAGATCAAGCAAGTATTTTTTTTTATACGTCATAAATGGTAAACCACAATTTACCTTTCATTCAATCAACAACGAGAACTTTTATATTATGTTACTTGCTGCTATGGAAGGGCGGGCGAGTGCATCATGGGCGAGTCCGACTCGCACTTGGCCGCTTTTTTTTAATGTAACAAGGAGCTTTTTTTGCATGGTTCCTTTGTGTGCAAGTTCAATCCAAGTATAATATTCTTCAAGAAAAGTGATAAAAGTAAAGAAAAATATCGATTTGTTTTTAATATCAAAGTTGTACCAAAGATTACTAA
Source organism: Acrobasis repandana (assembly GCA_963576875.1). NCBI lineage: Eukaryota > Metazoa > Arthropoda > Insecta > Lepidoptera > Pyralidae > Acrobasis > Acrobasis repandana. Next base: position 8,499,709 of record OY756222.1, read on the forward strand.
TAAATATACCTAGACACTTTTATTTTGATAATTTTTAATGTCGATTAAAAAATAAAATAAAGTACATAATTATTGTCTGACTGTACCATTCAACTGTTATTTTTTTTTTTTTCATTTTATACTTCCATCATTTCTAGTATAATTTATCTTAGCTCAATTTTGATCTTTTATATCCCGTGAAGGAAAACATAGTGAGAAAACCTTTACAGACTATTAAGTTAAGGCGTACGGAGACGTCATTTAAAATTTTGCTACTACCACACCACAGCCCTTGATAACTTGGTAGTAGCAAAATTTTTAATGATATCTCCGTTTTATTTCAAACGATTTATTTTAAATAGGTCTGGGCTGAGGGTCTGGGAAATCACCTCTTTTCATACGATGACACTGATGTGAGCGTGGCTTTTAATCACAGATATTGGATTAACTCTTTGTAATTATTGGACTGAAACATTTTATTCGTAACCGTGATAAAACATACTTACTATCAAAAACGGAACGGAATGTCACATTGATTGACACTGACGCAGAGCGAGCGACACTGAGTGGTTAATACCACTGGTTTTGGAACTAAAAGACATCGCATGGAAAACTCAAAAATCTTAAAATCATTAGTTTTATTTAGTTTTCCTTTACCTTGCGTGTGATTAAGAAGTCACTATTAATTATTTCCTTTTCTTTCATAAATTTTAATGTGTTTGAATAAGGTATAGGTATCTATACTTCCATCATTTCTGTATACAATTGCTGTGCATGGAAGGAACAAAATTCAGTTGTATACTATAAAAACGAAACGGAAACAGATAGCAGATATTTCGATTAATATGACTAAATCGAGAGTCGCTGAAAAACTAAATAAAGTAAAATATATTTAGATCTGTAAGGTCACTTTTAATTTTGACGCGAGGTCTTTAAGAGCACGTATGACCGCGATAGTACTTAGAGCGATCCTAAATTTTATCAATATTAACGAAATACTCACTTTACAAGAAATTTGCCCTTGTAACTTTGGATTATAATTGTATTAAACATAAAGCAGTCATCATAAGTCTTACTTTTTAAATAACTCTTAAATATTCTTTGTTAAAAGAAAAAAAACTTAAAAAAGTATATTTTTACTTTAGAACAATAAAGAGTATTAAAAAAAAAAAACGCGTAAACCAGCTTCATTGACCCGCCGCGATTCCCTACGCCCTGCATGGCTCACTGTCTCGCTTCGGCTAGAGTAAATTTGTGTGTGTGGAAGCGGGAGCAAAATTTAGATTATCAACACCAGGCGCCCTCTTAAGATCTTCTAAAAAGTGGTATTAACCACTCCGATTCATTCGCTCTTCAAGTAAGTAAGTATGCTCAATGTTTTACAAAGTCGAATATAGACATACTCGGTTTTACACATATTAGTGAGGCCTTCAAGTCATGCATTTGTGAAATTAGATACGTCTCTCAACTTTGCCCACGTCTTTTCATGGATTTACTAATTGATATCCAATGTCATGTGCCCGATGGTTATTTCCCCGATGAGTTAGTTATGTCTGTCGAGTATAGAGTTAAGAAAGTCGAATCAATTTGATCGATTTGTCGAGTATTGTATTTACAACGTAGTCTTGAATGGCTCTTTGACATTCCATTTTTGTTAGGTACTATTATTAAATATTTTAACATTACTGTGGCAATAGATTGCATATATTATTGCACAGAGTATTATAATCAAAAATTTGATAAATATTGGCAGAAATATTGCTGCCGTTTCTCAGTCGTCTATCGAATCTCCGTGTGACATGTGAGCAAAATAAAAATATAAAAATATTCGAGTCTATCTAATCAGTGTGTGTGATGTGGTTCTTGAATAAACTATACTGAAAGGAGTTGTTGCACAAATATATGGGGAGCCGGCTAGGTCACTGAACACCTACCTGAAATTTGCATTTTTGGGTCGGTATCAATACCTAATAAGTAAATTCGATAAATTCTTAGCCTTTCTATGGTATATTTGGATCAAAATATCGTAATTTAAGGTTAGGTGAGTTCCGCTAAAATGGCCGACACCCATTATGTCAACTGACCTGACATTGACAGTAACTGCGAGTGACGTTTATATCAGATTGCGTACATATAGGTGCCATGGCAGTATCGCCATTATACAATAATAAGCAATTTTAATTGTATTTTTGTACACTACTAAGATCACGAAAAAACAAATATATGATGGTCTTAATCGGTTTTTAATATATTTTCTGATTTTCGGGGAAGTGTTCATGACCTAGCCCGCTGTGCAAAATCCTCTTTGCAATTTCTCTTTGAATAATTAATTTAACTTTGGTTTGAACTAAGTACTTAAATGTTAATTACTTTTCACACATTTGAGTCACCTTTAACCTATACATTTTATCTATGTACATATTTATTTGTTTTAAATTTCAATTATAGTGAAATATTTACGAGCTGCTCTGTTTTGTTTTTATTCAGTTAGGTACTATTTACATTATCGTGATTTCATAGAGTTGTTTTCATACAATTATTCTTCTATTCTATTCTAGTTACAAATTCACCGAGTTCATAGCATTCGATTTTGGGGTTGGTTAAAGTTGTTGTTTAATATCCTTTTTTTATTGTATATAAATAGTAACAATCTTAGAAACATTAACAGACCAGTCAATTTGTATATGTTCAAAGGCAAACTTATGTTAGGTTTCAGATTAATTAACCCATTACCTATCCGTGAATAAAGAACAATAGTTAAATAATTGATTTGTTCATATATGATACATAATGTTTGGCTTTTAATAAATATTATATTACCTACCTTTGAGAAAAATTCCCAGCGTTAAGTTAATACTTACCTTTATAAAATTTATTTTATTATTTACATAATTGATTTTGTTAATAATTAACACCTGACGATAATGAACGTCTGTATATCTATATATCTGTGTATTTATGTGTCTGTCCTAAACGAATAGACCGATTTCTGTCTTGCATTAAACTTGTTAACAAGAAGATTTCATTTACACTTTTAATTTTAATGAACTATTATTTTTTTAGTCTTAATATATCACTCCACCGCCCACTCTACGGGCGTTTGTTGCAAAAGGCCACTTAATTTGGCGCCCTAATGGCCGGGAGCACGCGTTCTTTCAAAGAAAACCTCGGAGCGTGATAATAGATCGCTGGAATGAAAGGATGCTGAGAACGCTGGACAGAGGAGCTCCAAACTTGTTTATAATGCAAGGAGGAAGATAGACATCGTCCTTGAGAAGGAATGTAGATCTTACCTACTTACGTCGACCATTGAAACATTTTTCTTATCAATACAGCAGATAACAATAGTTGGACTGTAAGTGTATTGTACCTATATTGTTAAATGTAATGACGAAAACACGTTTTAAATGATATTTGTAAATGTTTTATGCAAGCAAGATGTGACTGACTCAACAACGCACTTCCAAATTTCCTTTCAGGGAAGCCGTTCAATATGACTGAGCACTACAAGAAATATTTTGCCGACTTTAAACAGCCTGAATATGTTCCTAAGGTCCTGAACAATAATAGAATGCGAACACAGTAAATACGAAACACGACAAGACATGTTAATTGAAGTTCCGGATCAAATTGATTCGACTTCCACAATTCTACGAGTATACTCGGCAGACGTAACTAACTCAATTCATTTGTGAAATTAACTACATGTCTCAATTCCGCTCACGTCTTTTCATGGCATAAAGGCCTCAATTATACGCGTGAAACCAATAATATGTCTAATATATTTTTTGTAGAATGATATGGGATATTTTTTCCATTTGTGAAATTAATTAACTACATGTCTCAATTTCGCTCACGTCTTTTCATGGCATAAAGACCTCAGTAATACGCGTGAAACCAATAATATGTCTAATATATTTTTTGTAGAATGATATGGGATATTTTTTCCATTTGTGAAATTAACTACATGCCTCAATTCACTCACGTCTTTTTAAGGTCTCAATTATACGCGTAAAACTAATAATATGTCTAATTGAGGATAATTTGTCCCTAAAAAAAACAAAAAAAAAAATAAAAGAAAAAAAAAATTTTTTTGAATGATATGGCATATTTTTTCCATTTGTGAAATTAACTACATGTCTCAATTATGCTCACGTCTTTTCATGGCATAAAAGCCTCCATTATACGCGTAAAACCAATAATATGTCTAATATATTTTTTGTAGAATGATATGGGATATTTTTTCCAGTGGACAATTTTTAGGGTTCCGTACCCAAAGGGTACAGATGGGACCCTATTACTGTGCTCCGCTCCTACTCCGAGACTGCTGTCTGTCCATCTGTCTGTCTGTCCGTCTGTCCGTCTGCATCTGCTCTATCTCTTGAACCGTAATAGCTAGACACTTGAAATTTTCACCGATTATGTATTACTGTGGCCATTTAAACAACAAATACTAATAATTAAGATAAAATTAAAGGGGGTCGTCATACAAGAAACGTGTTTCTTTTGCATTTTAAAACATTAACAAAAACAATCTACACACACACACACACACATTTTCACAAACACAAAACATAACATACACACATGTCAAACAGATCTAAAACTCTCTTAAATTTAATTTATTCTTCAGAATCTATTTGTAAACTAGGACTATGTTAATACTAAGTGTTTGAAAGAGCGGGTCCCCCTGCCACAGGCTTTTTCTAAAGCTTAAGGTGGGTCCCAGAAATTTGTATAATTTAAGTAGTTACTGGGTTGGAAATAAAGATTTTTTAATTTTTTTTTAATTTTTGAATTTTGAATGTAATTAATAAAGGGGTAAAGAGTAAAAAAGTATAGAACAAATGATTTATTTTTAACTATTTGTGTATTTTGTATAAGTAATTTTGTTTAAATATTTATTAGGACTTTAAAAAATAAACTGTAAATCCGTGAATAGCAGTTTACATTTACAAATGTACTCAAAATTCATGTGAAATAAAATTCAAAGAGTAGACAAATTACAGCATAATTTATTCAAGAACCACTTCTTACACACTCATTACATAAGTCTCTTGATTTTGCTTACATGTTTTTGAATTAGAATAAAATAAGGTTAAGTTTCAACTGAAAAGGGAAGAAATATTCACTTTACCAAGCAGCGAAAATATCAGCTTGAGCAATGCGCGTTAAAAGAGCTACCTTGTACTTTATACTAAGTACAAGTAGTCAGTACTAATTTTTTTTTACTTTTATCTATAAAATACTCCTGCTGGGCTAGCATGGCTAAGGCAATAAATTTTTATACTGGTGATTTGTCTCATTTCGCGTTTACTAATATATAAAATTGAGCGACAAAAAATCTTTCTATTTTTGAAGGGTTTTTAGGCAATTAAGATGCAGTACTTAAGTACTCAAATTAAATAATGAAATAAAAAATGGTGAAAGACCAAAGTCGCGGGTTCAAGTCCTGCTTACGTGGTATTTTTTCAACATTTCTTATTTCATTATTTAAAATATCTTTTATTCATGAAACGTATTTTATGTCATGCCTTACTCTCGTTTGAGCATGAGTTTGACAGGTATAAAAGTAGATATTTGCTAGAACCACATATCTATATTAAATTTATGTTTACATTACATGTAGTTAAACATCTTTAAACAAGTATTATTCAAGTTTACAACACAAATTTATTACGAATCTTTTTATATTCCAATTAAGGGCTGTTGGCGGTAAGTGTCACATAGAGAGACTAGAGAGACATTTTTAAGGATTGTATTACTTATGGAAGTATAAACCACGAAAAATATTTAATTACGAAACGTTTCGTTGCACATTTATTTCAATAACATATACTTTTAATAACTTTTAATCATCGACTATACATTTTAATATACTTTGGTTTCAATATTTTTTAAGGAATCATAACGTAACTTATGTAATTCTTTTATCTAACGTGTCTAAACGTCTAACGATTATTTCACAAAACACGACAGGGGAAAGATAATGTTTAGATTCGATTTTTTATTTAAATTTATGTGTAAATTTAAGTCTACTGCTCCCATATCATAGCACCGTTAATAAACCCAGATACATGTCATTATGTCAAGCGGTGGAGTAGTGCCATCCCGTTCATTAGTATAGCGTAGAGCGACATAGTGATGGATGATAGCGCTCGATAAACGCTGTCGCCAGTGCAATGCTATGAGGACTGTTCACCCATTATTCATACCACTCTGAAAAAAATTGACCCCCAAAAAAGCATTTTCGTAGTTTATTTTATATTTTCACAAATGACCAGAGGGCTGGCCTCTATCTGGCTCTAAACATTAGCATTGCCATACAACGTGGCAATGCTGCCAGCCTTCTGGGAATGTTACCACGGGGCAACGATTTGCCAGGACTTTTTTATTTATAATTAGTTTTAATTAAATAGTTTTAGTTAGATTTTTTTAAATTAATTTGTTAATATTTTCTTTCTAAGAGAAAAATAATATTAAAATATATTTAATTTAATTTTTTGGTACTTAGGAATATCATATAAAGTAATTTACATGTATTAATGTACAACATTTGAGCATGATACAAACAATACTTGGTTCTATTGTAAATACCAATGACAGAGACATAATAATGAATTACATACTGAAATACAACATTTTATTAATTACATTTACATACATACTCGTACATTTATATACATTAATTATGATTTTAAATCGTTAAATGCAATATTTTCACCCAACTTTATAAAACTGCATAGAACATCGTCAACATTTTTTAGAGCTTTTTATATGAGCGACTTATATATCTGCAGGCAAATCCTTAAACATGCACCACCAGTTAGTTCTGTGGTAGTTCTGTACAAAATTAATAAATTAACAGTTTAGTTCTCGCACTCTATGTTCCTGAGCTCAAGGTACGCCCCCTTTAGTCGAGAAAAAGTAGTTTTAGTCGAGAATTTTACATTCTTTGTTAGTAAATCACAGAGCACACATGTATTTTTTTTCATACATAAAACACTGCAATGCTGCAAGGTGATTCCGTAACTGGATTCACGGATCTGGACACATGGAGACTAAATAACAAAACACTGTATTTTTCTATATTTGCGTATGACCACCATTGTAAACATTCTCATTACTTTTTCTTACGTTGAGATGGATAATTTATTTGATATAAATAATAATTTATTTAATAACATGATATTAAAAGGTTATAAAAAAAATATTACATATGATTCGGTAACACTAAACTAAAAATTAATTAAAGCTAAAACTGAAGAGTAACTGTAAATCAACTAAATGATATCCATTATTTGGAATTGCATACACCTAAAATTTTTAAACACCTTAAATAAAAGTATGTATGTATATTCAAATCAATTCATCAAGTTATTTTTATACAGAATTGCCCACAACGAATGCAGTCGCACATTCCTTTTAGCAATTCATTTTAAACGCCTTTACTTCAAAAGAATATTTAAATGGGGCAAGTTTTATATTTGTTTACCTCAAATTACATTCATGAACGAGTTTCATTAATAGCGAAGTGGTTCACGGGAACGTTTCACTGGTTCTTAGTTGGACTCATTAAGGAAATGCAGAAAAGCCTGTTAAAGTATTCATGTTCAGTTTTTCACAAAATGTACCTACATATGTTAAATGTCTAGTAACGTCTTTCTCGAATTTTATGGACACGTTTGTTTGTTTGTTTTTAATGGAAAAGATAAATTTAGCATTGTTGGTAGAGTTATCTTGTTCTCTATTTAAAATATTAAAATGATAATAACTCCTACATGAAGGGTTTTATCACCGTACAATGTTTTAAAACGCTGACAAAATACGTTTCTTGTATGACAACCCCCTTTTAATTTTTAACTTCATCTTATTTTTAGTTTGTTGTTATAGCGGCCACAGTAATGCATAATCGGTAAAAAAGTTAAGTGTCTAGCTAAGACGGTTCAAGAGATAGAGCCCTGTGATAGACGGATGGACAGACAGCGGAGTCCCAGTAATAGGGTCCTGTTGGCACCCTTTGGATACGGAACCCTAAAAATATTCTATAATTATTAGCATATTTTTATATAATCTTTTATCCTTATAAAAATATCTACCAATGATTAAATGAGGTTGTTATTAAATAAGGCGAAAGCTTAGTTCTCAACTTCTAGGGTATTACATGAAAGCTGTTAATATAGTGGCAACCAGTCGTTATGTTATTTCATTACTTCAAGGTATTTTAACTCTACAAAGACAGTGATATAAGGCATGTAGTTTGATAACATCACCGATCCTCCTTGGAGATGCATTCGTGCAAAAAGTTTTATAACCGACCGGTGCCCAACGTCATCCCTCCTTGGGAATCAATTGTTTCACAAGATGTGAGTGCTTTGTCCTTTAGTCTCCTATTAAGACATCCACAGGAAGAAATGGAATTGTTCTATTCTAGGCCCGAAACCACACAGCAACTACCTTAACATACTCATACTTGTATTATATCTTAACTTACTAAGCTAATTACACGTACAAGTTAAATTAAATTTGACCGCTTTCATAATCATCATCATCCGACCGTATTACCTGTTGCATCCTCAGCGGTTATGCTTTAGAGCCCGGGGTCCGCTACCTAACCTAGGTGATTTAATCAAGTTACTGGTTTTTACACAGAGCGATTCGTTTACACATGGCGTTCGGGACCCACAGCTTTACATGCCTTCTGAAGCACGGAATCATCTTTCTTTTCGGATAATCAGGTGATTCAAGCCTGCAATATCCTAACCAGACTGGAAACAACAGGCAAACGCCTTGACTACAAATGCTTCTATCTTAACGTACTAAGCTAATTATACGTACAAGTAAAATTATTAAATTTGACTTTGTTCTCCGAATATTAATGATCAAAGAATAAATTAACAGCTAATATTAAAATAACTGTAATTGCGTCTAATTCCGCTCTAGTAAACAAAGCGACAGTTCCTTATAATTTATTTAATTAATTCTGTTTACGCCATGGATTTCAATCGTCGGAGCCGCGAGTTCGCTTAAATTAATTAGTCTTTAGCCTCTTGATTGTGCCAATATTGGTTGCCATGTTCGTTACAGCGCTTTGTGGAATGGAAACGTGCATTAAATTATACATCTTTGGTGTTTATTAAGCACTCAAGATTTAGGGTATTTATACATCTACACATGATTATGCCAGAATTAAATACGTATGATCAAATTCACGCCGCCACATATTATATTCAAAACTAGAACAGGGGCCAATGTTTGAGATAGCTGGTCTATATATTCTATCTCAATGGTCATTACAAGCGTCATTCTCAAATACAAAATAAATTATTTTTAACAGCATACTACCCACCATCAGTTAATCTAATAACTTGACAACCTCTGTCTCTAAGTATATCGATGACAATGCTCCCAAATCTATTACAAGCATAATCTTATCACTGCTGCTTTCAATCCTTGCATCCCATTGCCCCGGATTCAGGCGGTTTAGGTTCCGTCTCACAATTTACGGGATCACATTTCAGCCGCGTGCAATTTGCCTGAAGCGTCGTGTGACATCCGACTTCCTCCTGTATTTTTAGGAAAAGGAAATTCTTTGTCAAGTCACTTTTATTTTGCAAATGTACATTGTTTTAATTTATGACTGTGTGGTTATGGTATTTGGTTTCAAATGTTGTAGTACTTCGATTATATTATTTTAAAATTTCCATTGTGGAAAATGGGAATCGAAATAAAGATGGCCTATTGACATGTGGCCTAATTTTAATTTTCGTCCATTCCATCGATCGGCTTTTGCGATCTGTAAGGAAAGAGAAGCAGCTGGTAGATTCTTGCCGTATACGCCGTGTGGTTTCCGGCAGAGCAGAATAGGATCACTCCAACTCTTCCTATGGATGTCGTAGAAGGTGACTTAGGAAAAACAAGCTAAACAAAGCTTATAAACATCAATGAGACCTCTCCAACCCGTTTGGCCAGCGTGGAGAGTGTAGGCAAAATCCTTTGACTGCTCTGGCTAATATACTCGTATGGCTCTGGTAGTACAGAGAGGGTCGTGCTGCTGCAGTGAAGACTTAAAAAGACCTGAAGATGATAATGGTACATTTTTTGTTTTTTTTCTCCCTGACTAGAATGGAAGAAATTTGAGATTTAAAGAGATTGATATGTTTGTACAAATCTACGATAGGTATCTTTACATGATAAATTGCTCTGAAATAAAGCGAGTTTCAATAAATCATGGATAAAAGGTCACTGGAACACGGCAGCGGTTAGCAGATTTCTTTCATCAATCAACGTGTATTGGTATAAATGTAAGTATATCGCATCCATCACACACGAATCGATCACAACTCTTAAAAGGTGTTCTCTTCAATCCCCGTTGACTTTGATATATTATGTACTTACACGCTAGGTCGGTATTTAGCGTGTAAAATTAGTCTACTACAAGAGATCAGTTTACACCGGTAAACTGATCTCTAATTTTAGTAATGACTTCATCAATTATCAATTTGTTAGATCGTCTAAGGGTTGGAACACATCTGTCAGTACGAAACAGCATTTTCCTAGCTAAAGCGAGAGAGAGTGATGGAATGTGGCAGAATTGCCGATTCTACGGCGTTTCGTCGCTTTCTCGCTCTAGCAAATGAAGGATAGCGCATAGGAAAATGCTGTTCCGTGCTGACAGATATGTCCCAACCATTAATTGTCCCAACCATTGACCGAGTGACCGAAGCGTCTCAGTTTCGAGATTTGACAAAAAGTGCTTTCGTCCGTCTTTCTGTTGACTCGCGTGGTCTACAGCTCACCGAGCCACTAGTTTAAAAGTGCTCACCCCACTCCTCGGTCTACTCTCACATGCAAAATAGTTTATTTTCAATACATATAATTTGTTTTCGTCATTGGTCGTTGATTGACTGGTTGTCAGGTTGTCAGTTGCTCATATTGAAGTTCCAAAAAATGGTTTTTAAAATTATGAAAAAATGTTTTCTTTTCAGCCGTCCCATACAACGAAAAGTGAATTTAAAAAATTAAATTGGACTAACCCCAACGTGTGGGGTATCGTTAAAAAGGTCTTTTAAAATGCAACAAAAACTGCTTTTAAACTATGTAGATCAAACCCCGAGTCTTGAGATAATCTAATACAAAGTTAAAATTTGAGGTGTCTCCCCACCGTAACTTTTGGAATATTACTAAAATAATTCTGAACAAAATGTGGTATATACCTTAAAGTATGTACTTTCAATTAAAACTATAGCGGTTTTGGTATCATAGATAGTTATTTTTTAATACGTCATAAATCGTAAACCGCAATTTACCTTTAGAACTTTTATAATATGTTACTTGCTGCTACGGAACCCTTCATGGGCGAGTCCGACTCGCACGTGGCCGCTTTTTTTTAATAACTTTATTTGCTAGACAAATCAACAAAACCCCGAGTTTTTTATATTGTATTGCACCTGCCAAACCTTTTAAAATCCAAAACTTACCGACAATTTTTTTGTCAACTCAGTAATCTTTTATACTTTTTTACATCACAATTTGAACCATTGGCTGGATTCTTATAAAGGGTCGCTGCATAGAGTGGTCAAAAGCATCGTCACTAAGCTAAGTGGAGCTTTGAGAGAACATGTGTTAACCGCTTCAGCACAGACCAAACGTGTGTTTTTTTTCCGTTTTACCTCTAAAAGCTTTTACACGGGAACTGTAGTTTTAATTAAAAGTTCTCTTTTTAAGTCTCCTTAATAAATGGGGTTGATTGTTCAATCGTGGTGTTTTTAGAATATGACTTTTGTACTCGTGTTACAAAGCAAAGTAAACTTTACACTTTACTTTCAAAAGTGAAACTCTTTTAATGTGTGCACATGAAGGGTTTTCAATCTAGCAGGCTTTTGAGGAATCTCGGTTTGGGCGGGATCAAAGATTATTGTTAAATGCAGTTGCAGTTTTTTTCCGTCAAATACCCGCGTGGTTCCGGGTTAGAATAGGACCACTCCATCTCTTCCTGTGGATGTCGTAAGAGGCGACTTAAGGACTAAGCACAAACATCTCGTGCTACAATTGCATTCCTAAGGAGGATTAACGTCGGGCGGCGGCCGGTTGTAAAATTTTTCGCACAAATACATTCCCAAAGAGGGTTGACGTCAGGCAGGCGGCCGGTTGTAAAACTATAGCCAAATCATTGACAGTGTTTCGGCTATTTCTTCTCTATTTTACAAGGTCTTCGGCATCCTTGGTTGACCATTGACATGCATATTATATTTGGAGAAGAAAAAGCGGGAAAGCGCACCTCAGGCTCCGAAGCAGCTGAGGATGCAACCGGGAGTGCGCTTAGACGAAGAAGGAGCGGTCGCAGCTTTTTAGTAAGAAGTTAAAGTCTTTAGTTGTGACGGATAAATAAAATGCTGGATAGAGATTAATTTTTATGTGACACCCCTGGTGTTACAGTTGTCCATGGGCAGTGTTGATCACTTACCATCACGTGACCCGCTTGTTCGTTTGCCGCCCTATAACATATAAAAGAAATACCAGCTGACTAGAGTACATAACGAGCGCAGCACGAGTGGCATTACAAGCTGAAAACAAATAGCCAATGCAAAATGTTAAAGGAAAAAGAAATGCCAGAGACTTAGCCCTGCAAGTCAAACAAAAAAAAAAAACAACACAAAGAAGATACCTCAGGACCTATAAAAGATACAAGAAGATTAAAAAGAAAGAATCCAATCGCTATCTCCTGTGAGGCAAAATGCAGCTAACACCGTTCTTGGAAAAATGCATCATGAAGAGAAGACCATCATTTTTGGGGGTCGATTGTCACTCGCGTCCGTAGGCTTTACCCTCGAGACCCTACACGTGACCCCCGGGTGGTGCTAAAGAGTGACACCCTCTCCGGTGGTAGGCTTAGGCCGCGGCTGGTCACCACCCTCAGTGGAAAAATCAGGGTGCCAAGCGTTCGCGCGTTCCATCCTGCATTCCCTGAGTAGCCGTTCGAGGAGTGGGTCTACGCAGTTTTGCATCTGCCAATGTACCGAATTCAGACTCACAGTGTTGTTGCGCGGGGTGCCTAGTTTCGGAGGGCAGCGGGATCCGGAGCAACGGTTTTTTCGCTGGCCGCCCGCCGATAGTTGGGAGCCCAATTGCAGACTAGCCTTCTGTGAAAGGCTGATCCGCCATCGCGCGCATAATCCTAAGGTTGCCCCTGTCGGGCCGGTTGGCAACCGGGCGAGAGGCCTCGACAGGCGGCCTTGGGGGGGTCCGGGCGTCCCCGCGGTCTCCGCACTAGTCTTATCCTACCGCGCAACAGTACTGTGACTTCTGGGGGGGGGGCTGGCTGATGCCTCGCGTAACTGCCACTCTTCGCCTTTTTTCCCTCTTGCCCCAAAAATAAAAACAATAATGAATAAAAGAAACAAAAAGTTGAGGAATCAACAGCGGATACACGGCCTCTCGCTAAAAGTGCACCTCACTAACATTCGAGGTCTGCACTCTAATCTCGTCCCAGTCCACCACCATCTTGAGACTGTAAGGCCGCATCTGCTCTTGCTTACGGAGACGCAAATTACTACCCCTGCTGATACATCCTACTTGAATTACCCAGGATATGTCCTGGAGCACAATTTCCGCTTTAAGGCAGGGCTTTGTTTCTATGTGCGTGATGACATCTGCTGTAAGCGTCTCCGTAACTTGGAAGATCCCTCTTCTTCTTCAATCTGGCTGTTTGTGGACACCGGCACAGAACAAATTGTCTATGTCGGTGTCTACCGATCGCATAGCGGTGACCAGGAGACAACGAGGCTTTTTCGTCACCTAAGTGAGGCTGTTGATGTGACTCAGCAAAGGTATCCTACCGCGCAAATCGTTTTTCTGGGGGACTTTAATGCTCACCACGAACAATGGTTGTTCCCATACCAGAAAACTGACCATGCTGGTAGAGAGGCGTACAAGTTTGCCTTGTCTTTGAACCTTTCCCAGCTGGTCGACCAGGCGACTAGGATACCCGACGTTGAGAATCACATAGCTAATTGCTTGGACCTTCTGCTGACGACTGAACCAGACCGATATCACGTGTCTGTTTCAGCCCCTCTTGGGAGTTCTGACCACTGTCTGGTAAAGTCCGTCCTCATATGTCCTCCACCTGACTTCAGCCCTAGAGGCAATAGACGGGTTTGGCGGTACAAGTCAGCAGATTGGGATGAGATGCGACATTTCCTTGCTTCTTACCCTTGGCTGCAAGCCTGCTTTTCTTCTGGCGATCCGTCGAGCTGTGCAAGTGCCGTTGCTGAGGTTCTCGGTCAGGCGATGGAGTATTATATTCCATTTTCTGATCGACCCTCTGGCATCAAAGCTGAACCCTGGTTCAATGCTGACTGTTTAAAAGCTGAGGCTATTAAACAGTCAGCATACCAGGCTTGGGCTGACGCTCGTAAGCGCAGAGCTCCGGATACGCGTAAAAAGAAGAAAGCCTTTAACTTTGCGGCCAAGTCCTGCAAAAAAACGCTTAAAAAGGCTCGCTTCGACCACATAGGCAGAGTTGGTGCCAAACTTGCTTCGTACCCATCCGGTAGTAAAGCATTTTGGTCTCTGGCTAAGTGCGTTGAAGCTAACTTTTGCCGCTCCTCACTTCCTCCTTTGCAGAAACCTGACGGTACACTGGCACACACGGCTTTAGAAAAAGCTAATTTACTAGCTTCACTGTTTGCCGAAAACTCACGTCTAGATGCTAGCAATCAAACACCGCCCCAGTTACCTCCTTGTGGATGTAAAATGCCTGAAGTCCGCATTCATCAAAAGGAGGTTCTCAAGACTCTACGCAACTTAGATGTGAATAAGGCCAGTGGTCCCGACGGTATTCCTGCTATTGTCTTAAGGAATTGCGCACCCGAGTTGTTTCCTGTTCTGACGCGCCTGTTTCGTCTATCTCTTCGGTCCGGAATCGTCCCAAAAATGTGGAAGCTCGCCAATGTTCAACCCGTACCTAAGAAGGGTAGACGTGCCGACCCTTCAAACTATCGCCCAATTGCAATCACCTCCATTCTGTGTAAGGTAATGGAGCGTGTTATTAACAAGCGCTTACTTGCGTACCTTGAGGACAATGATCTCCTCAGTGACCGGCAATACGGATTTCGCCAGAACCGATCTACTGGGGATCTTCTTGTGTACGCTACACATCTTTGGGGTGAAGCCCTTGAAAAATACGGTGAGGCACTTGCTGTCTCACTTGACATTTCAAAGGCATTTGACAGGGTATGGCATGACGCTCTTATAGCGAAGCTTTCCGCTTACGGTATCCCTCCCACCCTTTGTGCTTGGATTTCCGATTTCCTGAGGGAACGGTTTATTCGAGTAACTCTTGACGGCTGCTCGTCTGACCTATTGGCAATTAATGCTGGAGTACCTCAGGGATCTGTTCTTTCCGCAACGCTATTTCTGCTTCACATTAACGATCTGCTAAAGCCCGGTATTTTTGGGTATGCAGACGATAGCACCGTTACGGAAAGATATTTTTCTAGTGCAAGGGCAAAAAAACCGGAAATAGACGAACTAAGAGAGGCAATGGTGCTCCATACCAATCTTACTCTGCAAGCTGTCTCCGATTGGGGTGATGCCAACCTTGTGAGATTCAATGCCTCTAAGACACAGGCGTGTCTCTTCTCTGCTAAAAAGAGCCCTTTCAACTTGGCTCCCACTTTCCGGGGTGTGCCTGTTCCTATCACCCGTCATCTCGAACTTCTCGGTATCGATCTCTCATCAAATCTTAACTTCGGTAGCTATATTGAGTCCAGGGCTAAGACGGCTTCTAAAAAACAGGGCATTCTCTCCAAGGTCCAACGATATTTTACCCCTGACCAACTGTTGAGCCTTTACACAGCTCAAGTCCGCTCATGTATGGAGTATTGCTCCCACCTATGGGATGGATCTGCCCGCTATCAGCTCGAAGCCCTGGAAGCTATCGACAGACGTGCCAGAAGACTCGTTGGTGATGAGTTGCTTACGGCAGGACGGCTCCACAGCCTCGAACATCGCCGTCTGGTAGCAAGTCTGTGTGTCTTCTACAGGTTGCACTTCGGGGAGTGTGCGCAGGAATTACATAATTTAATTCCCCCTGCACCATTCCACCATCGGACAACACGACGTGGACAGGGATTCCACCCATTTGTGGTCGATATTCCTCCTCATCGTACCTCTCGATTCGCCTCCTCCTTCATTGTGCGAACCGCTAAGGTGTGGAATTCCCTCCCTGCGTCGATGTTTCCCCATACATATAATTTAGGGATTTTCAAGGCAAGAGTGAACAGGCATTTTTTGAGTCTGCGTGATACACCTTAGACCTCATCTTAGCTTCCCATCAGGCTAGATAGAGATCAAACGCACTCAAATTTCTAATAAAAAAAAAAAAAAAAAACCATCAGCAGCAAAAATACGCAGTCCATATTCCTTCCTTATTATATATTACACACCAAGTATAGTATCTATTACCTCATGTTTACTTGTTGCTGGAATACGGTAGACTCTAACTTCCCTTTACTTTCCACACTCCATATCCTATATACGTGCTCACCTGGTTTCTCGAGCCTGGTACAGGTCTAACGCGGTCTGACTTGGCTGCGCTAATGAAACGGAGAAGATATATACCCATATCGGCCTGTTGCTAGAAGTGCAGTCACGTTCACTCCAAAGTAGACTTAGTTCCTACGCTCTTGCTGCGAAACGCTGGCTGGGTGGGCACAGAACTGAACTGAACTGAACTGATAGAGATTAATTTTTATGTGAGTACTCTTACTACAACTAGGTTGTAGTAACCAAACTATGTACTAAGCAAAGTGCGATATCTGTGTGCCGTGTTGTGTTTTTGTAACCCCATGTTTGGCTACGGCGACTCCCCGATCATTTGCCTCATCCAGGTCTTGCATTGTGCAGGATGTTGGGCATTTCAGGCCTGTCAATGACATTTCATGGCCTTTCGACTCGAGAAGAAGTTATTTCATTTCATTTCATTTATTTCTCAAACAATGTAGGGTAAATCCGGGATATACGCCTAAGCGGGATATACGCCTAAGTTAAATTATTTAAAAGGACTCATGGACCCAGGAATTGTTTCTAATACAAACGCGCCCCGCCCCCACTTCAGTCTGTCACAAAGTGATGGTGCGTGCGGACGTCGGTTGGAGCGCTATTGCCAGTGACGTGAATCACGGTCGTAATTTTACTTTGGGGATGATTTTTGTATCTGTATAACTTTGGAATTAACATGCAAGTTAGTTTAATTTTTAATTCAAGATAATTAATATACCTACTTTGTAAATTAATATTAATTACATATTAAGAATATAATAAATAATTTAGACAGTCTTAGTATTTTGAAGTGTTTGCTTTAGTGATTGTTATGTCATTTTACTTTGTGTTACAATTATCTGAATTGATCAAAAATAGCTATATCAGTATA
Source organism: Acrobasis repandana (assembly GCA_963576875.1). Taxonomy (NCBI): domain Eukaryota; kingdom Metazoa; phylum Arthropoda; class Insecta; order Lepidoptera; family Pyralidae; genus Acrobasis; species Acrobasis repandana. Next base: position 8,517,122 of record OY756222.1, read on the forward strand.
TTTTACATATATTTGTCAATAAAAATATTGATTATAACACTTATATATTCAAAATGTTTTTTATTCTTTCAAAAAGCATATATCCCTACCACGATAATGGGCGTGAGGCTAATATCCCCCTCACGAGCCATATATCCCGTTATGCAGATTTATTTTCAGTTAAACAAATATTGCTAAATTTTTAACTAGTTTTCAAAATGCAACCTAAGGTGATAAATTCAAGTACCAAAGTAAATGTAGATACAGTAATCATGTGCGTTTCAGTATTATCTTAGGAGTTATGATAATTATAAAATTTCTTAGGCATATATCCCGGATTTACCCTACATTTTGTTAGAAAATAATATAACTATACAAATATAAAATCATAAGAACATAAAAAAATAAGATAATAAATTAAAATTAGAAAATAAAATTAAAAAGAAAAGAAATTGTCAATGTTAAATTAAAACTTAAGTCAAGTGCTCATATATTTTACAACATCCATAATGTACCTAAAATTCGTCAATGGTATAGCAGCACTTTTCCAATAGAAGATCACGCAACTTGGACTTAAACACTAGATGACTGCGTATGTTTTTTTAGTTCTTGTGTTTTGTACCATGCATGCACGTTCGTAGTTTCGTGCAAATCCTGTACAGCTTGGGATCCTCATAATGATCATAACAAGTAAACAATTATTTATTTATTTAAATTTCTATTCAACAATAGTTAAGTGGACTTAAGGCCTTACTTTTAGGTGATGGGGTTGAAATTATGCTGACTCCACAAGAAGACAATTTTGTAGTGAATGGAACAGGAATATTGTAGGGAATCCCGACTCATCGCGATCTCGGATCCCAGTGTACGCGATTGAATTCTCTTTCTGTGAGTAGTACTTAGTTGAAGAGTAACTCAGTTCCACTGTATAGAACGAATGAGAATAAGTTAATGTAGGGAAAGTTTTTATCGCAGCGCATCGGAGTTTGCACTGAGGGGTATCTTTCAACCCCATTACGTGTGCTAATTTCATTTCACTAGGTGTAAAGTTTGGAACTGGGGAATGGTGGAAGTAGCCTTTATGTTGTATTAGCCATTTCAAACTACGTGAGGAGTGTGTGCAAACACTTTCTTTTTCACTAGGTATTAGTTTTAAGTAGGTGATAATAGGTAAAAATGACTACGAAATATCACTACAAGTGCCATTTTTTAGAGTTATAATTATAAAACGGAGTTGTTTTGAGTACTTAGGTACTATCGTCTGCCTCTTTTAAATTAAGTGGCTTTTAGGTCTCCTATGGCCTTGGGCTTAGTCTACCTCGTTGAGAATCAATAAGTACGTGATCGATATGTTTGAAGTTTAATAGAATACAAAATAATGCTAATAAAAGCCAATCTTAGACACTCAAGTTTAGTGTTTTTTTTCCTAAGGCAGCTTCCTCAATAAACAAAGCTACATAATCCACTAAAAGCAACTGAAAGTGGAGTGGAATTAAAACCTCATCTTGGAGAAAATTAAACCGCGAATAGTTAATGGATCTTAACTCGATTTCAAAACGCTAACTTTGTCGAAAGCGAGTCGTTGCCGTTGCCTTCAATAAGATTCAAGCAAGTTTGGGAAATTCGCTTCCTTTTAAAATGGCCGCCATTTAACTGGCTAGAGCCAGATTTAAGTATACGTTTTGAACATTGCATTGTATTGTACTACAAATGTTGTGATTTTATTGAATAAAATGCACTAAGTTACTTACAAGCTGAATTTTAATACCAGCCAAATATTTGGTGCATGTTAAGTCTATGATACTCATCAAATATTCGCAGAGAACCTATAACGAAATTAAAATTAAACAGTATTGCCACACAACTTGACAATGCTGCCAGCCTTTTGGCCATGCTACCAAGACGAGATTAATTAAATCAATAATCTTGTTTTTCGAAATTGATAAAATAATAATAAAAAACATTAAATAAATCCCGTCCCTTCAAATAAATGAACGATCAGCATTTGTAAGAGCCCGAACGATTGATGAGCTTGACCCTGAACTTGAACCCTGGAATAAAAATACACCTACTGCGTACAAATACATACGTTTTAAATTCCTTTTCTTAATATATAACTACGTATAAAATAATGCTTAGCATTTTAAAAGGCTCAAAAAACTCAACGCTGTGGATGACGATGGATATTAATGATCTTATATTTTTTAGGTGAACTATGGTTATTTATTTAATACTATATACGAGTAAATATTTATAATTTATTCAATAATAAACAGTAACTAAACTAAAACTAAGTAAATAAAAAGAAACTTTATACAACTTAAATACTTAAAATAAATTACTTATAGGTAAATATAAACTATATTTTTTTCTATTCTGAAGTATACCATTGTAACATTTGTTTTCCTTTAAATAAAAATGCTTACATTCATAAACGCTAACACTTAATTTAACATAAGCACACTATGAATGTGGGTATCAACAAAGATTTATGTTGCAGCGGGTCACCACACCGGAATATATTTACAATAATTCTTATTTAAGTAGAATTTATGCAACAGGAGAAGGCACTCGCAAGAGCTACATTTGAATTATTTTGACACGAATTATTATTATTACCCGACTGCGGCAAAGCCCAAAAAGAGGGTTATGTGTTTGACCTGTATTACATGTCCGACTAGCAACTACTCGTTCCCTCGTAAAACTACTAAACGGCTAACCGATTTTAAAATAAATTATACGTGGTTAGATTCGTCTTAACTATTACAGTGTCATAGGTTATATGAAAATTATTGGAAATCAAAATGGCGCCAAATTGCGTGGCATGGAAAATCTTTTCTTTTCAAAACCTATCGAGATGGTATCAAATTAAAGGATTTTATTCAAGGATTACAAAAATATACACAACTTATATGTTTTAAATGAAATTTGGAATGAGAAATGCTAAAAACAACTAAAGACATCGCTTCGCCAAGCCTATTCCCGGTTGCATCCCAAGGTTAGTACTATTGTTGTGTCAGGCACGCAGTCGGGTTTTTTGTTTTTTTTAACAATGACTTGTTTTCGTCTTCTGTATCGTCCTGAAGGAAAAGCTACATTTTATTTAGGTGCTTACGATGAATACATACAAATTTGATCCCCAGTATACGTGATTAAATTAATGAACAACCAATTACTTTAGGTGATAAAACACTCGTAACTTAGTGCGTCCCCAGTTGCATCATGAAATGCATGCACGTTAAAATTGAATACTTACAACAATGTTTAAGACTGCCTCCGTGGTCCGGTGGCCAAGGATTTGCGCGTTTCGGTAATAATATACTCGTACACGCTGAAAACATACCTACGCGTTTATATTTCTATTTATTAATATTGGATGTTCATAAGCATATCTTTTGATATGTATGTGTCTTACATCTATTCCGTGGTCCAGGTCAAGGCCTTGAGATTCGGAGGTCGTGGGTTGAAATCCCACTGGGAAGCATACTTTGTGAAAAGTTGTTTCCAGTTTGGTTTGGATATTGCAAGCTTGAATCACCTGATTATCCGAACAGAAAGATGATTCCGTGCTTTGGAAGGCATCTAAAGCTGTGGGTCCCGAACGGCATCTAGCGTTTGTTTAAACCTATCCTAGGATTGGTTCTGGTCTACCCTTTGCGTTGCGGAGGTCAAACGGCAGTCGCTCTGTGTAAAAAACCAGGAACCTCGTCAAATCACTTAGGTCAGGTAGCGAACCCAAGGCTCTGAAGCGTTACCGCTGAAAATGCAACCGGGAATATGCTCGGATGATGCAAAACAATATTCGTAATCTAATGTAATGTGGAATAAATACAATTGAGATTAAACTATAAACTAAACCTAAAAATAAAACCTAATCTAAATGATTTTTGAGATTTAAAAATCTGAAAGATTATGACCGTGCGGCATGATGCCAAGATCGCTGGCTGCGTTTACTCTCTGGATAGCTATGCTAATTCGTTGAGAAAAGAAGCAGCCAGCTCTCTTGTCACCAGCGGCGGTGATCAGGCGCGGTGTTATCTGTTTCAGGAAAGCCCTCGCGCTGGGGCCCCATGGTCAAAACGTTTCTACACCAAACGGCACAAATATGTGATCCTTACTGATGGACACATATTTGCGTCGCTTGGCAAGCTCAGCACCTTCTGCAGCCGATCCGGCTCTCGAAAATAATCCGCTGAGGTGGAAAGGCGCTAGTGTGTCAACGCATGTAGCGTCCCACACCAGCGCTCTCCCACGTTCCCAGGGGATCAAAGACATACCATCAGGCCTCTTGCCATCATCACGCACAACACCTCGAGGTTCGAGGGTGTTAGGGACATTGATAGTGGCAAGAGCCCTTCTGATGATGTCATTCAGAGAGCCGTGTCGCAAAATCCTACCAGCGCTGAGTTGACAGAATAGGCCATGGCACCCGAACTGATCAACATCGCTGCCCCACGGGCAATGGTGTGGAGAGCACACAGATGCTCCCAGCCGAAGTCCGATAGCGGTACGGAAACTATTGTTATCCAACAATGTACCAATGTTGTAAGATGGAATAGCATGGAGCCAGTGGCTGGACTCCTTGGAAGAGACTGCGAGGAGTCGAGCGCGGTCAATATCACTGATAAGATTTTGAGCCAGATTTTTAACAGTTCCCTGCACCAAGGGAGTATCCTAGAGTTTTTGAAGGTTTGATTCCACTGGGATATCATTTTCGGGGCAGAGAGCTGTCCAGGCATCTCTTGCCTCCGCTAACAGGTCAATGGCCAAAGTGTCATCTTTAAGTATTTTTTTACACAAGGCCAGAGGAAAGAAAAGCGGGAAGGGCAACACTGGACATTTTGCGTATGCCTGTGCCGCCATCTTTAATTGGTAATGTCAGTTGGGTCCAAGCACAAGCTTCTAAATCATTTTTCATTACATATTTTAAGATATTTTTCTTGTTCCTGCTGGGTTTTAATTCCCATACTGCCTTATTGACAGATTCACAAATTATAGAATATTTTTTATTATTTTAATTAAGATTGCAATCAATAACAATAGGATTTATGGTCTGACCAATATACACCATATAATATTTCAACATTACTCACAGTTTCCCATGCCCGCTGGGTAGTTAAACAATGGTCCAACCTACTATTAACAAAATAAGTACTTTGATAATACGAAGGTATCAAGCCTCTTTGACACTTTGTCACAGAATACATAAGAGTCAAACAGAATGGTCTCTCACAGCGTCTCCCGCAAATTGGCGTCCCCGCACCTCTCCCCCGCACTTTGTGAGCTTTGACGGCTCCAAATCAGGGTTTAATTACTAGCCGCACGCAATACGCGACGTGTGTTGTCTTGAGAACTGTCAACCAATAGTAACCATCATGGTGAGAAGGTGCGCGTATAATAATTGTTTATCCACCCAATACTCTAAAGAACGTATATTTCATACATTTCCAAATGATGAAAACAGGTACGCAAAGCAACAATATAATTTCACGTTATTACCCAGCAACCATTTTGATATATATACCCTTCTCGCTCTCTCGCATTGGCGGGAGATACACAAGAGCGAGAGGGGTATTAGCAATCCGGTAATGTTACATTGGCTCCACGCTCACAGGTAATCACATACACGCAAATGCCAAATAAATGAATGCCATTGTTGACAATGACAACTTGACATGCTGTGCGTGAAAATGTGATAAACATTTGTTTATTTTTATTGAATTTATTCATATAATTACCGTATAGTTTTGCGCCGAATATGCAAATTACTATATTACAATAGTGAATTACCTAGTGCGTTACATTATAAATGACTCAATAATAATCAGTAAAGTGAACTAATGGTGAAATGGACAATGGACATAATGAAAAATATTTGTGAAGTGATATTATGTAGCTGTTTCCGACTTTTCTGTAACATTTGATACATATAAAACAGAATATTTTTTACGTCATAGTGTTCGCAAATCTTCAGGTATGGAAAAATATAATCGTAAATATGTCGAACTCGTTAGTAGGTAAGTATTAAATTAATTCTGCGGTGCGACCCTAAGTATAAAACTCACACATTGACGTGTGTACAGATAAATTGTTTCGTTTGTAGTAGTAGTAGGTATATATGTTACTCTGAATCAATGGAGAGTCCTACCAGTGACTTTGTTGTGTTTTTTCTTTATTAGGAAAAACGAACAGTATTTATTTTATTTATTGTACAGTACAGTAGTAGAGAAGATACAGTTAACCATAGCTTACTAAAGTATATTTTACTTTAGATATAACATACAGTACATGTATATACATGCACTGTCATATAATTATCGTAAAAAGTGAAAATCATTCTGTAATTTAGTCCTAATTAGTCAACAGCCCATTAATGCCTTGAACAAGAAAGTAATTAGAACAAAAACGATTTAAGAAAAGCCAATAGTCAATCTTTTTTTAGCCAAAAGCCCTTTTGGCTAAAAAAAGATAATACAGAAATAAAATAAAATTAATAATAAAACCACAGATAATCTCCTTGACGTAATATTAACACAAATTTTAATTAAACAAAGACAAAGCTGTTGAATAAAAGAGCAATTGTACAATAAACTAGTTTCTCTATGTTACATTGTCTGCTCAGATAACACTGTTTTACAGACCTTTATCTCACGCGAGAAAGGTAGTATCTCAAATTTTACGTATTAATAAAATTGCTTTAGATTTTTTATATCCAAGAGAAAAATCAATTCAATAAAATTTTATACCTAAAATCATTTAATAAAAGTGCGAAATAAAGAAAAATCCTAAGATTTAATTAAGGCTAAAAGTTAGAAAAATATAGACATTATTCAAAAAGAAAATACAAACCCATGCTTTGTATAAATAAACGGGCAAGTGTGAATCGGACTCGTACATGAAGGGTTCCGTACCTCCGTACAATGTTTTAAATCGCAAAAAATACGATTTCTGTATGACGACCCCCTTTAATTTTTAACCTTTTTTATTTTTTGTATTTGTTGTTATAGCGGCCATAGTAATACATAATCTGTGAAAATTTCAAGTATCTAGTTATTGCCATTATAAAGATCTAGTTAAAAACGCTAAAATAACACGTTTTTTTGTATAGCAACCCCCTTTAATTTTTAACTTTTTTTAATTTTTAGTATTTGTTGTTATAGCGACCACAGTAATAAATAATCGGTGAAAATTTCAAGTGTCTAGCTATTACGGTTCAAGAGATAGAGCCCTGTGACAGACGGACAGACAGCGGAGTCTCAGTAATAGGGTCCCGTTTGCACCCTTTGGGTACGGAGCCCTAAAAAGTCACGTTACTTCTAACTCCAAAATGTTTATGAAAGAATAATTTGATTTAACATGGATAAGTTTAATTGATGCATGTACACAGGCATAGATTAAAACTGGCTGGGATTATATTGTACAAAGTCTGGTTTTATTATTATTTATTTATTTCAGACCCAGTCCACATTCAGGAATGTAGACTGGGTCAGAAAAAAATATTTTATTAAGTCCGTCGTCAGTTAGATTATCCAAAAATAATGGACCCTTATTTTTCGGTTTATCAAAGTAGTGAAAATTCGCAAAGATACAGCGCGTTAAAGTTTCGGAGTGGAGGTGACTGACGTCATCGTTAAGTAAAAAAAGTACTTGATCGTGTCTTAGTAATTATTTGCTAATCAAAAAAAAAAAAGAAAAATTACGAATACAATATTTTGTAATAATCTACCTACGGGGTAAAAGGTCTGGCTTGAGCTTGGCGCGGGTCCCTCTTAAAGGTTTGTATACTTAGACATGTCATAATTTAGGTACATTGGTACATACAAACTGACATTAATTTATATTTCGTAATTCTTTTTAATTATGTTTTAATATTATTAAATTCAATTTAATTATGACATAACAAACAATGTAATCTCAGTCCATCCATATAACTAATTTTAAGTTTTTAGTTTGTTAGTTGACGTCTTTGGAGAAAACGTGCAGTGCAGTTTGTTGCCGCTTCTTCTGCACTTGCGCCTAGGAAGCGGCGTAAACTTAGCTGTAAGTACAGATTTGACGTCAACATTTGTGCAAAACAAAACAAAGTGACTATTATTAAGAGATATTATAAATATCCTATGATAATAAAGATATTTTGAATTTATTTTTTATTTTTTACTGAGCCTAAAATAATTTTTAGGCCACATCCATTTTTTCGAGATTTAAACATTCTTCCTCTTGAGAAATTCGACCGTACACTTCGAGCCAGTATATGTTAAATTTAACTGGTCAAGTTAAAGCTGTTTAGTATTCAATTTTCTTCTTCTTCTTCGTCAAAGCGCGTTCCCGGTTGCATTCTCAGCTGTGCTGCTTCTGAGCCCGCGGTGCGCTTTCCCGCTTTTTCTTATCCAAATATATCATGCATGTCAATGGTCACTCAAGGATGCCAGACCTTGCAAAATGGAAAAGAAATAGCCGGAACAGTTGACGAGTACTAGACTACTATCTAGTGTAAGCAAGACCACTGTTTCGAGGCGGTCCCGCATCACCTGACTTTGATTCCACGATGGGTTTTCAGGACAAACCAATAAAATACAGGCAGATCTTTGGTATACCTGTTTATTCGCAAACCGAACACGGCACAAATAGGTACTTTCTTTGGATTCCAATTCCAACTATACTCGTAACTCACGCTTCAAGTTAGAACAAGGTAGATGATCAATTAGGTACTTTTAAATCCGAACGGCGTTAACAAGTTATATTAGTGAATACATAACACAATATAAGTTTATAGACATCTTTTTCCGCACCAAACAAAAACTCTGACAAACTGACTTCAATCATTTCGATTCGCATCGGACTTGGATATCTTACCCCATCGCGTCATTGTCTTGTCGGCGCCTAGCGCCGCCTTTCGGAATTCAAAGTAACTTTTTAAACAAATATTTACCAATCACAGATAAGTATTTGACATTAAGGCATAAATATGACATAGAGGTTGCCATAGACTAAATTATTAGAAATGTTAAATATATAGCCATTTGCTTTCACTAGTACTCGTATTCAATGAATTTAAATGTAGCTGCTAAAGTCAAGTTAAGGCTTGGTTTCCCGACAAGAACACAGCGCCGCAAGACTAGTACTGTAGTGGTTGAAACTTCCTAACCCTCGTCGATAGAACTTCCTCTTTGGGACTTTATACAAAATGTGAGGAATTTGTTTACAACGTAACGTGTAACAGAATATACTAAAATAGTTTGGAAAATCCAAAAGTGCACGCCTCATAATCTCATTTTTATTTATATTGGCAGTCCCAAAATGTGTTTTAATGTAAGATAATTTGTAAGTGCAACACCGGCCAAGCTGTGAAATGTCAACTGTCAATTTTGACATTGTGGAGAATGCCGCTTGCCGCGCTTTGATTAAGGCAAAAAACTAAAATTTCACAATTAAATTGAAATTACGATTAAACTACATTGAATTAGACCGTGACCTTCGAAAGGACTTAGTTTTGGATAATACTGAAGCGTATAAAAAAATGGACTTGATCAGATACGACACGACCGTCCACAAAATGATTTTAGTAAACATTGTTTTTATTTATTTAAAAGGCAAAATGTGACGTTCCACGGGTAAAGGTACCTTATGGACTGTGGCACTTAGGACGTTTAGAAAAACAATTCGTACAATTAACTTAGCTTGAATAAACACAATGTCGTAAGTGCCACCGTCCATAAGGTACCTTTACCCGTGGAACGTCACAAATGTCTTTTAAAAATGTCATAAGTGTTAAAACTAGTGTTTTTCCTTGACATTTATATGTAAATATTGTACAAGTGCGATAGAAAATAAATAGAGACACATTTAGTTAAAAAAATCACTTGATTTTTGTAAGGCGAGAGTAGAGCACTACCTCATACGCTTCGCTTATGAGGCGTGCAATACCTCATACGCTTCGCTTATGAGGCGTGCAATCTTAAAGTAGATTCGTAGATAGGATGCATCTGTCTGTCGGCTTACTTCGGCGATTGTTAGTACAAGAAAGCTGTAATTTTTCTAGGGCATATAAATTAATTATGCCTACAAATTCTACAAAAAATAGAAAAATAAAATGTATGGGTATCTCTCACATTCATACAGAAGATATTATATATACTTATAGTGTGGTGTACCATTTTATATGTCTTTTAAAAATGTTAAAGAGTTGTAAACACCTTTTTTTATTCAGTGAAGCGTTTGCGAATTAGCGTATATTGATTTTCAGCCTGCGACCACGAAAGATGTAACTCTTATTCGAAACGTTAGACAAAACAATCAAAAAGGTTCGTGCTAAGTCCCATTATATATAAAAAATATTACTAGCTATGTTATCTTTGTAAATTTAAGAGTAATAATTGCTTAACTAATAATGTATACCTACTTGTATAATTTGGTACAAAATACAAAATAATTCGAAAAAAATTACTAGTTTTAAATGACGTAAAATTGTGAAAAAAAAATCTTCAGAAATAACGGGTGACTTCAGAACCCTATAATGCGCGTGGACTGTACTTTGCAGAAACAGAAATTAATATCAAAGAAATGAAACGTACCACTAAGGCTTGAAACTACTTCAAGCGGATTTTCAGGTTCAGTCCATCTCTGTCGCAAACTATACGTGCAATAGAGATAGCTGAAACCACGATGGTCACGTGTCTCTGTCGCTCGTAGAGTTTGGTACAAAGATTCTGCTTCGCAGTTTTAAACCTAATACTTTTGCTTTTTATTTCACATCCAATCCAGTTTTTTTCAATTCCTAATTAGCTGCGGTAGAATAAAGCTACTAGATACATATACAAAGCACATACCACGAGCAGATGCAACGAATTTGTTTACTTAAATTTGGCCCAAATGCAAATGAATTTGCATTCAACCTCTTTTTAGAAAAGAGACGTTAAATTTTGCTTTTTAAAATCGAGTTCAATGCCTGGGTCTTTAACCAGAAAAAGAATACGTCTAATGGAAGATAGTATATTAATAGGGCATAACAACGCAAAATCAAATGAGGTACAATTTTATCATAATATTCTGAAATTATGCGCTCATTGCTGCTGTGTCAAATAGTAAAGCGAATAGTACTACTTACTAGCTACGTGGAGTTGCAGCTTTCGGAGTGAAGGTGCTTTTATGGATGAAAACGAGCTAATTTATTAAATATTAAAGAGAAAACTGAAGTCAAAGTAGGAAACTGTTGAATTAACTGAAACGCTGTGAAAAAATAACGAATCAACAAAACTCAGCAAAGACGCTCCTTTCTCAAATTAGAATTAACGTACCTACATTAACATTTAGCGCCGAGACTTACATTACACAATAAATGTAGCACAAAAGGATAACTACTATATACCTCGTTTTTCTAATTTTTATTATATGTAAGATAAGATATTTTAGAATGTTTTAAAGCTAAGCTCTTATCTGTGGAGCAAACAATCCTTTCCATCTCACTCTGTCCAAAGCCAACTTCTTTAAATCTTTGTAGGTTGAGGCATGTATTTGATTTTTCATTTGTTTTATAAAACTGTCTATAGATCAAGGTTGTATATCCGTTGCAGTACGTCTACTGAAAAACCCATCAAGTAATGTATTGTAGTCTATGAAGAGCAATTTATAATAGTAATAAGTATACTTAAGTAAGTAATAATATGTTAAAAAAAAATTGCTCAAATGTTTCAGTTCCAGTGTGTAATAATTTCTGTTGTTCCATTAGGTGTTATGTGTATCAACCCTTAACTATGTAAACCGTGCTCACACATTTTTTTTATTTAAACGGCAAATTCTCCACGCCCTACAGCGAACGTCTTAGCTCTACACTAAGTTAACCATTGGTTACTTTGTCTTACGGAAAGTAAGTTTATTTTTATAGGGTTTTTTTAGGCATTCAAGATGCAGTACCATAGTACTCAAATTAAATAATGAAATAAGAAATGGTGAAAAAATACCACGTGAGCAGGACTTGAGGACTCGCGACTTTAGTCTCGAGTCACGTTCGCTGTACGTCTTAGCTTTACACTAAGTTAACCAGTGGTTACTTTGTCTTACGGGAAGTAAAGTTACAAAATTGAATAACTTATAAGGAAAAACTTAAGGAAGAAGAGATAAAAGAAGACCTTTGTCTATTCTTCATTCAATTTTTCCCTTCTATATTATTTCTGAAAACCTGGTTATTTCTAATAAGGTGCCCTTACATTTTTCCTCTCCTAGAATTTGTAGTTTGTTTTTATAGAGTTTTTTTAGGCATTTAAGATGCAGTAATATAGTACTCAAATTAAATAATGAAATAAGAAATGGAAAAAAAAATACCACGTGAGCAAGACTTGAACCCGTGACGCAAGCCTAATGCGTGTTATAGGAATATCAAATGGTAGCGAAATGATAGCTCAGTTGATTAGAGCAAAGTCGTATTGAGACTAAAGTCGCGAGTTCTAGTCCTGCTCACGTGGTATTTTTTCACCATTTCTTATTTCATTATTTAATTTATAGTTTTATTTACAAATATATAAATTCTACGTTTCTATCCAAAAAGTGCCAACACCTCCTCATAAGTTTTATTTTCTGTCCAGATAAATCCTTCTATTCGCCGCCAACACCACATCTCAAACACTTCCAGTTTCGCTCTATTCTTCTTTCTCATTGTACATGGTTTGTAACTGTATAGAGTCATGCTCAAAATATATACCTTTATCAATATTTTTCTTAGGTTTTTGGATATTTTTGATATAAATCATGATTTTTTTGTAGTTAAATTGTTTTTTGGCTGTAGTTATTTTCTGAATAATGTCTTTGGAGCATCTTGAGTCATTTGTTATGTTGATGTATTGACCTGATCTATAGGTTGGTTATTAAAAGTTATGTTATTGTGAGGAGTCTTCTTTTTAGAGACTGCTAAAGTTTTTGTTTTGATGGTATACACATAATATAATAATATTATAATAATAACGTTTATTTTCCTCCACAAGATTACAAAAAACAGCATTATACAAAAAATTCATACCCTTTTAAATAGTAAGACGGATTTTTCTGTCCCTTGTAAATCCTATCTTTGCGGAGGACTGATGCCTGAAGTAGGTAAAAAATACCTGTTACACTGGTCGCCAGTTATTATTCATTCTTACACACAAATAATTACGATTCACGCCAGTTTTCTACAAGAATAAGCAAAGACTATGAACCTCCACTTCCTATGAACCTGAAAGACTTCTCTCACTCCATTAACATTATTCTCTTCATTCATACCCGCTAGTTAAGGTTACTTCTGACCTCTTCTTTTTAAAGAGATAATAAGACACTTTTATCCTGAAAAAATGTGAGAATCTCGTGAGATTGTTAAATACTTACAGAATTGTCCATGCCGGCAACACCGTGGGTAACAGCTAATAATGGCTTAAAAAAGCGGTTTTTGTTTATTTAATGATGCTAAACCATGAAACACTGAGGGGATCTTACCACTATAAGTTGTCGTTGTGTTTATTATCAGTGTTGCATCTACTCCATGTTTATTTGGTGTTCGCGACTTACATAAATCAGCTTGGCTTGTTTAACCTTCCGTCGGTGTGCTTCTGTTGACCTCACTGATTGGATTCCACTGCGCTGTCGGCGACAACACATACATTTGAACGTGTTGGCAAATATTTGGGTAAAACAATGGATAGCCTACCTAACATGTATCCAGAATGTTTTGACAATTTTGTAATTTAAGTCGCATTTTAAGAAAATCAATTTTCTCATTACGCTTTCGTAGAACCAAAATTATTTATTTTTAACATTTCTTAGATCATTTTTTTTTGTACCTTCACGTGTATGTATGATCTGATCCCAAAAGACTGTATCATGTTCATCATCAGGTTTTTTTTCTGTCTCCACTGCAGAAGTGCTCCTCTCTGTACTGCCACAGCCATATATTAGCCAGAGCAATAATAATGATGTGTATAATGAAATTATAATTTTATATTATAATAAATGATTTAACAAATTATTTTAGCAACAAGCACAGTTCAAAATAGTAAATTTTTTTTTCCGTACCCATAAATTGCCTAAAACGAGATTGTTTCCATAAGATTTATTCTATAAATTATAAAAGAAAACCGTCATTTTGGGAGGTATAAGTCTTAAGAAATGGCAAAGGAAAAGTTAGTAGAGGCAATGAGAGTAGGACTCCTCATTTTATGGAATAAACAACAGCCATCAGACTTCCGTCGGTAACAGTTAATTAAGTTGAAATTCCCTAAGCCGAAGTTTGGGCCCAAGTTCGCCTTTCAAAGGATTTGCTCCAAGTTCATCTTAAGAGACGTTTTCTTTGCTTAACTCATTAAAAACATATTTCGCGAATCCCTCGGCGTGTGGACTGCTTATTGAAAAGAAAAGGTATTTTTTTGGTTATAAGGTCTTGGAGCGTAAAGTTTGTAAATATTTTTTTGGGTTTCGTTGTCGAGTTCGACAAGTGTGTTTGTTCGTTTGAACGCGTTTTATTTCAAATGCTTATATCAGTTAGAAACTCTAATTCGGAATGTTTAAGGTACTTATATGCAAAAAACAGTACTAGGTAAGTAAAATTAATATTTCATGAATCGGTGGAAAATAAATAACGTCGGAATGCAACCGTTTTCCGACGTCTTTTTCCCAACCGATTTATGAAATTCAGATTTTACTTAGATACCTAGTAGTTTTTCAATAGAAAGGGAGGTTTTTTCCCAACCTATAATTCAAGAATTTAAAGTTTTTAAGTTCTTAAATTTTATAGGTAGCTCCAGACACTCTCGATCAAATTATCTTACAAACAAAAAAAAATTAAACTAATCATTTTATCCCTTTCAATATCTTGAGAGGGATAAAATGATTAGTTAAAATTTTTAAATTACCACGTCCTTATGTCTAACGGGGCAGATAGAGCATTTTAGATTTTGGGGCTCTAGGTAGACAGAGCCCAGAGATGCAAGATCTAAAAGGCCGCTTTTAGCGTTATGGTGTGGACGAGAAGATGGAAAAGGAATCAAAATAGAGATGAGTTGTAGCCGCATCGCCTATTAGCATGATTAGTATTTTACGATCTGCATGGGAAGAGAAGCAGCTGGTACACTCTTAATTTTTTCTTTAATACTAGACCAGCATTCTTAAGATATCATAGACATACCCAAAGATACACACTTCAAACTTACTACACCCCTCATTTTGCGTCGATGTTCAATGAGATACCAAACCTGTACGTTATTTCCATGTTATTTCACATTTATTGGCAACCCTAATTACAAATTTCAACATATTAAAACCGTTAATATGTTGGTTTGATGACATAACCAATGAACTCTGCACACGATATAGGATAATCAACATACAAATCCACCGGTAATTTAATTAGGACCTATTTGCATAAATTGTAAATCCAATCCAATCAGAATTTATTGTTGGATTTCTTACGAGCTTATTGGGGTTGCTTGTATAATTGGTTCATTCGTGTAGCCTTTTGTATATACAAGTAAGTAGGGAAACAAGCTTAAATCCCACAGATGGTAAATGTTTATCATAGCCTTATTGACTACTAGAGGTCTTTGGAAAGGTTACGGGGGCTCTTCGCTCTTTGTACTGGTTCAAGGACTTCCTGCCTGTTAATAATAAGATTGATGTTGGTGTATTCTGTTATATTCACAATTTTAGATTACGTGTGTATGTTGCTCAGATCAGAATCCGCTAGATGACAACAAGTCAAGTCATAAAGATTATTCTAAAGGTCAAGACATACATTTTCTATGGGATTTATATGAAAGTCATAACCGTTACGTCATGTTTTTTGGAGTCAAATAGCGCTCTTATTATCAGTTTTTATGAATTAATAAATTTAAAATCATGTTGAAAGTGAATATGATCAATGACAAGTTTTATTCTTTTATCAGCACCAAATAATTTATTTGTGACCCAGTCCCAACCCAACTGTAACTTTCTAAACAAACTTGGTTAGACTTCAAACCAATTGCCTGCGATTTATATTTGGTCTACGGAATGAGGAACATGTGTCGACTTACCGGTCTAAACTTAAAGTTACCATCCGTCAACGTCGCAATTTGCATATTCTAACTACTCTATTCTTTATACTCTTCGACTCAAAAACTCCACTGTATCTTAAAACCAAGTTCACTTATCACAATGATGTCTATCTCGTAGTTCGTTCTTCCAATAATCTCCTTCTCGATATCCCTCGCTGCCGGAGTGAGGTTTCTTGAACATTCATTCACCAAACAATCCGTAAAGCTATGGAACGTCCTTCCCGTTAAAATCAGCAACATCTCTAGTCGAACTGCGGAGCGAGGGCGAAGCCCGAGCAATTCCCACCAAGAACCAAGATGGCCGCCGAAAGTTAACTGTTTTCGATTTGGCTGAAAATCGATATCTAGGGGGTTTTTGGAATCCGAATATGACATTTTTGTGTGGAACTCGAAACTGTTGTCGAAGTTTTTTTTAATTAATGGTTATTTTAGGTACTTCTTCTTCGTCTAAATGCGTTCCCGGTTGCATCGGCAGCTGTGCTTTGGAGCCCGGGGTGCGCTTTCCCGCTTTTTCTTCTCCGGAGAAGAAATAACCGGAACAGTTTAAATGATTTGGTTTTAGTTCTACGACCGGCCGCCTGCCTGATGTCAACCCTCTTTGGGGATGTATTTGTGCGAAAAGTTTTACAACCGGCCGCCGCCCGACGTTAACCCTCCTTAGGAATGCAATTGTAGCACGAGATGTTTGTGCTTAGTCCTTTATTCGCCTCTTACGACATCCTACATCTACATCCAACACAGGAAGAAAGGAAGTGGTCCTATATTCTAACCCGGAACCACACGGGTACACGTACTTTAGTAGGTACTCTTTATGGTTTAAACTAACGTGAAAAACTGACGTTATTACTAATATGCGATAAACGGGTAATTCTTTCATGTGTCCGAATTCCAGTTTTCCGGTTGTTCTCACCTACAGGTCGCATTTCTCACCCGATTCTCGTGTAATTTTATGAGCAGGTTCGATAATTATGAAGATTTTTTTTTTCGAGGCAGTATTTAAAAAAAAGGAACTAATTTTTTGAGCTGTTATTTAAATATTCGAGATGTTATTATGATCAGTTGGAAAACATATTGAGCAGTTATTTAATTTAATGGCAATTGATTAATTATTGCGACAGTAAAACATGAACAGTAATAAAAAATCTATTAGTCGGTTATTTTATCATATTACTAGTTCTATTTATTTACTAGGTTAGAGAAAACCTATAGGTTAGGTTAGGTTAGAACTGAACTGAGCGTGCGAAGCGCGCGTGCCGCGGAAGCGGCCGGCGAGTGCTAGGTCGGTTTTATCCATTTTACTAGGTTAGGGAAAACCTATAGAACCGCTCGTTAATTTTTTTTTTTAACACCCAATTTATTATTTTTCTGCTCAATTATATATTCACCGATCCAGTTCATTATTTTTTATTACTCATTTTTGTTTACTTTACTGCTTAGTTTTAACTGCTGAACTAGTTATTAAACATACCATTTATATTTTTAACTTACCAAAACTGCTATTTACAACTTTAATAAACTGTGGTTGCAATTTAATAAAATCCAATAATGGATTATTATTTTTTACTTACCACTAATTCAAAAATGTCATGTGTCTCGCTTCAAAAATGACGAAGATTCATACAAACTTGCAACCCCTATTTCACCCCTATAGGGATGTAATTTTCAATCGTCGTTTAAAAACCAATATCTTTATATTGTTAAAAAAAAACAACAATTACTCCGTCAAAAAATTGTAAATTCATTAAAATGGTGTAAATTAACACAGTGGTTAAGTATAAGTACATTAAACAAAACAAGACAAAGTTAATTAATATTTTACACGAAAACTTTGTTTAATTAATACGAAGTTTATAGAGAACAAATCAAAGTTTGCAACTTGTCTAATACATAACTCGGAAAGTTAACAGACGCGATAAATTTACTAAGTGAAACAAGTACTTGCATAAGTTCCTCTCATAATGTGTCATACTTGTCAGGGCGGAGAATGGTGGTCACAGACCTACCACTACTAGACCTGCATAGTGCGTGGCCACTTTAGTGCATATCTTTCTATCTTTGATTGTTGCCTCCACCCATACTTTGCACACGTCACAAAACACACTATGGTTACTAACTTAAAATAAGGTCAAATAAAACCCTAAATCACCTAATAAATGATAAAATCCCTAAAATTAATAACTTTTTTCGATCGTTTTGTGGTTTGTTTGGCCCAGATTTTGACAGAAGGCCAGCTTATGTAGTAGCCACGCCGATAGAGACAAAAAAACATATCAGCGTTTCTTTCAAACTCACGTTGTACTGTATTTGACAGTCTCTTTCTAGCAATATCGTTGCAAGTCTAGTAGTGGTAGGTCTGTGATGGTGGTTGAATAATGAGCGCGCACCGCGTCGCTTTCTATAATAAATTGTGATTTCTACTTCGTTTATCAAAACAGAATGGGTTATTTGTTGATACTTTTGTTGAGAGTTTGTTAAAAGCAGTCGGTCATGTTTGTGTCAGTAAAATCTTTTATCTTCTATATATATGGAAAAGAGAAGAGGCCTTTGCCCAGCAGTGGGATATGCATATCAAATATATATATATATATATATATGGAAAATGGCCTTTTTCAAATTGTCCTGGCTCTTGGGTGTTTATCTATTTTTGTATTTAATATAAAATATAGTATCGTTGATTTAGTATCCCATAACACAAGTTTAAAACTTACTTCGGGGCTAGCTCAATCAGTATGATTTGTCCTTATATATTTATATTTATTTATTTATTATTATATTAAAGAAGAAACTGACTGGCTGATATATTGACTGATCGATCAACGCACAGTTGAAACCGCTAGGTTTAGAAGCATTAAAAATTTTGCACAAGTGTTTCTTATATGACGTAAGTGTGCACTGAGAAGAGATTTTTGGAAACTGATCACCTAAGGGGTTAAAATGTGGGTTTTGCTTGTATGAATCTTAGTCAATTTTGAAGTTAGCTCATAGTTCGAAGAAAAAGGTTATTGTATCACTATTTTAACAAAATATATTCTGGTAAAATAGAGGATAAAAGTTTATATGAAACTCCGTCATTTAAAAAATGTAGCACGCAGGCAACGACGTAGGCATCAGCAAGTTACGATACAATTGCTTCAGCGACGTCAAGAGGGAACGCAGTGCAGGTTGCAAAGGACTTGCATATTTTTCTGTAACTTATTATCGATTTTATCAGCAATGAAGAAAACATCAGTTCGACTGTGCCGTCGCTTATTTTAAGGACGAAGAAACCACAGGATCGCCTATTGATAATAGATAATATTTTGGGCCCTTTAGATAGCGGCTAGCGCCTACATCCCTAAAGGTCGATATTTATCAAACCTTCATTAATTTAACCAACATTACGTGAAAATTGCTTTAACACCATCATTTGCAGAGAGAGCAAAGGCTCTATTATTGTATATAGTGTATATGTGTTGACCGTACATTTACAGATATGCACTAGTTTGTCTCACTTCGTGTGACAATAAATAATATTTTATATAAGCACTTACGATAAAAGTAATGTTCTCTGTAATAAACTACATTTAAAAGTAAATTGTACTAATAATTAACTATTTCCCGTACACCAGGAATTGCGAAAGTCACTTGAAAGCAGCTTATTTCCTCTAGTACCTACTTAACACAAATAATTTAGCTTTTCTTTTTCCTAGGAACTAAGGAACGTTTATTAAGCGTTTAGTTTGTAATTTATTTATTTTTTACTCGTACTAGCTGTTTAACTACGATATCACATTGCTTGCCATCGTAGCGCGAGTCGTAGGACCAAAAAACCTCAGGAGAGATAGAATAAGTCCTTTTTTATCACACAAAAAAGTTTCAAAAATTGTTCCACTTAGAAAAATTTTGTCGCTTCGGTTGCTCGTTCAGTACCTTAGTAGTTAAGTATTCTACGAAAATCGGAGCTACGAGCCACCAGCACAGTATTTTATCTTCATTTATTTATTTTTTGATATTGGAGTTACACTTAGTATATTAGTAAATAGTGAGCTAAACTCACAAGAACAAAGTAGTTAATAATTTTTCAAAACAAAAAACCGACTTCATTACCAGTGACAGTCACAGAAAAAGCTTAATATGCAATAGTGCATTTCAGTTCAGAAATTTTCGGACAGAAAAAAAAATGCGACCGCGCTTTTAATAACGAAGTTCAGGGGTAACAAATATAAAAATACAACCAACTTGATACCCTTCTACTTTTTTTTGAAGTTGAAAACTCAAAATGATCGTGATCTCATACAATGTTCATCATGATAGTTCATCAAATGATGCAGTTCAAAGCTTGATTGACCATGCATTGGCCGGCATTGTTCTGCAAATTACAAGCTAATAGTCTGTCTGCCTGGGATGACTAGTTAGCCCGAAATTCAAATGTTGCTTACTAGGCTTATACGAGTACTCCGTTAGTTTCGCTATCGGCAACAAAAAGGGAACAACAGATTATTCAGGCTGTTACAGAAAGGCGCAACAATCTTTGAAAGGCATTTTCAGTCCGCGATATATGCTTCCATAAAGCATATCATGGATGAAAATGTTTTTGAGAGATTCAGGTACATTTTTTAAAATATCTATGAGATATTTTTCTTATTGCACGCCTCATAAGCGAAGCGCATGAGGTAGTGCTCTACTCTCGCCTTACAAAAATCAAGTGATTTTTTTAACTAAATGTGTCTCTATTTATTTTCTATCGCACTTGTACAATAATATTTACACATAAAAAGACATTTTGCCTTTTAAATAAATAAAAACAATGTTTAATAAAATCATTTTGTGGACGTCCGTGTGTCTGTATGTATGGAAACTGGCGTGGTCACGATAACTCCCGAAAAACTTATCTGATCAAGTCCATTTTTTTTATACGCTTCAGTATTATCCAAAACTAAGTCCTTTCGAAGATCACGGTCTAATTCAATGTAGTTTAATCGTAATTATTATTATAAAAATACAGGTGACATTTCGTTTGTGTTGTATATCTATATATGTAGATAATAACAAGGAAAAACTTAGCTCCGTTTACAACGCTTGCGTGGTATGGTACTGAGTTAAAAAAAAGGCGCGTATCATTTTTTATTCGAAAAAATAATAATAATTAAATAAAAATGTCTTGGAGAAATTAGTGGACCAATAATTTCTAGAACTAAAAAAATGTCTCTGTCTTATCTTTTATTATTAATTTATTTTGTTTATTTATTTCATTTTATTAGTGTTGTATTTTTATTAGTATTTTAATTTTAATTTTAGTATTTTAATTTTAATTTTATTTTCGAGTTTTTTCGTTCACCATATTTCTCGAACGAATCAACCGAATTTGATTTCCAAAACGGCATTCGACGTGATTTTTTGAGGTTTAGTTATTCTCAAAAAACATCATTTTTTTTCTTGTTTTTGCTTAGTTTTTTTGAGATTTCTCAAAATCTACCGGTCCGAATCGGTTTAAATTCACAGGAAATCTGAGTTGTATAGAACTCTTTGGAAAGCTTCTTGTTTGGTTCCGATCGGTTTAGTTGTTCAAGAGTTATAAGCGGGTCACATACACACCCACACACACATACGGATAGGGTGCATGACACTTGCTCGTGAGTGGTCAGGGAAGATTCCTGAGACCTTTAAACGTCGAGATCTGATGAAAACTTGACTTTTCAAAAACGGGGTGAAACTAATAACGTCCCGAATTTTGGAAATTTTCAATTTTCTCACCAGGAGATTAAAAATAAAAGTTAAAAATAATCTCCAGTCGTGCGTTAAAGCCGACACATACTTTTCATCGTTTTAAGTTAGCAATAAAACAATCAAAATCAATTTAATTGTGAATAATGAGATTATGAGGCGTGCACTTTTGGATTTTCCAAACTATTTCGTTTCTTTCCTGGGTCTCCCAATCGAAAAAGATTTTATTTTTTTAATTTTAATTTTTAAGCAGTGCTATATCGCAGACAAATACTCGTATGCATTTCGCCTTTTCATAAGACCCTGTATGTACAATATCACTTTTAAGGGTTCCGTACCCAAAGGGTGCAAACGGGACTCTATTATAAGACTCCGCGGTCTGTCCGTCTGTCTGTATATCTGTCTGTCTGTCACAGGGCTCTATCTCTTGAACCGTAATAGCTAGGCACTTGAAATTTTCACCGATTAAGTATTACTGTGGCTGCTATAACAACAAATACTAAAAATAAGAAAAAAATATATAATTAAGGGGGATCGTCTTACAAGAAACGTTGTTTGGAGGTACTCGGACTCGTACATAAAGGGTTCCCCTTTATGTACGGGTCCGACTCGCACTTGCCCGTTTATTTGTAAGTATACGTAGAATTAGTAACGATTGAATTGCTTAGTTTTGAAATTCCATTGACGTTTGAAGTTTGCAATCAGAGTAGCAAGCAACAAAACCGGAGCCAATCGGCACACCGCCGCTCACCTGCAGCAGACAATTAGAGATTGCAAACGGCCGGCGACCGATTCGAGCGTATACAGAAACCTTCCTAGTATTCAGAACATTTTTAAATCTGACTTACGTCAGGGTTTGAAAGGTATTTCAACTTTAAAATGAAGTAAGTACTTGATTGAAATTTGGGTTAATCTCCATGTAGACCGATATAGTAGGTTTCAAATCATATAATGTTAAAATTCAATATAACTACATCTCACATTTCAGTTAATTTTATTTTGTGTAAAAATTGGGTGTCTGAGTACAACAAACTTCTACAAACTGTTTTCACATTATTACTAAACAATGTGCTTTCTAAAAGGTAAGTAAAAGTCGGAAACAAAGAGCTTAGACCAGAATTATAGAACGTTTTTTACTTTGAATGACTACTCTGTTAATAACAAAATGTATGTGGCAATATTATCAGTAAACTTAGTTGAATACGTTTTATATTTAAGTGCTTGTGAGATTCCCAAGTTACAACATAGAGGTACAAGGGCTAACAAAATATACTGAAACTATTTTAAGAGTAAATTCAGTAAATTCAGAACGTATATCAAAACAGGGGTGACAGGCATGTATGTATATGTATCGAAATATGAAAACTATAAAAATATCTAAGCTACAGTGTAACCATTTCGACTCGATAAGAAGAAGAATATGAAAAATTAAATGAGGCTGACTGGTAGAGAAAGCATTAGCATTAAGTCCATATTTTGTACCATTGTGGTCTATAAAGATTTAATAAATAAATAAATAAATAAATAAAAATATTTTTTGGCCTTCCATACAAGTTAAAGACTCGCACTCTGAACCTCGGATCACCTGATCGGTTAAATTTGTATGTGAGATCAAAAACTATTTTTCATATTTCGATATATGTTCTAATATATGTTAAAACAGTTTCAGTATATTTTTTTAGATCCTGTATACGAGTATAAGTACATATTACCACGCCTGTTTCCCACTCGAGTAGGCAGGGATTTTACCCAAGTTACAACTAGGGTAAAATCGAAATAGTCAATTTAGTTCTGAATCCATCAGTCCAATTTGACCCAAAAACCCCACTATCGGTGTTCGTAACTGGCAATGCTGAGTCCAGAAAGGCATTCTATATACGCGTCTCTACGACGGAACTACGCCGACTAATTACATTTGCCTGTGCTCGAACAAATATTACTACGTGCAGCTTTATTGAACAGCGTCAATTGCTGTTTGAAACAAAGATACAGGATTACTTTGGCCACATATTAGTATTTCATTTTATGAATCATAAACAATAATACATTATAAGTATAAGTATAAAAAGGTTTATTGGTATTACACAATATGCGTCACAATAATCTTAATTTACATACTTAAGTCTAAAAATTTTAAATATAAATAAAAAGAAAAGACTACAATAATATTTACAAATACATTGTGACATTGTTTACGAATGACTAGTTATATTTAGGGGAATACAAATTACATAATTTAAAAGTCACAACACTTTTTATACTCTCAATTTTTAAATACAAACTAAGAAGATTGCATTTAAAAATTGAGAGTTTGAGTTCACTCGGTAATTTGTTGAACAATATGACTGTTTAGTTTCGAGGACTGTGTACTACAATATCCAGTGCAGAAGTGATCTTTCTGGTCAAGTCTTTCCACCTCGTGCTTTTGCGGAGTAAAATTTATTTCTCAGATACAAATGTTTTTTTTTTAATTTTTATTCAACTTTATTACAAAAATTGTAAAAGCGGACTTAAAACCTTAGCCTTTCTCTACCAGTTTCTCCATTTCCATAAAATATGTCAGTATACCAAATTTATATAAAGAAGGCACAGTTAAAATTTAAAGTGTCTTAAAATATTCTTCGCAAAATTGCCATGATGGTATATTAACCATCGCTCGTATAGCTTTTTTTTGCGCAGCGAAAGCTATATCGATGATATTATTCGTAGCTATTACCGCGTTTTCTTTTCCCACAGATCAGCAGAAATCCTTAATTTATAGTATATTTAAATAGAGTTTTAATGTTTCAAATGAGCTAACGCAATTATTTAAGTTTCCTATTGCAGGGATAATAGCAGGAGGCTACCGTTATTAAAAGTTTTAGTGTACCTGAAATCTCTGCAAAATACCCCGTGAGTTCATGAATTAATTTAGTGAATATTGCTAACATTGTGAACCCAATTACGTACAGTTGTTCGAGTTGTTCAAACTTAATAGTTGCCATTGTATGTGCACTATCAAAATAATTGCAATTAGGAATCGTTGTTGTAGATAGCACTGTACTGCTTGCTATTCCAGGAAGTTTCCTTTGTTCGGGGCTACAAGAAGTCACAGATCAAGGCGTAAAATATAGATTTAAAAATGTGGCAATGTCTGAAATTGATACCCATCACTCTTACGGGTCCGATTTGCGCATGAATCTGATTCGACTAATGTTATCGGCTTGTAATTTCTAAATAATATAATAATATATAATAGGTAATTTAAAGGGCTTGCTCTAAAATAAGTTTTTTTCGAGGTGGGTATCATAATGTAATTTTTTATGCACTGAGTACATGAGTTTTGTTCGATTTTATTTTCCAATTACGCTGTATACTCGTAAGGTTTGACACAAATAACTTAGGAACAACAAAATAAGTTCAGCCCAAGCAAATGATTACACCAAGAACGTACACAGTAAAACACAAATTTAAAAAAAAATACTCACGATTGACTAAATATTGAATTAGCTGATCGCGCGTTTTTATGGACTTTCATATTAGCCATGTTTCTTCAAAAATGTAATCAACACAACAGCACATGTGACAGTCTGATTAAATACTCTAAATTTGCGCACATGGCAAATATTCTTCCTCTGTACAAAATATATTCAATGTACCACTACAAAGTTGGTGCGTGTCTAGGGCTGAGCATAGAACATTTCAGACAATTACTGGCCAGAACAAAGGACAAACTACCTACCTCTCTAATTACCTTATTTACCTCTCTTGGGTGCGGCCCTATTTTCTATCCCACTGTTTTGCTTTCATAAGTGTCATTAACACAGTTTTAAGGGAGAATACCCACTGGACTAATTAAATTACGTATTCTTTTTGTCTATAAATTCTGACCATTGTGCAGTGCAGCATTGCAGCACAACGAGGGCTTGAAAAGAAAGCTCGAGCGGCGTTCATTAATAAAACGATATATGATGATATGAAGAAATTATAGGCCTATTATGAGGCCTATTCCCAGCAGTGGGAGGTTCAGGCTGTGAATGATGATGATGACTGAAATTATGTAATTGGTACATTAGATGAATTATTGACCAAGAGCGAAGCGTGTCAGTTTCGAGTCCATCTGTCTGTTTTTTGCTTACACGTTGCATTTTTCAACCGATTTTGACAAAAAATTTCAGTCATTTGCGTTTTTGCTTTTGCGTTATTTATTGACGAATTTCAATAAAATTTGAGCATCATTCTACAAAAGATATTGCAAATAAATTTCCAAAAGGGGGGAGTGGAGAGGAAAAGGGGGGAAGTTTACTAGCGTTATATATGGACAGATTTCACTAAAATAGCTTTGCTAAGCCAGGAGAAAGGGGAAAGTGTCTGTTATTGCATGGTTATAAAAGCTCGCGAAGTCTACTGTCCTCACAGAACCACTAGTTAAAATATTGTATACGTATTTTTCTTTCATCTGACAAAAAATTACAATTTGCACTGAAAGGTGACGTCACAAGCCCTAACCCCGGAAAGCTTTGTATCTTTGTGATTTTTTACTAATTGAATGAATCGTAAATTAATGGTCCATTGTTTTTATATAATCTAACTGACGGACTTAATAGAATAATATATTTTTCTGAACTAGTCATAGTCCGTATTCTATTTTTTCATACTCTTTCATGTATCTGAATCGTTACAATAAGCATTCAAGAAACAAGGCCAGTGGCATTTACATTAAAAAAAAAACTGTTTCAAGGTAAAATTTTGCTTTTATTATTTTGTGTAGTGTGACAGCCAGGCGGCCGCGGTAAACCGCCGATCATGTTATTTTTAAGCAAATTCTCTCAGTAAATAGGATTTGGGACTGCCTACCGCTTTGTTCGACTTATGGGACCTTGACCTGTCCCAGCGCTGTCAGGGGAGTTCCCACATAGAAGATAGGAGGTGGAAGTTAAGAACAGAGAGACTGAACAACACAGATATATTAACTTTATTGTACTTATACACTAAATATGATATCAAAGTTATAATTAGACTAAAGATAAAAAGCAGATATAATGAGTATTTAGATAGGTAGTCCTGAATATGTGTTCAGGATGAGAGATGGATATTTGAAATAAAATGAAGTTATTAAAAGCGAACAGGATAACATGAAGAAATGAGGCATGAAAACAAGATGCGGTGCATGCCACCTGCATGATAAGCTACCTCAAATTCCAGCAATGTACAGTATATGATTGCCTTTAGATCGGTGCCGTACCTTACCGTAGATAGCATAAATAGAAATCGGAACTGCTTCCCGCTTTGTTCGGCAGTTATTGTGTTACGAGTAGGAATGAGTTGGTTATGCGATGCGAACATTATTCCAACTGTAAGGGTTATCGCAAATATCTTAAAGTTTTCGATACACAGATAGACTTAGATAGAGGTAGAAGAATCAAAAGTCTCAACGGTTGTGATGGTGGGCAAAGTGAAACAAAATAATGATGAGTTTCTAGCTGCATCGCCTATTGACATAATTTACGAGTAAGGCTTCGTCAGTTCAAAGCCAATGTGGGTGTTCGTATAAAAGCCTTAAGATTCCTATGTAAAATTTTTGAGAAGTAAACTGTAGTAGTTTAATTACAGTGATTTTTCAAAAACACGCACAGTATTGCGAGCTGTGAACCAACCTCGCCTTAAGATTAGATAGATTTTGCTGATTCCCTTCGTGGGCATTTATGGTTTGCGCAAAAAAAAGTAATTGGTACATTTAGTAATTTTTTTTCTACCAGACCATCATGGAATAATAGAAATCGATACTGCTTTCCGCTTTGCTCGGCCGTTATTGGGTAACAACTAGGAATGAGTTGGTTATTTTTCTATTGCTCCAACTGTAAAAACCCAAGCTTTAAGTATCGCAAATAAACCTAAAGTTTGGATTTTATTATATAGGTAGGTATATTTGTTTTGCAAATTTTGTGAAACAAATTTTGATGCTTAATAAGAAGACCTGTAAAGTGATTTTTATTACAGGCTGTTTTTAATAACCTCATAATAAAGATTGAAAATTTAATATAAATTCAAAATATATCAAGACGTTTTCATGACATTTTTTAATTTACTCGTAATATTATATTAAAATAAGGTGTCACGAAAACAAATACTGAAATATTTAACAAATAAATAGATAAAGACAAAGCACACTGAATAAGTTAGCCCCAAACTAAGTTTACTTGTATTATGGGATACTAACTCAACAATACTATATTTTATATTACATACATACACATATGTAGATTTATTAGTTGTATATATCGTCAAAAGTACTCGTACTTTTTGTAATGTACTGTTTTGCAATGTGCTTACATCACACAATGCAAAATCGATCCGAAAAAGAATAATTAAGGTGTACATCTGGAGCATTGCTCTATACGGAAGTGAGACGTGGACACTAACGAAGAAGGAAAAGAAAAGGTTGGATGCATTTGAGATGTGGTGCTGGAGAAGATTAGAAAAGATTAATTGGAAGGATAAAGTAACACACTTAGAGGTCTTAAATAGAGTAGGTGAAAAGAGGCACATACTCGAGGTAATCGGAAAAAGGCGAGGCAATATGTTGGGACACTTGATACGGCATGATAATTTTATGCAAATCATAATAGAAGGCAAAATAGAAGGAGGGGAAGAGGAAAGGCAAGGCACATCTATATGAAGCAAGTCAAAGAAAAGGTGATAGCAGTGTCGTATCAAGATGTCAAGAGGTTGGCGGAAGATAGAAAAAAATGGGAGAAACTCTACCGACAAGAGTAATAATAACGTCTAACAAAATATACTAAAACTATTTTAAGGGTGAATTCAGTCCATGATACTAAATAACTTTCCCTAAGGAACATAATTATATCAATTATCATCATCATCATCAGGTGTTTTTTAGTCTCCGCAGCAGGAGTACGACCCTCTCCGTATAATTACATCCAAATATGAAAAACATTTTTTTGTTTTTCATACAAAGTCGGATCAGCTGGATCGGTCAAATTGTGAGGGGGGCCGAAAATTATTTTTCATATTTTGATATATCTGTATGTTCCTTGTGGAATGTTGTTCAGTATCATGGACTGAATTCAGTCTTAAGATAGTTTCAGCATAGTTAGTTAGACCCTGTAGAGTAAGTAGACAATACATACTTTTGTCCTGACCACAACAGGCTGGGACAAAGTTAATCCTTAATACTTAAATAAGAAAAATATCCTTTTTCTCACAGTATCGAATACGAGTACGTTACAAAAAACTCACATTTTCCGGATCTCTTTCATCACTAAGGAAAAGTGAAATCAAAGTCAAATAAAAGGTATTTTGCAGTCATGCGATATTTTTCTCACGTACGGTCACTTTTGTATGGCGTTTTTAGAAGTCAACTGATTGGAAAGATGTTGTGAACGGATTCGGGGCGTTTCTTTCGGTTGATTTTCCAATATATTTTTATAGCTTTTTTATTTGTAGATTGATGTTACCATGCAATATTTCTTAGGGGGTTTTTAATTCAGGCCGTACCTCAACCTACGAAAAACAAAAAGATTGGCAGGCATGTTGGCAGATTAGTCCAATTGACATGATTTCTTTTATTGGATAAGGGGCAACTTGCAGCGAGTTTCTTTCGGCGTATATTCGCAACGTTCTTCGATGCACCGTGTTTCGCAGCAATCTTAATTCGATGCTACAATAAATTTCTTCCTACAAAATTCATTCGAATACATGTAAATTGCACTTGGATATAGGACCCTTTCTCATACATAAAAATTTGTTATCGCGTCAAATATAAGTTAAAATATGAGCTTCAACAAGGCTTTAAGTATATTTTTGACATTAAGGTAATTTGAATCAAAGTTTAAGGATACTTATCAATCTATCTTTATTTGAGAGCTATGCTTTTATCGGTAGAGTATGTATTCTAATAGAATAATATAATTCTTATGTAAGAATACTTACAGAGCACGAATAAGTTATGATAATTTTCTAACATAACATTATATTAAATTGATGAAGAAGGAAATATGCCTGTCATAGTTATCCCTTTCGAAGCCGTTTAAAATAACTTGTAGTTGAATATTCCATAAATCTCTATAGACTGTAAACTTGGTGAGATAGCTCGGTCGTCCACAACATAATTGAGTTAAACTTCGGAACATTATTATAAGTGAGAACAGAACCCAACCGAGGGATGGCTGCTAATTTTCAATTTTAGTATTAGCATGGTCAATATACTTACTTACTTGTATGAATGAATGGATTAGAGACCTATAATAATCTTAAAAGTTAAATGGAATTTTTCCTATATACGGGTATGAGAAAGCATAAGAGTGTAGCTCTACAGAAGTTGACGGAGCTGTGGAGAGCGGAACCAATAAGGTTACTTTTGTGACACTGTGATTCTTTGATTCTGAGCGGACAGCGGCATCGTCGGGTCACTGTTCCGACACTTGCCCTGAAGATGATCGTATAAATCGATCGAAACCTGGTCAGCATTTTCCGACTATATTACGTGAGTCATTCGTTTTAAATTAATTAAATGCGTAGGTATCTGTTAGTTTATCTAGATGCCCGCCCACAATACAATTCTACAAATTTCTTGTTTTAAGTAAAAGTTTTATTCGTGCTTAATCAAGTTAGCTAGATTCAATTGCAAGTATGTAGCCGCAGCTCTTAGCCACGGTAGATTTCTATAGCGAGAGACTAAAGCAACAGAATATTCTGTTATTATAAGAATACCTATCTACTCATAGTAATGTAAGTTTAAAGTAATTTGTAATACGCGTAGTAGGCGGTGCAGCTAGCTCGATTCCATTTTCTTCTTATATACCTTAAGGGTAGCACAGATTATAGAGATCAAAAGCCACCGTCCAACATGGTATGGTCATGCCAAGTGCCGTAATGCCTAATATCTGGCTAATAGAATGGTTAATTTGAATATGGATAGTCACAGAGATAGAGGACGACATAGAATGACGTGGGGGAATGTGTTAAACGGGATACGAAAGAGAGGGAGGTTAGTACAGATATGGTAAATGATAGAAAACAATGGAGGGAGTTGATATACAGAGCCGACCCCAAATAGGAAGAAGGCGAGGTAGACGATGATGATGCCCACCATCACGCTAAAAGTGGTCTTGTATTTTTTGTTTAACACGTGATTGTGTACCCGTATTTTTTTTAATGTCAAATAATTTATTTGCATTCTGAATACGAACTACCTATCAAATTTCAACGTAAAGCGGTCAACCAAGGAGGCATTGCGTATAGTTGCGTCTTTTATTATTATTTTTTTTAATTTTTTTTTATTTTATTTATTTGGGTAACAACTTTTATTACATACACATAGAAAAATATATACAGTACAAAAATCAATGAAGTCTCCACAGGTAAATTTTGCATAATAACATTGAACAGACCAAATAAAGGCGAGAAATAAATTTACATAACAAAACTTTGAATTATTATTTTATACTTAACAAAAAATTACCTAAAAAACAAAAACACCTTAAAAGTACAGGAAATTGATACAGCAGCCAAATTTACTCATATAGTATTTCCTGTATTCTTTTTTTAAATTGCATGGTCTTGCAATTAAAATGATATATATTATTATAATTGTTGCAGGCTCTATACAAAACTGTATTGCTGGCATAATTTGTTCTAACGCTAGGCAATGAAAAAAATGATTTTTCTCTTGCATTAACTCGGGGACACCTTATTTTAATATGACTTAACAAGAATGGGGAGTCAATAAGACTGTTTAGTAACTTGTACAGAAGCATCTGGTCCTTTTCTACACGACGGTCTCTCAAACATGGAACATTATGGACGCTGCCAGAAGACTGATCTGAGTGTGCACATTTATAATTTAGATGTTTACTAAATTTCTTATTTATCTTTTCAATTTTATCAATATAACATTATTCCACACAGACGACGCATATTCTAGGATAGACCTAATCAGGGTATTGCACAAAATCAAAAAAGTTGAACACTGTCTAAAATCTTTACCAACTCTAATAACAAAACCTAACATTTTAGTTGCTCTTACAGCTTTAGTTAGAATACGAGTATGTTCATCAAAAGTGAGTTTACTATCTACTCGTATATAGACTCCCAGATCTCTAACCACATTAACCCGTGTTATAGATTGATCGTCTAGTTTATAATTAAATAATATAGGATTTAATTTACGCGTATATTATATTATTATGTTACATTTCTTATGATTTAGCTTTATACTGTTATTCTTACAATATACACATTATTTAATTTATGACCTATATGCTGGGCAAAGGCCTCCCCTCTATCGGCTCTATCCTTCATTATTTTCTATCCTTGGTTTTCACTTTCCAATAAAATTTATCAAATGTTCGCAAATCGTCTGCCCATCTAGTTTTTGGTCTACCTCTCTTTCTGTATCTAATCGTTTATCTAATGTTATATAACTAAATAATAATATTTCTAACATAAGATAAAATCTTAAACTCCCTAATAAAATGCTGTATGAGAAAAGAAGCATGAATCAAAAAAAAGTGTGAAAAATAAACGTATGAATATTTGTAGGAAAATCATATTATTTCATAAAAACTAAAAATAGTTTTCTTTATTCTTAGTAGGCAATCAATCAAGCCTCTATAAGCCAAGTTGACAAATTGATTGGACTGCAAAACTAAAATAAAAAACTAAGTCGAATAAAACTATTTACCAAATTTCATTTTAATTTGTCATATTACACATAAATTTACCAACTTATTTACAGAATGAGACTGCGTTATGCTAATCGCAAATCTCAAAGTCACCTCTAAGCTTAGTGGCTGGGCCTTATCTTGTCAAATTAGTTTTAGTTTAAGCACTCCCAAATTATTTAACTGGTAACAACATTGTCCTGTGGGACTTGACTGAAAGATAAAGTGCTTTGGTCATGTTTTATGCTAAATATTTTTGAAAAATGTTTTTGTGGCTCACGTTTCAACTTATGTATGAGCAATTTAGTTTATTTTAACACTTAACACGAAAAATGAAATTGTATATACCCGTATATGGTATGTACCCATATACGGGTATATACAATTTCATTTTTCAAAATCTAAATTTGATAACTTTTTTAATTATTAATATGTATAAACGAACGAACGTAAAAACGAAATTCTGAAGAGTCTACTTGGACAGTTCGGCGTTTGAATATACCTATGAAATATTGCATACAATTTAATTGAAGCAATAAATGATTTGTATGGTTGAAGTTATGGTTACGCTCGACCATTCAAGTCATCTATTGTTTCAATTTTATTGTATAGCAAATTATAAAAGGTAGTTAAGTATAATTTAAAAAAAAAACCTGATTATGATAAGTCAAGTATAACTTTTCCGAGTTACGGAGTTCTAAGAGAGGCCGCGTGCATATTAAGGCCGTACCTAAATTTTCCGGGGTCCAGTGCTGCCCCCATTTTAAATAAATCATTTCAAAGAAAACGGAGACATCATTTAAAATTTTGCTACTACCAAGTCCTAGATAACCCTTCAAAGTATTTTATGAACTACTGTTTACAGTTTATAATGAGAACGTTAAGCTTTACTACGCACATTAAGCAAAAGTGGCCGTTTTTCGCAAATGTGCGTAGTAAAGCTTAACGTTCTAACTTTAAACTGTAAACAGTAGTTCATAAAATACTTCGAATGGTTATCTAGCACTTGATAGTAGCAAAATGATTTATTTTAAATGGGGGCAGCACTGGACCCCGGAAAATTCAGGTATGGCCTTAACATAAAACCCATGCTTTTGCAAATGCAATTATTAATGGATTGGTTGCGATGTCACAACCTTTTTATTGTTTGACCTCAAACAGATACTCGTAATTCGGGATTTGAAGCTCTAGAAGGTAAGCAATATGGGTTCAATTTTAGATTTTCAGGTGACAATATGAATATCGTAGTTTTTATCTAAAAATAGCTAAGTATAAAGTATGTATGAGAACTGTATACTGTTGTTACATACTTAAATGTAAAAAGCAGTTTTATTGACCAGGCCTACTTCACAGTCAACCAACAGTTGGAGCTAGCGAAATTTCATTTTCTGATTTATTTCTAATACTTATAACTAAACAAAATAATAAAAAAATACAAAGTTCTTACCATACATCTTAGTTCTTCAGTAAAATATACCTGTTTTCTCATCTGGGTCACCACAGAATTCAAGAGCACTTATTCTTGATGATCCCCGTTTAGCGTGCATGTAGTCGCTCGAAAATACGCCAAACTTGGCACAAAGCCCTCAGTAAACAGTTTCTTTCATAGAAAAATGTAGTAAATCCTTGGGCGCAGACGTTTTCGTATGCACACAGAGTGCTGCGCTCAATCAGTTCTCAAAGACGTCCCAGTAAGAGTACGATGGCGGTGAGATCAAAGGCCCGAGTTCTGCCGTGAGGCAATTCGAACGACGTTCGCCTCGTATATTTCTGTATTCGGACCATTCTGTTTGGTTGATTAATTTTCTATTGAATTTTGCATTTTTCGTTTGGATTTAAAAATTGACCTCTTTTGGATCGCGTTCACTTTGAACGAAGGTTTTAGTTAGAATTTTCTTACCAATATGAATAAAATTACAAGCAAGGAAATAAAATAGAAAATAAAATCCGTTCAGCTAACCGCTGCTTATATGGCAGGCAGATTTTTTCTATCGTCATTCATTTTTATTGAAGCGTTCAGTATCGTTGACATTAAAAGTCAGCGGGTATAACTTCTTCATCTGAATTTAACACAGAGTTAGTTCGGCCTTCATATTTAAATTAAATAAACGGGCAAGTGCGAGTCGGACTCGTACATGAAGGGCCCCGTACCACCGTACAATGTTTTAAAACGCTGAAGAAACACGTTTCTTGTATGACGACCCCCTTTAATTTTCAACTTTATTTTATTTTTAGTACTTATTTGTTGTTATTGTGGTCATAGTAATACATAATTGGTGAAAATTTCAAGTATCTAGTTAATGCCATTATGAAGATCAAGTTAAAAACGCTCAAAAAAACACGTTTCTTGTATGACGACCCCCTTTAATTTTTAACTATTTTTTATTTTTAGTAGTTGTTGTTATATCTGCTACAGTAATACATAATCGGTGAAAATTTTAAGTGTCTAGCTATTACAGTTCAAGAGATAGAGCACTGTGACTGACGGACAGACAGACGGACAGACGGACAGAAAGACGGACAGACGGACAGACGGACAGACAGACGGACAGACAGCGGAGTCTTAGTAATAAGGTCCCGTTTGCACCCTTCGGGTACGGAACTCTAAGAAGTGGCAACAATTTAATTATCATAGCATCTACCAGTCATCCTTTTTTAATCTGATTTCTGATGGGTACATTTTGAAGCGCCTATATCTCAATTAAATTATTTTTCAGCGTGTGTACCATTGTGTTCAATAAAGACTCAATAATTAAAATATTTTTATAGGGTTTTTAGGGTTGGATCTCATCTATTAGCACGGCCGCCCGGCCGATGCTGAAGCGTTCCAACGCTCTCTCTCGCTCTAGCAAATGACGCTTCTGAGCAACAGAAAAGGATAGCAGCAAAGGAAAGTGCTGCTCCGTGCTGATAGATGATATCCAACCCTTAGGCATTCAAGATGCAGTACTAAAGTACTCAAATTAAATAATGAAATAAGAAATTGTGACGTTACGCGGTGTTATTTCACCATTTGTTATTACATTATTTAATTTGAGTACTTTAATAAATAAAAATAAATAAATAGTTCCCAAACAAATGAAATACATAAATAGTACCCAATCAAATGTCTTCCCCAGGTCCTTCACAATCCTTCGTTGTCCACAGACGAAATACTTCTGCTGAACATTATATAGTCTATTCATACTGAATCTAGATTAGTAACGCCAATTTTAACTTAGATACTGAAACTCCAAGAATTATCTCTTTTAAAGACTGATAAAAACTTTACGTGAGCTGTAACTTAAAATTTCAAATCGTGATTCTATCAATTTTGAAGAAACTCTTTAGGTCCAAATAAATTTTGTTGCTACGAATTTATACCAATAGCTATCTTGTTTTCAATTAGAGGTTTAATGATTGCCGTTTAAAAAAAAAATGGGGGGAGATAAAATGACGTCATGTTTATAACAAACATTAGACTTTTACTAAATGAAAATAAAAGCAGTAAGTGCTCATATAAACGAACAGCACGTTGTCAACGGCAGGTCGACAGCTGTTTGACTGCAGATCGACGGCTGCCGTTGACATAGCGTCGGCTGCCGTCGACTTGCCGTCGTATCTTGAGGTATTTCCTCGAAGCGCAACCATTTTGGGGCGCACCTTACGAAAGCACGAAAGCATTTATAAATATAAAAACTTTATTCCCTTAAGTGCACCCACGTTTAATAATAAGAAAGAGCATGCAGTAAACGTAACACATCTCGATGATGGGTTCCATCTATCTGGCAGAATGTCGATGCTCCGAATTTAATTTGGCATAACATACTTGGCAGAATCTTATTTGAAAGAACATTTTAAACGCATAAAAAATAATAAATTTAATTTTTGTTTGGCCGAATATTAATATGTCCGAATGTAAAATAGCATACTTTTAAGATGTCAGAATTTTATTTAGTACAATTACCTTTTACATACATTAAGTTATGCATAATTTGTTTTAGAATAATGTTTAATTAGTGTTACTTTTATTTGGTATAATTATTTTTGTTGTCAACATAAAAAATAGAATTCCGAGTTTACTCGGGTCGGGCAAAAATATAGTTAAGGTTATGTTAGATCTGCGACCAAGGTAGCATTATAGCAACGGGCATCGTCGTTATGTCCGCTACGAAACAATTGTATTCAACCAATTATCTATGCCAGAAGAAAATTTTATCTTAGAAAAGATTCAGCATTGAAATAACTATGCGTATGAATAAAAAACCAAAAGGCGATTCTGACCGCTACTAACGCTTCTACTTTTAAATTATTATGACAATAAAATTTATGCTCTAAGATTATTCTGATTTTTAAATTTATTGGTTTTGAATCTATGATAAATGAGTCTCAAAATGATAAATCTACTCAGAAAATAGTTTGGCATCTGCCAAACTATTTTCTACGAAATGACGTTTCTGTAAACCGCTGTTATGCATAATAATGTTATAACTTAAAAAGTTCTACTATAAAGGGGAGACCCATCGATAACCTTTTAAACCTCATTTGTGCATCATCACCATCAAAGTTGCTTAACCAAACGTACCAGAATGACAGAAAAACATGTTCTTACTTAGCCCATTCATGTGTTATGTATTTCTAGAGTAAAGGATATTAATAAATAAAACGCATATAATACTTATAAATTATGTGTGTTTGATAATCCGCAATAAGTACGCCTATTGTGCTATACAAATTGTATTTTGTACAATAAAGTTTAACTAAGTAAATAATCACATCGCAGCAAAACCTAAATAATAATAGATATTTTCAAAACCAATCTATGCTCACAGAGTATAGAGTTTTTGAAAAATTGTAAAAAAAGAACGTGTATTGCTTGTTATCGAGTTTCAGTTAGTACCCATCTCTATTCAAAAGTTAAACATACTCGTAGGTGCGCTTCGAAGAATAATTTAAAAACGAGTATTGATCGTCCATGATGTAAATGTAATATTTGCAAATTATAAATACTTATCAATTTTAGTTTTTTTTATTTTATTAATGGCTTGACGCTACTGCGTATTTAGCCAGGAACAAGTTAGTAAAATGTGGGAAATTCTTTTTTCCTAACAAGTTACAATCAAAGGTTGGTGTAGGCCTTTGATTGCTTTCAGGGAGCTTCTGGCGACAAATCTATACGAACCCACTGGTTTTCATAGCCGATTGAGTGGCGGATGACTCCCGAAGACGCCCACACAGTTCGCGAAACAAATATCTCTACAGCCGTACTATGACTGTCTACTTTAGCTATTTCACATATTGTTCATGAGCATTTATAACACCAAACAACACCATTTTTTTATTATAAAGTCCACTAAAATCAATTTGCAAAATAATTTAAAGAAAACCCCAACCGAACCGCTTGACTTCCCGCCAAAAAAAAGGAAACCCAATTTTAGCTTGTTTGTGTGTTTAAGCAATGTTTTAATTGTCATACTGCGATACTACAACACCTTAATTTTCTCTCATTATTTCTCTTTGTTATGCAACAATATCAAATTACTTGTAGTTAGACGACTCGTCATTGATTTAACGTGGATCCGGGAACAGCCCGCGGGACCGATACATCACTGTAACCAACCCTGATTTCATACGGACTAACTTTACAATGAGGAGAAAGCTCTCAAATAACAATAAATGTTATAATAATACATATTATAAGGTAGTATTTGTGCTGTGCTCCTTTTAAATATGTCATTTTTATTCTACTTTTAATTTGAATGATATTAATTGCTACAGTCTGTAATATTGAGCATTCTGCGTCTATTAATTCTATGAGGAACAAATAAAGAAAAACCTATTTCTCATATAGGTCTTGTGTAAATTTCGCATATTAGTCCAGTTCTACATTATTTAAAAAATATATAATCTGTTTCAGTTCTAACCCTTATTTAGAAGGTATTACCAAGTCTATTATGATATGATAAAATTCACTTTACACACTTTACACACACACATTAGAGGCTTTCTTGCAACTTTAACACGCTACGGGAAATAATTATGTGGCATATCACCGACAATTTAATAACAAATATACATTGTCTTCTTATCTTTTGCCTACACAACATACATTCATTATTATGAAACCATAATATAAAAGCGCCTTCAAGAACCTTATTAAATGCGAGCACGTTTACACTTAAGCCGCAGCGGCTTAATAAGCTACTTGTAATACTCGAATAATTTTGATAACGAGTTTTAGATCAAAGCGAGCCCCAATGACTTATACGAGTATAAAATGGACATCGAAAAGTTAACATAACACAAAAAGCTTCATAGAGCTTTTCTAGCACAGACTTAGTTATCTACTAAACTTTTTTCACAAATGTTTATTTAACAATTCATTTGCTACGAATGACGATTTTCTCTTGAAGTGATTTGGGACACAGAACTGAAGTCTTATCTAATAGGAACTTTTGATACTTATTTACAATATTTTACATAGACATATTTTACATGAAAATAACTTTATACGTAGTGTAATAAGGATGACTTCACGGTAAATGTTATTTAATATTCAAACGGACAGAATTTTGCTTTGATTTTGTAGGTAGGTAACACATTAACGTTATTTAGTTGTACCACAGAATAGGTACTAGTACTCACGTACAGAAGTCTCACTCAGCAAAGAAATTCAAAGAAACATCTACTCAATGTGGTTAGCCATATGGTTTAATTTAGCTCGCGTCAGAACTCAGCACCTTTTCGTTTAGATACCTAGACATTCATTGCAGGCCAATTTCATTCTTATTACTCTGGACAAACGATTCGTATAACTGAATTTATCTATATATCTATCAAACTTTATTGTCCAAAGTAAAAATATACTTTTAACAAATGGCGGACTTAATGCTAAGAGCATTTTCTCCCAGTCAACCATAGAGATAAGCAGAGAAAATTGTGCGGCGCAAAAGCTATAATTACTTATATACTTTCATCAAAAATACTAAGTACTTCATACACACTATTATATATATGTATATATTATATATAAATATATCAGAGTAAATACCTACTTACACAATACATATACTAATAAATATGATAACAAAGAAATAGGTAATTAAAAGAAGAACTGAATGATGATGACTTTATATAGAAAGGAAGTTTGAAAGATGGGCCTGGACTTTCCTCTTAAAACAGAATTTGGTAGAAATTTCTCTAATATCAACGGGTAAAGCATTCCAGAGTCGTGAAGCTTGAAGAGAAAATGAGTTTGACATGAAATTAATCCGAAAAAGGGGGATAAAGAGCTGACGAGTCTCATTAGAACGAAGTTGTCGATCATGGGTGTCTGAAAGGTAGTTATATTTACATTTTAAATATAGAAGGTAATCAGGATAAGAATCGAAAAGAGAGTACACAGTAACCGAAGTTCCCTGCGTTGGACTTTACCACTCCGAGTGGTCGCCCTGCGCTCTTAGTAATAATGTAGGTATATTTTCGATACCTAAACGGGGAGTGCCACAGGCCTGGTTGTACCTATTGTTGATCGAATATCCTTTTA
Organism: Acrobasis repandana; assembly: GCA_963576875.1. Taxonomy (NCBI): domain Eukaryota; kingdom Metazoa; phylum Arthropoda; class Insecta; order Lepidoptera; family Pyralidae; genus Acrobasis; species Acrobasis repandana. Next base: position 8,557,045 of record OY756222.1, read on the forward strand.
AAAGTATTAAGCTCTTAGTCTAGTGTGCTATAACATCAGTGACTCCATCCACACACAAATGCACATGAGCTCAATCAAGTGAGTAGTTGTTACTACGAAGCGAAGCAATCAGCTTAATTGTAATCCCTTTCGTTAAAACGTAATTATAAATGGTATTAGACAACGCAATGGCTTATGCAAAATTAAAGAACTAATTTTCTTGTTGAATTTATAGATATATTAATGATTTTGATCACGTGGCAGTCACCAAGTAGTGTAAACTAATGATTTGAATCTCTAATGAAATGATTGAGCTGTTTGTAAAAATATAGGTAGTGTTTGGAATATTTTCGTACTGTGTTAAATAAAGTTTATTAACTTCACGGGTAATAATTTTCACGACTTTTATTGTACTTAAAGTATCGGCATAGGTATCGATACGTATACCAATAATGGCCTTTTTTTTAATCAAAAAGCGATACATCACACTGTTTGAGCTAGTCCCAATGTAATTGTTTAACTTGTCTCTAAGTTAACGACACTATATTTAATGATAAATACATATAAAGATAAACACCCAAGACCCAGAACAATTTGAAAAATCCTATTTTCCAAATTGCCCTGGCTGGGAATCGAACCCAGAACCTTCGGATTGGCGGGCTGGCGTGTTAGCCATACAGCCACGTCGGGTTGGCTGACTTGATAGTATGAACGGGACATCAAAAACAAAGTTCAAACATTCTCTATTTTCCTTCTTTTTCATCTTGGCGGTTTTCCGGTTTCATCCTCAGATGTGCTGCTTCAGAGCCCAGGGTGCGTTTTGCCGCTTTTTTTTCTTCAAATGTAATATGTATGTCAATGGACACCCATGGATGCCAAAGACCTTGCGAAGTGGAGAAAAAATAGCCGGATCCTATAGTTTTACGACCGGCCGCTTGCCTGATATCAACCCTCCATAAGAATGAAGATGTAGCAAGATGTTTGTGCTTAGTCCTTTAGTCATCTCTTACGACATCCACAGAAAGAAATGGAGTAGTCCTATTCTAGGCCGGGAACCACACCGGTGCAAACAATGTTTGTTATCTCTAGATATTATTAAAACTAATACTTAGCCTAGCCAGTTACCCTAAACCTAATCCACTAAAGGTTTGCAAATTTGACAAGCCATGCCTGCTCTGGTTGATGGCATCAAAGTGAGGGCTCAAAACATCCATTCGGAGGGACTAACAATGTTGAGTCTAATGAAACCCTCTCGTACATTTCACTTTAATACCTCGGGTTTCGGTACTTCAGCCGCAGGCGTCGTTGTCTCTACTTAATGAATGAATTACTGGCAGAATTTAGAAACACCTTTATGTAACGTAAGTTACAATCTCGACGAGGTTATGCGGGAATTTCAAGGTTATAATATATAACACCCTTATATACAATCTTCATCATAATACACGTACACACACACACACAAACGCACACATACTTATATCCATATGCGTGTGTTACATATATAAAATGTACCTGACGACAACCCGAATCATTTTTTAATACGATAATAATATTATATATGTCACTATTTTTACACATACCACACACAGAAATTAGCATTTGACTCTTATGTAGGTCTGTACATAGAAGTTTAGAGTTTGTTGAGTCTAATCCGCAGACGATAAAAACGTGATAAATATTTATGAAACTGAAGGCAACTACGTATACGTAATAGTTTATGCATTAATCAATATAAGTATGTACTCGTACAAAACAAGACTGTATTTTTATACACGTTAGTAATCGTTTATTTGGTAGAGAGGAGAGTGCCAACAGCAGAGCTCAGTGCAGTTTTTATGGACGTAGAAAATAAAGTTCTATTTTTATCTAAGTTTTTTCTTTACTCCCAGAACAGCATGAAAAATGTGAAGGTCGACTCAAGAGACACTCGTATCATACCTACAATTACAAACTACGAAACATGAGTAAAAAAAGGAAGGTACGTTCTCTTGAGTGAAGAAAGTAGGTACCATCAAAAATATAGGTACTTATTACTCTAAAACTTATTACTATCAAAATATGAGTGGATAAGATAACATCTCTCCCAAATGCTATCACTACATTTTATAACGCACTGCGTCACAATATTGAGTACCCAATGAAATCCCGCGCCACTATTCCATATTCGGAACTATATGAATCCCGCACGGGTATTTTCCACGAATAATATTTCGCGGCGATTTACCTAATTGCACGCGGCTATCACTGTAAGCGTCCTAATTAAATTTTGAAGACCAGCTTTGCGGTGACATCATTCAGGATAATAATGCTTACTCGTCTGTCCGATAAATTGGACTAAGAGTTGAGCGCAATCCCGGTGCCGTATGATTTTCGGCCTAAAATAGGACCACTACATCTTTCCCTGTGGATGTTGTAAGAGGCGACTAAAGGTCTAAGGATATTTTGTGCTACATCTGCATTTCCAAGGAGGGCTGACGTCAGGCAGGTGACCGGTCGTCAAACTATAGCCAAATCGTTTAAACTGTTCCTGCTATTTCTTGTCCACTTCGCAAAGTCTTGGCATCCTTGGATGACCATTGACATGCATATTATATTTGGAGAAGAAAAGCACAGCTGAGATGCGGGAATGCGCTAAGATGAAGAAGCTTGAGCCTAGCGCAATCCCGCGAGTATCCGTCGAAACTATTACAATATATATAATATTATATTATATTAGAAAAATTTGAACTTTCCCTTGTTCTATTTTCTTGGTCTATCAAGCATCTAGGGTTAGAATCATATGGACATTTAATCAGAGACAATAGAAATAGCAATATTTTTACGCCTTTATATAGCAGCAAGTGGAAAGGGTCAAAGTTGTTCTTCAGAAATAGAAAATACGTTTTTACGAACATAGAAATATGCGCAAAAAGATAACATCTCTCCCAAATGCATTCCGTTTATCACTACACTACATGTTATTACGCATCGCGTCACAATATTCAGTAATAACGCGTCACGTTACCGTTCCATATTCGGAACAATATGAATCCCGCACGGGAATTTGCTACGAATAATATTTGGCAACGATTTACCTAATGTGACGCGGCTATCACTGTGAGCATCCAAATTTAATTTGGATCCAGCTTTGCGGTGACAACATTGAGGATAATAATGCTTACTCATCTATTTGATAAATTGGATGAGGAGTTACGCGAACTTTCACGGGTATACGTCAAACTGGCAGTTTAAAATATAATTTTTTTCACCGGGGGCAATGCGCAGTCTGTTCGCTTGTTACAGAGTAGAACAGGTTCTCGATTCCACGTGTATTTTTTATATTTCGATAGATTTATTTATTTGCATCAAACAGGGCTCACTTTCACATTAATACAGTCAGTTAATACAATAGGTATACCTATATATAAGACTACACTAATACAAGCAGGGGACTGCGAGTGAAGATATTACATTATATATATAGATATCTACTAGAAGATATTACATTATATATATAGATACATTTAGATATCTCAAAATCAATGATTAGTCATAACCAAGTTAAAAAATATGTAAAACTATCCAAAAAAATTAAGAAAACTAATAATAAATTAAAAATTAATCTCAGGAAATCATTTTTATTAAAATCCAGTTCATTAAATTGTAAATTGCAGTCAGAGTTAGAGTTATGTAATAAACAATTGGCGGAAAGTCAGGAGTCATATGAGGACAACAGGATTAGACTTGAATCTCATATTATTAAGTTGCAGGAGGACTATTCCAAATTATTCTCTAAGTATGACCTCCAACAAAAACAAAATACCAAACACATGCTGACTGTGGAGAAATTGATTAACGACAGCAGGTACAATCAAGAAACTCTTGATTTATTAACTAAGCAATGTACCTGCGGGCAATTCACCCAGCCCACCATCAGTGTCTCCACACCAGAGCTCTCTCCTTGTGACGGTAGTTTGTGTAGTAATGTGTCTGATTGTGTTGACTTTATTGACCCTCCATGTAATACAATAGTATTTTCTGACAGTATAGGTCGCAATATGGGTTGCATGTTAAACAAAATTCTAGATAAAACTTGTATAAATTACTGCTTCCCGGATGCAACCTATACTCAAATTTTAGATAAAATTAAATCAACCAAACTGAATTGTAAATCTACTGTTGTATTATTAATAGGCAATAGTAACAAAGTAGGAAAGAAAGAAATAATCAGCTGTATGGATTATTTATCTGAACTAGAAGTAAGCAAAATAATATTATGTGCGTTCCCATATCTACATTGCCAGTCTCCAAAAACTAACAAAATCATTCACTATCTCAATACTTTGATACATAATATGACATGTCGTTATAGTGATAAATTAGTGTTTTTTGACACTAACAATTTTATAAGTGAATGTCATGTGACAAAAGATAATATTTACCTTTCAAAATATTTGAGACATAAGATTGCTACATTGATAGCAAATAATATTAATTTTTGGACGAGTTTACATTGTAAACAAGATTCTAGTTTTAAGACACCTACAGACTTACCAAGTTTATGTAACGGTAATTCTGTAGACTTGACGACAGATTTAAACTGACCATTCGGACAACGGGAAGGCCTCATGAATTAAGAATACTTCATCAAAATTTAGAAGGTCTTTCCGGCAAAGAATTATTAGTAGAATTAGTTTTAAAAGAAATGGATGTGGACATTTTATGTTTGACTGAACATTGGCTGCATGAGAGTCAGATGATGTTCAGCCTAAACAACTATATTATTGTTAGCTGCTTTAACAGAAAGTCTGCTCAACGAGGGGGTTCTTTAATTTTTATAAAAGATTCTTTCCGTAGCAAAGAGCGGAAGGAAATTGTCAAACATTCTGTTGAGCGCTGTTGTGAGGTGGCCTGTGCCGAGCTTGATCATCATATAATTGTTTGTGTATACAGTCCACCAGATAGTAATTTCAAAAGTTTTTTAAAAGCAATGGACCAGGTTCTTAAGTCCTGTTCAACTAGTAAAAAGAATTTAGTTATTTGCGGTGATTTTAATGTTGATATTTTAGTACATAATCCAAAGAGCACACAATTCCTAAATCTTTTTAAGTGTTATGGATTAGAAAACTTATTTTTTGAGCCAACCAGAATTACAGCTACATCTGGCACATGTCTTGATAATTTTTTTAGTAATATTCAATATTGTGATAAATCTGTTATTAATAAATTGCCTTCAGATCATTCTGGTGTATATGTAGCTTTTGTCAAAGAGTCCACCAGTAATTTGAGAAAAGATAATATCTTGTGTAGACCGATTACTTCTAAAAACATAAAAAAACTTAAAAATAATTTAGATAACAAATTATTATCAGTGGTATATACAGGAAATAATCCTGACGACCATTATAATAAACTATTTAGTACTGTTTCCTCTGAGTATTCTAAAACATTAAAACAAAAAAGAGTAGTAGTTCATAGTAAATCACAGTTTAGTGAATGGGCTACTACCGGCATCTACATAAGTAGAAACAGGTTATATGATCTATATGCCCAAAAACAATATAACTTTAATCCTTCTTTTATAGAATATGTTAGAAATTATTCTAAAATATTTAAAAAAGTTTGTAGACGAGCCAAGTCGAATAGTATTAGCAAAAAAATAAATAATGCTCCTAATAAAATTAAAGAAACATGGAGTGTCATAAATAAGGAAACAGGTAAAAATAAAACCAAAGAAAATATTTGCCGAATCAAATGTAATGGTAAAAATACTTCAAAAACTGAAGAAATAGTAAATATATTTGATGATTATTTTACTAACATTCCTTTGGAACTCACTTCTAATGTGAGTTCTAGCGCCCAGCGTGCTGAGGCTTTGCTTAAGAGTAATGTTAGCCCTTGTGATTCTAAATTTAATTTTAAGCATGTTAGCCCTAGCGATATAATAGATGCTTTTAAACAGTTAAATTTGAAAAAATCAGAAGATCACTGGGGCATGTCAGTAGCCGTAGTAAGTCATATAATACACATAATTGCTGCCGATTTAGCTTTTATATTTAACGAATGTATTGATGAAGGAATATTCCCTAACTTAATGAAATATAGTAAACTAATCCCCTTATTCAAAAAGGAGAAAAAACAGACCCTGGCAACTACAGACCTATCTCTATTCTGCCAGTTTTGAGTAAGGTGTTCGAAAAGATAATGCTCAATCAAATGCTACTTCACTTTAAGACCAATAATCTTTTCCATAGCCAACAATACGGCTTTACTGCTGGAAAATCGACCACTGATGCAGGAGTAGCACTTATTATTAATATCTACGACGCGTGGGAAAACAGAAATGATGCAATTGGATCATTTTGCGATCTTTCTAAAGCATTTGATTGCGTTGATCATCCAACACTTTTGCTCAAATTTCGTCAATACGGTTTTGATGATAAGTCAATTAAATTAATAGAATCTTACTTAACTGATAGGCTTCAAACTGTTGATATAAACGGCGTAAAATCACACGGGTCTAATGTGAAAATGGGCGTACCCCAAGGTTCAATTCTAGGACCGTTCCTTTTCTTAGTTTATGTCAATGACTTGCCTTACATGGTTGAGAAAGAGGCTGACATGGTGCTGTTGGCTGATGACACCTCGCTAATATTTAAAATAGATCGACATAACAGTGATGCTAGCGCGGTGAACAGCACCTTATCTTTAATTTCTGATTGGTTTTCGGCCAATAACCTCATGTTAACCCTAGATAACTAAACTATCCTGGGAGTTACTCAATAACTAAACATTCGTCTAGCGGACTACGCATTAAAAAATCTTATATTATCAACATAATTTAACGTGAGGAAGAAATTGTTACATGATTCGTATAAAGTGCTCGTTGTGAATAGAGATAGGTAGAAATAATTTTATACTAATGATGCCACATACCTTTTATACACATCTACATTATGGGTGTCACAAATTGCATTTTTTACATCTAAGGCATCAATTTTTGGTCTTCCTTAGCAATTTCGACGGGCAAACGTATAATTTTTTTGTAATATTTCATACATAAGGAAATGGAGCAGATTCTTCATATGATTTCACCAAGGATATCTCCTATCATGACCTTGATGTCACGTCTTAAAGTTACCGTCCGAGCAAGTTGCCGCAACCAAGGCTCCATGAGGTGGTTTGTCAGTTTCAAAACAAAATCTCGCCGTGTTATTTGTTAATTATTTTTGATGTTATTCGCGACGTATAATAACATAAGTAGGAGTAGTCTTAGTGCAGATGACCATTTATGATGAGTTTTACTGGATAAAAATCGAAGAGTTGCTAAAGCACATGTCGAATGCTACGTTGTAGCATCTGACGTAGTATGTAGTACGTTTCTTTCCATGTTTGACAATATAAAATCATCCGGTTTAATAATTTGGGTTCTGTTGTCTTTTACTTGATACTAAAAAATCATCTTCAGAACCCAAAGATTGGCACGAGACATCAGTATTAATGCTGATATTGTATTGACTTTCAACCTTCCAATGATTTGTCATCACCACAGAAGTTAAATTATCTTGTTTCTTTTATCAAAGTAATCAATCTTAATAAACGTGAATTTCTACTTTCAGCCTAGGACATATGTTTCCATTTATAAATCCATCAATAATATTAGGTATATGAGAAAAAGTTGAAAGCAATTAGTAGTATGAATGACATCTTACTAATAAACCCTAGTCATTAAAAAATAACCGTTTTTATGAAATTCATATTATTTGTATATTATCTAATTATAATACAAACATTTATTAATTTTTTTTATTTGAAAATACTAATATAAAATAAAATGCAATTTAGATACCTTTGAAAATCTGCACCTGTTATAACTAAACTTTCGTCATCTAGGCGACGCGGTGGTTATAAATCACAAGTAAAGACAATTGTTTGCGCAAACGCCGCATTTGTGCAACTTTTTACTCTAATTATGAAGGTATACAAAGGCGTGCAAGCAGGGGGTACGCGAAAGTATGTGAACTAGACTTATGCAAGGGGTCGCGTAGTCTGCCAGACGAATGTTTAGTTATCTAGGGTTAAATGCGAACAAGACCCAATGCATTCGATTCTCTCTTCCTAATGTGAATCAAGCCTGTGTTGACATACTAATTAATGGTCAGAAACTCGATCTGGTTGAAAGTACTACCTTTTTAGGAATCACAATTGATTCGAAACTTCAATGGGGCGCTCATATAACTAAACTTTCTAATAGGCTTAGCTCTGCGGCTTACGCTGTTAGGAGAATAAGACAATTGACAGATGTAGCAACTGCTAGACAAGTGTACTTTAGTTACTTTCACAGTCTAATGTCTTTCGGGATACTTCTATGGGGGAGTGCAGCGGACATTCAGACTATTTTTCTTTTACAAAAAAGAGCAATTCGTGCTATTTACGGTTTAGGATCGAGAGACTCACTGAGGGAGTTATTCAAGGAAATAGGTATACTTACTTTTGCATCACAATTCATATTTGAAAATATAATGTACTCGTATGTAAGGAAAAATATTTCCATGTTCAATAAAGTAAGTGATTTTACAGATAGAAATTTACGTAATAAGAATGACTTAGTTAGCCCGTATTACAGGCTGAATACAGTCAGTAAGTCTTTTATGGGGAAGTGTATACTTTTTTATAATGAATTGTCAGAATCGGTCCTTGATATGCCAGACAGAAAATTCAAAGCTTATGTAAAGAAAGTACTTTGTGAGAAGGCTTATTATAGGACCGATGACTATCTTAAAGACAAAAAGGTCTGGCTTGAGCTTGGCGCGGGTCCCTCTTAAAGGTTTGTATACTTAGACATGTCATAATTTAGGTACATTGGTACATACTAAATTTACAAATTGACATTATTTTAAATTTCGTAATTCTTATAATTCAATTTAATTATGACATAATAAACAATGTAATCTCTGTCCATCTATATAACTAATTTTAAGTTTTTAGTTTGTTAGTTGACGTCTTTGGAGAAAACGTGCAGTGCAGTTTGTTGCCGCTTCTTCTGCACTTGCGCCTAGGAAGCGGCGTAAACTTAGCTTTAAGTAACGATTTGACGTCAACATTTGTGCAAAACAAAACAAAGTGACTATTATTAAGAGATATTATAAATATCCTATGATATTAAAGATATTTTGAATTTTGAATTTTTGAATTTTGAAGCATTGTTACTCGAAGAGCAAAGCACTGATTTTCAGTGACTGACTTGGGGAGGACGCGCGCACAATTACTCAGATGTGCAAATTTTAATGTACATATAATATATTTTATTTTTTAAAGCATTAGTGTGTTTTTATTAATAATTTTGTAGTGTAGTAATCATTAACATATTTGGTAAAAAGAATTACATATTGTATGCTCGTTCACCGATTCAAAGTTACTCAACGTGTGTCGTAGATTTTAAGTTATAATATATTGTATGTATTTTAGGTGAAGGTATATATTGATATGGGCCTCTGAATATTTATTGTAATATGTAAACTTTTATTGCCTGAAAAAAAAAATTGATTGATTGAAACTATTGAAAGTCTTTCTCATACATACATACTATCACGCCTGTTTCCCAAAGGGGTAGACAGAGACTATGGACTCCACTTGCTACGATCCAAACATACCTCTTTCACTTCATCTACACTCATCAACCTCTTCATACATGCCCTTTGGCTACGGGTAAGAAGTACCCGTAACCAAAGGGCATGTATGAACGGGTACTTCTTACCTCTCCCTTTTTCAGAATGTCTGCAATCTGATCGCAGAACGTTCGCCGAGGTCGACCCTGTCCCGCTATTCCTTTCACACTTGCCTTATAAATATTTTTTGTTAATCTATTTTCATCCATCCTTTCTAAATGCCCAAACCATCTTAACATCCCGTTCTCTACTTTTGTCACTACGTCCTCTTTCACTCCACACCGATTCCTTATAACATCATTTCTTATTCGGTCTTTCAAGGTAACACCACACATACTCCTCAGCGCTCGCATTTTAACTGCATTTATTCTACTTTCATGCTTTCTCTGCCATACCCAACTTTCACTAATGTACATTAAAGTAGGTATTAGTAATCCTTTATAAACGGCAAGACGTGCCTTACGAGTATATGATACCTTCCTGCTAGGCATAAAGGAATGCAACGCTCCATTCACTTGGTTACCCGCATTCACTCTTCTTTCCACATCACCCTCGTGCTTAACATCTTTTGTAAACTTACATCCTAAATATACAAACTCTTTCACTTGCTCCACTCTCACTCCATTTATTAAAAAAGTAAAAAGAAAAAAAAGTCTTTCTCGTCTCTTAGTATTCCCAGTTGCATCCTTAGCTAAATCTGTTAAGCTTGGGGTCCGTTATTCCGATTAAAAGTACACGATTTATTTAAAGTTTACATTGAAAGACTCGATAATTTTTTCAAAGATTTCAGGTTTAATTGTAAAACACATGAGTCGAACATGCAACTCAAAACGTATGGAATTAGGATGATATTGACAAATCCTAAAAAAAAAATTGAAAGGGATGCCTTTGTGTATGTTTTTGAGAACGTTAGATATTTGAACATAAGCAATAAGGAAATAAAAACTTAAATACGTGGCAATAAGTTTAATTTTCAATGTTTTTTTTTTGAGATTTTTACTCGTAGTCATTCTACATTATTTGATTCTTTTACACTTGTGGCGAAGGAAGTGGATTGGATGCAGTCGTCATAAAAATATGGAGTCCAAGTCCGCTTAGGGCAAACATAGAGGTTAGGTTATGTTAGAACTGCGACCTACACACGCAAGTGCCACGACACGAAACATGTTTTTATGAACAGTTTTATCGGTACCTTAATACTTTATATGAAATGTTAGTTCGATATACCGTTTTCATAGTAACGAAAACCATTTAAATATATTTTTTTATGAAATTCCGCTGTTTAGCAAAACCGCTAGCCGTTTGGAAACGTGGTTAGCGGTTTCGATGAACGTAATACGTTGCGCAATCTAAAACAATCCAGCTGAACGCTTTTCAGTTGTTTAACAAAACCGAGCTGTGATGCCAAACAACTAGAGGTTTTATCAATTAGCGGATTATACTATCCAACTGCGACATATCTACGCCTAATGAGTACGTTATTATTTGAAGAAAGGTTCTTCGATTAAATCGTCATTTTGACGTTCCTTTGTTGATACAAATCATCCACCAATATTATTATTCACACCATTGTCACCTACAATAACCCTTGACTTGCTAAGAATGTTTACATTGCCATCTGAGAGGCGATATTAAAAGATATTATTACATTTCTGAAGCTTGCTTCTCGCGGATATTCCGAGAAATAGAACCAAAATACAGAGTGATACAGAAACGGAAAACAATCCCTGAGAGGCATAATCAGTCCATGATACTTATTGAAGCATCCTCCACAGAGAAAACACTTAGGTTATGTAAATAGTTAGCTGTGGTAGAGCCACGCTACCGGCAAAACTCAGTTTTGCTAGTAGCATGAATGGGCCGGCTCGTCCGGGGAAGTACCACACTCTTACAGAAAATCGACGTCTGAGTAGTAGCTTCACCGCTTCTATGCTTCGTTCGGTGAGTGAGAGAGCCGGAGCCCACCCCCATCCCCCCTCCCATTTTTATTTTATACTTTTACTTTTCAGTGTCTAAAGAATTACCAGTGACTTTAGCCCCAAATATTTGGGATGAAAACATCGTTTTTCGAATAGATGAGATGAAAAAATGATTTAAACAACGTTCTGACTGTCACATTGCTTATAAAGGTGGACGAAGAACTAAATGAAGGCATGACCTTGACAAATTTTATCTGATTGGTTTCTGCCGGTGCCGTGTGGTTCCCGGCTGACTAGAATGGGACCACTCCGTGGGTGTCGTAGAAGGCGACTTAGGAGACACAAGCTAAACAAAGCTTATACACGTCAATGAGACCTCTTCAACCTGTCTGGCCAGCGTGGAGAGTGTAGGCCAAATCCTCTGACTGCTCTGGCGTTTATATGGCTCTGGTAGTACAGGTCGTGCTCCAGCAGAGGAGACAAAAAAACCTGATGATGATGATTTCTGCCGAATTTGTCCCACAAATAGAAAGAAAATCACTGAGCCATTAAAATATGGTTTTTGCCGTGGTAATGCTATAATGCGGTGTAAGCCATGTAACATCGTTTGTAGCTTTTTGCGATAGCATTTAGGACGTATCTGCCTCCGTAGCGGCTCAACAAATACACAATATTAACGAAATTACGCGGGGTGACATTCCGGCCCTGGAATTAAGTACTTAATTACACACAATAAACAGGAATGCCGATGAAATTCAATTAATATTATTCAAAAGGTTGAACAAGGAAATGAATGCCGTAATCGCATAATTGATTTAAAATTTAAAGCTAACTCTTTTGACAAAATTTGTGTTTTACCCAAAATTTCTTAAAATTTTATGTTTCAAGAATACTTAAAATGTGATATGCATGACACACAAGATACTAACTCAAATTACAAATCGGCTTAAAAGCTCGTGACGTCATTACATGGCATTAGATAGTGTTTGTTAGCGCCAAATATGACGAAACAACAAATATCTATAGTCATATTTTAAATTATACTCAATATTAATCTTATTCAATATTAATCTTATTAAATTAGACTTTTAACTTTGAACCAAAATATTTTGTATTTAAAATATGATTTTGGGCTTTATTTTTCACTAATGCACTTTATCGTAATAATATGGTTATTCATTGTCCACACACACACTATAATACTATCACGTCTATATCCCAAATGGGGCAGACAGAGCATTTTGGGTTTTGATGTTCTAAACAGACAGAGCTCAGGCTGTTTAGAGTGACGACGAGAAGGTTGAAAAAGGAATCAAAATAGTGATGGGTTGCTAGCCGCATCCCCTTATTTACATGATTTGCACTGTCGACTCTCAATCGTCTCTTACGCTCTGCGCGGAAAGATAAGCAGCTGGTATATTGTAAGGTTTTCTTTTCTTTCAGACCAGCATGGAAGTATTCATTTTCCAATGCTTTAAATTGTCGTTGGAATAGGGCACGGTACATAATAAAGTCAGTTTGTGAAATCTTATGACTTATGACAGATATCCAATATTCCCGGAGGCGCTCTGAGCGAGTGCAGCGGAACACTCATAGAACCCAAATCAAGCGCGAAAAAATGAAAGGAAAAGAGGCAAGACAAAGCGGCTGCTCGATCGACAAGAATGTCATAGTGAAACACGAGTTATTATCGATGAAAAATTAATTCAGTTTTTAAATTCTCGTTGTAATAGGACACGGTACATTATAAAGTCAGTATGCGGAATCTTATGACTTATGACAGATATCCAATATTTCCGCAGGCGCTCCGGGCGAGTGCAGCGGAACACTCATAGACCACAAATCAAGCGCGGAAAAATGAAAGGAAAAGAGGCAAGACAAAGCGGCTGCTCGATCGACAAGAATTTCATAGTGAAATATGTGTTATTTTCGATGAAAAATGTATTCAGCTTTTAACACAATAACCCGCCGTAAGAAGTTTTATGTAGAGGAATTTCGTGATGGCTTTGCCATTTGATATATTCTTGAAGAAAATTCTGCGGGCTCTCGGAATATTTTCTTAACTTTGTATTATGTTCTAATTATTTCACTTACATATTGGGTTTCTCGTGCCTTTAACCCAGTGGAGTTTTCTGTACAGGAATAAGTATTTGGAAAATTTACTGAGACTTTCTTGTTCTAACTGTAAGGGGTTTGGTTTTACTCACCTTGCCATGTTTACAAGGATATTCATAAATGCGCACTATTTGTTAAAAAAAATCTATAAAGGAATTTACACATCGTCACAGAATTAATAAAAGTATTACATAACATCGTGCCCGTGCCAGTCATTCGGACAAACTACGCGTGTATTTATAATAAAGGTAGGTATTTAGGTATATATGATCATTTTATGTAACGCTCCCTATATATTTAACAAACTACCAAAACAAATGACAAATAAAATCTTTTAAAACACACATGCATAAACTTCTTCCTGATGAATATTACTACTCCATGCATGAATATCTAGGTGCTAAATTGGAAAATCTGACTTATTAAAAAGTACATAAATAAGTTTTGTATGTATAACATTGATGTTATTGAAAAGTTTGAGTAAAATAATGGTATTTTAAATAATATAGAATGGAATGGAATAAAATATAGTTTTTTTTTAAATATGTCATATGCAATATTGTAAACCCTAGTGATAGGACATAGTGCAACAAGAACTTTAAATAGAAAATCATATATACTCGTATGTATGTTCCGCAATGAAAAATCTCAATGTGAATCTGGTTTTAACACTTTTAAATACAACAACGGTTTTACGTATATGGCTCTAGTAACTAGGAATGGAAGAATAAATGTCATTAAAATAAGCTTTTATAAAAAAAATGTTATGTATATACTCGATGTTTGATTGGGTCAAATTTTGTAAGTAAATTTGATTCACTTCCCGGTTTCCGATCGGGATGAAATTTTGTATTAAATCAAATGTAAATCAGATGAAAATGCAATATTATTTTAAATAGAAGTTATACTGATGATGATGGAGCTGTAATAAAAAGCTGTTTGGGGCATATTTCATTTGCCAAGATTAGCACTTTGGCCTGACAATAAAAGCTTGTACAAATCAGGTAATTTAAAAAAAAAAAATTTAGTTCTACTAAAATGGCTTTTCTTGTTGTTTTTGATTCTCATCACATTACCACGTTTAGAAAAAGAGGACAGTTTGCTACACAATATCAAAAAGGAATAAAATATTTCGAAGAAGCACTCTTCGTAAACTTATAGTATTATCTTATTCTTACTGTATTCTGTGGTATTATTCAAAAGTCGCAATGTATTAGATAAAGCTTACATCAAACAGAAAATACATTTTTTTCTACTTATTTCACGGAAGAAACATGAATCTATGCATGACACAAACACAGTATGAAGAACTTTCAAAACATATTTTTCTTTGCGCGTTTTCGTGTGGAAACGAAGCTCGTAGCTCAAGAGATTACATGCTGATGTTACTTGATATATTTTTATACAGATGAACATATATAGAAACAACCACGATTATATTTTACGGGGTACATAGAGTCAAAGTTTGCAAGACACAAAGGTCACACTTATGGGGACGGTAGGCCTATAGGTATAAATCATCATCAGGTCTTTTTTAATCTCGACTGCAGGAGCCAACCCTCTCTGTACTACCAGATCCATTTATTAGCCAGAGCAGTCAGAGTATTTAGCCAACACTCTCCACGCTGACCACACGAGTTGAAGAACATCTCACTGATGTTTCCTAAGTCGCCTTATAAGACATCCAAGGGAAGATTTGGAGTGATCCTATTTTACTCTGCTGAGGACCACACGCCACATGTATAGATACACAGGAAATAGGAATTATAAAGAGTTTTTCTTATTCTACATAAGCCACTCTTGTCGTGTCATTCTACTGTTAAAATTTTCTGTAATAAAGTAGAATAAATTAATAAAAATAAATTCTTTGGAAAGAAATGCACACAATGACGATTTTTGCCAGATATATTGGAGTGGTTGCCATTGCCTTCTCCAACCATAGGTAAATAGCGCATTGCCTATTTAAGTTTATTCCTAGGCTTGTGTGTAACTTCTATGACTTACACGGGAGAAGCAGGAGCGGCTTAGATTACATATTTTATGCAGCGGGTACTTAGGTACATTCTATGTTTTGTTTTCAGACTAGCTTTTTTATTTATAGCTAGATAAGTAGACCAAAGCCTATGTAATGTTTTATTTTATGTTGATAGCGTTTTAATTAAATCCGTCTGAAAATCTGTCATAAAACGTCTTTTATAAGTACCAATGCGTTTTTTTTAGGGTTCCGTACCTCAAAAGGTAAAAATGGAAATCGAATCACTACTGTCCGTCCGTGTCTCACAATTTTCTACGAAACTATTGAGTTGAAATTTGATTCATAAATGTAAGTCAGTGACTCAAAGACGCACGTAGAACGTTAATAAATGGATTTCAAATATGGGGGCCACGATTAGACATTAAAAAAAATGTTAAGTGAATTTATACGTGTGATACATCAAAAGAAACAGCTTTTTATGAGAATTTTAAGTATATATTTTGGTAATTTTAAGTCAAATATGTTTGATGTTATTTAAGAAAATAAGTGAAATTTGACAATTTATATTTATCTTCGAGCCTCCGAATTTCGAAAAAAAAGTACAGGAAATAGTTCTTTACTTAAAGATTTCAGGAAAACCTATGAAAAGTACGCAGCCCTCTTCACGCAAATTTAACTCGCACTTGAACAGTTTATGTTTTTGTAATTAGAATTAATTGGTTTGTGTAATCATAATTTTAGTGAGCAGTCACAAGTTAATTACTCATACATTAATCTACTCCGGTAGATACATATAATTACGGAGGTAATTACCATTAGCAACAATTTAATTGTAATTAATTGTGGCACTTCGTAATTAGTTACAATTATCACTCATTCTAAATGCTGAATCTTCATCGGATAGGCAAAATACAGGTTTGTTTACTTTTCGGTTTAAAAAAGAACTTTATTTATTTATTAAGGTGAAGATATAGGCAAATGACCTTGAAGTGGCGCCCTCATTTGAAATAAATTGTTAACTTGTAAATATGGAGATAATTTCCATATTGCTCTTCGTCATGCACTAGATAGCCCTTTAAATTATTTTATGAACCACCGTTGAAAGTATTTACATAAGTCCGTCTAGCTTTAAAACTTGCCTCCGCCAAAAGTGGCCACGGCAAGTTTTAAAGCTAGACGGATCACCAATAATAGTTTTAACGGCAGTTCATAAAATAATTTAAAGGGCTATCTAGTGCATGACGAAGAGCAATATGGAAATTATCACCATATTTACGAGTTAACAATTTATTTCACACTTCAAGGCCTTTGCCTATATCTTCACCTTAAGACAATAATATCACTTACATGAGCAACTTAAATATAATAACATTTATTCAGTCATGTAAAAAAAACAATTTATTTAACTAATAAATAAAACTATCTTCACGGCAATCAAAGCATCGGAATGATTTTTTGCATGCATACAACATGGGCAGCAACATTTTATCTCCGGAAAGGGTTTTCGAAAAACACGGCAGATAGAGCATTTTGGATCGCCCCGGGTGTCATCCGATTGGGGGTTATACCAAAAGTCCTCCCCCATATCTCTACAAATAATTGAACACGGGGCAGCATATTTAGATTTTGCCCCTCGTAAAAAAAGTCTACATCTGATACTGTTGAATATTGTATCACCCACCTCGCACCGGGCGCCCCATGCTAGGTACGCCACTGCCCAGGACAATTTGAAAATCGTTATTTTTCGACTTGCCCTGGCTGGGGATCGAACCCAGAGCCTTCGAGTGACGGACGTGTTAACCAAAATATGCCACGGAGGTCGACAAACTGTATTATATGGCGATTGCCTGAGAGATTGTGCCAATGGATTACCAGTTTCCTCACAGGGCGTAGCATCAAAGTCGTTGTTGACGATTCATGCTCTGAATGTAAGCCCGTGAATGCTGGTGTCCTGGTGTCCTGGTGTCAGGGCTGTGTTCTGTCTCCTACGCTTTTTCTTCTGCATATCAATGATGATGATGCTGCAATCTAGCAGCACTCATTGCTATGCGGATGATACCACGGTAGACACTTTTTATTCCGGCCAAGTCAATATTTCTCGGGCAAGCGTCTCTGAGTGTCGTACAAAACTTGTTTCTGATATCGAAACTTCATTGAACCAAGTTTCAGATTGGGGTCTATCCAACTTAGTCCAATTTAACCCCAATAAAACACAAGTTTGTGCGTTCACCGCTAAAAAAAGTCCCTTTGTCGTATCTCCCTCGTTTCAGGGCGCTTCCCTCGATATACAACCGACGATCGGAATCCTCGGCGTTGAGATTTCAAGCGACGTTCAATTTCGCGGTCATCTAAATGACAAGGCTAAGTTGGCTTCTAAAAAACTTGGTATCCTCGGTAGAGCAAGGCGATAATTCACACCGGCACATCGCCTTCAGCTGTATAAGGCACAAGTTAGGCCGCATATGGAATATTGTTCCCATCTCTGAGCCGGGGACCCTAAATACCAACTTCTTCCTTTTGACCGTATTCAAAATCGCGCAACTCGTATAATCGATGATGAGACTCTCGTCAGCCGTCTCGATCCTCTGGCTCTACGTAGGGATTTTGCATCCTTGTGCATTTTTTATCGCATTTATCATGGGGAATGTTCTGAAGAATTGTTCGAACTAATACCTGCTGCAAAATTTCACCACTACACCACCCGCCTGAAATTAAAATACCATCCACACCACCTGGATAGTTGGCAATCAACCACCGTACGTTTTAAAAGGAACTTCCTGCCACGTACGACCGAACTGTGGAATCAACTTCCTGCAGCGGTGTTTCCGAACCGATACGACATTGAAACCTTCAAAAAACGAGTCTATATCTTCCTGAAAGGCCGGTAACGCTCTTGTTACACCCCTGGTGTTGCAGTTGTCCATGGACAGTGGTGATCACTTACCATCAGGTGACCCGCTTGTTCGTTTGCCGCCCTATAACATAAAATTTAAAAAAAAAGATTATGAGACGTATCGTAACTAAAAGCCTCCATAAAATACCTTTTTAGTACGCGGCAGGTCGCGGCAGGTTGATAAAATAAGGACTTCCCATAGGAAAGTGTTACCTTCCGTTACACCTCCTGCACTATTCATAGAAGCTAATTTCACCACGAGGCGCCCTATCTTTTATTTATTACCGCGGCGTCACAATGAAATACTGTCGGGACGAGGCTTTTTGTAAATATAGCGGGTATTACGTCTATTTATTGAATAGCATAACATATATTTTTAAGTGGAAACTTCTATAGGCGCGTTGTGAATTTTTTGAGATGGGTAAAAACCATTGAACTCCCAACACTGTTACGTAACCGATACCACCTTGTCCAAGATTCCACTTCTGTCGGCACCCCCGGAGTGCCACTGTTTTTTTTTAAAGTGAAAACTTTTTAGGCGCGTGGGGCATATTTTAAGACGGGAAAAAACCATTGAACTAGCGACACTGTTACACTCCCGGAGTGTCACTCTTTTTTATGTGAAACATCTTTCATCTCGCTTTACTGAAATCTGTGGAAGTAATTTCGTGAAATGCGACGGAGATGCGCGCGCTTTTGACCAATGAGCGCTGTTGTTTATTACCAAGGTGAGATGTCAGATGTTACACTTACACATCATATGCGACTACTGTAAGGCACGCTCTTTTTATTTTATTTTCCCCTTTCAGCATATTTTCGTTCACTGCTAATCATATACATATACATCTTCCATGGATTTTCATACCGATTTTGCCCAAGTCAGCCCTGCGGTCTTTTTGATGTCGTCCGACCATCTGGCTGGTGGTTTGCCTACGCTTCTTCTCGTGCGGGGTCGCCAGTAAAGAACTCTCAGACTCCACCAATCATCATCTCTGCAGCAGATGTCCCCAGCCCATCGCCATGTCAGATGCGTCATTCGTTCGCTGACATCAGATGTTTTTATTATTTAAACAAAACGAAACTTTGCGCCCTGAACTTAATTTTCTTTTGAAGTTTCTTCCATATCTCCAAACTTCTTTATCATGTCTTCACCAAATTATTATGGGTCAACTTGGTTGTTAAGGCTTTCAAATATATTTTAATAAAAAAATATCAAAATTGGTTCACAATTAGCGAAGAGGTCGCGTAACAAACATACAAATAAATAAATAATAAATAAATATATAGGGACAAATCACATTGATTAAGCTAGCCCCAAGTTTTTAAACTTGTGTTATGGAAAACTAACTCAACGATACTATATTGTATGATAAATACATATATAGATAAACATCCAAGACCCAGGACAATTTGTAAAAGGCCATTTTCCAACTTGCCCTGGCTGGGGATCGAACTCAGAACCTCCGGATTAGCGGTCTAGCGTATTAACCATAAAGTCATGGAGGTCGTCACAAAAAAAAATACGTACAGTCGAATTGATAACCTCCCCTTTTTTTGATGTCGGTAAAAGTAAAAGGGTACTGAAGTGATAATGTTGATGACATTTACAGCTCAGCAACTGTAGTCGAAGGTATAATCTCAAAGCCAGTTAGTATGAACGTATTCCACAAACCACCCTAAAGCAATTAGACTAGTTATTGGCCACAGACAAACACAAATAGCGAGCAACATGAACGGTTAATGTGGGGTCATGTTTGGTTTTAAAGTAAACAAATTGTTTTTACAACTTACAGCTACGACGAAATTGTTATTGTTATTGCAATTTTAATTACTTCGCCAGTTTTACTTTTAAATATAACGTAAATGGTACTTTTAGAAAACAACATATAAAATTTAAAGTATAAAACATTTTAAGTTTAGAGACCTAATTTAAGTGAGGCATATTTAAAAAAAAACATAGTAAGCATAGTAGTACACCACTTTTAGCGTGATAGTGGTCGAGAAGGTGAAAAAAAAATCGTAATAGTGATAGGTTGATAGTCGCATTTTCGCCCATTCCCGCGATCGGTTTCTACGATCAGCGCGAGAAGAGAAGCAGCTGGTACATTCTAAGTTTTTTTTTCTCCCAAAACAGCATGGTATAATATATATCATCCCTAAACTCATATGATGCAAGTATTCGGTCAGTTCTTACAACTCCCTCTCTTCCCTACTCTCTGACTTCGAATATCTCTTAAACTCCTCTATTCCTATCTACGAGTCCAATGGTTTATCGAGCTATGACAGAGGTATAACGAGGTTTGGAGTCGCACTACTCAAAGAACTGAGATTGGTACACGTATCGTTTGTAAACGTGATGATGCAATTTCCAATGATCCTCGTTCATACGCTCTTGCAACGTAACTGCTGGCTGGGCGGATTCAGAACAGAATAAAGCGGTTATATTTCCGCTGAAGCTTTGATTCAGTTCAAAATTTAAGCTCTAACATTTAACATCCGCATAATTTATTAAAATCGTAAAACCGGATTGCACCCGAGAGATGCATTACGAAAATTAGATAGTGTGTCAGCAACATCCACTATTAACGGCTTATGATTAATGCAAGCAGGTTAAATATTCACAGATATTAACTCCGAACTATAAATAGATCGTTTGAGTAATTTATTGCATTTGAAAATATTTGTTGAATTTGAATTTGAATTGTTCTTAGCTAAACTTGGTAGATGCTGCTATACGTATCTGCTTTTTGTCTTATGTTAAAAACTGCGGAAATATCCTGCGGAAATACACTGCGGACATATAAGTATAGTTTTTAAGTTGGTCAATCAAAATTATAATACAAAACAAACTGTCATCTTTAACTTACTTTGGGACTAGCTCAGTCAGTGTGATTTGTTCTTGTTTATTAAATATATTTCACAAAATGTGATTTAAATAAGCTGGGTACAAATTGTGTACTATATAAGTATATAGCGCTATGAAATATCACCCCTGAGAAGAACTTCAAACTTCTATTTCGTATATAGCATTTCTTCTGGCTAGCTTTTCTAAGTATGTATGCCAAATAGTTAAATTTATTTTATTTTAAATTATTATTTGCGAATGGTTTTCTAAAATATGCAGTAGAGGTAGAGGGTAAATAGAAGGTTGTTAATCAATTTAGTAATGCAGTATTGCTGCTATCGGCTTCTGGTATTATTCGAATGCCACTGACAGATTTTATTTATTTATTAAAATTTTATTGTTCTACAATTAACAATTGAGAAGGCAATGGCAAACCACTCCATTATCCCTGCCAAAAAAAGACATTGTGTGCGTCTCTTTCCACACGATGACACCGACAAGAGCTTGGCTCTTTAATGTAGACACACAATCTACAATCGTACAAAATACAATAGTGAACTTAACGCTAAAAACATTCTCTTTCAGTCATCCATAGGGATAAATAGATTTTTTTTTGCCGCTCAAAACTAAATAAATTTACAACAAAATAAACATATACTTCTTTTATTATAAACTTACCTGCATATAATATATACCTAATATTAAAATATTATAGATACCTACATATATAATTATACATAAAATATATCAACACACATATCTTTAATTAATAATTATGGTGAAAGCACCTATTAAAATAAGGTGAAAGTGTAGGCTCTTTAATGTAGACACACAATCTACAATCGTACAAAATACAATAGTGAACTTAACGCTAAAAACATTCTCTTTCAGTCATCCATAGGGATAAATAGAATTTTTTTTGCCGCTCAAAACTAAATAAATTTACAACAAAATAAACATATACTTCTTTTATTATAAACTTACCTGCATATAATATATACCTAAGATTAAAATATTATAGATACCTACATATATAATTATACATGAAATATATCAACACACATATCTATAATTAATAATTATGGTGAAAGCACCTATTAAAATAAGGTGAAAGTGTACTCTTCCCTTAAACGAAAATTTAGTAGAAATTTCTTTGATTTCCACTGGTAAAGCATTCCAGAGCCATGAAGCTTGTAGGATAAAAGAGTTAGCCATAAAATTTGTGCGATGTAAAGGAATAGAAAG
Source organism: Acrobasis repandana (assembly GCA_963576875.1). NCBI lineage: Eukaryota > Metazoa > Arthropoda > Insecta > Lepidoptera > Pyralidae > Acrobasis > Acrobasis repandana. The sequence goes on from OY756222.1 coordinate 8,579,666, forward strand.
GTGACAAGTGTCTTCAGAACGAAGTTGCCGATCATGAGTGTCGGATAGAAATTGAAATTTGCATTTTAGGTATTCCGGAGAATTTGTATTCGAAAGAATTGAAAAGAGAGTGCCAAGAATTCGCATTTATCTGCGCTCACGAATAGGAAGCTCAATATGAAATTGGGAAATATGTTCATATTTGCGAAGACAGAAAATGAAACGAATACAATTATTAAGGCCGTACCTAAATTTTCCGGGATCCAGTGCTGCCCCCATTTAAAATAAATCATTTCAAAGAAAACGGAGACATTATTTGAAATTTTGCTACTACCAAGTCCTAGATAACCCTTCAAAGTATTTTATGAACTACTGCTTACAGTTTATAATGAGAACGTAAAGCTTTACTACGCACACTTGCCAAAAGTGGCCGTTTTTCGCAAATGTGCGTAGTAAAGCTTAACGTTCTCACTTTAAACTGTAAACAGTAGTTCATAAAATACTTTGTAGATCTAGTACTTTGTAGTAGCAAAATTTTAAATGATGCCTCCGTTTTCTTTGAAATGATTTATTTTAAATGGGGGCAGCACTGGACCCCGGAAAATTCAGGTACGGCCTTAATAGATTTGTTGTAACCACAAATAAATGAAAAAGGCATTACATGAAAATGAGAAGCCAATAAAACGACCACGATTATAAAACAGTTCACCGTAAACCATTAGTGGAAAACAATATCCATTTGAGGAAGAACATGATGATCCATCTGGATTACTCATTGGACATTATTCAGTTTGATTAACATTCGGGATCAGGCGATCTGTCACGGGATGGCAAGACAATAAACATTACATCCAGGTTTAATTGAATGGGTAATGGGATTGATAAAATGGTCGCGAAATTTGTGAACATTGGTGGTTATGATGAGAAATAATTACGAATTCAGTATGCTTATTGTATAACTTAGTTGAAGTGTATAAAATAAGTATAATGTAATTTATTTATTTCAATAATTACCTACTGATAAAACCTATTCTTACGTTTCTTCAATCATATGTTCGAAGCCTAGTTTTTAGAGTTCCGTACCTAAAGGGTGCAAACGGGACCCTATTACTGAGACTCCGCTGTCTGTCCGTATGTCCGTCTGTCTGTCTGTCTGTCCGTCTGTCTGTCCGTCTGTCATAGGGCTCTATCTCTTGAACTTGAGCTAGACACTTGAAATTTTCACTGATTATATATTACTGTGGCCGCTATAACATTAAATACTAAAAATTAAAAAAAAAGTTAAAAATTAAAGGGGGTCGTCATACAAGAAACGTGTTTTTTTCAGCGTTTTTAACTCGATCGTGATAATGGCATTAATGCCGTACCTGAATTTTCCAGGGTCCGGTGCTGCCCCTATTTAAAATAAATCATTTAAAAAAAAACGGAGACACAATTTAAAATTTTGCTACTATCAATTCCTAGATAACCCTTCAAAGTATTTTATGAACTACTGTTTACAGTTTATAATGAGAACGTTAAGCTTTACATTTGCCAAAAGTGGCCGATTTCCCAAATGTGCGTAGTAAAGCTTAACGTTCTCACTTTAAACTATAAACATTAGTTCATTCGTATGGTTCTCTTTTTAGGTCTTCATTCTTTGCACTGTATATGTACTTTATATTTTCAACCAACATGGGTAGTGATATAGATCGCACATGTACCCTTACATATTTGTGCTTATGTATGTAAGGTACAACATCATCTGAGCGTTTTCCCGGTTGTATCCTCAGCGGTAACACTTCAGAGATCCGCTACCTAACCTAGGTGATTTGACGAGGTTACTGGTTTTTACACAGAGGGACTGCCGTCTAACCTCCGCAACCCAAAGAAAAGACCAGAATTAATCCTAGGATAGGTTTGAACAAACGCTGATGGCGTTCAGGACTACTTTACGTGCCTTCCAAAGCACGGAATCTCCCTTTTTTCGGATAATCACGTGATTTATGCCTTCAAATATCCTAACTAGGATGGAAACAACTTTTCACAAAGTAAGTTTCCCAGTGAGATTTGAACCCAGTACCCCTGGATGACAAGGCAAATGCCTTGACCTGGACCACGGAGTAGATGTAAGGCACTACATATTAAAAGATAATGCTTAGGAATATCCCATATCTACACTAATATTATAAAGAGGAAAGATTTGTACCTATTTTTGTATGTTTGTATGTTTGTAATGAATAGGCTCAAAAAGTACAGGGCCGATTTAAAAAATTCTTTCACCGTTGGAAAGCTACACTATTCCCGAGTGACATAGGCTATGTGTGTACCACGGGCGAAGCCGGGGTGGACTGCTAGTTAATAAATAAAAATATAAACGCAGTAAGTTTTCGGCGTGTGTACGAGTACATTATTACCTAAACGCGCTACTTTAATAAGAACAAATATCCGTTCCGCGCGGGAGAATAAAAAGCTCTCGTAACAAATCTCACAGGAAGCCAACCCCTCCAGTCAAGTATACAATAGGCTCTATATCTCTTAATCTGTGCTGTTAAGGGGATACGTTTCTTCATTTACATGCCACAGAGCGGGTTTCGCGAGGACAAACTGCGCACGATTCCGCTATAACTCCAGTGTAGCTTTATTTTTCCTCCTCTCTATGTGTTTCCTTTTTATATTTTTATGTACACGGTTCTGATGTTGCTTTTGACCTTATAGGAAAACATTTGTAATAAGAACGGTTTTTTTTAGTTTTGCACTACTCCTTATATACTTTAGTACCATTATCCAAACAATAGAGGTAAGTACTACATGACACACATAATTATTGTCAAAAGTTGTCAAACAAACTTTAAGTTTGATGAGATGATAATTTTTGCACATTTTCACCCTCATCTATATTAAATTTATGGTTGGTTTTTGTTTATTTTGGTAATTTTTGAACATTGTCACCCTTATCTATTTATTGTTTGTTGGTTTTTGTTTATATATTGGTAATTTTTGCACATTTTTACCCTTATCTATTTATTGGTTTTAGGGTTCCATACCAAAAGGGTGCAAATGGGACCCTATTACTGAGACTCTGCTGTCTGTCCGTCTGTCCGTCTGTCACAGGGCTCTATTTCTTGAACTGTAATTGCTAGACACTTCAAATTTTTACCAATTATGTATTACTGTGGCCGCTACGAGTATAACAACAAATACTAAAAATAAAAATTTAAATTAAAGGGGGTCGTCATACAAAAAATGTGTTTTTCAGCGTTTTTATCTAGATCTTTATAATGGTATTAACTAGATAGGTAAGTAATTAACATTTTAACCAATTTAGAATTACTATGGCCACTATAACAACAAATTCTAAAAATAAGATAATGTTATATTGAAAGGGGGGACGTCCGTCATACAGAAAAAGTGATTTTTTCAGCGTTTTTAACTTGATCTTTATAATCGCATTATCTAGAAACTTGAAATTTTCAAAGATTATGTATTACTATGGCCGCTATAACAACAAATACTAAAAATAAAAAAAGTTAAAAATTAAAGGGGGTCTTTATACAAGAAACGTGTTCCTTCAGCGTTTTAAAACATTGTACGGAACCCTTCATGTACGAGTCCGTCTTGCACTTGCCCGTTTATTTTTTTTCTAATAACCAAGGCTACAAGAAGTCTTTGACTGTGAAAAATGGAGAAGAAATATCCGGAAATATTGTATCTGAAATTTATGACATTATTGACATTTTGTAAGGAATGTACATATATATTTTTTTTACTAGCCTATTTCAGTGTCCCACTGCTGGGAAAAGGCCTCCCCTTTCTGTTTCCAATCATTTCTGTCGAATGTATTTGTGAAAAAGGAAATCGGCTGCAACTGTTCGATGTACCTCAACCCTCCTGTAAATTGCTATATTAGCACAAGATGTCAATGGATAGTTCAGTCTTTGAGTCGCCAAAACTTCAAAATATCTTTATTATAATAGTATATTTATATCTATTAATGATAGTCAAATATGTTTTGATTCGCACAAATTTTCACGTCAAATCGCTTCTAAGAACTAAGTTTAGTGTCGCTTCCTAGGCGCTAGTGCAGAAAAAGCGGCAACAAACTGAACTGCAGCATTTTCTTCAAAAACAATAACAACACTAAAACTAAAAATTATATGTGTGGCCTGAGAATACATTATTTGTTACGTCATAATTTGAAAACAGTCACACAATGAAGTAATCCTATTCCAGATTCGAAAATCGCAATGTATATTGTACTTTATGACGCTGTAAACCACTTACCTTGAATTTGAAAGCAATCTCAAAAACTATGCATTTTACAGCCGCTAACATCTATCGCTTCCGGAGCAATATTAAACTGAATGCTTCGAAACTCCTACGGGAGTAAATACTTTCATGCTTTCAATTCAGAATAGTTGTATATGAATACAATTTTTTTTTTACTTTAAGGTTTTAGTAAAAGAACAGTCATAAATCACAAAGAATCAAATATTCATTCAGTAACTAGTGCGTTTGTCACAGGGCTCTATCTCTTAAACCATAATAAATAATTGATTAATTTAAAACGGTTGACTCACGTGATATAGTCGGAAAACGCCGAACAGGTTTCGATCGATTTAGACGATCATCTTCAGGGCGAGTGTCAGCGGCGACCTGATGACGTCGCTGTCCACTCAGTACTGAAGGCTTGTTTGGACCAGGCGAGTATTTTAGTCAAGTGGCGAGTGATTTAGTAGCTAAATTACTCGCTTCTGCTCAGAAACCGTTCGCATTACGGTCGAGTCAGTCAGTTTAGTGAGTGGTGGTGGACCACGCCCGGGGTTACTTAAATGACGAAAGCGCTACCAATGCGTACTCCCACCGGGCCATTGGATTTTGTCAATACAAAAATGCAATATTTTTTACCTTTACGAAATGAATTAAAATAATTGATGTATAACGTCTAACAGAATATGTATACTGAAACTATTTTAAGGGTGAATTCTGTCCATAATAGTCAACAACTTTCCTCAAGGAACATTATATACAAATTGGATCAGCTGATCGGTCAATTTGTATGGGAGGCCAAAAATTATTTTTCATATTTCTATACAACGTCTAACAAAATATACTTAAATTATTTCAAGGGTGAATTCACTCCATGATACTGAACAACTTTCCCCAAGGAACATATATCGAAATACGAAAAAAATTTTTTTGCTTTCCGTACAATCTCTGATCAGCTGATCGGTCAATTTGTATGGGAGGCCAAAAATTTTTTTCTTATTTCGACAAATTTTCCTTGGGGAAAGTTGTTCAGTATCATGGACTGAATTCACCCTTAAAATAATTTCAGTATATTTTGTTGGACCCTGTATATAAATCGCGATAGTTTAAAAACCAATAGAATTAAACACAGGGAATTAATATTCCACATGCACTCATGTTCCACATAATTTGGAAACAAATTTTAAAGTTGTTTCTTCGCTCCAGCGAAACGACATTCTTGCGGCAACTAATGAACTCACAATGAACTCGACTAATTCAACGCGTTCGGACTTGCTTTAGCCGGTGAACCAGTGAGCACGGACGCGTGGTGGGAGGCGCTACTCGCCCGAAAAAATAAAACAAAATGGATCGACTGGACTAAATCAGCTACTAATAATACTTGACTAAATTTTTGGTGTTCGGACACGTTTAGTAACTAAATTACTCGCCACTTGACTAAAATACTCGCCTGGTCCGAACAAGCCTTGAGGGCCGCCTCGCGCGTCACCGCCCGCGCCTCCGCTCGCTGTGCTCGACTCGAAACGCTGACTGAATGACTGCTGGTTAGAGATGTAAAGAACTCGAGTCTTTGAGTCTTAATTCTTTAGACTCGGCTCAATTTTACAAGACTCGGTGTACTAACAAAACTCAGAGCTATGAGTCGACCCGAGCTCCAGTCCTTTTTCGAAGACTCGAGCGCCAAAATAGAACTCGTATTTCAAAAAGAGCTCGAGTCTTAAAAAGAAACTCACGTCTCAAAAAGAACTCCAGTCTTAAAAAGAGCTCGAGCGTATCGAGTCTTGAGCGTATCAAGGTTGATTTATTTAAAAATACATACCTAGTTTATGTGGCAACATGCTAAATGTGGCCTTTAGGCATGGCATTATTATGTTCTGTGTACCTCAAGAGGGATAAAAACGCGACACTTATTTGTTATGTGGGTACGGAACAATATTTATTGCTTGTTATTTTACGAGTCTTTACTTAACTTACGTTTTTACTTCTGTGGTTATTATTTATTATTATTGGAATAAAAATGGAGACAATAAATAATTCCAACACAATGATATTTAATATTTTTTCGTTGTTATTCATTATGCTATTATGGAAAGATTAATCTGCCGTATAACCTATATTACTGTAAAGTTTTAACCAAATCCGTCCAATAGTTTTTTCGTGAAAGAGTAACAAACATTCTCATATACCCATCCATACTCACGAATTTTCGCATTTATAATATTAGCAGGATTTTTAAAAGCTAAGAATATTAGAAGTTACAAAAATAATTTACTATTATATCTCACAAAGTTACATATTTTATTTCCTGTTTATTTATAAAAGAACTCCAAATGGAAAAGAACTTGAGCGCGACTCGTCGCGTAAAACGACTCGAGCGCGAATCAAGACTCGAGCACCATGTTGCGCTCGTGTCTTTATTTAGACTTAAGTGCTCGAGTCTGGGGGTCTTGGTATAACGAGTCGAGCTGTGCAATTTGTCAGCCGAGTCTAAAATTGAAGACTCAAAAGGCTCGAGTTCTTTACATCTCTACTGCTGGTAGTACCGGCGAGGTTCTCTTTGAGTTCTCAATTATGGATTTATCTCACGTTAGTTTTAATAACATAATAAATAAATTTATTAATAGATAAGGACAAATCACACTGATTGAGCTAGCTATAGTAAATAAGTTTAAACGTGTATTATGGGATACTAACTCTTTGACTTGAAATTTTTACCAATTAAGTATTACTGTAACAAATACTTAAAATAAGACAAAGTAAAAAATTTTGGGGGTCGTCGTCGTCGTAAAGAAACGTGTTTTTTTGCAGCGTTTGAAAACATTGTACCCCTCATGTAAGAGTCCGACTCACACGTGATCAGATTATTTCTATTCTCCTACACCTGTATGGGGTTTCAAATAATTGTAAACGAAAGCTACATCTTCTTCTTCTACAACTACATCGACTTTCTGAATAAAACCTAAAGTTTTATTCAGAAAGTCATAAAACTCAAATAATGTAGTCACAGTATAACTATTATAGAGAGATATATTAGATAGTTATACTGTGCTGTAGTTTATAAAGCGATCCCGAAAACTATGAATTTACTGCCGGTGTCTGTCCCGGAGCAATCTTCCGTTACACCGTTCTGGAGCTCCTGTGGGAGAACCCTCGCATGTGCACTTGTAACTACTCACGTCTGCTATAAGACGAACGTTTGAGTAGGCATCGAATCTACAGTACATCTTAGGAAATAATCAGTTTGGTAGATAGTCCTTTTGGAAAATTTAAGAAATTTCATCTTTTTCTATGGAATTTCTGTTTTGCAGTACTGGTCTATACCTGACGATAATTACGTGGGCTATAACATGGGCCACCACCACCTAGACATGTGGTTCCCGGCAGAGTTGAATAGGACCACTCCAAGTCTTCTCGGGGATGTCGTAGAAGACGACTAAGGAAACACAAGCTAAACAAAGCTTATAAACATCAATGAGACCTCTTCAACCCGTCTGGCCAGCGTGGAGAGTGTAGGCCAAATCCTCTGATTGCTCTGGCTAAGTTAATGGTTCTGGTAGTACAGAGAGGGAAATAAGTAGCGCTGAGCTGGAATAATAATATTATGCCTTCGACTAGTATTGTCTTCACCCCAAGCTATTCGTAAATGCAAAGCAGGTCAAATTGCCATCATGCAGAATAGTAAGAAAAATCGGTCGCGTATACGATCTTGTTTTACGATAAGGCTATACTTGCAAAGTTGGTTTTATAACCCCTGTTCAAACATATAAACGTTGATCTTCAATATTATCTTATTTTGATGCTCGTATCATGCCGACAATGTCATACCAACGTCGTATTACATTTTATGACCTGCACTGCGTATTGAAAACCCGTTTTAGGTTTTCGGGACTCAATGTTGCTAGGTATTGGAAGGCAAGACGCAAAGTACTAAATACCTATTTATAATATACGGGGAAGTGCGAGTCGGACTCGTACATGAAGGGTTCCGTACCACCGTACAATGTTTTAAAACGCTAAAGAAACGCGTTTCTTGTATGACGACCCCCTTTAATTATTAACTTTATCTTATTTTTAGTATTTCTTGTTACAGTGGTCATAGTAATACATAATTAGTGAAAATTAAAAGTATCTAGTTAATGCCATTATAATGATCGAGTTAAAAACGCTGAAAAAAACAAGTTTCTTGTATGACGACCCCCTTTAATTTTTTATATTTTTTTATTTTTAGTATTTGTTGTTATAACGGTTACAGTAATACATAACTGGTGAAAATTTCAGGTATCTAGCTATTACGGTTCAAGAGATAGAGCCCTGTGACAGACAGACAGACAGCGGAGTCTCAGTAATAGGGTCCCGTTTGCACCCTACGGGTACGGAACCCTAAAAAGGTACATCTTTGTCAGGTATCACGTTGTCTTGTAGATTTAAGTTGTATATCTTATATACAGGCTGACGTAAATCCAGGCAATGTGCAACATTTAATGTTCTACATTAATAAAAGATACTTATTTAGTTACGTAAGTGTAAACTAGAATTAAAAAAACTTTTGTCAAAATGTTTGGTCTAAAATGTCATTGTACCTACTTATGTTACAAACCAAATGCAAACTGTAGAACAAAGGATCTTGCCTGAACATAAATAGTATCTTAAACTGTTGGTATTTCATTATTAATTAATATAAAATTTTATAGCTACCTAAAATTCTCACTTTTGTTCCTATGATTAAGCGCTTTGTTATAAAAGGAGCGATGAATATATGAAAATTATTAACCATAAATCTCTTGTTTTAAGCGCGTCCAAGGCTTTTATAAAGCAACACGAAAAGTTAAAGAAAATATAGATGTGACGTGCGTGTTTCCAAATGCTTCTTCGTATCAACACTTGTACAGCGTTGGGCTAAAGAAGCTTTTGGGCAGACAAATTGTATATCTTACGGGCAACTTGATTAACAGGGCTGTATTAATACGGACTGAGTATTATGACTAGTTCCCAAGAGCATCGGGCTATTTGATAAATTTATTACTTAGATCGGTCCATAATAATATTGCCCGTCACACCGTGATCTATTTGAAAAATTAACGTTCAATATATGGGTTGCGTATCCTTCTATACTACAAAATACGCACCACGTTGTGGTTGCTAGCCGCATCTCCAAATAAAATGATTCAGATTCTCGCCCATCCCCTGGATCGGCTTTTACGAACTGCGTGGGAAGAGAAACAGCTGATACTTTCTACGTTTTTTGTTTTCGCGCAGACCAGAATGGAAGTTACTAAAAAGAAGAAATAACGAGGCGAAGAAATATTTTAAAAACAATTGAAAATAGAAGAGGGAAGAGGATTGGACGTCTGATAATACAGACAATCCCTTTAGAATAATGTCATAACAAAGATTTAAAAAATTACTTTGGCACTACCTTAATATATGTAAGTTTTATTTATTTATTTATTAATACTTTATTGTACACACATAAACATGTTTAAAGTACAACAGGCGGACTTAATGCTAAAAGCATTCTCTAACATTCAAACGTTTGGGTCGATTGGAGAGTTTTATGTGGGTGTGAATATATAAAGAAAACCTAAACTAAACTAAATTTAAAAGATAACAATCACAACACATACTATAAACATACTATTATTCGTATTACATAAACACAATTACTTACATACATATATACCACTTCATAAAATATATACCTACATTAAAATATATACAAAAATAAATATACAAATACATAACCATAAATAAATATTATGCAATCAAGTCTGTCCTATGTTTAATTGGAAGTGGAAGTGCCTAAAAACTCTAAGTTTAAAGGAGTCGCGAGTATCTATAAATATGTATTTATGCATTTATTTCTTATTTCTCTCTGTTACTCGCTTTATTTTATAGAACAAGGTTTTTAGCGGCTCGGTACGCACTTAATTTGTACGGCAAATTTATTATCGCTTGGGAGGCAACGAACCCACGAAAAGAGTTATTTCAGCAATAAATAATATAAAACGATAATCTGGAGTTAGGGGATACCATTTACAATGTCAACAATGCCCTTAGGCCGACTTTCCACCTAGAGATAATATAAATTTAAATAATTGTACCTATATACGTACAATTTAAATCTATACTAATATTATAAAGCGGAAGAGTTTGTTTGTTTGTTTGTTTGTTTAAACGCGCTAATCTCAGGAACTAATGGTCCGATTTGAAAAATTCTTTTTTTGTTGGGTAGTCCATTTATAGAGGAAGGCTTTAGGCTATATAACATTCCGACAACCACGCGAACGAAGTCGCGGGCACAGCTAGTAGGTAATAAAAATGTTAGATCATGTGGCTAATAAACGAATGTTACATATAGTATTACGATATAGGTACGATAAATTGGACCAATGATTGCCAGCGATCTTTTATCGTTTACTATTTTCATTTTTGGGCTTTGCATAGGTAAGCTTATATAAATATATATTGCTTTTAGTGTCAGTCCTCTAATTGTTTACTGTGGAAAAATCTGAAAACAAGGTATTTATTGATAAATACATATATAATATTAATTAAAAAGGTCATCAAACTTTATTTTACTTTTACGTCATTAACTAACTTTTTAGTTTTGACTAGGAGGCTGGAAGTCGTAAGTCTGCCTTTGTACCTACTCTATTTCAAATTTACTTTTCATAAAGAAACACCCCGAAATGCCCAAAAGTATGAGTTGCTTTTTTATTATTTGGCCATTATTTATCCAGCATACAAGTATGTATATTTGATTTAGTATTATATATATTTTTTTTTCGAGTCTAGGCTAGTATTTAATAAAGTAATAAACTATAGTATTTGAATATTCGCTTCCTCAAGGGTTTTGGTATTATACTACCCTTAATCAGGCAGTGTAGGCTTATGTATATATGTTTTTATTATGTATATCCAATTTTTATGTTAACTATGTATTCAAACACAAATATTGTTTTGTAAACGAATTATGTAAATAAAAAAAAAATGATAGATAACTAGGTAGGTAAAAAGCGACTTGAAATTGTTTAGAACGCTCTGTTAGTGGATTTTTTTATTATTAGAAATTTGAGTGCGTTTGACCTCTATCTAGCCTGATGGGAAGCTAAGATGAGGTCTAAGGTGTAACACGCAGACTCAAAAAAATGCCTGTTCACTCTTGCCTTGAAAATCCCTAAATTATATGTATGGGAAAACATCGACGCAGGGAGGGAATTCCACACCTTAGCGGTTCGCACAATGAAGGAGGAGGCAAATCGAGAGATTTGATTGAGAATTGATGGTTGTACCAACTCCGACTAAGAGGATACTTATAGTTATAGTGGACAGACTTTGTATTGATAGGAGATTGCAAATGATGAATTTGGCAGTCTAACCTTTAGAAAAAGTTTCTGAAAAGCTCAGGCAAAGACTTATAATTAAAAGCCATTTAATTTGTGCAAAACAATATTGGTGATAATGAGTTTTCGTAATGGTGGTATAACGGTGTTGTAGAAATTTATCGAACAAAGTTTGAGAAAGAGCTGATAAGAGATTTATTTGTCAACAAATAGGACGTGTGCCAATGGTACCGCGTTTGTTAAGGTAAATACCAAGCAAAAGCATTTGAAATAAATTCTTAACTCGTAAATATGGTGAAAATGTCCATTATTGTCCATATTTCTCAATTTAAGGCAATAGATAGCCCTTTAATTTATTTTATGAACTGCCGTTCAAACTATATTTGGTGATCCGTCTAGCTTTAAAACTTGTAAAAAAAGTTTTAAAGCAAGACGAACTGCTTTCAACGCTGGTTCATAAAATAATTGAAAGGGCTATCTAGTGCCTTACATTGAGAAATATGAAAATTCTTACCATATTTACGAGTTAAGGCCGTACCTGAATTTTCCGAGGTCCAGTGCTGCCCCATTTAAAATAAATCATTTCAAAGAAAACGGAGACATTATTTAAAATTTTGCAACTATCAAGTCCTAGATAACCCTTCAAAGTATTTTATGAACTACTGTTTACAATTTATAATGAGAACGTTAAGCTTTACTACGCACATTCGCCAAAAGTGGCTGTTTTTCGCAAATGTGCGTAGTAAAGCTTAACGTTCTGACTTTAAACTGTAAACAGTAGTTCATAAAATACTTTGAAGGGTTAGCTAGGATTTGATAGTAGCAAAATTTTAAATGATGTCTCCGTTTTCAGTGAAATAATTTATTTTAAATGGGGGCAGCACTGGACCCCGGAAAATTTGGGTACGGCCTTAACAATTTATTTTAAATGAGGGCGCGTCTTCAAGGTCTCTTGCTTCTAACTAAAGTGGTATACTCGGGTGTAAATAAATATTGTTTTCAGTAGGTTCTTTACTTTGTAATGAATTGTTCCATTAAACTTATTAATTCCCTATTAGTGTAATTAGTATCATGGAATAGATCCTGCAGTAAAATCTGTAATAAAATTGATAATATTTTTGCATTATTTTTTGTACAAGCTTTTATTGTAAGGCCTAAGTAGATAAATATAATAAACTCTAAGTCGATGGGGTTGTTTTATTACAGGATTCCTAACGCCGTCTTCCGGCTCCATTATCAAATCAGTTTCTTGTTATAATAAGTATTGTCATCTGATTTACATTAGCGTATAAAATATCATCTTAATCGGAACCGGGATGTGACTCGGTTGAAATGAATCAGATCTTATCTCGTCAATCACGTCGAGTTAAACACAACAAATGTGCAGTCGAATCGAATAAACAGCGGACATTTTCCGATAGACGTAACACATTCGACAGGCGTGATTCGGGCCCAAACTGCACAGGACCCGACACGGCACTCTGTAATCTGTCCTGGCAAACCGTGCAGTGCATAAATTAGCTCTAGTTAAAAGCTTCCCTTTTAATGGAAAGCCCAAATGAATGGGCAGTGGCACCAACCAATGGTCGCTCCTGTATTTTGGAAGAAGTTCGTACTGCAGGCGATGCGATTGCAATTCAATGTTTGGAAGTGTAATTAAAAAAGAGTTTTTTTTTATTTAACTTTATTATATTTGTACAACTTTTTGTTTATGTATTCTCTGTATATATTGTCCATGTTCATAAATTGGCAAATAAATAAATTTATCACATTAAACATCAATGAGACCTGTCCAACCCATCTGGCCGGCGTAGAGAGTGTAGGCCTAATCCTCTGCTCTGGCTTAATATATGGCTCTGTGGAGACTTAAAAAGACCTGATGATGATGACATTCTTTATTACAAAAATAACATGTAAGGCCTTCGGCCTTTTCTACCAGTCAACCTACACGGTGGTAGCCTAAAACTATAGCCAAATCTTTAAACTCTTCCGGCTATTTCTTCTACAACGCAAGGTATTTGGCATCCTTGTTGCCCATCGACATGCATGTAATATTTCGAGAAAAAAAAGCAGGAAATCGCACCCCGGGCTCCAAAGCAACACAGCTAAGGATGCAACCGGGAACGCGCTTGGATGAAGAAGAAGGACCTACAGGTGGGTGCTGTTATAAGCAAATTTTGGACGATATGGCACATTCTAGTTAACTATAAAATTATCAAGTACCTATATAGTTTTGTCAATAAATTCTTCTTATTACGCATTCACTGTATTTTCCTAAGATGCTAAGCTACTTCGAGCCTAGGATGCGGTTCTGGTTATGTTACCCCCTTTATTACAGACTACGAGGCTCTCCACATTTACGCGACAACTCGTGAACGGGTGCCGCCAGTAGGGACTGGTCAGCTCGGCTCGTTTTTTTGAGACTTGTTAGTGTTACTTATATCTGTGAATTGAATGCATTCGTTTGCAAGCTTTACATGTTATATATTGTTATACTCGTAATATTGTATTAGGCATAATATCTTTGTAAACTGACCAAGCCCTTCTGGTGCGACCAATACTGTGTAATTGAGTTTCTTTTGGCGTTTCTTTTCAGCAGTGGTCGTTGCGAAACGTATTCTTCTCAGCAGTGGCCGGTGCGAAATGTGCCGGCAGCTTTAAAAAAATATCAATAAACATTACACTTAATGAACACTAAAATGATTGACGTGTAAAAGTGTCTGCGAACTACGAAGGCCTAATAACTGAATAAATATTTGATTCTGGATTTTTGAAGCTTGTTTTTAAATTATAAGTATATAAGGTATCTATATTCAATTCAATTCAATTCAAAATATCTTTATTATCATAGGATATTTATAATATCTCTTAATAATAGTCACTTTGTTTTGTTTTGCACAAATGTTGACGTCAAATCGTTACTTAAAGCTAAGTTTACGCCGCTTCCTAGGCGCAAGTGCAGAAGAAGCGGCAACAAACTGCACTGCACGTTTTCTCCAAAGACGTCAACTAACGAACTAAAAACTTAAAATTAGTTATATAGATAGACAGAGATTACATTGTTTATTATGTCATAATTAAATTGAATTATAAGAATTGCGAAATTTAAAATAATGTCAATTTGTAAATTTAGTATGTACCAATGTACCTAAATTATGACATGTCTAAGTATACAAACCTTTAAGAGGGACCCGCGCCAAGCTCAAGCCAGACCTTTTTGTCTTTAAGATAGTCATCGGTCCTATAATAAGCCTTCTCACAAAGTACTTTCTTTACATAAGCTTTGAATTTTCTGTCTGGCATATCAAGGACCGATTCTGACAATTTATTATAAAAAAGTATACACTTCCCCATAAAAGACTATATATATATAAATTCAGGATCTGTACAAAAATCGTTTTGCAATCTTGTCGGTTGTTTTAAAGAATTACCAAAATAGTAAGAGACTAATAGGCGACGGATGGATGCGCGACCACAGACGTTTAAAATTGCGCTCACCCACCAATTGCGTAATTGGAGAGCTTTCGCGCGAATCGCAATAATTGCCAATACGTTTCCCTATTACGTGGTGCTTTATGTGTTATGTAGGCTCGATTTATAACTCGTACCGACCATAGTAAGAAACTAATATTCCTACGACTGATGGATGCGCGACCACAAACAATTTAAAATTTCGTTAATAATAGAGAATATACATTACACATGCATTTTTTATTTTTAATCGATGGTTCTGAAAAAAATAGCCGCAAAAAATTAATCAGGGCTGAAAAACATCTATTTGGCGTAGAAAATAAATATTAAAAATTGTAAGTAAATAACAACAACTAAAACGCGCTATTTTAAATTATGTCGTCATAGTCTACATAGCCATCGTGATAAATAAGAAAGCTTCTTGTGACAAAAATCCAGATTTTTTACGAAGATCCAGAGGTGAAAACTAGGATGCCCACAGACAGAAAATACAAAAACCCTATTTAGGTTTTGTTTCAGATACTTATTTAAAAAATATTCTCTCCGCTACATTTTTTGATTTAATAAAGGGAATGGACGTAAAACTAATCATTATTTTGTTAGAAATTTCGGACTGCCTACATCAACATCACATAGAGACATCTTATTTTCCTTTCGCTTTCGTATTTTTTATAATTATGTGCCATGAAAATTTCTTATTATTAAAAGTTTAAAACTTGCTGAATAATATTGGCGGTGGGAAGGCAAAAATAATTTGCTCTTGGTTTGAAAAAATTGGTAAATTTATACGGAATTGTATCAACACATGTTTTTCTTTTTTTGGTATTTTTGATAAATGTTTAATATTACCAGCCAGTGATGTTTATAAAACTTCTATATATGAAAGTATTTTCATAGATTTACCGATGGCACACAAGATGTACGAGTAGGTGTAACTATAAGAAGTCAATCTAAAAGGACAGTCCTACCGAACGCACCCAAACGACTATTTCGTTAATTGCATATTTTTAATATTTTTTTCTAATTCAAATAAGAACCAATAGGAAAAGTATTTAGCTGGGCGTAATAATGTTATAATAGAGATTGTATAATAATAATTTTACCCGTGTGGTTCCGGGTTAGAATAGGACCACTCCATCTTTTCCTGTGGATGTCGTAAGAGGTGACAAAAGGACTAAGCACAAACATCTCGTGCTACAATTGCATTCCCAAGGAGGGTTAACGTCGGGCGGCGACCGGTTGTAAAACTTTTCGTAAAACTAAAGCCAAATCATTTAAACTGTCCGGCTATTTCTTCTCCATTTTGCAAGGTCTTTGGCATCCTTGGGTGACCATTTACATGCAGAAGAAAAACGGGAAAGTGTACACCGGGCCCAGCAGCACAGCTGAGGATGCAACCGGGAACGCGCTTAGACGAAGAAGACGAGATTGTAAAATAAAAATATGAGCCGGATTGGTATTACTTGCAAAGTTGACCCGTCGTCCATACTAGGAACTTAAAGATAAATTAGATATATATTTATTAGAAGATATTGACAAATTAATAAAAAAAAGAACTAACTAACCTAGACTTTTTACTTATAACTACTTATATATAAAAAAAAAGAAAATTGGTTCAATGACTGCCGGCGATTGTATCAAGAAATCATTTGTATTATTATATATATTATATTATAATATTATATATATATAAACCTACGAGTACATTACCACTGACTCACTCACTGATTGACATAGTTGTTTGACCTGTTCCCGGGTGGGTGGGTTAATGATTAATGTATGGTCGTGTAGAGGGTGCTCCAGTGAGTACCAGAAAAAGCGGAAATGTTGAAGATCATCAGATCTTAATGTGGACGAGGTACAGCCTGCAAAAACGGTTAGGGTTAGGGGTGTGATTTTTTTTCCAAAATGTAGGGGGTTGTAAGCAATTTGACGACTGTCATTTGTTTTTTGATTTTTTTCAAAATCCAAGATGGCCGCCATACAAGGACAATTTCCGGGTGTGTACCGCGAGACCGTAGGTCGAGCGGAAAGCGAGGCCGCAGGCCGAGCTACGTGGCAAGGGTGACGCCCGAGCCTCTCCTGACCTCCCCCCTCCCCCCAGAACCCCACCCCCCTCAAGTGTCTTTGCGAAGCCTGAGGCCAAAGGCCGAAAACTAAGCTACCCGCGAGGCCGAAGGCCGAGCTGCGTAGCGAGGGCGAAGCCCGAGCCCCTCCTGACCTCCCCCCCCCTCCAGAACCCCCCCCCAAGTCACTAAGCGAAGCCTGAGGCCGAAGGCCGAAGGCTGAGCTCCCCCGCGAGGCCGCAGGCCGAGCTGCGTGGCGAGGCCGTAGGCCGAGCCACACCCACCAAGCGCTGAGCGTTTTTTTTTAAATTTTCCAAGATGGCCGCCAATACTCGACTGCTTCCAATTTGACCGAAATTCAAAATTTAAAGGTTTTTTACGCCGAGGAATCCAAATCTGACATTTTTTTTGGAATACAAGATGGCGTCTGGATTTTAAATTTTTTAACTTTATTCGTTCAAAACGTCCTACTGAACCATCGAAGGGGTCTGAAATTTTGTATGCTGGAGTAAAGCACCCCGCCGAACTCAAAATTGCAAACAGAATTTGATTCCAAGATGGCGGCCCGTATACGTTTTCATTTTTTTTACACTGACTTTAGCACCTTACCTATTCTCTCTGAAAATAAGATTCCAACCAACTTCAACAGCTGGACGAAAAACCGCGGGCTGCTTGCCCGCGCAGCGCCCGAAAAGCTAGTTATATATGTATAAACCTACATTACCACTGACTCACTCACTGATTGACATAGTTGTTTGACCTGTTCCTGGGTGGGTGGGGTAATGATTGATGTATGGTCGTGTAGAGGGTCCTCCAGTGAGTACCAGAAAAATCGGACATGTTGAAGATCATCAGATCTTAATGTGGACGAGGTACAGCCTGCAAAAACGGTTAGGGTTAGGGGTGTAATTTTTTTTCCAAAATGTAGGGGGTTGTAAGCAATTTGACGTCTTTCATATGTTTTTTGAATTTTTTCAAAATCCAAGATGGCCGCCATACAAGGACAATTTCCGGGTGTGTACCGTGTGTAAAAGCGAGGCCGCAGGCCGAGCTGCGTGGTAAAGGTGACGCCCGGGCCCCTCTTGACCTCCCCCCTTCCCCCAGAACCCCCCCCTCAAGTTTCTAAACGAAGCCAGAGACCAAAGGCCGAAAACTAAGCTGCCCGCGAGGCCGCAGGCCGAGCTGCGTGGCGAGAGCAAAGCCCAAACCTCTCCTGGCCTCCCCCTCCCCCAGAACCCCCCCCCAAGTCCCTAAGCGAAGCCTGAGGCCGAAGGCCGAAGGCTGAGCTATACCGCGAGGCCGCAAGCCGAGCTTCGTGGCGAGGCCGTAGGCCGAGCCACTCCCACCAAGCGCTGAGCGTTTTTTTTTAAATTTTCCAAGATGGCCGCCAATACTCGACTGCTTCCGATTTTACTGAAACTCGGTATGTATGGGTTTTTTGGATCGCGGAATACAAATCTGACATTTTTTTTTGGAATCCAAGATGGCGTCTGGATTTTAAATTTTTAAACTTTATTCGTTCATAACGTCCTACTGGAACATCGATGGGGTCTGGAATTTTGTATGCTGGGGTAAAGCACCCCGCGGAACTCAAAACTGTAAACAAATTTTGATTCCAAGATGGCGGCCCGTATAGGTTTTTATTTTATTTTATACTGACTTTAGCACCTTACCTACTCTCTCAACTGGAAATAAGATTCCAACCAACTTCAACAGCTGCACGAAAAACCGCGGGCTGCTTGCAGCCCGCGCAGCGCCCGAAAAGCTAGTCTTTTATTATATCTGCACCTCCTAGTATTTTTTTTCTATGAATTGCCAAAATAATATTTTATTATTTTTATTTTGTCCTGGGTTTTGGGTGTTTATTTATATATTTATTTATCATTAAATATAGTGAAATATATTAAATACGCGGGAAGAATGCGTGAGATCAGATATGGGAGAACAGGGTGTTAGTACGGAGATGGGGAAGGACAGAAAATTATGGAGGGAGTTGACATACAGAGCCGACCCCAAATAGGGAAAAGGCGAGGAAAGAAGAAGAATAGTATCGTTGAGTTAGTATCCCATAACAAAGTTTAAACTTACTTTGGGCACAGAATACATAAGAGTACAAACTTTGGGGCTAGCTTAATCAGTTTGTTTCTTTGTTTAATTTCTTTATTGCACAAAGATTACATTTAAATGTACATTATTTAATACAAAGAGCAAAAGAAATAACTTGTACAAAGGCGGACTTATCTCAAGAAGAGATCTCTTCCAGTCAACCCAGTCTTCAAAAGGTTACATATTTTTGGAATGGGTGGAGTGTCAATATAATACAAAGAAAGCAGTGTGATTTGTCCCTATATATTTATTTATTTATTATTTGTTATATGACCTTAAATAACGTTCCCAGCGGTATATTACTTTCTGCTTATCGGTAATGCCGTCACGAAAGCCCATCACCAATATTGTTTTGGACAAATGGCTCTTAACCATAAATTGGTCCAATGATTGCCGGCGATCGTGTCGAGAGATTATTTATTAACGCTCGCAAGCCCTCTCAAAGCGCGTCGGAGCCAATGCGACGAAACTAGGTCAATTAATTGAATATATTTAAACCTGCTTTTACGACATAAAATCGCAGTTAATGTTTTAAAATTCATAATATTTTTTAATGATGCCTTTAAAGCGAAACCAAAATGATATTTGTTATTTTAAAGCTTTCCATTATAATTTATTTACAGTATTTTATTTTGGAGTCTTTTAATGAGTTAAGTTTATTTTTCTTGTGTCTATCTACGTCTTTTCTTTCTCTACCTATAGTTTATTTTAATATCTCCTAAATAATTTGAAATTTAAAAGTATGCGGAATTGGTTGTAATTAATGTTTCTTTACGAGATCAAATGAGATTTTTAATCAAAGATCTTTAGGGCTATATATTCCCTATAGCAATACAATTTTTTCTAAAATACATCATTGTTATGGTTAACTGAATTTTCTGTAATAATGTGCGCCTGGGAAAAATATATAGTCAGAACTCGACGAATATCGCAGGTTGGCGGTATACAGGCCACTTCCAATCGGTCATTTAGGAAATCCCTTGAGAAGACCCTTGGTAGAAAAGGCCCTAGGCCTTAAGTCCGCCTGTTACATTTTTTGTAATAAAGTTAAATAAATAAATAAATAAAAAAGACCCACATTTGGTCGACTTTTCCCGTCTTTTACAAAATTATAACTAACATTTACAAATTGAAAATATGTGATGAAAAAATCCGCCACGAGTGGGATTCGAACCCACGACCCTCACGTAAACGCCGTGAGTGCACTACCAATTGTGCTATCCTGACTTCGAATCACCCCGACGAATTTTCTCATCACATATTCATTCAATTTGGATAATTTTCCGAGCATTGTCATGCTATTAAAAATAATAATTAACATTTACAAGTTTATTTGCCAGACAAATTAAATAAAAAAAGCGGCCAAGTGCGAGTCGGACTCGCCCATGGAGGGTTTCGTAGCAGCAAGTAATATAAAATAAAAGTTCTAAAGGTAAATTGCGGTTTACGATTTATGACGTATTAAAAAAAAACACTTAAAATTATATTAAAAACCTCAATATTATTTTTGAAGACCTATCCATAGATACGCACAGGTAGGGGGTTGATGAAAAAAAATTTTTGAGTTTCAGTTCTAAGTATGGGGAACCCCGAAAATTTATTGTTTTTTTTTCTATTTTTGTCTTAATGCGGGTAACAGAATACATCTACTTACCAAGTTTCAACAGTATAGTTTTTATGGTTTCGGAAAAAGTGACTGTGACATACAGACGGACAGACAGACAAACAGACATGACGAATCCATAAGGGTTCCGTTTTTTGCCATGGCTACGGAACCCTAAAAATTCCCGACTTTCAAGCGTTTGCCCTCAAAAACTATTGAACGACTGAACCGATTTTCGTCATAGCTATGAACCATCTCGACAGACAAGGCTTTCAATAAGAAAACCGCATCGAAATCAGTTTATTTGTTTATGAGCTACGGTGCCATAGATAGACAAACCAACACGTCAAACTTATGACACTTCTTTTGTTCGTTGGAGATTAAAAATAGGTTTGGGCTAATGAAAAGTCCGTGTTTTTACAAAAAAATTGGGGCTAACTCAATCTGTGTGAACTGTCCAAAAAAAAAGCGGCTTTCTGAGCAAATCATAGAAGTCAATTATACGGATGGATTATGGAAGTCATTGTTATCATGGGAGTGCTTTTAGATTGGCGATGAATTAGACATTTACAAGTACGATTCCTGTTTTTTTCCTAAGGCCCACCATATTGAAAACAAAATAAAACGTAGATTTCATTGCTTTTTCTAAGGCGGATAGTAAACAGTAGCAACGCTTTAATGCAGAAAGTAAATGTTGATAATGATAGGCTACTAATTCTAGAAATACCTACCTACGATAAATACGAAAGTTTGTATGGATGTATATATGTATGGATATTTATTCCGTTTTCAGGCCAAAAAGGCTGAACGGTTTGGAAATAAATTTGGCATGAAGATAGATTAGGTATTACCTTGATTAAAATATGTTCCCGTAGGATTGTCAAATACCCTTTAACTGCGAGGGAATAGTATAGCAGGTTTCAGCTAGCAAATAATAAAGAGGACACTAACGGAATCAGATATAGTAAAAGATACGTTTTACCTTTTTTTAGAAAATAAGTGGATGTTAGGAAAGAGCCGTATAAATGTTTAACTGCAAACATAAATAAAGTTGGTACGAGATGAGCATTACTTCGCAGAAATACGCTACAAGGTGAGTCCCAGAGCAAAATCTAACACTTTTGGTCTGGCGGGGACTCCTGCATAATATACGAGAAGACGCGGGAAAGAGGCAGATATACTGTTTCATTTAATGGTGTACTCCCGTTAGGTTCAGTAATTTTATTATAGATGGCTTAAGATCTTTAACTAAATTTGTTTCAAGGAATGGTCGAGTGCATTTTTTTTTAACAACTACCTCCAGCGTAATCGGAGCCTGTTGGTACGTTTTGCTCTTTAATTCTTTCTAGTTCTATCATTTATGCTTCTCGTACTTCCATTCCTCATAATTGCCTTTCATTCATCGTCTTTTATACTTTTACGGGTGGGATGCCCGTCTACTTTAACAGTATACTATCTAACTATTGTTTTCTATTTTAATTTTATTTATTTTCATTTTAACATTTTAATATTGCATATACCTAACTTGCTTAAGGTGATCTAGTGCATATCAAATGACAATCCATGTTACTTTAAAAAGAAGACCCTCGGCTAAGAGATATACGTATATCTCTTTGTCTGTCTGTACTCGATAAACACTGAAACTACTGGGCAGATGATGTTGATGATTGATGCGGTTTTCACTATCAAGTGGAACATTTTCAGAGTAGTTTTACTTGTATAATACGTTACTTACCTACTCCTGACAATCTAGGATGGGCCGCTATTTTTAATATAAAAACAAACCTTCTACTTCATGAATATGCGATAAACGAGTAGCTCAAGTAAAAAATCAGGTACTGGCCGACATGTTTGTCGCTTATTAGTAATGTCTGTATCTGACGTTAGTTTTAACCAAAAACCTTCCACTTGTTTCGTTCCACTTGCTTTGTTATCTTCACATTTAAGATTGTTAAGAAAATTTTAATAATAAAATTAAGTCTCTTATGATTGTAGAGATAAAATCATTATCTTGTTATAGCATTAGGTCTGCAGAATACGGATACACTATCAGAAATTAGAAATCTTTATTAGCCAGAATACATTACAAAATAGGTGTCCAGTACAATTAAGGCCATTGTATTCAGCCTGCAAGCAGACGTGCAATATACACAATCAAGTCAATAAATAATTACCAAGTTACATAAACCGAATTTATACAATTTAAATTACAAAAAATATAAAAAAAATAGTAATAATAAAATATCAGTCTACTTAGAAGCTAAATATTCCTTTACACTATAAAAACGTTTATCTAAAAGCCATTTTGTAAATTTATTTTTGGATGAAGTCCCATTAAATTCCTTAATTTCGTCCGGTAGTTTATTATATATTACAATACTTATGTTATAAGAATCACGTCTTCTAACGGGGCACCCAGAGCCACTAGTGCCTTTGAACCCAAAGACTTAGGTAAACATGATGATGGGCGTAAAAATGGTAAAAGGAATCAACGCACTGTCTATTTTTACATGATTTAGATTTTTGCCTAAATATTAAAATTCCTAAGTTATAAGTCACAAGTGGAATACACCACAGGATCACAGAAGGAAATTAAAGTATAAAACGATGTTTATTTACAAACTGGTCTGAAAACCGTGCATAAGGATGATACAAGTAAAGGAATTACATGGAGATTTTACATGTTCCGCCGCAATCAGTATGCGAGCGGCGTGCACGTCATGGTTGCCCTTCTACCGATCTGAGATCTATGAAAGGAATTTATGAATTTAAGATTTCATGTAGCTTTAATATTGTGCACTTCTTTTGCCTTATATGATACACAAAGCATGCTCATAATTTTATAGTCAAGGTGATACAATAGATAACAAGGATCTTGGAGTATTCAAAACGTATCCACGTAGTTATAATCTTACCGTCTCAGTAAATTTGTTTATTTGGTCTTGCAAATTTTGACATAGTTTACTTCAAATATTATTTTTAATAGCATTACAATGCTCGAAAATTTTATCCAAATTGAAAATCACCCACGACCGTTACATTAACGCCGTGAGTGCACTACTAATTGTGCTATCGTGACTTCGAATCACCCCGACGAAGTTTCGCATCACATAGTACACGGTGACCCGCTTGTTCGTTTGCCGCCCTATAAGATAAAAAAAAAAAAACGCATTTCAATCCCACTCGTGGCGGATTTTTTCATTACATATTTTCAATTGTTTACCTCGTAAGGAGAAGAAAGACATGATAGAGTATGTCATCATCATCATCATCTGAGCTTATTCCCGGTTGCATCATCAGCGGTTACGCTTTAGAGCCCGGGGTCCGCTACCTACCCTAGGTGATTTGACGAGGTTACTGGTTTTTACACAGAGTGATTGCCGTCTGACCTCCGCAACCCTAAGGGTAGACCAGAACCAATCCTAGGATAGGTACAAACGCTAGATGGCGTTCGGGACCAACAGCTTTACGTGCCTTCCGAAGCACGGAATTATCTTTATTTTCAGATAATCAGGTGATTCAAGCCTGCAATATCCTAACCAGACTGGAAACAACTTTACACAAAGTATGCTTCCCAGTGGGATTTGAACCCACGACCTCCGGATCACAAGGCAAACGCCTTGACCACTGGACTATGGAGGGAGTCGCATGATAGAGTATGTGTACACATACGTATCAACGAGTACTCGTTTAAATAGTTAAAACGACATATTTTATAAAAATAAACACAGATACTAATAAAATATAAGTAGTAATGGATTTGAACCTAAAAAGGACGTAAGAGGAATAAAACATAGGATCACAGAATAAATTACTAAGCAGATAAAGTAGATAACGATGTTTATTTACAAACGGGTCTGAAAACCGTGCATAAGGATGATATAAAGAAATTATGCGGAGATTTTACATGTTCCGCTGCAATCAGTATGCGAGCGGCGTGCACGTGTCATGGTGGCCCTTCTACTAATCTGAGAGCTACGTAGGGAATATAATAAGAATTTATACAATTCTATTATTTCAAGTTTTTCACTCTCAGTACAATACGATCCGACATCAAGATTTTAAAATAATCACACAAAAATGTGAGAAAATATTGTATTTACTCGAAGGTTTTTACCGAAAGACATAAATGGAATACACCCCAGGATCACAGAGGTAAATTTTCAAGTAGATAACGATGTTTACATATAAACGGGTTTGAAAACCATGCATAAGGATGAAGGAATTACGCGGAGATTTTACATGTTCCGCCGCTATCAGTATGCGAGCGGCGTGCACGGGGCACGGTCGCCCTTCTACTGATCTGAGAGTTACGAAGAAAACTCATAAAGTTTTCATTGTATTTATTGCCTATTTTTGTATTTATTGATTACTTAACACTAATGTACATGATACTATTATCTAAAATTTTATATATAAGCTGGAACATTTATTCGCTATTAACACGTTATAACACACGCCATGGTGGTCACCGGTGACTCCCGAACAATAATAAATCTATTTTGATTGCAATGACGGTGTAAAAGGCTTAAAGACACAACGAAATTTTCAGTTATGTGAATAAAAACTGTACTACCTAAGAATAAAACGAGAACACAAGAACACTTTTTACACAAAATTGTAAACTTGAACCTACATACAGTACAAGAAGCTCATGATATTAGAGATACAGGCAGCAAGCCTCGGAGCTATCAAGAAGCACGAACCACGCTAAGCATAATACAATAGAGAAACACACAAATGTGTGAAAATATGAATTTCACTTAAACGTTTTTACCAAAAGACATAACTGGAATACACCGCAGGATCACAGAGGGAAATTCTCAAGCAGATAACGATGTTTATTTACAAACGGGTCTGGAAAACCATGCATAAGGATGATACAAAGGAATTACGCGGAGATTTTACATGTTCCGCCGCAATCAGTATGCGAGCGGCGTGCACGTGTCATGGTCGCCCTTCTACCAATCTTGGAGCTACGAAGGAAATTTATATAAGAATCTTTAATATTTATTTATAGCAAGTTATGCTCATTTTTCAATAAGTTAGTAAAAGCTGATTGAATTCGAAACGAAAATAAAATTATCTTGATGAGGATAAATTAAAACAATTGATTTACGCGTAATTTAAAGCAAATTATTTAATATAAAAATTGTATTAATAAAAATTATGTATACTTTATTTTTTTGTCGTAAGATTCTTTGCGACATGTAGCAGTTAAAGTATCTTGCCGAGAAAATCGTCAGTTGTTATTTAAAAAAAATGTTTGTGAAAAAATGCAAAAGCTTTTGTAACGCAAAATAAATATCTTGATTCTATGGAAAAACACAGTTTAATTTGAGGATCGCGTTTTTCATGATATATTCAAGTCAAAAACCAATTTTTTTCTTAAGAGTATATCTGAGAACCATCTTTAAGATCTTTTTATTAAGCCTTTTATGAAAAGCAGATTAATCCTTTGTGTGATATCGTAGCTTCGTCAATACCTGCTATGATCGTACACACAAATCACAAATTTATACGAACAAATTCGCCATTTATTATAAATTCAGTTAAAAGTTTTGAAGTTTATAAATTCAGTTTAAAGTCCGCCACTCCGTAGGTTCTAAGTTCTATGAGCCAGGGTAAGTTGGAAAAATAGCATTTTCAAATTGTCATGGGTCTTCGATGTTTATCTATATACCTATGTGTCAACATAACATAACAGAAGTTTAAACTTACTTTGGGACTAGCTCAATTTGTGTGATTTGTCTATATCACCGGGAATGGGTGATTTTGATTCCTATTTCCATCTCGCCCACCATCACGCTAAAAGTGGCCTTACGGTCTTGCGGCCCTGGACTCTGTCTACGGCGCAAGACCCATGCTCTGTCTGCCCCATTAGGGATAGAGACCTGATAGTATGTATAAAGCATATTCCATATCTTTTGTTTCCGGGCTATATCACTTTTTTAGGGTTCCTTACAAAAAATGAAAAAACGGAACCCTTATAGGATCACTTGTGAGTCTGTCTGTCCGTCCGTCTGCCACAGCCAATTTGCTCCGAATGTACTGGACCGAATCAAATGAAATTTAATAGAATGTTGTAATCCTATGACCCAAACACATATGTGCAAAGTAAATAAATATTTTTTTTGTAAATAAGGGGTAATTTTCGGGGGACAAATTAGGAAATTAAAAAAAAAAGTTTTGCAAACCTTACTGTGTCATATATCAAATGAAAGAACTCGTTATGAGGATCTCAAATATATTTTTGTTATTATTTTAAATGAATAGTTTTGATTTTATTCATGAAAGAAGAAGAAAACTGACCATCCCCCCCCCCTGATCTCCGAAACTACTAAGCCTAAAATTAAAAAAAAAAATACAAAATATAGTTCATTGCTTGTAGATTACAGGAAAACCTATAAGGATTCGATCAATTGTACGGAACCCTCTCCACGCGAGTTTAACTCGCACTTGGCCAGTTTTTTCGTTTCAGAGCCAATAAGTTGGTGTCTAACTCTATTCTATACAATTTAAAAAAGCATGTTACAAGAATCATCATCAAGTCTTTTTTAGTCTCCACTGTAGGAGCACGACCCTCTCTGTACTACCAGAACCATATATTGGCCAAAGCAGTCAGGGGATTTGACCTACACTCTCCACGCTAGCCAGACGGGTTGGAAAGTTTTCATTGATGTTTATAAGCTTTGTTTAGCTTGTGTTTCCTAAGTCACCTTCTACGACATCCACAAAAAGACCTGGAGTGGTTCTATTCTACACTGCCAGGAACCACACGGCAAAATGTTACACATGTCTTCAGCCAATTTCAATCCTATTTTACGTCATTTCTCATTTCATTTCATATAGGTACATCTTATTCTATTAAAGTATTTGTAAAGTGATAGAAAATCTAACTACACCATAACATTAGAAAAAATAGTGAACCACGCCCTCGGACTCCTCTCATTAATCTCGGATGTCAGCTGAGCACTAAAGAGGCCACTGGGGACCTTGCAAGCTGGAATCCCGCCTCGTGGACATCTTAAGTGCTGGCTGCGATTGTGCTAAGTTATAGTTAAGCGTTTATTGTCAGCAAATGGGAATCGAACTAATTTTATTTTTATTTTAGAGTCAGATACTTTATTACGGGGTAGACAGAGCTTTGAACCGTAAGACCCAAAGGCCACGCTTAGTGTGATGGCGGATGTAAACATGGAAATAGGGAATCAAAACAGTGAGGGCTTGCTAGCCACATAGCCTATTAATATGATTCAGATTCTCGCCCATTCCGTCGATCGGCTTTTACGATCTGCGCGGGAAGAGAAGCAGCTGGCACAATCTAAGTTTTTTTTCGTTACAGGCATAATGGCTGACTTAAAAGTCTCCTTATGAATAAAATTGCTTCTAAACTAGTCTGTCTCGGAGACCAGTTTAGAAGCAATTTTATTAATGAATTTATTTTAGTACCATGTCATACTAAAAAAATTGTGAAAAACGCAACCGTGTTCGCACTGTTTGTACAACGTTATGGCCATTACGTTATACACTTTTAGACTTTTTTATTTATACATTTATACCAGAGTAAAGTCCAGATTTCGTTAAGCATACCAAAAGTCTCTTAAGACAATACATTTCTATTCTTCTTTGTCTAAGCGCGTTCCCGGTTTCTCAGCTGTGCTGCTTTGGAGCCCGGGGTGCGCTTTCCCGCTTTTATTCTCCAAATATAACACGCATGTCAATGGTCACCCAAGGATGCCAAAGACCTTGCAAAATGGAGAAGAAATAGCTCGAACTGTTGAAATGATTTGACTATAGTTTTACGACCGGCCGCCTGCCTGACGTCAACCCTCTTTGGGAATGTATTTGTGCGTAAAGTTTTACAACCAGCCGCCGCCCGACGTTAACCCTCCTTGGGAATGCATTTGTAGCACGAGATGTTTGTCCTTAGTCCTTTAGTCGCCTTTTACGACATCCACAGGAAGAGATGGAGTGATCCTATTCTTACCCGAAACCACATGGGTGGCAATACATTTCTATTAGCAAGGTATTTTGTTTTCGGTCTTTTAATTTTCAGTTTCCGAAACCGATGTTCAGTTTCCAGACACAACTATTAGTTATAAAAAGAACCTAGATAGGCAATGCGTCATCATCATCATCATCATCATTTCAGCAGCATAACGTCCACTGCTGGACATAGGCCTCTCCCAAGGTTTTCCAAAATGACCGATCTAGAGTGGCCTGCATCCAACGCTTTCCAGCGACCTTGGTCAGGTCGTCTGACCACCTTGTGGGTGGGTGTCCTACGCTTCGCTTGCCAGTACGTGGTCGCCATTCGAGAACCTTTTTGCCCCATCGGCCATCGGTTCGTCGCGCTATGTGTCCCGCCTATTGCCACTTTAACGAGCTAATCCACTCAATGCGTCATAAACCTTCCTTATTGCAATTCTTAACTATCGTATTTGACTTTTGTTGAATTTGTCTTTCATGTCATAGTATCTATCTACATGGTTCTATCTACATAAAGTAAGTATATTGCTACAGATTCAATATGTAGTTATTATTTACATACTTATCCGTCCTTAACTATACTTTTACAGTTAAGTAAAGGACAGATAATTATGTAAAATTTATTATTTTATGTATAGTATATTTCTTTAAAAAAAAATTGTAATAAAAATAATAAGTTTTTTTAAATAACTTTATATGATATTTATTTTTAAACTTTATTGTTTAACAATGAAATTGTCTTACAATTGGCGGACTTAACGCTATTATATTATATTACATTTACAGTTTTGACACCAATACATAATATGAGAAAAACAGAATTATTCTACATGCACTAAATCTAAATTCAGTTTACATATATTTTTCTATTTCAAATATTCTTCTATTATTCTAAGTCACATTTTAAATTAATATCATGTATAATCTGATTTTTATATAAAACACCAGTTAGACTGCTAAGTTTGGCTCTCTCCTTAGTTGAATTTGAGAGCTTTGTTATTTTAGACCCAAATACGAGTACGCTCCATTCTATTCGGTGCTGTCAGAAAATAAAACTGTTTTTGTATAGTGGAATAGGATAGTGTAATCAGAACAAAGTGGGTATCAGATGTAACAGTTCTTTTAGAATAAAAACATCTGAACATTTTATTATTTCTGAAATTTAATTAAGTCTGGAATTTAGTTATATTTTGTCGGCCTAACACAAGAGCAAAGAAAAATCGTAGAATTCTGGTGAAAATTGGCGCTAACATCAAATATGACTTTAAATCTGGGCACCAAGTCGCTAACCAAGTTTCTTGGTTCCTTATCTCATCATTACGTGTTCCCTGTTGCATCTTTATATTTGAGAGGCACTCTAAAGACTTCATTATACACAAAATGTTGCAAAAAAATTCCAAAAGGGAGACTGGAGGGGGAAGTTTGCTGTACCGTTATATATGGACGGATTTCACTGAAATGGCTTTGCTAAGCCAGGGGAAAGGGGAAGTGTCGGATATTGCATGCATAAGAGCTCGCGAGGTCTATTGTTCTCACAACTACTAGTTTGTTAATTTATTTAACTTCAACACAATTTCAGGTATAATGGCGGACTTAAGAGTCTCCTTACCCGAGACAAAATCCGAGTTTCCCATACAAACGTAGTCTACGTTTTATTTTCAAGCGACATGTCAGATTTAGGTAAAAATTTGTAACTTTAAAGAAATTGCAAATATCTTTCAAAGTCAAAATATGAACTTGAAAGAAAATATAGTGTATTATATCATTTTTGACCATCGGTATGGAAAAGTACCGAAATCTGACACGTCGTTTCAAAATAAAACGTAGACTACGTTTGTATGGGAAAGTTTAGGGTAAGGGGATTCTTAAGGCCAGAGGCCTTTTCTACTAGTCAGTCAGCAACTTGTGATGCTGAGAAAGTAGTCTTTTTGGGTAAATCCCAATCCCAACTAATATTATAAATGTGAAAGTGAGTTTGAATATTTGTTTCTTGGTTTGTTTGTTACCTCTTCACGCTTTATCTACTGAATCTAATCTTCTTGAAAATTCCCATAAACGTAGTTAGGAGTACTGAAAACGACAAAGGGTACCTTTCATCCCGGAAAAAAGTAATGTTCCCGTTGGATTTGAGATACGCGAGCGAAGCCGCGGGCAAGAGCTAGTACAGAGGAAAGTTAAGATACCTGTACCACCTCACGTAGTGCTAGTATTATTTATTCTGTGGTATAAACTAAAATAAAGAAACAGTAAACTTATTTATTACTCAGGGTTGATTATGCACCCCTTAACTTTTTTTAAAGATTAAAGATAAATTTATTTGCCAAACATGTGTTACAAGTTTCAAGACATTTATTTTCTGTTTCGTCCAATCATGCTTACCATCACCGGTGTGCAAATTAAGTCAGAAAGGTTATCATTTATTATACGAGTATATAATATTATAAAAATATACTGAATCTATGAATCTACTATTGTTGCGGCGGTCTACGATTGGGCTCAAAGATAAAGACTCGTACGTATTAAGGATGCCCTTTAATTCATTTGTTGGTATTACAAATTTGCACTGTAGACTAAACTCCGCCGTTGCCGGTCCCAAGCCCGGATGAGAAAGGAGGAGGGTTGGAGGTGACTCACCCTGCCGTAAAACTTATATGCCGAATATCGGGCGGCAATAACCTGATCCAACCGGCTACCACAAGCCATAAGGGACTAAATCCCCTTTAAAATCGTGGACTCGCCAACTCGCACTGGCCAGCGCGGTGTTTTAAGGCCAATTACCTCCCATATGGTAAAAACAAAAAAACCCAGGCCCCCAGTCCCCGGCAGCCCTGCTATTCCTGACTCCGGTAGCGATCATGGTAACGGCGGGGTAGGGGGTGCAAAGAATCTCCGGCAGAGATCCGGCTACCACTCCTGTCGACGACTGGCCCTGGTAACACACAACATACGCACTTTGAGGACAGACGAGAAACTAGCTGTGGTGGAAGAGGAAATGAGTAGGTTACGGTGGGACATTGTAGGGTTGTCTGAAGTCCGAAGAGAGGGCGAGGGCACGACAACCCTGAAGTCTGGTAACCTACTCTATCACCGGGAAGGAGACCAAAAGAAGTCCCAGCATGGTGTCGGGTTTCTCGTCCACAGGTCCCTCATAAACAACGTCATAACCATCGAGAGTGTTTCTAGTAGGGTAATATACCTGATACTCAGAGTATCCAAAAGATACTCGCTGAAGGTCATACAGGTATATATGCCAACTGAGGATCACTCCGATGAAGAGGTGGATGAGGTATATGAGGACATCAGTAGGGCCATACATACTTCTGAAACCTATTTTACGGTTGTTATGGGGGATTTTAACGCAAAACTGGGCAAGCGAGGCGATGGAGAGTTTAGGCTGGGAAATTTCGGATATGGAGTGTGAAATAACAGGGGTCGTAGGCTGGCAGATTTTTTGGAGAAAGAGGAACTCTTTGCGATGAACTCTTTCTTCAAAAAGCCGCCGCAAAGAAAGTGGACCTGGCTAGGTCCAGGAAAGAAAAACCAGCCCCCTTTTAAGAGCGAAATCGACTTCATCCTAATGACAAAGAGACGAATATTCAACGATGTCTCAGTGATCAATCGAAGGTCAAAATAAGTTTTTCCCAGAACTGTTGATTGTTTTCATCATCATCAGATCATAATCCAATGACTAAACAACATCGGATTAAATCTTATTCGTTAATTGGATTATTTTCCTGATGGGAAACTCTAAGAAAGCCTTGAGTTTCCTTAACAATTATTATTTTTCCTTTATTTTGTTTGTTTTCGTGTAAGTGGCCAACACTAGTCTCAGATTTTTCAAGCTGCCTAAAGGCATCTGACATAGTTTGACGACTGCCATACCACGATAACATCCGGGATCAACACGGCTTTACGTACCTTCTGAAGGGAGGAGGAGGAGGAGCTCGAGAGATTTTTATGCCACTTTTTGGTTACCCATCCAAGTGCGGACCAAGCCTAGTGTTACTCATATAAACAGTTCAATAAATATTATACTACTATGAGAATGTTTTTGCCATTATTTTTTTAAGCTTACAGTTTAGCTATTAGGAGGGGGCGACGATGACAAGCCAATAATTAGTTTAATATTTCGCAAATAGGGACCCAATTTTTTTTTACATTTTATTTCACCCCACTGTCAGCATAAGTTATATACCTATTATATTTATTATTATTGACGACCTCCGTGGCGTAATGGTTAACACGCTAGACCGCTAATCCGAAGGTTCTGGGTTCGATCCCCAGCCAGGGCAAGTTGGAAAATGGCCTTTTTCTACTTGTCCTGGGTCTTGGGTGTTTATCTATATATGTATTTATCATAAAATATAGTATCGTTGAGTTAGTATCCTATAACACAAGTTTAAAACTTACTTTGGGGCTAACTTAATCAATGTGATTTGTTCCTATATATTTATTTATTTATTTATATGCCCATGCAAAATAACAGCTTTCTGCTCTCTGATCTAAGCCGCGGACGGGCAGATATATGAACATACCGAAACTACAAGAGTTCCTTGTAGGGACTTCGGAACTCTAAATAAGCAAAAGCATACATGTTGAGATATCTAGTTGATAATTTTATAACATATACGTACATGAATAAGTCGAACCTAAAATACCTAAAGCATTTTCTATAGCGTAGGTATTGAACTCAAACAGTGACAAACTAGCTTTCACGTTGCTATATACTGGGATTGGTCAGGGAATTTGCTGAGAAACTCACATGTCCTTCTGTTGCTGCTTCTGCACACTATTGCTAATAAATTGACTAAACCCACCGAGTTGATACCGATTCGGAGAATACAACAAGTTTATACGAAAAAGAAAAACATTTTTTCGTGACCTCAGCATTGTTTCATAAGAAAAGTAGGTCATATTGACGGACTAAAAGAAATATCCGAAACCAATAAAAAGATTTGGCTTTTAGATGTTGTCTCTTTGGCTTTGACCCGAGTACCATCAGTCAGACGAACTCTTGTAATAAAGCTCTATGTACGCACGTAGCGTACAAGCGACCAAGCGTACAACCTGTATGTGTAATATTGTTATATATATTACGTTACGGCTCGCCTTTGACCGTATGTCACTGATTGGAATGTGCATAAGTAGCGTGTGATTGGGTTCGTCCACAAAAGGAGTAGCTACACTCAAAGACGAATGGATCTTAAGTATGAGTATCTTGTTACATTGTAATACTGCCAAATAAAAAGGTCAAAATGTCACGTTTCTTGTATACGTTCCCCCTTGATTTACTATTTTATTTTTTGTTGTTATAACTATAATAGAAATACATAATGTAGGAAAATCCTACTGTTTGTTGTCTTGCGACAGCCCGTTACAGCACGTTACGTACAAACACAGACAGCTGAAAAATCCAGATAGCAGTGCGGTAGTTTTTTAATTATATATATTTCATATTTCATATTTCATTTATTCACCATTTGTAAACAATATACACATTCACTGTCATGCACTTAACAATTAGTGTTCTTAAAACTATTTACAAAATTGCCTTCTTAGGCATTGGGAATTGATTTTAAACAACATTACAATTCATAAAATTCCAAAAATTATTAACTGGGATATCATTATTAATATTAAATATAGATAATTTTAATATAATTTAAATTAGGTATATAAATGTCGTTAAAATGTCCTTAATTACTAAAGTTTGTCCGTCCAATATTCCGTCATACTGTAATAACTTTTGTCTATCATAAGTTTTTTTAATTCAGTGTCAAACTTTTTTCCCTGAAGGTCTTTAATTCTTTTTGGTAGGTGATTGTACACCTGAATTGCCATATAATACGGACTATGTTGGTACAATGCAAGATTCCATGGGGGTAGAATTAAGTCATTACCGCGGCGCGAGGTGTATCGCCTAGGCCTGTCCTCGTATTTTTCAAATATGTGTGGGTGTCTTCTTACAAAGCGGCATAATTCGTATATGTACATGCCCGTAACTGTGAGAATGTTTAGCTTACTAAAGAGGTCTCGACATGTTTCTCTGCGTTTTGTGAAGGTTATTATTCGAACGCAACGTTTTTGTAGTACAGATACTGCCTGAACGTCAGTTGAGTTTCCCCAAAGGATCAACCCATACCTTATCCAGGCTGCTGCATGACTATGATATGCGGTAAGTGTACACTCCTGATTCGTATTTTTTCTGAGTTCCCGTAGTGCATAGGTGAACTGGCTTAGTTTGCCAACTACTGATTCTACGTGGTCTTTCCAGTTTAAGTTGGAGTCCAGCGTGATCCCCAGCAGTGAAAACTTATTCACCTCCTCAATACGAGTACCGTCGTGGGATACATTTAATACTACTTCTTTTCTCTGATAGGGTCTAAATTGCATTATCTTGGTCTTTTCGAAGTTTAGCGTAAGTCCTATTTGTTTTGAGTGTTCAATAACCTTACGAAGAGAAACAGAGATGAGGTCCTGTAGTTCGCTTATTTTATCTAATTCGCAAGATACTATAAGTGTGACATCGTCTGCATATAATACAATTTTGTGAGACTCGACTACCGTGGGTAGGTCATTTATATAAACTAAGAATAACAAACAACCAAGCACGCTGCCTTGTGGAATAGACCCAAGCACAACCTCACTGGATGATTTACTCTGTATTAGTTCCCTTCTGGTCTCAGAATGATGAGCGATCTGTACATATTGTCGTCTATACGTTAAGTAGGATATTAGCCACTTCTTTGCTGGTCCGCGGATTCCTATAGTGTCTAACTGTTTTATCAGAGTGTTATGATCCACTCGGTCATATGCTTTGGACATATCCATAAACGTAACTATGGCACACTTATTATTATTTAGGGCTTCGTATATTTCTCGACAACAATCGAAGGCAGCCGACGTTGTCGAGTGGTTTTTTCTAAAACCATGTTGGTTTTGGTTCAATACTTTGTATTTTTCTAAAAACAAACCGATTTTTTGGCATATTGGTTTTTCGAATACCTTAGAGAAAACTGATGACAACAAGATGATGATACACGTTTTTTCACCTTTTTTAAAAATGGGCTTTATTACAGTCAGTTTTAGATGATCCGGAAATACTCCTTCGTTGTAAGATTGGTTTATTAAGAATGTTAATGGTGTTAAAAATTCATTAACACAGTATACGAGTAAAGAAGAAGGTATTTCGTCATAACCGCTTGTATTGTTTCGTTTCAATCCTAATATAACTTTTTTAATTTCTGATTCGGTCACACTTTCTAGAAAAAATGTATTTGTCAATTGGGAGGATAAATTAGATTGGTATGTCATTGGTTTATTTTTATTGTCATTTATACTTAGGAAATGTTTATTGAACATGTCCGATATTTTTGAAGGAGACGTTATAATTTCTCCATTATTTTTCTTTAATCTTATATTTTCATGCTTATTTTTGTTATTCTTTTTTGTTTTTATTTTTTCATTTATCATATTCCACATTGTTTTATATTTATTTTGCGAATTCTTTATTATTCTTATATTATGTCTTCTTTTTTGGCTTGCTATTATTTTTTTTAGTATCTTGCTGTACGATTTAGCATAGCTTTTTAAAGATTCATTTTTGAATTTAATTGAGAGATGGTGTAGGATGCGTTTATGATAACAGCACTTTTGAATTCCCTTTGTAATCCATCTTAATTTTTGCGTATTCTTTATGGTATTTTTTCTCTGGGGAATGTGTAAATTTAGCAGTTCTTTTATTTTGTTTTCAAATAAGGTATAATTTTCATTTATATTTTTTTCACATGAGAGTAAATTTCTCCAATTCACTTCACTTAAAGCTCTTTTAAATGCTTCCATATTTTTATTATTAAATAATCGTGTAATTTTTGTATAAGGTGGTAAATAATTTTGTAATTTTTCTTTCAATTCAATGTATCCAATAAGAGTGTTGTGATCTGATATTTTGTAATCATGTACTTCAACTTTCATATCTACATTTTGACTAACTATGAATTGATCTAAGCATGCTGAGCTTTTTTCCCGGGTTACTGTGTTAATCAAACAGTGTAAACCGAATGAATTTAGTAAATTGATAAACCTAATAGATTCTTTGCTTCTTTTCCTAATGTCTATGTTTACGTCTCCCGCTAATACAATTTTTTTGCGTGAAGATTGCTTAGAAATGTAATTCAGTAATGCTTCTAATTGTGTGAAAAATATTTCAATATTATTGCCCGGTTGGTAAATTGATATTAATAATAAATTATGGTCCACCACTTCCACTGCACAGAGTTCAATATAAAATTCTACTGTGAATGCTTGTATGTCTAATCGCTCCTGTGTTTTTATACTTTCCTTGGTAAATATGCCAACTCCACCATGTTCATGCTTTTGTCTAATATATTTTGCTCGTAGGTCATAGCCCTCGATTGTGAAAAGTTGATAGTTATCTAATGTTAGCCAGTGTTCATTAACAATAAATATATCTATGTCATGGTCATTTGATAGGATTTCTAATTCATTAATTTTATTAGTCAGACTTTGCATATTCTGACACATAATAGTACAGAATTTAGGTGCGAAAGGAAGACTTTTTTGGTGTAGTTGCAGTATTTATTTTAGGATCTAGTTGGGAACCTACTCTGTCTTCTATGTCAGTATGATTATTTATTTCAAAGTCATGAAATATAATTGACATAAGTCTAGTCAAGTCATTAGTGATAGTCTTTATACCTAAGTAGTCTATTTTCCCATTATATTTATTAAACATGTTATACGAATATTCAAGATTTCTATTAGAATCCAAAATAAAGCAATATTGATATTCAAAATTATCTAGGTAAACTAAATGGTTAAACATTTCAATTCTTTTATTATAAATATTGGCTTGTGAGCTAAGCTTGAATGTAGGCAAACATAGAATGATGTTGGTGTGCTGAACTTCTAATAGTTTTTGGCGTATTTCGTAAACCAACTTCGAATAATTTTGGGAAGAGTTAAAGTCAGCTTCACCAATCAGTATAACACAGTAGTCTTGATAGGTATAACCAATCAGTTTATTTTGTAATCCATGCAGCAGTTCCTTTACATTAGCACCCGGCTTTCGGAAGTGACACATTTTCAAGTCTTCAAATTTACTGTAGAAGGTTTTTACAGATTTTTCACTATCGATACTACTGATGAGAGTCATTGTTGATTTTTTGTTAAGTGGCTTTATATTCATTAAGTTCTTTCTCAGCGTTTCGATACTTTTCGGCGTTTCCTCTTCTTGGCAAAATTCGGTGACAATTTCATTTAATTTCTTCATAATCCCTGACGTTGACCGATCGAGTTCCTCCTGGAGGTAAGTTATTTTGTTCCCTAGTTCTTCCAACTTTTGTTGGTAGTTTTGTGTGTTATGCTGGTCCCTTGTGAATATTAAGCTGTGATTTTGACGTGGTGGGGTAAATATATTTGTGTCATACGCCATATGGCTTCGTCTATTCTGTACTCTGGGAGAGTTGCTATGTTTGTTTTCTGTTGACTCTAAACATATTTTTTTGAGTACTGCTATTTCATGTGTCTGTTTTTCAATTTGTCTCTTGAGTTCATTTTTTTCTAGAATCGTATTATCCAGTTCATTTTGTGTTGTCTCTAGGTTCTCTTTTAATTCTACATTTTCTGTTTCTAGTTTGTGTATTATTTCATCTACTTCTTGTTGATTTATACTTTCGGCATTTTTTGACAAAACGATTTGGTTGTCTAATAAACAAAGAGAGTCAGTTGAAAGTGACTTGGTTATTTTCGCGCTTGGATGTACCAAGTTACTGGGGCAGGTGGGGGAAGTTGAAGATATTACTGGTGTAACACGGAATTCTTCTTGAATTGCACGTTTTTCCTTGGGATGGTCCATCTCTGAGATACTTGGGCTAATGTCTGGTTCTACATTAACTATACCATTGGAAGTACTTAACACATCTGGAGCGTCAGTGGGGTGCATGAATTCTTCGTCCAATACTGGTGTCTCAGTTTCTCCTTCTTCCGTTTGGTGTTCTTCTTTGGGTGAATTTGTTATCGTATTGCTATTAGTACTTGTGATTAGTTTCTTTTTCCTTCTTGTATTTAGTTTATCAACTGGAGGTGTTAGGACTGTTCTGGCTATTGGATGTTTCTGTTTTAGTTTTTTGACCTTGCAACTCTCGCACTTCCAGTTATTTTTATTCGCGGGTGTCATAGTATTATTAAATCTTTTTTCTGATATGTTTGCACAATTCAAATCAAATAGCGATGAGCA
Source organism: Acrobasis repandana (assembly GCA_963576875.1). Lineage (NCBI taxonomy): Eukaryota > Metazoa > Arthropoda > Insecta > Lepidoptera > Pyralidae > Acrobasis > Acrobasis repandana. Next base: position 8,618,732 of record OY756222.1, read on the forward strand.
TATAGAACATTTGAGAAATTCTCTTCTATCCAGTATTTGATTACACTTTTTGCAGTTAGCTACTTGTTGCTCCATCTTTTGGTAAATTTTGTAACTATTAAATCGAGTTCAATCTTTGGTAATGGCAGTATAACTATTGGTTTCTTTACTTCTTAATTAGTAAACTTCGGATATGTCAGTGTCACGAGTTATGTCAAATTCATTTTGACGGGGCTGTCAAAGTATGAAAACTGACCGGTTATGATGTTGTTGTTTTGAATGTGAGTGAGGTGAAATTTTGGTCAAATATATTAGTATGGTATATGGGTGATAGCCGTGTGGTTCCCGGCAGAGTAGAATAGGATCACTCCAAGTCTTCCTGTGGATGCCGTAGAAACACAAGCTAAACAAAGCTTATAAACATCAATGAGACCTCTCCAACCCGTTTGGCTAGCGTGGAGAGTGTAGGCCAAATCCTTTGACTGCTCTGGCTAATAGGATATGGCTCTGCCAGTACAGAGAGGATCTTGCTCCTGCAGTGGACACTAAAAAAGACCTGATCATGATGATGATCATGATACAGTCTTTTGGGATCAGATCATACAAGGGTGATAGGTTGCTACTCCTTGGGCAATTAACCCTTAAGGATCCAGGAAAATGAGCATATTTTTAAAGGGTTTTTCGCGTTCAAGTACTCAAATTAAATAATTAAGAAATGGTGAAAAATTCCACGTGAGCAGGACTTGAACCCGCGACCTTAGTCTCAATACGACTATGCTCTTACCAACTGAGCCATCACGTGTTCAACCCCGCACGCCGAATTTCGCCACCATTTGATATTCCAACACGCATTTCTTATTTCATTATTTAAAATGAGCATATTTTTTTTGGATTGTGTTAAGCGTAAAATGAGTTGCGCTGGATCACGTTTCACACGAAAGTCCTGTTTGTGGTACACGGTGACGCAAAATGAGTTGTCAGCTTCTGTAGGTAACAAATAAAAAAAAATTGATTCTACGCGACTTACAATTCATAAAAAATTACGATCGTTTGCCTTGACATAAAAACATTATCATGCCTTTATCACTAACTCTTTTACATTTTTGTGAAAAAATAGTATTACTCCTTAAAAATATTAAACATTACTGAATTGAAAATTTTCAACATCGATTTTGTCACAAATTTGACGAAATCATGAAAAAAACGTAGATTGATAGAAACATAATTTATGGACATAAATGTAAGTATACGAAACGCGACCTTATCGCACAGCGATCTTCCTTACTTGAAATGTTTCAAGTAACAACAAAATAGTACAAATGCTCTCGATTTCATTTCGGAGTTTACGGTGTTCCAGCACTCCAGAGAGTGCAGTTCTTTATTGCACCTCAACGTTTGTTGCACTTACAGTCGTAAGTGCAACAAACGTTGAGGTGCAATTTACACCAAATGAACTTTAAATTCAATTCAATTCAAAATATCTTTATTAACATAGGATATTTATAATATCTCTTAATAGGTATTTGTCACTTTGTTTTGTTTTGCACAAATGTTGACGTCAAATCGTTACTTACAGCTAAGTTTACGCCGCTTCCTAGGAGCAAGTGCTGAAGAAGCGGCAACAAACTGCACTGCACGTTTTCTCCAAATACGTCAACTAACAAACTTAAAACTTAAAATTAGTTATATGGATGGACTAAGATTACAATGTTTGTTATGTCATAATTAAATTGAATTATAAGAACTACGAAATTAAAAATTATGTCAATTTGTAAATTTAGTATGTACCGATGAACCTAAATTATGACATGTCTAAGTATACAAACCTTTAAGAGGGACCCGCGCCAAGCTCAAGCCAGACCTTTTCTACTCTGGAATATTTATGACCTTAGGAATACAGGCTGATTGGATATTCCTTTTCACGGCCTCTGTGGCGTACTGTTCTAATAGGTAGCTGATTTTCAAACTCACTTTACTTTTCTTACTTTCATTATATTTATTTATTATTCTGTAAAAAGTTTGCATCCCTTTGGGTAGAACTTTGAACAAAAAGCATCTAAATTCACAAACATTTAACGTCAAAAACTATTATACCTATCTAAAGAAGGATTATAGATGCCTATCGTGGCCTATCTTTTATCTACATAATTGCATATTAGCCATATTAACTCATCTGTGATTGGTTGACTTAGTTACCTAGATTGCATTTACAGTTAATATTACAATAATTGACGTAATTAAGTGTAAGTAAATCCTTCAGTTTGTGTCTCGGTTGTTATACCACGTAACAAACCAATACATCCTATTATGAACGCATGCACGCTTATGGATTCCCAGTAATTCAATTGTTCAATTTGTAACAGCCTGATCCGTGCGTCAAATCGTGAACGGGTGCTGCCAGAAGGGACTGGTCATCTCCCCTTCGCTTTCCGACTAATTAGTATTTCTTAATTCGCTCGTTCGCATAACATGTTATGTTATATAAGTATTTATAAATGTCTGAGTATCTTTCGGCGTTCCTTTATAGCAGTGGTCGTGAAACGCTAGTATCTGTAGCTTTTCTTTAAAATAAATTAATATTTAAACATAAATTTAACACTTAATGTATTCTAAACGTAAAAGTACCTGCAAAGGCCTACTTAATTATTTACTGAATACACGTATGAATTTCAAAATGTTATTTTCTTTCTGTTAATTTTATTTTTTTCATTGTTGTTGGCAAATAAATATGATTATTTCAGCCACAGGGTACCCCGTTGGTACATAGTTAGGCCTTCCCTAACCGAATGATTTCTTAAATAACCAATTTTTTTTAAATATCTCTTAAGAATGCAATAAATTGTCTCAATTTATGCGTAAATATACTTTTTCAATAACTTACATTTTAAAATTTTCAAACGTTTGCAGCTGAAACCTTAATTAATCTTTAAGGATGTCGCATTTTCTTATAAAATAACAGTCTTTATTTTTATATTGTATTTTTTATTTCAAGTTTTTTTCTTTTGCAAATTGGAAATAAGTTTCGAAAGATCAAAATATAAATTGTTACTTATGAATACACATTTTTAAAGCAATAAGTGAAATCTGATGTTTATTTTGAGTTAAGTAAGTAAATATTTAAATATCAACGTTTAAACTTCCATTAATTCCATGCCAATATTTGTATAGCAGCAGTAAAGAGTAAAAGGTAATATTAAAGTAAAAAGTTTTTATGTATATTTTAAAATTACCTCTACATTTGCAAATAAGTTTTATACTTTTCAAATTTTGCAAAGTATTGTCTCACCCACTTGCCCAATTACTCATCCGTATGAATAAGGCTTTACTTATGTAAGTTTTGTATATGTTTATAATGCAAATATAAACAATACCTTCGACTTGATTTGGTGATAATGCCATAGTAAAAGTAGAATAGCTGCCTGAGTAGAATACTTGCAATTTTATCATTAAAATAGCCATGAGGCTATATACCTAAGGGGTAGTTGCATTAAAAACTTTTACAAATATCTGATTTAAAAAAAAAAACAAATCGTTTTACCCTTTTGAGTAAACGAACAATTGGAGATAGGTCGCATTCCGTAACCCCAACATTTCGTTTTTGACCACTCCCATGATTAAAAAACGCATGTCCACCGAACGTTTCCATGAAATTGGGCCCAACATAGCGATAAGCGCTTGCCTTTCCGTCAAAAGCGATCCAATCGTTCTCTTTTATTGGAACTCCCCTCCGGCGTCTTTGTTGCGGGAATTCCCCACGATCCAATTTATGCAAAGTGTTTACGAGTGACAAGAATTTGTTTGACGTGCCAATTTTGCTACCCAATGCCCGGATGTGGTGAGATTTTTAAAGCATACGCGACTGAATGGATTACACGATTTTTGAATTCAATTTCCGATTGATGTCACTTTTGTGCGGATGCCAAATGTTGTGGTTTTAAAATATTGACATCTTTCCCTTCACTTTTGTATTTACAAAAAATATACCAATCGGAGGAGGTATCAAGTCAACTTAATTGCTGTTGAAATAACGTTTTATGTTAAAAGTTGATTGTTTTCATTTTAAATATTTTGTAAAATCTTTGTTTTTTTTATTTTGATTTCTTAAATAGTTTACATGACGTTCCTTCTCATAAATATTAGCTTAAAGGATTTTTAAGTAGCATTAGCATACTACGTCCACGTAAAGTTGCATGTAAATAGGTCGAAATGGGTCCATTTGACAACAGTGACAACTGTAATGTCCCATGAAACGTCATAAATCCAAGGTCCTTGTACTGTTTCCTTAAATATTTTAAATAGATAACTATCTAGGTCTAGATTTATGTCTTCTTGCCTTGTTTTTAACGTAACTTTTTGCTTTTCAGGAGCATTAGAAACGGGTTTAACATGTTCGACTTGTTAGGTGAACCTGTTTTAATCATCATCATCATCATGATTGGTCATTACTAGTTGTACGTAGTATATTATTACTCTGAGCTACTAGTGCTACTAGTTTAATATTGGACAATACCTCTTCCATTTTTCTTCACTTCTGTTTGTCTTTTATTTTATTTTCATTGAAGGGACCAACAGCTACAATCATTATCTTAATCTATGTTTATATCTAGCTTTAATGTTTACAGCCAATTATAGCTCTCTCTAGATATTATGTGTATTATTTATATTAAGAACAAATCAGTGGACTCAGTCCCGAAAGGCGGAGTCACCAAGCGAACGGTTTTGCATACCTTTACAACTTGCTAGCTATTTTGTAATATCGTCTTCGCTACGAGTTTTTGATTTTTCTTGGTTTTGATATTCATGGTTAGCCGCTAGTTGGGTATTATCTGGCTTTACCCATGGCATGGTATAGTGATACTTCGCCTGGTATTCTCGTCCAGTGACAGCTGGATTAGGAATTGAGCCAAGAACACGTCATCAGTTGAGAGTTTTGCCACTGTGTGTGATTGAATCGCCCAAGCAAAATGACCAATACCTAAGTACTTATATATAAACTAGCTTTTGCCCGCGGCTCCGCTCGCGTATCCCAAATCTCACGGGAACATTTATTTTTTTTCGGATTGAAAAGTACCCTATGTCCTTCTCAATACTCCTAACTATGTGTATGCAAATTTTCAAGAAGATTGGTTCAGTAGATAAAGCGTGAAGAGGTAACAAATACAAAAAAACAAACAAACAAACCAACCAACAAACAAATATACAAACTCACTTTTGCAATTATAATATTAGTTAGGATTAGGATTAGGATAGGATTAGGATTTATTAAAAAAAATTAATAGATGAATCATACGATGTACGAAACAGTTAAGTTAGTTAGTATTTGGTTTTATATTCATTTACATATAAAGGGAAGTCCTTAAATTTAGTGAAAAGAACAACCAGTAGTAACACTAATCGTGACATACGTGACGAAGTCTTGGGCACAGAAGACAGTAAGAGTATACATACATACTGAACAAAATCTCCTAAGTTACGTGCAATTTGCGTCCCCGTTCCCCGTCCCCGCACCTCTTCCCCGTTTGGAGAGCGGACGAACACACACTGCACGGCGGCACGTGGCGGCACAAGAACGAGGGAGAGGTGCGGGGATGGGGAACGGGGATGCATATTGCGCGTACCTTAGGAGATTCCGTTCTGTATCTTCTGTGCCATGGATTTACCTATTGTCTGTGCATTGCATCAAGTATCCAGCCCGTTAGCACTGCTTCGCGACCTATTCTCTGACTCCTTTTATCTCAAATTTTCTTCTTACTTATGAGTCCCATACCTATGACTTGAAGTCTCGAAACATTGCTCTTTCCATATCCCTTTTTTTAAGACATTATATAAACGTAGATGCTCTACATACAACAGTTTATTAAATTTTTGAAGAGTTATCTTGAAGTCTGGAATGGGTACTTAAAATATTATTAGAAATTACAAATAAATATATGAATGGGTATTAAATATATACAGGCAGTTAGAATGAAGTAAGATATCAAATCTGACAACTCATGGTATGTAGGTATTAAATTTGTAAGGTCCTATTTTAGAATATATAATTTCAGAGTTTATAGAGTACAAACAGACAGACATACGCGCTGAGTAGGTTCTATTTTAGTATAAATTAAAACCAGATGTTAAAGTAAAAAAAAGGAACTCTTCTCACGAGTAAGTAGGTATTTGAAATGCAAATTTCAATATGTGAGTCGCATTTATGGTACTTACTATATATTTTTATGACCGACTCTTTCACTCTTCAAACCATACATACGGCTTTGGATTCATGATTTCTGTCTATTTACCACATGTATGTAATGTATATACATACGTATAAAACGACCGATCGGAAGCGGCCTGCATTCACCGTTTTCCTGCAACCTTACTCAGGTCGTGCGATCACCTAGCTGGTGGGTGTCCTACGCTGCGCTTGCCGGTATGTACGTACGTTTCGCCATTCGAGAACCTTTCTGCTCCTTCAGCCATCGGTTCTTCGCGCTATGTACCCCGCCCACTGCCACTTTAATAAGCTAATCCGCTGGGGTATGTCTGTGATCTTAGTTCTTCTACGAATCTCCTCATTTCTTTCCGATTCGATCTATTATACGATATTTTTTGGTTAAAACTAACGTGAGACAGACATTACTATATGTTACATACGGGTAACACACGTGAAAAATCAGCTACTTGCTGATATGTTTCGACCTGGAGGTCGTCATCAGGGCGAATGTGAAACATGGAAACATATCGGCCAGAAGCTGATTTTTCACGTGAGTGTACCGTGTTAACATATAGTAATATTAGATATTTGTTACGTATTTAAACTAATTTCAAAGTACTTATTAGTGTTAATGTAGATACTATCTTTTTAAGTTTCTTAAAGGTTGACAGGGAGCAGTTGGTTTACCAATTTTAGCCTATTTGGCTTAATAAAGCTTTAATTAAATAAATAAAAGTCAAAATAACCACGTTACAATATTATACAAAGTAGAAGGGACATACCCGTAATAAATTGAACCACGGGCAATACTAGATCACTAAAGTACTTATAATGAAATTAAAATAAAAACATACAAATCGCCCGGGCGGCCGCACACTTTTGTATGGAAATGCCGAAATATTTTTTGTTCTTCGCCTGTTATTTTAATTTCATTATACTATAATAAGCTAGTAGGTTTCCTTTCACGTTGTATAGATGCTATAGCTTCTACGTTTACAGATTGATAGATGTTGTTTTAGATTAGATGCTTAAGATGCTTCCATCTCGTCGGCATCGTGACGGATCTTCGGGGATTTCGCTTACCTCTAGAAGGAACGCTTGATAGCCATTTTAGCGAGTAGCATTAAAATAAGTATTATGGATAGACGCGACGAGGCCGTTTCAAGGGGCGGTGAGCTTGTAGTCAAAGAGGCGAATGGGAAAAAAATATAATAGGTAAATTAAATACGGTTCAAATTAATGAAGTACTTTATTCTTATTTTACGCTAAAGTATCGACTAGCCCTGGCTTTTACGTATTGCACATGTAAAATGTTCGACTTTTATACTAAAATACTAAATTTGATCAGCGCATTTGTATGGGAGGTAGAAAAAACATATTTTTCTTAAAGGATAAGATCAATATCATGAATTAAACTTAAGTACTGTAAAAATATGGTTCACGAGTTAAAAAGGTAGAAATTTTACTATTCCCAGCATGAAGTATAAGGGTGAATGTCCCGGGACCAAAAATTGCGTTGCATCGACGAAATCGGTACTAAAAAACATAGTTATAACGTTCTAAAATTTTTTACTGGTTAGGTGATATAGTTATTTATGTGTAACACTAAATATTTTATTAATAGTATTAATAGGTACTCCAAAATAAGAAATTGCACCTCGAATTTTTTTATTGCTGTGTTTGTCCACACGTCACCTTGATGTGTATTATACCTCATTGATTAAACTCTATTGGTTATTTATATTAAAACCTAGTTTTATTTGATACGTGAATAGTTAAAGTATTGTTACGGAATACATTTATTTAAATATTTAAACAATACAACGAATAGCTAATAAAAATAATTTGTCCCAGAACTACCTTTCATTGCCATATCTTAACATGTTTAAGAATAGTGTTTTATTTAACGACTTGCGTCCCCCGCCCTGTGCGCTAAATAAATGTTGCATATTAGTGCCGCTCGCTAATTGCTCGACGTGGAAGGACGTCAATACGTGCCTGCATTTTCGCGCCATAAATATAAGTATTCCATTTTTATGTTACTGGACATTTTTTCTCTTATCGCCGTGGATACAACGTGTGTACAACTTCTATTTGAATAATTTTGTCTACTTGATTATGCATTTGATAGAACGCTATTTCTCTTAAATTTATTTGTGAAATGTTTATTACTTCGAATAATTAATAAATTTTTTGGTTATTTAAATTTTTGCTTTGATTTTCATCGCCGTACTTTCCATGGCCAAAATTTGCTATGGGAATGGAAAGTTTAGTTTCATTGCCGTGGCCAGGTGTTTAATTTTCGTGATATACATATGTTTTCATCGCCATGGTATGATTAGGCAAAGAAAATATCTTTATCTGTAATACAGGTAGTACCGAATAATGACAGTTCAGGACTCGTCACAGTCTGGGTATGCCTTTCCCTCTCGACGATAGGATTATATCTATTGTATGTAGGTTTAATACTCAGATAAGTATGTAAAATATGATTTTATATATGGATTTTCAAATTTCCGTAGATTGATTCTTTCATTCCCATGGCACAGTTATTTCATTGCCACGAACGCTTTATTTATTGCAGTGCACGCATGTTTCATCGCTGTGGCACAACATTTTTAATCTTGTTGGTATATCTCGTTAGATTTTTAAGTTATCTGCTCGATATTAAGCAAGAATACATATATTATCAAAAACATAAATAAAAGCTAATTATTTCTTTTTTAAACTTAAAGTAAAAAAAAAACACGGAAATGAAGACTTTAATGGACCTGTTGAAATTTACCCATAAAGTTTCGGCATCGGATCTCTGTCTATAATATAATCGGAGCTCGTTATGGGGATTCTGGTCGAAATTAATACGGATCGTTAATCAAATGCCCTCTAAGCGCCGAACGATGAGGAACGCCTCAGATAATGTTTTTTTGCGATTAACAAGACGTCGATGCTTGTTTTTAACCCTCGAAGCGAAAACGAATGTGTTATCGGTTTCTTGTTTCGAAGTATAGTAGTGTTCGTGATTATTCTCACCTATGAGTAAGATTAGGATTAGTAGTTCGCCGCGAACTTAGACCTCGCGATTTTTTATTAATATTTCAAAAACTACTGAACCGATTTTGATGCCAAACAAACTTGAAAATTCTATTGATATTTCCTATATGCCTACCAAATTTCATCAAAATCGGAACATTGGTTCGGCAGTTATCGCGGAACAAACATACATACAATTTGTTTTCGTCCCAACTTGAATAATAATTATTGCCACAGAATTCATTTAAACTGCTAACGTGCAGAACGGAAACTCGCAGCGTCCCCCGCAATATGGCTTCCTCACCTGTCCTCTGATCTTGGGTGCGTTTGATGGCTTTGAACACTGAAACTCACGTTGACGTGTGCATGGATGAAAAGTTTAGTTTTTAGTAGTATTAGGCATAAATATTACTCTGCTATTCTAAACCTGTGTTATTGCGTAACCACCGTTCGTGATTGTGGTGCCTCTGCTTGTCTTTCGACTGTGTGTCTTACCCAGGTTGGCATAGTGACTATTATCTAATGACAACACTCATTTTATACACAAATAAACTGGTGTGCGCAAGTGAAAGTGTTTAAGTACGATTTAGAATATTAATAACGAATTTAATTTAGTTCCCACAACCAAATATTTGTAATATCACTCGCTTGATATTTGCATTACGTAGGTATTTCGCATTGCTATCGTCTCCGCATTATTGCGTAACCAGTAACCACCGTTCGTGACTGTGGTGTGCTAAAACTAGGTATATGTATAATAGGGAAGGTGTATGTAATACCAATCCGGTTCATATTTTTATTTTATAAAATCTATTATAACAATATCACGCCCAGCCCAGCTTATTTTCTTATTGGCTTTTATTTAAATAAGAAATAAATATTACCTTAAAATATGCAAATGGTGCGCGGGAATTTTTTGAACAAGCAAAAAAGTAATGACAAAATAGTCTACATTTGTGTCTACGTAGTACCTTGACGTAGTAGGACTGTCCTTGTAGTTTGACTGCCGATGACACACAAGATTTATGTATTTTAAGTTAACAGTATTATAAACATCACTGGCTCGTTATATCGAACATGTATTGAAAGTACCCAAAAAAGAAAAACATGTGTTGACAGCTTATTAAGGCCGTACCTGAATTTTCCGGGGTCCAGTGCTGCCCCCATTTAAAATAAATCATTTCAAAGAAAACGGACATATCATTTAAAAATTTGCTACTACCAAGTCCTAGATAACCCTTCAAAGTATTTTATGAACTACTGTTTACAGTTTATAATGGGGGGCAGCACTGGCCCCGGAAAATTCAGGTACGGCCCTAAGGTCGTACCTGAATATCGTGTTTACCAATTTTCTAAAAACAAGGGCAAGTTATTTTTTGCCTTCTCGCCGCCAATATTATTCAGCAAGTTTTTGACTTCATAATATAAATAAATTTTTATTATACATAATTATAAAATATACGAAAACAAAAGGAAAATAAGAAGTCTGTGTGTGATGTTGATGTAGGCAGTCCGAAATTTTTAACAAAAAAAATGATTAATTTTACGTCCATTCCCATATTTTATATCCCAAAAAAAAAGGAAAGCGGGGAGATTTTTTTTGTAATACGAGTAAGCAATCTGAAAGAAAATCTCAAATGAGTTTTTTTATTTCCTATAATTAATTTAATTATGTTGTCTGTATGTTTCTGCTTAACTTCTTCCAGTTGCTAACCGTAGGCATCCTAGTTTTCACCTCTAGACTTCCATTAAAAATCTTAGCTAGGTTGTCGCAAGATTTTTCCTTATCTAACGCGAATGTCTATGCTATGGCTGATGTAGACTATGTCGTCATATTTTTAATTGGTGCGGTTTAGTTGTTGTTATCTTCATGCAATTTTAATATTTTATTTTCTACACCAAATAGATGTTTTTCAGCCCTGATTTATTTTTGCGGCTATTTCTCGACGAGAACTATTGATTCGAAATATATACAACGTGGAAGGGACATACCCGTAATAAATCGATCCACAGGCTATACTAGACCATTAAGATATAATAAAATTAAAATAACAGTAAAAAATAAAAGAAATCGATATTTCCATACAAAGCGCCGGGCGGCTGCTCACTTTTGTATAAAAATGCCGAAATTTTTTTTTGTTGTAAATAAAAGCCATTTTATTTTAATTTCATTATACAATAATGATCTAGTACGAGTATAGACCGTGGTTCGATTTATTACGGGTATGTCCCTTCCGCTTGTATATAAAAAAATGCATGCATAAACTTTAATACTCCTTGTATGATCCAGGAACTCAATTTTTGATATACTATCACGTCTTCATCCTTAATGAGGTAGACAGCGTCTGGGGCCGGAAGACCACGTTTAGCGTGATACAACGAGTGGGCGTGAAAATGGAAAATGGGAATCAAAATAGGCTAGCAGCAACATTATTCCAATTGTTGCCGACATAGATTTTTTTTATTCCATTGATATGACACTGTAAGGTTATTACAATTTTCGCACTGATAATTTCAGTAAACAAATGGGATTGTGTTCTATTTATAGAAAATTTAATGAAATTCAATGTAATTTTAGTGGCATAACAATATCCTATAGTGGTTAGAAAATGCAAGAAAATACATATTATAATTCTCATGTAATTATGATTAAAGTGATGATTACAAAATCATAGACATAGAAGTCAAAAATTGATGTCCAGGATTCGATCCTGACGTTTCACGTACAATTATGCTGGTACATAATCCTTTCTCTTGTCTCTCAGGGGTATGCTCCTCCCTCCTGATTGATGGCGCCGGAGATTGCATGTCAGGATTACATCTTGGGAGGATGTACGGATTATTTAGTTGCTGCCAGGGAGTAAATAGAGCGAGCAATATTCTGAAAAGTTATAGTGCTCGGCGTCGGAAGCGGCGAAGCAGCAATCTCGTTTGTGTCTTAGAAAATTTCCTCTTCCACCGTTCCATCGAGGCAGCATAATAAAATACTGAAATATGGCCACACGCAATTCGACTTCATGTGAAAACATTTCGTCTATTCGCAGATTATTATTTATGGGGTTCATGTCGTCATCTTTGTCTCTTTTCGGTCACATATTTCATTTGATTAATGTTTTCGTATCACTTACTTTGATATGAAAAACTATTTTTACGATTCAAACAGCTTACTCGTTTAATATTTTTTTCTGGGACAATTGTACGGCGTCGTTTTTCTCAGACTTTATTACGAACATTTCGCAAAGTGAAATCAAACAAGTTTTCATCAAAAAGAACGACCCCTGAGGAGATCTCGAGAGGCGGGGCGTCCCACAATTTAATATCACTTGTTCTAGATTTCATCACGTCAAAGCAACAAAAACAAATTTAAATTTCTCTGAGCTAAGCTTTGAACCGTGTAAGGACAGATTCAACTAATATTTACCGTCTGGGAATAACTGAACTCGTTTTAGTATTATATTTTCTGTGTGGTTAAAGTTCCTTTGGATGTTGCATTCGTTTTATTGAGAAACTATTGAACTGCCAACTCCTTCGTTTATTGCTGCCATTTAAAGTCAACATCGAAATGTAAAAGTTCATAAATTGCAAAATTTTCTTCTTGAATCTGCATCATAAAATAATAGGCATCCGGTATTCAAATGACCGTAGGAACCATAACATCATACTAGAGGTATTGAATGAGTGGATAATAATAAAACGATTAAAATTAAATACTTTTATATTACTATAAAATATTGTTTCATTTATAGTCTCTTTTTATAAAAACATTGTCTATTAGACCTTTCTCATTTAAGTATCCTCACGATGGCAACGAGAGTATCCAACGCAGGTGTCGCCTGTTAACATTGTCCCAGCTCAACTCGACTATTCATTCGCATAAAAATTCACATAAGACGCATGCACAAAAACATATTTCCACATCTTTCTGAATCCTCATCCCAAGAAGGTGTAGAAGAATTAAGATATTCACAATCATCTACTATTAGCACTTTTGACCTTGATTATCGTCCCGAAAATCAAAAAGTCAGTACGTATTCTTAAACACATACCTAAAGGTGCTAGAAACCTCGCAGCTGAGAGACTTATTACCTTGATTAACGATAGCGTTAATATAAATACAAAAGATGCCTGGTTCAGGTTGCTTTAATTCTTAATGTCTGCTCTAAAAATACCAGATAAGAGCGGTAACGCCTCACTTACAAAAAAAGTAAAAGAAAACATAGACAGTATGTGCCTGAACCAGAGAACGATTCCAACAGCCGCTCGTTTAAAATTTACAAACGCGTAGAAGTCAAGGAAGGTGACTTAGGTGGTGCAGTTTGCCTCTTAGTGTCTAATTGTAACATTGCGCCAGACAATGAAGATACTTTGGCATCACTGACATATCTATGCAGTGATATGATATCATCCGCAGAGCCCTAGGCAAACGTACCTTGCGTCCTTGAGCCCCCCGGACTTTGCCGCATGGACGGTAAACGCCCAGATGGGCTGACCTTAATACCGCGGGAAAAAGGCAGATGCCTACTCTGGGACTCCATACTTGCGTGAGTACCTTCGCCACGACCCATTTATCTCGTACAGTCCAGAAAGCAAGATCCGCTGTAGAATATGCCGCTAAAGCAAAAGACGTTAAGTACGCGGAACTAAATCAATACCATTTCATTCCATTCGCTGTTGAAACTGGCGGGCCTTGGTGTGAGGAGGCCAAAAAAATCATCGCACATTTAGGGCGACGCCTGCGTGACAACAGAGGCGACCCCCGCTCCGGAGCATACCTGATAACCTGCCATTCAGCGAGGCAACGCGGCTGGCATTATGAGTACCTACTTTTGAGCCCGGTACGCTCCGAGGGGGGCTCTTTGGTTAGCCTTATATTTAATATTATTATTATTATTTCTTCATCTGTTTTGTTTTTTGTTTAATTTTAGTTTAGTTTACTATTTTGTATACTTAGTTTAGTTTAATTTTTCTTTTTTTTTAACATTAACTATACCACAGAATACAGTAAGAGTAAACAAAACGGAATCTCCCAAGGTACGCGCAATATGCGTCCCCGTTCCCCGCACCCGCACCTCTCCCCCGGTTCTTGACGGCCAACGTGAGTCATCGAGGCGAAAACGGGGGAGAGGTGCGGGGACGGGGAACGGGGACGCATATTGCGCGTACCTTAGGAGATTCCGGCCTGTGACTATACTTAGGTAGGTATTACTGTATTAGTGATTAACCATATTAACTTTAATAAAATAAATATATGCAATATATTTTATAGTATTTAATTAGGTATATTATTTGTTGCGAAAAAATATGACATGAAGAATGACAGCAGATTGTTTACTGTATGCCTCTATGGGTTATTGTTCTTTGACTGCCATCTGCGCCGAGCTTCGCGTAATATGTCCTGAAAGCATAAAATTATCTGTTTTTTCGTTAGATAAATATTCTTAGAAAATTCAACCATCAATTTCTGAACCCTCCTTATAATGAAATCACACATGAGGAATAGATATATGACAGAAAAGCAGTTTTCCCGCAAAAGCTAGTGTCAGTTCAAATAGGTATCTGGAGTCGCTGATACGGTAGGAATTTTTCAATTATTTACTTGATTTAACATAGGGTTCTGGTTTGTGACAGATCACAGGTTCTTTGTTTCACTCGCATGGGAATTTCATTCATATGTCCGATATTATTTCCGACTGAATGGAAATATTTCCAATAAGCTCCGGAGCCCGACTTTGCATTGTCGCAATACGATTCCGGAAAAGTGGGGTAGATGTCTTTTTCTACGAAACCCGTGAATATGTTTATACTCCGCATATGTATAAAATATTCAGAAAGACAGAAAAATATTACGGAGTATTTTCGCATTTTGTTATTTTATTCAATTCAATTCAAAATATCTTTATTATCATAGGATATTTATAATATCTCTTAATAATAGTCACTTTGTTTAGTTTTGTACAAATGTTGACGTCAAATCGTTACTTACAGCTAAGTTTACGCCGCTTCCTAGGCGCAAGTGCAGAAGAAGCGGCAACAAACTGCACTGCACGTTTTCTCCAAAGACGTCAACTAACAAACTAAAAACTTAAAATTAGTTATATGGATGGACTGAGATTACATTGTTTGTTATGTCATAATTAAATTGAATTATAAGAATTACGAAATTTAAAATGATGTCCTTTTTGGCGCTTCAAAATGTAAAAATATTTTGAAGCGCTTTCGGTTTAAATATGAACTATGAATGAATATTTCATAAAAGGCAGCTATTCCGAGTACCCAAAGCATTTCATTCAAGAAAAGTTTACTTTAAAGTTAAATTAAATTTTAGTTCCAAATAATTTTAAATCGAGCCAAAAATGCTCAATCGTGTTTTGGATATTGTGAGTGTCTGTAGTAAAGCCTTAAGATTCTTATTTTAAATCAAAAAAATAATGCATTTATAACATAAAACCTCATAACAACAAATATTTCTGAAGAGAACGAAGCACTCTCATTATAAAAAGCTAATTTTTCGTCCTAGCACAGAAGACAGTAAGATAATACTCTTACTCTCTTCTGTGATCGTGGTCCTAGTCTAAACGTTATTCACGTTAATATCTCTTTCTATTGAAAACAGAAACTAATGGTAAGCAAGTATATTTGTAAGTAAGATTGTATATTATTATATGCCAAGTTGCAACCAGAATTCTGATATAGAAAAGTTAATGTCAGAGCCATTTCGTAGACTTCTTGTGAACTTTTTTGTAGCTTCGCTGTTGTGGTTGGAGTTCCTAAAGGTCGCTACAGACGTGATTAGTATACGTACGGACAGAATCTGGTATTGAACTAGTTTCCTTATATTTAATTAAATATTACAATTTATCATCACAAGTAGCAAGTTACGAAACCTGTTATCCTTTTTAACATTCTCTACGCTCGCTATACTTACTAGCAAGCTAGTAGAAAAAGTATCTATTTTCCAATCTCCCAACCCTATCTGCGAGCGCTCGTTCGTCTCAATGGCATGTTTACGAGTATTTTCACACCTTCCAAACAGCCTAATTCCTAGCGTGTTTTATTCTCCAATCTTGATAAGTGACGATCGTCCTTTGAGGGAAATAATGACATCACGCTCGCCTTTTTCCTCAAGGATTGAATTCAGAAATTAAGGCCGCGGCTTGTGAGTACAATAGCTTTTGGGCTATAATAACCCTCATAATTTTTAAATGACTGAGCGAAGTTCTCGTAGTCTACTAAGACGTTCCGGCATTTTTTATAGGTATGTACTGGGTGGCGCAAAAGTAAAGACCCTATTTGGTTCAGCTATAACATTTTTTCTAAATTAGAAAACTAGATTTAGGTTTTTTTAAATGTATATTTGTGCCATTAAATTTCGTACCATTAGGATTTAAAGATGATGTCTTTTAAATGGTGACCTCCAGAGTTGATACACATTTGAGCCCTATTTATGACATTTTGCATAACTTGCCGTAACACTTCCTGCGATATGTTCGTTATTTCTTGACGAATGTTTTCTTTTAGAGCTGCGAGAGTCTGTGGCTTGTTCACATACACCCGAGATTTCAAAAAACCCCAAAGAAAGAAGTCTGGACTGGTCAGATCGGGTGATCTTGCAGGCCAAGGCAAATCGCCAAAACGAGAGATAACTCGGC
The DNA here is from genome assembly GCA_963576875.1 of Acrobasis repandana. Lineage (NCBI taxonomy): Eukaryota > Metazoa > Arthropoda > Insecta > Lepidoptera > Pyralidae > Acrobasis > Acrobasis repandana. The sequence continues at coordinate 8,635,589 of OY756222.1, forward strand.
CTGGAAAAGCGTCCCTCACTAAGTCCCACACAATTATTCCACGTTCTTGGGGAGTAAAACGGTCCATGTTTATTTTCAGTGTATTTTACATTTGTTCACTACACAATTTTCAACAACAGAATGACAGAAAATGTCATATAAAAAAAATAAAAGTATTTTCTTTAGTGCCAGTACTTTTGCGCCACCCAGTACATATGTTAAATAGGTTTTTTTGGATACAAAATTTAGTCAAGTGAATAAATCAAATATAATTTTTAAATACTATTTTCGCAAATCGAAAAAAAAGGAACAGGCCTGGCCTGTTTGTTTTACATTTCGATAGGCAAGAAAAGCCATCCCGACGTGGAATCAATGCTAATCCCGCCGACACTTACATTTCCATGGCTAAAAATTAGAAAGATGGTTGCCTTACAAACAGGGTATTCTACTCTTTATAAACATCTAATCGTTATAGGTATAACCGACAGTCATCTATATGGAGACTGTATGGAAATAGAAGAAACAGCGAATCACATATGACGCTGGACTTTCGTGCATTACATCAACAGGTGAGGAGTACTTGGGAGATCCTAGATACTTTTCTCTTGTTAATGTACCACCAGCCACCAGCGTAATACCACTGTTCCACCAGCATTACACCACTGTTTAACCAGCGTACTTGGATCTCCAAGTACGGTGGTGAAAGTTGGAGGCGTGCAGCTTACCCTCTGCACTGTTCTCCTACCTCGAAGAACAGGGCTGTCCTACTCCAGTCCACAAAAGAGAAGACACAGAAAAATGTTGCTACATCCCTCACGTGCAAGGGACTAAAGAGAAGAGCCGAGACGCGGAAAAAAGACCACGGAACCTGTTGTACCGGGTCAGTCAAATCGGCCATGCAGTTGTAAACAAATTGCTTTTTTAAAGTTCAGGCAAACTGCTAGTCTACCATTTTTAGGCAGAGATATCCAAGCTATTTACAATGCAAAGAAAAGCATACAAAGTTACAGCTGCTTCTCTACTGCAAGTCGTAAAAGTCGATCGAACGAATGATCGTAAACTTAAAGAATATCTTTTAAAAAGGGGTAAATTTTACAATATTTTATTTTTATTTTTCTCCTATATTTTGCAGTCCTGATGATGATGATAAACACCAATCAATCAATAAGTCATTTATTCGCCAAAATACAGTGTTATAAGTTTTTGTCATCATAGTTTAGTACATGTATTAGTCTGAGAACAGACATGCAAATATTTTACAATTAAAAAATATTTAGGTATTTACTTCATTACATAAATTTAAATTTATACAGTTTACATTACATATAGGTAGTTGCACATCTCTCAAGTTTAAATCCGTCGAGCCGTTTAGGCTGTAGAGCGTGCCATATATACCATACATACGTAAATAAACATATACTTAAAAAACATATTCCTTTCTTCTAGCGCAGTCGGATAAAAACTTGGTACCAACGAATGCCAGAAATTAAATGAGAAAAAATTATTTACGCATCGAGCTTTCCTGTTGTCCCAATTTTATTCTTGTTTGTTGTTTAAATAGTCTTTAAGTGAGTACGTTTTACCAGCGATCCATTTGATGCCGGTTTTATTAGGTTTTTTGCGTTTATGTATATGTCTCTCATGGTTTGTAAGTAAGTTAAACAATTATGTAAATTGGCCGGTAGCTAGAAGTTATTTTAAGAGTTTAACTTTTTTTTTTAACTAGACCCAAACTAAGTTAAGACTTGTATTATGGGATACTAACTTAACACTCTCACCGCCATCTATTATACAGAATTCTCCAGTACAGCAAGCCATACGGGCCGCCGGCGACCCGCGCAGTTACTTACCTCAGCAAGCCAAGGATGAATATCTGTAACGAGTGCAGCAGGCCATACGGGCGGCCGGCGGGCACACTAGTTGTTTTTACTAGCAGGCCGTGCGGTCCGCTACGACCTCGCAAATTAAAACGATATTGCTAGGGTGTGGCCTGCTGTTAGAGGAAAATATAATTGTCAAATAAAGACTTTGGATCATTTTCTGCGATTTAAAAAAAAAATTGACAATTCTATCATGAAATTTAACTGATTTATAGGGGATTAATTTGTGTAATAAAAATACCGTTTTAAATGAATGAAATTGTATTAAAGAGCTTAAAAAAACAAATTTATTGCCTAACAATGTCTTTATGGATATTGGCAAAGCATTCGGAGCACACACTGGGGTATGAGGGGCAAACTAAACACACAGTGTTGACTTTCTTAGTCACTTTACAAGCTTCCACACTTGACAAACCTTCTTCTCTTTTTTTCTCATAGCAGTGAATGCAACGTCTTCTGACTATCCTGTTGCGATGGTCGACCAAGGGAGACTTTCCGAAACGGTGTCTAGTCGTGCAACCCTGATTATTCTGACCTTGTCTGCTGTTTTTGTTTAGTCCCATCAGTTCTCGGCAAATGTTTTCTTTGAATGTTGTAATAGTATATTTTTTAGACGATAAGTTCTTGGTCTTTTTGTACAAAATATAGGCATTGATCATAGATGTGCTGAACAAAAGCTCAATAGCCAACTTTTGGAACCAACGCAAGCTCCTCCTCGCAGGGTTGGAATAACTGCCCATTTGGTCGGAATAGTCAATAGAACATTTATGACAGTTATAGTCAGCAATTACGGTTGGTTTCATTGTGACTTTATTCCGATTTCTTTTACTTCGCACGCTGACAAATCCAGGGGTATGGCGGGTCGACAGAGCCAGCACTTCTCGCTTGTCTTTCCATCTAAGAATTAATACTCCATCATTGTTTTCCATAGCACAGACCTCGCCTTTTTTCAATTTTTCTTTTAAAACTTCTTTTGGTATTCCCTTCCTGTTTTTTCTGAGCGTGCCTATCAAATGAGTGCCTTTTTGTAGTAGATTTTGAGCTAAAGTTACACTTGTGTAAAAGTTGTCAGTAATAATACTTCGTCCAGCATTCAAATACTTTTCACTAAGTTTCATGACAACTTCACATGATGCGTTTTGTCCTGTAGTGTTTGTCGTATTCTTTCCTTCATAAACAATCAAGTCATATGTATATCCATCGTCATCACAAATTTTAAATAATTTTATCCCATATTTATGACGTTTTCCAGGTATATACTGCATAAAACAAATCCGGCCACGAAAAGCCACCATCGTTTCGTCAATAGTAAGAAATTCTCCAGGTATTTTGAATTGGTCAAACTTTTTGGATATAGTCTCCACAAAGCGCCTTATTTTTATCAATCGATCCGTTCTTGCCGCGCCCATATAATAAGTGTCTTCAAAATGCCAACATCGGAGTAAAATTTCGAAACGGTTTCTGCTCATCACTCTACTGGCCACTTTGTTTTCGTACAGTACGTCTTTGCTCCAATAATCAGAGATTTTTGGCAACTTTTTCAGCCCCATCCAAATGAGTAAACCGAGAAATTTCTTTATTTCGGCAGCATCACAGTCTTTCCACTTAGACAACCGACTGTTTCGTGTCACAGGTTGGAGTATGCGTTTTTTTGTTTGCGTATGAATTGGGCATAGCCACCATCAAATCGATAATTTCGTCATCCATAAACAAAGAAAGAAAATCTAATTCAGTTTGGCAATCTGGATTTATGTTTTTCATACCTGGAGCGACAGTAAATGGAAATTGCTTCTTTCTCGACTCGTGTATGGGCATACTCCAACTAGATTCCGGCACGTTTTGTGATCCTGAGTGTTCGGCTGGACGTTGATGCTGACGCCGGTTTAAGTCCGACAATTCGACGGTACTGGCGGATGAATTTTCATCAGAATCACTGCTTACACTGCTAAGTTGGTCTTCCGATGATGGCTGGTAGTCGGGGTCGTCATCAGAGTCCGACATGATGAACAAAAGTTAGTGAAAGTAATGAAATTCACGAAAAAATAAATGAAATCTGCAAAAAGCGCGCGAAAAACCGACCGTTGCAAGCCACGCGAGCGGCCGGCGGGCAAATGATTGATTACTAGACGTGGCGTCCTAGTGTCAGTAATTGTTTAAATGGTAACGACAAATTATAACTGATTTTGGCGCGAAAGTTACGGTACGCCGGCGACCCGTATGGCCTGACAAGCTTGCTCAGCGCTGCTTAAGGACTGTATGCACTAAGCCACGTGGTCGGATTTGGCTCTGAAATATGCAAAATTTTCCCGCTAGGGGGATAAAAATGTCAAGATGAAGTTACATAGAGTTAATAATGTGTAAACGGGACAATAGATAATCATAAATTGTAACGTAGAATTAGTATACAGCTTACTTGTTTTTTTTCGTCAAGACTTCCATTCCGCGATACTTATTAAAATTTTTAAATCAATCAAATCAAAGAATTATTTTGTTTGAATTATTATTTCTGAATTAAGGCCTTGGCAGACGTCATTATAATGTACTTAACACTTTAGTAGACAGGCTATCAGTAGAAAAAGTAAAGTCGAAAATACAGTAGTGTGCGTGAATGCAAGACGTTTATTTAAAAAGCGAGTTTAAATATATGTGAAATTCATATAGCACTTTCTAAAAAATCCAAGTTATAGTTATTCGAATCTTGCGTAAAATTTATTACTTTTTAAATTTATTAGTCGACCTCCGTGGCGATTCCTTAACACGCTAGTCCGTCACTCGGAGGTTCTGGGTTCGATTCCCAGCCAGGGCAAGTTGGTAAATGGCCTTTTTTAAGTTGTCCTGGTTCTTGGATGTTTATCCCATCAAAAACATAAATGTAAAAATGCCAAGTTCAAATTCCGACAAAACAATTGAAATTTAAATAGCTGCCAAGTTATGTAGGTAGAGAAAACTGAAATTTATTCATAAGAATCTAAACATTTGACTTGGACAACATTAAGATTGAAAGCACGGTCACCCATCCTAACTGTGACCAAGCTAGAAGTTGCTTAACCTGTAAAAGCACGGTCATTCATCCATCAATTTTTGAATTTATCGTATGCGAAGTGGAGCGAAATATTTGCACAAGTGGTTTTGATTACTCGTATTTTGAAATTTGTTAAAGCGCAAATGACAAAGAACCCTTCGAATAGAGAATCTGTATCGTTTCACGCAGCTTTTTAGGGTTCCGTAGTAAACAAGAAAACCTTATAGTTTCGTCATGTCTGTCTGTCTATCTGTCCCCAGTTTTACTCATAGGCTATTAGTACTAGAAAGCTGTAATTGGGCATGGGCATGGATATGTGGTAATAAAAACTTGAAAAAAACATGTGTGGTGTGAGACGTCGTTGAATAGGTCTTTCAAAAATATTGTAAGATTATGAACACCCTTTTTCGTTTTAGCAATCCGTTTGTGAAATATTTGGTTTTTGTTTGCAAATTTTTGTTAGAATTATGTGTCTTCCCTCTCTGTCAGTTAAACGGTTATATATGGATACTTAAAAAAATTAACGGCAGTAGTATATAACGTCTCCCTGTACTAAAACTAATTTAAGGTGGATTCAGTTCATGATACTGAACAACTTTTCCTAAGGAACACATAATTAAATATGAAAAGAAAATGTTTGCTTTCCATTCGACCTCTGTGGCGTAATTGTTAACACGCTAGACCGCTAATCCGGAGGTTCTGGGTTCGAGCCCCAGCCAGGGCAAGTTAGAAAATGGTCTTTTTCAAATTGTCCTGGGTCTTGGGTGTTTATCTATGTATGTATTTATCATAAAATATAGTATCATTGAGTTAGTATCCCATAATACAAGTTTAAAACTTACTTTGGGGCTAGCTTAATTAGTGTGATTTGTCCTTACATTACCATACATATATTACATAAATATTACATTTTGCCAAATCTTGTGTGTAAGAGATCAAAAATAATTTTTGTATTTCGTTTGTTCCTTGGTGTAAGTTGTTCAGTATCATGGACTGAATTCAGATCTAAAGTTAGGCAGTTGTTAGTTACATAAAACAAGTAGGTACTGACTACGGAACCCTACACTGCACGTGGCCTGTCACGGCACGTGGCCGGTTTATTTTGGTTAAGTTGAAATTTTAGGGAACCATAGACAAATTTATGATATTTCTGTGTAAATCAATATTACTTATCGCTGACATGACGTTCTCAAAAATACAATCAAATAGTATTTTACGCGAGCGGTGACTTGGAAAACTAAATGTTTTGTGTTCCACTGACAGGAAATGTACACATTTGAATTTTCTTTGTGAAACAATACGTTTAGCGACCATCTGCAATCGTAACACCTTTCACTTCTATTCACCTTATTATGTAAGTACGGAGGGTAAAAAAGATTGCACGTTGAACAGATCAACAGTCTCGGCTTAGCAGCTGTATGTGCTCAATCAATGACTTGACTGTTTGATTTTGTACAATATTTTAACGAATCAACAAAAAGCACTAAAAAGAAATCTTTTCCTGAAAACAGCTAAAAAAATTGGTTAATTAATTAATGAAGCAGTAATTAGCATTATTGCACCCTTTTATTTTTTATCTTCTAATAGGTTTTCCTGTAATCTATAGGTAAAGAACTATTAACTGTATATTTTTCAAAAGATTGGGTTCAGTGGTTTCGGAGATAAGTGTATTTTTATTATTTATTTTCAAAAATAACTTCAAAAACACCAACTTAAAAAATAAAGAAAAATATATTTAATATTATCATAAAATGCTCTTTCATTTGATATTTTACGCGATAGCACAAAAACAAAACAAAACCAAACCCTTCACAAAACCCTTTTTTTAATGTCTCATTTATCTCCCATAAAGTGGCCCCATTTTTTATTTATTTATTCATTTACCTACATTTTACTTCCGTCTTTGGGTCACAAATTTACATTATGTGCACCACATTTCAACTGAATCGGTCCAGTAGTTTAGTAGGGGGGGGGGGGGGGGGGGGTAAATTTTCGCCCATTTTCTTAAATAACTTAAAAATACCGATCTAAGAAATAATAAAAAATAAATATATTTAAAATTGTCATAAAAAGTTCTTTCATTTGATATGTCACACGATTTTGTTATCAAAACTTTTTTTAATGTCTAATTTACCCACAATAAGTGGCCCCCTTTTTTAAATTTCATTTGTTACATTATACGTCTATCTTTAGGTCACTAAATTACATAAGTGTAGGTACTAGATCTCAACTAAATCATTCTAATAGTTTCGTAGCAAATTGGCTGTGACTTACGGACAGACAGACAAGCGAAACCCTAAAAACAGTAAAAACACCGAAAAAATCGGTTCCTATACAAATTTCCCAGGCGGCTGCACACTTTTGTATAAAAATGCAGATTTTTTTTGTTTTTTGACTGTTGTTTTAATATCATTATACTATACTAGCAGTCCACCCCGGCTTCGCCCTTGGTACACACAAAGCCTATGTCACTCGGGAATAGTGTACCATTCCAACGGTGAATGTTTTTTTTAAATCGGTACAGTAGTTTCGGAGCCATGTAATGCAAACAAACAAACAACCAAATCTTTTCTCTTTATAATATAAGTGTAGATAAATAGCCTACTATAGCCTGCCTGCCAAGCCAAGTATAGATCTAGTATAGCCTGTGGTTCGATATATTACGCATAATGTCAATTCGTATTTTGATATACATTCATGGGGAAAAGTTGTTCAAAATTTCAGACTGAATCACCCCTCAAAATAATTGTAAAACCCTAATTAAACAGCACCTTTTATTACAAAAACAGTTAATATGATTCCGCGACCCGAGAAAGTTCCAATCCGATTTTCACCCTAATCGCCAATTAAAAAATATAGATAATAAATCAAACAAATTATTTTTTTCATTGACTTATGTTTCAATAAAATTTAAAAAAAAAATTGTGCGATGCCGTATCTGCGATAGCATAACATCTTTACTTGAACGTCAACAAAATGTCAAAACTGTACCATAGTGTAGCAAAAGTATGACATAATTTGGCAGTTTGTACATAGATTTTTATTGAAATATTTTAGACTGTAATGCAATTTTACGTAATTTGAAAATGGATTTTTTTGAAAAATTCGACACGGCCTCCTTCCTGAACGCCCGGCGGGCAACTGAATTTGTATGGAAGAATCATGGCCGCCATTTCAGAGATTTATGTCAAAAACGTTGCAAAACATCCAATTTTTAAAATTTTTTTTTTTATTATTGCGTGATTGCATTGTAAGCAAATATTAAGAATAATGTTTCAAAATAGCCTTTATTTTTATAAAATATATGCAATCCCTTGTTAGAATATTTCTTTACGCAGAAAAACAAGCCAGTTTGTAGCAAGATTTTCTAAAATATTTCTTTCAGGTTTCTTTACAATTATCTTACTTTTTCTGAATGAAAATTAAAAAAATACGGTTTTCGTCTACTGGCTAGTCTATTCACCTATAACTAGGTATGTAATTTTCTTAGTGGTCTTTTCTACTTAAGCCATAACTATTGCCCGCGCAAAGTGCGTTTTGCATGTTTTTGGGTAAATTCAATGCTTGTTTTTAGGAAAACTACAAAATATTTTAAAAAATCCTTTTTTTCGTCTACTGTCCCAACTCTTCCTCTATCTATGTGTATACATTATTTGACTTAAATCAAACGCTTTCTGTACAAACTTGTTGCCCGCGCAAACCTAGTTTACATGGTGCCGACCCTTAAGGTGGCGTGTCATACTCGAAAAGTTACGACCTGCCGGCGGACCGCATGGCGGTGAGAGTGTTAATACCATATTTTATAATAAATAAATACTCGTATATAGAATAAAAACCCAAGATCGAGGACGATTTGAAAAAGGTCATTTTTCCAACTTGCCCTGCCTCGATCGGATGGGATCGAACCCACTACCTCCAGAGTGGCGAACTGGCGTGCTAAAACCTAGTGGTAGTGCTCACGGAGGTAGTCTACGAACAATGATTCTCGAGGTAATGAATACTTTTATACATACTTACTATAACATTATTTTAATTAATTACTTTTGATTAAAAAAAAAATATTGTACATCAGCGATAGTTACACATAATAAAATAGCAAAAGTAATTTTACAAATGGTGGACTTATCCCAGAAGGGATCTCTTCCAACGACAGTATGGCAGAGGACAGTTACATATTAGTAGGAAGGCAGAAGTACGTACAGATTATTATTACTTACAGTGTCAAAAATGAATATCAAAGACACGAACATTACTATTGCTTACAGGGTCAAAGATCGAGAACCCCAAAAGCTACTTCAGCTTTTGTTTAGTGGGTGCTGTGTAAAAAGCGGTGGTGACCACTGGATAAGTGATTTAATAGGATTTCCAGGTAAACGGCATTATAAAAAGACTGGCATGGAATATTAGTTATTTTGTATATGACATAATTATATTGTTTTTACAAGCTTTTAAATAACTTGCCCTATTTGTTGTTATTTTTATTTGTTTTCGGGGCCAATTCTTGCAAGTTAAATTTAAGACACTTCCCGGTTCCCGATTGACATGAAATTTTGTATGCTAATGTAAATCAGATGACAATGCAATATTATTATAACAACAAACTGATCTGATGATGGAGCCTGATGTGAAACGACGCAATCCCTTCGAATTTGGGCTTACACTAGTCTTTATAAGTACTTAGGCCACACAGAAAGCTTGTGCAGAAAAAACTTATATGATTATATTAAAAACTACAACGATAACACGATAGCTAAGGATGCAAGCAGAAACACTCTTAGAAGGAGAGAGGGAGGGTTAGTTTTCCTTACATAACGCTACCATAATGACATTTATGAGAAAATGTACCAAATACTCCAACATGTAAGACATACATTATTACCTGAATTCGCTTTCTTATTTACTAACTTCGTGTCTAGAATTTGTAGCGTCTTCACAATGTTTTCTTTAACTGTTAACTAGTTATAAATGGTTTTGTGCGAAAGTTAAAGTTGCGAAAACTCAATTTTAGAACCTAGAGACCCATCAGGACGTTCCTTGAATAAGTCGAGATCAATTTTCCCTAAGCTTAATATGTAAGTTAATCCTTCTAAGAATTTTAGCACAATTCGAACTGCTCAAGTTCGTTATAAGTTTTTTTCTTAACAATGTCAAGCAGTCTTTTACATATATTTTTTCTATCGGATTCGATTATAAAAATATCTTATTCGGAACGAGTACAGATCGATAAATCTTGATTTTGCTTGATATGTTACACTTAATTTTGTTTACTTTCTTCAGCGCTACAACCCTTTGTGGGTCTTGGCCTTCACAACGAGTCCACTTGTTGCCATTTCGGTTTGGTTCTGGCCTATCTTCTCCATGCTGTGTACTTTCCCATTCTGTTTAGGTCTTCTTCGACTCCATCTCTCCAGCGCTTTCTGGGTCTACCTCGGGTTTTTTTTGTTATGGTGTCTAGTTAGTTATTTTTTTACTGCCCTGCAGTCGTCCATCCTTTCAAAGTGTCCTATCCTATCAATCTTAACCGTTGCAACTTGCAGCACCGCGCAAGTAAGAATTTTTAAACGTATGGATATAAATGTCAAAGTGTTTGACTATTTGTCTATCCTTTACGTTGAAAGAAAGCAACGGACCAACGTATTTTTTTGAGTGTGTAATAATAGACCCAATGTGCACCGCTAAAACCTCAAGTTTTTTTTAGCTAGCTTATTATGTCCAATAGGGTAGTATCCAGGGTCAAAAATAAATTATTTTGTAACGATACGAGAATAAAACATCACAAAATAATGTCACTTGTCATCCATCATATCCATTTTGGACGTGATTTTAGAATTATTTATGCCTCAAAACTGATATTAAGAACGCTATTTGACTCCAAGAAACTATGACGTCACACCGCCGTGTGGTTCCCGGCAGAGTAGAACAGGACCACTCCATCTCTTCCTGTGGATGTCGTAAGAGGTGACTAAAGGATTTAGCACAAACATCTGGTGCTACAATTGCATTCCCAAGGAGGGTTAACGTCGGGCGGCGGCCGGTTGTAAAACTTTTCGCACAAACACATTCCCAAAGAGGGTTGACGTCAGGCACCCTCTTTTCTTTTTCTCACCCCGTACCGGCTATTTCTTCTCCATTTTGCAGGGTCTTTCGCATCCTTGGGTGACCATTGACATGCATGTTATATTTGGAGAAGAAAAAGCGGGAAAGCGCACCCTGGACTCCGAAGCAGCACAGCTGAGGATGCAACCGGGACCGCGCTTAGACGAAGAAGAAGGAACTATGACGTCACACCGGGCGTTTTTCATAGAAATCCCATAGAAAGTATTTGTTTTCACGTTTAGAAAAAAGTATCTGTTTTGACTTGATGGCAACTAGCGGATTGTCGGATAAAGGTAACGTCAATAAAAAATAAATTTCATCATCAAAACCTTGGTGAAACACACCACACTTTTTAATTATGTATTAAAAGGAAGGCAATACCTATCAACATTTTAGTAACAGGCACACAGTACAGACCATATTTGCAAAGGATTTCCAACAATTTATTCTATCTACGAGCATGGTTTCATGTTTCAACGACAATCCAGAAAAGGCTTAGAACTACCCTCTCTGAACGTGCAAGGATTAGAAAACATGAAACTCTACATTTCTGCTTCTTGCATCCTGGCCCACTTCCACACATGAGTAAATACAAGATGATGTTTTATCCATGCGTCAATTTTTTTTAAAGCAACTTTGTTCATGTTACTAATCTACTTTTCATAAAAAGAGGGTTTGGAAAATCTCGACAACTTGCGTTCCTACATAGCCCTCAAGATTCCCGGGGACATTCCTGGGAAACTCTACATAATTTTTTTAACAAGATATAGTTTTATAAAATAAAACCCGACTACGGGAAGGTTCTTGCTGAAAAGTACGTTTATCAAGTTAATACAAGCACAGCATGGAGAAACAGCTAATAATGTTTCCAAAAGTATATACTTTTGGAATGTCCTAATAATGCCATTTCCTTTGATATCAAACACGGTATGATTCCGATTTATTTTATTTTTAGTTACTTACTTTTCGGCCTACAGAGGTCGGCTTTATTGAATTTATTGTGACGTCACATAGCCAAGAACCAGCGTATAGTCACGTTGTTCAAACGTACTATCACGTAACTATATTATTCATTGATCTACGCATACGCAGTTTTCTTCTATTCAATACTAGTGACTCGCCCCGGCTATAGACGGATGTGTATTGTACATACAAAAGCTTTCTAGTAAAATTCTCTACATGTTAGAAAAACCGCATCAAAATCGACTCAGTAGTTTCTATGATAATAAATTACATACCGACAGATTTACGCGCCAGAGGCCTTTACAATAAAAATGGAAGTTTTGATATTTATGGTTTTTTTATCTCTCAAAACTTCTACACAAAAACTCATAATGAGATTAGTTACTACGTTTCTATTGCTTTCAAAATACTTATAAGTCTCATTTTTGCTAAACCGGGCTAAACTTTGTTCGGGGCGCTGGCTTCGTTAAACTTCAAAGCCAAGCTCCAAAAAGTGAACAGAATATCTCTCTCTCACCGAACGAAGCATAGAAGCGGTGAAGCTAGGCTACTCAGACGTCGATTTTCTGTGACAGTGTGGTACTTCCCCGGACGAGCCGGCCCATTCATGCTACTAGCAAAACTGAGTTTTGCCGGTAGCGTGAATCTACCACAATAGTTGTATCGTGGACGAACAAATATAAGAGGACTGACAAACCCATACAAATAAGCATACTCTGCTAGAAAGTCAAAATTCTGTATCATTTCTAGGTGTTATTACCATCTCGCCCGCTAGCCATATAAAAGATGCTGGGTACTTAGGATGACGGTATTCACGAAAAATTTGAGAAGCTTTGTTTGTTCGTAGAAAATGAACGCTTATACCACCGTCTTTACGAAATTAAGCGGCACCATTGCAAAACTACCTTCTTTTGAATATGTAACTTAATCTAACTAACTAAAAATCAAATTACGCTTAAAGGTATGAAGGTTGTCAGTTCTCTTGTTTCTCCATGGTTGTATTTACTCATGTGGATCAGGCACGGCTTGCGAAAATGTTCTTTATGATAATACTCAAGACAAGATAAACGTGCATTCGCAAAATGTTTTCAAGAAGCGTTGTTCGAGCTTTGGACTAAAAAGTTGACGGAATAATCTAGAACTGCTTGGCTAAAACAAAACAAAAACGGTTCCTAGCATTCAGTAGTGGATAGATAAGCTAACGATGGAATAAACGGTTCTTGAGATACGACGGTTCTTACGTCCTATGACCTCCGAGGCGTACATGTTTATTATCGTGCTTGTTCGTTACTTGGAAGTCCTGGTTTTGATACCCACGGGAAAATGTTCAAGTTTAAGTATTAATTTTCAAAAGTATTTTTCAGCGGTTTCGGGTATGTTAATTGTCTCTGTGTTTGTAGCCATCGGTCCCACTATACTATAGGGTCATTGAGTGTTGTCCATTTAACCATTTATACCATAAAAATAATCCATAGAACAAATTATACTTTTGTATGAATATCGATGTCTTATCCCATTTTTATTCTGATGCAGGGTAGATATAAAAAATGTTTAGGTCTAGCGACTCCTAACCTTTGATAGAGAATAAATACAGAAAATAAACCATAACGTTATTTAGGGATACTACTCGACAGCCAATGATACTACTCTCAAACGCCATCCCACTATATTTTCGACACCACATTCTCAAATAAACAAAGCTTTGTTATGCCTCTCAAGCAACCCTACGTATATTCACGAAATGGACCCCAAACATCATTGTGAATTTTGCCGCGCATTCCGTACATGTATAGAATATATCATGACGCATAGAGACGACGTTCGTTGTGGTAACTACCTACAATGATCTACATGCATTGCAAAATAGAAGATGACTATCTTATATTCAGGAATAATAATACAGATAGACTTTTTTAACTACAATTCAAATAATGATAGTTTATGTTCATTGAAGTAATCTGAATTCAGTGTAGGTATTTTATTATTATAAATTTTTAAAGCAAATAAAACATGCAAAATCTCACACGAGCGAATGCCCGCAAGGCAGGCCCTGAAGCCATTAAGAGGCGCAATTATGCAGCTTTGGGAGAGCCCTATATATTTATGCCTTTTGCCGTGGGAACTTTGGGCCTTGGGGTGCGGAAACCTGTCAGATATACAAGGAAACTTCCACACACCTAATCGATGCATCAGGGGATCCAAGAAATTTTGGCCTGGCCATTCAACGCGGGAATGCCGCCAGCCTCTTGGGTACCCAATCCTGCGAGCGCAGCGATTTGGGGTTAATTTTATATAACGAGTATTATATGTTATTTATGTATTTATACAGATACAGATACATTATTACGTCTCTATCCCTAACGGGGTAGACAGTACCTAGGGCCGTAAGACGTACCTTAAAGTAAAAGACACAGCAAAGTTGCAATGTCTATTCTAGCAGCTTAGCCCAATGTTCGCGCAGCTTCACTTATGCATTGAAACATACGGCATCCTCCAAGCCTCCAACATTGTCTCGTTACAAAACCACGTCCCCATTCCGCTGGAAGATTAAAGAGTGCTTAAAACTCGTATCTAGATTCAGAGTGTCATCAAATCTTGAGGCTAGTGAATAGAAACCAACTGTGAGCTTATGTTCCGCTTAGCCTTTATACTTATTTGTGTCAAAATTAAATACCTATTAAATAAATAGATAGGTAATAAATAGGCACAAACCACACTTATTGAGCTAGTCCCAAAGTAAGTTTAAACTTAGATACTAACTCGACGATACTATATTTTATAATAAATACATATATAGATAAACAGTTCAGACCCAGAACAATTCAAAAAGCCAATTTTTCAACTTGCTCTGGCTGGGGATCGATATAAAAAGTTTAAATAATGCATTTCAACTTTGCACAGAAAAAGCTCTGCAAGTACCTAAATGATACGCAAATAAAAGTTCGTCGCCGGTCGTAGTTTATGAAATTATCATGTATTTAAACAGATAGGTACGAGTAAACATTCTTGAATTGTAAGTTGAAGTTTATAACGTATCTACTATTGTATTACAAAAAATAAACAAAAAAATAATTTAAAAAAAATGCAAAAAAAATTGTATCTAAAAAAATTGAAAATATATTGTAGAGCAATAGTAACAGGTTGCAAGCCCATCGCCTTTTAATATACAAATATTTTTTTCCAATTCCATGATCCATCTATTGATTTATTTTCTAATTAGGTACGTATAACATTGCATTCTGCGCCCATTAAGGTGAAGATATAGGCAAATGGCCTTGAAGTGTGAAATACATTGTTAACTCGTAAATATGGTGATAATTTCCATATTGCTCTTCATCATGCACTAGATAGCCCTTTAAATTATTTTATGAACTGCCGTTGAAACTATTATCGTGATCCGTCTAGCTTTAAAACTTGCCGTGGCCAATTTTGGCGGAGGCAAGTTTTAAAGCTAGACGGACTAATGTAAATACTACAACGGTGGTTCATAAAATAATTTAAAGGGCTATCTAGTGCATGACGAAGAGCAATATGGAAATTATCTCCATATTTACGAGTTAACAATTTATTTCAAATAAGGGCGCCACTTCAAGGCCATTTGCTTATACCTTCACCTTAACTTAAGAGGGCGCCTAATGATAATCTAAATTTTGCTCCCGCTTCCACGCACACAAATTTACTCTAGCCGAAGGGAGACAGCGAGACCATGCGGAGTGAAAAGATCATGGTAGGTCAATGAGGCTGGTTTTGAGGTTTTTTCGTTTTACAAAGAATATTTAAGAGTTATTTAAAAAATAAGACATATTATGACTGCCTTATCTTTAATACAATTATAATCAATAGTCACAAGGGCTAATTTATTGTATTTCTTGAATACTTTCCGTTTTAGTATAATCTGAGGTAATTTAGAGGCAACTTCGCATTTTTTTTCTATAAAGAAAATTTAAAAACAATCGTGTTTTCGAAACATATTATTTATGTATAGAGTTAGTCCTGAACTTTGCTGTTTCTATTTCAAAGTGAGTATTTCGTTACTATTCATAATTTTTAAGATCGCTCTAAGAACTTTAGAGTAGTAGAGGCTCTTAATCCATCCACCTGTACAGGACAGAACATTATATGAAAGCCCGGAAACATTGTGATATCACTATATCGAGCCTACATAATCAAAATTTACTGCAGAGAAGTTAATTTGTTGCATCAACTCATGCAAAGCATAGCTAGGTGCGTTAAATTCGAATTCATGTGTCGATACTGTATATTGAGCTTCTTGTTGGCTTTATTCCGAAGCACGGAGACAAACATCGTAAGGAAGTAATTCTGGGATAAATATAGTCAAATTTAAATCATATAGTTTCAAAATTAAAAACAACCTTGTAGACCGCACAATCGATTTGGCCAGTTCTGAAAAGGTTAAGAATAGTACTGCGAAATAAGTTGTAAAAGTAATGCAATTTTTAGCAGCAACATCCTTGTTTATCATTATCATCATCAAAAATGAAGAGCTGCGCTCTTGTATTTTTTTCTATTTTCTCCCAGCCTCTTGACATCTTAATACGACATTGCTATCAACTATTCCTTGACTTTCTTCAAACCTTTAGCTGTGCCTTGGCTTTCCTCTTCCCCTCCTTCCTCCTAGTTTGCCTTCAATTATAATTCGCATTAAATTGTCATGCCGTATCAAGCCTGCCTGCCTGCCTTTTCACCTACGTTGTCCATACGAATCTCAAACTGTCTATGCAGCTAAAATCATGTATATTCTACGTGAAGCCTCAGAAGAGGATATTTTTCTTTGTCTTTCCAAGAAAACGGTCGCTTTGTAAAGCTTTCTGTGTGATACATGCATGCAATAATACCAAGAAGTACGGTCTTGAGGCATGCAGACTTCGGTGTGTAATGATTTTTGAATGCCTTTTCACACCGTGTCGTTTGAAGTCTTTGTAGATCAATAAATCAATATTTTATTGAATAAATCAGTTTCACATAAAAAAATTATTACACAAAATGTTTGCTAGCCCCTAAATATGAAGAGTAATTGAAAGGATTGAAATTAGAGGTAAATTCCTTGAAAAAGTATTTTTTACACAGTAAAAGTTTAAATTTATGAGAGTGTACCTTTAGAAGTTTTTTTTCTTCTTACGCAAATGATCGCTTATTCGTTCTAAAATGCTCGGTTTTGGAACGACTACAGTTAAAGAGAGAGAGAATTAGAGTAAACATCGAAAAACAGTAAGTAGGTTCTTTATTTATCCACAAAACCTTAAAAGCTACAAATATTGATCATAAAATATCACTAGATTTGCCATGATAAATTCTTATGATGCCTGATCGACTCACTACTCCATCAATATACGAAAACAAGAAACAAAACACATCAATATCTCCCTATGGGGAAACCACGGCTTCCTGTTTCCTCTGAGTTATACGACGCGGTCAGATAACATATAGAAAATCAATATTTATAAGAGGAAAATCTTTTTTGAATATTCCTATGTCAAGGTAGTGTTATGGAAAAATGTATTGTGGTAACTTATGACGGAAATGAGCATATCTGTGCTCCTTTTTTTCCTTTGAATGTGTTAGTGGCGAGCAGTGATTTCAGATTAAACGAACTACTCAATGGCATTTGTGAAGCGTCTTTTTTTGGTGCTGCCGAGTAATGCCGGTTTAAGTAATCAAATAAATTGAAGAAAGACAGAGAACTACGATATTTGATAGTTTGTTAAATTTTTATACCATTTAAAGAAAAAAATAACCGTTTAGGTATACCAATATAATAAAGCGGTAATATGGGTAATCACTCCCGTCAAAAATAAACACAATAGACTTATTTTACAAAATCTCAGAGCAAACGTTAAAACAGGATAGCAATATGTAAATGAAGACAAACGATTCCAAGCAGATAATATAACGATATAATATGTAATGGTAAGGAAACGTTAAGGTGAGATGCAAATAACCTCTGGCGTTGAGACGTGACGCGCGAAGTTTGGAAGCGCGGGCTGAATACGAATGTTGAGCACCTCTGCATTGGGACACAAATTATTAAGAGTAGGAGATGGGTCACTTCTGGCAGGTAAGAGGTACTTTATTTGTGCTATGTGTTATTCGTCTGTCAAAGTAATAAAAGATATACCTATTTTCGCAAGGCATGAGCTAAAAACAGAACGCTTTGCAATACAAATATTTTTCAACACATTCGTTTGGAAAGTGCTTTTATTTGTGTAATGCGATCCATTTTGCACTTTCGAAATCGTGATGTAAATTTACATTAGCGTACAAGTTCTATAAAGTGTTTTTATAAATATTTTAGAAATCATATTCTATAACCAAAATATCCAATACTATTTTCGAAATATAAAATCTCTTTCACAATGGATTAGCTGTTACGGATTGATTTCTTTGTCTCTCTGTGAAAAGTAATAGATTTCCACGTACGCGCCATGTTTAAAATTTTCTATTGCGAGAGTACTGAAAAGAAAAAAGCAACTGCCTAGCCAGAATAGGATGTAAAATTATACAGACCACGAAATAGCATAAGATGACGTTTTATCACCCTCATCTTTAGTACGGGTGGCAAATTCTAGTGATCTGAGACATTCTTTATTTCATAGTATAACTGCTCAACTTATAATAGGAAATAAAAAAAATAGTTATCTCGGTCACGGTCCTGAGCTTCTCTCATCCCAGCAAGTTATTCTTCTATACCTGGAAGCTTTCCGACTGGGATAACTGGCGACTGACTACAATATACTTTAAAGTCACAGTAAGCCGCGGGAAGGGAGCCCTTATCGCGTGATTTGAATGCGCGCCCGACTTTTATTCGACCAATATGACGAAAATGTTGGCGACGTCTGCGCTTTGAATACATAAACACGTTTTTAAATTTCCTTACTCTTATGACCGCAAAATGTTGGATATGTCCATCAAAAGATATTAGGATGTTTGGAAAATAAAAATATTTTTTATTTCTAAATGTTTTTTCAGATTTTATTTTGTGCTAAAACAGAATTCCATTTTGAAACTATTGTGTTGCATCATTAATAACTAACTGAATTAAAACATATGGGAATTTACGCGCTGCCGTAATTATTAATTCAAATATTTCCAATGAAGATCTCCGTCGCGGTGTAATTATATTATCTTTGGTCGCGGTGTCAACCCTTTTCTTACTTCGTTTTCGATGTCTTCAACTCAACATCTTGCGGAATACGGAATTACTGGAGACGTTAAGTGTCTCCAGTAATTTGGGAACACTTTACTCAAAACCACCACGCTACGTAACACGATCTTCTTGTTGAAACATTGCTTGGTTTATCTTCTTTACTATTTACTTCCAAATCCCCTTCTTAGATTCGAAGTAGTCTTCTAAATCGCGTAGTAATGTCTTTAACCTTGGATTCTATCTTCGTGTGAAAAACAAGCGCACATCTTCTTTCCGAGATTCTTGTGCCCCATCATCATCCCGGACGAGCCCCCAAAGATGTGGGATTGGGGCTTGTGTATGGAAGGTCATTGGGGCTGACAAAAAACCGCGGATGACAGTAAACTTGATATACATATTATGAAAATAAAACGTCTTTACATCGTTTTCGTCTTACTTGTGAATACAACGATCTTCATCCTTTCTTCTAAAACAAAACCATACATTCTACATTCAAATTAGTACCAGTACCATTCGTACTCATCTTACATTATAATAATACTCGTATTAACTCGTCTGACAAACCTCACACTGAGCTCACATCATACAAACATATTTATTTATAATGAGGATCTCGATTTCAATCTTTGTCTTTATAGTTGTATAAGTATGTAGATTGTGGAGAAAAAATAATGATTGTTTTTTTTTTAACGAAACTCAGTACAATATAATATTGCAGCTGAGAATACTGGAACGTGGAAAAAAAATAGAAATCCTTTTTCACCTATAGATTTCAGGAAAACCTATGAGAAGTACGAAACCCTCTTCACGCGAGTTTAACTTGCACTTCATTGGTTTATGAATTTATTTGCACCGAACGTGGTCTTAACCTGAGAGTCAGGCACTATATACACTGCATTACGACGAGAGTGTCGTAATGCAGTGCAGAATGTCGTTATAGTCGGAAAGGTCGTTTTACAACATTTATGATTATGAGATAAGTAAAATCTCGTCGTACGTAATTTAAAAAAAATGCGACCTAGGTAATGGCCTTAAACTAGGTGATATTCTCTAATAGCTGCATAAATATTTAAAATCTTAAAGATGTTATAAAAACGCTGGCTGATAGATAAAACTATACTCGTACTCTCTTATGAACACCCAGTTCACAAAAGCAGATTGCATATCCGAATTTATATAAGGTGACACTCAATCATCAGTTCAGGATATCCACGTGATCTACAGAAGGGAAATAGAAGAAATACTTGTGACATTTCCGTTGGCAAATAATATCAAATATTTTTTCCTTTTTTCTCCCAGCGGACCACAGACGTATGAAAAGGGCAGAACTGCCGAAAATAATTCGCAAGTCGCTTGGATAGCCGCAATAAACCGCCAAGTCACATAGTCGCGGAGGCGGCCATTCGAAAACTAATAAATTTCACTCGGCCTCTGAATTTATTTGATAAACGGCTAAGATAGCCGAGTCCTCGACGCTGCATTCCGATTATGCAAGTACCTATAAAGGTCAGCGTCGAGGATTCGGCTATCGTTTTATTTGCACACAGCGTAGCTCAAGCGATATATAGATATATTGACCTACGAGTACGCTGTGCGTAAAGAATGTCTGAAAATGTTTGACATA
The DNA here is from genome assembly GCA_963576875.1 of Acrobasis repandana. Classification (NCBI taxonomy): domain Eukaryota; kingdom Metazoa; phylum Arthropoda; class Insecta; order Lepidoptera; family Pyralidae; genus Acrobasis; species Acrobasis repandana. The sequence continues at coordinate 8,656,318 of OY756222.1, forward strand.
CTGCCCTACAAAATATTTTACAGGTTACCGGCGGTACGAGAAGTTATACAACGTCTTTTTTGGTAGGTAAGTATATCATTTTGATCGGATTGATCACACGTGTTTTATTTTTGTTTTTAGGCTACTTGACGTATCAATAAAAAAGTTATATAAATGATATTTAAAAAAAAATATAATGATTGTTACCCACAAAAGTTGTAGGTCAGTTTTATTTTGTATCATTAGAATTTTAATAAATAAATTCTCTGAGTTTGGATAACAAAACGAACCACGCAAACTGAAATCATTGTTATTTTATGATCACCATCCACATATACAAAGTGGAAGGGACATACCCGTAATAAATTGAACCACGGGCTATACTAGATCACTAAACTTCAAACTTCTTTATTTGTGGAAACAAGTTACAAAAGATGACAATTTAATATGGAGATACAGCACTCTGTTTCCTGCCCATAGGCGTACAAAATTACATAACTTACAAACTACATTATCACAAAATAAAAAATAAAAACATTATTTTAATAACTTGTCATTCAAAAAGTCATTCAATTTATAGTAACATTTCTGAGCTAGTAGATCATGGAGGGTCTTTTTAAAGTGTCTTGTACTTTGAGTCAATTGTAGTTGTTTAGGTAATTTGTTGTATATGACAGGAGCTCGACCAAAAACACTCTTACGCAACAATTCTGTTTTGCTAGATTGTAGCATTAATTTTGTACAGTGACGAGCTCGTGTTCTATGTGTGAACATATGTTTATTCAAATATACAAAAACAGCACACTCGTATATATAAATACAGGGTAAAGTAAGTAAACTTAGCTTTTTAAAATATGGCTCACATGAATCATTATGTTGTAGTTGAAAAATTGACCTGATACATCTGTTCTGCGCTTTGAATATTAACTCTTTATCAGTTCCATTACCCCAAAATATAACTCCATATTGTAGGGTAGAGCTAACATACGCATGATATGCCGTAAGTACTGTTTGTTAGATATGACTCAATCAGTTTATTTACATTTCCACGGATTCCGCATCTATAAAGTTCATCTAGTAAAATTTTATGAATCACGCGTTCAAATGCTGTCGACAAGTCCATAAAAAAACCTACAGTTGGTAATCTTCTATCGACTTGTGTAGTAACTTTGTAAAGAAAATTATATATAGCCAGATTTATAGACTTATTTTCTCTGTAGCCGTATTGGTGTGGTGAGAGAATATTATGCGATTCAAAAAAGTCATAATACTTTCTATGAATTACCTTTTCGACAATTTTTGAGAAAATAGTTCCTAATGCAAGCGGTCTAAAATTTTTTATCAAATTTTTATCATTTTTCTTATGCAGAGGTCGAATAATTGAAATTTTTTATTTTTCAGGGAAGACACCATTTTCCAATATGATATTAATAATGTAGCTTAAAACAGCACTAATTATATGTGCGACATATCCAGTACTTTTAGTGCTTTTTAATGATTGAACAATTTCATAAATATCAAAGGGATCAGTTGGGGTCAAAAATATTGAATTTAAACTATTATTATTTGACTTATTGTTAGTACTATTAACATTGTTTGTATTTTCATCCAGATTACACGTGTTAATATTATAATCATTAAATGCATTAGCTATTAACGTGGGATTAGTAATGATTTTATTATTAACATTAATTTTGTCCATACTCTCTTTTGAAAAATTGCTTTTAGTCCGCTTGATTATATTCCAAGTAGCTTTGGTTTTATTTTTGAATTTTTTATGAAGTCATTATTTTGTGACTTTTGAGTAAGTGTAATAATACGTTTGTATCGCTTATTATATTCTCGCATAATCAATTCATTCTCTTGTGTGGGATTAGTTCGATACCTACTTCCAAAGCAGAGATCTCTTTCTTTTGCTACATTTTGTAATACCTGTACCTGTAATGCTTATCCAACTGGGTCGCTTTTGCGTATTTTTTTTTTCTCATCATTGGAAAGCATAAATCGTATAATAATTTGAATATGTCATAGAATTGGTCAAATGCTTGATTTGGGTCATTTTCTTGGTATAAATTCATAAAACTCATTTGACTCAGGTACTTTATAAAAATTTGTCTATTATATTTTGAATAGTTTCGTCTAAAACTATGCCAAAATTTGTAACGACAACTCTTTTTGATGGGACAATTCATTATCTGTGCATTGTGGTCTGACATTGCAAAGTCACGTACTTCACCCTTGCAGTTTTTAATATCGTGTATAATATTGTCAAGACAAGTTTCACTTGTCATACGAGTGATCTGTTTGAATTGGATTTTAAGGTCATGAGAGTGTAATAAATTGCTAAAATTCTTAGAATGTTGTTTCTTACCAATAAATCAATATTAAAATCACCGCATATTATTGTTCTATATTTAGGGTTTCTTTTTGCCAGAATAGAATCAAGTTTCTCATAAAATTTATCTAATATTATATTTTTATAACTTGGACTTCTATAAATACATACTACAATTATATTGTGTTCAGGCAGTTCAATTGCCGAACATTTGAATATATTTTGTAAAGAAATGTCCGTGAAGTCCTTTAATTCATTGTGTTTGTAAGAATTTCTTATTAGTATACATGACCCACCATCTCTAGTAGCTCTCATAAAGTAAGATGCGAGTTTAAAATTAGATAATGAAATATGAAGATCATCGCCTTTACACATGTTATGTTCAGTGATGCACAAAATGTCGATATGTTTACCTTCATTCTCCAATTCCTCTAAAGCAACCAATAACACATCCGATTTACTTATAAGTCCATTTATGTTTTGATGCATTATATAATTATCGTTATGGACGACATAAATTATTATTTTCAGAATTAAAAGTCTCTTTATTGTAAGTTCTATTAATTTCCTCATCACCATTACTATTATTACAATTAGAAATGTCACAAACTTCACTAATAACATTTATTTCAATACTATCTTCAATATAACTTATATTACAATGTCCATCAATGTCCATACATGTTTGTGTCATTTGGTCTTTATAAACTTTATTATAACATTGGCAAAGTAAAGCTCTATTTGAATTAAGTTGTGCCAATTTTTTATGGTGGTGCAAATTCATTTGGTAGCCTATATACAATATATCGTTTAGTAAATATCGAGCCAGGTTTAATTTGAAATGTGTTTTATGTGGCAGATTTCTACCATAATCCATATCCATAAATATAACATCACTATTGTTTTTACATAAGAATTGTAATGTGTAGTTAATTTTCTTTTCATTTAAATTGCGATTATATGGTATTTCGCTTACAATAACATTTGTGTTTGATAAATAATTTAGCCATTTACCCATTTCTAACTGTAAAATATATGGATTTTTATCATTTATTCCTCCTAAAAATATAATTACATCATTTTTTGTTAACTGATTAGTCAGTTAACAAAAAATTATGTAATTATATGATATATAAAAGATGAGCTTAGGCTCATCTTTTAAGCAATTATTTAATATGTCACATATCGGTGCTCCTGGCTTAGAAAAACAAAATACGGTGAACCCCGGTCCCAGCAGGTTTTGAAGTATATTTCGAAGTCCACGTCCTTGCTCATCAGATACGATAATGACTTTTTTTGTAAAATTCGCATTCTGCTTATAGAATCTTCCATTGTATTCAGTATCATTATGTAAGTCATTCTTGGATATATTATACTTAATCGGTGCTTTTGAATAATATATGTTATTTGTCACTTGTGAATTCAAATTAGGTGTGAATGGTGTGATACATTTATGGTTTTCTTGGGAAAATATAGGTCACACATTTATGGTTTTCTTGGGAAAATATATACACACGCTTCTGTCAGCGTGTAGTGGTGATACTCTTGGAGTCCGCATTTTGATATTGAGCATTTTTCTTCGAATTGGTGTTGACAAGTGTTTACTATCTGATACATTAGCAATAGTAAGCTTTTTTAATAATTCTATTTTCTTATCTTGATCTTGTATTTTTTGTTTCAAATAATTATTTTCCAAATTTAAATTGTCTATTTCTTTTTCGGTTACTATAAGTTTTTGTTTCATATTTTCCATTTCAGTTTTTAAATCCTCTACATATGAAGTATCATAATTTGTTGTCATATTCTGTAAGCTGTACATAGTTGAGTCCATAATTATCGAATTTAATATATTGCTGTTACATTCCATTGTCAATTTTGTTATGTCAGGTTCTGATACAGATTTATTTAATTTTTTCCTTATAGTTACGTTTTCCATTGCTTTTATATAATATTACAATTTTATTATGTTCATATAACAACTTGTGCGAAGAATTTTATAATTTATCAAAATCAGTGTGTGTAAAACACCTTTCCTCAAAATATTGTGTTTCTTGTACGTGTATTCGAACTTAGTGTGACAAGTCCTTAGACCGTATTACGTGTATCCGATCGTATTGTCAATGTCACTAATGTCAATGTCAAAACAAAATATTACATGTCAATTCATAAACAGAAGGTGTCTTTTTAATTATTATGCTGTTATTATGTTGTTAATCTGTCTCTAATTGGCCAGTAATTACAACAACACAAAGATAAATTTGAAATCCGTGGACGTTATTATGTTTTGTAAATATTGTTTACTTAAATTTTCCAACAATTCGTGCTGTATGTTGTAGTTTTCATAAGTACCATGAAATGCCTTGATGTCCAAGTTGGTAATTTGTAGTTTTTATCACTGTAGGCTTAATTAAACTTTTTGTACAGCCCAATAATTCAGGGATGATCGAATATACGTCTATACGTTTTGAATGATTTGACAGAAAAAAAGTATAAAGTAAAGTATAATAAAATTAAAAAATTAAAATAAAAGTCAAAAAACAAAAAAAAAATGTTTTTGGCTGTTATTTTAATTTCATTATACTATAATGATCTAGTACCTATAGACCGTGGTTCGATTAATTACGGGTATGTCCCTTCCACGTTGTATAGGAATCTGAAAAACACTAGAAGGTACCTTACTAAAGTTAAGATTCCTAGTTGAGGTTGTAATGTTTATGTAATATACTATACTATATACTATCACGTCTTTATCCCTAATGGGGCAGGACAGGGCCGAAAGACCCAAAGTCCTACGTGATGGTGGGCGAGAAGATGGAAATGGAATTAAAATAGTGATGTGTGTGTTAGCCGCATCGCCTAATAACATGATTCACATTGTCGATCGGCATTTACGATCTGCGCGGAAAAGGAAGCAGCTGGTACATTCTACGTTTTTTCTTTTCTTTCAGACCAACATGGAAAAAATGTTTAATGAACTTTTAATGTTTAGTATTTTATGTATACAACGTGGAAGGGACATCCCCGTAATAAATCGAACCACGGAGTATACGAGATCATTATAGTATAATGAAATTAAAATAACAGTCAAAAACAAAAAAAAAATCGACATTCCCAAATTCACAAATCTCCCGGGCGGCTGCATACTTTTGTATGGACATGCCAAATTTTTTTGTTGTTGTTTGGATGTTATTTTAATTACATTATACTATAATGATCTACTCGTAGTTTAGACTGCGGTTGGATTTATTACGGGTATATCCCTTCCACGTTGTATAACCGCATAAAGCTAAACAATATGAAATCACAATAACTAAAGCTTATATCTTTAACTTCACACATCGCAAACACTGAAACAATTAAAGCATTTAATTATTATGTGGAATAATTACGCTGTAGTGTAATTAGTAATGTCTTCCCGTAACAAGAGGGGAGCATTCAAATGTTTTCGAATTAATAAGATACCTATATTATGTGTGTGTGCAAGAGTGTTAATATTACTAGGAACAGATTCTCTTTTTAAAGGGAATTACAAAAAAAACAACTAAACAATGGCCTACTTATAAGTCGAAATAATATGTCGGAGACGATTATGGTCAATAGTATGGACGCTAAATTGTAGCGCAGTGTGCGAGTGTTTAATTGGCTGTGATCAGTGACTAACGTCAGTGTGTAGCTAGCTTCACTTTGCACGCTAGGACGGAGCCTGCGGGACCGAAGTCAGTCAGTTACTCGCCGACTACGCTCGTGACTAGACGTCCTCAGGAACTGTCTTCGCTACCTACTACTACTTCACCTAAGATGTCAGACTCCGAAGAATTCGCCAATCCTGATCCATTTCCGACATCAGAATTGGGATAAAAGACCTGGAGCTCACATCAGAGGAGTAAAGCAGACCTTTAGCTAGGTTCCTAAGTCACTATTTTGATGCCCATCATACGGCAGGATGGAAAATACTCATGAGACAAATGATGGACGACATGATTCGTTTCATGTACAGAGCGTCAAAACGCCAATACCGTCGTTAATTCTCGAGGTAAACTAACAGTGCTAATACGTGAACCACAGTATATTTAGCAGCTGGCTGCGTGTTGCCGCCAGATGGGAGCTAGCAGCAGTACGCAGCAATCGCTGGAAAAGTACGACATCCACCTGCATCTCGTGTGTGAGTTTCTGTGCCGAAACGTTGTCTTCGATCCGGTGAGCAATTTTCATTTTGTTATAATTATGGTGTCGAGTGCAAGACCAAGTAGACCACCACTCTTAAATTACGGGGGAAACGGCTTTGTTTGTTACTACTTGACGAGGTAAAGTAAAAAAAAATAAGAAACACCCTATTAACGTTGCGTATGATGATAACTTTTATTTTATTTGAGTTACGAGTAAGTTGTGTTAAGTAAGGTCAGGATTGACCGAGCGCAATTAAAATACTTTCAAAGGCAAGGGAGATCATTGAGGAAAGTGATAGCAATAGATCAAGGCTCATTGCACAATGTGAATTTGTGGAATTGCGTTGTTTGTGTAGTTGTGACGGAAACTGGAGTTGTAGCTCTAGCTAAGTTTGGGTTTCTGGAGGAAACCGCAGTGAAGCGAAGTCGGCGATCACAGGTTGGTGATGCGCGTGCCAAATGATAGGTTTCAGGAGGAAACTGAGTCAGATGGACGTGGCAGCCATGGCCTGGTGATGCGCCTATGGTGTACATTGAAATAACGCAATTCTGAATAAAACCTAAGTAGATTTAACGTTTTGATGTTTGAACAGTTCAATGATCTCTTACGTCTCAAGTTACTGTCCTATTTTACTATCTACTTATTGAATTAATGACAAAACGGTTGACAGCGGTAGAGACGAGTGACGATAAATCGTGGCAGGATTCGCTAGATGATGTGCAACTTGCTCTAAACTGCACCGTTAGTAGGGTAACCCAGGCAAGTCCGCTTGAACTAATGATTGGGAAGGTCGCGCGTCCGTTAGATCTAGTGGCAGCGGATGATGATGATGTCACTGAGGTCAACATTTCTGAGGTTAGAGAACATGCAGCGCAACAGATTGAAAAGTCTTCTCTTTACGACAAAGCCCGCTTTGATAAAAACAAAGCGAAGTTGAGGAAGTTTTCGGTTGGAGAGTATGTTTTATTAGAGAACGAGGAACGCAACCAGACTAAATTAGACGCTAAGTTTAGAGGCCCGTTCAAAATTGTAGAGGTATTAGATGGGGACCGATACACTTTAAGATCCCTTAACTCGAAGCGGACCTATAAGTACGCTCATGATAGATTAAGGAAGATGCCAGGAAGCCAAGTAGCATTAGAGGTAGATAGTCAGAGTAGTGAGACAGAGTGAGTGAGGTACTGAGTTCGGATGGTCGACCGTGCTAGAAGTCTGCTGTAGCCGTAGTCCGGTAGAAGTCGGCATCTACTCTCCGAGTAGTCCGTGGATGCGCGGTGCGCGGCAGGCTCTAGCTGAGGTCTGGTCTTGTTGAGACCGAGTCATGTATTTGGCTCTGCGATCCCATGGGGATGCGCATGTGGGGGAGGCTTTGTTGATAGCCCTAGGCCACGGACATGCGGTGCCTACTTGTCTGATCGGTTAATTGAATAGAGATTTGGTGCCCGCTAACGGGTAACGATAATGCTGCTTGGCTGCGTGGTTCCTTGTACATGGATTACTCTATCTTTATTAAGCTTACAATAAACTATTTTGATTTCGTTGAATTTAATGTTAGTGTTGTGTAAAGTTTTAATCATCATTAAAAAGGAAACTTGAAAAAAAAAAACTAGTTTAATTTAGAAAATGATCTCAAAGCCCAGATTTTGATATATCAGGAGTGACCGAACGGTATACTTGGCTTAATTTCCTTGTTTCAGATTAGACACACGATGACGTGTGTTTGCGCAGGATGGCCGTGTCGGAGACGATTATGGTCAATAGTATGGACGCTAAATTGTAGCGCAGTGTGCGAGTGTTTGATTGGCTGCGATCAGTGACTAACGTCAGTGTGTAGCTAGCTTCACTTTGCACGCTAGGACGGAGCCTGCGGGACCGAAGTCAGTCAGTTACTCGCCGACTACGCTCGTGACTAGACGTCCTCAGGAACTGTCTTCGCTACCTACTACTACTTCACCTAAGATGTCAGACTCCGAAGAATTCGCCAATCCTGATCCATTTCCGACAAATACATTACACGTCTTTATCCCTAAACATCCAGCAAAACCTTAGGGCCACATGACCCAAAGGCCACTCTTAGCATGATAGTAGGCGTTAAGGTAAGTCAAATGAAATGAACAACTTACCACACTTGTATCATTAACTATTCCATAATTTCACATGTTTATTTACTACCAATTTTAAATCATTTACAACTTTATTTAAGTAATTGGTTTCTAAAAAGTTAGGCGGCTGTAACTCTTAAATTAACAAACCTAACTTAGCCGGCATATTTTTCCTTTAAAGTTGTACATGTTTTACAATCATGATTTTTTAAAATTTTTTAAGTTAACAGTTTTCAGGTTAAAAGACCTATCTGACGACACCCGGCCTTACTACGGGCTACACGCTGAAAAAAATATCATCTTCACATTACGTATAAACGGGAGCTATTGTTTTTTTCAGCATAGGTAATAGGTATATGTATACCCATGCAAATTGATAGGTTTCTAGTACTAACAGTCCCTGAGCTAAGCTGCGGATGGACAGACGGACAGACGGACAGACGGACATACCAAAACTGTAAGAATTCTGTCTAGGGACTTCGGAAATCTATAAGCCGCATATAGTCTATACCTATCTCTCGGGATGATGTAAGTATTCTAACGATACACCATACATACTAATCTGTTTAGACATTTAGGATTTGTAGCGTAATAAAGAAACTGACATATTTACTTACATGCATACATACATGAACCCTGAAAACATAACACTCCTTTTTTGGGGGAAGTCGTGTAATTATATGATTATGATGATTTACAAATTTTCATCATTTAAAGTTACAAATGTTTTTGTCGTCTTTTCATTTTGCAGAATTATGAGTACCTATCTTCATAATTGAAAAACGGGATGGTAATTATTTCGATGAAAACTCCATCTTAATTTCAAAGAGCCTTCTAGTGGCAATTATTCTAATTAGTACCCATTTCTGGGCAAATCGCCTAAATTAACTGGAAATCGCTCCTCATAATGGTGTTTATTTTATTAAAAACCTCGCATTATTTACTACTTTATTTAGCTTTTTTTACTTTTTAAGGGCTCTATCTCTTGAACCGTAATAGCAAGACACTTTAAATTTTCACCGAATATGTATTACTGGCCGCTATAACAACAAATACTTAAAATAAGATAAAGTTAAAAATGAAAAGGGTCGTCATACAATAAACGTGTTTTTTCAGCGTTTTAAAACATTGTACAGGGGTACGGAATTCCTTCATGCACGAGTCCGACTCGCACTTAAGCGGTTTTTTAATTTGTAAGAGCTAGTGTGAACTTGCTGTGTTGATCATTCTGGGAATCAGTTTGAAACTACTACAAATAATCGACAAATGTTTGGTCGCACTCCTTCTCTTTATGGTTGCCTGTAAGAGATTGCTTCGGCGATAAGGCCGCCTCTTGTACCTTATTTATTTATAAGTTCCGTAAACTTTGTAATTTTTTATTGTTTTTATTTGGTGCAATAAAGATTTTTGTATTGTATTGTATTGTATTGCCATAATATACTTGCTTTGAACTGTTCCCGGCGGAGGAAAATAGGACTACTCCAAGTCTTCCCGTGGATGTCGTAGAAGGCGACTTAGGAAACACAAGCTAAACAAAGCTTATAAACATCAATGAGACCTCTCCAACCCGTCTGGCCAGCGTCGACAGTTTAGGCTAAATCCTCTGACTGCTCTGGCTAATATATGGCTCTGGTTGTACAGAGAGGGTCGTGGTCCTACAGTTGAGACTAATAAAGACATGATGATGTTGATGAACTGATTCTTAGAATCATTAAACCAAACGCATCAAACTTTGCCTGAAATAATACTATAGTTGTGCATGAGCTCTAAGATACATTGTTTCCAATTTTAGTACGGAAAAATATAAGTAAAATATAATCAATACGTTGATTCAAAAGTTGATCTTATTATACTTAACATGAATACACAGATCAATTGGTCAAACCAGAAAAGGTCTTCCTTAGAAGTCTTAAATGAGAAGTGGTCGAATTAAGAACTGGTCCGTACAGTCCGTACTTCAAAAATACTTATTGAAGTACGGCCCTGAACTGCTGCCTGGAAAAAAATACTACATACAAACATACTATCACGTCTTTATCCCAAATGGGGCAGACAGAGCATTTTGGGTCGTGTGGCTCTAAGCAGACAGAGCTGCAAGATCCAGAGACAACTTTTAGCGTGATAGTGAGTGAAAAGGTGGAAAAAGGAATCAAAATAGTGATGGGTTGCTAGTCGCATCGCCTATTAATATGATTCGTAGTTTCGCCCAGTCTCTCGATCGGCTTTTACGATCTGCACGGGAAGAGAAGCAGCTGGTACATTATATTTTTTTTCTATTCTCCCCGACCAGCACGGAAAAATATAAATAAAACATTATCAATAGGTCGATTCAAAAGTTGATCTCATTTCAATTGGACCCAGAAAAGGTCCTCCTTAGAAGTGGTCTTAAACTAAAAGTGATCGAATCAAGAACTAGTCATACTTGAAAAATACTTATCCCTGAACTGCTGCTTGTAAAAAAATACTATCTTTTATAAATCATTGAGCTTCTCATGCTCGTGTAGTCGTGTCCGAGTACCTAATGTGCGGAAACACACGGCCGAAGCGATCCCTCCGATTCAAATGGAATGAATCAATAAGACATAATGGAGTCTATCGGCCTTCGACTCCAAATTTCCACATCAATAAGAAAAAAGCTTCCGAGGGAACCGTTTCTAGGAAATCGAAAGTGTTTTATGTAACCACATCTTAACTTTTGTATGAGCTTAATGGGTCATGATGAAAAACGTTTGATTGAGGTTTGGCCAAATATTTACTCGAATGCATTTGAAGTACCTAATTAAATTATTTAGTCTTACGCTATCCCTTTCTGCCTAAATAGTATCAATTTAGACAGGGATAGCATAGTAATAAAAAAGCATTTGAGTGTTGGACCTTAATTTATAAATCCTAATCCATCCTTTCTGGCACCATTCGGCAAACGTGACCCGCCCAGTCCCATTTTAGTTTGGCACTTTTCCTCCCAAGGTCTACTACTTGGGCGATAGAAAAAGATAAAGTGCCAAATTCCAAGATTTCTAATTTTTCCTTCCATTATAAGCTAAATACAGAATTCTATATTTGAAGTTTTTGGGTCTGCTATAAATACTTCAGAATTTTGATGATAGCGATGAGTCAGTGAGCCAGTGTCAAGAACTTTGGCTAGTTGATTGTTCGCATACTAATAGTATGTGTAATTTTTACATTTTCTTAGTCACTGAAAATTTTGACTTCTAGCTTCTTTACTAACGGGTGTGCCCTTGTTTGTTTGATTGATTTTGCTCGACTTGGCAGGAGCACCGCTTTACCCTCAGATATATATATTTTTCTTCTAGCTGTCCTGTAAAAAGAAAAAACTTAGAATGTACCAGCTACTTCTCTTCCCGCGCAGATCGTAAAAGCCGATCGAGGGAATGGGCGAAAATGCGAATCGTGTTAATAGGCAATGCGGCTAGCAACCTATTACTATTTAGATTTGCTTTTCAACCTTCTCGTCCACCATCACCCTAAAAGTGGTATTTAGGTTTTGCGACCCTGGGTTCTGTCTGCTTAGAGCCGTAAGACCCAAAATGCTCTGTCTGCGCATTAGGGATAAAGACGTGATAGTATATAATATCAGTATCATAAACTTCAAGCTTATGGTTGTCTATAAGTAATTCATTAAATAAGATCAATGCAAGTGTGGTCCATAAGGTTGCTTAGCATGCGTAATTCCAAATACGAGTAGGTAATGCATACGCCCGCTGGTAACAACAACTACTTACTTCAACAACCTACTTCATATTGTATGTCATATTTTAGTTTTAAATTGAGTGTTGTTTTATTTGGATTCACCGTTTTGCTTAAATAAATAAATTCACATACAACGTCAGACTTCAATACAAAATAGTCTGTTAAGTACTTAGTTTTAGTTTAGTTAAGTATTGTGCTCTTTATTTATTTTTGTTCATTGGTTACGTTATTTATAATACATCTATAAAAAGTAAAATTAATGAAAATAATTTCCATTGCATCGCTCCTCTTCAAAACGGCAGGTTAATTCCATAAAAGACAACAAGGATCAAAGGTGTCTATAAAGACTGTATAATAAATACCCTCCCTCAGTAAACACAGTATGGGTGATCATTCGCTCCAGAACGTTAGGTCCCATCTGGCGCTCCGTGGATTATGTTGGTAAAATTCAATAACCCTCCGAGTACCATCTGAGAGGATGGCCATTGCAAGTTTTTCCGAGTTTTGACGACTTTCGTAATCAACTTATGTACGATTGGATTGACTTATTTAGTCTGTCTAACTGTATTCTTGTGTTCATTTCATAGAATATACCATAGGGGAAAATTAATACCAGGGTCGGGCTTTGTCTGAAGAGTCTGGGTGTCAGGGGGACCTTGCAGTCAAGGCTTAAGCCCGGTTGCCAGGGATTATATCAAAAACAACATTAATATTTTAATAATTACTAGCCTGTGGCTGTTGTGTCCCATAACTGGGCGAAGGCCACCCCATTATTCTTACACTCTTTTCTGTCCGTCGCTACTTCCTGCCATTCGTAAGATTCGTAATCTCGCCATCTAGTTCTTGATCTGCTTCTATTGCGACGTCCTACTGGTGCCAAGAAGGTCGCCATTTTTGACCATCTGTCAGCCCGCAATCTACACACATGCCCCGCCCAGCCCCAATTCAGTTTTGCTGTCTTAACGCCCACGTCTGCAATCTTTGTCCGGAAGCGTAGCTCAGTATTTAGTACTTTATCTATGGGGCCCAGAATGCTGCGCTCCATAGCTCGTTGGCAAACCTTGAGTTGAAAAATGCGACCTGTAAGCAAGAACCGAAGAAATTGTATACAAATCTAGAATGCTTACGAAATGGAAAAGCCGTTCCCAAAAATTATACCTAAAGTTATAGCTCTCCCCTTCTACTTTATTGCACTGACAGTTTGCGAGAAAGGGCCTATAACTTTAGGTAAATTTTTTGGGAACGTTAGGTATTTAAATATAAGCATTATGAAAATATGAGTTTTATGTGCGTGGCATTAAGTTTAATTTTCAATGTCGTTTTTGTGAGATTATGACTCGTAGTTAATCTAGATAGTATTATAAATTCTTTGGCGAGAACGAGAACAGATAGACGGACAAAAACATTTTTGCCCAATCTTGAAACTGAGACGCTTCGCTTGCTTGGTCAATTTTGGATGAAATCGGTAAAATAATAACAGGGCTCAATAATACAAATTCTGTAGGTAGTGATAATTTATCTACATACGTAATAAAAAAATCTAAACATATTTTGGCACCTGTGTTGAGTTTTCTTATAAATTTGTCTTTTGAACAAGGACAATTTCCAGAAAATCTGAAGAAAACTGTCATAAAACCACTTCCTAAAGATAATAATGCAAACTGTTTGGAAAATTATAGACCGATAGCTTTGGTGTCTATCATATCAAAAATTTTTGAAAAAGCTATGTATTTTAGGCTTATTACATTTATAACTAAGTACAATATATTAAACATAAATCAGAATGGATTTCAGAAAGGTAAATCAACTGTATTAGCCATGTTCAAATTGGTAAATGAGGTGCTAAGTCATGTAGACAATAGTACTGAAGTTATGGCGTTGTTTATTGATATGACAAAAGCTTTTAATTATGTTTTACATAAAATATTGCTTGCTAAATGTGATAGGTATGGAATTCGGGGGAAGGCTAATAGCTGGATTAAATCCTTCCTTGAAAATAGGAAGCAGCAAGTAGTAGTGACTAATCTGGATAAGAATCAAAATGAGACTTCATTTATGTCTGGTGAGAAATTAAATAATATTGGCGTGCCTCAAGGAAGTATACTAGGTCCTTTATTGTTTTTACTATACATTAATGATCTTCCAAAAGCTACTGAACACTTCTGCACGTTATTTGCCGACGATCTTTCTGTAGTGATACCTAATTTATCAAATTCAATTGACGCATATAATACGGACATAAATAAAACGTTAAATGACATAAAAAATTGGCTTGACAAAAATAATTTACAAATAAACACTAAAAAGACCAAATACGTACAATTTCATAATCAAAGGAATAATAAAAATGCAGATTTAACAATAACACATAATGGACAGACTATTGATGAATGTAATGATGTACAATTTCTGGGAGTTACTTTGGACAAAAACTTAACATGGAAATCTCATATCGATCAAGTATGTAGTAAATTAAATAAATTTTCTTTTGTTTTGTGGAGACTGGTCAATATAACAGAGCTTAAAACAGCCTTGTTGGCGTATCATGGGTACGTAGCGTCTGTATTACGATATGGAATTGTAGTATGGGGAAATTCGACAGAATTGGACAGAGCGTTTATGGCACAGAAAAACTGTGTAAGGTCTTTATGTAAGTTGCCTCAGAGAACTAGCTGTAGACCGCATTTCATAAAACTTAAATTGTTGACACTACCATCCATCTACATTTATGAAATGTGTCACTTTGTAAAGGTACACTCATATTTATTTCAAAGAAATTGTGAGGTAATTTCTAATTATCGTGGCAGATACCCCAACAGGCTTGTGTTATCTAATGTATCAACAGCTTTATGTGACCAAAATAGCTGTCGGATGGCTGTTCGTATCTACAACAGGCTGCCGGAAGATATCAAAGTATTGCCGTTGCCAGTCTTTAAGAACAGGCTGCGTAGTTTCCTGCTGGAGAAGGGTTTCTACTCGATACAGGAATATCTTTGGTCATAGAATTGTTACTTATAAAATACTTATTACTAATTAAATTTTTTAAACGTTAGTAATAACAAATTAGACCAAATACTAATATAATTATAGAATAGAAAGATATGAATACAATAAATAATTAAATTAATGATAACTTAATTGACATTTGCATGCCTAGACAGGTTAGAAGTGTGATCTAAAAATTGTAATTAACAACTATTGTAACCACTTTTACAGCAAATAAATATATTATTATTATTATTATTAAAATTAAAATTAAGTCAGAGAAAATAAATGACTGTACATAACATTGTAATTATTAAGACTAATCACCAAAACCCAAGGCGATGAAATGGAGAAAAGGGATTATGAAAAGAGCGTCGTGTAAACGGGGCTTAAGATTCCAACGAGGAAATTGTTATTGGAAAATTTATAATGCTCGTTATAATTGAGTTCCGTTGCTCATTATTTATTTATTGTAAGATGTTTGTAATAACTCAATATAAGGTTCTTTTAGACTAAAAAGGAATTTGTAATAGGTATATTATTTCTCTGTCCAAAACTGTCTTAGCTTACTCCCATTTACTATTATATTCAAACGAAAATAAAACCTTCAAGAAAATCGGTTCACTCACTTGGATTTACTACATACCTCTGTAGGTATCTTTTGAATTATGCCATGTCTGTACATGGCATAATTCAAAAGATAAACTTCTCCTCCAGATAAACTCCTCTATAACTTACTTCCCGATTGCATGTTTCGTGGTGCTGCATTAGATTTTTCTTCAAAAATATATGTCGATTAGATTTTTTCTCCAAAAATGCATGTTGATGGTTACCCAAGTATGCCGAAAAATGCTCTAATAATACCCCATTTTTGCAGCAGAGTTATGGAAAAGGTAAAGTGATGGCGAATTTTTCCCACAAGTTTATTTTTCGAGGTAAAAAGGGAAATATCGGTCTCATGTCTCATCACAACACAATATCGATATTGATAAATTTTCAACAGCGTCCAATATGTCAATTACTTTTTATGAGTCGACAACTTTTTACAATGTACATGTTACGTAACACATTCTCCGTAAGCGGTTGTTATCGTGTATGTATTCACGTACACCAATATTAATTTTGTTATGTGAAATTAATTAAGTTAAAAATATTATATGTAGAGTAATCTCAATTGAGCAATCTGTAGGCGTATTATATGATTTACATGTTGTATACACCTTATAGGACCCGTAGCCTAATTTACTGCGTAAAATACAAAGACCCGTATTATTCTTGACGGTATATCTAGTCTACTGCGAAAACAGATCATGAAAGTAAAGGTTACTAAAAATATTTGTAGAGGCTACAACCCTTGTGAGATGTTACCATTGACTATTATAGGTACTCAAATGTGGTAGTTCCTATCGTTACTTATTTGGTGGACCTAGAATAGGGGCCACTCCACCTCTTCTTGTGGATGTCGTAAGAGCTGTTCAAAGGAATAAACACAAACACCTTGTGCAACAATTGCATTCCAAAAGAGAGTTGACCACAGCCAAATTTTATTTTAATTCCTGCTTCTTCTTCACCATTTTAAACGGTCTTCGGCATTCTTTGGTGACCATCGACATGCATATTATCTTTGAGGAAGAAATTCGGAAACTGCAACCCGGGCTCCAAAGTAGAAGTACAGTTAAGGATGCAACCGAACGCGCTAAGATAAAGAATAAGAACGATTCAACCGCAGAAGGATGGAACTGCAAAAAATTAAGACAACTGCAATTACAATCAAGTCTGAATTTCATCGTTTATGTTGACGACTGTACTTAAAATATAGCTAGTATCATAACAGAGACGACTCACACGACGACAAACAAACGCAAAAGCACCGTGAAAATCGACTCCTTGTCAAACAAACCATAAAATAGGTTACGACACCGAAATCACACGTACAATCCTGCACACAAGTTCTGATTCTCATAAAAAAAGATAATTTACGTAAAACCTAGATTTATTATCAAGTTATACGCCTGTATAAATTTGAAGGTAGCATGTGATGCATAATTCTGTGAGATATAGGGGTGGTGAGGGCGCAGGGACCAACATTTTCTCCCTTATCACGTCAAATGTGTTTCTGTAAGGTAAATTTCATATACACGAGGCGTAGCAGGCAGTGAAAGTATGTACATAAACGTGTTTCGAAATATTAATATTATTACGTCTTTTGTAAGGGTAATATTATACATTGATATTTGTATTCACTTGAGGTAACGTAAATGCCTTGATAATTGTGTACCTACTTACATTTATTGCTGAAGCTCTTCTTATTCAAGTATATCAAAGTGTGGTATGGTTTTGGAGACCTTCACTCAAATGTAACGTATTAAGTGGCTGATTTAGGATTGGCCACTGTGTCTCATCATCATCTATTGATCATCAGTTGTATCCTCAGTACGCAAATGACCTAGGTTAGGTAGCGGACACCGGGCTCTGAAACGTTACCGCTGAAGATGTAACCAGAAAAACGCTCATGAATGTTGATGATATTTTTTGACAGGATAATGGAAAATGAAAAAGTTTATTAGAATTGCTTTACTTATTTATAACTTTATTCAGACTCCCAAAAGGTGGATTTAATTCTAGCTGCTTTTTCTTCTATTTATGTTCCAAGTATTATTTTTTTACAAATCATATTATTATTTTCAATAATCAGTAATCATTTATTTGCCGAAATACAGTGTTATAAGTTGTTGTCATCATAGTTTAGTACATGTCTTTGTCTGAGAACAGACATGCAAATATTTTACAATTAAAAAATATTTAGGTATTTATATTTACTTCATCACGTAAATTTAAATTTATACAGTTTACATTACATATAGTTGCACACAGTGAAATAAGTTAAGTGAATTTGAATACATATTAAGATTAAAGTAAGTATGTCATATTTATATTAATTAAAACGTCACAGTGAATAATTTGTATATAACACTCTTCTTTCTTTATTTTAATTAGTTAAACTTGCATCCCATTTACTACCTTTTCTGCTACGTCCCTAAGGTGAACTGGTAGAAAATGCTTAGCATTAAGTTTTACCTTTTGTATTATAATCGTTAGATTATTGTGCAATAAATATTAAATAAATAAATAAATTAAAACAAATTCAGGAATTAAATGAAATTATCTAGTAATTTTTTTTTTGACTCACAATGTGTCATATATTCTTTTACGGAATAAAAACAGTGTTCCTGAAGCCATTCTGTCAATTTAGTTTTATTTAGCTGCTTGATATCTTTTGACAGAACATTCAAAAGTTTGATGCACATGTTAAATACATTTTTTTTTCACCTTCCGAGCATCTTACAAATGCGACTTTATGAACGACTTCAAAGCCCGACATCTCTATTTTTATAACCACGAGTCACGTATCTTGTGAAAAGCCCCTAAGTCAGACCTCTATAATCCGATTTACGAGTTCACACGTTCTTCTAATTCATACGGTGTAATCTATTGTTATTTTATAAGAACGAGTAGAATATATGACGCAGAATATTACTGAGCAGTGAAATACTAAAGTAATCATAACATAGCAATTTCCAATTTCATTTGGGAGGAAACACCAGCATAGCAACTGCTATTTCCATCTGAGAGGAAAGACATAAATGTCTTGTTGTTGTAGGTACTTGTTAATATACTAGCAGCCCGTCTTGGTTTTACAAGAGTATGTATTATATTTTTATTGCTTTAATATTATACTTGTTTTTTTTCGTTGCTCTGTACGTACTTCTGTCTTCCTACTAAATTTGTAACTGTCCTCTGCCCTACTGGTCGACTGGAAGAGATCCCTTCTGGGATGAGTCCATCATTTGTAAAATTACCTTTGTTATTTTATTATGTGTAACTATCGTTGATGTACAATAAAGTTTTTTCGATAAATAAATAAATAAAATATATATAGGTATGCTCTTGAACTACCTACTCTATCTTTTGATGAAAACCGCGTACATACATATGTACATACGTTACAACGGAAGCTCACCCTTTTCCGCGAGATGACGTTTCTCAAATCAGTATAATATTAATAAATATGAAATAAAGTTTGTTGCACCCAACGATATAGTGTACACAGGGTCTAACAACATATACTAAAACTATATTAAAGATAAATTCAGTCCATGATACTGAACAAATTTCCCCTTCTTCTTTAACTTAAGAGCTTGCTCTTGTCGGTGGAGTTAAGTGAAGATGCCTCCATTCCTCCCTTCTCTCTGCCATGTTTTTTTTTAACTTTCCCTAAGGAACATCAATTATGAGAAATATTATTTGACCTCCCATACAAGTTGACCGATCAGGTGATCCGAGTTTGAATGGAGAGTAAAAAAATATTTTTTACAATTCGATACATGTTCCTTCGGGAAAGTTGTTCATAGTAACATGGATTGAATTCACCTTTAAAATAGTTTTAGAATATTTTGTTAGATGTTACAACGTGGAAAGGACATACCTACCTAGATATCCTAGTTATAGATTTGATACTGAGCGACCGCGCGTGAGAGAAATTGCTTCTATCGTACCTACTAGGTTTTTTCTATGCAATTTGACCGTAAACTGAACCCTAGACAAGCAAGATTTCTGTGTCCTCTGTAAGATACGAAGACGTGATAACGTATACACCGTGTAAAAGTAAAATACAAGCCAAAGGATATTGCCAAAAGCGTAATGCGAAAGCCGTGTACAACAATGATCATTTATTTAAACTGTTGGTTTTATTATGTCTCATAGTTTAGAGAAAAAGACTTTTCCTAACTTTTAGCATTGTTCTATGTATGCATTACGTACATTATACTATTTTCTTAAGATTTTTTAGCTCAGTTCTGTCACAAGCACTATCTGTAGGTTACTTAAGGCGCTGTATCCCTCAACCTTTCGGTATTTGAGGGGGTCTAGTGCGATATAGTACGTACTTATAATGAAATAAGGTTGAAAAAGTCGATACCATCACCATTCTCAGTTCAAACCCGTGTCTGCCATTTCGGTTGTTATTTTTCAGTTTTAATTTAATAATTTAAAAATTATAACCAAATATTGTATTTTTTTTAGGTATCCCTTTTGCTCATTAAGTTTTGCTTTTTATAGACGTAAAAAAGTTGGTAGTTATCGCTGAAAATATCAAGTAATTCGCGACGAAACTTTTACTGGATATAGCCTTTTTGCCATTTTATTTTGCTAGGTTTTAAATAGTTTTTTGAAAATATTTTGATGTTATCATTTATTTTGATCTTTGAACTGTACTTCATATTTTTTCATGCTAGTATTCCATGAAAAATAAGGCTAACTGCGCTACGAAAAAATAGACGTTTTACGGTATTCCTCTGATGCACAGCGCCTTGACATAGTTGAGAGCATAGCATTATTACACGGGTCAGAACAATTGGACCCAGAGCGTAGAAGTGGTAGACCTTACTTATTATTGCAATTATCTTTTGTGAGGGATTAAGTAGTGTGATTTGTCCTTATACATATATTTATTTATTTATAAACAAAGAAAAGAAAAAATAAACGGGCAAGTGCGAGTCGGACTCGTACATGAAGGGTTCCGTACCACCGTACAATGTTTTAAAACGCTGAAGAAACACGTTTCTTGTATGACGAGCCCCTTTAATTTTTAACTTTATTTTATTTTTAGTTTTTGTTTTTATTGTGGTCATAGTAATACATAATTGGTGAAAATTTCAAGTATCTAGTTAATACCATTATGAAGATCAAGTTAAAAACGCTGGAAAAAAACACGTTTCTTGTATGACGACCCCCTTCAATTTTTAACTATTTTTTATTTTTAGTATTTGTTATTATATCCGCCACAGTTATAACACTATAAAATATACACTAACATAATCGGTGAAAATTTCAGGTTTCTAGCTATTACGGTTCAAGAGATAGAGCCCTGTGACTGACGGACAGACAGACAAACGGACAGACAGACAGACATACGGACAGACGGACAGACGGACAGACGGACAGACGGACAGACGGACAGACGGACAGACGGACAGACGGACAGACGGACAGACGGACAGACGGACAGACGGACAGACGGACAGACGGACAGACGGACAGACGGACGGACGGACAGACGGACAGACACCGGAGTCTCAGTAATAGGGTCCCGTTTGCACCCTTTGGGTACGGAACCCTAAAAAGAAAGAAAGAAAGTGTTTGTATGTACTTTCAGTTTCGGCATATTCGCTAGTTTGAAAACATGGATGAATTTATTCGGCTTTTACTAACATGTACTTACAGCATTTTACCGCAAAGGTAACCATGTATAAAATATGCCCGCGAGAAGTAGGGGCGCGCCGCTAGTTTAGTAAAAAAATATTCACTTACATAAACAAAACCAAAAATTTTTTAAATGTCACATACGAGATAAATTCTGTCATTAGAGTAATTTATAGTTAAGATCGACATTTTCGACAATAGCGCTCTATCGAGTGCCATCTTCCTCAGAGATTGTTAGGCCTAGTACCAAATTTGTAGGCCTTTGTAGCGGTCTTAGTGCCTTGGACTAGAGTCCCTTTCC
Organism: Acrobasis repandana; assembly: GCA_963576875.1. Lineage (NCBI taxonomy): Eukaryota > Metazoa > Arthropoda > Insecta > Lepidoptera > Pyralidae > Acrobasis > Acrobasis repandana. Next base: position 8,678,159 of record OY756222.1, read on the forward strand.
AGCCGTACTATATACTCCACGTTTGGGCTACCGTATAGCCATACAAAGTAATCTGCACACATGTTCCAATCTCTACTCACTGATATGTTAGATAAGATAGATAAAAGATGTCCCATAAAACCACTGTTCATTCTTGTCGGTACTTATTGCGTATAATAATATTGTTACACTGATTGCATGCATGAGAGGTGGCAATAAAAAGTATCTCTTATAATTTAATTATCTGTTTTGTAGCTGGGCGGGCAGGGCTGGCTCATTTTAATAATAAGTCTAATATATTAGTCAGTAATCATGATTATGGCAGGTTCCGTTATTTCTATTGCAATAGCCCAGCATCAGTCCATCCCAACTTCATTCCATAACCCATAAACCTTTCCATTTTCTTGCAATAGATCCTTCTTCTGCCGAAACCTTTCAAGGATATATCTTCCATTGGCATATTCAACAATGGCCCGCAAGCCTCCTAAAGGACCGGGGTGAAAAGACCCGTAAACCCAAAAGAGACGAACATATTTGTCAGGCAATTATCACCTGTCACAGTTTACGTGCTGTTTAAAAAAATCTGCATATTTTAGAACACAAGTTATTGGCTAGTGGCAAAAAAAGCTGCAGAATACGCTAAATGGAATTATTATGGTTTTACAGATATGACTTCATTCCTTAAACAGAGCCAATGATATCGAGACACAAGGTATAAAACGTAAGATATAAAGAGTTGGAAGAAGAAACAAACACCAGTCATGTCCGAGTCGGACTCGTACATAAAGAATACGCTATTTTGCAACAAGTCAAATCAGATACTTTTTTTTTAACGTCAAAAACACATTTTCTATGGGATTTGATGAAATATCGATTTATGACAATACAATACAATACAAATTATCTTTATTGCACCATAATAATTAATAAAATAAAAATAACAAACACAAAGAAAATATTGGTACAAAGGCGGACTTATCGCTAGATGCGATCTCTTCCAGTCAACCTTTGGGTAGAGGAAAAATTAATAGTACGGAATAAGGTTATGACGTCATAGTTCCTTGGAGTCCCTCTTTCCTAATATACGTTTTTCTGTATTAATAAATCTAAAATCACGTTCAAAGTGGATCTGATCAATGACAAGTGGCATTATTTTGTAACGTTTTATTCTAAGTACCAAATAATTTATTTTTGGCCCACCAAAATACCCAATTCTGTACTTACAATATTTGCTAAAAAAAACACGTTTCCTTCACGTCATTACGGTTAGAGAGATAGAGCCCTGTGAAAGACGGACGGACAAACGGACACACAGCAATGTCTGAGTCTCAGTAATAGGATCCCTTTGGCACCATTTGGGTACGGAGCCCTTAAAAGTAATTAGAAATAGTGTTAGGTACCTATGGTAAATCTAAGGTTACTAAGTCTATTTTAACATATATGTCAATGATTCCATTCTACCCAAAATTGACGTAGCATGTATCAAAGAGACCATTTTGCGAGTATTTGGGCTTGATTGACACTTTAATTAATGGCATTCTATGTAAACCTTCGACACACGTTCACGATGTTTACTCTTGTTTGGTTTAAAAGGTTGGAGTTTGCGGTTAATACTGTGTTTGCGCTAAATTTAGGCCTACTAGGAATTGTACACTTTGACTTGGAAACGACTACCCTATTAAATTTAAAATGTTAATAAGGAGTAAATTCAACGGAAATATACGGCTAGCCATATAAATAAAGAAGAAGCGTGTTCTACTTAATGATACAATTTGTTATGTGGCAAGTGTTAATCCCTGGCTGGTTGACTGGAAAATATCCCTATACGGGATAAGTCCGCTGTTTGTATGTTTACTATTCTATTTTTGTATCTGTTTCTCATATGTGGACAATAAAGCTTTATAAACAAACAAACAAGTGTAATTAAATAAAATTTTATATAGGGTAAAACCCGGATAGTCGCCCCGGGGGTATAGTTACCTTGATTGCAATTACTCTAGTTTCACATGTTATTAAATTTATCTTGCATCTACAACTAAGTTTATATATAGACCTGACCACGTCAGACCAATCAGTCTGCGACCACGAAAGATGTAACTCTTTTTTGAAACGTTAGACAAAACAATAAAAAAGGTTCATGCTAAGTCCCGTTATATATATATATATATATATATATATATATGATTAATATATATATAACATTTAACATTTTCAATTAATATATATACGATGTGTTCAACAACTAAGTTGACCGCGTTGCATGTCTCTGTGCGATTGCATGGGACGGCTAGGTGCGATCAAAGTTTTTGCGGGATAGATGTCCTCTTTCTCGACAGGGCATCTATCCTAAACGTAATTTACATGGAATAGGCAACTATCCCCTATATGGTATAGTTGTCCCAAAATTTAGAGGAAAGGAAGGAACTCAGGAAATATCAAAGATAATGTTTATTCCTTTTATAAATTTGAAGATAATAAACCAAAGTACCTACCCGTTTGACAAACAAAGTATCTTGATTTTTGTACAAAGAGATATAGAGTAATTTCAAAAAGTGGGGCTCCAGTCCGGGTTTTACTCTAAGTATTCTAATTTAATTTAATTTGACCACTGTTGTCCAAATGAGAACGGGATGGCGCAGACAAAGGGAAGCTTATGCCAAGCAGTGGGATTTTGAAAGCCGATGATGATGACGATGATGAGGTATGGAAGAGTAAAAATATGCATTAACTTAACTTGTAAGTACTTAATGTCGCTGGGTAACCGACGTGTGGAAGACCTTGTCTCCTGGCAACAGAAGACGACACTTTTTCTTATCTTAATAGCATCTGTAGATCAATTATAATATTTTTACCCGACTGCGGCAAACCCAAAAGGAGGGTCATGTGTTTGACCTGTATGTACTCGTATGTCCGACTCTATGTTCCCTTGTAACTACAAAACGGCTAAACTGCTTTTAATGAATTATACGTGGTTATATCCGTCTTAACCAGGAGTTTTATAGGCTATATTAAAATTATTGATTGAAAAATCTTTTCTTTTCAAAACCTATCGAATGGGATATCAAATTAATAGATTTTATTCAAGTATTACAAAAATACAACTTATAAGTTTAAATGAAATTTGGAATGCTAAAAACAACATATGTCATCGCTTTGCCAAGCGTATTTCCGATTGTGTCCTAACCATAGGTACTGCCTATTGTATCACGCAGTCAAGCATTTTGTTTTTTTTTTTATAATTTGTGCATTATTTGCATGTCTTTTTAGGGTTTCAATGATTTGTAGATACTTCGTCTTTCCCTCGGTATCAAGCGCGACCCACTAAACTCTTTTCAGTAATGAACCACACGGGGAGGGCCCCGTGTGGTTCCGGGTTAGAATAGGACCACTCCATCTATTCCTGTGGATGTCGTAAGAGGCGACTAAAGGACTAAGCACAAACATCTCGTGCTCGTACAATTGCATTCCCAAGGAGGGTTGGCGTCAGGCAGGCGGCCGGTCGTAAAACTAAAGCCAATCATTTAAACTATTCCGGCTATTTCTTCTCCATTTTGCAAGGTATTTGGCATCCTTAGGTAACCATTGATATGCATGTTATATTTAGAGAAGAAAAAGCGGGAAAGCGCACCCCGGGCTCTGATGCAGCACAGCTGAGGATGCAACCGGGAACGCGCTTAGACGAAGAAGAAGTAATCTTCTTCCCTCAAAAAGAGCTTTTAACCACGAAGCGAAGCGTTTCAATTTCTGTCTGTTTCGCCTAGGTCACATTTTTCAACTAATTTTGACGAAAATTGGCGCACAAGTTTTTTGACTTATTACATTTTTTGACCGGTAGAGAATGCCATATGGCATTAGGTCCACCACTTGTACAATATTTTTGTGCAATAAAGTTTTTAAATAAAAATAATAATTTTTTTTTAGTTGATCGATATTTTTGATTGGCGGAGAAATAGGGGGAAAGGGGGGAAGTATTCTGTGGCGTTATTGACGGATTAAAATCAAATTTGAGAGGCACACTAAGGACTATAGATTCTAAACAAGATATTGCAAAAAAATATTATGTGTCGGAGTGGGGCGCTCATATAACTAAACTTTCTAATAGGCTTAGCTTTGCGGCTTACGCCGTTAGGAGAATAAGACAATTGACAGATGTAGCAACTGCTAGACAAGTGTACTTTAGTTACTTTCACAGTCTAATGTCTTACGGGATACTTCTATGGGGGAGTGCAGCCGACATTTAGACTATTTTTCTTTTACAAAAAAGAGCAATTCGTGCCATTTACGGTTTAGGATCGAGAGACTCACTGAGGGAATTATTCGAGGAAATAGGTATACTTACTTTTGCATCACAATTCATATTTGAAAATATAATGTATGTAAGGAAAAATATTTCCATGTTCAATAAAGTAAGTGATTTTACAGATAGAAATTTACGTAATAAGAATGACTTAGTTAGCCCGTATTACAGGCTGAATACAGTCAGTAAGTCTTTTATGGGGAAGTGTATACTTTTTTATAATAAATTGTCAGAATCGGTCCCGGTAAAGAAAGTACTTTGTGAGAAGGCTTATTATAGGACCGATGACTATCTTAAAGACAAAAAGGTCTGGCTTGAGCTTGGCGCGGGTCCCTCTTAAAGGTTTGTATACTTAGACATGTCATAATTTAGGTACATTGGTACATACTAAATTTACAAATTGACATTATTTTAAATTTCGTAATTCTTATAATTCAATTTAATTATGACATGATAAACAATGTAATCTCTGTCCATCTATATAACTAATTTTAAGTTTTTAGTTTGTTAGTTGACGTCTTTGGAGAAAACGTGCAGTGCAGTTTGTTGCCGCTTCTTCTGCACTTGCGCCTAGGAAGCGGCGTAAACTTAGCTTTAAGTAACGATTTGACGTCAACATTTGTGCAAAACAAAACAAAGTGACTATTATTAAGAGATATTATAAATATCCTATGATAATAAAGATATTTTGAATTGAATTGAAAAAGTGGAGGAAAAAAGGGGAGAAGTTTCCTGTAGCATTATACTTATATGGACGGATTCCATTTAAATAGCTTTGCTAAACCAGGGGTCGGTTATTGTATGGTTATAAAGGCTTGCGAGGTTTACTGTTCTAACAAAACCCCTAGTTATTTTAGCATGATCCATTTCCATATTTTCTACTAGAAGTAATCGGTGATGTTATGTTTGTGAGCTACTGAATTTATAATGCACAGATCATTTAAATCGATACCGTGACAACACCCGACACAATAGGCTTGTTATATTCAGATTAGACAGTATAATTCACGGTTCATTGTCCAATATTATGACCGAACGTAATTATCGGTAATGCTCTCGAATTAGTAATATTGGGCAATATTAGTGACAATAGTTACTAGTATTACTATTTGATACGGATAATGGAAAATCATGGTTATTTGTATAAATGGCTCACGGCGAAAGCTCAAAATAGGGGCAGAAATAGGGGCGTTATAAGATTTATGTAAGTATCTGGTGTCACAGAAGACACTGTAAGAATATTACATACAAAACGGAATGTCCTAAGGTCCCGCGCAATAAGCGTCCCTTCCCCGTCCCCACACCTATTCCCCGTCCTCGCTTTGTCAAGGGGCGAGAGCGGGCGAACACACAAACATTGACGTGTGCACGGCGGCACACGGCGGCACAAGAACGGGGGCGAGGTGCTGGGACGGTGAACGGGGACATAATATAATAATACGTTGATATATTGCGCTTACCTTAGGAGATTCCGTTCCGTATTACTGTCTTCTGTGCTGGTGTCTTAGTTTATTAATTTAAGTATGTTCAAATCCGGATCAAGTCACCATTCAAACAGAAAACAAAAAAGGAATTAGTTCGTCCGTTTGGACCTACTTTGCAACAGCCATGCAAATACACAGACACACATTATCACGTCTTTCGGAGCACGGAGCAGACAGAGCCCTGACATGCAAGGTCCAAAGGTCACTTTTAGCGTATGGTGGGCGAGAAGATGGAAAAGGAATCAAAATAGTGATGGGTTGCCAGCCGCATCGCCTATTAACATGATTAGCAGTTTTACGCATTTCTTCGATCAGCTTTTACGATCAGCGCGAGAAGAGAAACTGGTACCTACATTCTAAGTTTTTTTCTTTTCTTCCAAACGAGTATGGATGGATACAGAAACAGATATACTTACACAAGTATTTTGTGTTACAAACATACATACATACATACTATCACGCCTGTTTCCCACAGGGGTAGGCAGAGACTATGGACCTCCACTTGCTACGATCCTGACAGACCTCTTTCGCTTCATCTACACTCATCGACCTCTTCATACATGCCCTTTGGTTACGGGTACTTCTTACCTCTCCCTTTTTCAGAATGTCTACAATCTGATCGCAGAAAGTTCGCCGAGGTCGACCCTGTCCCGCTCTTTCTTTCACACTTGCCTTATAAATATTTTTGTTAATTTCTTTTCATCCATCCTTTCTACATGCCTAAAACATCCTTTTATTCATTACATCCTTTTCATCTTATTTTGTCTTAGGCGGTTAAAAATTGTGATTACAATAAAAAGGATTTAGGATTTATTTTTGATTAGTATAGTTAGTTGATGTTACTTTTAACATCCTCCAACGTTACTTTTAAGTTTACAAAGCTCAAACTTACGCTATAAACTAGCTCGGATAATTTAATACTAAAACCACTCCGTGAATGCTACGAGACGTAACGCGTTATTACGTTACAAGTTACCCAGTACCCACGTCATAATAAAGTAATGAAATAAAAGCTTTGTTTCTGGAATTCTTTTAGCGAGCATATTTGAGCGGGACACATCGGGTCGTGAACACGTGAAGCTACTTCACAAATAAGTGTGATTGAAAACTTAAGTATTCCGCGTAATTTTTAACGCCCAGCATTACGCTACACAAATATGGCCTTTTGGTCTTAAAAACCGGTCAAGTGCGAGTCAGACTTGTACATGAAAGGCTCTGTACCTCCGTACAATTGGCTATAGCAATATATTCAAAATATCAAGGATTTAGTTAATGCCATTAAAAAGATCGAGTTAAAAATGCTGAAAAAGCAGGTTTCTTTCCCCCCCCCCCCTTTAATTTTTAACTTTATCTTATTTTTAGTATTTGTTGTTATAGTGGCCACAGTGATACATAATCGGTGAACAAGTATCTAGCTATTACGGTTCAAGAGATAGAGCCCTGTGACAGACGGACAGACAGCGGAGTCGCAGTAAGAGGGTCCCGTTGGCACCTTTTGGGTACGGGACCCTAAAAACGTAAATGTGTAAGTATATGTATAATTCTTCTTTTTAGACGGTTTTAAGAAAATAAAAAACATAAAATGTAGTACCACCACCTGTTCCTCTTCCCGGTTATAAAAGCCAATCAAGGGAGTGGGCTAAAAGCCAATCAAGGGAGTGGGCTAAAAACCAAATCAGGCTGATGCGACTGCAACGCATCTCTATTTTATTTCCATTTTTCCTTCACTCCCACTTTTACGCTAAGCGTGGCCTTTGAGTCTTACGGCCCGAGGCTCTGTCTGCTTGTTAGTGATAAAGACGTGATAGTATTGTATCTAAATTCCACTGATATAGCTTTTACTTAACGCAATGAGATGCTGCTGCTTCTCATTTTACGATTATTCTTATCTCTCAGAATATGAAAACAAAACCAGTAAAACAAACTCATCTTCTAGTTTAGAATTAACCGCTTTGTTTATCAAACAAAGTCACTTCTCACTGTTTAAGGTATCTATTTGTTATGTTCAAACCTTGTAATGTAAACTTCTAATGTCTACGTCTACTTACGTGCCTACCCTTAATGAAGCTCCGATCAAATATACTTGAGTTATCATCGAAGGAACATACGTAATACCTACATACGTTAAGTCAGATCATTAAAAATAACAGTAAAAAATAACAGGCCAAGTGCGTGTATAGGGTTCCGTAGTTGCGAATGCTAACTAAGAGTTAAATTTTTTCAATCAATTCACTCAATATACAACCGTTTAGCGGACAGAAACATTTGTCTCTACCAAAAATTTCACAAACGGATCCCATAATAGAAAAATAATGTTTACAAACTCACAATATTTTTGAAAGACCTATTTAACGATATCTCACACCATGAATTACTCGAGAAAAGAATTGATTCCCACCTTACATGTATGGGACGCTACGCTACGCTAAAAAAACTTTTTTCAAGATTTTATTTTACCACTTTGTCGTTGTGATTAATATAGGTATCCATACCAAATTACAGCTTTCTAGTACTAATAGTCTCTGAGTAAAACCGCGTACAGACAAACATGGCGAAACTATAAGGGTTCCTTGTTTACTACGGAACCCTAAAAACAAACACATCTCCTAGTTTAGAATTAACCGCTTTGTTTATCAAACAAACGCTACTGTTCAAGGTATCTGTTTATATCAACATTCAAGTCAGGCGCCACAAACTCCGCTCCGTTCCAAATCTCGAAACTAGAAGTTGCATCGCTCTGTAACTGTAAATTGTGCTTGGTTGCTTTTCATGCAAAGCCTGCAGTTTATCTCCCTTGACTGACGTCTTGCATACATACGAGTGTTTGACGTAAAATATTATGAGTTTCATGAACTGTGAATTTCCTTTTGATTACTTTGTTATGACGTGGATAGAGCTTATTTTAAGGCTGGGCCTGATGTGGATAGTCTTAAGTTTTGCTCCCGCTTCCTCGCACACAAATTCACTCTAGCCGAAGCGAGACAGCGAGACCATACGGGGTGAAAAGATCATGGAAGGTCAATGAGGTTTTTTTTCGTTTTACAAAAAATATTTAAGAGTTATTTAAAAAATAGGACATATTATGACTGCCTTGTGTTCAATACAATTATAATCCAAAGTTACAAAGGCAAATTTATTGTATTTCTCGAATACTTTCCATTTTAGTATAATCTGAGGTGATTTAGAGGCAACTTCGCAATTTTTTTCTTTCAAGAAAATTTTAAGCAATCGTGTTTTAGAAACATATTATGTATAAAGTTAGTCCTGAACTTTACTATGTTTTTATTTCAAAGTGAGTAATATTGATAATATTTAAGATAGCTCTAAGAACTTTAGAGTAGTACGGGCTCTTAAACGTAACACATGGGGCAAGCTACAAACCTAAAGGCGTACTTCTACCAAAATTATCTAATAGGCACGACGACTGGAAGAATATTTTTGGCCCTTCGGTTAGATTATTAAAAAATATTGTACACGTATTTTTTCTTTTCTGTGCGAAACAAAAATTGACGACGATACAGCGCATTTAAATTTCACATGACGTCACGATTACGATATTATATATAAGGTCTAACAAAATATACTGAAACTATTTAAATGGTAGGTTCAGTCAAATCTAGTCAAATCAAATTTGGAACTAAATTTAGAATATTATTGAACTTAAAGTAGTCAGAACCAAGAATTGTGCATAAATCAAAATATACAGCAGAGTTAAGGTAAAGTTACCATCACCTGACTAGGAATATTGGTCATGCATTTTCAATAGTCTCGGATAGAAAGCTTGAACTTTGTAGGAGCTGCTACGTTGCAGATTTGGATTGTCTATTCAATAACTGGTAACGAACCAAAGGAGAAATGTGAATTTACATTGAACAATTTTTTTTTTTTTGAGAAAATGTTTGAGATAACTTCTAGTACAGAGAACTTATGTTTAATACTATTTGCATAGTTTTTCAACAACAACAATATCATTTTATTTTATTTATATTCGATTATAAGAAGGAAAATAATTAGTAAAAACGAAAAACCTTAAATTAAAAGCACTAAAAACTCAGATAACCTAATTTTTTTTATTGTTTCTGTTTTAAAACTAAACTACTGAGTACCTATTTATATACAAACATTCAAAAATATACAAATAAGTTTGATAACCTCCTCCTTTGAAGTCGATTAATTATAATTAATATTTAAGAACGAATCACTCTAATGGCTATGGAGATATTCAACAATACAGGCTGACTTTTTAACTACCAGCCAAAGTTTTGGAGCAAGTTCAGTCCATGATACTGAACTACTTTCCATAAAGACAAATAATGAAAAACGATAAAAAAAATTCGCCTTCCCATACAGATTGGCGCTCAGCCCAACTGATTTTGTATGGGAGGCCGAATTTTTTTTATCTATTTTCAATACATTTTTTTATAGAAAGTAGTTCAGTATCATGGACTAAACTTGCTCCAAAAATTCGGCTGGTGGATAAAAAGTCATACACTTAGTCATATACATTTATGATAAGTGACGTATTTCCATGGGTACACCCACGGAAGACGTCAACGTTTTGAACGAACGTATGAAAGGGTCAACCAAGACGTCATGTATAGTATATTACACGTTCGTTCATATGTATCATTATGATACATACCTATAAATGAACATAACACTTATGTTCATTAATATGTACTTCAAATTGGAACCCAATAATAAATTTACTGAAGAACGTCTACCTACTTATATATTTTTACTCGAAAAGTTGCCCTACAAACAAAATAAACCATCGCGTAACAAGAAACGTAATGTGTTACAAATAACCAATCTCCACGAGGATAGTTCGTAATTTCCTATCGAGTTTCTGTCGAAACTTATACAAGTCTTAGGGGCGAAGGGATTCCGTGACGACTCACTACTCTTGCCCTAGCGTGTCTGCAGTGAGAAAAAAGATTCGATCAAGAGCGAGTGTAAATAGCACGCGCAGAGTTCCGAACAAGCTTTTACTTTTAATTAAAAGTGGCTTTTGGTTTTTTGGCCCTAACTATGTATCTACTCCGTAAAGAATAAGCGCCGATTCAGACTAGAATGGTGGAACTTTCATTGTTATACCATTTTCACCTTTATTTCTATCTGCAAAATGCAGTTAAAAAAATAATATTAAAAAAGTCAAGTTCTCGTCAGTTTTATACGAGTATCTAAACAGCTATTTATAATACACGTAGTATATTATTACTCTGTGACAATACGTTAACGATGTTCGTTCAGGTATGATGATATATGTCGAACCATACATGAACGTTAGGGAAAAGAAGTGAAGACCTAGAACAGCTGGCCGTAGTAGCGTTGATAGAACAATTACAAGATGGACCGACGATCTGGTTAAAGTTGCCGAAAAGACTTGGATGAGGAAAGCTCAAGATCGTACGAAATGGCGTGCATTGTTAGAGGCCTACACTCAGCATTAGGTGACAATGGGCTGAAGAAGAAAAGACAAGAGTTCCGGTGTAAAATGTAACATATAAAACGAATAAAAACGAAAGTAGCCAATTTCCCATACACAATTAAATAACAATTGTTTGTGTATTTCATATGTTACACAACATAACACAAGCTAAACAAAGCTTATAAACTTCAATGAGACCTCTCCAATCCGTCTGGGCATCGTGGAGAGCATAGGCCAAATCCTCTGACTGCTCAGGCTAATATATGGCTCTAGTAGTAAAGAGAGAGTCGTGCTCTTGTAGTCAAGACTAGAAAAGACCTTATTATGACTATAAAATATGGTACATGAACTGTGAGAGTGTTAATAGTCGTTGCCATTTCTATACGCATGACAATACAAGTGGAAAGATAGACGCGTACAATAAAGTGATAGTCCTATAAAATTAAGGTTCCTTTTCCTTTTAAGGAACAGGACCCCAAAAAAAGATAAAGCTCCTTCAGGAAATGGGCCATTCGGCGCCCTTTCCCAGAGCTATCGGGTATTAGCAATTTGCTTTGTGTTAGACATTCCGCCTCTAAAAGTATCGAGCGAAGATAAGGAAAAAGGACTTTGATAATTAACCCCCAAAGCGTTTAGAGTAAATGTGAATTGAACGAGTGAGATGGGACAATTAGTGTACTTTTTCCAGGGTCCCGAATTTCTGGGTATTACGTTAAATCTCCTGGAGTGTAAGACTCATAGGAATTTCTTGGAAAAGGCTAAGAGATTTCTGGGAAGCTGGTTAAGAACATACATATCGCTTGAAAAATTAGTTTGTTGTGGGTAATACATAAACTTAAAACACGCTAATCCGCCAATTTGGGGTTCTGGGTTCGATCCCCAGTCAGGGCAAGTTGGAAAATAACCGTTTTTCAAATTGTTTTACAAATTTCAAATTTATCTACCTATATACTTATATGTATTTATTATAAAATATAGTATCATTGAGTGAGTATCCCGTAATGTCCTAAACTTACTTTGGTTGAATCAACTAAGTACTTGGGAGTTACTATTGACCAAAACCTTAACTTTTATCAACATATTACACTGTTATCTTCACGTGTTAGAAAGCTTATTTTTGTATTCAAGCAACTACGTCATGTCGCCACGTCTAGAATCATAAAACTTGCCTACATGGCTCTGTGCCAGTCAATAATAACCTACTGTATCACCTCATGGGGTGGCTCGGCGAAAACACACCTGCTCCAACTTGAAAGAGCCCAAAGAGCCTTACTTAAAGTAGCGTATTCTAAACCATATCGTTATCCTACAATTGATCTGTATAAATTTACACAGGTCCTGTCGGTTAGGCAACTATTCATCTTAATGATAATACTTCAACAGCACTCTCTTATGACGTACGATCCTAAAATTATATTTCGTAATAATAGACTGAATATCTCTGTACCAAATTACAATACGGTTTTCTTTCAGAGATTTTTCCAGTATCTTGGTCCATTCTTATATAAAAACCTTAACTATAAACTAAACATGTTTCCACTAAACAAATTCAATTGCAAAAAGACTGTAACGGACTGGCTTCAAGGCCTTACCTATGACGAAACTGAAACTCTACTTCGTCCCATAGTTTAATATTTAATTAATAGGCTTCTCCAAGCAGCTCCTGTACATGTGGTTATGATATGATATGGACCATATCATAACCGATCCCAAGATTTTGTTCGTAGGGCTTGCCACAGGACTTGTGGATGTATAAAATATTATGTATGTAACCTACGGTTATATGACTGATGTTGACTGTATATGTTTGCTATACCTCGGATGTGTCCCTGGTCTAAACCAAATTGGTCTTCCTTAACAATAATATAAAACGTCACAACATAACATCACTTTATATCTATTTAAGTCGAAAAACTGATAATAGATCACTAATGACTTCTAGATAATAAATAAATAAATATAGACAAATCACACTGATTCAGCTGGCCCCAAAATAAGTTCGAGACTTCTGTTTTGGGATGCTAACTCAACGATACTATATTTTTAACAAATACATATATAGATAATATGAAGTCTCTGTGTGCTGTTCATTCATTTCATACTAAAATATTCATTTTGATGCTTTTGGAAGAAAGTAACTGACTCTACCAGTGGGGTCAAATTCGAATTGTTATATCCACTGTATCAGTATAGCCTTTTTGATAAAACTAATGTTTATGTTTTTCCTTCTTACTTTAAACCATTGTTTCCAGACACTGTTTACCAGTTGCGGGAGAGGAACTTTGTGATATTGATGTAACTGAATCTATATCTAGTTGTATCTTGTATAAAGTACCCAGTGTTACGGTAGTAATTATATTTGCCAATACCTATTTGTAAATGTATCGAGTGGGGGGGCCTGGTGACCTGTAAGACAGGTTCTTAGGATACCTAGTTCAGGCGCCAGTCCTCCACAACAACCCTGTACATCATCTGTAATGTATCTACTAATGTTTTTGTTTTTTACTGTTATGTTTTGCACAATGTTTATTAACTATAGTTATTAAGTTAACTTTTTGTTGTTGTGGATGGAAATAAACAATATTTTTATTTTTATTTTTATTTTTTAATACAAGTTTAAACTTACTTTGGATCTAATGAATTTTGGGTCTAGTGCTGCCCCCATTTGAAATAAATTATTGGAAAAGAAACAGAGATATCATTTAAAATTTTGTTTCCAGTATGTCCTAGATAACCTTTCAAACTGGAACGTGAAGCTTTTCCTAGCACATTTCAAAGTGGCAGTTTTTCGCAAATGTGCGAAGAAAAGCTTCACGTTCTTATTTACCCTCTTTGATCAAATCAAAATTAATGTTTCCACAAAGGCTACTTTTGCTATGAAAATATTATATTTTGATGTCTTACGTAATTTTGTTTCCGACGTTAACTTTTGACACAGGAAAAACCATGAAGAAATACAATTCAATTTACTGATAAGTTATTTTTATTGAAAATAATATTATCATTCGAGGAAAAATCTAGGAAGTAGTCCGCATGTTTTTTAGACAATTGAATAATCATAAGACACAAAAAAATAAAGTAAAAGAGGCTTTATTTACACAGCAGACTGGTGTAAGCTACAAAAAAATTTGACCTTAAAATTAGAAATGACTTTTAAAAATATCCTTATTTCTGGTAAAACCTTTGGAAAATTCGGAGAGGTTTTATGGGCAATTCGATAATCACAATGTCGAGCAGATTGCAATTCCGGCTGAATTTAACTGTTTGATTTTACTGCTCGTAACAGGAAATTTGGTGTCAAAGGTTTTCATTGCTGAATATTCTGGATTATTTTAACTTACACATTTAAATGTGTCCCTATGATTTTTAATGCCTTTCAAATCATGGAGAAGTTCAAGTAGTTTTTGTGCCACTGGTGGTCACCCATCCATTTATGGACCACGCCCATGGTTGCTTAACTTGTGAAAGCGCTTACAATTCGGAATCCCACTGGGCCACCGACCGAGCTCCTTATTACTCGTATTTATAATAAAAATAAATTATTGGCCCGGGGGGATTACGCATTGCAAGTACCTACTTAAAAATGTTAAGCAAATCCGTGGATTTATAATATACCTATTAATTTTGTTCATGTATCAGCAAGAGAAACTACGAGTAAGTTCAGATTTTTTAAAGCAAAAATTTTTCGGCACGTACTTAGAATACGTAGTACTTACCAGTAAACAGACTTTTACTAAAGTTTAGTCGTTGTACAAATTTTTGCCAAAGACGGATTTCCCGAAAATATATTTCAAAATATATTTTTTTTTAGAGTTTAATGAAACAAAATATAAGTTTAAAAACCAAAATCTGACTAAGAGAAAATTCTTACTGAAAATTACGTTTAACCATTTAATGCAAGCAAAGCAGGAAGTAACAGCTAGTAATGAATATATTTTTAAAATGTGCTAATTAAGCCCTTTTATTTGATACCCTACACCGTATGATTCTTTAGTTCCATACTTTATGGTCTAAAGAGGGCGGCTATATTACATTTGCTGTATAGCCAATAACCAGCGGACAGCCAAGACCGTTCCAATGATACCTTTTTAGGGTTCCGTAGTCCACAAGGAACCCTTCCTTATAGTTTCGTCATATCCGTCCGTTCGTCCGTCCGTCTGTCCGTCCGGGCTCGTACTCCGCCGCTACTGCACCGATTGTCACGAAAATTGGTGGAGAGATAGATATTGACGTTCCAAAAGTTGGTTTTTAAAATTATGAAAAAATGTTTTTTTTTTCAGCCCCCCTCCTATACAACGAATAGTAAATTTAAAAAAATAAATTGGTCTAACCCCAACGTGTGGGGTATCGTTGAAAAGGTATTTTAAAATGCAACAAAAACTGGTTTGAAGCTATGTAGATTAAACCCCCCAGTCTTGAGATAATCTAATACAAAGTTAAAATTTGAGGTGTCACCCCACCGTAACTTTTGAAATATTACTAAAATAATTCTGAAAAAAATGTGGTATATACCTCAAAGTATGTACTTTCAATTAAAACTATAGCGGTCTGAGTATCATAGATAGTTATTTTTTAATACGTCATAATTCGTAAAATGTTACTTGCTGCTACGGAACCCTTCTGACACCCCCCCTCCCCCTGCCAGACAGAAAATTCAAAGCTTATGTAAAGAAAGTACTTTGTGAGAAGGCTTATTATAGGACCGATGACTATCTTAAAGACAAAAAGGTCTGGGTTGAGCTTGGCGCGGGTCCCTCTTAAAGGTTTGTATACTTAGACATGTCATAATTTAGGTACATTGGTACATACTAAATTTACAAATTGACATTATTTTAAATTTCGTAATTCTTATAATTCAATTTAATTATGACATAATAAACAATGTAATCTCTGTCCATCTTTATAACTAATTTTAAGTTTTTAGTTTGTTAGTTGACGTCTTTGGAGAAAACGTGCAGTGCAGTTTGTTGCCGCTTCTTCTGCACTTGCGCCTAGGAAGCGGCGTAAACTTAGCTTTAAGTAACGATTTGACGTCAACATTTGTGCAAAACAAAACAAAGTGACTATTATTAAGATATATTATAAATATCCTATGATAATAAAGATATTTTGAATTTGAATTTGAATTCATGGGCGAGTCCGACTCCTACTTGGCCGCTTTTTTATTATGTCAAGATATCATGGGAAACATTGAAGATAATACATACAAACATAGCGGCGAAAAACATAACCCTATTTTTGGCTTCGCCGAAGTCGGGCTAAAGGTGTTGCTGCGATACGGAGTTGTAAAAAGGTCGCGAGCTCAGAGTTTGGTGCACTACTAGTATAACACAAACTACTAATAGTACCCCATGGTTCATTGTGTGCGGCCAAAATTCAAACGTTTGCCTAAACGACCCTTACCAAGTTTTCATCCAACATTTATCCCTCTATACCCAAAGG
Source organism: Acrobasis repandana (assembly GCA_963576875.1). Classification (NCBI taxonomy): domain Eukaryota; kingdom Metazoa; phylum Arthropoda; class Insecta; order Lepidoptera; family Pyralidae; genus Acrobasis; species Acrobasis repandana. Next base: position 8,694,792 of record OY756222.1, read on the forward strand.
CCTTTCAATAAAAATCCTCACCTGGCAAACACTTATCGAATCATTGAGAACATTAGTTATATGAAGACCTAAAGTTTCCCAGCTGCCAACCCGTATCAAACGAGTGGAGCGACTCTGCCTTATCTTTTGGTGGGTACCACTTGTCGCCTCTGGACTTTGATGGTGAAGTAAATCAAGGGTTAGCAGATTTGGACTTTGTGACGAATGCAGATGATGAAAACTAGACAGATAAGTTTCTAAGCGAAGTAGTTACATACTATTGTACTTTCGCGATGACTTCCGCGCCGTGACGTGGTTAAAACGCTATTTCGTCACTGGACGTCCTGGGTTCGATCCCCAGTCAGGGCAAGTTGAAAAATAGTTTGGAAAATCCAAATGTGCACGCCTCATAATCTCATTTTTCACAATTAAATTGATTTTGATTGTTTTATTGCTAACTTAAAACAAAGAAAAGTATGTGTCGGCTTTAACGCACGACTGGAGATTATTTTTAACTTTTATTTTTAACTTCCCGCTGAGAAAATTGAAAATTTTCTAAATTCGGGACGTTATTAGTTTCACCCCGTTTTTGAAAAGTCGAGTTTTCATCAGATCTCGACGTTTAAAGGTCTCGGGAATCTTCCCTGACCACTCACGAGCAAGTGTCATGCACCCTATCCGTATGTGTGTGTGGGTGTGTATGTGACCCGCTTATAACTCTTGAACAACTAAACCGATCGGAACAAAACAAGTAGCTTTCCAAAGAGTTCTATACAACTCAAATTTCCTGTGAATTTAAACCGATTCGGACCGGTAGATTTTGACAAATCTCAAAAAAACTAAGCAAAAACAAGAAAAAGACACAGGATACGTCACGAATATCAAGAAAAGTGTTACCACTGATTGTTCTTTTCATTCTCAATTAGTTAATGCAAATAAAATAAAATATTAACTAACTTATCGCTTCTTTTACATTTATTCGTCTTTCATATTTAATAAAACAAACAAAATCACAACATTCTTTATTCAAATTTCTTTTTACTTCTTTTCTTACTTGCCAGTTAAACATTCGTACTCATCATACATAGGTATTAACTCTTTCAACAAACGTCACATCCAAAATTATTTTTAATATGTCACCTGTATTTTTATAATAATAATTACGATTAAACTAATTTGAATTAGACCGTGATCTTCGAAAGGACTTAGTTTTGGATAATACTGAAGTCCACAAAATGATTTTATTAAACACTAACAGTCCACCCCGGCTTCGCCCGTGGTACACACATAGCCTATGTTACTCGGGAATAGTGTAGCTTTCCAACGGTGAAAGAATTTTTTAAATCGGCCCAGTACTTTTTGAGCCTATTCATTACAAACATACAAACATACAAAAATAGGTACAAATCTTTCCTCTTTATAATATTAGTATATATATAGTGTTTTGAATAAAAGTGCTTTGTTAGGAGACTAGCGCCATCTGCGTTTGATCTCCGCAAAAACGGGCAAGATTATCGATTCATCGATTTCCCGTGCGCAGATTGTCTTTGCCCGACCAGAAAAATATTCATTGTCGTTATGTCAAAGTCTCAACTTGTCATTCCAGTAAAAATAGTGAAGAAAAATGTAACTGGGTGTGGCGCCTTCCGCGTGCTTTAGAAGCATTAAGTTTGTAATTTTGGTATATAAAGCGAATGTTTCGTGAGAATTGTCGTTAATTGTGTTTGTGACCAATTCATTTGAACGGCGGGGAGCCGAAATTGTTTGTATTACGTAAAGAACATTGATTTGTGTGACAATTGTGAACCGCGTGCCATGCGCTTTGAAAATTGTTAGTTTGTGACACTGTAAGTGAACAATAGTGAATTATCGAAAGAAGAACAAGAAAATTATGGCAGTGGTGTTATGGCAGTGGTGTAATAAATACAAAAATAATACGTACTCATCTTGGGGCAAGTACATGAGCTCATGGGTTTAGGTTATTGTAGGGACCCAATTCTTCTGCACCACTGACCTTGGGTCTATGAAGAGACCTGAGGCCGTCGCCAGCCCTGAGGAGGACCTCAGACACGACGCGAAGGCCAGGCGAGGCTGCCTGAGGACCGCAGTGGAAGCGGTGAGTTTTATAATTAGTATAACTACATTTAATTAGAATTAAGTTCAACTCATAATTAAGTTAAGTTAGGTTAATAGGTCCCTGTACCTATGTATATACAGTATATATATACAGTATGTATATACAGTATGTATATACAGGGTGGTAGCAGACTGCGTAGGTTGTTTGTGTGTTTGTTTGTTGCCGGTGAGATGGCCGGACTCGTGCCAAGAGCGTAGTCACAAAATCTCTCCGGACAAAAACGTAATCTTAGCTATCTGCGCCCAAACATTTTTGGTAGCAGAGCGTAGTTAGTAACATTTTTGGTAGCAGAGCATAGTTGTTAACGGCTCTGATTACGGGCCCACATATTGTTTGTTTTTTGGTTTGTTATTAAGGTAGGGTAAACATTATTTCCCAAGAAAATTTGAAATAAAATAATTTTGTTTGTTTGTAATTAATAAGTATTGGGCCGTCTCAATCATACTATTAGATAGTATTATATCTTGTTTGTTTGCCATTAATAAATACTAGTCCGTGTCAATTTTACTATTAGCTAGTATTTTGATTTGTTTTCTTGTATTTAAAAATTAAGAATTTTAGTTTGTGCCCTTGTCGGACTAGTATTATATCTTGTTTGTTTGCCATTAATAAATATTAGTCCGTGTCAATTTTACTATTAGATAGTATTTTGATTTGTTTGTTTGTATTTAAAAATTAAGAATTTTAGTTTGTGTCCTTGTCGGACTAGTATTATATCTTGTTTGTTTACCATTAATAGATATTTGAGTCTGTGTCAATTTTACTATTAGATAGTACTCTGATTTGTTTGTTTGTATTTAAAAATTAAGAATTTTGGTTTGTGCCCTTGTCGGACTTATTTATTTAGTTATTTAAATTGGGTTCGTTTTGTTCTTGTCTAACGCAATGTCGAAGATAACCTCCGCAAGGGCGACGCTCGCCTATGAACTAAGGTGGCCTGCGAGTGCCAGCGCACTCTTGTCCCGTACGGACAGGGACACTGCTATTCTGGAGCGAGCGGAACAGCTCCGTACGAGATTGGCCAATACGGAAGCAGCCATGGCAGTGCTTACCGAAGGTGGTTTGGACCCAGAGGTCTGGGCAGGCCATATCAAGGACTATGATCAGATTATGGCCTTTCACGATGATATCGTGGAGAAGGCCGGACACATCAGAGCGAGACAGGCGGGCGGTCCCGCCCCTCGCACATCCGGTGGACCGGAAGGGCCAGCTGTAACTGGTCGGCTTCCCACCCTTCAGCTGTCCCACTTTGGGGGTAGGATGGAGGAGTGGGTGGCCTTTAAAAACATGTTCGAGTCGTTGGTCGACTCGAGACACGACCTAAAGAAGGCGCAAAAAATGGCGTACCTTCTCTCAACATTGGAGGATGAAGCGCGGTCGCTCATCCAGCACCTCCGTGTGGAGGATGACCAGTATGACACGGCCTGGGAACTGCTTAATTCCCGTTACCAGAACGTTCGGCTGTTGGCCGACGCACATGCGGCGCAGCTGTTGGCCCTGCCTCGGGTGGCCAATCGGGCACAACTGCGCCTGCAATTATTAACGCCCGTTACAGTGGCCTGTAACGCGCTGCGTACTTTGGGACTACCGGTGGACCAGTGGTCATTTTTGTTGGTACACATTATCTTGGGAAAACTACCCAACGATATTCGCTCGCGTTTCGAACGCGAGAATGCTGAGCGGGACAGCAATACCCTACCCACTTTTTCCGACTTGTATAAGTTTTTGGAGTTTGAGGCTAGGGCCGCGGAGAGTTCCATGCCGGAACCAGCGCCATCTAGGGCGCCAGAACGCGGAGCCTCGAGCCCCTTATGGCGAGGGAAGCCCAGACAGGCGCAGCCACCGTCACCGCGTGGAATTGGTGCTCGGGTGGTTAATACAGCAGCAGTCGCGAGAGACGCGGACTGTCTGCAGTGTGGCCGGAAGGGTCACACCCTAACCCAATGTAGGGACTGGCAGCGGCTGCCAGTAGAGCAAAGGCGTCGCGTGGCGAGGCGACATGAATTGTGTTTTTGCTGCCTGGGTAGTCACTACGCGCGTGACTGCCGTTCTGCCAAGCCATGCAGTGCGTGCCATGGGCGGCACCACTTGATGCTCTGCATGAACCGGAGCGAGGCCGGCTCCCAGGCAAGGAGGCAGGGGTCCCCCATGGGCGGGGGCGCTCCTGCGTGAAGCCCTCCGCCGTCGGACGGCGGACGTGGCTTCACTCGTCGCACCCCCCCTCGGGATGGGGGTCGAGTGCCGGCGCGGGTCTCGGCGGTCCGGGATCCTGCGCCTACGGGGCATGGCCAGTATGTGGCTGGTCGGCCTTTGGATAGGGCCCCCATGGGCGGGGGCCCTAGAGCGGAAGTGAGAGGTGGGACACCTCCCTCCGCACCGGCTCCTACTCGGAGGACGGAGCCACAGCGGCTTTCCCCGCCGCTTCATGAGTACCCTCGGCTGGAGTACCACCCGCCCTACGCTAGGTACGGCAGGGCAGCGGGTTATGCGCCCCCTCACATGGGGACGTGCACTCGCCCGACGTATTATCCGGGCCAGTGGCACCCCCCAGGTTGGGAGAGAGTGGGGAGCCCATAACTAGCTTGCTCCCTCAGTAGGACAGAACCGCGGACGGTTCTGCTCCCCACCGCGGTGGTCCGCGTATGGGGACATGGAGGGGAGGCGGTTACTATACGAGCCATGTTAGATTCGGGGGCTCAGAAAAGTTTGGTTACCACTCGAGTGGCACATACATTAGGCTTAGCCGTGGAGGACTCGCCTGTGCCACTTCTTGGAGTTGGTGGTATAAAAGTGAAGTGTTTGACGGGACAGACACTTGTCACCTTTTCGTCGCTGAAATCCTCGACAATGAGGATCACGACTTCAGCTCTGGTAATGGATACCATTGCGGGTTGGCAGCCCACCACAGACATACCACCAGACGCGTTGTCTATGGCGTCAGGCTTGGAATTGGCTGACCCATTTGTTCTTCACCCCACCCCAGTAGACTTGCTCCTGGGTTCGGACGTATTGGGTTGGATTTTGTTGGGCACCCAGAAGGCTCTGGGTTCTTCTTCACTGGTGGCAGTGTCTACAATTTTTGGTTACGCCCTGATGGGCCCTGTCTTTGAACATGACTCCATGGAGGAGCCGACGGTTCTTGCGAATGCATCTTTGGCCAAAACCATGCAAAGGTTTTTAGAGGTGGAGGAGCCACCTATGGTCTCCAGGATGGATCCGGACCACACAGAATGTGAGGCCTTTTATCAGGCCAATACGGAAAGATTGTCTTCCGGTCGGTTGGTAACCAGGTTACCCTTTGTTGCTTCTCGTCCTAGCCTAGGGCATAGTAGGATGTTTGCGGAGAAACGACTGCTGTCCATGGAACGACGCATGCAGCGTGATCCCGTACTTCGTGATAAATATACAGAATTTATGCGCGAGTACGAGGACTTGGGTCACATGTCTCCAGCTCGAGTTGATTGGAGCTCAACTGAGCATTACTTTCTGCCACACCATGCTGTTGTGAAGGCCTCGACAGGCAAATTGAGAACTGTCTTTGATGGGTCAGCACCCACTTCGAACGGGATTTCGTATTTTGCGCGAGGGACGCGCTAGGTTGAAGGGCGCGGTCGCTCGTTTGAACCCTCTCATCGACTCAGATGGGCTTCTTCGGGTTGGTGGCCGGCTCCGGAAGGCGGACCTTCCGTTTGGGAGTCGCCATCCCTTGTTATTGCCCAAGGGCGGACCCTTGGTGCAACTTTTGGTGTCTGATCGACACATTCGGAACGCTCATGCAGGGTGCAGTGCGTTGCTGGCTATTTTGCAGCGGGAATTTTGGATTTTGTCAGCCCGAAGAGCAGTGAAAGGTGTTTTGTTTCGATGCATCTCTTGTTATAGAGTGAGAGCATCTACGATGCAGCCGCAGATGGGTGATCTGCCTGCTGATCGTATCCGGCCTACGAGGCCGTTTGACGGTGTGGCCACCGATTTTACATAAATGGCTATTTATGTGTATTTGTTTGTTTGGCTACCAAGGCTGTCCACTTGGAGGTGGCGTCATCTTTGACTACGGAGGCCTTCGTCGCTGCGTTAGATCGTTTCGTGTCGCGTAGAGGTCTACCTTCACTCATTCGCTCCGACAATGGCACAATTTACAAGGGCACTGTAAATTATATTAAGGATGTTTGTGAATTTATTGATAAGAATTGTAATAGTTTAAGTCAAATTGCTGCCCAAAGGGGGGTAACATGGAGGTTCAGCCCCCCAAATTGCCCTCATTGGGGAGGGATTTTTGAAGCCGCTGTGAAATCGGCAAAGACCCACCTCCGCCGCACTTTGGGGGAAACAGCTCTAGCGTTTGAAGAGCTGGCCACAGTATTTTGTAAAGTTGAGGCGGTCCTCAACTCTCGTCCTCTCTGTCCATTATCTCAGGACCTAAATGACTTGGAAGTCCTCACTCCTGGTCATTTTTTGGTGGGAGGGCCTTTGAATGCCCTACCCGAATACTCGTGGAGGGATGAACGTACATCGCGGTTGTCACGTTTTCAAATGTTACAGCAAATGAGCCAGAACTTTTGGGCTCGCTGGTCTCTTGAATATTTGCATTTGTTGCAACAAAGAGTGAAATGGACAGACAGGACTGAGCCACCCAGGGAGGGGGATTTGGTATTGTTAAAAGAGGCAAATCTGCCATCATTACTTTGGCGCCGAGGGCGCATTTTGCGTTTGATTTTTGGCGGAGACGGAACTCCGCGTGTGGCTGAGGTGTTGGTCGAGGGTTCGGTTCTTCGGAGACCCGTATCCTTTCTCTCTCGCCTCCCCGTAGAGTAAGCTAGCGGTCTGCTTCTCAGACCGGGACGGGGGGATGTTTTGAATAAAAGTGCTTTGTTAGGAGACTAGCGCCATCTGCGTGTGATCTCCGCAAAAACGGGCAAGATTATCGATTCATCGATTTCCCGTGCGCAGATTGTCTTTGCCCGACCAGAAAAATATTCATTGTCTTTATGTCAAAGTCTCAACTTGTCATTCCAGTAAAAATAGTGAAGAAAAATGTAACTGGGTGTGGCGCCTTCCGCGTGCTTTAGAAGCATTAAGTTTGTAATTTTGGTATATAAAGCGAATGTTTCGTGAGAATTGTCGTTAATTGTGTTTGTGACCAATTCATTTGAACGGCGGGGAGCCGAAATTGTTTGTATTACGTAAAGAACATTGATTTGTGTGACAATTGTGAACCGCGTGCCATGCGCTTTGAAAATTGTTAGTTTGCGACACTGTAAGTGAACAATAGTGAATTATCGAAAGAAGAACAAGAAAATTATTGTGTTATGGCAGTGGTGTAATAAATACAAAAATAATACGTACTCATCTTGGGGCAAGTACATGAGCTCATGGGTTTAGGTTATTGTAGGGACCCAATTCTTCTGCACCACTGACCTGGGGTCTATGAAGAGACCTGAGACCGTCGCCAGCCCTGAGGAGGACCTCAGACACGACGCGAAGGCCAGGCGAGGCTGCCTGAGGACCGCAGTGGAAGCGGTGAGTTTTATAATTAGTATAACTACATTTAATTAGAATTAAGTTCAACTCATAATTAAGTTAAGTTAGGTTAATAGGTCCCTGTACCTATGTATATACAGTATATATATACAGTATGTATATACAGGGTGGTAGCAGACTGCGTAGGTTGTTTGTGTGTTTGTTTGTTGCCGGTGAGATGGCCGGACTCGTGCCAAGAGCGTAGTCACAAAATCTCTCCGGACAAAAACGTAATCTTAGCTATCTGCGCCCAAACATTTTTGGTAGCAGAGCGTAGTTAGTAACATATAGTATATAGTATAGATAGTATAGATATAGATTGTTTTTATTTATTTAAAAGGCAAAATGTCTTTTAAAAATGTCATAAGTGTTGAAACTAGTGTTTTTCCTTGACAATAATGTGTAAATATTATTGTACAAGTACGATAGAAAATAAATAGAGACACATTTAGTTAAAAAAATCACTTGATTTTTGTAAGGCGAGAGTAGAGCACTACCTCATGAGCTTCGCTTATGAGGCGTGCAATAGCTTTTTTAAAATTGTGTGTCTTGGCTCTCTATATACATGGTTACTTTTTAAACACCGGCAAGTTCAGTCTGTAATACTGAACTACTTTCCATAAAAACATTCATAGAAAACCGATAGAAAAATTTCGTCCTCTTACAAATTCCATTTGACTGAACGCCGATTTGTATGCTAAAGTGGAAAGGAAATAGTCGGAATAAACGGTTTGGCTAAGTTTTTACTTAACCCTCTTTGGAAATGCATTCGTGCGAAATGTTTTACAACCGGCCGCCGCTCGTCATCGTGTTTAGTCCTTTAGTCACCTCTTACGACATCCACTTAGATAAACTTAATCCGTCTTATTATAAAACCCAGACTAACTTTGTTACTAGGTTTAAACCACTATCCGCCCAAATCAAGTTAACATCTAGGTAGTAATATCACACTATCTCAATGGTCATTGTCAACTTGATTTAGTAACAAAGTTAGTCCTGTTTTTATAATAAGACGGAATTAGTTTAAATATTTGATCTTACACATTTCATAATTTTCATTTTCACGTAAAGTTTTGATAGTTATTGTTTTAATTTAAATATGCATGTAATAGTAAAGTAAAAATACACATACACTATCACGTCCTTATCCCTAATGCGGTAGACATAGCATTTTGGGTTTTGCGGCTAAACCCATGGTCGCAGGACCCAAAGTCCTTTTAACTTGATGGTTGGCGAGAAGGTAGATAAAGGGATCAAAATAGTGATGGGTGCTATCTACATCGCCTTTTAACATGATCCGAATTTTCGCTTATTCCCTCGATCGGCTTTAACGATCTGCGCGGGAAGAGAAGCAGCACTACATTTTTATTTTTTTTCTTACAGACGTGCAGGGAAGAAAGTAAAAATTACATACATACATACATACTATCACGCCTGTTTCCCACAGGGGTAGGCAGAGACTATGGACCTCCACTTGCTACGATCTTGACAGACCTCTTTCGCTTCATCTACACTCATCAACCTCTTCATACATGCCCTTCGGTTACGTGTACTTCTTACCTCTCCCTATTTCAGAACGTCTGCAATCTGAACGCAGAACGTTCGCCGAGGTCGACCCTGTCCCGCTCTTCCTTTCACACTTACTTACTAAAGTAAAAATTGTATGGAAAAAAAGCAGAGCACACAAGAGGAGCCAAACTTTTGACCTTATCTCATCTTGTCCAATCCAGAGTCGATCTAAGGTACTTTTTGATACACTCGATACACCTAAACACGCCAGCGCGAAATTGGATTTCTTTGAAATACTTTCTAGAGACACAATGTGTATCGATGTATTTATATTGAAAGTAAATGCAGCTTCAGTAGAAACTTACTTACTCAAAATAAAATTGAATTTAACGCGTTACATATTAATGCCAAATTTAAGACATGTGTTTTAGAGTCCCTTACTCTAGGCAGAATAAGATTTTTCCATACAAACGTTGTCTATTTTTTAATTTGAAACTACGTGTCAGACGGCAATTTTCGTCATTGCAAAGAAATTGTATGGACATTTAACTAGTACATACACTTGAAAGAAAATCAAAATAAATCAAATAACTTGTGTGCCCATCTTCATTAAAATCGTTAAAAAAATGCGACCTATAGACGAGAACAGACAGACGGACAAAAGAATTTTTTTTTATGGTATGGCCAATCTCGAAATTGAGACGCTTCGCTCGTTCGGTCATTATTTATTACATACAAAAATTTGGTACATTAATTACGCACTGAATGTTAAAAACATTGGTCGCCGCCATTTGACGCGAATTGTGACCCGCCCCATCCGCATTTCAAAGATGTCCTGAAAGGCCGCTAACGCTCTTTACACCCCTGGTGTTGCAGTTCATGGACAGTGGTGATCACTTACCATCAGGTGAACCGCTTGTTCGTTTGCCGCCCTATAACATAAAAAGAAAAAAAAACGGTAGGTAGACAAACAAAATCAGCAGCAGACATTTTAATTTATGTCTCTTGAAGTAATATGTCAGCAAGTTTAATCTACAACAAGAATTCTTGATACTTTACAAAATTGAGTTCTAAATGTAAAAAAAAATACATTAGTTGCCGCCGTATGACGCGAGTTGTTGCCTCATCCGCATTTCAAGGTTATCGCAAACAGAAAGTAGACGAACAAAACCAGCACAGCAGACATTTTGAATAATGTCTCTTGGTTTAATCTGTCAGTTTCATCTACAACAAGAATTCTTAATACTTACAAAATGGAGCTCTGAATGTAAAAAAAATACATTGGTTACCGCAGTATGACGCGAGTTGTGGCCCGACCCATCCGCATTTCAAGAATGTCGCAAACAGAAAGTAGACGAACAAAACCAGCACAGCAGATATTTTGATTTATGTCTCTTGGTGTAACATGTCAGCAAGTTTCATCTACAACAAGAATTCTTGATACTTACAACATGAAGCTCTGAATGTAAAAAAAAACATTTGTCACCGCAGTATGACGCGAGTTGTGGCCCGCCCCATCCGCATTTCAAGGATGTCGCAAACTGTAAGTAGACGAACAAAACCAGCACAGCAGACATTTTGATTTATGTCTCTTGGTGTAATCTGTCAGCAAGTTTCGTCCGAATCGCGATCAATCTGTTACTCTACTGTCACACATTTATTTTGTTCTCTGTCCTACTTTTATTCCGCCCTCAATTAATGTTCATTCATCAAATGCTCTCTTTTATTTGATTTTTACATTTTTGACTTTTTGCTTGAATAAACTTATATCTTTACACTATGTAGAAAAAAATGGGGACAAATCAGTAATTTTCCCGTTGAATTTTCCCATTCTACAAATTCGGTCATCATTTTTATTAAATAGGTTTCTATTATTTTATTTATTTAAACTTTATTGAGCCAAAAGCTACAATAGGTAGACTTAATACAGCTACAATAGGTATTATCGTATTTCTAAGCCCTCAAATCAAACCGACGATAAATCAATTGCCTTTTAATGTTCGATAATTTATTTATTTAGTGAAAGAGTTTGTATATTTAGGATGTAAGTTTACAAAAGATGGCAAGCACGAGGGTGATGTGGAAAGAAGAGTGAATGCGGGTAACCAAGTGAATGGAGCGTTGCATTCCTTTATGACCAGCAGGAAGGTATCAGATAAGGCACGTCTTGCTGTTCATAAAGGAGTACTAATACCTACTTTAATGTACGGTAGTGAGAGTTGGGTATGGCAGAGAAAGCATGAAAGCAGAATAAATGCAGTTGAAATGCGAGCGCTGAGGAGTATGTGTGGTGTTACCTTGAAAGACCGAATAAGAAATGATGTTATAAGAGATCGGTGTGGAGTGAAAGAGGACGTAGTGACAAAAGTAGAACAAGGGATGTTAAGATGGTTTGGGCATTTAGAAAGGATGGATGAAAATAGATTAATAAAAAATATTTATAAGGTAAGTGTGAAAGGAAGAGCGGTACAGGGTCGACCTCGGCGAACGTTCTGCGATCAGATTTCAGACGTTCTGAAAAAGGGAGAGGTAAGAAGTACACGTAACCGAAGGGCATGTATGAAGAGGTTGATGAGTGTAGATGAAGCGAAAGAGGTCTGTCAAGATCGTAGCAAGTGGAGGTCCATAGTCTCTGCCTACCCCTGTGGGAAACAGGCGTGATAGTATGTATGTATGTATAATTTATTTATAATTGTAAAGAGGCGTAAATTGTTTATTATTACAGAACTATGATATTAGTGCCAAGTGCCATGTTCTATCAATTCATAAACTTATAGCATGAAATTTTTCACAAGTTTCACTACAACTTTGTTCGTGATCAATCTGTCTGCATCGTAAAATACAAAGTAGTCAACGACTAATAAGTTCAAATCAACGACAATGGCATACTCTTACTAGTAATGCCCCATTCTACTGCAGCAAACTGACCTCGTTTGCGGAGCTGATACTAACAAATACTTACGGGTAATTTTATACAAGTTTTTGAGTATTTGAGATTGATAAGATTTCTTCCTCGTGTCTAAAATTTATGCTTCTGTGATTATATGCCCAATAAATACTTTATAATTAAGTAAAAAATAGTGTGAATAGCTGAGACAGACGAGCTATGGCGCAATTTTTAAGCTAGAGAAAGCTTAGGTAACCATATGAAAATAAAGAAAACGTACTTAAATCTATTTACAAATTATTTTAATCAAAGAAAACTTGCCAGATAAAGTTGGATTATAGTGTAGCTAGCTTCTTATTATTAAATCAATTACGTTTGAAGACTAATAACATAAGCTATCCTTCTATTAACCTAATATTTTGTATCTCTACTACCTCTCTTTTATCCTATTTTCCGGCTCGTCCCAAATTCCCGCCCACGTTCAATTGTACATTCATCAATCTTCCTCCCTTGCTTATCATTTTGTTACTGACTTTCGGCTTTGACAAATTAAGTGGCTATTGTATCAGCGACTTAATTTAAAAATCAGGTCTTTCTTTTAGCCCCGTAAAATTAAATATGAAAAGCTGGATAGCTTTTCATATTTTGCTATCCGGCAAAGCGGGCGTACGAGTATGCATTATAGCGCTTACGCATGGCTACAATGAGCGTGGTTTACATTAGGATTAGTGACACATTTGTGCAAAACAAAAGAAAGTGACTATTATTAAGAGATATTACGAGTATAAATATCCTATGATAATAAATATATTCTAAATTTTGTCTATAATTTTGACAAAGTGGTATAAAATATCTAAAGTTATTTAATAACTTCTGAAGGAACCCGGCTTTCATCTTTATGTGGTCGTTATTAATAGCCCATACTACCCTAAAGTTCTTAGAGCGATCTTAAATATTTATCAATATTAACGAAATACTCACTTTGAAATAAAAACACAGAAAAGTTCAGGACTAATTCTAAACATAATAAGTTACGAAAACACGATTGCTTTAAATTTTCTCGATAGAAAAACATTGCGAAGTTGCCTCCAAATCACCTCAGAATTATACTAAAACAGAAAGTATTCAAGAAATACAATAATGTAACACTTGTAACACTTGTAACTTTGGATTATAATTGTATTAAACATAAGGCAGTCATCATATGTCTTACTTTTTAAATAACTCTTGAATATTCTTTGTAAAACGAATAAAACCTCAAAACCAGAACCAGCCTCATTGACCCACCGCGATTCCCGACGCCCCTCATGGCTCGCTGTCTCGTTTCGTCTAGAGTAAATTTGTGTGCGTGGAAGCGGGAGCAAAATTTAGATTACTGACATCAGGCGCCCTCTTAAGCAACACTAACATTCTTAAGCTGGCAATTAGACGTCCAGGTTTGCTGTTTAGTTTCAGAATTATAGCTTATACGCGCCGACTTCATAATATAATAAATCTGGATAAACTGTACGACTCGAATCAATTCCTAAGAAAATAGTATACAAAAGAAAATTATACATTACTACTTCTAAGAAACTAGGAGACAATCAAGGAAGGACGAAATAAACTATCGTACGGGATTTCTTGGACCGGTCACTTGGGCCTTAATAAATCAAAATTGAAGGGGGTTTGCGATAAAAAAAGGTTAAGACGCACTGCCTTAGGAGTTTCTCGTTCCGAACATCGAATGTGATATAGGGATTAGAAGTAATATATGTAACTATAGTACCATGTAGTCTAAGCAAATTATAAGCTTCTTTTTCTTACTTTAAGTTTTTATTAATAATATTTCTTTATTGACCGAGCGAGCGAAGCGTCTCAGTTTCGAGACTGGCCAAAAATGATTTTGTGTGTCTGTCTGTTCTTGCCTACGGGTCGCATTTTTCAACTGATTTTGACGAAAATTGGCACACAAGTTCTTGATTTATTGTTGTTGTTATTATTATTATTATTATTCTTTTTTATTTGTTTTTCTCCTCTGTTGAGAGGGTATACACCATATACGCGGGCCAAAGCCAAGCGCATAAGGAGAGCGGTTACGTTATGAGATACTGTAGGTAGAAGTGATCGTCGACGAGCTGAGGAACATTATTATTATTATTATTATTAAAATCTTTATTGACCAAAATGGTACAAAAGGTGAACTTAACGCTAATGCATTCTCTACCAGTCAACCTTTAGGAAAAACAGAAATTATTTAATGTTGTTGTCTCCTACTTTTTTTTAATATGTTGTCTTGTATTTGGGAAAATCAATTCTATTCTATTTATTTAATTTTTTTTATCGATTGAGATTTTTGATTCGGGGAGAAAAAGGGGGAAAAGAAGGGAACTTCGCTGTAGCGTTTATTGACGGAATTCAATCAAATTTGAGAGGCACACTAAGGATTTTATTTAACACAAGATGTTGCAAACAATATCCAAAATGGGGGGTTTCGGAAAGGAAACGCAGCCAGCGTTGCCGCATGTTCATAATCTATAGATTTCCAAATCAATAATTTAGACTAGGTTTTATGTTTAGGTTTAGTTTGTAGTTAATTCAATTTCAATTGTATTTATATATTTTTTCTTAATAAACTATGTAAAGGTATATCTAAAACTTAAAACTAATCTTAAATTAAAAACTTAGAGATCTCTACCTGACTAGCTATATATTTCAACCATTTTTTTTTATTTTTACACTTATTTGTTTGTTTGTTTGTAATAACTTTATTGTAAGTACCAAAAATTTAAGTATAAATGACAACATAATACGAAAGAGCATATATTCAAAGGCGGACTTATTCCGTATGACACTGATTACTTATACCTAGTCTAATTTAGAAGTTTATTTTTCCTAGCCTGATAATGTGTCCCATTGCTGGGCAAAGGCCTCTGTTTCCTTGTTCCACTGATGTCTATTAAAAGACCACTGATCTTTAAAGCAGCTAAATCATTTGAAATAAATCTTATTATTCAATTACTAATAACAAAAACAATATTTCTAAACACTTTAAAAATAGACATTTTCTATTACAAATTTCAAAAGTTATAAAAGACAATCAAATCTTTTAACGAATTTTTGACAAATAAAAATCGTATTTACATTTCATAATGAACAAAAATTTTAAATGCTATTACGCTTATCGAGTTATCTATTTGACATTCGTTATTCTTCGAATAAAAAGCGATATGAATATGAATCAACGTAATCTAGTTGCGCAAAATTAATCTAAATTGTATTCAACGTAGTGTCGCCAATCACTTGAGACTTTATTTTAAATTGAGTCCAAATTACAAGACTCACTTTAGAAACTAACTTTAAACTCCGGGTTAGCACAAGTATGTTTTTTTATGGACAAAAAATCATCGTTATCTAGTTGCGCAAAATTAATCTAAATTGTATTCAACGTAGTGTCGCCAATCACTTGAGACTTTATTTTAAATTGAGTCCAAATCACAAGACTCACTTTAGAAACTAACTTTAAACTCCGGGTTAGCACAAGTATGGTTTTTTATGGACAAAAAATCATCGTTATCTAGTTGCGCAAAATTAATCTAAATTGTATTCAACGTAGTGTCGCCAATCACTTGAGACTTTATTTTAAATTGAGTCCAAATTACAAGACTCACTTTAGAAATTAACTTTAAACTCCGGGTTAGCACAAGTATGGTTTTTTATGGACAAAAAATCATTGTTATCTAGTTGCGCAAAATTAATCAAAATTGTATTCCACGTAGTGTCGCTAATCACTTTGAGACTATTTTAAATTGAATCCAAATTACAAGACTCACTTTAGAAATTAACTTTTATCTCCGGGTTAGCACAAGTTTTAATAGACAAAAATCTACATGGAAGAAGTACCATTATATTGACGCAACAAGAAAAGTATTTTAAACGTTATTTAGAAATCAAATTCTAATGTTGAAAACTAAATCCTAATACGTTTTTTTGTTCTCGAGTTAACTTGGGTCAACCAACAACGATAGTTTCACGATCGATAAAATGTACTTTCGTGTATCATGTGTGTTTACCGACTGCAATAGCGTAGACGATTTGTTCGTTCGTTCGAATCTATAATTTAAAATATTTTTTATCAAGTTATGAATATGGAAACTTATCATAGATGATGACAAGCAGAAAAAGAGCGACGATCAAGTTGCTTCGTGGTGAAACTGCATAAAGACTCTAGTTCATTTTATTCATCATCATCATATCAGCCACAGAAAGTCCACTGCTGGACATAGGCCTCCCCCAAGGATTTCCAAAACGACCGATCGGAAGCGGCCTGCATCCAGCGTTTTCCTGCAACCTTGCTCAGGTCGTCTGACCACCTAGCAGGTGGGTGTCCTACGCTGCGCCTGCCGGTACGTGGTCGCCATTCGAGAACCTTTCTGCCCCATCGGCCATCGGTTCTTCGCGCTATGTGCCCCGCCCACTGCCACTTCAATGAGCTAATCCGCTGGGCTATGTCTGTGACCTTAGTTCTTCTACGAATCTCCTCATTTCTGATTCGATCACGTAAAGAAACACCTAGCATAGCCCTCTCCATAGCCCGCTGAGCGACCTTGAGCCTTCTTATAAGACCCATAGTAAGGGACCACGTTTCAGAGCCATAAGGTGGTAACACACATTGATTAAGCACTTTCGTCTTGAGGCACTGGGGTATTTTGGACGAGAAGACACTGCGTAACTTCCCGAACGCTGCCCAGCCGAGTCGGATTCGTCGAAAGACCTCTTCCTCGAAGCTGGAACTTCCTGCCTGGATCAATTGACCCAGGTAGATATACTGGTCTACAACTTCGAGGGTGGAGCTCCCAACAGAAACAGGTAAAGGCGTTACGTGCATATTCGACATGACCTTCGTCTTGTCAATGTTCATTTTCAGGCCGACCTGTTGGGAAACTCGATTTAGGTCTTCAAGCATCGTACTTAAGTCCTCCATCGATTCTGCCATGACAACGATATCGTCGGCAAATCGAAGGTGAGTGATATACTCGCCATTGATGTTAATGCCCAGTCCTTTCCATTCTAGAAGCTTGAAGGCATCTTCCAGAGCAGCGGTGAACAGTTTTGGAGATATGACATCTCCCTGTCTCACGCCTCTTTGCAATGGAATAGCCTTCGTACTGAGCTCCTGTACTCGGACCGACATAGTGGCTTTGTTGTATAAACACTTCAACACCTCGATATACCGATAGTCAATACGGCACCGCTGGAGAGACTGAAGCACGGCCCATGTTTCGATCGAATCGAAGGCTTTCTCATAGTCCACGAACCCCAAGCATAACGGCTGGTTATACTCCCTCGTCTTCTCTATAACCTGCCGCAGCGTATGGATGTGGTCCATGGTACTATAGCCTTTTCGGAACCCGGCTTGTTCGGGAGGTTGGAAGGCATCAAATCTGTTAGCGAGACGGTTCGTGATGACTCTCGAAAACAACTTATAGACATGACTCAGAAGTGTGATGGGCCTATAGTTCTTCAAGAGAGTGTTGTCACCCTTTTTGAAGAACAGAACCACCACACCCCCGTTCCACGCCTCTGGCGTCACTCCCTCGAGTAGAACGGAATTAAAGAGCCTTTGAAGGACTTTCAGTACCGGCGTTCCGCCCGCTTTCAAAAGCTCTGCTGTGATTCCGTCCTCGCCCGGCGCCTTGTTGTTTTTAAGCTGTTTGAGAGCCATCCTAATCTCGTACAGACTGATGTCCGGGATATCTTCGGTATGGTGTCATTTTATTACTCCACCCTAAATGAATGGCCGATGGGTTTACTCTAGATTCCAAGCTTACTAGTTAAGTAAGTCTTACAGAACTTAGTCTCAAAAATTCAAGTCTCGAGTTTTAAATTACAACACTAACTCCAAGCGATCGTCAGTTAAAACATATAATGAAGAAAATGTCCAAGCAAAAGGTTATTTATTCCATAAATATGGGCTTTGATTTAAATGGTAATTCTGTTAAATCTTAATTTACATAAGCATCAGCCTAGGTTTTCGTTTTATTTACATCTAAGAAGCGAAAAGCGGATAAGTCGAGGCAAAAAGTTCTTTTATAAAACCCCATTTTTTAATAATATTAAAAAATGGGGCACTACTCTTTTCAGCCAGGAAATCTTTGTAATTCCACAAAAAAGAGACACATGTGTGTGAAGGAAGCCTGTTTGAATAAAAGAAACATGTCAGGTACAAGTTAGGTCTCCCGGTATACGCTCACATGACATTGGAATATCAAATGGTTCGAGCCTGCTCGTAATAAATTCACAAAGAGAATGTATTCTAAAAGTGAACATTTTGATTATTTTAAATGTGTTTTACACTCGTACATTTTATCTAATAATACAAGTAGGTATATTAAAGTAAATGTTTGGATTCCAAATAGCACTCTCTTTTTTATATTTGTTACATAAAAGTGCATGCTGTCTGTAAACTACAATAATCAAAATAAGATTGTCGAATGTACTCGTAGTAAGTAGAAAGATACAATAGATTAAATAAATTGCACCGCTTTAATATAAAAAAATGGAAACGGGATTAACAAAAACACTCCATTTTCGAAAATAAAAAAAGATAGAACTGGCAATATAAATCGAGCGATCATCTGACAATTTAACTTGAACAAGTTATTCAAAGACGCATATGGATAGTCTATTACATCCAGTCAGGTCAGCAGATGTTACGTCTAAATCGTCTAAATAGTGTCAGCGAGCAGAGTGATCTACCAAGCTATTACGGTTATTGTCCTGCGTCCGTATGCTACTGCAATTGCTGCATATTGCAGTTCTGCTTCTCCAAGCACAAAATATTAACCCTGCAAAGATAAAGCAACGTTTAAACTGATTTTGCGTTACCATGTGGCACAAACAGGACTTTTGAGTGAAACCAAATGGCGCGACTCATTTTACACGAATTAACACGTTTTTTTGCTAGGACAAATAAAAAAAAACTCGAACGCTATCTAGTAATGAGTTGCGGAACTACCGATACGACTTGAGAGCTCTGACTTTCAAGCGTTAACCCCCAATAACTTTTAAACGGCTGAACAGATTTTCATCAAACATAGCTAAGAACCACCGCAAGGGAAATTTCTTTTACGTAAAAAAAAAAACTTAATCGAAATCAGTTCATCCATTCGAGATCTACGATGGCATAGACAGACATTAGCGTCGAACTTATAACACCCCTCTTTTTTGTCGGGGGTTAAAAAATTACGCTCGATTGCCTGGATGCTTACAAAGTTATTAAGGACGATAATTGTTCTACCCGTCCATATAACGCATGCTAAATATATATGGTGGTAGTACACATGTACATAATTATGTCAAAACTAAAACAACCTCGAAGTTGAAAATGTCAACCGTGTGATGCATTATTACATGATGTATTAATTAATGACGTATCACTTAATTTTCTTTCTTATAACACTATGACGTCTTTATCTCTAGCGGAATTATCAGGGCCTAGGGCCGTAATACCAAACGGGCCACTCTTAGCGTACTGTAGTCGTAAAGGTGGAAAAGGTAAGCTGCATGGCATTTTGACATGATTCTGATTTTCGCCCATTCCCTCGATCACCTTTTACGATCGGCGTAGGAAGAGAAACATCTGGTATATTCTACCGATTTTCTTTTCTTCCAGACCAGCATTAAAGAAATATGGTCAAATTTAAAGGCATGCCCGCAGGGCCCTCTGTACACAGAGGTTGCATTCTATGTTACCAAAATACTGTGTAGCTATAAGTACTAACACTAGTTTTAAGTTACTGTAATACTAACAAATCATGGATCATGGTTATCCGAATAAAAACAATTGAATTGAATTGAATTAATTTATAAATTTATTAGAGTGCTTATACGAACCAGCTTTATTGCAGTTATCTTACTGATTTGTCTTTTTACTGATTACTCTAGTCTTGCGGCCTTAGCACGGGAATTTAAACCAAAGATCAATACATATACAACGTGGAAGGGACATACCCGTAATAAATCGAACCACGGTATATACTAGATCATTATAGTATAATAAAATTAAAATAACAGCCAAATAACAAAAAAAAAATTTTGGCCATTCAAAAGTGTGGGGCCGCCCGAGCGTTTTGTATGGGAATGTAAAATTTTTTTTGTTCTTTCGACTGTTATTTTAATTTCATCTTACTTAAGTGATCTAGTATAGCCCGTGGTTCGATTTATTACGGGTATGTCCCTTCCACGTTGTATAACAAAACAACAAACTTCTCCCTTTTCCCCCCCTCCACTACCCCTTTTGGATTTTTTACAGCATCTTGTTTAGCCCCTAGTGGGCCTCCCAAATTTGATTGAAATCCGTCGATAAATAACGCTATTTTTCCAACCAAAAAACGCGATCAACCTAAAAAAAATTCAATGAACTTGTATGCCCATTTTTGTCAAAATTGGTTAAAAAGGGACCTATAGGCGAGAACAGACAGACAGACAAAAACATTTTGGCCAATTTTGATACTGAGATGCTTTGCTCACTCGGTCAAAATAAAAGGTCTGGCTTGAGCTTGGCGCGGGTCCCTCTTAAAGGTTTGTATACTTAGACATGTCATAATTTAGGTACATTGGTACATACTAAATTTACAAATTGACATTATTTTCAATTTCGTAATTCTTATAATGTAATCTCTGTCCATCTATATAACTAATTTAAAGTTTGTAGTTTGTTAGTTGACGTCTTTGGAGAAAACGTGCAGTGCAGTTTGTTGCCGCTTCTTCTGCACTTGCGCCTAGGAAGCGGCGTAAACTTAGCTGTAAGGCGAAGATATAGGCAAATGGCCTTGAAGTGTGAAATAAATTGTTAATCTGTAAACATGGTGATAATTTCCATATTTCTCTACGTCATGCACTAGATAGCCCTTTAAATTATTTTATGAACTGCCGTTAAAACTATTATTGGTGATCCGTCTAGCTTTAAAACTTGCCGTCGCCACTTTTGGCGGAGGCAAGTTTTAAAGCTAGACGGACTAATGTAAATACTTTCAACGGTGGTTCATAAAATAATTTAAAGGGCTATCTAGTGCATGACGAAGAGCAATATGGAAATTATCTCCATATTTACGAGTTAATAATTTATTTCAAATGAGGGCGCCACTTCAAGGTCATTTGCCTATACCTCCACCTTAAAGGTTTGTATACTTAGACATGTCATAATTTAGGTACATTGGTACATACTAAATTTACAAATTGACATTATTTTCAATTTCGTAATTCTTATAATTCAATTTAATTATGACATAATAAACAATGTAATCTCTGTCCATCTATATAACTAATTTTAAGTTTTTAGTTTGTTAGTTGACGTCTTTGGAGAAAACGTGCAGTGCAGTTTGTTGCCGCTTCTTCTGCACTTGCGCCTAGGAAGCGGCGTAAACTTAGCTTTAAGTAACGATTTGACGTCAACATTTGTGCAAAACAAAAAAAAGTGACTATTATTATGAGATATTATAAATATCCTATGATAATATAATAAAGATATTTTAAATTGAATTGAATTGAATCTATACTTATATTATAAAGCGGAAGAGTTTGTTTGTTTGTTTGTACGCGCTAATCTCGGGAACTAATGCTCCGATTTGAAAAATTCTTTTTTTGTTGGGTAGTCCATTTATAGAGGAAGGCTTTAGGCTATATAACATTACGTTCCGACAACCACGCGAACGAAGTCGCGGGCACAGCTAGTTGAATCAATAAATGGAAACGCAGTAAATGAGTCGTTCCACGCAAGCAGTTTTTAAAAAGTGTTTCTGTCTGTCTGCTGTTTGTTTGTTTTGTTTTTGTTTATGTAAGTAGCCAACGCTGATTTTTTAAGCTGCCTAAAGGCATCTGACATATAGCTTGACGACTGCCATGTAATGACAGCCGGGACCAACGGCTTTTACGTGCCTTCCAAAGCACGGAGGAGCTCGAGAAATTTTTGTACCACTTGTGGTCACCTATCTAAGTACGGGCCACGCCCGGGGTTGCTTAACTTGTGAAAACGCTAGCAATGCGTACTCCCACCGGGCCACCGAGCTCCTCTGTCTGCTAAGAAGATATGATAATTTAAACACGTGTTTTGTGAAACATTGACGTTAGTTAGATTCTCACAGACGGACAGCCCGTGCCTAAATCGCTCAGTCACCACAACCTGAAGTAAATCTGTGGCCGAGTTGCAATTCCAAGTATGAGTGGACTCTACATGTATACCGTGTATATTTTTACCCGACTACATTAAATACAATTGTTTACTTTTTTTAAAAAGAAATAGGTACTTACTACTACAATAAATCTTAACATAAGATGGATTCCATTTTCTTAAAAAAGAAGTATATTATACATTTCGTAATGTCTTTAACTTTTTAGATGTCTAGACTCTTCGTGTCATTAGGCAAAAGGACACACGAGTACATACACTGAGATACATATCAAGATCTAACTAAAGAGAAAAAAAAATGCTGACAAATTCATTTAAGTATGATAATCTGATGGACATTATACTCGTATGTCGAATGTCAACTGTTTTTGTTTAACTTCTTCAAATAGTTGCAGAATATACGAACCTAATTCGTACATACAAACTTTTATGTAAATGGGTCCGATTGAACACATATAATGCTTTTTCCCAAATAGTAAAAAAATCGTGGACACTGACTGTTGTATTCATAGTGTGACCCCGCGGGTTCAAGCCGGCGTGATGAGTGGCCGCAGTGGTTTGTGGTTTATAGAGCATGTTTAATCCATGATACTGCCTTATGTAGGTATACGTACCTCTACAACGTGAAGTGCCTAAGTCACATATGGCAAAATACGATAAAATGTTGTTTTTATACAGTCAGCTGATGAAAAGTGTAGGAATTAAGTTATTATACAGGTTTAACAAAATATTCTTCTTTGCTGATCTGGGAGAAAAGAAAAAACATAGAATGTACCAGCTGCTTCTCTACCCGTGCAGATCGTAAAAGCCGATTGAGGGAATGGGCGAGAATCTGAATCATATGAATAGGCGATGCGGTTAGCAACCCATCACTATTATGATTTCCCTTTTCCACATTCATGCCCAACATTACGCTAAAAGTGGCCTGGGCTTTACCGCCCTTGGCTCTGTCTACCCAGTTAGGGATAAAGACGTGATAGTGTATCTGTATCTGTAACAAAATATACTTGGGTGAAAATCAATCCATGATACTAAACAACTTTCCCCAAGGAGCATATGTCGAAATATAAAAATAATTTTTGGCCTCCCATTTAACGTGACCGGTCATCTGATCCGAGTTTGTATGAAAAACAATTTTTTTTTAATATTTCGATATATCTTCCTTGGGGAAGTTGTTCAGTAGCATGTGCCTTTTGACTCATTTGTAAAATTTTCTTTTAGCTGTGACGTAAAAACATAAAATCTTTGAAATCACGACAATCTAATCAAATGTACCTACATAGATTTCTAAATAGAAATGAACACAACTTGCTGAAGAATTTGTCTCAAGTTATCTTTGAATAAGATGTTAACTTTAGTGCGCATATATTTTTTACAACAAAGAAAATGCGACGTATTGTAGCTGAAATGCGAAGGAGCCGCGTATCATCTCACATGTAACAAAGTCGTATTTCCTTTCCTTTCAGTGAAGGCTTTTAACGTCTTACTTTGATGAATTAAAAGACTTATCTTGAAATCCTCGAAATATATTAGAAAATACAAATTAGTTAGGGGTCTGGTTGCTATATTGTTAGATTCTCGTATATCAGGGTTATTTACCAGCATCATAAGCAAATACTCGAAAAAAAAGCTTAGATATATATTGGGGTTATATATGATTTAAAATATGCTCCCCTTGAATTAGCCTATATTTTTGTGCCTGTAGCTTTTGAGACCACGGGTGCTTGGGGGACTGAGGCTCAGACATTTATTCGGAAGCTGGTCCAACGCGTCTATGAAAAGACGAAGGATAATCGCTCCGTGTCGTTTCTCGCTCAAAGGATTTCTGTCGCTATACAACGCGGAAATGCTGCTAGCATTATGGGAACCTTTGGGCCAGGGACGATTCGGGGCAGATTATTAGATTGACTATTTTGACGAAGCATGTTGCGGATATTTATTTGTAAATAGGTAAGTACAACTTTTGACGAAACATGTTGCTGATTTATTTTTGTATGTAACTATTAATTTTATGGGTTTAATAAATTAAAATGACATTTAAAACTCTCATTTTTCATTATTATTTAACAAATTGTACTTTTATCACCATTACCCTGTTAGTACACTTGTGAAAAAGGCACCATCATTTACATCTTAGATTTAGTCTTTGATTATCGAACTACTTTAAGCACAAGAGGAAGAAACGATTTCTCAAAAATCTAAATTGCCAACATTTTCCGCCCCGTAATAAACAAGAAACATTTCGTTATATTTACTTGGCTCCCGACTCAAATAAAAGTGCGTAATTGGGTTTGTTCTACTCAAATGGCCAGCTCTGGCCGACTGCGTCATTAGGCGTTACTCTTACATTTTATTGAACCCGGCTCCTAATTTGCTGGCCGTATAAGGAGAAATTGGCATTGTTTGAACTAATTCTTCATACGCCCGACAATGGATTTGCTGATAAAAGCGATTCGTTTTAGTCAGATCTTTGTAGTTTTTGTTCCAGTTGCACGCCTATAGTTCGATTGCTTATTAGTCGAGGTACAACGGTTCTATTGGAAGCAATGTAATAAAAATTTTATTCCCGCGTTTCGGAGTTTCAGATTTTGTTACTGAATAGCCTAAAATGTATCGAGGCCATTTTATTTTCTTGCTATCGCTATTAAGCCTCAATTTGAAAGGTATAGAACTATAGACCTTTCGATAGTCTAAAGTTGATAGGTAATAGACATTTGAAATTAAGGCTATTAAGTTCCTTACATAATCAAAAATCAAACAATATAGTACGTGTCGAGTAATTAGTTAATTATTACAAAATATTTTCAACGATAGCTAGGTTTAAGTACGTAGAGTACTTTATAGGTTAGTACATGCAGCATTTGTCAAATCACATACAAGCATTTCAAGTAATCAATCAGGAATGAGACGTCGACGATTAGTGTCAAAGGCAACAATAGCACTTTACTTGGATTCTGGTGAAAATTTAGCGGTAGATAGTCAAACAAATATGTACCTAATGTTAAATGTTTTTGGTTGTTTATTAGATTTGCCAAAGCAACTTTTACTTTGTGGTATAAGCCAGCTTTTGTATAATTTTAGTTTTATGTTCTATTTTAAGAATGTTTAATCTATGCAATAAATAATAGTAGGTTATGCGTAAAGGTAATATTTTAAGGCGTTACCTAAGAGTACTTTAAATTCAGAGCGAAACGAAAGATTCCACAGTAGAATTCTACGGTTGAATCCTGAGTGAACCGAGGGTTTCATGTACTTATATCGCCCAAGGTAAAAATATTACCGTACATCAAGTACCACATACCACATTCTATATTTTTTCTCTATCTATGAGAAAAAATTGCAAATATATACCTATAAACAAAAGTAGAACACCTTTATCTAATCACTTTAACAAGCAGTTAGTTATCATTATATTTTAGTGTCGTTTTCACTTAAGAGATACTAAGAAAACATTTTTTGAGAACCACTATTTCTTATACATTTCAAAGTCATGAGAATAGTTTTGTATTTTTTTATTTATTTAATTCTGCATTTACCAGACTGTTAGGCAAAAGAGCAAGATAGAGAGGAATGGAGAGCTGAGAGGGAGGCCTTTGCCCAACAATGGGATCTAGTCGGCTCTAAATAAATAAATAAATAATAATAATTCTGCATTTATTTATGTTTCTATATGTAAACTTATATTACAATACTTATTCACTATTGGCTTTATCAAGAAACTATTCACATTTAAATAAAATATAAACAACTAGCTGTGCCCGCGACTTCGTTCGCGTGGTGGTCGGAACGTAATGTTATATAGCCTAAAGCCTTCCTCTATACATGGACTACCCAACAAAAAAATAATTTTTCAAATCGGACCATTAGTTCCTGAGATTAGCGCGTTTAAACAAACAAACAAACAAACTCTTCCGCTTTATAATATTAGTATAGATGTAAAATTACCTAAAACTTCCATAATCATCATCATATATTCATGACAACCTCCGTGGTGTAATAGTCAACACGCTAGTCTGCCAATCTGGAGGTTCTAGGTTTGGTGCCCAGCCGGGGCAAGTTGGAAAATGGCCTTTTTAAATTGTCATGGGTCTTGGGTGTTTATCTATATAACGTCTAACAAAATATACTGAAAGTATTTTAAGGGTGAATTCAGTCCATGATACTGAACAACTTTCCCAATGGAACATATATCAAAATATGAAAAATATTTTTTTGCTTTCCATAGAAACTCTGATCAGCCTGATCGGTCAATTTGTATGGGAGGCTAAAAATTATTTTTTATATTTCGATATATGTTCCTTGGGAAAAGTTGTTTAGTTTCATGAACTAAATTCACTTATTTATTTATTATAAAATGTAGTATCGTTGAGTTAGTATCCTATAACACAAGTTGAAAAAAAAGCTTACTTTGGGGCTAGCTCAATCAGTGTGATTTGTCCTTATAAAGATAAATAAATAAATAAAAAATCATCATCATGTATTTTTTAGTCTCCACTGCAGGAGCACGACCCTCTCTGTACTGCCAGAGTCATATATTAGCCAGAGCAGTCAGAGGATTTGGCCTACACTCTCCACGCTGGCTAGACGGGTTGGAGAGGTCTCATTGATGTTTTAGCTTGTGTTCCCTAAGTCGCCTTCTGCGCCATCCACGGGAAGACTTGGAGTGGTACTATTCTACTCTGCCGGGACCAATACGGCTTCCATTAAATCAAAGACAATAATTGCACGGTTTTAATTAAATTTTTTTAATTCTGACTTACATTCATCCATGTAAAAAGTATTGTAGGTATTTCAAATTAAAACAATGACGACCCCTGTTTCAATATTTAATTGTTTTAAAACTAATTTTTTTTTTGCTGGACTGCTAAGATTATTTTGAAATCTATGTTTTTAATACCATGAGATTATCTTTTTCACTTTTTAGTCCCACGAGAATTACCAGTGAGTGACTTTAGTCTCAAATATTTTGGTATGAAAAGATCATGACAACATTTTCGAATAGATGACGTGAACAATATGAAACAAACAAACGTACAAACGCAACAATTTTAGGTAAATTAAGGCCAAAAATATTATAAGGTTTAACACAGAGGTTTAAATAATAGTAATTAACCATTACTTCTTACACATTTACTGTACACATTTTTTAATATTATTTGTATCTGTGTTTTTGGGGCATTAAAGTGTTACTTACTTACTTACTCATTTACTTACTTACCAGGAAGATTATTGATGATATATGTACATTTGGTTGACTACCAATTGCTGTTTTCAACCAGAATCCCAGCAAAGTGCTGTCGTTGCCTTCGATACAGTTGATTAATCGTCGACGTCTCAATCCTGATTGATTACTTAAAATTCTTGTTTGTAATTTGACAAATGCTCCCTGTATGTTATAAAGTGCTTTACGTACTCAAACATATTTAAACATTCCTAGGTAGATTAATAAATATGTTTGTATCTTTGGTTGACTACCAATTGCTAAGTTTTCAGACAGAATTCCAGCAAAGTTTCAAGATTGATCGTCGACGTCTCGTCCGTCCCTGATTGATTAATGATTACTTGAAATGCTTGTTTGTGAATTGACAAATGCTGCGTGTAGTTATAAGGTAATATTATACATAATATATGTATCAGTATGTACTAACTGCCTATTCTCTCGATCGGCTTTTACGATCTGCACAAAAAAAGAAAGCATCTAGTAGGTACATTAAACATGTGTTTTAATTTATTTCACACCTTATCTTTCATACTAGTCTGGAAGTTTTCTTCCAGACTGTACATGACAATATGTAAATTTTACATATTGTCATGTATATAATAAAATAACAATACAAAAGTCACGCGTAATTTGGATTTGCAATACTTAAAGAAAAAAAGGTTTTTGTGTGTTTTACTTGCAAAAGTTATCGTCGTCTTCGACATATTATATACGTTATACTTGATTAATTGTCGGCGTCTCGTTGCTGATGGATTACGTTGTAATCTTGTTTGTAACTTGATTGATGCTGCGTATGGGTATTGTATGTATCACTTCAACAAATAACAAAAGTTTTCAATTCCAAATTCAATTCAAAATTCAAAGTGACACGTAATTGAAATTCTGGTTAAAAATGACATTTTGTTTTTTACGGAAAATATCTCCACGTAGTGACAAAAATACAGAAGGGGATTTTAAGATGGTTTGGGCATGTAGAAAGGATGGACGAAAAGAGATTAACAAAAAATATTTATAAGGCAAGTGTGAAAGAAAGAGCGGGACAGGGTTTACCTCGGCGAACTTTCTACGATCAGATTGCAGACGTTCTGAAAAAAGGAGCGATAAGAAGTGCCCGTAACCGAAGGGCATGTATGAAGAGGTTGATGAGTGTAGATGAAGCGAAAGAGGTTCATAGTCTCTGCCTACCCCTGTGGTTAACAGGCGTGATTAGTATGTATGTTATGTATGTAATATCTCCACATAATGAGCAATCATATCGCTTTAAAATCGGGTACTAAAGTTAACAAAAAAAAAACTTAAAAAGCATAAAGCTGCACCGGTTTGGACATACTTGATTAATTATCGCCGTCTCGTCGCTGATTGATTGCGATGTAATCTTAATTGTGGCTTGACTGATGCTGGGTATTGTATCACTTTACGGCTAAGAAACCTTAGAGAAACATTCTTAGTTAAAGCAGCTTGTAGTGTTTATAAATTCAATAATAAACTTTTGTTTTAATAGCACTATTTGATTCAAAAGTTTCAATATAATTTCCTTAGATAAAATATTTCTTACTTAAACAATCCGCTAGTTTCCAACAAGTCAAATCAGACACTTTTGTCTTAACGTCAAAACAAACATTTCCTATGAGATTTATATGAAATATCGGACTGTGACGTCATAGTTTCTTGGAGTCAAATAGCGATCTTTATAACCGTTTTTCTACATTAATAAATCTAAAATCACGTTCAAAGTGGATGTGATCAATGACAAGTGACATTATGTTTTGACGTTTTGTTCTCTTAACAGTATCAAATAATTTATTTTTGACTCAGGAAACTATCCAATTGGCATACATAATCCGCTAGATGACAACAAGTCAAATCGGATACTTTTTCTTAACGTCAAAAACAAACATTGTCTATGAGGTTAGAATGAAAATCAGAACCGAGACGTCATAGTTTTGTGGAGTAAAATAGCGCTCTCAATATCAGTTTTTCTGCATTAATAAATCTAAAATCATGTTGAAAATGGATATGATCAATAGCAAGTAACACTATTTTGTGACATCTTATTTTCCTAACAGTACCAAATAATTTATTTTTGACCCAGTTATCTACCCAATTGTTTGCATAAAGCTTTAAATATAAACGAAACATTATTTGATATAAAACAACTGTACATAATAAAAATCTTAATAAACTTAAAATCTAAACTAAAATCTAAATTAAAAATCTAAATTTTTTTATATGACATGGTGCCAAGAACACTGGCTGCATTCCCGCGCTGAATGGCAACTGAAATGCTCTGCGCGAGATATGAGCCAGGCCTTTTATTACCATGCCAAGTGAAATACGATAATGCTGCAAGTTTATAATAAAATAAACTTTATAATCTTCTTTCTTGCTATAAATTGCTATTTTTTAGGAAAGACCCGTCGCCATCTTCGGCACACTTGATTAATTGTCGTCTAAGATTGTCGTCGTCTCGTCGCTGATTGATTACGTTGTAATCTTGTTTGTGACTTGACTGATGCTGGTTATTGTATCAACAGAGACTACATTTCATTTTTTCCTTTTTTTACAATCTTATCAGTCCACTGCTGGGCTTAAACGGAGAATACTTGGGAACGGAGGATACTTTTTTAATATGCGCATTAATCAAATCAAATAATTTATTACAGGCAACGTAATATTAAAGGCCCATATAATAAATACCTTATAGACTAGCATTTATATATAATTCAACATCATCATTCGCAGCCTTGAACCTCCCACTGCTAGGAATACACCTCTCTCAATGAATGCCATTTACCACAGTTCTGAACTCCTGAGCTACTCTCCTTTACGTTCGACCCGCGCACTTTCTAATGTCTAAATAAGTCAGTGTATTTTAAATTTTGATTGTTTTAAAATGTCAGTTAATACTAAAAATTGCATTGGTTTATTAAAAATTGTCAAATCCTTGCATATAGAGTTAAACCCAGACTTGTGGAGTAATTTAATATAATTGTGCTTGATAAAAAGGTTAAAAAATCTCAACATTGTTAGATGATACAGCAATTTTTCTAGCAGAAGTAGGTCTGTATGAATTTATTCCTTTGCCCCTAACGCCCATGTCACATGCTATTAAGGCGTTTTTACACGTATGTAGTTATAGACAAAGGTTCCGGGAGGGACCCATTCGCTCTCGAGATAAGCATGTTTATTTCGGGATCGTGGTTAGGGTCTTTGTGTCTTTGCCGTTTTATGTAATCCGGTTTTAGGATTGCAGTTTGTGTATATTTTTTTATTATTGAGCTGTTTTTTCTTGTCATTCTTTTCATGAGACTTTACTGATATACAAGTTTATTTACCAGGCTAATTAAAAAACTCTCGACTTTCATGAGTTCCACCCTAATAACTGTTGAACGGCTGAATCGATTTTCATCAATAATAACTAAAGACCATCTCGACAGACGAGGCTTTCGATTAAAAAAACCGCGGAAATCGGATTATTCGTATAGGAGATACGATGCCACATATAGACACACAGACACACAGTCACTTTAAACTCATAACACCCCTCTTTTTATTAAATTGTTTCAGTAATAGTTTTAGGACACAAATACTTATATGTTCTAAAATATATTGAAACTATTATAACACCATACTTAAGCCTGATTCTGATCTTTTCTCGAGAAACATTGAACAGTTTTAAAATATTTGCTTAGATTATAATAGAAACTAAGTACTGTATGAGAGATTGTTAGGGTTCCGTAGCCAAATGGCAAAGAACGGAACCCTTATAGATTCGTCATGTCTGTCTGCCGTATGTCACAGCCACTTTTTTCCGAAACTATAAGAACTATACTGGTGGAACTTGGTAAGTAGATGTATTCTTTGAACCGCATAGGGAACGGGGGTTCCCCATACTTAGAACTGAAACTCAAAATGTTTTTTTTGATCGTACCCATATGATATCCCATATCTATGGATAGGTCTTCAGAAATGATATTGAGGTTTCTAATATAATTTTTTTCTAAACTGATTAGTTTGCGCGAGAGACACTTCCAAAGTGGTTTACCACTTGTTAAATATATAAAGCTAAAATAAATATATGATGTACATTACCATGCAAACTTCCACCGAAAATTGGTTTGAACGAGATCTAGTAAGTAGTTTTTTTAATACGTCATAAATCGTAAAATGTTACTTGCTGCTACGGAAAAAAAATTTCGTCTTTTTGCATAAAAACCTGCCGGGCGGGGAATTAGAAATTTTGTTTCGAGATCACTGCATTGGTTATTAGGTCACTGTATTGGTTAGATATGGGCAAATTTGCTCATATTGACGGTATACTCCTTACTATGCGTCTCTTTCCACACAATGACACCGACAAGAGCTTGGCTCTTAAATGTAGACACACACACACATGCTCCTTACTATTGTAAGCGAGAATCAGTCATGCATCAAGTTAGCTATTACGTAGAATAGTTGCAGTCAATTTTGCTATTTTTTTTACCAGTGTGGTTCTGGGTTAGCATAGGACCACTCCATCTCTTCCTGTGGATGTCGTAAGAGGCGACTAAAGGACTAAGCACAAACATCTCGTGCTATAATTGCATTCCCAAGTAGGGTTAGCGTCGGGCGGCGGCCGGTTGTACAACTTTTCGCACAAATACATTCCCAAAGAGGGTTGACGTCAGGCAAACGGCCGGTTGTAAAACTATAGCCAAATCATTGAAAATGTTCCGGCTATTTCTTCTCAATTTTACAAGGTCTTTGGGATCCTTGGGTGACCATTGACATGCATATTATATTTGGAGAAGAAAAAACGGGAAAGCGCACCCCGGGCTTCGAAGCAGCACAGCTGAGGATGCAACCGG
Source organism: Acrobasis repandana (assembly GCA_963576875.1). Classification (NCBI taxonomy): domain Eukaryota; kingdom Metazoa; phylum Arthropoda; class Insecta; order Lepidoptera; family Pyralidae; genus Acrobasis; species Acrobasis repandana. The sequence continues at coordinate 8,727,057 of OY756222.1, forward strand.
GAATGCGCTTAGACGAAGAAGAAGAAAAAGTTGCAGTCTATTTTGTAAGAACCTACATAAATACCTTTGTGCCAAGTTAGAATTGTCTACTTGCTTGCTGAGCTTATCAAAATTAGCTAAGTTGTAGTTGCTCTTGTAACAAACCTCCAAACTTTCGCACCTCATTAATATTGACGATTGGTTAGTATTCCAGGAATGTATCTACAACAAATTTAATCATGAATAAATGCTAACTAGTGGTAGCTAACAAAAAATTAGTGGTAATAACGCTTTATATATGTTCTTGACTACATATTAGTCAAAACCGCATTAAAATTGGCCCATTAGTTTCCAAGGTTTTCGCGTTTAGACTGATAGACAGATAAACGCGCTGGGGGACTTAATTTTATACATATACTTAATAAGTATGGATAAATCACTTTTATTTTATGAAATGTAAACAAATAAAAGTACAATAAATTGGCCACCAAAGGACAGGAATTTTGGGGCCAACAGTGTAATAAAAAGACATCTGAGAATGGTTCTTTGTAAAAATTAAAGTATACTGAGTAGTGAGTTATGTCATTGTTTAGGTACACCTGTATATCAAGTAAAGCAGATGCTACATTATTGGTACAAACAAAGTAATTCTCCGTAAATATGTTTACTTTTTTGGTAGAACATTTTCTTTGACATTTGAAGACATCTGCCACGGATCAGCTGAACATCTTACAAATTGGGAATCAGGCTTGTCACATGCTTGTCACTTACTCAGTCTGACTGTCAGTATCCACGTACCGTTTCAGCAATGTTACTTCATTTGTGGTAAAATATTCACCTTATTTCATTTATTTTATGAGTTCAAATAGACAGATTTCACATTGTGACGATATCCGTTGGCTGTATCATTTGCAAATCATTTTATATTTCATTAAGATATTTTGTACACACATATATAAATAAACATATGTTAACCAAACTATGTATCACTACTATGTCATAGAATTCTAGATACAGAAAGCTGGCCATAGAAACTCCAATGAATTATTTTTTCGAATTTCAAAACCAATACTTTTTGGTATTTCTAAATTTAACTTTTATACTTTAAGATTTTGTTTTTGTTTATATTTTATATTAGCCAAAAGACCGTGAAGCTAAAACAAATTGAAAGTAAATTTTCATAATTACGTATTAACAAACAGCCGACGGCGCAACACCATATTTCTCCCGCAAAATTTACCCGAGTTGTGATGGGTTTCCTTCCTGGTAATGTTAATTAGGGCGTAATTAAAAAGTGACAGGTAATATCTATACTGAAAAGTCTTTTAAATAAATTTACTTACTAAAAATTGTTTAAGGAATTCTGCTAACTTTCCATAAATAATGAACCTAGCTTTATCGCAGTCCGAAAAAAATGGTTCATTATTCATAAAACAGTGACAACTGACGTACTATTTTTTCTATGAGAAAATTTATATTCTTTTATTGTTCTGTGTGATGAAATTAAATTTATTTTGACCTACTATACTCATTTGTTTACACTAGTTGTTGATAAGTTTAGTTAGCGCTGTGAAGTACCTTTTTGTTGGGTTTGCAGTGAGAAGAGCCGTTGATTTTTTATAGCCATTTCGTGGTAAAAGAATCAGCCAATCTGCGTTACCGAATAGACTGTCCTCGTAGATTGCCCAGGGTGCGCCGGACGTACAGGGGGGCTCAGTACGTCGCTCGGAGAGGCTCCTTTCATGCACATCAATGAAGCACTGGTCAAGTTTATTTGTAAATATATTCTTTTTTTTTTACTTTAATGTGACACAAACAGTCATTAAAATATTCTTTTTCTTCGTCTAACTTTCAACGTTCCCGGTTGCATCCTCAGCTGTGCTGCTTCGAAGCCCGGAGGGCGTTTTCCCGCTTTTTCTTTTCCAAATATAACATGCATGTCAATGGTCACCCAGGGATGCCTAAGACCTTTCAAAATGGAGAAGAAATAGCCGGAACAGTTTATATGATTTGGCTATAGTTTTATGACCGGCCGAAGAAGTAAGTAAAATCAAATAATGAATTACTTAAATATCGTTAAATAGAAAAAAAAAATTGAAATAGATAATCTAATATATTAATAGATAATTATACTTATATGTGAAATTACTAATACAACAATATTAAGAAAAATAGTTTACTGTTTATTATCTTTTAAAACAATTTCAGGAACAATGATTTCTTAAACCCCAATAAGGAGGAACATAATTCTTTGCTATAAGAGTTGAGTGAACGAGGGAAAAAAGTATTATTAGTGCATTTTTTTTTTCAAAGTGAGGATGTGCAAACAAAGGCTATCTAGGCCGTGAAAGGCGAAACGGTCTTCTTTGTGATGCGTTTTAATATACTTACATGGTAAGTATTTTTTGTAGTTTTTAGGGTACCGTACAAAAAATTAAAAAACGGAACCCTTATAGGATCACTCGTGCGTCTGTCTGTCCGTCCGTCTGTCACAGCCAATTTGCTCCGAATCTACTGGACCGAATCAGGTGAAATTTGGTAGAATGGTGTAATCCTACACATAATGTGCAAAGTAAATAAATATTTTGCTAAAATAAGGGTCATTTTCGGGGGATAAATTAGGAAATTGAAAAAAAAAGTTTTTCAAACCTTTTACTGTGTCATATATCAAATGAAAGGGCTTGTTATGAGGATCTCAAATATATTTTTGTTATAATAATAAAATAAATAGTTTTGATTTTATTCATGAAAGAAGACAAAAATCGACCTTTCCCCCCCCCCCCCTGATCTCCGAAATTACTAAGTCTAAAATTTTGAAAAAAATACGAAACATAGTTCATTGCTTGTAGATTACAGGAAAACCTATAAGAATTCAATCAATTGTACGGAACCCTCTCCACGCGAGTTTAACTCGCACTTGGCCAGTTTTATTAAGTTCTAGTTTTTAAGTTAGATTTATGAAATTATTTTTATTTAGTTATATTGAAATGTAAATATTAATATGTTTTTTATTGAAATTGTATTTTTATTTTTCAACTTTCTACTGCGATGTGATGATTATGGACAAATCCTTCCTGTATTGGGAGAGGCGTTTAGTTCAGCAGTGGCCTGACGTAGTATGATAAATACTAGCTGATAAAAAGGGATCTTATCATACAGTTAGTAATTTTATTCATGAAGTGAACGAATTAATCGATTTCTTTTTAAATTAGGGTATCCAATTATATTTATAGTGTTCCGATATAGACTGGTCACAGATGGCAAATGCTGGGAATGTTACGGATAAAAGTAACTTACTTATCCCAACTTAATGATTGCCGACGAAGGCGCCGCGCCGACCCGATCATTGAGCAATCCATAATTTTGACTCGCAATACCGGTACTGATTGGCAGGAGTTAATTCAAGGGAAAATATCTGATTGAACTGAAATGTCGGAAAACCTTGACATGACTAGAGTGGGCGATTTTTAAATAGACTTATATCTTTTTAAGAAATTGTGTACAAGACGATATGATAAATGTGATGAAATTAATATTCGTTAAAGAAAATTTTAAGCAATCGTGTTTTCGAAACATTTAATGTATAGAGTTAGTCCTGAAATTTGCTGTGTTTTTATTTCAAAGTGAGTATTCCGTTAATATTGATAATATTTAAGATCGCTCTTAGTACTATCAGAGTCATACGGGCTCTTAAGTAGAGATTATTTATTGCTGTAGGTACAACTTAGACGCCTTAACAGATAAGTAGAATTATATATTATTACATAAATTTATAAATATTTCCATTTACTTATATCCTAATATTTATATGAAAAAAAAACTAAATCTGCAAAGTAAATTTTAAGATAAGGCATATAGTACAGAGGTAAGTAGACTTTCGTGGGCAAAAGTTACTAATGAGAGCCAAGCCGATCAGTCTGTAACTAAAGATAACTTGACTCGCAACACGGGATTGGCAGTATTTTTTTTTTCTTTCCAAGGAAAAATAAAAGACGGAGAAAGTTGGACTATTAAGAGCGAGCGTTTTTTACTTTATTTTAAATATCTATACCTACGAGTATGTTAACAAGATTCAAGAGTTCCCTAAGGTGTTTTAAAATTTTAGTCCTTATTGTTACGAAGATCATTTTCTAAGTATTCTTCTTTTACAATGTTTAAGAAGACGACCTCCAAGGCGCATTGGTAACAATAATATGCTAGGCACTCGAAGGTTCCGGGTTCGATCCCCGGTCAAGGCATGTTGGAAAGTGGCAATTTCTAAATTGTCCTGAGTTTAGATCCAGGAAAATTTGTATATTATTATTAATATCTTGTAAAATAATAAATACTAATAGGTAGTTGAGTTAGTATTGGGTAACATAAGTTTAAAAACTTACTTTGGGGCTAGTTGAGGGAATACATTAAGTTCAGTGCTGCCCCCATTTAAAATAAATTATTTCAGAGGGAGATATCATTTAAAAATTTGTCTAAAGGCAAATTTAGTCAAATTTAGAGGTATGTTTGTGATTTTTTTCTATCGAGCCAAAAATGCTCAATCGTGTTTTGGCTATTGTGGTTGTCTGTAGAAAATCCTTAAGATTTTTATGTAAATTTTTTGAGACTTTAGTAGTTTAATAACAGTAATTTTTCAAAAACACGCACAATATTGCAAATTGTGAACCAATCTCGCCTTAAAGTGAGAATGAGCTTTTCTATGCATTTTCGTCAAAAGTGGCCGTTTTCCGCAATGGACTTCAAGTATCCCCTTAAGCTATGATGTGTGATATGTCAAAAAAAAAAGTTTATGAATAGCTATAATTATGAGTAGATACAAGTATATATATTTTTTACCATTATTTTGTCTGGAAATAATTATTATTTTTTTTAAATTGTTTTAAATAGTTTTTTTTAACCTTTTTAGTGGTGTAAGTTATGCCATGACAGGTTATATACTCGTATGTATACATACTCGTAGGAAAATATACAAGGTATTGACTGCACTTTTACTAAAGTAATGGTACGAGTAGGTAGGTACTTACAACTTGCAACTAGCCAAGCGAAGTACCTGAGCAAGTTTTAACTGTAGTTAATGAACTTACGTGTCCGTATGTCTAGCGGTTCAAGAGATAGAGCCCTGTGACAGACGGACAGACAGACGGACAGACAGTCGGACAGACGGATAGACGGATAGACGGATAGACGGATAGACGGATAGACGGACAGACGGACAGACGGACTGACAGACAGACGGACAGACGGACAGACGGACAGACGGACTGACGGACAGACGAACAGACAGCGGAGTCTCAGTAATAGGGTCCCGTTTGCACCCTTTGGGTACGGAACCCTAAAAAGCAGACCAAACATACAGTTGGCAATTACTGTGAGGTTGGGAAATAAAACAAAATTATAAGAAAAGTTGACAAATGATTATTCTGCGAAATAAAATTCTTCGAAACGTTAGTTGACAAATTTTCTGCGAAAAGGCAGAGTAACATTGAAAATATCTGACACCAGTGTTAGCCATTTTAACGCATGGAAAAACAAAACTCACATTTCTGTATTTGAGGTTTACTATTTGATTAACAAATAGGCTGAATAACCCGTCCAATTACATTGTTATTTTCAATACATATATCTGAAACATTATGTTATCAACACTCCACACTATGTTCGATGGAAATGTTATTTCGTTGGCTCATAAATCACCGTTACCGTCGAAAAAATGATATACGGTCCGATAACGCGACATCTTTGAATACATAGGAGGCTTCGATGTGTTCAGGTTATTTATATCGTCGAAGTGTCCATGTGTAGTTTTTTGGAACGAAAGTGGCCAATTTCGGTAAGTAGCTTCGTAAAGTATAAGTTTTAGTACCACTTGGCCTAATAACTCAATGTTGCATGAATCAATATCACGTTTTATGGACGTATAAACTATTGACCTTTCATATTAGTAGATACATATCGTAGTTTTCGTTGTTAAATTTTTGATACTGTAGAGTATAATCACGTATATTAATAATTATAAATAGATAAGGGAAAATCACACTCATTGAGTTAGCCCCAAAGTATGTTAAAACTTTAACTTAACTCAACGATACTGTATCTTATAATACATATACACTCATTTTCTAACTTGCCCTGGCTGGGGATCAAACCCAGAACCTTAATAAAATTACTCATTATGTCAATAAGTGACTTAGTTCAGTTAACCACCACCTTTTAGTGCAAGTAAAAGAGCGTTTTCTACTAGACGTCAAGTTTGCGAAAGTATTAGTCATATTTGTGGACTGGTATTTCGATTTAGAATTAGTTCTGCAGGTATATTTCGAATATAACCCCAGTAGGTTTATGTAAATTAGAAAAGAAATTACAGTATTAGTAATATAGATAGAATCCTAAGGGCATACATTCTCAAAAAGGTGAAATAGATTTTAAATTCGAGTGTACATAAGAAATTTACTTACGAATTCAAAAATTTAACTCTCGACTTCAGTTAAGGTGAAATGAAATTCATTTGAAATGAGGGCGCCACTTATGCTACCACTTCACCTTAACCTAGATCACACTTACCAGGTAAAATATACCCAAAAGTATCATAATTTATATTTGACCGTCTCACAGGACTCTGTAGTAGGCAGTCTGAGCATAATAAAATGCGTTAAGACATGGCTCTTATAACCTTGTAGGTTCCAACGGAAGAGCGAGCTGAAATGCATAATATACGAGCTGACAGCCGTAAGCAGTTAATCTTCGTATGATAAATAGAAAAAAGGATATTATCTTCCTTTTAAATGTGTGAAAACAAACCTTGCTGTCATATATCTGTAGCCATGAACAGTATATTCATTTGAATAATTTTCTTATTTCTGTAAAGAAATACATAAACTTATTGACTTTTTCACCGTTTTTTCCTATTATGGAAACAAGTACATAGTTTGTCTGGATCTGTAAACTCGTAATGTTTTGATGAACATCACAAATTTCAGCAAACAATGTTTTTATTTATTTTCACCTGTCCCGTTGTCTGTGTGTCCGTAAATCTTGCAAGTTAAATTAGACCCACTTCCTATTATTCGATTGGGTTAAAACTTCACATACTTATGTAAGTTGGGTGGCAATTCAATATTATGGTGCCAATGACCTGATCTCACGATGAAGCGATAAGGTGGCCACGGCATCTTCGTGATTAAACAACATAACCCCATCGAGTTTGGGCTTAATTGTTACGTCTTGATCACTTTAAACTTTTTAGTTAATTGTTTTAGATAAAAGCTTGTTTTTAAAATATTTTTTAAATGATTACTTATTGACTCATCTACTCGCAAATTGGCGAACAAGTGAGTTAGTGGACTTGAAATTATGTCGCCACCAAAAGTTTTTTATATGTATTGGGTAAAAAATATTATTTACTTATTACTTACCAGTCATTTATAGATACTCCATACGAACGCCGCGCCAGACTGTCCAAATAGGCTTACAATCATTTTTTCGCTTCGCTCGCTCGTAGAAAACTTAATTGTCTAATAAACCTAACGAACAGAAACTTGAATCCCGTAAGAAAAACGAAACAGCCAAAATTCGTTTGGTTTTGCCAAAACAAGGAAGTTTCCTATTTATATAAGCGTATGAAGTGTCTATTTTTTACAAATTTTTATCATCTAGTATAAGACTTGTTTTATGGAATGCAGATATCACATAAATAAATATATGTACATAATTACTACATTTTCATATTCATCATTCATATAATAACTTCAGACAGGAAGAACAAACAAATGTTATTTCTGTATGGTACAGATAGATTTAGATTCAGCTCGAGAAAATGTTACGTTCCTTTCAACTGTCGTTTGGAGTAAAAGCCAGCGTTGTTTACCCCTGCATTTCTGTTCGTCGGGAAGGTTGTTCATTGGGCTGAACGGGGTATAAAGTCAATGCTCCACTGGCTGATAAACGGAACGAGGAACGTACTAACTTAAACAATTTTATGGGTACAATCAGTTGTAGCTGAAAAGATTTTTCGTTTTATAATTGTACGCAGAAGCAAAAGTAAAAAATGAACTTTTATGTAAAAAACATGTGATGCAATTATTTAACCAAATCACTATAAAGAACTAACTGTTTGTTTTTCTTTAAAGCTCCGTGCTTCGGTCACACGAAATGCTGAAATCCTAGGTTCAATTTTATTCCAGCTCGAAAACCATTTGTACTCTAATTTAAGTTAAACGTGTATTTGTACTCTGTTCCTTTTTATAGGTATATCTAATTCACTCAGTCAGTTGAACTCCTCCTCGACCTAGACGACCTCCGTGGTGTAATGCTATATAATAACGCTAGTCCACCAATCCGGAGGTTCTGGGTTCGATCCCCAGCCTGGGCAAGTTGGAAAATGGCCTTTTTCAAATTGTCCTAGGTCTTAGGTGTTTATCTATATATATATATATATTTATTAAAAAATATAGTATCGTTGAGTTAGTATCCCATAACACAAGTTTAAAACTTACTTTGGGGCTAGCTCAATCAGTGTAATTTGTCCCTTATACGAGTATATTATTATTATATTATTAACTCACGATTTATAGTCTTTACAGCAATAATTGGGCGCTAAACTGTAATTTTTTAGGGTTCCGTACCCGAAGGGTGCAAACGGGACCCTATTACTGAGACTCCTCTGTCTGTCCGTCTGTCCGTCTGTCACAGGGCTCTATCTGTTGAACCGTAATAGCCAGACACCTGAAATTTTCACCGATTATGTATTACTGTGGCCGCTATAACAACAAATACTAGAATAAAAAAAAGTTAAAAATTAAAGGAGGTCGTCATACAAAAAACGTGTTTTTTAGCGTATTAAAACATTGTGCGGTGGTACGGAACCCTTCATGTACGAGTCCGACTCGCACTTGCCCGTTTATTTTTATTAACTACGGTGGTGACAGCCAATAAAATAATGAGGATCAAATATAGTTTAAAAAAATAAGAACCTCTAATATTGCACTCTTATGTAACAAATTGCAGAGATATCGAACTTCCCATACTTTATAACCTCCAGCAAATATTCAAACCACAGCTGTCAAAGTGATTTACTATCCAATTTTAAAACAAATAGAACCTACACTACCTCTAGATAGAACTTGACAGAAGTAGCCTCGTATTCGGGTCACCGATGCCACATACATGAAATTCGCAGTTCCTTTTGTTTGTCTGTTCAATTCGTGCTGTTTGCTTTACAATTTAAATGCAGGTTCAGCAGGATTCAGCGTTTCGTTTATTCGTACGTGGATCTCTATTAAATTAGCAGAGTGAAGGCAAATGTGCCATATAAACCGTTGATAACGTATAGTCTGTTATGCTTGCTCTGTGATGCAGCGAGTTTGCAGTATTTAAGAGCGTCTTAAAAAAAAGGAACTTCTCATTTCGAATGTAGATTTTCTTTTTAGGGTTCCGTACCCGAAGGGTGCAAATGGGACCCTATTACTGAGACTCCGCTGTTTGTCCTTCTGTCTGTCTGTCCGTCTGTCACAGGGCTCTATCTCTTGAGCCGTAATAGCTAGACACCTGAAATTTTCACCGATTATGTATTATTGTGGCCGCTATAACAACGAATAGGTACTAAAAATAAGATAAAGTTAAAAATTAAAGGGGGTCGTCATACAAAAAACGAGTTTTTTTTAGCGTTTTTAATTCGATCTTTATAATGGCATTAACTAGATACTTGAAATTTTTACCGATTATGTATTACTATGACCACTATAACAACAAATACTAAAAATAAGATAAAGTTAATAATTATAGGGGGTCGTCATACAAGAAACGTGTTTCTTCAGCGTTTCAAAACATTGGACGGTGGTAGGGAACCCTTCATGTACGAGTCTGACTCGCACTTGCCCGTTTATTCATGTATGTCCCAATAACTTCTCCGTTTTTGAACCGATTTAGCAAATTATTTTTTCGTTTGAAAGTGTGTACGTGCAAATTGGTGCCATTGTCACCAGGTGAAGATCTGATGATTGGATCCTCGAGAAATCGAGGGAAATCTCCAAATATTCTATGCACACATATAGAGATTTTCATATAGAGACCGGCAGCGATCACCGAATTGTAAGAGGCATCTTGAATATCGACCTCCGACTTGAAAGATCAAGGCTTATGAAGTCTACGCTCCGACCATCACTGAGCCAGATCCAAAACCCCGAAAGCTTTCAAGTTGAACTCTCCAATCGCTTTGAACTTCTCCAGGATTGCATTTCAGTGGACGAGATAAGCAACGGGTTTATAGAAACTGTTCAAGCAGTGGGATCTAAGTTCTTTAAGTCCCGCCCTAAAAGTAAACCTCAAAAAATCTCTGCTCAGACCCTAGACCTTATGACACAGCGACGATCCATGCCGCTGCAAACCTCCGAAGACGCTAAGTCATATCGAAAGCTTAACCGACAAATTCAAAAGTCATTGCGACACGACATTCACTCCTTTAATACTAAATGTATTAAGGAGACGATAGAACAAAACAAAGGTTCCAAAGTGTTTGCAAGGGCTATGTCTACTGGGCAGAGCCGATTGACTAAGCTGAAGACGGAGGGCGGAAACGTTGTGTCGACGGGGGAGGGGGTTCTGGGAGAGATCGAGAGGTTCTATGGGCAGTTATATACATCCGTTGCAAAACCTAACATAAATACGGCAAAAGATCCAAGAGCCAAATTAACCCGACACCATACCGAAGATATCCCGGACATCAGTCTGTACGAGATTAGGATGGCTCTCAAACAGCTTAAAAACAACAAGGCGCCGGGCGAGGACGGAATCACAGCAGAGCTTTTGAAAGCGGGCGGAACGCCGGTACTGAAAGTCCTTCAAAGGCTCTTTAATTCCGTTCTACTCGAGGGAGTGACGCCAGAGGCGTGGAACGGGGGTGTGGTGGTTCTGTTCTTCAAAAAGGGTGATAACACTCTCTTGAAGAACTATAGGCCCATCACACTTCTGAGTCATGTCTATAAGTTGTTTTCGAGAGTCATCACGAACCGTCTCGCTAACAGATTTGATGCCTTCCAACCTCCCGAACAAGCCGGGTTCCGAAAAGGCTATAGTACCATGGACCACATCCATACGCTGCGGCAGGTTATAGAGAAGACGAGGGAGTATAACCAGCCGTTATGCTTGGGGTTCGTGGACTATGAGAAAGCCTTCGATTCGATCGAAACATGGGCCGTGCTTCAGTCTCTCCAGCGGTGCCGTATTGACTATCGGTATATCGAGGTGTTGAAGTGTTTATACAACAAAGCCACTATGTCGGTCCGAGTACAGGAGCTCAGTACGAAGGCTATTCCATTGCAAAGAGGCGTGAGACAGGGAGACGTCATATCTCCAAAACTGTTCACCGCTGCTCTGGAAGATGCCTTCAAGCTTCTAGAATGGAAAGGACTGGGCATTAACATCAATGGCGAGTATATCACTCACCTTCGATTTGCCGACGATATCGTTGTCATGGCAGAATCGATGGAGGACTTAAGTACGATGCTTGAAGACGTAAATCGAGTTTCCCAACAGGTTGGCCTGAAAATGAACATTGACAAGACGAAGGTCATGTCGAATATGCACGTAACGCCTTTACCTGTTTCTGTTGGGAGCTCCACCCTCGAAGTTGTAGACCAGTATATCTACCTGGGTCAATTGATCCAGGCAGGAAGTTCCAGCTTCGAGGAAGAGGTCTTTCGACGAATCCGACTCGGCTGGGCAGCGTTCGGGAAGTTACGCAGTGTCTTCTCGTCCAAAATACCCCAGTGCCTCAAGACGAAAGTGCTCAATCAATGTGTGTTACCAGTGATGACTTATGGCTCTGAAACGTGGTCCCTTACTATGGGTCTCATAAGAAGGCTCAAGGTCGCTCAGCGGGCTATGGAGAGGGCTATGCTAGGTGTTTCTTTACGTGATCGAATCAGAAATGAGGAGATTCGTAGAAGAACTAAGGTCACAGACATAGCCCAGCGGATTAGCTCATTGAAGTGGCAGTGGGCGGGGCACATAGCGCGAAGAACCGATGGCCGATGGGGCAGAAAGGTTCTCGAATGGCGACCACGTACCGGCAGGCGCAGCGTAGGACACCCACCTGCTAGGTGGTCAGATGACCTGAGCAAGGTTGCAGGAAAACGCTGGATGCAGGCCGCTTCCGATCGGTCGTTTTGGAAATCCTTGGGGGAGGCCTATGTCCAGCAGTGGACTTCCTGTGGCTGATATGATGATGATGATGATATAGAGATTTTAATGTTTTTATCAATAAATCAAGCATTTGCATTCAGAAAGCGTGTTTTGGTGGAGTGGAACTGATGAAGAAGACCAGAAATTGAAGTCGCTTTTTTACCCGACTGCGCTAGAAGGAGGGTTATATTTTTCGAGTGTATGTATGTTTATATGTAAATTCCTTGGGACGCTCTACAGCCTAAACGGCTTGATGGATTTTAGCTTGAGAGGTGTCGTTGGATTTTTCCAGACTCTGAGAGTGACACTGAGCATATCAAAAATTTAAATAATCCAAAATAGCGGGTTTTGCGCCAAATTATGTGTTTTCAAATTTTTTTTTATTCAAAACCTATCGATTTGGGTAAAAAATTAAAGGATTTTGTACAAGGTTACAAAAATATATACAACTTATATGTTAGCAGTCGGTTTTTTTGTTTTTTTAATCATTGTTTGTTTAAAATTATTGTTACGAATTTTTTTCTCACTAACCAACTACATATTTTACTAGCTAGAGACTTCGTCCACTTGGAGTTTATAGCAATTTTATCCGATTACGGCGAAACCAAAAGGAGAGTTTTGTGTTTCGCCGCTATGTATGTATGTTCACCTGTTTCCTCGTATCTTCTGTGATATCCATGTATTGTAACATGGATGATAACAAATGAGGTATCACTGGAAGCCTCTTGACTATCTACTGGTTATAGACTATATGACGTCATAGTAAATTTAATATGGCGCCCTCTATAGGCCATATTGTAATGAACTAAAAAATAAAATGAATCGAATTATACAGTGTGGGGTATCAAATTCAAGGAATTAATTTTGAAAAAAAGAATATTTGAAAAATATATACATTACTAGCTGTTTCTCCTTGCTGTGCTTGCATTCACTAGATAAACGTACTTTTCTCTTTCTCTCGAATCTTCCCGTAGTCGGGTTTTAGTTTTAAACCTATATCTATATAACCTATATCTTGTTATCCAACAAATCTTCGACGTGATTCTCTTAATTGAACCACAAAATAAATAATACTAACGTACAGAAGTCGCACTCAGCAAAGAAATTCAAAGAAATGTCTACTCAATGTGGCTTGCGATATGGTTTAATTTAGCTCACGTCAGAACTCAGCACCTTTTCGTATAGATACGTAGACATCCATTACAAGCCAATTTTATTCTTATAACTCTGGACAAACGATTCGTATAACTGAATTTACCACCCGGAGGGGCCGCCTGCGCGCATAGTAATAATGTAGGTACATTTCCGATACCTAAACGGGACACAGGCCTGATTTAACCAAGTGAAATAATAAAATAAAAAAATCAAGCTTACCACTATCAACTTTGTGTCCAAAAAAAAAGCAATCGAAAGTACACGTAAAAACGTGGTAATAAAAATTACTAGTAATTCCAGAACAGTTTTCTTGAAATCCTCCGCTCCAGCAAAGTGTCTCTACTCGACACGGAAGTTCACTTGCTCGCCTCGCCACTAATTAACTCATCTGCTTGATTTTGGCCCCACTTTCTGCTAGTTTCTAGCTATTATTCGTGACGGCTGCTGTGCACTTTTTGGTTTAAAATTTTCTCATGTGTTTTGGAATGCATTGCCCGAGGACATCAGACAAATATCTAGTAGACATTTATACAAGAAAAAAGTGCATGATTTACTTCTTGAATCTTTTAACAATTAGGAGAATTCATCGTTTCTTTCTGATCTTCAAATATATATATGTATATAATATGTTGAATGTATAAATATAGTATTTATTTTATACGATATTTATGTATGATCATTTAAAAGTACTTATTATTTCTGGATTGTTTCTATCTATTTTAGACGCCAACTATTCTATTTATTTATTTATTTATTTACAAAATTTATGTACACAAAATACAAACAAAGGAACTTACAAATTAAGAAAATAGAGTACATAGGTACTGCTTATTTCATAAGAAATCTCTTCCAGCAGACCCAGGAGAGGAAAATTGAAGAAAACAGGTAGTAGGCGTGTACAAAAAACTATAGTTACAAATACATATAAGTACTTATCTAAAATGTTAAACATACATATACATATACAATACATCAATAAACATACACACATATTATACATAAATACATATACATATAAATACCTAACTATAAACAAATACATATATAGTATATAGGTATACTATTCATTACGTTAAGGAAAGATAATACTCTTTTACTCTCTTCCTAAAAACAGGGAAAGATTTGGAGTCACGTATAATGCGTGGTAGTGAATTCCATAATTTTACCGCTTGAACAGAAAAAGAGTGGGAATAGCAAGCAGAAGTATGGGCAGGGATTCTAAGTAGGGTTCTAAGGTGGGATCTACAGGGCACATTTGAAGGACGGGCAAAAGAAAATCGATCACGTAGATAGGTAGGGTTATACAAAATTTTGAAAAGGAGACATAGGATTCTTTGGTTTCTACGCAAACGGATAGGGAGCCACTCAAGTTGTTTGCGGTATCCTGACACGTGATCAAACTTTTTCAGCCCAAATATAAACCTAATGCAAAGATTTTGCAATCGTTCCACTTTATTCAGTAGCTCCTCTGTAGCATCTAAATAGCAGGAATCTGCGTAATCGAGGAGTGGCAATATAAGGGACTGGCATAAAGATACCTTGGTATCAAAAGGCAGAAAATACTGAAGTGTTTTGAGACTATGGAAGGAGAAATATATTTTACGACTAACTTCAGTTATATGCGCAGTCCAACTCAGTGTCGATTCTATTAAAACACCTAAGTTTTTGGCAGTTTCGGATAATGCAATGATAGAACCGTCTAGAATAAGTGGAGGAGCAGTACTTAAGTCAATAGAGTTTTGCGCATACCGACTTCCAACAAGCATGGCTTGTGATTTTTTTGGGTTCACCAATAAACCAAATTGCTTAGCCCAAATAGCCAGTTTATGTAGATCAAAATTCATTGCATCAATGGCTGTATCAATGTCAGCAGGTAGACAATGCCTGTAAAGCTGCAAATCGTCTGCGTAGAGGTGGAAGCTAGAAGAGAGAATTTGGGTAACAGTATTAATGAACACAGAAAATAAGAGAGGAGAAAGAACACCGCCTTGGGGCACACCCGCGCTGAGTTCTCGCCAATCGGAAAAAGTCTCTTTGAGGCGGACACATTGCGAGTGACCGTGAAGATAGGAATCAAACCAGGATAAAGTAGAAGGAGAAACATTTATAGACCGAAGAATGCCTAAAAGAATGTCAAAATCTACAGAATTAAAAGCACTACTGAAATCAAGAAGAACCAGTAAGGTAAGACATTTGTTATCAATCGCCCAGCGGATATCATCCGTAACCTTGAGTAAGGCAGACACAGTACTATGTCCCTCTCGAAAGCCCGACTGAAATTGCGAGATGATGTTATTTTCAAAAAGAAAGGTAGAAAATTGACTATGGACAATTAGCTCAAGAACTTTTGATAGGAAGGGTAAAATAGAGATAGGTCTGAGTTCAGAAACTAGGCAAGGAGAAGGAACTTTAGGTAGCGGAATAACATGAGCTAATTTCCAAGCCGAAGGAAAAGTGCTCGAAGTTAAAGAAAAATTGAAGATGTGTGTGTGATCTCTTCTCCTAAAGGTTGACAGAAAGAGAATGCTTTAGCATTAAGTCTACCTATTGTAGCTTTTGGCTCAATAACATTAAAATAAATAAATAAATTGGAATTTATTAAAGAAATGTTATTCAAAGTTAGGGTAAAGTAATGAGAAAGTTTGATAGTATAGATATTTAGTGATTTTTAGTTACAATGTAATTAGCAGATAATCGTCATTATAAAAATCTGCAATTCTTAAATGAGATAAATAAAAATAAATAAAATAAAATAAATATATCGAGACAAATCACACTGATTAAGCTAGCCCCAAAGTAAGTTTTTTAAACTTGTGGGATACTAACTCAACGATACTATATTATAATATAAATGTTATAATGCTATCGATTTCAATTAAAGTCATGGCCAAGCACTCTTTAAATTGGAAGATTACTCACTGTATGGCACATTTTTTTTATGAAAACGGTCTTTATCTCTTACGTTAGATCCTAAAAAGACAAAGCGTAGCTAGCCCATTCTGGAGACTTTACTTTCATTTAATTTACTGCAAGATGAACAGTATTATTTTTTCAGAATTCACCGCGTTATTAAAACGTTCTCAACTCATTAGTAAATTATATTATTTTTTTATTGAACAGGTTTCATTTTAGTAAAATGTGTGTTTATTAATCTCATATGTTTATTAGGTAGGTACATTACGAAACTCATTATAAAATATTTACAGAATAACATTGAAAAACAGGTAGTTATGCAAAATATTTTCCATAATACACGTTTTATATAGCATTGAAATTAATAACTAATAAAGCCGGATCTGAAACGGGTGAATATTTGAAACAAATCCACTCTAATTTATCCTGTCATTAACTGTCAGAGTAAATACAAACGGAGTAATCCAATCTGATTTATTGTGTAGAAAACTGCAGCATATATTTTTTTACAATTCGAAAAAAGGTTTAAACACGAACGTCCAAATTCATTACAGCACTTTTATTTCATCCAGTTCGGGTGTGTAAATAATAATTTTACAAAATTTAATTATATTTGGTCAAACTGTTAAATGAATTAATGTCATATTAAAATAATAAACAAAAATATAAAACATCCAATATCAAATAAATTACATAAACTAGCCAAAATAAGCGGTTCTTAAGTAAACGTATAGGTATATATTGTTTTTTTTTTATTCACCAAAACATTAAAAAAGGCTGAATCTCATAAAATTTTACGTAAAATATATCTCATACTATGATTGTTATGTATTGTCTGTATTTTAGGGGATGAAAAAATATGGAGGAAAAAATATACTTACATTTGAGTATTCTGGACTGAACAATCTTTTATTTGTAAAATAGATGATTTTTTTTTAAAAGCTACGTTGATTTTTTTATTACAGAAAAAGCGAAAACATTTTCTCATTTGAAAATCACTTTATAGGTTAACACACAAAATGTTATCCTTATTCCCCCAACAGGGAATAGTGTGAAGAAAAACTTTGCATTCGGAAACCCACACTTCCTCGCTTGTTTTATGGTCCCTGCGGAATAGATAGCTCCATAATAGCAAACGTCTTCTTAAAGGGTTTAAAGACTTCAGATAAAAGTTGGACATAAAGTGCTTAACAGTGCAAACAGCCCCGATATTTATTTATTTCAACTTTACTGACTACTATAACATTATGTACATACAGCCCTGAACTTATTTCAACACCACTGTCAAAAAGTCTTCTTTTTTACCTTATCTTTATCCCACACAAGTCTTCTTCTTTTACCTTATCTTCCTACAAAAGTCTTTATTCTTCTACCATATCTTTATCCCACTATTATGGAAGTGGGCATATTATGTCAGTTTTTTGACGAATTTTTTTGTAAAATAATTTCGTTACCCCCTTTCTAGCCTTATACTCCTGTACTAATTCCCTCCACCGTTAATTTGATCTCCTTCTATTTCAATGTTCCATAACTTTCAAATTCTTCATTGATTTCATTGTAGGAAAGTTTCGAACGAAAAAAATACGATTGGTGGACCTAGCACTCTGGCTTAACATAATATGCGATAGTTAAATAAGAACATTCTTGTTTTTCGATTCTTGTCTCTAATTTCACTTCGCCAAACATTATTGGCCTAAACTTGTAATGCAACATTATTGTATAGCCTAATTGATGTTTTTACACAATTATAGTAAAGCCTTACAATTATTAGCTCTAATTTTAGAATCTCTATTATTAGATGTCCTAAAATCGTTTGGCTTTCATTCCTTTAGACGTAACGATAACCTCGTATAACTATGTTCGAGACAATTATTTACGCGACTACAAAGATGGCAAAACTTTGACAGAAAATATGCTCTAATAAGCTAATATGTTGTGCTATAAAAGTCAGTGACTGAAACGAATTGCTGCAAAACCGACTTTACGTAGTCTTTTCTGCCCTACCCCTAGAGTGAAATCGAACCCGCGAAGCCGCGGAGGGGCGAGGTGGTCCGGCTAAGGCTGGCCGGCAAAGCCGGCCGTAGCGTGACAGAAGCCATGCCTTCAGCATGCTTGCTGCATGCTTGCTACATGCTGCATAGAACGTCATGTGTAACGCAAAGTGTAACGCTAACATTGCAACGCAGCAATGTTGGCGTTAAACTTTTGTGTTTAATGTTTTTGTGCGAAATATTAATTAGTAATTGTAAATATTATCAATTTTTAATTATTGGGCCTAATTACTTATTTGGGAAGTAAATATAAAATAGGATTAATAAAAATGTACGAAAAAAATTTGTTCTACAAGTTAGTGCACCAACCTAAATAAGGAATTCAAATAATTAGAGGAGCCATTAGAGACCCGTGTGTATGTACTAACAAGTATGTACTGTGACTTTTTAAACTTTCCGGAACTTTCAAGTCGAGGATTTTCTCGTAAATCGAGGGTTATTTTTACTATTTCCAGCTGAATGTGTTGCTAATTTGAAATACTTTCCGAATTTTTAGGCAATTTCACTCCATTATTAACACTGAAAACCTTTCCTCAAAAGAATAATGTCTAAGAAATATATCGTTTCGATTTTCTTAAAGATAACTTCTTATTTCTGTAACATTGTGCATAATAAATTCAATCTACGTTTATAACTCCATAAAACAATACGAAATCCCTAGACTAAAATAAAAATGAAAAGTTAAACGAGCAACCTAACCACATTGAGATTCTCTTGCCTTTAGCCTCCAGGGCTCTTTCGAGATTGAATTTTAATTCTATTACCTTGTCTGTCTGTTTATGCTTCGTTAGGGCGCGAAAGCAAAGCGACCACAAATAGCTTTATGTACTATGTCAAGGGAAAAGCTATCAAGAATTCCCTTGACTTGATCTAATCGTGGTAGGGCCGCCAATCTTATTATGATAATTTTATAATATTTATTGACATGATTTAAAAAAATAGTCACATTAATTCTGGTAATATTTAATTATGGTAACGTTGACTTATTTAAAAAGGCGCGCCATCTTATACTAAGCGTGTTACTATCGCTGTTGGCGTTTTTCACTGACAGTCAAGGGGTTCGGTTGGGGTTTGCTTATTATTATTTGAATTATTTTGCACATTGATTCTAGTAGATTTGCATGCTCATGATTCTCATGAACAGTATGTGAAATAGTTAAAAAGTGGTTAATCATTGTACGGCTGTAGCGGACTGTGTGAGCGTCTTTAGGCGTCGTCCGCCACTTAATCAGCTATGAAAACCAGTGAATTCGTATAGATTTGACACTAAAAGCTCTCTTGGAGCAATAAAAGGCATGCAACAACCTTTGCTTGCAAAATTGATAGGAATAAAGAAGCAAAAAAACTAAGGATAAGCTCTAAAGGCATACTTGTATCCAGCGACGTAAAATAATGCTCAAAAAAAGAAAAACATCGCCATAGGTATTTCAAATAAAGTAGGTATACATCCGGTGTAATGGCGCTGAGGCGTTGGACATATTTAAAATACTGTTACGCATGTTTACCACAGGGGTAGGCAGAGACTATGGACCTCCACTTGCTAAGATCCTAACAGACTTTGTGGGATCTAGCATTTTTGTTGGAGTGCTAATGCAATACACAAAAATTGAAAACTAAGAAGGGACACAACAATGAATTCATCACATTATTTAAGATTTAGTTACTTAATGGTAACCGTTCGTTCGCTCAATGGGTATGCAGTTATTGCACAATTTGTTTATGCTTAGTCGCCTCTTTTGACATACACAGGGAGAGATGCAGTGTACTTACTCTAGGCCGGAAATCACCCTTCAAAATAATACATACGAATGAGCAATGGTAATAATATAACCAAACCAATCAAAACCAGTAATTTCAGGCAACAGTTTAATATACAGCCTAGTTGTAACATGTTATAAGCAAACACAACTCCATAATTACAGTTTCAATTCGGTGTATGGATGCTTGCAAATAGGACTGTCGAAAACCGATCAATTCAAAGCAAATACTGGCCTTTACAAGATTAAAAGCGCAGTATAATGGTCTATGTTATTATACATATTAATAATGCTGTCTGTTTAATTTTCCCAAAGGTTGATTATATATGATATAGAATAACTTTTATTATACCTATACGAGTATAAGTGGATAATTGCCGTGTGACTCCCTGCAGAGTAGAATAGGACCACTCCAAGTCTTCCCGTGGATGTCGTTAAAGGCGACGAAACACAAGCTAAACAAAGCTTCAAATCAATGACCTCTTCAATCCGTCTGGTTAACGTGGAGAGTGTAGGCCAAATCCCCAGGCTACTCTGGCTAAGTATGGCTCTGGTAGTACAGAGAGGGTCATGCTCCTGCAGTGGGACTAAAAAAGACCTGATGATAATGATGAGATAATAGCTTCCTGTTTGTGTAATCACGAGGAAGGATAAAATAGGAATAGTCAGTTGATGGTGAAGGAATATGTAAAGACTTTTCAAAATTAAATTTGAAAAGAAAAGAAGTTCAAAAAGCGGACAGGATAAGATGATGGAGAAGTGAGTAGAAATGCAGGATGAATGAAATATGCAGCATTGATACAAACCTATTGAAAATTTTCTTGGAAATGGTAGTTTTAAATTAATACCCCGTATTGAATTGACATTATTTTAAATTTCATAATTCTTATAATTCAATTTAATTATGACATAATAAACAATGTAATCTCTGTCCATCTATATAACTAATTTTAAGTTTTTAGTTTGTTAGTTGACGTCTTTGGAGAAAACGTGCAGTGCAGTTTGTTGCCGCTTCTTCTGCACTTGCGCCTAGGAAGCGGCGTAAACTTAGCTTTAAGTAACGATTTGACGTCAACATTTGTGCAAAACAAAACAAAGTGACTATTATTAAGAGATATTATAAATATCCTATGATAATAAAGATATTTTGAATTGAATTGAATTGAATTGAATTGAAAAGGTTAAATTGAGGGTCATTAAACCGGGTTACCAGAGTCAGTCTGTAGTCTAGGGTGTATAAGTTTTCCAAACAAGCCAACAAACAACTCACATTGTTTACTTTGTAACTCTGACTGAAGATACGCTCGGAGATCAATGTAGCGAAGTTGTATATGTTTATGAAAAAAACATCTGTAATGCAAAATGCAAATATATTTCGACATTTACATAATTAAGTACCTATATTTAAATAAAATAAATATATAAGGACAAATCACACTGACTGAGCTAGCCCATAGTAAGTATTTTTAAACTTGTGTTATGGGAAACTAACTCAACGATTCTATATTCTTTAATAAATACATATATAGAATAATATAATTAACACCCAAGACCCAGAACTGACATGTCATTTCAAAATAAAAGCTAGACTACGTTTGTATGGAAAAGTCTAGGGCAAGTGGACTCTATACAACGTGGAAAAGACATAGCCGTAATAAATCAAACCACGGTCTATACTAGACCATTTTATTATAATAAAATTAAAATAACTGCCAAAAAACAAAAAAAAAAAACGGTATTTCCATACAAAAGTGTGTGGCCGCCCGGGCGATTTGTATGGGAATCTCGAATTTTTTTGTTGATTTTTTGTCTGTAATTTCAATTTCATTATACTTAATTCATCTAGTGTAGCCCGTGGTTTGATTTATTACGGGTATGTCCCTTCCACTTTGTATATGCATGCAATCACTGATTCCAATTAAAGTTTAGCAGGAATTACTTGGCACCAGACATCTTAATTAATCTCCACTTTTAACGAATGCGTTGTTGATGATTATGAACTTAGTTTCTTCAACTAATTAATCTATTAGTTTAAGATATTTAGTTTCAATAGTATCCTACTTCGTTAGTTTCGATTCAAGTTATTAATTTTATAGTTTAACTTTAGTTATAAACTTAATTGACTGGTAGAAAAGTCCTTAAGCCTTAAACAAGTCCCCTGACCATAGACCTTTACATACAAACGTAGCCTAGCTTTTATTTGGAAATGACATGTCAGCTTTCGGCAGTAAATATTTTGTAATTTTAAATAAATTGCATGTATCCTAGGCATTAAAATAGTTTTCGTCATTCAAAATATGAACTTGAAAGAAAATATAAGGGTGAAGAAGTTTTCCATACTGATGGTCAAAAATGATATGATACACTGTATTTTCTTTCTAGTCCAAATTGTAACTGTGAAAACCACTCATATATGCTGGTACTCGCTAGATACTTGTATATGCAATTATTTTGAAATTATAAAATTTTGCCAAGTCTGACATGTCGTTTCAAAATAAAAGCTAGTCTACATTCATTTATATGGAAAAGTCTTATTCTGTCTAGGGTAAGTCGGTAAAGGAACTCTTAATACCGCCTACCTATTTACAATTTTTTTAGTTTAAGATGTAATTAATTTGTACCTTGTATTATTATTGAATTAATATATTAGGTACTATATCATAATAAGTCCATTCTACATATTTAAAAATGAAATTATTTGTATTTGTTTGTTTCATACTTAAATTCAAAGTTATTTATTGCTCAACTGCGTTTAAAATGATGGTACTAAGAATGTTGTACGAGTATGACATACAACATTCTTTGTACCATCATTTACACATACTGGACATTGTATAGTAAAAATATTAAAGACTTACGACTATATAAAATTATGCAAATTAATTATATTAAAATTGGAACCATTTTCTTAAGTGGATTCACTAATTAACTTGAGGCTAGGAATGCTCATTACATGCGATAACGTACCTACAAGAGATCATCGACATTTTCTTGAAAATTTCTTTGATCACGATCTAAGACTCGTTTGCGGTCTTGATAGGCTTGAAGGCTGGTAACATTAATGACATATTAATTTAAAATGTTGTATTAATAAATTATTAAACGTAATGATTTCAGCAGTCTGTGTATTGTAAGAGCAAGGTTACACGCTCAGTTTGGCATCATTTCAGTCCATCAGTCTGGTCAGAACGAACGGAGAATGATCGTGTAACCCGCGGAATAATAAACTGATGGTTCGGACTGATGAAAATTAAAATCGTTTTGAATGATGAAATACTGATGGGAGACTGATCGCATAACCCGCTCGTATCATTCTTGCGTCAGTCACCGTACTTTACTATACACCGTACATCGAGATAGGTACATAAGGTTCATTACAGCTCTTTGCCGTACACGTACTTTTTATCAGTCTGCTGTCATATGTATGTAATGTGGATATTTATGTGTGTAGCGTAGCATCCGAACCGCTTATCCAATTTTTACAAATGAGATGTCAATCCTTTTGCCATAATTTTCCGGGTGACAGACTACAAATGTATGAAAAAAATTTATTTATCGAATGTAACATACATAAAAGTTCAAGGCAAAACAATATTTTTTTTTGTTTCGATATACTATTTTCTTAACGTCAAAACAAACATTTTGTATGGGTTTTGTATGAAATACCAAACCGTGACGTCAGAGTTTCAGTAATAATTTCTTAAATCACGTTTATTATATTATCTTTGATCACGTCCAATATGGATATGATCAAGTGCCATTATTTCGTGTCATTTTATTCACTCAATACAAAATAATTTATTCTTGACCCAGGATACTACCCTATTTCAGGTACTGTGAATCCAGCTTAACATGAGCTAAACTTCCATGTCAAGTTATAAAGCATTCAGCCTTCTTTTCTTCTAAAGCAACTAGATTTTAAAAAGCTGTTTATATTAAACCACTTTAAGCAATGCAATGCAAAATAACCAAACGTAACCTCATTGCAGTTACCCAATACATTTTCTGCTTGTGCAGCTGAAGCAAACAAACAACCAACTCACTGGCAGGTACATATTATCCGAAGCACGAACACATGTGATCTGTTCGCGCCGTAGTTTGCTTAACAAAAGGCTGGACAGCGCTGATTGTTCTAGACAGATTCAAATCTTCCCTTTTCTCGCTCGCACTAATTGTTACGTCAAAAACATCAGATGTGAAGTGAAATTCAGTTAGTTCTATCTACAGACTCTTGTTTGTGTACATTTTTACTAGAGGTTTTAACGTAAATTGTTTTTTTGTACGTGGAAGTGGCCAACAACTGTGCCATATTTTCAAGCTGCCAAAAAGTATCTATCTGATGTAGATTGATGACTGCCATTAAATATAGGAAAGACTAACTACTTAATGTACATTTTGAAGTACACATAATATGAGCTTCAGATATTATGCCATCTGTGGTTACCAATTCAAGTACGGACCATGTATTACTTAACAAGTCAAAGCGCTTGTAATGCTTATTCTTTTTGGGCGAGCTCCACGAAAGTAGCTATACTTAAATTATAAAGGAATGTAGGATTGCGTTTCGATACATTTTCTGCTTGCACAGCTGAAGCAAATAAACGAACAACGTGAATTCATAGGCAGGTAGGTACATATTAACCGAATCATGAAAACAATGTGATCTGTTCGCGCCGTAAACGGCTGGACAGCGCTGATTGTTCTCGACAGATTCAAATCTTCCCTATTCCGCTCGCACTAATCGATACGTCAAAAACATCGAATGGAAAATCGAGTTTGGTCTAACGGTTGGCGGGATCTTGTTTGTGCGGATTTCGAGGTCTGCGAGTAACAGTGATCAAAGTTGTGCGATTCTATTGGTTTATGACTTGATTGGTAAAGTTAATACCTATTTCAAATCAAAATCACTACCAATGATTAAGTGGACGTTAATGTTTCTTGTCATATTGTTTTATTGGTGGCCTACCGTAGTTACACACTAATCAAATGACATAAATAGTCCTTTTAAGCAATATTTTTCAGCAATTTGACATCCAAAACTGTTCTATTATTACTTTCTCAAATAAAGTCGAATGAATGAATCTTTTGTGTTTGGGCACGTACAGTCGCATCCGCACGGCGTTGTTTTGCTTTTGCTCATCGCAGCATTTCATTGAATTTTACACGCGCTCAGACTTATTTCAGATGCATTTTTCTTTGAACACATATTCCTTTTAAAAGCTTTGTTGTACGGGTAGCAACTGGAATAATTGGATTGGAAATTATGATCGTGAGTTTTCTGTGGAATACTGAGTTAAAGAATGTTTAAACTGTCATGTTTGTTACTAGGTAGAATGGACGTTAGTGCTAAATTAATATCGAGGTGTCGTCATTTTCTTAAGAACTTACATCTTTTTGGATGATTTATTGATTGGCTTGTCGCGGCCACCCACTTAAAAAGAGTCGGCCGGTGAACCATATTTGCTATATTGTATAAGTAAAACACCTTAAGGCGACGTGCGTGGGTTTACAATTTGCAATACTGTGCGTGTTTTTGAAAAAACACTGTCAGAGCGGCTGTGCACTGCTTCGAATCCGAATCATATTCAAATCAAATCCGAATCTAACTCAAATTGGCCTTCCTAGTGATTGTATGGACGCGTGTGCACTTAGTCGTAAACGGTTCAAATCCGATTCGTATTCAAACCAAGAATTCTCACTTCGGACGCTTGTGCATTGCTCCGAATCCGAACCAAATCCAAAACGAGAAAAATTCGGACGGAAAATTCTTGAGTAGCGTCTGTGCACTGCAGCCGAATCCGAATCAAATTCGTGAATTTCGAGGCCACCGATTTCGTTAGTGCACCGCCAGACTTTGATTAGAGAGGCCGCATTCACTATGTGTCCTGCCTGCATTTAACCGCCGTCAGTTGCTGGCACTATTATTATACTTATTATTTATTTACCCCAATCTTTGTATGGAAACATACGAATTGACACGTCTCAGTTTACATTTTTTGCTGGAAAATAATTGTAGACCTAATTATATGTTAAACTAAGCAATCAGACATCAAACGCGATGTCAACATATGGACACCCCTTATGCAAAACATAGAGAGAATAAACTACATTTCATTTCATTTCATTTGATTTCGGGGTTGGTCTCAGAACAAAAGTTATTTGTATTGACGAGTTCTTCCATCCTCCATCAACTTTTTCAAACATTTCCCACAAATTAGTATGTCGGGTATTTACCCCAATCTACCCGTTGTATGGGAACATACGAATTGACATGTCTAAGTTTACATTTTTTACTGGCAAATATATTTTTAACCTAGTTATATTTTAAAATATGCAAATAGACATCAAATGAGATTATATCTGTATATTTAATATGGCTAATTTAGTTATGGCTATTTGAGATATATTAATTACAGATAATTAGAGGACTCGCACTAATTTATTTGGGTTCCGTACCCAAAGGGTGCAGACGGGACCCTATTACTGTGACTCCGCTGTCTGTCCGTCTGTCCGTCTGTCTGTCCGTCTGTCACAGGGCTCTATCTCTTGAACCGTAATAGCTAAACACTTGAAATTTTCACGGATTATGTATTACTGTGGCCGCTATAACAACAAATACTAAAAATAAAATAAAGTTAAAAATTCAAAATTAAAAAAAAAATTCAAAATATCTTTATTATCAAAGGATATTTATAATATCTCTTAATAATAGTCACTTTGTTTTGTTTTGCACAAATGTTGACGTCAAATCGTTACTTACAGCTAAGTTTACGCCGCTTCCTAGTAAAGGGGGTCGTCATAGAAGAAACGTGTTTCTTCAGCGTTTTAAAACATTGTACGGTGTTGTACCTTCATGTACGAGTCCGACTCGCGTATCTACCCCCCAAACGGGTAGATACGGGTATTTACCCGGTGCATATCGGGTATATATCCAAGCGTGGGTTTACAACCCGGGTATATGCCCATCTCTAGTGACAACATCCGGTGTTCGTAAAGGGGCGTCTATAAATTACGTGAGATGTTTAAGGGGGGAGGGGGTCGAGTCAAATCTCATCTATTCTTACGTTGGAGAGAGGGGGGGGGGGGGGGTCTCGGCAAATATCACGTAAATTTTTTTCTGATTGAAACAAAAAAAAATATACTATTTTGGTCCATTTAATCCAGATTGTACATTCTTAAGCGTAATCGTAATACGATTAAGATCATTCACTAATTTGTTCGAAAGAAAATAATTTCATTCATACTTTGACGTTATACATCTAGTGACTGGTCAAACCACCATATTTGTTTTATACCAAATAGCTCAATTTAATCTGAATTTACGGTACAGTGTAGCCCGCCTGTCTATTGTTAAATTTTTATTACACTTATAATTAAACTCTCAGTAATATTGATTACTAGTCTTAACTAGTCGTAAATAAAAGCACGAAGCAATTTTTTTTTCTTTTTACAATAACAATCCAACGCGTTTACGTAAGAAACCCACATTTTGAATAAAATCTCACGACATCTCACCTGGGGGGGAGGGAGGGACAGAAAATTAAAAAAACAAACACCTCGTGTAATTTATGGACGCCCCCTAACCAATATTACCTATTTAAATAAAGGTCATTAATTATCTATAATATCAAACTATCAATAGTACACAGATACACTATCACGTCTTTATCCCTAACGGGGTAGACAGAGCCAAGGGCGGTAAAGCCCAGGCCACTTTTAGCGTAATGGTGGGCATGAAGGTGAAAAAGGGAAATCATAATAGTGATGGGTTGCTAACCGCATCGCCTATTCATATGATTCAGATTCTCGCCCATTCCCTCAATCGGCTCTTACGATCTGCACAGGAAGAGAAGCAGCTGGTACACTCTAGGTTTTTTCTTTTCTCCCAGACCAGCAAAGAAGAACTATAAATAGTATCGATTGTTATAGCAATAGCAGAAACATTATCAATAACACTGTCGATATTATACATTAATTTCTATATTTTCGCGCAACACTATCGGGCGAGACGGGACAGTGGGCGGGGCGTGCAACGTGTGCTTCCCTCCCCGTACCTCACCCGAAATTCGAATATGAATCGAATTCGAGTGGGTGCACAGCCATACGTACAATTTCTACGGAGGCCAATTCGAGTCGGTTTTGATCCGAATTAACCACGGAAGTTTAATTTAGCTCACGTCAGAACTCATCACATTTACGTTTAGATACCTAGACATCCATTGCAGGCCAATTTCATTCTTATTACTCTGGATAAACGATTCGTATAACCACTACGAGTGCGGTGGCTAATCCAGTCGGGTCTACCACCTAACACGATAGCTTTCGCTTCGTCTATGGTTTATTCGTCTACGTTGGCTGCGCATTGCCCGCGGCGCGACATACGGGTTTACTACCAAACGATGATATATACATACACACTATCACGCCTTTATCCCTAATGGGGCAGACAGAGAATTTTAAGTGTTGCGGCTCTAAGAGAGCCCAGGGCCACAATACTCAAAGGCAACTTTTAGCGTGATGGTGGGCGAGAAGGTGGAAAAACAAATCAAAATAGTGATGGGTTGCTAGCCGCATCGTCTATTAACATGATTTGCATTTTCGCCCATTCCTTCGATCGGCTTCTACGATTTGCGCGGGGAGAGAAGCTATGACCTCCGTGGTGTAATCGTCAACACGCTAGTCCGCCAATCTATTATAAAATAATTAATATTTAATAATAAAATAATTTATTATAAAATATAGTATCGTTAAGTTAGTATCCCATAACACAAGTTTAAACTTACTTTGGGGCTAGCTCAATCGGTGTGATTTGTCCTTACATATTTATATTTATTTATATTTAAGTTTTATTCTTGTCTCCCAGACAGCGATAGTGGCTTCTTGTACCAGTCAACCCTAGCGCGTCGCTCGCTGAGTCTATTTTAGTCGGTTTTGTGTGTATTATGAATCGTTTGTCCAGAGTCATAAGGATAAAATTGGCTTGCAATGGATTTCTGTAGGTGTCTAAACGAAAAGATGCTGCGTTTTGACGCGAGTTAATTACACCATATTGCTAATATAACCACTGTGAATAGATATTTCTTTGATATTACTAGGTTAAAAATATATTTGCCAGCAAAAACTTTAAACTTAGACATGTCAATTTGTATGTTCCCATACAACGGGTAGATTGGGGTAAATACCCGGCATGCTAAATGTGGAAAATGTTATAAAAAATTGATGAGGGATTAAAGAACTCATCAATACCTTTTGTTCAGGGACGAACCCCGAAATCAGTAGTTTTGGACTTCAAATGAGCAGTCAAAAAAAAATCTCTCTAATGGGTAAATATATTATATGGGTGTCCATATGTTGACATCGCGTTTGATGTCTGATTGCTTAGTTTAACATATAATTAGGTCTACAAATAATTAGGTCTACAAATATTTGCCAGCAAAAAACGTAAACTTAGACGTGTCAATTCGTATGTTCCCATCATGGGACGTTAGCATGGGGTATTATCCTCGAATAAAATGATTGATTAATTCTCTTCCGCCACCGTTAAATGGCGCCATAGGTTTCAATTCAAAAATAAAAATAATTTATAACCATTATTTGGATAAAATAATATTCTTACTGGTTAATATATCTTAAATGAATTGCAATAACAATTTTTAAAGCATATTCAACCATTTATTTGCCAGTTTTCCAAAATTCAATTACGTGTACAGAAAAGCACAATTTACCTGTTATTGTTTCATGTGAATGTTTTTGAAAAAGTTACTAGGTGGCGTTGTCTACACTTTTGTGGTTAGTACTAATGGTTGGTACCTAATATTTCTTTTGTGACTTTGCGCACGGTCATCTCGAGGACAGTCGCATCACGCAAACGTTGCCGCTTTGTGCGCAAGAAACGGCAACATCTTGCCTAGGCTACGGCGGTTACGGCGGACGAACAATACGCTCTCGCGCGAGACGTACTACCTACGTAGGTATTGCATTTTATTTCAAACCAATTTTTAATTGTGCAATATAGGTACTTATATGTACAAGATGGTAAACTCAATTCTTTGTGTTGTGTATGGTAATCCTGGTTCGTAATTGTATCTGATTATGAAAAGATTTTAATGAACTTGGTACCTACCTAAATAAAAAAAACCGGCCAAGTGCGAGTTAAACTCGCGTGGAGAGGGTTCCGTACAACAACTACAATCAATGTACAAAATTTTGTATATTTTTAAAAATTTTAGGCTCAATAGTTTCGGAGATCAGGGGGGGCGGGTGAATTTTCGTCTTCTGTCATGAGCAAAATCAAACTACATATTTATTTTACAATTATAACAAAAATGTATTTGAGATCCTCTTAATGAGCCCTTTCATTTGATATAATTCTTCTTCTTCATCTAAGCGCGTTCCCAGTTGCATCCTCAGCTAAGCTGTTTCGGAGCCTGGAGTGCGCTTTCCCGCTTTTTCTTCTCCAAATGACAAGCATGTCAATGGTCACCCAAGGATGCCAAAGATTTTGCCAAGTGAAGAAGAAAATGCCGGAACAGTTAAAATGATTTGGCTGTAATTTTACGACTGGCCGCCTGCCCGTCGTCAACCGTCTTCGAGAACGTATTTGTGCGAAAAGTTTTACAACCGGCTGCCGCCCGACGTTAACCCTCCTTGGGAATGCAAATGTAGCACGAGATGTTTGTGCTTAAGACCTTTAGTCGCCTCTTACGACATCCAGAGGAAGAGATAAAGTGGTCCTATCCTAACCCGGAACCACACGTACGTGCAAACATTTCATTTGATATAATTAATTATGACACAGTAAGGTTTGCAAAACTTTTCTTTTTCAATTTCCTAATTTGTCCCCCGAAAATGACACCCTTATTTTAAAAAAATATTTATTTCCTTTGCACATACCTATGTGTTTCGTTGGATCATAGGATTACACCATCCTACCAAATTTCACCTGATTCGGTCCAAATTGGCTGCGATAGATGGACGGACAGACAGACAGACAGACGCACGAGTGATCCTATAAGGGTTCCATTTTTTCATTTTTTGTACGGAACCCTAAAAACATAAAACATTAAAATGTGTCATTATTAGTAACTAAACTACCAACCTACCTAACCCACTCATCCTCCTCCATTATACAGGGTTTAACAAAATATACTGAAACTATTTCAAGGGTGGATTCAGTTCATGATACTGAACAACTTTCCCCAAGGGACAAGGGTACAACGTGTAACAAAAACGGGGTATCAACCTATTGAGATATTATGTACTTACGTACTATCAACCCGAAGTGCGGGGCCCGTAGCAAATTCTACCGAAAAGGCCCCTGATCTGAATAGGGAGCTCGGTGGCAGCGACGGCCTTAACCATTGCGAGGCTCCGGGCTTGAGTTTTTTGTTGCGAGGCCTTGTACCGCCCGTTATTTCTGGCGACGACGGGACGGGACGAATATAATGAATAAAAAAAAATCAGCTCGGGTTGTTGCGCGAGGCCCCTGCAAGAGCGAGGCCCTGGGCGATTACCCTGCTCGCCACCCCGTTAGGCCACTACTGCTGAAGCAATAAAATGGCAGTCAACAAGCTATGTATGTAAGGAAAAATATTTCCATGTTCAATAAAGTAAGTGATTTTACAGATAGAAATTTACGTAATAAGAATGACTTAGTTAGCCCGTATTACAGGCTGAATACAGTCAGTAAGTCTTTTATGGGGAAGTGTATACTTTTTTATAATAAATTGTCAGAATCGGTCCTTGATATGCCAGACAGAAAATTCAAAGCTTATGTAAAGAAAGTACTTTGTGAGAAGGCTTATTATAGGACCGATGACTATCTTAAAGACAAAAAGGTCTGGCTTGAGCTTAGTGCGGGTCCCTCTTAAAGGTTTGTATACTTAGACATGTCATAATTTAGGTACATTGGTACATACTAAATTTACAAATTGACATTATTTTAAATTTCGTAATTCTTATAATTCAATTTAATTATGACATAATAAACAATGTAATCTCTGTCCATCTATATAACTAATTTTAAGTTTTTAGTTTGTTAGTTGACGTCTTTGGAGAAAACGTGC
The DNA here is from genome assembly GCA_963576875.1 of Acrobasis repandana. NCBI lineage: Eukaryota > Metazoa > Arthropoda > Insecta > Lepidoptera > Pyralidae > Acrobasis > Acrobasis repandana. The sequence continues at coordinate 8,759,148 of OY756222.1, forward strand.
AGTGCAGTTTGTTGCCGCTTCTTCTGCACTTGCGCCTAGGAAGCGGCGTAAACTTAGCTTTAAGTAACGATTTGACGTCAACATTTGTGCAAAACAAAACAAAGTGACTATTATTAAGAGATATTATAAATATCCTATGATAATAAAGATATTTTGAATTTTGAATTTTTGAATTTTGATCTGCCTTTGGGCAACTTGAAGTTGACAACATTGTTGCCCATTTACGATAAAACAAAAAAAAGAACGATCTAGGTGAGCGGATTTGCGTAGCAATTGCTACTCTTGCTATATGGCACTGAGTAACGTACTAACCAATTTAAACAACTTTTAGTATGGGACCATGACTGAAATCGCAAAAAAAACAATTTCAGCTCCATACAAATTTAAATAAAATGTATGGAGCTGCAGTTTTTTTTTTTGCGATTTCTGGGATGGTCCCATAGTAAAAGTTGTTCACATTGGTTAGTACGTTAACTCCCTTTCGGATTAATACCCCCTTTTAATTACACGTTGTAGGTCCTATAACGAAATTTGAAAAATAATTTTTGGTCCCCCATATACGTTGGCCGATCAGCTGATCCGAGTTTGTATAGAAAGCCAAAAAATATTTTTCATATTTCGATATGACGTGTTCCTTAGGGACATTTGTTCAGTAGCATGGACTGAATTCACCCTTAAATATATAATAGTTCCAGTATATTTCCTTAGACGTTATATATAATGAAATAAACGGGCAAGTGCGAGTCGGACTCGTACATGAAGGGTTCCGTACCACCGTACAATGTTTTAAAACGCTGAAGTATCACGTTTCTTGTATGACGACCCCCTTTAATTTTCAACTTTATTTTATTTTTAGTATTTGTTGATATTGTGGTCATAGTAATACATAATTGGTGAAAATTTCAAGTATCTAGTTAATGCCATTATAAAGATCAAGTTAAAAACGCTAAAAAAACACGTTTCTTGTATGACGACCCCCTTTAATGTTTAACATTTTTTTTATTTTGAGTATTTGTTGCTTTAGCCGCCACAGTAATACGAGTACATAATCTTTGAGTGTCTAGCTATTACGGTTCAAGAGATATAACCCTGTGACTGGCGGACAGACAGACAGACGGACACACAGACGGACAGACGGACAGACAGCGGAGTCACAGTAATAGGGTCCCGTTTGCACCCTTTGGGTACGGAACACTAAAAAATGCTAAAAAAAATCCACCTCGGTTGAGAATCGAACTTTGAATCAAGCAATCGCTACAGAAGTCACCTTATCTGCTGGTCCAATGAGCATATGACGTAAACGACCAATTGAGCATTCTATTTTTTAGAAGCCCTGTGAATGTTTGCATGAAAAACAGGCGACATTTAAAATATGCATGTATTAAGGCTCATTTACACGGTGCAAGTTTCTTGCCTGTTGCATACAATTAAATTGAAGCAATAGAAAACTTGCATGGTCTAAACAGAACGTCAGCCATACAAATCATTTATTGCTTCAATAAAATTGTATGCAACAGGCAAGAAACTTGCACTGTGTAAATAGGCCTTTATAGTTGGGATATATTACAAATATTGCGTTATTTTCGTGAATAAAATTTGTTGTAAACTTTAATGCACGTTTTATCGTAAAAATAAAAGCGACAAATATAAAACATAAACGCTATCTATTGTCGGTGAGGCTCCTAGCGGACCGAATCGAACCATTTTATGCAGTGACGAATGTCTGAGAATTTACAAGTCACTGAATAAAAGTTGAAATAGTTATGTCTTCTAAAATATTTTGCCCAAGATCTTTCTTTGCCTAGCCTAACCATATGTTTTTTTCTCGAAAACGCCATCTAGTGACGGTTTTTTAACATTTTTTATTAAATAAATACAGGGATTTGCTAGTCGCGTGTGCTGAGATCTTTTTCTGTTTTCATGTTGCCTCTGCATTCGTCTACCTACGGACCCTCCAATAGCTAGTATGACGTTGGGTATCTGTTACGTTAGTAATTATATTATCTTTGATTGGGGTAAATAAATAATAAGTATTATAATAGTGCCAGCAACTGACGGCGGTTAAATGCAGGACACATAGTGAATGCGGCCTCTCTAATCAAAGTCTGGTGGTGCACTAACGAAATCGGTGGCCTCGAAATTCACGAATTCGATTCGGATTCGGCTGCAGTGCACAGACGCTACTCAAGAATTTTCCGTCCGAATTTTTCTCGTTTTGGATTTGATTTGAATATGATTCGGATTCGGAGCAGTGCACAGCCGCTCTTAGGCGATTCTCACATTGCCCCGCACTACGCAGCGTAGCGCGTGAATGCGTGTTCTAACGTTGCTTCTTTTAAGTTTAAGTTCTAAGTATCTCCGTTTGTATAGAAAACACGCACAGTCCAACACACAGAAAAAGCATCCAGAAAACGCAACATGCAGCGTGATGCGTGGCAGTGTGATAATCGCCTTATTAAACTGTTACAGTTCATTCCTCAAAAAATTTACATAAAGATCTTAAGGATTTTCTACAGACACCCACAATAACCATAACACGATTGAGAATTTTTGGCTCGATAGAACAAAATCACAAACATACCTCTACTCGTAATTTGCCTTTATAATACATATTACTATTTTATACAATCACCGTTTTATATGTAAATTATACCAAAAAATGTTTTGGCTACAAAAATAATAATAAATATTATTGGTGCCAACACCTATCGGCTTTTTAAATTATTTGTTAAATAAGCAAGGTATATGCATAATCCTTTTTTTTCCTACTACCCTTTTTGACGTGTGCCTTAAAAAGAAAACCATCGCTCTTCCGCGCCCGCGAGTCACAAAGAAAGTCTTAATACAACCGCCGTACCGCCAAGAGCTGTCCTAGCTTCTTGCCCGCTTTTCGCTGGTGATGTGAACAACCGTTGTTCATAAGCCGTATCAGTCCCGCTGTTTCAAAGTGGTGAATTTAGTATATAGACAATCAACGTAAAGAAACATTAGCAGTGTGTGTGCTCAAGTAGGTGTGAACTAAAAACTGTGAATCCACGTGGCGGATAGTCCTGGAGGTCTCCGGAAGTTGCTGACCGAGAGGATCCAAGAGGTAAGGCCACGTCATTCCTACATCCCCCCTTTTTGCTGTTACCTTGCTGTCTGTGTTTTCCTTATCTAGCTATCGAAGGTTCGCTTACAACACGCGCGTCACCAAATATAATACAAAAATAATAATAAATAAAACGCTGCGAAATATCGTCGAGCACGGCTCCGGGGCCTTTCTTCTCATAGTGAAATTAACTAGTAATTTAGATTTTTTACTGATTTTGTACTAAAAAGAGATTCTATTTGAATACCCTATTATTTCAATACTTACATAAGTTTCGATCTGTCATCAGACCATCAACCTTTTTTTTTTTAAATTATTATATCATGTGTAACAAGATTAACAAAATTCGTTTATCTGTAGATTTTCCCGTACGTGGATTATGTACATCATGGACTCCTTTATTACACACACGTTGACCTCACTCATTAGGCCTTCTGGACTAATGGATAGGACATAATTACAGCCTTTTTACAATGCATCCTTTGACATTGATTAAAAAAGATCAGATGTTGGATAGATTCTCTTGAAAATGTGCCAGCTTTGAAAAGATAACTTTAAAAGAGCTTTATTTTTCTACTTGTAAGGCTGGATTTCCAACGCTATTCGATTATTGGATACAATGTGGCTAACGCTTTTCAAATAGCAACTTAACTCACTTACTACTTACCTGTCTGCTGCCAAACGAATAAAATTCTATCGACTAAAGAATAGCTGTATAAAATTAGAGGCTCGGGGATTGTTCGCTAACTTTACCCTTATATTTTTAGTTAAATATTTTACCTATTTCCATTTTATTGTGCTTAGTTTAGTGCTCTGCAAAGTATTAAATTTATATTTTTATAAATTTAAAATAATAATTAAAAATAACTTAAACTTAATTGCATGCAAACATAAAAAAACGTTTTTAATCGTTGAAGGATGAAATGTCTAAGGATAAATCAATGTAGGCTTGTTTTTAGGGTTCCTTACAAAAAATGAAAAGACGTAACCCTTATAGGATCACTCGTGCGTCTGTCTGTACGTCCGTCTGTCACAGCCAATTTGCTCCGAATCTACTGGACCGAATCAGGTAAAATTTGGTAGAATGTTGTAATCCTATGACCCAAACACATATGTGCAAAGTAAATAAATATTTTTTTTAAATAAGGGTCATTTTCGGGAGACAAATTAGGAAATTTAAAAAAAAGTTTTGCAAACCTTACTGTGTCATACATTAAATGAAAGGGCTCATTATGAAGATCACAAATATATTTTTGTGGTTATTGAAAAATGAATAGTTTTGATTTTATACATGAAAGAATACGAAAATTGACCATTCCCCCTCCCTGATCTCCGAAACAAATGAGCCGAAAATTAAAAAAAAAAATACAAAATATAGTTCATTGCTTGTAGATTACAGGAAAACCTATAAGAATTCAATCAATTGTACGGAACCCTCTCCACGCATGTTTAACTCGCACTTGGTCGGTTTATTTAAACAGGGTCAGATGATCCTAATATACCTTTTAAGACAAGTTTTAGTCAATTTAGATGTTAGGTACGCCTGGAATCAAAAAAGTCATGTTTAACGTTGGTCCATATTCAAATAAATAAATATAGGGACAAATCACACTGATTGAGCTAGCCCCAAAATAAGTTTATAATTGTGTTATGGGATACCAACTCGACGATACTATATTTTATAATAAATACATTATCATCATCATATCAGCCACAGGAAATCCACTGCTGGACATACGCCTACCCCAAAGATTTCCAAAACGACCGATCGGAATCGGCTGGATACAGGCCGATTCCGTTTCATAATTCCGTTTTCCTGCAATCTTGCTCAGGTCGTCTGACTACCTAGCAAATGGGTGTCCTACGCTGCGCTTACCGGTACGTGGCCGCCATTCGAGATCCTTTCTGCCCCATCGGCCATCGGTTCTTCGCGCTATGTGCCCCGCCCACTGCCACTTCAACGAGCTAATCCGCTGGGCTGTCTGTGACCTTAGTTCTTCTACGTATCTCCTCATTTCTGATTCGATCACGTAAAGAAACACCTAGCATAGCCCTCTCTATAGCCCGTTAAGCGACCTTGAGCCTTCTTATGAGACCCATAGTAAGGGACCACGTTTCAGAGCCATAAGTCATCACTGGTAACACACATTTATTAAGTACTTTCGTCTTGAGGCACTGTGTTATTTTGGACGAGAAGACACTGCGTAACTTCTCGAACGCTGCCCAGCCGATTCGGATTCGTCGAAAGGCCTCTTCCTCGAAGTTGACCCAGGTAGATATACTGGTCTACAACTTCGAGGGTGGAGCTCCCAACAGAAACAAGTAAAGGCGTTACGTGCATGTTCGACACGACCTTCGTCTTGTCAATGTTCATTTTCAATAAAAACATACATAGATTCAAACATCTGTCTATCGCTAGGAACCTCACTTGTTATGTATGTACCTTGAAGTCTATTTTTCAAAGAACATATTTACATTCTTAAAATAGTTTGGAAAATCCAAAAGTGCACGCCTCATAATCTCATTTTTCACAATTAAATTGATTTTGATTGTTTTATTGCTAACTTAAAACGAAGAAAAGTATGTGTCGGCTTTAACGCACCACTGGAGATTATTTTTAACTTTTATTTTTAACTTCCCGCTGAGAAAATTGAAAATTTTCAAAATTCGGGACGTTATTAGTTTCACTACGTTTTTGAAAAGTCGAGTTTTCATCAGATCTCGACGTTTAAAGGTCTCAGGAATCTTCCCCGACCACTCACGAGCAAGTGTCATGCACCCTATCCGTATGTGTGTGTGGGTGTGTATGTGACCCGCTTATAACTCTTGAACAACTAAACCGATTGGAACCAAACAAGTAGCTTTCCAAAGAGTTCTATACAACTCAAATTTCCTGTGAATTTAAACCGATTCGGACCGGTAGATTTTGAGAAATCAAAAAAACTAAGTAAAAACAAGAAAAAAATTTCCAAAATGATGTTTTTTGAGAATAACTATTAAACTACATTGAATTAGACCGTGATCTTCGAAAGGACTTAGTTTTGGATAATACTGAAGCGTATAAAAAAAAATGGACTTGATTAGATAAGTTTTTCGGGATTTATCGTGACCACGCCAGTTCCCATACATACAGACACACGGACGTCCACAAAATGATTTTATTAAACATTGTTTTTATTTATATAAAAGGCAAAATGTCTTTTAAAAATGTCATAAGTGTTGAAACTAGTGTTTTTCCTTGATATTTATGTGTAAATATTATTGTACAAGTGCGATAGAAAATAAATAGAGACACATTTAGTTAAAAAAATCACTTGATTTTTGTAAGGCGAGAGTAGAGCACTACCTCATGCGCTCCGCTTATGAGGCGTGCAAAAAATATATTTTATTCGCTTTCAGCAAACAAAATAATATTTAAAGTAATTAAATATCTCGGGCTACTGACACGTTGAGAGGAAAGTAAGGCAATCTTGTTACAATACTAATAATATTTCTTATTGGCAATCAGAAAAAACTTGGCATCTGCCTCCGGAAGATTAATGAGATAACAAAAAATTTAATGTTTTATTCCCTTCCCAGTATTGTCTTACCAATTTCACTTTCAAAAGTAAATTTTTGTTCTTGCGATCATTTTATGTCAGTTATTATGTTTTAATAGAATGCTACAGTGAAAGGCTACAGTCAATGCTCAAATTCATTGTTTTTTTTTTTTTAATCTAATGTGTTTTTATTTTCAAAACTACCCTAATGTTACCTGGAAGAGATTGATGTGCGATAAGGCCGCTCTATTAGTACATTTATCTCAAACTCATTTGTTTCATTGTGTGCAATAAAGTGTAAGCAATGAATTAATGATAGATTATTGTGATACCTACGTACTCTACGTAGTAAATGCTATTTGATCTAAACTGCTTTATGTTAACATTTTTTCGTTTGACTGTACTGATTTCTATTAAATTTATGAGTGGTCCCAGTCGTTGGAAGAAAAATATTTAAATTATTGGATCCGGCAACTGGGACCGCGGTCCGAGTTAATTGCGATCCCAGTTGTAGGTGACCTCCTTCTGCCACTAGTAAGATATGAAAACTACTGCCTATTGAGATTACATTATGAATAATAAACAAACTGACGCCGATAGATGTGCGCCAACCCAACATCATATTAAAATGGGAACCAAGAGGAACCTTAGTTACTACCTTAGCTACAAAAAATAACATATATGTGCTAAAGGTATTTAAAACACTATGTTTCTTCTCGTACTTTCAATGTAAAATATTGAAATAAATGAGGACAAAATATATTTTAGCTAAAATAGATTTAGCAAACGTTTCTTAATTTTTCATGAGTTTTACAACTGGCCGCCGCCCGACGATAACCCTCCTTGGGAATGTAATTGTAGCATGAGATGTTTGTGCTTAGTCCTTTAGTCGCCTTTTACGACATCCACAGGAAACACAGGAAAAGATGGAGTGGTCCTATTCTAACCCGGAACCACACAGGTAAGTTTATAGAATTTCAATGGTTCTAATAATTGTTGTCGACCTTCCTAGAAAGCGTCATTCCGCTGTAGCTTAAGCTCGTGCGTCATTCAGAAAATGTAATTTAGAGTGCTAGCAGTTAAAACCTAGCCTTAATAAAGGCTGACGTGACAGGTATTAAATGTCTAGTCTAATTAAAAAGCTAGAATTCGCGGCCAGACAAAGCCACGGTTTATATCGTCACTGGATTTTGTTGGCATTTTTCCACAGACTTGAAGGAATATTAGAAGTTTAAGGTTTACATTTCGGTTAACAGAAACGAAACGATAAAAAGCGGAGTTTACCTCTTTTTTATAATAAATAGCTAAACAGATTTAAGGACGAATTACACAAATTAAGCTAATCCCAAAGTAAGTTTTAAACTTGTGTTATAATAGGATACAAACTCAAGGATACTATATTTTCTTCCGGTATCAGGCGACAAAATGTTGGAACAACATACCTCCTCCTGTTAGACTTCACACATCTGTTTCATCTTTTAAAAAAAGGTTTCGAACCCATCTATTAGATTTTCAAAAACTTTCAAATCCAACATGTCGCCGGTAGCTGTGGCTGTCGCTGAAGGTTCTCCCGAGCTAATATATTGTTCTCCCATACACTGTCGTGCATTCGTCCTCATTTACATTTATTTAATAAAATTAGCTGCCATTTAATGGCAATATTTACACAAATATCAGTGCAATATATATGTATTTCAACTTCTCTGGACAATTACACTATTTATTTATATAAACATATACACCATATATATTTTCACATTGGTACTATTAAATCCGCACCACGCATCTTCAGGACACAGCTAAAAATCAGTGTATTGCTCCCGGGCAATATTACCACTGAGCTGTGTCCTTTTTGTATTGCTGTAGCACACACATTTAAATTATTATGTTTTTGTGTAATTTTGTACTATGTTTGTCTGTTTTTTGTAAGTAGGTATGTGTGTTATAGCAACAAATACCTAGATGTCTTTAATTCAAATCAATTCAATTTTATTGACCGAGCCAGCAAAGAGACTTTCGAGATTCAAGATTGGCCATAAATATTTTTGTCCTTCTGTCTATTCTAGCCCACAAGTCTCATTTTTCAACCGACTTTGACGAAAGTTGGTACACAAGTTCCTTGATTTATTTAATTTTTTAGTCAATCACAATTTTTGGTTAGGGAAAATAGAGGGAGAAGAGGGTGGGGGAACAAAATGGGCTCGTTATTATAATAATACAATAAACCTGCAGCTTTCCTACGTGTTCTCGTTTTTATGCTTTATTTCGAGAATCCAGTGTAAGAACATAATATAAATTAACTTGCTTGTTTTATGTATTTTACCTAACATCAATTAATCATTGTTTTCTCCAAAAGGTTAAATATTATGGTTATGAGTCTGCCTTAATTACGTGCAAGTAAATAGGGTCGAGTTTAATTAATTGTGAGCAGTGTTTATCATAAATTGGTATTTTGTTTGAAAACGCCGCATCTCTGTTGGTTTACGGGAAAAGAGTAAATGAGGAAGATTTCTGATAATAATAAGTTTGAGTGGAAATATTTTGCATAAGCTTGTATCGGCGCGTGTAGATACTTTTGTGTTTTTTGGTGGTGATTTTAAGACGAATAAAAATGCAGTTATCTGATTGAAAGTTCGATGACGAGTATATTCGCTGTTTTAAATTTTTACATATTTCAGGGATAAAAGGTGGTGGGAATAAGACAAATGATACGTGAACACATACGGAGTAGACCAATCTTCATTAATTGACCATCACAGACCACCCGTCACGTGATGACGATGGGCAGATAGTTGCGAGGTTCTTCTGTCAGGGGGCTGATGCCCATAGCTGTGCGCCAACCCAACATCATATTAACCATTTGCGAAAACAAGTTTTTTCAGTTTATGAAGATATTTTGAAGCTTAATTATAACAGATTATATGAAGCTTAATTAAAATTGAATTGGGTGGTCATGACTGTCACATGCATCCTGAAAGATGGGCACATGTAACCACTAACTGGATTCCAGACGGTCATAGAAAGAGATGGGCGGATGAACTTACACAGTTTGATATAAAATGGTAGATTACGTCTAGGGACTGCGAAATAAGTAGAGAGCTCTTGTCAGCGTCATTGTGTGCAAAGAGACGCACACAATGACAATTTTTTGGTAGAGATAATAGAAATGAGACTATGCTTATAATAGCTAATAAAAAAGTGACCAAAAAACATTTATAAATGGTACCGTCTTATACGAGTAGATAATCAGGTCACATCTTTTGTCTCTTTACTTCTTATGGGCATTTACTGTTGCTAAAATGGGACTTCGCTAAACGTTCAAAAGTAAAAATGTACCATGTATTTTGCTTAATAAATGATATGTCTAATTAAATTGACTTCTGTTTAGGTAACTTTTTTATTTAGTAGAGTCATACACGTCCTGGCGTCCTGGGAAAAATAAGCCACTACGTTTCAAAACAGGTTACAATTTTAAAACTTTATCGCGGAACCTATATACTTACCTCCAAAATCTCTGAAAAAGTCGTGGTCGCTGTAAAAAAAATTTGAGCTAAAAAATATTTTACGTCAGAGGCCACTTTCTGGCTAGAGGAAGACGTAATTGTATAAAATACCTAAGAGGAGGGTAAGCATATCTAAATATTTACTCTCTTATCACATTAAGATTAGCATTATGTAGAACCTTCAAACATGAGAATGGAACCCATATGAATGAGCTAATGGCACCTTGCGTTGTTACCATCGACTATGAAGAACTTCCACTATCAGAAAATGGTAAAAATTATCTCTGACCTTTCCGAGAAGAAACAAAAGACTAAACTAACTGAAAATACTCTCAGACCATCGAAAGAAACAATTATTGCTGGCAATACTAAGTAGCTACTTATATTTTGGGTGCCGGATGGTCGTCGAAGTAAGAGCAATCCGAGGACGACGGGATGACCTCAATCGATTTGAACTCGATGACAAAAGATCCCAGCGGAAAGATATATTATGTAGAACCACTTTTTCTCAGCCAGTTGTAACGCTATAGGTAACCATCTTCTCCACTTCGCATGGTCTTTCAAATTGTCAAGTTGACATGCATATTATATTTGGAAAATAAAAAGCGGGAAATCGTATGTAACCAGGAACGTGCTAATATGTAAAGAAGATAAGATGCATGTAGTATTACAGCAATGTAACGTACTGCAACGTCACGGCAAGGTAAAATAACACTGACAACGGAGCACATTTTTACACAGTGACATCTGATAATGAAGTGAAGTTTGTCAGCCGGCTATGTATATACCGAACGCCGCCCACCACAGTGCTGCCAGTACGTCACAAGTAATATTTCTTTTTTTTCTGTTTTTTATACGTTTTCACCCCATTTATTGCCTTCTCATTAACGTCTCAAAAGTATTTTCTGGCGTTAAGATTATACCTACCTATTGTACGTTTGTTATAGATTGTAAATGACCTCCGTGACGTAATGGTTAACACGGTAGACCGCTAAACCGGAAGTTCTGGGTTCGATTCCCAGCCAGAGCAAGTTTGAAAATGGCCTTTTTTAAATTTTCCTGGGTCTTGGGTGTTTATCTATATATGTATTTATCATAAAATATAGTATCGTTGAGTTAGTATCCTATAACACAAGTTTAAAAAAAACTTACTTTTGCTAGCTTAATCAGTGTGATTTGTCCATAAAAAATAAAAAAAAGTGCAATAAATTAAATAAATAAAAAGGGTGGAAAAAATCTAAGAGCCGTGACACATTCGAAATGCATGTAACTACATACCTACCGTGAGATATTTTCATACTAAATCCAGATTTCCCTATCTAACGATATTTGCGCTACTCGTTAGCCGAATAAACCGTGCAAGTCGGACTCGTTGAAATGTTAACAGCTATCCCGAACATTTATCATGTAAAGCGGATTAAGCACTCAAAAACGGCCGCTGCTTGCTTGGCTGTCACCTCATTTTTTATGCAAATTCACTCCGCTAAGTTTTTATGGCGACACTTTAGTATTCAATGTACTTTTTGGACATTTTTCATATTTTAAAAGATTAATAGACACTTGCAGTGACCTATGGGGTGTTAAAAAAATATATCTATACAATCATAGTTTAAATTTTTTGAGACAAAATCACACTTACATTTTGCATTGCATAAACGTTAACGGCGAATAAAGATAAAAACGTTCAACACTCACACACAATCACGACCTCCTCCTCCTCGTCTAAGCGCGTTCACAGTTGCATCTTCAGCTGTGCTGCTTTGGAGCCCGAGGTGCGCTTTCCCGCTTTTTCTTCTCCAAATACTTATAACATGCATATCAATGGTTACCCAAGGATGCCAAAGACCTTGCAAAATGGAGAAGAAATAGCCGGAACATTTTAAATGATTTGACTATAGTTTTACGACCGGTCGCCTGCCTGATGTCAACCCTCTTTGGGAATGTATTTATGCGAAAAGTTTTACAACCGGCCGCCGCCCGACGATAACACTCCTTGGGAATGCATTTGTAGCACGAGATGTTTTTGCTTAGTCCTTTAGTCGCCTCTTACGACATCCACAGGAAGTGATGGAGTGGTCCTAATCTAACCCGGAACCAAATGGGTCACACACAATCACGTCTCATGTCTTTTGTATAAAGTCTAAATAAAATAGACCTTTATCTACTTTATTTATGTATTTTTTACTTTGAAGCCGAGTGCGACAAATAATACGATAACTGTCACCCTCACAATAAAAGAGATAACGAACAAAGTGACAATGTTACAAATTTTGATACAAGGCGTAAAGGGCCTTGGCGGGCCGGCACGATCATCTTCACACGAAAATTGGATTTTTCTAATGGTAACATGTATTAATTAATAGGTAATCTTACCTTTGAAAAATGGTATTATGCTGCATTACCGATTAATTGTGTAGTAGTGTGGGGCCTCGACCTATCCCGGCGCTCTAGGCGAGTTCCCACATAGAAGATGAAAATAGAGGTGGAAGATAGGTGGAGTAGAGAATAATAGAGACAAAAACACAGATATACTCAATTTTATTGCATTGACATAACTTCGTTATAATAAGACTTTAAATAATATTTATTTATATACAGCAGAAAACAAGTAGTCCTTCCAGGGTAAGAAATAATGGTAAAATGAGTCAAAAATGAAGAAAGGTGTGAAACATTTACACACCTTTCTTTTTTGAAATGAAACAAAGAATGAAAATGGACAGATGAGGTTTGATAGATGCAGCATGCATGTGGCATACAGCATCGTACAGTAAGTACAAATACAACTCTTTTAAAGTCACACAAAAACATTTCATTTCTGGTCACATTTTTAATTACGTTATGTGTAAGTTATGTTTATAGGGTTTTTTTTGGGAATTCAAGAAGCAGTACTAAAGTACTCAAATTAAATAATGAAATAAGAAATGGTGAAAAAATACCACGTGAGCAGGATTTGAACCCGCGACTTTAGTCTCAATACGACTATGCTCTTACCATCTGAGCCATCACGTGTTTAACTCCGCACGCGAATTTCGCCACCATTTGATATTCCTACACGCACTAGGCTTGCGTTACCAACACTAATACCCACTATTACAAGTATTGTCTGTCGTATTGAGACTAAGGTCGCGGGTTCAAGTCCTGCTCACGTGGTATTTTTTCACTATTTCTTATTTCATTATTTAATTTGAGTACGTTATGTGTATCTACTTATCCTATCTAAATATCGCATAGTGAGTAAACAAACGTACCTAATTAACTTTTTCAAAACATTTTACAACTAAACACCAGTTAATATGTCTGGATAAAATATCGTTCCCTGTTGAATTTTTACCGCGAAACTTAACTCGTAAAATCCGTGTAGATGAAATTTCAAATTATGTTTGGACGTAAAACTTTTCATGTTGAGGCAAAATTAGGTTCCATGTGAAATCTCATTTGTACACTTATCACAGCTCACAAAATGTTGCTTATTTATATAATATATTATATTTTAACATGTTTTACCGATTTTAACGACCATTATTTCAATAAATTTCAAATCCCAAAATTGAAATGTTGGACGATACACTTTTATAGTTTGTAGTTTTATACTATTGCATAGCTTTTATCGCGGGCTTTGAGCGCGGCGACCGAATCAAGAAATTCCGCAACGAAAATAAAACCTAACACCCCCACTCCGCCTACCATGTAGGCTTACAAACTATATAGCATTTAGTGGAATGTAAAGAGGGCTGGGGTTTGAGTACCAGAAAAATCTGACATTTGAGGATTTGCAGAAACCTGATATGGAAGGGGTACGGCCTGGCAAAACGGTAAGACTTGGAGATTTTACTCCATAGACAAAATGGAAGGGGTACCTAAGCAATTACCAGAGCTTGTAGTTCTTTTTAATTTTCGGGAAAAAAATTCCCCCCCCTTACAAATTTCATACAAACGGCTCTCCTAAGTAACTTGGCGCAGCCTGAGGCCAAAAGCCGAATAAAGAGCACCCCCCGCGAGGCCGCAGGCCGAGCTGCGTGGTGAGGCCGAAGGCCGAGCCATCCACTCCAAGCGCTGCTTTTTAATTTTTCGAAATCCAAGATGGCCGCCAAAAGTCGACTGCTTCCGATTTGGATGAAAATCGATATCTAGGCGTGTTTCGGGTTGAAAAATCGAATTTTGAATTTTTTTTTAAATCCAAGATAGCCGTCTAAAAATTTTCTTTCTGTATTTTAGAAAAAAATATATTACGTTTATAAAGTCTCACCGAGACTTCGTAGGGGTCTGAAATTTTTACAACTTGAAACTGAAATCTGATTTTGGATCCAAGATGGCCGCCTGTATACATTTAATTTTTTTTTTCATACAGACTGCAAATCCTCACCTATCTCTCAACTGGACCTTGAATATAGACCACTTCAACAGCTGCACGAAAAACCGCGGGCTGCTTGCAGCTCGCGCCGCACCCGAAACACTAGTTATAACCGAAACATTAATTATAATTGCATAAGTTGATAAAAAAAATGCTATGCAATAGCTTTACCGCGGCAGTCCCCGAGTGCCACACTTCTTTTTCGTGTGTATATTTGCGTGGATACTGTAAAGTCATGTTTTCGAAGCTGTCCAAAAACAGCGTCGTGAACAACGGCTAAAAATACTATAAAACGCCACATGTGATCCAATATGTGAATTTTGTCCTAAGTGCCTTTACTGAAGTTGTTTTGTTACTAATAACAATCAATATTTTATAGTTCAATCAATATTTAATATTTAATTGCAAACCATAAAGTACATAAAATGACAACAGTACAATTAATGACATTCATTTTTGGACCCTCAATTCGTTTAGAGAAGAGGAAGTGGCACTCAAACTTATTTAACGTTAGTACTATTTAATATTTTTATTAGTTTCACTACCTATAAATATAATGTAACTTACGTCCTTCAGAAAAGATTAACTATTGTTAGTTTAATTAGAAAACAACATTATTATCGTATAGGTGCGTCGAAACAGTTTTTTAATACAACTGTGGGCTTTATACGAAGAAAAGTGGCATAAAACATTATAACATGAAGAAAAACAGCAAGTAATAAGCGACTAATTAATACAAAAACGCAGATCCCCTTTCGCGTGGTTCTTTCGTGATCTGCCAATAAAACGTGCAGAGAGACTACCGACGCCGAAATCAAATAAGAAAATAATATAAGAGTAAATCGCCAACCCTACCCGTGAATTGCGAATACTGTAACAACAAGATCGGCCCTCATACGTTATTCAGTAACTATTTACTGTGACTCGAAAACTGATCGGTACTCTAAAAGCCGCCTCCTTACAAGTCAATCACGCGTGTGGGGTTTCGGCTTTCAACTTAAATGTTAAAGCGAAAACGAACTGATTATGTTCTCGTTGGGTTACGTAATTTTATAGGAATGTGGAAAGTTAGCTATTGGATTGTTTCTATGTATATTTAATGTAAGCAACCCAAAATAGTAACGCCCGTATGGTTGTGTTGGTAGTAGCACTCTATCTTGAGCTCCTTTGTACTATGGGAAGCAAACAATGCCGTTACTTCTGGTTGTGATTGTAACGTATTGTAGTTGTTAAATTTTACGCCATTTTTAGGGTTCCGTACCCAAAAGGGCCAACGCGGCCCTATTACTAAGACACCGCTGTCTGTCCGTCTGTCCGTCCATTTGTCACAGGGATCTATCTCTTAAACAGTAATAGCTAGACACTGAACTTTTCACAGATAATGTATCTGTGGTCGCTATAAGAACAAACTAAAAATAAGATAACGTTAAAATTTAAAGTGGACCTTCATACAAGTAACGTTTTTTTCAGCGTTTAAAAACATTATACGGAGGTACGGAACCCTTTATGTACGAGTCTGACTCGCACTTGACCGGTTTATTATTCTTGTTATTACTTGTAGCTTGCACGATAGCGATACTAGTATAGCTTGTACAATTACTACTTAATAAAATTAATTAATAAATTAATGGGTGAGGTATAAGATGCGGGCAGGTCCGAGATCGTGCGGTGAGAGGTGATTCCTTTGTAGCTACGAGTACAATGTGAATGATACGGTGCGCTGGAGTTGACAAACTATTTAAATTCATCAGCACTCTAAAAGCCGCCTCCTTACAAGTCAATCACGCGTGCAGGGTTTCGGCTTTCGACTTAAATTTTTCAGCGATTGTGTAATTTTATAGAAGGGTAAAGTTACGCGTTTGGTTTTGTTGGAAGCTTCTAGGTCAGCTGAAGGCTATAGAGCCGTAAAGCATTAAGCCTTCGTGCTAATCGCCATTGGTGTCGCATTGGTAAGTCTGCCATTCTGACAGCTTTTAGATATATCTATGTGTTGTACAGTTCAAATAAATGAATAAAAACGTCACTTGAATACTAAGACAGATTTTATCTAAGTACGGATAGTATCTTATTGGTTTTATATCTCTTTTGAAATATTGCACCTCACCTGTAACGTAACTAAATTTGGTAAATAAGGTTGCCAAATAATAAATTTTTGTTGTTGTTAAGGTTGTTGTTGGTTGATTGCTGTGCGATAAGGCCGCCTTTTTATACTAACATTTATCTCCATAGGTACATGTGTGTCTGATTTGTTTAATTATGTGCAATAAAGAGTAAAATAAATAAGATGATGTTATTGTCTACTGTAACTGTAACTTAGTAAAATATATTTTTGACGTTTACTTAACAGGTGACTGACTAGACTAGTTGTACGTAGTAACTACAACACAGCCACCTCTTTGTACATATACCTTAATACGTGTATAAAAAGTCATCATCAATGCAAACAACTGTGCTATCACTATCATTTACAGATCAGTAGATAAGACTTAGTTACATGTTATTAGTAACTTTGTACACCAAAGCGATAAATAAATCAAAAGAGATTACATAAAAATGTGTTCACATTATACCTAAGGTTAATCGAGTATGTGTACGAGCCTTATATTTCTGACAAATTACTCCAGCTGAATTACTCGTAAATATTGCTGCTTATATTTTTCACTTCACAACGCTTTCTTGCAACAATATTTACTTCGGTTCCGAAAATTAGGCACATTGTATCAAATGACAAATAAAATAAAGTTTCCAAGAAATACGCTCGCAGCTATTTTTGCGAAGTTCTCGATTGAATCTGAAAATATACAGACATTTTATTGCTCTTCTGGGATTATTGTCCCTTTCAGTACTAATATTATAAAGATATAAAGTTTGTTTGTTTGGATATTTTCAGGGAGATTGGAAAATACTCAGGGGAGGATCCTTCTAACAGTTAAAAAGTTTGAGGTAAGTGGTCTTCAATTTTTGTATCAACGGCTTAAAATCTTTTTGGAAGTTTGATGAGTAGTACCTACCTATAAGATATAACTTTAGAGATGTGTTCAATGAAAATGGGGTTTTTATTATGTCACAAAATATTTTGTGATATGAAATTCATTACAGTATTCTCAGTAATGAGGATTATAATGGTCTTCTAAGATTTCTTCTTCTTATTAAACAGCTAGGCTCTTGTCAGTGGAACAACCTTTGCCTTCTATTTTCTAAGACTATAGGTACTTCTAGATTTTTTTAAGGAATGTGTTTCTAAAATAGGCCGAAAATATAAAATATTGGTATTTCTCACAGTAACCATCATCAATATCTTCAAACCACTTTATTCCAACGTTCTGCGAACTAAAATTAATTAAACGCTAAGAACACAATGGAGGTATTCAATATGTATGTTCCTATATCACTCATCGTTTTATCAATATTAACATTTCATACGTATTGAGGCGGTGCTAGGTAAGTGCTAAGGCAATGTTTATTTAATCGTATCGCACGCAATAACCCCGATAAAAGGTACTCGTGTATCTCACGTGAGATACACGATCTCACCGGGTGAGACCATGGCCACCCATGGCAGTCAAAATGACGATTATTATATAGCGTCTAACCAAATATACTGAAACTATTTTAAGGGTGGATTCAGTCCACGATACTAAACAACTTACTCCAAGAAACATATGTTGAAATATGAAAAATTATTTTTGGCTTTCCCTACAAACTCGGATCAGCTAATTGGTCAACTTGGGTGGGAGGTCAAAAATTATTTTTCATATTTCGGTCCGTAAGTCAGTATCATGGACTAAATCCACCCTTAAAATAGTTTTAGTATATTTTGTGAGAAACTGTATACAGACGGTGATTTAGAACCTTCTAGCTATATTTAAGGAAAGTACTCTATAAGCGATGTCATATGTAAGCCAAGAAATGCATACCAAAAATCTCCCATTTGATGTTACGGGCCGGCGAACGGAGAGAGCAACGTAAAGTCAGTAGGTACAAAAAAAATCCTAAAGGGGAGTGGAAAGGGAAAAGAGGGGGGAAGTTTGCTAGCAAAATAGCTTTGCTAAGCCTAAGGCAAAGTATCGGTTATTGCATGGTTATAAAAGCTCGCGAGGTCTATTTTTCACACAGAACCACTAGCTATAATTAGTTTTAGACTCATTATAAGTCATCATCATCCAAGCGTATTCCCGGTTGCATCGTGAGCGGTTACACTTCAGAGCCCGGGGTCCGCTATCTAACCTAGGTGATTTGACGAGGTTACTGGTTTTTACACAGAGCGACTGCCGGCTGACCTCCGCAACCCAAAAGTTTAGACCAGAACCAATCCTAGGATAGGTACAAACGCTAGATGGCATTCGGGACCAACGGCTTTACGTGCCTTCCGAAGCAAGGAATCATCTTTCTTTTCGGATAATCAGGTGATTCAAGCCTGCAATATCCTAACCAGACTGGAAACAACTTTTCACAAAGTATGCTTCCCAGTGGGATTTGAACCCATGACCTCCGGATCACAAGGCAAGCGCCTTGACCACTGGACCACGGAAGCAGTCTCATTTAGACTCATTATAAGTAAATTAGTGAATAGAAGATCTTTATACCGAGGTATTCTGAGATTAAATTCATTCATATTCTATCTCATATTATTATTTCATTAAATATTGTCTATTTAGAATGTATTTTGTTTTAGTAGTAGTTATACTTACAAGAGCACAAATAAAGATAAGCCTTTAAGAAAAACTATCATTTCACGCCCGCTAGTTACCTTGAAGTAAACACGACGTAAAAGCCCTTTGTTTTGAAACGAAACATCGCCTTAGTGAAATCAAATTTTGCTACCGAGGCGTCAGATGTGCTGTTTTCATATTCACTTGTAGATATAATAATATACTTTACATGTTATCGACACAACACCTAGACGTGTTTAAGGATATTGTATATTTTTTAACAACTCCCTTTACACGTTTATATATTCAAAAGTTTTTATTTGCAAATTATAGTCCAAGGAAATACCAGGCCGAAACTACAGATACCACACAGGTGCTCTGTCCACTATATCTGAATAAAATCGAAATTAAAAAAAAAGATTGCGTCTTTATTTAGGACCTTGGTATTATGTCAAATGCGCCAAAAATTCTTGTAAAACTACACTGGTAAGGAGGTTTAGAACTTAGCAGAGGAAAGAGAGACATGGAAAGCACTCCGCCAACAAGAGCGTGACTCTTAAATACAAAAAAAAAAAGCGCCAAAGCCCATGTAAAGCAAAATTATCTGTGGTGATTTTAAAAACACTTTTTTAAAGATTAAAATATTTATTAAGAAATTAGAGAACCTTTGCAAGAACTAAACTGAAATATTTAAATATTTATAAATGTTACAACATACATAAATATTTATATAATTAATTTATCGTAATTTAAAAAAAAACTACCGATAGAAACGTATCTAAACGACCATTGCTGAGGAAAAACGCCGAAAGAAACTCATTAAGACAGTATTGGTCGTTTTCTTTCATACAGACCATAACAGCATATCAATTGTCATGACGGTAACTAAACCCTTTACTATTTTAAAAACGATCAACTTCAAACTGACAGGGAAAACTTCCCGTCATGAAGAACTTTTCCATATTTTTTTTCGCTCTTAAGTTTCGTGTGTACCTTACCAAAGTTTCGCAGGGACCGCTTCACCAGTTATGAGATTTTACAAGAACAGGCAAAAGCTAGTTTATGAGATGACGCCACATACTCGTAAACTTCATGTTCGACTGTGAACTGTCCATTGGTCAAACATTGGGGTGGAATTTACTGAGATAATAAAACAAGGATATGGTTGCCAATTGGATTGGTGACCACAAGTGGCATAAGATATCTCGAGCCTATTATGTGCTTTGAAAGGCACGTTAGAGTTTACCCTAAATACACCCAGTATTTTAAATATTGGATTAAAATTATTAACCCACCTAGTAATAGACGCTAATTAATTTACGTAAGATACATGAATTTTTCGGGGTCAAGTGCTGGGGCCCATTTGAAATAAATTATTTGAAAGAAAACGGAGATATCATTTAAATTTTGTCTTTGCGAAGCTCTAGATAACCCTTCAAACTATTTTATGAACTACAACGTTAAGCTTTTCTTAGTATTTTTGCGGAAAACGACCATTTTTGGCCATATAAGAGCTCTCTAGAGCAGGCGGAGGCTAGTTCACGAGATCACGTTACATCAACTACATGTTCGCATCATCGTCAGGTCTTTTTAGTCTCTACTGCAAAGGACCTCTCTGTACTACCAGAGCTATATAATATTAGCCAGAGCCGAAGATTTGGCCTACACTGTCACGCTGGCCAGACGGATTTGGAGAGGTCTCATTGATGTTTATAAGCTTTGTTTAGCTTGTGTTTCCTAAGTCGCCTTCTACGACATCCACGGAAAAGACTTAGAGTAGTCCTATTCTACTCTGCCGGGAACCACACGGCTAATTAATTTAATTATGTATCAAGTAATATAAAGAAAAAATTCTTTAAATTTATACATTCAACTTCAAACTGAGAGGAAGGTTTTCCTTTTCTTCGCTCATACCTCTAGTTTCGTGTAGTACCTTTCCAAAGTACCTACACAAGTTTCGCAGTTGCAGGACCGTTTCACAAGTTATGAGAGTTCACTAGAGCAGGTATAAGAGCAGGCCTGTGTCACTCCACGTTTAGGAATCGAAAATATACCTACATTATTATGAATCGTTAGTTCAAAGTAATAAGAATGAAATTGACCTGCAATGGATGTCCAGGTATCTAAACGAAAAGGTGCTGAGTTCTGAAGTGAGCTAAATTAATACATATTGCTAGCCACATTGAGTAGATTCTTTCAATTCAGCAATGTAACATGGTAGACAAAGTACTTACCTACTAAAGTTAGCAACCGTAATAAAGTACCTAATGAATAAATTTGCCTTATAAAGCAAAACTAGGTGACAAGTGATCAAAACTCCGGTGTTTCTGACCATTTAATAAATGACTAAAAGCGTACACACTGCTCTAGAAGTTCTAGAACTTCTATAAGATTTTTTTTGTTTTCTTTCCTCTGATGTTTCATGTAGTACCTACCTTTCCAAAGTCACCAAGTTTCGTATTCGCGGAACCATTTTATAAGTTATGAGAGTTGACTACAGGCAGGCGAGAGCTAGTTTATGAGATGACGTCACATAAAGTTTATGTTCCACGGAGGTGATATCAATGTAGAATTGATATTTGCACGGCATATTGGACTGTTTGTGGCTTATGAACTACATGTGTACGTAGTTTTTTTTTATCGTCTACCTTCAACGTGAATCGGAGCCTGTTTTTCCGATCTACTCTTTAAGGCCGTACCTGAATTTTCCGGGGTCCAGTGCTGCCCCCATTTAAAATAAATCATTTCAAAGAAAACGGAGACATTATTTAAAATTTTGCTAATATCAAATCCTAGATAACCCTTAAAAGTATTTTATGAACTACTGTTTACAGTTTAAAGTGAGAACGTTAAGCTTTCCTACGCACATTTGCGAAAAACGGCCACTTTTGGCAAATGTGCGTAGTAAAGCTTAACGTTCTCATTATAAACTGTAAACAGTAGTTCATAAAATACTTTGAAAGATTATCTAGGATTTGATAGTAGCAAAATTTTAAATAATGTCTCCGTTTTCTTTGAAATGATTTATTATAAATAAGGGCAGCACTGGACCCCGGAAAATTCAGGTACGGCCTTAATTTAAGCTTTTATACCTTTTGTACGGTCATTCATCATACTGGCCAAGTTCATACATCATCTTCTACTCTGTTCGGGTGGGACTTCCGTCTATCTACTTGAGTCTCTAACTATCTCTATCTTTTATTTTGCTTTATTGACTGCATATTACAGAGCAAAAGAAGGGTAATAAGTATTACACGGTTACACGTTCTCTTGTTTTACCATTTGAAAAGTTAATTCTATTTCTTACATATGTTTTCTTATCAAATAAATTATTTTCATTCACCTTTTTATGTATTACTTATATCTAATTATTTATTGTGATATTTAAATTTATTATGTCTATTACATTTTCATTATTAACTATTCTTATTTCTATTACATTTAATATTTAACTCATGTGTTAAATGCTGTAATACAATATTTCCTAATAATAATACAGCATATTTCACTTACTTGTTTCTTTTGTTTACTGTTAGAATGCTTTACAGAATTTTAACAAGGTTTCTACATGTTCACTATTCATTATTGCTGGCAGGTCAATGTATAGCTTGGGTTGAGTGAAATATAAAGATGTTCGTTTATCACTTTATGATGTTAACACGAGTTGAGTGACTAGCGTTTGTATAAACCTATTCTAATATTGGTTCTGGTCTACCCTTTCGGTTGCGGAGGTCCGATGGCAGTCGCTTTGTGTAAAAACCAGTAACCTCGTCAAAAAACCTAGGTTTAGGTGGCGGACCCCGGGTTCTGAAGCATAACCGCTGAGGATGCAAGCGGGAATACTCTCGAATGATGATGATGATGTTAACATGAATTGAACTTTGGTTTTGTATCGGTATGGGTGGGTTTATATATCATTGTCAACTGTTAATAACATTCAGAGCGTTTAAACATTATGTCGCCGCTGCAGAAAGAAAATATTGAATATCAGCAACCACTATTGTTATAAGTGAAAGTAAACCTAACTAATGTAACCTTATTTCTGTCATATGGACTTGTAACTTACCCGCTCTACACAAATTTTCTAGGCAAGCGCGGATGGCCTGCCTAGTAAATTTCTGTATGTTACGATCGTATGTATATCATTGTTTCATTTTACGTTTTGAAAATAACGACACCTTCTAGTCATTTATTTCACTGGTCCAATACCGAAGGGTCTTTAATAAAGGTATGACAACAAAACTGAACCTCTGCCCGAAATTGTCCCGACCTTGATACAATAGCGGTATTAAACCATTTACATAGTGTATTCTGTCATTATTCCCAGTAAATTTACAGATAGTGCCACAATGAAACTAAATTTAGGGATGTTTATCGCGTCTTTGTTTATGTTTATTATTATTACTAGCATTTGTGACTTCTCTTACATTTATAAAGTAATTTTGCCTGTTATACGAGTACAATGCTCACCTTTTTAGGGTTCCTAGTGTCCACAAGGAACCCTTATAGTTTCGTCTTGACGTCCGTCCGTCTGTCTGTCCGTCCGGGCTCGTACTCCGCTGCTACTGCACCGATTGTCACGCAAATTGGTGGAGAGATAGATATTGAAAAAAAAAACTTAGAAGAATTGTGGCCCTGAAATAAATGTAAATAATAATCGAAGGTAATGAAATCAAAATAATAACAAAAAATATTTTAATAACAAAAATCTCTTGAATTCAAATCAAATCCGATTCAGACATAAAGACAGCACTTACAAGGCACAAATAACTTTCATGTCAGATTTCATTTCGCATGCAAACAAAATTAACAGTTCAAAAGGCTCTCATTTACCAGCGGGTCACCACGAACCCTCAGCTCATTTTTTATGTAGATTGCGTCGAAGAAAAGTTTCACAATATCAGTCTGCGAGGAGTCCTGCAACACTCCTTTGG
The DNA here is from genome assembly GCA_963576875.1 of Acrobasis repandana. Classification (NCBI taxonomy): domain Eukaryota; kingdom Metazoa; phylum Arthropoda; class Insecta; order Lepidoptera; family Pyralidae; genus Acrobasis; species Acrobasis repandana. Next base: position 8,783,218 of record OY756222.1, read on the forward strand.
GACCCTTGCCGTATTAAATTTGGCTCTGTTCTCATGTCTACGGTAGCTCGTACTACACGAACTGTTTTATGGAATATGGCCTCTTATTATGCGGACAAATTGAATGTACGAATGCTCGGAATATTCAATTGGTTCATTGTTTTTGAATCATGGCGTGATAGTTGCGTTGTATAAGTTCACATTTAAGATTTCTTACATGTATGTGCCCTAATCTTAGCAGTGGACAAACCGTTAAAAAAAGTACCTAAGTTAAAATATTTTTAATCTTATCCATACGTTTTAAGTTGAAATAAAACATGATATGATGTACCTACTCGTATTATAAACTAGTGGTTCTGTAAAGAACAATAGATCTGGCGAGCTCTTATAACCATGCAATAACCAATACTTACTCCCTTTCCCTGGCTTAGCAATGCAATTTCAGTGAAATCCGTCAATATATAACGCTACATCAAACGTCCCCCTTTTCCCCATTCACTCCCACCTTTTGGAAATAAGATTTAAGTTTTAATAAAACCTAGTATATTAACCTATTATTAATAAACGGGCAAGTGCGAGTCGGACTCATACATGAAGGGTTCCGTACCTCACAATGTTTTAAAACGCTAAAGAAACACGTTTCTTGTATGATCCCCTTTAATTTTCAACATTTTTTTATTTTTAGTATTTGTTGTTATAGCGGCCACAGTAATACATAATCGGTAAAAATTTCAGGTGTCTAGCTATTACGGTTCAAGAGATAGAGCCCTGTGACAGACGGACAGACTGACAGACAGCGGAGACTCAGTAATAGGGTCTCGTTTACACCTTACGGGTACAGAACCCTTAAAATTAACTTAATTTGAAACTTTAATAAAACGGTTAGCAAGTACCTGTAAGTTACTGTAAACTACACAACAGTTTGGTTGCTGTTTGTAATTGTAACAATGCCTAACAAAGTCTTATTAAAGCAAACATGCCTGATCTAACTACACAAGTTTAAATTATTCCTTTGGCCTCTTAAGTGGAAAGTTGCTTGTCGATTAAAAGCAAACATGTACAGTCAACGGAAATTGTATGAAAATTACCAAAGTTAAAGTAAGTACCTACTCTGAAAATCTTGGAGTCCTAAAACTTTATCCAAAAATACATTTTCTCGAAATAAATTAGGTTCCACGAGTTAAAATGCTTTTGTTCATAATAATCATTATTTTCCTTTTTATCTTGGCATTTTGGTGTTCATAGAGTGAAGTCACATCCTTCATTTTAAAACCTAGTAAATGAGAAGTTTTCCTGAAGATTTACAAAATGTATGGAAAATTACATTAATTTGTGTTATTACAGTGGACGTCAGCTTAAAATGTTTTTTTCGAAATAGTAATAGTTTAATTTTTAACTGTAAAATTGCTTATCAAAGATTATTTTTATAATTAAAATTTATAAAGAAAGGAATACAGTCTAATTGAGAATGTTTATTTGCAATTAAAATGCTACTTTCAAAAGTTTTTGTGTTGCCTGAGTATTTTTTTTTCAGTGATTTCATTAGTGTTAAGGCATCTTTTCATAGCATATCATAATAAAAGAAAATATGATGATAAAAATAAAATAATAATATTAACTTCCACTAAGAGGAGTTCTACAATACTTCTGGACACGGCGCGCATTGTCAGGAGGTTTCTCTCTCTGCGGTCCTAACCGCCGCGCCGGTAGCTTGGGCCTCGCCTTGCCCGCGGGTATCTAAGTTTTTGTAACCTGTTTTACATTTTACTTTTTATACTTACAGATTTAATATAAACCTAACTTAAAGATTAAAATAAATAAAGAGAGTTACTTCCACTAGATACAAGATTATGAAAAACAAGGTACCTAAGTATTATAATACCAAAGATTTTTTTTATGCAATATCTTATCACAGCCGACTGTACATTACTTTGTTGGAACTCCACAAAGACGGAGCGTTGCTGAAGAACCTCGCAAGAGAGGCAGTTACATATTTCTTGCTAATTAACAGTGATGAACACAATATGCGATGCTCGGGTTGTTACAGAAGCGAAAACTTTTATACATATACGAGACCTTGTTCTTCAAAACACGTAGACTGAAGTCCACGTTATATTATTAGCGAATCACAAAACGCAAACCTACTATAGGTAAGTAAATATAGTAAATTCCAAATGAAAATGTACGCTATACTTATACTTACAGACAGATACGCGTTATAGAACTCATTGCAACATCGCAAGCAAAATATTTAGCTCTTTACTTTAATCACTTATTAATTAAAAATATGAATACAATATGAAAAAGCTGTCTTATTTCATGCAAAAAATCAAAATATAATCCAACTAAATGTAAACGTCTCATCATTTGACTTATCTTTTAGCAAAAGTACTAGCAAAATATACGCCCGGCCATTAGCTTGGGCCAGCATGTATTATTTCTACATGGTAGGGTTTTGCATTTCCATCTTATTGTTGGTCTCGTTTGGATGCAAACATTTTATAGTACTAGCCCGAGCGAGCTGTCCCGTATTTTAGTTCCTTTTGCTTCCTGTAATTTGCTTTTGCTTTTTTTTTATTCTTCCGTTTCGCTCATTTCGATTTTAATTTTTTTCTCTGCAGTTATTGTTCGCCGCTGGGATATTTAACTTCATAGATTTTTGACGTTACATCAGTCATCATCCGAGCGTATTCCCGGTTGCATCCTCAGCGGCAACGCTTCAGAGCCTCAGGTCCGCTACATAACTTAGATGATTTGACAAGGCTAATGGTTTTTACACAAAGCGACTGCCGTCTGATTTCCGCAACCCAAAGGGTACCAGAACCAATCTTAGGATACGTTTACACAAACGCTAGATAGCGTTCGGGACCCACAGCTTTGTGTCCATTCCGAAGCACGGAATCTTCTTTCTTTTCGGATAATCAAGTGATTTAAGCCTGCAATATCCTAACCAGACTGAAAATCCTTTTTACTTAGTATGCTTCCCAGTGGGATTTAAACTCACGACCACAAGGCAAACGCCTTGACCGCTTGACCACGGAGGCAGCTGCAGTTGCCCAAAAATATATCAATATTCCCTCACTAATATTAACACAATCACAAAAGTACGTTATTTTGAGCAAAACAATAATGTTAACAAATAATTATAATCAAACTGAATGTAAACGTCTCATTTGACTAATTTTCCTGCAAAACTTCTAGCGACATGTAAGCTTGCCCATTGCTCTCGCCCACGGCGACTTTTTGTAGCGATTCTGTCGCGCGTTTGCATCGATACAGTCGCGTAAACATGATTCAGTCCCGATGCAAACGCGATACTGTCAAGCTTCTGTCGCGCGCGATACTCGCGATGCAAATTCGATTCAGTTACTCCATTCTCCTCACGCACCACCCTTCCTCCGTTCCCTCCCCGATGTCGTCCGACACGATCGCGCGTTTGCATCGTTTCTGTCGCAATGCTGTCGCGCGTTTACGAAACGCGCGTCAAAAAGTCGTCGTAGGCAAGGGGTCTAAGGGTAGCTGCAGCATACATTTCTACGCGGTAGAGTTTTGCATTTCCATCTTATTGTTGGTCTCATTTGACTGCAAATATTTTATATTTAAAACCCGAGCGAACCATTTCGCATTTTAGTTTCTTTCGCTTCCTGTAATTAGCTTTGCTGTTTTTAACTCTTCCGTTTCGCTCATTCCGATTTTAAATAATACCTGCACTGCTTGGAATCTAGAGAACGCACTGCATTTCTGATGCAGTTATTGATCAATGTACAGTACATTCACGTGGATTTATGACGATTTATTGAAGATGAATGCAATTTTTCAGAAAAACAAATAAAAATAATTACATCTAAGACTTTTAGATTATAAGGTTTAAGTAGAATAACTTTGTCCAAAAATATAAACAATATGAAGCTCTTAATTTATGGAGATTATTATTAACGTTTACAGAAATATAATCCGACTTAATGTAAACGTCAAATGCTGCTTGCTCATTAGCTGGGGAAGCATGCATTTCTACGCGGCAGGGTTTTGCATTTCCATCTTATTGTTAGTCTCGTTTGGATGCAAATATTTTATAGTTCAAGCCCGAGCGAACCGTCCCGTATTTTTTTTTTTGCTTCCTGTAATTTGCTTCTGCTGTTTTTCATTCCCCCGTTTCTCTCATTCCGATTTTAAATAAAACCTGCATGAAATCTAGAGAGCACGCCGCATTTCCTCTGCAGTTATTGTTTAATGTAAGAAAATTTACGTAGATTTTTGAGGGTTATTGGAGCAATAAAGGTTAAGAGTTTTTTGTTCTCCGTAAACTTTTGTCCCAAACCATGAGTACAAATATAAATTTTTAAGTTTCTTACTTCAAGAATGACCAAAGTTTCATATAAATTTTTACTACCTATTTGACACTTGAAGTTGAATTTTTTGATAATAGTGATACAATAGTCTTTTGTCATGACCTCAAATAGAACTTTATACATTTCTAGTTCCAAATTGACCAAGCTTCATAGAAAATTTCAATCCTCATTTTAACCTCTTAGGGAATGAATTTCCAAAACACCCTTCTTATTTCACATTTGTGTCATTTAAGGAACCTTTGTGCAAAATTTCATGCACACAATAGTTTCAGCTGTGCGTTGATCGATCAGTCAATATGTCAGCCAGTCAGTTTAGCTACTTTTTAGGGTTTCGTACCCAAATGGTGTAAAACGGGATCCTATTACTGAGACTCCGCTGTCTGTCCGTCTGTCACAGAACTTACCCCTCTTCTCTTAAACCGTAATAGCGAGACACTTGAAATTTTCACCGGTTATATGTATTACTGTGGCCGCTTTAACAAAAAATACTAAAAATAAGATAAATTAAAAATTAAAGGGGGTTGTCATACAAGAAAAGTTTTTTTTCCGCGTTTTAAATTTATTGTACGGAGGTACGGAACATTTAATGTACGAATCCGACTCGCACTTAACCGATTTATTTTAAGATCCTTATCAATTAAAGAAGTACAAAATGACGTTGTAGCATTAAAAACGACAACCTTCCTTTCGCTCTCTTCAAAATAGAGTTAATATGTCATCTTTGCTCCAGCTAGGAAATATAAGTGAGCATTCTATTTGGGCGCCAGTAAACGCTCTCCTAGGGCGCCCGCTTTCCTACTTACCTCTTTTACGTACTAAAATACTTTTCTCGGGCGCACCGTAAGTATATTTGGCCCGTAAAAGTTGGCTCCTCAGTTTTAGAATAGGTATTTTGCAAGCAAAATGACAGCAGGTAGATATTTTAGTGAGATGGCTTTCTTTTGTAAAGTTGTGATAGTATTACAAAGATGTAAGTAATTTTACATTGTAGTATCTACTTAGCGCATGACTGTGCCTTGAATGCAGCCTGAGAGTTAGACCCGGAGGACAACCTTGTGGCTACCAAAAGGTCGCAAGCGTAAATGTGAAACACGAAGCATATAAAATACTAGTAGTTCGACCCGAACTGTGAACTCGGCAACCTCTTAAACCGATATGGCATATGTTCGAACTTAAAAAATATATTAGCTACATCTATACGCTTACCAAATTTCATAAAGCTCCGATGAATTCATTATGAGGCAGTATTTCTGATAAAGCAACAAGAAAACACTAGTCTACGAGTACAGCCGAGTACATTCTTGAAAAGATAAGGGCCTCATAACCCGCGGTGTGCGCCGTGAACGTTTATTACTATGTCAGACATAACTTTAAATGTTGGATATTGTGTCAGATCTCCCGCATTACAACACCAAGATACATCTGTACGCATAATAGATTTTCGTCGCTTTCCATGTGCAAAGAAAAGGCTTTTTACTTGTTTTTGTACCTTTGGAATTGACATTGTTACTTTTGTATGCACAATGGTATTAATTAGTTGGCCGAGTAAGCGAAGCGTCTCAGTTTTGAGATTTCCCAAAAATGCTTTTGTCCGTCTGTCTGTTCTCGCCAGCAGGTCGCAACCGATTTTGATACAAATTGTCGCAATAATAAATCAAGGAACTGATCCTTGTTTAATTTTTTTTGTTAAATGCGGTTTTTAGTTAGGGGAGAAATAGGGGAGAAAAGAGGGGAACTTTACTGTAACGTTATTTATTGACCGATTTCAATCAAATTTCAGAGGCACACTGAGGACTTCGTTTTACACAAGATATTGCAAAAACAAATTCAAATGGGAAGAATAGAGGGGGAATAGGGGGGAAGATTGCTGTGCGTTATTATATGGACGTATTTCACTGAAATCGCTTCGCTAAGCCAGGAGAAATGGAAAAGTGTCGGTTATTGCATGGTTATAAGAGCTCGCGAGGTCTACTATTCTCACAGAACCACTAGTTGATATTTGGTTAACGTTTATGAACTATATACAGACAAAAATTGATAAAAAATTTACCAGTCATTATAAAAACTGGTCAAGAAGTAGGACGCAAAGACTTTCTCAAAATTCTGAGATTCACTTTTTTAATTCACAAAGCAAAAGACAATGTCATACGTAAACATTGATTAAACTTTAGTTGTGATAGGGTTGAAAAAGAAAATTAGACTCTTTGTGGAATAAAATTGCCAGAAAGAAGCGTAACTCAATTCTATTAATTTTAGCATTTTTCCGTTTTTATTCTAGTAAATGGTTTTTAATTTTCTCGCAGCTGTGTTCTCCCAAGTGAGTGCGGAAAATTAAACTGACCAATTTAAGGGAATTAAACAAAATTATTTCATTTCATTCTCCATATAACGGTGGTTTATTATCCTAACTCGTATAAACATGACTGTTTAATTAGGACGTGTCCAAACATCACTTACGATTTCCAAATGTAAAACTCTGTGTTTGATTCACAATTCATTATTTTTTAAATCAATCATCGCTTTAGATCTGTGTTATCCAGCGATCTTAAAATATCTTACGGGGATTATCGATATGAAAAAAGAATTCCAGATAAAGCTAAATATGAGTAATAATAGCGATATAAATTGTTTCTGCTCAAGCAAACTTCACTCAATGTTAATTTTTCTGGAAAAATGTGAAGCTAAATTCTATAAAAAAATACGACGAACTGTTCGAAAATTACATTTTGTGTTTTCAAAACTAAAACATTATGGCTTAAGTAACCATTGTACACAGTTTAAGGGTCTATTAATGTTTCTATATTTGTCACTATTAATATGCTAAGTGCTTACAATAAAGATATACCTTCACAACAAAAACAACACATTTTGTTTTCATTGTACCTCTATAATGTCCAAGCCGTTCAATACCACCAATAAATTATTTCTTTGCCTATATACGTACGTATGTTAATATTACAAGAAAACCTTATTTTCTAGCTGTAACTACTTGTAAATTTAAAAAAAAGGCTTGTTATAACTTTATTTCATCCCCGGGCCTATCTGGAGATCCGCCAGCGTAGCGTTGCGGCTTTTTATATATACGCAACAAATTCCCAAAGTACTACGTTTTAATTTAGCCATTTTGGCACGTCCCGGCGGAACTGCGGATCATTTGTATTAGAAATACGGGTAATATGATCCCGGCGACGGCGAAATTACTCGACTCCCCGTCGAGCGTTTGTGGTGTTATGAGCCCTTCCCTTGTAATGCGTAGTAAACAGGCAGGTAGGTAAGTATGTGCCGCAGATTGTACGAGCATACAGATAAAAGCAAACCGAAAATATAAATCGTTCCGAATGGGTTTCCTGTATTTGCTGCCTGCGGTTTTCTTTGTTGTAAGATGAGTCATAAAATAGAATATGAGAAACTCTTTTTACTTTGTTCTTAAACCTCTCAAAGGAGGACAATCATCATGATTTTAGTTGCAAATAATCACTGCTGGACTGGAGGTTAGTGTCACTTTATCGTTATTATACAAGCTTATTCCCGGTTGCATCGTCAGCGATTACGCTTTAGAGCCCGGGGTCAGCTACCTTTCGTAGGTGATTTAACGAGGTCACTGGTTTATTGTCACGTTATCATCATCATCCGAGCGTATTCCCGGTTGCATCGTCAGCAGTTACGCTTCAGAGCCCGGGGTCCGCTACCTAACCTAGGCGATTTGACGAGGTTACTGGTTTTTACACAGAGCGACTGCCGTCTGACCTCCACAACCTAAGGGTAGACCAGAACCAATCCTAGGATAGGTACAAACGCTAGATGGCGTTCAGGACCAATGGCTTTACGTGCCTTCCGAAGCACGGAATCATCTTCGGTCGGATAATCAGGTGATTCAAGCCTGCAATATCCTAAACAGACTGGAAACAACTTTTTACAAAGTATGCTTCCCAGTGGGATTTGAATCCATGACCTCCGGATCACAAGGCAAACGCCTTGACCACTGGACCACGGAGGCAGTCGGCAGAGGCAGTGACAGGTTTAGTGTCACCTTATATCCAGTCTAATCAATTTTGGGATAGCATGCGAGTGTTTAAGGTAAGTATCATTTTATTTCACTAAAACACATATAAACTAGTAGTTCTCCGCGAACTTAGACCTCGCGATTCTAACACAATTCGGTTCCCTACGTTACACCTACATGGCGCTATCCAAAGTTAAAACACGCTATGGTTTCGTTTGCTACATAATCACAGACATTTTTTTTAATATTTCAAAAACTACTGAACCGATTTTGATGTACAATGAACTTGATATCATTTTATTTCACTAAAACACATATAAACTAGTAGTTCTCCGCGAACTTAGACCTCGCGATTCTAACACAATTCGGTTCCCTACGTTACACCTACATGGCGCTATCCAAAGTTAAAACGCGCTATGGTTTCGTTTGCTACATAATCACAGACATTTTTTTTAATATTTCAAAAACTACTGAACCGATTTTGATGCACAATGAACTTGAAACCTGATTCTTCAAACTGAGTATTTTACATTTTTACCTTAATTATTGACCTCTATGCAGATGTTATAAAAATGAATATGAATTAATGAATAATAATGTAAATGAATTCATGAAGATGATATAAAGTAGTATAAAGTTAACCAGAAATACATAAATCTGTGCCTGTCACTGTGCCGAGATAAAAGCCCATTGTTCCCTTCATCTTAATGAATGACAGTTTAGAGGCTTTAAAGCTACATTTTGAGGTCAGAATTGGGAGTTTAAAATCTTAAAGTGCCTTCTTCAAATTTGGAAATCATATGAAATTTTCAGTAGATAGGTAACTTAAAATCTAAAATATTTTTTTATAGGTAGGTACGTATCTTATACGTTTTTTTCTTGAAAGATTTGCATAGATCTGATTCACATATTAATTACCTACCTATAACTATTTAATTTATAATTTAAAGAACTATTTCTCTGTGTAATATTTAAAAAAAAATACCAATAATTACAAAAAATCGTTGGCTACTTGTGCACGTTTATGATATACATATGTACAAGTGGTTCTGTGAGAGCGGTAGACGTCGCGAGCTCTTATAACCATGCAATAACCGACATTTTCTCCTATCCTCTGGCATAGCAATACCATTTCAGTGAAATACGTCCTTATATAACGCTACAGCAAACTTCCCCCCTATTTCTACCGGCCCAGGGAGTGCCGGTGAGAATGTCCTTTTGGATTTTTTTTTTGCAATATCTTGTGTAGAATGAAATTCTTAGTACGCTTATAAATATTATTGAAATCCACCAATACGAGTAAATAACGCCTGTGATAACGCTACAGCAAAGTTTCCCCCCTATTTACTACCCCACTTAAAAATCGCGATCGAAAAAAAAAAATCGTCACTAGTGTGCCAATTTTTAAATCAATATTTCTCCAGAAAATAGCGCAAAAAATAAAAGTTGATTTTCACTAGACCTAAATAACTTATGAATTTCAGGTGGATTATATAGGTAGTATCTACATAAATAGCTAATGAAACCCTAATGCAAATAAGCTGATACTGTAGCTCTGCAAACGCTGCCCGAATTGCATGCTTAATAAAATTATGATTTGCCTATTCTCATGCAAATGTCTAGTTATTAGAATACTACCGTTGCAACTTGGCTTAACTTGGATGGAACCTAGAACGGTAAAATTGCAGAAATTAAGGATTCCTGCAATTTCCTCCGACAGTATTTTACGTTGAATAAAATCTCTTGGTATTACACTGTTATTCAGATCACGATGATGTACGAGTATGTAGTAATTAGGTTTGTTCTACTTATCAACAAAACACGACATGCTTTATAAAACGACCCAAGTGTGATTAAGACCCCCACACAAAGGGTACTATTGCACTTTCAACATGTCCTTTGCTCAAAACATCAACCCGACACCGACGCAACTCCTACTTGACTCTCAGTGAAGCAAATTTTAGAAATACGAGTATATAGATAACACTTTATCTATAGGTCTGTGTCGACCACGCTTTGTCGACTTTTGGGTATTCCACCGTAAGGAACAATATGTCAACAGTCAGCTTAACTAGTTTATATGAATCAGTAAACATTTTTTTACGTATTTTATAAGGTCTTAACTTACCCTTTCCATACCACGAAGCATTCGCTCTTTAAGGATTATTTTATCTCTCTGTACACTGTATGATAGTAAGTATATAATCATGATAAAGTAGTCTTTCACATTGCAACATCATCATCATTCATTATGAATGAAGGTAAGGCTTCACTCCAAGATTAATAATAACAGCCCACGTATTCAACCGTGGAACTTCCGCAAACGATAAATACTCTTCCATATGCAACGTGTTTCAACTAAATTGTTGCCGAAATGTTTGTTTTTCTTGTTTCTTTTTCGGAAAGTTTTAAGGTTGATCGAGTGGAAATCAGTGAAATCGCTTGTTTCCGTTTAAGATACACACACACCTACCTCTAGTTGGTGGATTTGGATAGAAAATTTGTAGGGTCTGGACCGGTGGGGTACGATCATAGAACTTAACGATAGTGAGTTCCCTGTAAGTACCCTGTATGTTATGTGTCTAGTTTTATGAGCAAGAGAAACTGGTAGGATTTCCTAATAACTTTGATCGTGCAGGTACAAAGCGAATTATACTTACGTGCTATTCCTGGTAGTAGATGGCTGGGTGACTAAGCGAAATTGTTGAATGTGGTTCAACAGCACAAGATGGAGGTACTAAGAAACCAGACACAGTGTGGACGTTAAGACGACGCACAGCGCACTAAATTAAGTACACAATTTAGTAGATAATTGTAGATACAATTTGATTATAGCACGCAAGGTATCTTAAAAATATTTATGAGTATAGGCTGTGTGCGGTTAACTAATAGGTCAAAATAAACAAATTTATCTGAAAATTACACAATAATAAACGTGAATCAAATTAAATAGGCAACCAAAATCGTATATCTTGAACGTAATGCAGTTACTGAACAATAGATTACGGTGATAATTCCATTACGATCCCCAATATAATCGAGATATCTCAAATTAATTCAATTATGCATTAAACCGATTAGTTTCTCAATATCGACACTCTTACCCCAAGGGCACTGGAAACACTTTTGAATATGAATTTCGGATGACAATTTATTTACAATACGAGATTTCCCGCATTCGATTTTGAGTTTAATGATGTCACACAGTCGTTATGGACTAAGTCAAACAGAAGACCTATGATGGCTGAAGCTGTGGATGGTATTGTGTTGTCTTGGTACACTATTTTCAGCTTAGCTTCACAACGTTGTAGAGGTCGACCACGGGAACAGGTGTAAATCCGGGATCTTATCTAAATATGCGATGAGTAAATCTGTTACTATTTCTGATTTCCGTTTTTCATCTTGGGCCACCTCTTGCTTTAATTAGTCTTTGGAACTTGTGATTGTTACATCAAGGTCAGGACCCAAATGCCAGTCCTTTGTTATAGAAGTTTTAAATTGTGGGAGATGTTTGTTCTGGAATATTGTTCTCTGGTGATCGTACATACGGCACTAACGAAATATATGTACTTACGTACTATATATATTTATATATATATATATATATTCATGTCAATGTACGACACACTCCTTTTCCATTAATATATTTCCGTCCGTCCGTTCGCAGTTATCTTAATATGTGGAGAATTACAACGGTAGGAACATCGTTGAAATTTCAGTCCTAACTTAAAATTGTTCAAGATAAGTAAAATCTTAAAACTATCTCAAAATTGTCTAAAGGACTTATCGCGAACAATTTTGAGGTTAGCCTGATAATTTCAATATTAGTCACAATGACTAAAAAAGCTTATAAAGTCTTAGTTTAGAGAAGACGGTCAATATTTGGTGGAAATATATTTGGTAGAATTCTAATACCTGAATTTATATCTTATGAACCTGTATGTCTTATGAATGACAAATCGATTCATGCGATTATTCAACAGTCAGCCTCATTAAAGTCGAGATTAGCTAATGCACAATTAATTTCCTATGAGTTTACAGTCGAAGCTGGCGTTAGGAATATATTACCTATAATAACTCAGTGTCAGAAATCTAGGCAGATTTTAGACGGGGAATTTATGAATGGTTGGTTGATTGTAATAAATAAAACGGCATCAAGATAACGTCAGATCCGAACGGAATTCCAATTTCTAATTTATTACTGGTGTTGTAAACTGAATGTACGCGTTGTAGTAGATTTTGGGTATAAACTGTATTTTTACCCAACTGCGTCAGATGGAGGGTTATGTTTTTCGAGTATATGTATGTATATTTTTTTGGCACGCTCTGCAGCCTGAGAGGTGCCGTTAGGTTCGTGTTAATTGTCAGAATACTTCATTTTTCATGAATTCGGGTTTTTTTATGAATTACTTACAGTTAGGTAACCAATACAATTTACAATTTCTTTCTTGATCAAGACATGATAGTTAATTATAATATTTTTTTAAGATGAAATACAAAGAGATTTTATTCGTGCGTTTATACGAGTACGGGTATAAAAGGATTTTTGAATTTTTTTGTTTATAATAATTTTAGCGTTTTGTCTTTTTTTTCTAGCCTGTTAGTGTTATGTCCCACTACAGAGCAAAGGCCTTCCCCTTCCTCTTCCACTCGTCTCTATTCTCTGCTATCTCTTGCCAATTATTGGCGTAACTATCGAGGTTATCAATTGCAACTGATCAGAGTCCTTTTTCATAGCCTTGGTCGTTCGACGGTGGATCGATCCCGCCCGGTGGTTCTTAGCACTCCTTGCTCCAGGGCTGGTCCGGCATCCGTCAAAATAGCAGAACGCACCACAAGCAGGTGAGGATGACTTGGACTTCGAAAAATATTGTGCGGAGTCCCTTGCAGCTCGTTTTGTCTTTAGTGTGTTATTTTCTTTTTATTACGACCATGTACTAATTGCAGTAAGTATAAACCATTGTGGCGCAATGATTTACGAGTAAGTAATCAAAACTTTATCTGGTTAGTGAGCAGGTGCTTCACATGTAAACTCCTAATAAAATGAGACTGAATAATACTCGCTACATAAAATCTCTTTGTAACACAAAATATATATAAAAAGGTAACTAAAATAAAACAAAATATTTCTTAATAACTTTATTTACGTATTCCATTTAAATTTTACAGTAAATACAATAAAATTAAATTAATACACAACAATTTTCGTGTCACTGTACATTATAGTTAAAGATGATGTCGTGCAAAGAATTGACATATCTTATGTGAAAACACAGCCATAGATTAATGCCTAATAATTTATCTATTATAATATTATGCATAACGTTCAGAGATACTACAAAAGGTGACATCTTAAGGTGGAGGTATAGGCAAATGACCTTGAAGTGGCGCCCTCATTTGAAATAAATTATTAACTCGTAAATATGGAGATAATTTCCATATTGCTCTTCGTCATGCACTAGATAGCCCTCTAAATTATTTTATGAACCACCGTTGAAAGTATTTACATTAGTCTGTCTAGGTTTAAAACTTGCTTCCGCCAAAAGTGGCCACGGCAAGTTTTAAAGCTAGACGGATCACCAATAATAGTTTCAACGGCAGTTCATAAAATAATTTAAAGGGCTATCTAGTGCATGACGAAGAGCAATATGGAAATTATTACCATATTTACGAGTTAACAATTTATTTCACATTTCAAGGCCATTTGCCTAAATTTTTACCTTAAGGCGAAGATATAGGCAAATGGCCTTGAAGTGTGAAATAAATTGTTAACTCGTAAATATGGTGATAATTTCCATATTGCTCTTCGTCATGCATTAGATAGCCCTTTTAATTATTTTATGAACTGCCGTTGAAACTATTATTAGTGATCCGTCTAGCTTTAAAACTTGCCGTGGCCACTTTTGGCGGAGGCAAGTTTTAAAGCTAGACGGACTAATGTAAATACTTTTAACGGTGGTTCATAAAATAATTTGAAGGGCTATCTAGTGCATGACGAAGAGCAATATGGAAATTATCTCCATATTTACAAGTTAACAATTTATTTCAAATGAGGGCGCCACTTCAAGGCCATTTGCCTATATCTTCACCTTAAAGAAAACATAATTGTGAGTTCTTATATTTTTTTTAATATATTTTCAATGTGAATATGGGTCATATAATTTATTTTAGCACCCTGTTGGAATATATTATCTTCAAATACTAAAAAAAAAAAAAAAAAATTTTTATTTACAGATTATTTTTTGAAAAAGAATATTGTCAAATTAAGATTAGTTTACAGATATGCTAATGTATATTTACATATTAAACTATATGAAGATAAAAAAGTCTAATTTTAAAGTCTACGTTTTATTTTAAACTAAAAAAAAACTAAAATATTTTAAGTTGACAAAGAATATTGAGCATAGCTGTGCAATACATGGCAGAAAAAGTTATATAAATACCTGTGTTCGTATAATATTTATCGGAAACCAACAAAGATATAAATAGACAAAAGTAAATTACTTGTTTAAATTTTGCTTTAATTCCAAAATTATTATTACTATAATCAAACTTTCACAATTTTATTTATCTTTCTTTTAAACAACACAATGACCCATATTCCCACCAACGCTTTTATACAACTCTAGATATTCTTTATTTATTCTAACAAAAAGTTATTTACATTATACATGTCTAACAATTTAGAATGTACAAAAAATAATTCCGTGATATACAATGAGGTTCTATAGGTTAGATTTATTGGTTATTTAGATAATAAACACATGGTACTCCAAGTAACCATCATGAGAGGCACCTTATTTTTTATGTCCTTCCGAGCCATAAGTACGCTCTAGTGGGAGACTTTCTGGCTACAGGAAGAAGAAAAATTGTATATACAAGTATACACACCGCGCAGACCGCTGATTGATGAAACAAGAGATAGAGCCCTGTGATAGACGGACAGACAGACAAGCAGATGGGCAGACAGCGAGTCTCAGTAATAGGGTCCTGTTGGCATCCTTTGGGTACGGAACCCTAAAAAGTATCTGATCACAAGAATAAGTATGTGATTTGAGATGTACACGTATTATTTTACAATTGTGCACAAGGTGTGCACTGCGCACAGCTGTCTTCGTGGATCATTTATCCAAGAAACTTGGAAGACGATTACAATGCAATCTTAGCAGGCAGCATAGGAATGACTAGACTAGGTCCCCCGTTAGATCCAATTATGGAGGGTAGAATTAAGGAAAACCATTTATTTATTTGAATCTTTATTGACTATTACTGCTTTAGCTGGAAACTTTTGAAACTGTTCTTCCATATGAGTCGGTTCTCCTCACTCTTCATAGAATAATCTCGATTTTCATGTCAAAATGACACAGATACTATGTTTTTTTTCGGAATTTAAAGTATCTAAGATACCCATCGTTAATGACTGAAAGTACCAAGTGTGTCTTCTAATGCTGTAGTTCAACGTACTGTTCTATAGGTTTATACATATATTTGTGGATACATTGAACGCAGGCAGACCATATCTACACTTACACCCTAATATCACCAGTTTTGATTCGAATCCATTCTCATAAGCTCATGAACCTTGATATTTGATTAAATGTCCACACGGCAACTAAAAACACTGGATTTGTAGCTAAGTTTATACCTGAAACAATGAAGCGTTATTAAATTCCGCTGCATAGTGATGCAAAGTAACACCAAGAGGAGGAGGGGGGGATGCAAAAAATCCGTACGTGAAAAATTTAAAATTAATATATTTTTTGCTTTTTCTATTTATCGAGTTGAAAATGACTAAATCCAGATTTGCTTAGGCCAAAATTTGGGTACAGTGACCGCCTTGTCGTTGGCCTCGTTAAGATCTGCCTTTGAGCTGGGAGTCAACCAGTTGGGACATGACATAAGGTGGTTCATGGACTGAGTGATCCCACAGATCCCCTATGTCTTACTACTGGTGCCCTACTTTACCTTGTAGCCTTGGAGGAAGAGTGGAATAATATTGGTACTAAACCACAGGGTCTTTGGTTTAACCTAGGATGATTATCTACAAGTATAATATTAAGGAGAAAACTATTTCCTAGATTCCAAAGAAATTAATTCATTTCATGAGTTGCCACATATTTATTAACTTAGTATTTATACGAAATTAATAAACGTTTGCTAAACCAATGTTAGTTAAAATGTATTTTGACTTGTTCTTCATTGTCAATTTTAAAATGTTGAAAAGAAAAATATGGATAAAACATATTTATAAGTAACATAACATTCGGCGTTGGTGTAATTCAGGTCTTTTCTACCATCGATCAAGCGGTCGCCTTACCTTTCTTAAGATGGATACCCTACGCTGCGCTTTTCAATAGGTAGTTCTGTAGTAGTAGTAGCCAAGATTTTATTAAAGTGGGGGGGGGGGGGGGGGAATGAAAATTTTGCAAGTTTGCCGCCCGCACACCTCTTGCCATCCCACGTAGTCTTCATCCGCCGTCGCCCGCGGGCAATGGGATTATCACGAACGAATTTGCCTCCTCCCCCTTCCCGAACCTTGCTACGCTCTTTGTCACTCATCGGTTCGCTATTCTAATAGTTGCTAATAATGATATGTGTTACCTCTATTAGTTGACACGTATTTGTTAGAGACCAGAGCCTTGGAGTGCAAAGTGATAATGGCGGTAGTATCCCTTACTACTGGCGGCTCGACCATGACGACCGCTTCGCAGCGGACTCTGATCGCTCCGTTCGCTGTCGTCGGGACGCGAACCCGTAGTATGCGCCAGGACTTTTTCAAGCCGCCTGGTTGCATCGGACTCAGTTCTGTACGCTGCCAAACGTCAGGCTGTGAACAATATTATTTATTAAAACTTATACTTATTTAAGCAGCTAGCTGCGTGGTTACGCCAGGGTCACAGAATACATAAGAGTCAAAAAGAATGGTATCTCACAGCGTCTCCCGCAAATTGGCGTCCCCGCACCTCTCCCCCGCACTTTGTGAGCTTTGACAGCTCCAAACCAGGGTTTAATTACTATCCGCACGCAATACGCAACGTGTGTTGTCTTGAGAACTGTCAACCAATAGCAACCATCATGGTGAAAAGGTGCGCGTATAATAATTGTTTATCCACCCAATACTCTAAAGAACATATATTTCATACATTTCCAAATGATGAAAACAGGTAAGCAAAGCAACAATATAATTTCACGTTATTACCCAGCAACCATCTTGATATATATACCCTTCTCGCTCTCTCGCATTGGCGGGAGATACACAAGAGCGAAATTGCAACATTACCGGATTGCTAATAAGCAATCCGGTAATGTTACGTAGGCTCCTCGCTCACAGGTAATCACATACACGCAGATGCCAACTAGATTTCCGCGGGTTATAGTGCTAAATGCCATTGTTGACAATGACAACTTGACATGGTGTGCGTGTAAGCGTGATAAACATTTATTTTTATTGAATTTATTCATATAATTACCGTATAGTTTTGCGCCGAATATGCAAATTACTATATTACAATAGTGAATTAGTGAAATTAGTGCGTTACATTATAAATGACTCAATAATAATCAGTAAAGTGAGCTATAGGTGAAATGGACAATGGACATAATGAAAAATATTTGTGAAGTGATATTACGCAGCTGTTTCCGACTTTTCTGTAACATTTAATACATATAAAACAGAATATTTTTTACGTCATAGTGTTCGCAAATCTTCCGGTATGGAAAAATATAATCGTAAATATGTCGAACTCGTGAGTAGGTAAGTATTAAAATAATTCTGCGGTGCGACCCTAAGTATAAAACTCACACATCGACGTGTGTACAGATAAATTGTTTCGTTTGTAGTAGTAGTAGGTATATATGTTACTCTGAATCAATGGAGAGTCATACCAGTGCCAGGGTAGCAGGCATCCCTTTCCTCTCACACGGGTGTCGTAAGAGACGACTAGACTAAGGGAGTAAATGTAACTGATAATGAGCAGTCTTCTGTGCAAAGACTACTACGATCTACTGTGATCACCAAACCGTCTACCTATTGTGGTGATTATGCACAAAAATTTAATCCTCCCTTTATTTTTTGAGCCCATCTGGCAGTGTTTGTTTTGGTACGTAATAAATAACATACACTATCTTATCTTTATCTCTTGCGAAGGTCGCAAGAACCAAAGACAACATTTATTGAAACGTGTGCAGGTGTCGTTATAACTAAGTAATTTATGACAATAGACGTTATGCATACAGACTTCAATCCATGCCAGTTGGCAGTTTATAACACATGAAAGTTCTACATAATACTTGTTTTTATTTTAAACTTTAGCGGATGTTTTAGTGTTGCAAGATCCTCGTTTGTTGGTTAGTAGGATGTACCACGTGCGGTTGAGGTTAACTTGGATCCTGGTGGCAAGATGGTAAACGGAACTCCTTACTTATTGATTTCAAATTCGATTAATGGCGAATAGGCGTTACCGTAACATTTGGGATTAGCGTTAATGCAGTTTGAATGGTTTCAAACTGCATTAACGCGTAATTATTAATTCGCGTTGTTTTGAAATTGCATGTCATTTCAATGTAGCAATTTGCCAGTATAGATGTTTGTGGATAATTCGCTTATAGTCTGAAAACAATACCAACTATAATGTTCCGGAAATGTTTGGTTTAATAGGAATGATTTGTTTCTCCATTATTTGTCAGCTTTTCATGTAAAGGTTCATACAGTCAAGTGACAGTGTGTCGGCGACAACTTGTGACCCTGTTGGCGACAGTCGGCGATCGTATGCGTTACTTGATTATTTGTTAGCTTTCGACCATGACATATTTTTTATTTACTTACACACAGTTGAAAAAAAAAATTTACAAAAATACCCTAAACACTAAAGATATATAGCTATTGTTATTGTCTAGTTAAAAATTTCTAAAAGATATTAAAAAAAATATGAAATAGATAAGTACAACAAATGTACTACTAAAGCAAGCTGTTTCGAAAAAATTCAAACTCGTAGTTTTTAATATTAGATATCTATATTTATCTCGAAAAAAAATAGTAATCGATTAAATGTGGGTATTAAGTAGATATTTTTGAACAGAGAACAAACAAAATTTTGCAATCTTTTGTTTGTTCTCGAACCTACAATCTATTCTAAGCTCAGTCCCAAACACGAGGCCAAAAAGCCAACATAACTCCAAATGCTAAGATTTCAACTCGGTTTTGTTGAAGATTCAAGTAATGCCTAATTAGGCATAAATATTTTAGGGTATGCCGCGAAGAATGAAGGGGAACATTTAGGCGAAATATACAGGGTGTTTTAAAAGGCCATTAGCGAAGATTTAAAGAGTACGTCGACTGCTTTGAGTCGCCTTACAATGAGCTTCCTAATGGCAAACAAAGTAAACGTACTTCTACAAAAGCTTCTAAAATTCTCAGTGGGAAATATTAAACTATTCGTATTACGTAGTGTAATGTTAGGTAAGATTATTATCTTGCAAAATTCAGAAGGCTAAGTGCGTCGGGAATAAAGGCTGTAGAAAACATTGTAATGGGTTAAGTAAGCAATTTGTTTTCGTGTTGCCTCAACATTCTGAATAACTTTAGCCTAAATGTATGTATAGAAGCAAATTGCCATGGTTTATGTTAGTGTACGGTGTACCTAAATGCTATGTATGAATAATATTAGAACATGAAATGAATCTGGTAGATTATTTATAATGCGATGTTATGCTCACGTAAAAAGTCAGCTATTGGCCGACATGTTTCGACCTCATCCAAAGGCATTCCTCAGGGCTCAGCTCAAATCAGCTAATTGCCGACATCTTACTTACTTTTTCTGTGTCTCACGTAAGTTCTAACCAAAAAATTTATAACTTCTGTCTTTTTTCGTTCATTGTCACCTACATTGTCTGTATAAGGTAACGGAATACCCACAGATCTGCCGAGGACGTGTTATGATAGAATACTATATAATGTGATCTGTATAATGAATAGTAAGCCTTGCAAATTGGATTCTGCATTCAATTACTATGAGCGGGGTTAGTCTCCGGTGCATTGTGTTGCGTGGTTTCCATACAATGTCGACAATAATGCAACGCCGCTTTCGTACGTTAAGCAACGTGGGTGCCAATTAGATTGGTGTCCACAAAGTATTAATAGTCTGTCCGTCTGTCCGTCTGTCCGTCTGTCCGTCTGTCCGTCTGTCCGTCTGTCCGTCTGTCCGTCTGTCCGTCTGTCCGTCTGTCCGTCTGTCCGTCTGTCCGTCTGTCCGTCTGTCCGTCTGTCCGTCTGTCCGTCTGTCCGTCTGTCCGTCTGTCCGTCTGTCCGTCTGTCCGTCTGTCCGTCTGTCCGTCTGTCCGTCTGTCCGTCTGTCCGTCTGTCCGTCTGTCCGTCTGTCTGTTTGTTTGTCTGACGACCGTCTGTCACAGGGCTCTATCTCTTGAACCATAATATCTAGACACTTGAAATTTTCACCGATTATGTATTACTGTGGCCGCTATAACAACCAATACTAAAAATAAAAAAGTTCAAAAATAAAGGGGGTCGTCATACAAAAAACGTGTTTTTTCAGCGTTTTTAACTAGATCTTTATAATGGTATTAACTAGATACTTGAAATTTTCACCGATTATGTATTATTATGACCACTATAACAACAAATACTAAAAACGACAATAATGCAACGCCGCTTTGGCGCCAATTAGATTGGTGACCATAAGTGGCATAAATAAAATATCATCTCGATCTCCTCTGAGCTTTAAAAGGCACGTCAAGTTGTAATTCGGGCTGTCATCATTTTATGACCTTAATCAGCTTGAAAATTTTGATTTTGGTATTGGCCACTTACACACAAAAATAAATAAACTGCTGAGGTCATGTTGTGATATAATAATAAAGAATGTAATCACTACGAGTATAATTAAATACACATTAAGTAAATAGAGAGTCTTGGTGACCCGTAATTAGGTTCTTCGGAAACCTAGCATAGGCACCAGTCCTCCACTAACATAGTACTTATATATTACATGATTAAGTTTTTCTTTCGGATATTTGTTGTATAAAATTGTAACAAATTTATTGGAGGATAATAAATACATTTTTATTATTATTATAATATAATTAATATAGTCGGTATGTCTTACAAATTAAATTCTGCACTCTATTACATTAAGCAAGGTTAGTTTCCAGTGTATTGCGTTGCGGAGCTTCCATACGATGGGAACGCTTTCGCTTTAAATTTTTATTAAGTTTGTTGATAATATTAATCTAACTAAATAAAAACTAATAACTAAACTAAATATTAACTAAGTTTGTTTGCTTTTCATGTGTGTGAGTGACTTACCTACTGTGATGAAAGTTTTTTCAAGCTACCTAAAAACACCTGAGAAAAATTTAAGAGAATGCAATCTAATGTTTATAGTTGGAACTTACGGCTTAACGTATTTTTGAATGCACAGAAGAGCTCAGGATATTTTATGCCACTTGTGGTCAGAAATCCAAATCGCGACCAAGCCCAGGGTTTTATACCCTTTCAGACCTGACGCTAAACGGAAAAGTATTTCAAAACGGAAGAGCTAGTAATACGTATTCCCGCCAAGCCCACGAGCTACTCGATTCTATACATACTATCAATCAATCAATCATGTGGTCTTTTTCAGTCTCCACTGCAGGAGCATGACCCTGTCTGTACTACCAGAGCAATACTTTGCAGCTAGAGGATTCAGCTCACACTCTCCACGCTGTCCAGACGGGTTGGAGAGGTATCATTGATGTTTATAAGCTTCGTTTAACTTGTATTTCCTAAGTCGCCTTTTATGACATCCACGGGAAGACTGGGAGTGGTCCTATTCTACTCTCTGAAACCACACGTCATACTATGCTAAGCAATATTAGCTGAACTGTCGAAAACATATAATACTGTAATCAGTATAGTGAATGGTAAGCCTTGCAAATTGGATTCTGCATTCAATTACTATGAGCGGGGTTAGTCTTCGATGCATTATATTGCGTGGCTTCTATGCGATGTCAATAATAAAACGCTTTTGCTTTCAATTTTCATTTTACGGTAATACTTAGGGTTTAATTTAGCTTACCCTGTTTGTTGTTGTTTATTTGTTTTCGGGTCAATTCTTGCAAGCTAAATTTAAGCCACTTCTCGGTTTTCGATTGATATGAAATTTTGTAGACTAATGTGTACGTAAATACGACCACGCCACGTCATACGCCACGTCCGTAAATCAGATGACAATCCAATATTATTAAGGTCGTACTTGAATTTTCTGGGGTCCAGTGCTGCCCCCATTTAAAATAAATCATTTCAAAGAAAACGGAGACATCATTTAAAATTTTGCTACTACTAAATCCTAGATAACCCTTCAAAGTATTTTACTACTGTTTACAGTTTAAAGTGAGAACGTTAAGCTTTACCACGCACATTTGCGATAAACGGCCACTTTTGGCAAATGTGCGTAGTAAAGCTTAATGCTCTCATTATAAACTGTAAACAGTAGTTCATAAAATACTTTGAAGGTTTATCTAGGACTTGGTAGTTGCAAAATTTCAAATAATGTCTCCGTTTTCTTTAAAATGATTTATTTTAAATGGGGGCAGCACTGGACCCCGGAAAATTCAGGTACGGCCTTAAAGAAAAGCTGATCTCATGATGGAGCCGGAAGGTGACTACAGACAGGAACACTGTAAAACGATGCAACCCCATATTTACTAGTAAGCTAAGAACACTTATCTCGATAGACAAGACTCTCGATTAAAAAATCGCATCGAAATTGGTCTATTTGTTTAAGAGCTACGATGCCACAGACAGTCACAGAGACACACAGGCACACAGACAGATGACACCCCTCTTCTTCGTCGGTAGTTGAGAAGCACTGGATGAAAAAACAGCTATTATATTAAAGTTAAATTGTTGAGTTAATCCAAGGGGATAAAGTTTATCAACCTTTCATGCTTACAACGTAAATAAGAAAAGTTGATGCAAAGTTAATCTCTCAGATTAACTAAACAAAGTCTTATCTAATTATCCTGTGAAACTTGGCTTGAGTTTTCATAGTTCTTGGCATGAAGTTAAAGAGTGAACACGTTGCTTAGTTGCTAACTAAATACAGTAGATTGTATAATGAGAACAAGGTTAAGAAGCTTTTAATAATGTATGCACATGTTTATGCACGAATGGGATTTTTATATTTTTTGAAAAAAATAAAACAAAAAGCTTGTCTTTCCAAATCGGTATTTTATTAACCCCCGACAAAAAAGAGGTGTTATAAATTTGACACTAGTGTCAGTCTGTCTGTATCGTAATCGTCGTAGCGCTCGAACTAATGGACCGATTTCGATGCGGTTTTTTTACGTGAAAGCAAGTTCCCTTGCGGTGGTTGTTAGCTATGTTTGATTAAAATCGGTTCAGCCGTTTAAAAGTTATTGGGGATTAACGCTTGAAAGTCAGGGCCTTCTCTAGCATATATATAGATGAAGCTATGTGGTGTACATCGGTAGTATCGAATAGTGGAACTATCGGTAGTTCCGCTAGTCATTACTAGATGGCGTTCTTGACAGTTGGGGGTTTGTTCTACGCAATATAGGTTATGTAAATCATGCAAAAAAACTACAATTTCTTAATTTGCATGCAATGTAGATACATAAAAAAATCACTTTCCTTATATATTTTACCTTGCAATGTTTGCCAATGATTCTATTCTATGCTGAACTGAGAGTAATGAAAAGGCGTACAATGTACCAGCTGCGTCTCTAGCGAGTAAAAATTTCGCGGGTAAAAAAAAAGATATAGGATATAGGCCATGGGATTAGAAACCTATCACTATAAGTAAGGAAATTTCTGGCGACAAATCTATTATGAGGCCACTGGTTTGCATAGCCGATTGTGTGGCTGACGGCGCCTTAAGACGATACACGGAGTCCAGTGCAGCTTAGTTTGCATTTTTTTAGAAAAACGGCCACTTTTGGCAAAATCGCAAACTAGAGCTTAACGTTCTCACTTTAAACTATAATTAGTGGTTTATAAAATAGTTTGAAGGGTTATCTAGGTTTTAGTAGCTTAAAATTTTAAACGATATCTCCGTTTTCTTACAAATAATTTATTTCAAATGGGGGCAGCACTGGACTTCGTGTATCGTCTTAAGACGCCCACCACAGTCCGCTTAACTAATGCTACTTTAACTATTTCACATGTTGTTCATGAGCATGAGCATTTATAACACCGAACTGCTCCAATTTCACATTATAAAGTCAATAGAATCAATTTGCAAAATAAATTAAAGCAAAACCCAACTTAACTTCTTGACTTGCGCCAAAATCTCTTATGGCTCTATTTAGCACCAAAAGATAAAGCTCTAGTTAGCCGTAAAGGATAAATATCTGCTTGTGTCTATGTAGTTTTTAGCGATAGAGTTGAAAGTTTATATCTAACTCAATTAAAAATCTAAGGGAAAAAAAAATCCACGCAGGTACAATCCGAATCTACAAATATATTTAGGAATTTCGACTTGGTACTGGAATGTTAAAATTAAGCTTCGGATCACCTGAATGGATTTCGTTATGAATACACAAATTTAATTTAGATAATGTTCATAGCATTATAAATACAATACACTTTTGACCAGGTGAGCGAAGCGAACGAAGGTCTCCGTTTCAGCTTCGGCAAAAATTCTTTCGTGTGTCCAAATTCCTTATGGTAAAATCTGAGTGGTCCAACCCCCTATATGATGTGTCCAAATTCCAGTTTTCCGGTTGTTCTTGCCTACAGATCGCTTTTCTCAAACGAATTTCGTAAAATTTTGAGAGCAGGTTCGATAATTATGTAGAATTTATTAAAGATCCAGATTTTAGAACTTTTTCAAGATGGCGGAAATATGGGGGTTGAATGTTCGAAACGTAAAAATGATCATATTTGAACCATTTCGAAAAATGTACAAAAATAACATAAGACATTTTTGTTACCTATCTAAGACAAAACTTACCTAATTGTCTGTGCAACTTTTTCACCCGATAAACATCAAGGGATCAGGGGTTGGACGGGCTACGCAAAGTCAGACCCAACTACGGAAAAATTCATACTGAAGAGTATCATTACATTTATCCAGTTAATACAAGCACAGCAGGAAGCATTAGAAATGTGCTTTTAATGCCCTTTCATTTGATATCCCACACGGTATGATTCGATTTAGTTTCTTTTTTTTATGGCTTATATAGAGCGCCCTCTATGAATTTAGTATAACGTCCCAGCGAATAGCCAAGACGCTTCTGATGGCATCTCATGAACATACATAAGTACATTACATACACAGCGGCGAAACACATAACCCTCCTTTTGATTTTGCCATAGTCGGATAAAAAACTATAAGGCCGTTGCAAATACCAAGTAGGTACGCGATATCTGTACAATTCACGTTCTAATTTATCTAGAATCAAATAAACCTATTTTCTCTGCAGACGGACAAAATTCGATTTAGTTTCGAACCACAACCAGCTCTATCAGACATCTATACTCACTGCCTCTATTTACTAGGTTTCTGACATTTAAGTACGGTGAAGATTGCACAATTAAAATGGTGGGCGATATGGTCGAAAAAGGAATCAAAATAGTGATGGGTTGCTAGCCACATCGTCTATTAAGTAATGACATGATTCGCATTTAAGCCCATTCACTCTATTGGCTTTTAAGATCTGCACGGGAAGAAAAGCAGCTAGCAGGTATTTTATTCTAAGTTTTTTATTTTCTTTTGCAGACCAGCATGGAAGAGACTAAATTTTCATAAAGTACAAATCAAAGAATCAAATCATTCTCAAGTTATCGTTACAGATACATCATATTATCCTAACTTGCAGAAAGTTTGCTGCCGCTTTTTTGCCTGCGCCTAGAGAGCGGCGCTATAAGTTTTTTTTTAATATAAGTTTTACGTTCCTCTAATCACACATATTTCTACGTGTAAGTTTATAACCCAAAAGTTCGATGTGCTTCGCTGTGTGGACCCTAAATGCAGGATAAGATAAAAAGTATAAATTAATCTATAATTGTGGATGTCTTTACATACCTTCTGCAACTCGTCATCGATGTACCAATTAATATCTGACGGCGGCAACGAGTAATCAGACGAGCAGTTGAGGAATATCTGCTCCCCAGGCTTCAGCACCTTCGGAGCCCCGGATATAACGGGGTCCAAATGCGGCATGGCTGCAAGCAAAACAAATTTGAATACATCAAGAGAAGTTACGGCAATCTCGCACCCGTTTGTTTAAAATGTTTTGCCACTTAAGAACTTTAAAATTCATAAGGACACTGTGCTGTAAGTTAATAAGTTGAGAGTTATTTAATTATGATATGAAATATCATTATACAATGGCGTATTTTTTTGTACAATTGTAAGAACAGATACTGGAATTTCATTCTAAAATTAAATAAAATGTATATAGACCTCTCGATCTGCACTTGTTTACTTTATTGGCGGTCAACACTTTTGTCAGTTCTTTCAAGTTACTTAAAGTTTTACATACTTTACAAAGTAAAAAGTGATAAAATGCCACCTATGTTGACTAAGTACAAACATCTCGTGCTAAAACTGCATTCCTAAGGAGGTTTGACGTCGGGCGGCGGCCGGTTGTAAAACTATAGCCAAACTGTTTTAACTGTTTGACACCGTTGGATGATCATTGAAATATTATATTTGGGGAAGAAAAAATGGGAAAGCGCACCTCGGGCTCCAAAGAAGCACAGCCTCGTTAAATTTAACCAAGTATAGCTCTTTATTTTTTCTCATCAGTATCAAAGATTTATATATAGGTAAAATCATGTGTGTTTCAGTTTCCTTACAGTTTAGCCATAAAGGGCAAAACTGGAGGCAAACGGGTGCGAGTTCAGTTACAGTAGTCAAGTTAAGTAATTGTACGATGGAACAGTTTCCAGCACATTTACATTTCAGTTCACGATTTTAAATCAGCAGATAATTTAACTCGTTCTTTATTATCGGTCCAGGTCCAACGGTCCAGTGATTTATACTAGACTTTTTGCAACAACGTCGTAACGAAACTAATAGACATAATCTAATTAGGTTAGCGGACTTAGGAAATAAAAAAGTTCAATCATAGGAAACAAGAAGAATTCAATGTTCTTATTGAATGAGTTAATATTTCTTTTTTTAACAAGCAAGATATGGTTTTCTTAATCATCTTGTCGGTCTCAAGAAAAAAACTGAGTTTTCTGGTAAGTTATCTTATGAAGTAATAACATATTTATTTTGCACTCGAGAAGTCTTTTGGTCTTTTGATGCAAAAATTCTCGTGGCACCTACTGATAGGACTTTTGCCAGGTGTATTCCGAGTGGGGACGTCCCCACTGGGGACAAATGGGACAATTTTAGTTTTGTGTGTTTTGATTGTCACTACTCTCTAGCTTTCCCATTTGGCCCCAGTGGTGGCAAATGGAACGGATTTTATTTCGTCCCCAGTGCCGTCACCATTGGGGACAAATGGTAATTTATACATACGGACGGACAGACAGACAGACATGACGAATCCATAAGGGTTCCGTTTTTCGCCATTTGGCTACGGAACCCTAAAAAAAAGTCACACTACAAAATATTCAAAACATCAAACTATCAACATATTCTTGTAACAGGATATTTTTGGTAACAGGTGATGTTAATGACTTTTTGTATGAAAATCAATAAAACAAAAAATTTTGAAACTCGGCGTTTTACACCAATTCTCTTGAAATTGGATTTAGATAAAGCCCATTGAAAAACATATTTCTGATATGACCTAGCAGTTTTAATATTTTTTTTACTTATTTGTAATTAATGATAGTAGGAACATTTTATGTGTATGGCTTTTACAATATGATTAAATATGATTTTAATATAAAAATAAGGCTGAGTCTCCATTTAACATGAGCGAGATTATGATGGATTTTAACAACCAATAGGATTCCGATGTCACTAGATACTATCTCACATTTAGCGACAGCAGTGATAGTCAGCGACCGTCGCCGACCAGGGTCGCGAACTTTCGCTGGCACGCTGTCTCTCGTCTGTCTGAGCCCTAAGACTATCTACACTTACCAACAACATTCATATGTTTTGTCTGCCTTGCAATCTGGAACTTTGGTCCTTCGGTGGACACCTCACAAGTGTAGACTGCTCGCGTTGCGACCGGCGGAGGCATCACCTTCACCATGCACGAATCTGCAGTGCACTCCCCGTCCTGCACCATGATTATGTCTGTCAAGTTGAACAGACGTATGGGAGGCTGCAACAAAATAGAGGTATTCAAAAAAAATGCAGGCGGTAAGCATACCATGACATATGAGCGCGGTTCGATAAGCTGAGCCTGCTCTACAGGGTAATTTTGAACCTTGTAGCTATAGGTTAGCTACAAGGAAAGTACTCTTTAAGCGAAATAAAAAATACATATTCTATCATATGCATTTTCTTTCATAATAAAAACCAAAGATATCAGCCGATAAATGCATAACAAAAATCTGCCATTTGAATGTCACCTCTCTCTCTCTCATCTCAGCGAATTCCCAGTTGCATCCTCAGCGTATTCCCAGTTGCATCTTCAGCCTATTCCCAGTTGCATCCTCAGCGTATTCCCAGTTGCATCCTCAGCGGCTGCTCCAATGCTGTGAAGCCCGGGATCTGCTAATGTGCCATTTAAATGTCATCACCCGCTACCAGTCTCGTGGCGGCCGGCGGCCGGTGAACGGGGAGAGCATCGGCCGCGTGTATAGTAAAGGTTAGCCATTTATTAGAAAACAAGCTCTCAACCTCTCCAACCCGTCTGGCCAGCGTGAAAAGTGTAGGCTAAATCCTCTGACTGCTCTGGCTAACATATGGCTCTGGCAGTACAGAGAGGGTCGTGTCGTGCTCCTGCAGTGGAGACTAAAAAAGACATGATGATGATTTATAAGAAAGGTTGAAAAAAAATACAAAAAATAAGTCCTTTTTTTCTTACGGTTTTGTGTTCTATTAATGATCTTTTTACAAGATTTCAGTATAGCTACTCGTAAAGGTTGCAAAATCAACCTATACTTATAAAGTAAAGAAAAATGGAAATATAAAATATCTTTGAAAATTATAATAAAAACCCTCTTATAACTGATTAATTTCTCCAAAAGCGGCGTCTTACTAAAATAAACTTTTGATTAGGTATACATACATACTAGCATGTCTGGGCCAAGGATCGATCCTTTTCTGTTGTACGCTGCTCAATTACGTCATTTCTATATCTTTCCCTAGGTTTCGGATATCTTACTGTTATTATTCACTTAAAAAACTTTATTGGTATATCTATATCTATACTAATATTATAAAGAGGAAAGATTTGTACCTATTTTTGTATGTTTGTAATGAATAGGCTCAAAAAGTACTGGGCCGATTTAAAAAATTCTTTCACCGTTGGAAAGCTACACTATTCCCGAGTGACATAGGCTATGTGTGTGCCACGGGCGAAGCCGGGGTGGACTGCTAGTAATATATATAAAAAAATGGTACAATTGGCGGACTTAACGCTAAAAGAGTTCTCTCCCAGTCAACCATTAACAGATACGAATCATGTTGCGGCGCAAAACACTACATACAAAATAAAGTATTAAAATATGTGCATAATTTAATATATGTCTACTTAACACTATATAATATAATACAATATATAATACACAAATAAATAAAATATACCTTATAGAATATACGTACATAAGACTATCTTTATTATCCCAAAATACATATAACAAATAAATAAAAACAAACCTACAATATATATAAATAATGAATGATGATGGTGAAAAATAAAGAAAGATACTAACATCGATCAAAAAGATAAGAGTGCACTCTTCTTTTAAAAGAAAATTTTGTAGAAATATCTTTGATGTCAATGGGTAAAGCATTCCAGAGCCGTATAGCTTGTAAGTTAAAAGAGCTTACCATAAAATTTGTGCGATGAGGAGGAACATACATTTACATTTTTGGTAATATTTTATACACACGCAAACGAAGTTATAAAATTCAACTCTTATATAAACGATATTCGTTTCATACGAAATATTGAAACGCAAGCGTGTGTAGAATTGAGTTACCTATTTCGAGAGCTCTCGCTGAACAAATACGATGTAAAGGAATTCTGAACATTCCTAATCAAGTTACCTTTATGCGCCTTGGGTTTTCTACCAGACATTCCTAATCATAGCTCACGTTGTGGAACGATACCATATTATTATCAAAGAACCTGAATGTTATTTATTGTGAATTTTCAAAAGAGACACTTTGATATGAATATAAGTATTGATGTTAAGATTTGCGATTTAATTTAATAGGAACTTAAATTTCAGCTGAGTGGGAAGGAACAAAATTAAGATATTTGGTACACAGGTAGATAAGACTAAACAATTGGGCCACCACAAGTAGTAAAAACTAATATTTCCCTTGCTTCACATTAAGCTGTTGGTCCCGACTGTTATTATTATATTAGATGAAAGTCATTAAACTACTATAGATGACTTTAGGCACTTTTAAAATGTCACATTTATGCTGGCCACTTACAGACACGAATAAAAAAATTATCAGGTAGACAGTAAACCTGTTTGTCTATTGGGTTGAATAAACAAAAAAAAAAATACATACAGCCTAACATATAACCTCTTCCTTTGATAGTGTTAGCCACTTACATATACACGAAGCCAAATAAAATGCAGATGCTTTAAGGCAGCTCAAAAATGTAACACTAGTGTTGTCCACTTACACACACTATACAAAAAATCATCAGGTAGAGCATACAACACCCAAATATAGAACCTCCTCCTATTTTAAGTTAAAAAGAAGGCTCACCTTTTGGGAGGGATTATATCTAAATATCTCGTTCATGTCCCTATAGAACTTGACGGAGTGCAGCTTCTGGTCATCCATCTGGAAGTGGCAGCTGAGCAGAGCTGGTCTCCGAGGATCAGCATATAGGGGCACCTGCAGCTGTGTGATCTCGTGTGCTGATGTTATTGCTGCAACAATGGAAAGAGACTTGGTTATTTATCATAAAACTAACATTAATATTATACTTTTTGATTGCTCTGTACGTCCTTCTGCCTTCCTACTAAATTTGTAACTGCCCTGACCCTACTGGTCGACTGGAAGAGATCCTTTCTGGGATAAGTCCACCATTTAAGTTGAAAAATGGCCTTTTTCAAATAGTCCTGGGTCTTGGATGTTTATCTATATCTGTATTTATCATAAAATATAGTATCGTTGAGTTAGAATGCCATAACATAAGTTGAAAAACTTACTTTGGGGCTAGCTCAATCAGTATGATTTGTCCCTATATATATTATTTATATGTAAAATTATCTTTGTTATTTTTTATGTGTAACTATCGCTGATGTACAATAAAGTATTTTTAAATAAATAAAATAATTAAATAAATCTAGTGACTCTGTGAGCTGTAGACTTCGTGAGTCTGTCTTTGCATTGCTTAGAACTAAATTTTTCACCGCGCACTTTGAAATCATACTTTTTAATGTCTCCTTTCAAAAAATATAAAATTTGAATCAACCAAAATACCATTCTAAGTAATTATTGGCCGAAAAAAGAAATATGTTACACGCCTGTAAGTTTTTATTCATCGATAGTAGGTATTATATTTTTATATAAATTTTGAAATATAAGAACTGATGCTTAAGTGACAGCAAAGGGCTAATGTAATATCTACATTCTACAATAACGTTAAGAAAAATTTAGGTTTATAACAATAACCATTGAGATTGCAACATTGTAATTCCTTTTGTTTTTTAACGTTTTTGGCAAAAAACATTTATTTATTATTATTATTTATAAATATAATTTTAAATTCTAGGTCTATGACAATAACAATGTCTTGCTTCTAACAGTTTACTGACCGACGTACTTGTGGCCACTAAGGAAGTACCCGCCTCTAACTCAAGCCCCAGAACACTGCTCCCTACAGACATGCTAGTTAGAACTTCTTGAATAGTTCAACTTGATATTGTATTAGACTAGGCCAACTTGGCTGTCCAATTTGATTTAGTTTCTAGACCCAGGACTAAGTTGACAACTTTCGGAATATGTATTAATAAAAATATTAAATGTCAACTTGAAAACAGAAGGTCTTATGAAAACTAACTGGGTGAATCTTAACTAAGTCACAGACTAAGCTATGGATAAAGTGTTTTTATAAATTTATGAACAGCCTTCAGTTTAGTACCAACTAGACTGCCTCCAGTGGTCAAGGCGTTTGCCTTGTGATTCAAAGGTTCAAATCCCACTAGATACTATTCTTTGTAAAAAGTTGTTTCCAGCATGGTTAGGATATTGCAGACTTGACTTACCTAATTATCCAAAAAGAAAGATGTTTTCATGCTTCGGAAGGCACGTAAAGCTGTGGGTCCCGAACGCCATCTAGCGTTTGTTTAAATCTATCTTAGGATTGGTTCTGGTCTACCCTTTGGGTTGCGAAGGTTAGACAGCAGTCGCTCTGTGTAAAAACCAGTAACCTCGTCATATCACCTAGGTTAGGTAGCGGACCCCGGGCTCTGAAGCGTTACCACTGAGTATGCGGGAATACCGGGAATACGCCCGGATGATGATAATGAGAGAGATAAATTTTTAAATATAAATAATGTAATGTAAATGGCATTAGGTCCACCACTTGTACAATAGTTTTTAAATATAAATAATGTAATGTAAATGGCATTAGGTCCACCACTTGTACAATAGTTTTTAAATATAAATAAATAAAATAAATATAGAGAGACGAGAGACAAGCTTGCGACCCTGGTCGACGACGGTCGGCGATCTGTGTCGCGCGACGGTTGCCGACTGTCACCATTGTTACGAACTGTCGCCAACCAGCCAGTGTTTCGTCGGCATATAATACTATCGTTCGTCTGTAATAGCTTTGGTCTATCTATATTTAGAAGCTATGCTCTAGTTGGTGCAGTATGAGTTAAATGAGCTTTGGTAAGAAGCTCTTATCGCTGTTAGACTCGGATTGCTACTGCGCGGAGGACAATAAATTTTTGGAAAATATATCTACCACTACACCACACCACTACTTTATATTTTATTCATTCATTCAGTATCTAGATAGTCATAAACGAATGCCACGAGGTTGTGTATTCCCAAATCAGTGCCTCCTTATAAATAAAAACAGTTTGTTTGTTTGTTTAATATCTTTATTGCACAAAAATCACATACACGTACATATCAAATAAGTAAGTGATAGTTTCAGTGTAATCTTTTCTTAAATAAAAATTGATTTTAATAAAAGTTGTGTTATTTGTATACGGTGTATAAAGTTAATGAATAAACAAACAAAATCGAAACAACTGGTGCATGAGTGAAACTTCAAAACATTTCCATTGTAGGTAGAAATAAATCTCTATAGAAACATTGCCAGGTTGAGTCAATGCTATAAGTACAAATAAACAAACATATACAAAGCTTAACTGGGAACTTCCTGAAAAATATATTATTAAAATTGTACGTGCGTTTGTATCGCGCTATGCATTTTAACTTACAAACGTGACTGAAATCTCATTTTTCTCTTCTGAATTTATAAACGACGCAACTAAAATACACGAAAATAGTAGGTACAAAAACAAGGGAAATGGCGCATAGTGTGTAAAAATAGTGGGAAAAGTTCTACTTTTATTGTTTTGGCTACGAGGACGTTTATTAAATACGAGGATTAAAAACATTGCTTTTCTCTAGAATAAGTGAAACACATTTTGTGACTGTATTTTTTACTTTTATTTATTTAATCTTTATTATTATCAAATACAAATTGTACAGAATAATAGGCGAACTTAACGCTAAAAGCGTTGTCTACCAGTCAACCTTTGGTTTATACAGAAAGTCTAAATGTGGGTTGCAAGATAAAGTGTAAGTGCAGTATCCATACATAAAATACATTTTGTACATTGATAATATGTACTTACGTACATATAAATAAATAAGTAAATAGAGCAATTATTTTAAGGAGATACATGAAGTCCAGTGCTGGCCCCATTTGAAATAAATTATTTCAATGGAAACGGAGATATCATTTAAAATTTTGTCTTTGTAGAGCCTTTTTCCTTTGAAATTATTTATTTTAAATAGGGGCAGCACTGGAACCCGATAAATTCATGTATCCGCTTAATAAAACATCAAAGTAGCAACATAATCTTCGATTGGAAGTTATTCATAAACACTGTGTCAATTGGATGATTACAATTGTAAATCTACTGGACAAACAGACATGTTAGTTGGGTTAAAGCGCTCTAGATATCAATAGTTAGTTAATAATAAAATATCAACGAAGCTACTAATCCTTGATTGTCAATTATTAACACTGTGTCAATTAGATAATTGCAATTGTAAATCTACTGCATGGACAGGCATTTCAGTTGGGTTAAGGCGCTCTAGATAGCAATAGTTAGTTAATAATAAAATATCAACGAAGCTACTAATCCTTGATTGTCAATTATTAACACTGTGTCAATTAGATAATTGCAATTGTAAATCTACTGCATGGACAGGCATTTCAGTTGGATTGAGGCGCTCTAGATAGCAATAGTTAGTTAATAAAATATCAAAGAAGCAACATAATCCTCGATTGTCAGTTATTCATATACACTGTGTCAATTAGATAATTGCAATTGTAAATCTACTGCATGGACAGGCATTTCAGTTGAATTGAGGCGCTCTAGATAGCAATAGTTAGTTAATAAAATATCAAAGAAGCAAAATAATCCTCGATTGTCAGTTATTCATATACACTGTGTCAATTTGATAATTACAATTTGAAAGACTTTAAATCCAATCTTCAAAAATTACACAAGAATAACTGAAACAATAACCTCCAACTTCGAAATTAAGGCTAGTACCGTAAATTCCAAACTTAATGCTCGGAAATTTTACAGCGGTATTGTCAGACCAAGTTCTTATTCAAACCTTTTTTAAAGTCAACCCTTAAACGTCCCGTTTTCCACTAGACTGACTTTGGACAACATTTCAAAATGTTGTCCAAAGTCAGTCTAACTAATCTCATTTTTTACGTATTCTTTTCAGGTTTTGTACAATCTATTCTCTATTCAGTAACGTGTGAGAGTAAATATGGAAAGGTTAAATATTTGAAGAGGCAGAGGTTTAAAGGGTCTTTCTTTAACCGCACAATTAATTTATTTTATTTTGCGTTCTATTTCCAAAGAGTTTACCATAATATGCTAAGTTAACAATATATATGCACAGTCAACCAGAAAAGAAGACAAATTAAAACCAGAGTTTCATTAAAAAAAAATACTTTTAAACTATCGCGATGCATCTTTACAAAATTAATGTATACGGGAATTCAAAACGTCAGCAGAATAAATAAAAAGGGTATGTTTCGCGTTTATTCCCGTGTACATTAAGTTTCAGTTATATTATAATGAATGAATGAATGAATAGTTTTATTATTTCAAGTAACATGACTCATTTTGTTAGTACCACAGCATAAATAATACGTAATACTTATAAACTAGGGATTAGTAACATGTAGGTATTACACAAATAACATTATAGAGGCCACTCCTGCACCACTCCCCCCGACGTGGCGCAGCAGTGGTTAACATACCGGCAGTTCAGCATACTTGCAATCATTTTCAGGATGCTGTTGTCGCTGGCTCGCACCCTGCGTACCAGGGACGCGCATCTTTTGCAAGTTATAGCATAAAAGCACTCTGTTCGCGCTTCAGCGAACATCCCTGATAAACTACAGAAGCGAGGCAACCCCAACAGAATCATGAACGCATTATTTTATTAGACACGGAGAGCGTTGTAAGCTTTTTGAGTATATGTAGTCCACAGGCCACACGTGTAGTACGCTGTGCGGAATAATATAATGTCGTCATCATTGTATTCGTTAACTTTCATGATTCTATATGTTATCGATATTGTAAACGGTTTATTCGCGTAATATAGTCGGAAATACCGACCTGGTTTCGATTAATAACACGATTATCATCACTCTCTGCACTGCAGATAGTGCAGCGATACCGTCGGGTTGCTGTGTAAGCAGTGTTAGCCGAAAGAACTATTGTTTCTGCCTGCTGGTGCGCGGGAGGCGATCGGCTTCTCTACGCGTTGGCAATCAGGGGACCGCGTTTGGGAGTCATAGGACGGGTTGCGCTTGTGGTGTGATTAAAAATATTTGTTATAGTTACCTACTTTCGTTTTACTGCTTACCAATTTTCCTTAAATCCGCTCCTAACACTCGCTCTAATGTTTTAAAGCTAAATCGATCGAAAGCAGGTCAGCCTTTAAGAATAGGTACCTATATTACGTAGAAACCCGTTTATAATTTTGTTAATGAATTTATTTTATATGTTAGTTTTAATATAATATTTCTATATCTCTTTTAATTGAAATCGCAAATGCACTGTTTCTTGTTTTTCTTTTATAATAGGCATGTTTTTTTTGTATAACAAAGTAAGTAATTAATTGGCATTAATACGCATGATGACTGAAAAAATCTTTTTGGCCCGTCGGTTAGATTATTAAAAAATGTTGTACACGTATTTTTCTTTTCTCTGAGAAACGAAAAAGAACGAAGATACAGCGCATTTAAATTTCGCATGAAGTCACGCTTTCGTACGATTTTAACACATCGGTGACGTCACAAGCCCCCATCCTGGAACTTTGACACTCTGTATCTTTGTAAATTTTTATTTTTTTGATAAATTGAAAAATATGTGTACATTATTTTTGGATAATCTGAATAACGTGCAGTGCAGTTTGTTGCCGCTTCTTCTGCACTTGCGCCTAGGAAGCGGCGTAAACTTAGCTTTAAGTAACGATTTGACGTCAACATTTGTGCAAAACAAAACAAAGTGACTATTATTAAGAGATATTATAAATATCCTATGATAATAAAGATATTTTGAATTGAAAAAAATTGAATTGAACGGACTAATTAGAGTAAAACTTTTCTGACCCAGTCATCATCCCTATTGAGAGATACTCATTTTCAGCATGGCGAGTTAAATTATGAAGGGTGTAAATAATGATGATGATGTCAATGTGTTTATCAATACATAAATGTGATAATTATTTTTTTGGTTAAAACGAACGTGACACACAGACATTAATAATATATAACTCACGTAAAAAGTCAGCTACTGGCCGACATGGTTCAATATCATCCGGAGGCTTGAGGCCTCAGGGCGAATGTGACTCGTTTCGCGTACTCAAAGACGTCCTGAGCCGCAATCAAGATAATTTTTATTTATTAGGTTAATTATTTATTCAATGATAACTTTTATTTTATTATAGTTGTTAAAGTTCAATTTGTTTTAATAAAAACACAATAAAGCAAACATTTATTTATTTATTTATTTATTAAAACTTTATTAATTCACAATAATAATAATTGTTTACGATTGGCGGACTTAACGCTAACATCCATAGACAGTAACTTCTAACTTATATAAACCTACAATTTTCACCGAAACAGTGCAATGTGGCTGCGAGCCAAATGATAAACACCCCCGATTTACATTGTAATCCACCCCGTGTCAAGCTGAAAGGATTAATGAATTAATATTTAATTAACATCAAAATTCAATGAGGTTTTAATTAATAACCCCTGAGCAGTAAATGGAAGTTAAGCAAAGCTCTAAGCAATAGGTAAATATGTATAAAACAGGCAACTTTTGAAAGGACTGTCCCAGAGTTCGGAAGTTGAGAGACAAGTTTACTTGGCCAAATAACGGTGATTATGCCTTAATTAATTCAACTCTATTAACTTGGTGTTTCCAAATTACCAACATTATACTGAAATTCAAAAATTTTATAATTAAAATTGATAATGGGCGCAAGCCGCATAGACCGGATAAGAAACACAACGCTGCGCTCAAAAACACAAGTAAAGGACGTAGGTGTATAGTCAGCGCAGCTGAAGTGGGACTGGGCGGGGCACATCTGAGACAGTATACGGCCAAACTGACTACCTTGTGGATACCAGATGGTAACCGAAAGCGAGGCAGACCTAGACGGAGATGGCGGGATGACTTAGATGCATACATTGCTGATTGGCGGATTGTAGCTATGAGTAGAGACGAATGGAAGGAGAAAGGGGAGGCCTTTGCCCAGCAGTGGGACACAAAACAGTCTAGGGAAAAAATATATTGATGTGTTTATAGTCTATAAATCAGTTATTGAAATCGTTTCTGAGTAAATTTATGTATCATAGTTACTGGCATTGGTATGATAAATAAATAAGATTAGAGAGAAGATCTTTGGCAAAAATACGCAATTTATTACTTAATTTAATTTAAAACAGTCAAAAAGATGGATATATCTTGCCTCATACTTAAGCACAACAGTTTTTCTAATAAAAATTAAATAACTTTAATAAATTAAAATGTTGGGTAATCACGGTCACAATCCTGTAGTGTTAAATATATAGTGACATAATAATTCTTTGTACAAAAAGACACTCCTACAAACCCCATGAATCTTGGTGTATTAAATAAAACTGGTTCAATTAAACTTTACTACTCCACCGCCAGAAGTGGCAGTAAATATTTCTCATTTGCAGTTAGTAAATTCTTACGAATTTATAAATCTATGTCAAGAAATGGCGAAACTTTTAGCGTTATCCAGTGCAATCATTCTGAGCGTCTTTAAAGAGTTATTTACTGTAATATTCTTATGTAATTTATTCGTGAAACGGAAATTCCACTCCATTTACTCTACTTTAGCACTTTGGTTCGGCGGAGGGAAAGAAATGCTTTTAATAAAAGTAATTTCGGAACAAATTTACTCGATTTGCCTCGGATAAAGGTTGAATAATAATTATGGAGGGTTCTACTGAGTAATTTGCTTAAGTTGCTGTGCCATGAACGTCAAGACCGACCGAGCACCCGAACACAAATTATGAAATAACAGATCAGCTTCTTCTTATCGTGTCGATGGTAAATCAAACATTATGTATGTTATAAGTAGGAGAAGCTCGATGGCCTTGTGAGGGTATGCATTGCGTTTTCGCAAGTTAAGCAAACCCGGTCGTGGTCCGCACATGGATGGGTGACCACAAGTGGCACAAAAATTTCTCGAGCACCTCCGTGCTTCGGAAATCATGTTAATAATCCCGGCTGTGATCATTGTTGTAAATCGTCAAGATATATCAGATGCCTTTAGGCAACTTGAAAAATCTGATACCAGTGGTGGCCACTTACACACACGAAAAAGAAAGAAGGCGTAGTATTGGGCCACCTACAATCTATTTATAAGTCATCCCATTTGCAGATATTTGCACATTCCTCATACGAGATATCCATCTGACTGGACTGTCTTTACTGCGTGCGACCTGCCTGGGTTCTTCTAAGCAGGCCATAGCGTAGCTCCAGAGAGAAGTTCTTCGCGTGCTAATATAAAACTAGGCTCAGTGTGTGTGATAATACAGATAAACGAAGGTTTAGGGCTATTACTGACGAGTGTCAGTATGAGCATAACTCAAATAAGACATCGTTGTCAATAAGAGAGCGCGATGCACTAAAGGTAAAGCATAACGCTCTATATCTCTCTCTAGCATAAAAACGCTTTTAATACAACGTATTTTTATTTTGATAGCGTCTAAACTAACATCAGGATTTCTGACTAAAAAAAATCTACTAGCTTTTATTGTCAGGCATAAGAACTTATCAAGACAAATGTACCTAATAAGCCCAACTAGATGGTTGTTGCGTCGTTTTATTACAGGGTTCCTATAGTAACCTTCCAGCTCCATCATCAGATCAGCTTTTTGGTATAATAATATTCCATTGTCATCTAATTTACATTAGAATACAAAATTTCATCTCAATCAGAAACCGGGAAATGACTCAAATTTGACTTGCAAGTTTTGACCCAAAAAACAAAAACAACAAATAGAGCCAACTAAGTCAAAGTTTGTAAAAAAAACAACGGGTTGCACTCCGGGAGTGCCGGCAGAAGTGAAAACTTGAATATTAACGTTGTGCATTTTAGATATTTTGGAATGGGTGGGAATAATTTTGCACGAATTGCTTTAATTATCAGTATCAGTTTTGACGACCTCCGTGGCGTAATGGTTAACACGCTAGACCGCCAATCCGGAGGTTCTGGGTTCGATTCCCAGCCAGGGCAAGTTGGAAAATGGCCTTTTTCAAATTTTTCTAGGTCTGGGTGTTTATGTATATATGTATTTATCATAAAATATAGTGTCGTTGAGTTAGTATCCCATAACACAAGTTTAAAACTTACTTTGGGGCTAGCTTAATCAGTGTGATTTATCCTTATATATTTATTTAAAAGTACTATCATTTATGTGGTAGAATACAATATTTATTAATTGCGCTATCGTACACAAACATGACAATTTATATTACATTAAAAAGTTTATCTCTCAGCTAAACGAAACAGCAGGCGCAGACATACATTTTCGCCGCGCCGTAGAAAGAGAGGGGGATACTTCCTCTCCTACGCCTCGCCTACTCCTTTATCCGTCTTACGAATTTTCGATCAGGACACGTGTCCTGACGCGAGTTTAACATTTTTTACCCATTACAAAAAAAGTGCACAACGCCGCTAAAGAAGTCACTTCAAAAACTGAAGCGTGTGTAAAAATAAAATGAAGAAGATAAACAATCTTCTTCATTGTTAAGAATGGTTTTTTATTTAACTTCGTAAGTAAACTGTTACAAAAAAAAATTAAAATTACGTTTATTTTATTTACAACAAAGTGATGATGATGGTGCACCCGATGCAAGTTTCGCGTCAGCAAAATTCGCCTCGCCGGTCAAAGCCATCGTTGTCGACCGTCTTGTGTCACCCCGCCCCGCGCCGCGTGCATCCCCTGCACCCGTGGTGACAAATGTGAGCACGCCAACACCTTGTGCTTACGCGACTGCTGCAAGCCAACCTCCCAGGAATCAGCAGTTACCTCAACGCAAGATGGAAGTGGCTCCAAAAAAGGGACCTACTCCCGTATCAGCTCCTCAAAAGGGGCCTGCTGACCAGGACGGCTTCATTAAGGAGGAGCGGAAGAGGAAGAAGCCCAGTCCATGTCAAAACAAGTGCGGTACTGCGCTCAGTGGACCAAATATGCTCCTGCGTGCTGCCGTGCCTACGACCATGCTCTATATGTCTCGCCTACATCACTCCACTAAGATCGCGGAGTTGGTGGAGTACATAAGAGTAAAGACTCATTACACCCTGAGGGTCGTAAAGTTGGAATCGCGTCACAGCGTGAATTTTAATTCGTACGTGGTGCGAGTTCCAACTGCTCAGCTGGCGACCTTCACCAAGGAAGATTTCTGGTCGAAGGGTGTTGTGTTCCGGAGATATCGCGGGCGGTTACCTGACACAGTGCAATGCGTCACAAAAACAATAAATAGTTTTTAGTTCTTACAATTTATATGTATGTTAGATTTTATGGTATATATTATATGGGCCTTGTTTGTAAACTTAGTCGCCTGAAATAAACGGATTATTATTATTATTAAAGTGTACAAAAATACATTGTTAGTACTGTCCATTAAGCAAAGTATGCTTGTTTCAGACAATCCTGCTCTTTCTTAACATAAGTACGTTACAAACACTTTAATTTAAAATAATAACAAAACAATAAAAAGTAATAAATAAAATAAGTAAATAATTTACAAAACATTATATTTGACCTTATGTTAAAAATATGACTATAGCACATAATTTATGAAGTTTCGCATTTATAAACTTTCTTATTTGTGACCAGAGCACCGGCTATTTAAAACATCAAACTTCGATAGGAGGATAAACTTCGGTTGTTGAATATTCATTATTTTAATACTGTTGCCCCAGTTGTTTTACATTTTTATTTATCATTTTCACTGGCTTTTACGTCTAGTTAATTTTCTGCTTGGTTAGGACGCTTGTGCATTGCTCCGAATCCGAATCATATTCAAATCAAATCCGATTCTGACTCAAATTGGCCTTCCTAGTGATTGTATGGACGCTTGTGCACTTAGTCGTAAACGGTTCAAATCCGATTCGTATTCAAACCAAGAATTCTCACTTCGGGTCGTTTTTATTTCGGATCAAAACCGACTCGAATTGGGCGCCGTAGAAATTGTACGTACGGCTGTGCACCCACTCGAATTCGATTCATATTCGAATTTCGGATGAGGTACGGGGAGGGAAGCACACGTTGCACGTCCCGCCCACTGTCCCGTCTCGCCCGATAGTGTTGCCGAAAATATAGAAATTAATGTATAATATCGACAGTGTTATTGATAATGTTTCTGCTATTGCTATAACAATCGATACTATTTATAGTTCTTCTTTGCTGGTCTGGGAGAAAAGAAAAAACATAGAATGTACCAGCTGCTTCTCTTCCCGTGCAGATCGTAAAAGCCGATTGAGGGAATGGGCGAGAATCTGAATCATATGAATAGGCGATGCGGTTAGCAACCCATCACTATTATGATTTCCCTGTTCCACCTTCATGCCCACCATTATGCTAAACGTGGCCTGGGCTTTACCACCCTTGGCTCTGTCTACCCCGTTAGGGATAAAGACGTGATAGTGTATCTGTGTACTATTTATAGTTTGATATTATAGATAATTAATGACCTTTATTTAAGTAGGTAATATTGGTTAGGGGGCGTCCATAAATTACGTGAGGTGTTTTTTTTTTAAATTTTCTGTCCCTCCCTCCTCCCCAGGTGAGATGTCGTGGGATTTTATTCAACCCCCTCCCCCATACCCCAATCTCACGTGAGATTTTTCAAAATGTGGGTTTCTTACGTAAACGCGTTGGATTGTTATTGTAAAAAGAAAAAAAATTGCTTCGTGCTTTTATTTACGACTAGTTAAGACTAGTAATCAATATTGCTGAGAGTTTAATTATAAGTGTAATAAAAATTTAACAATAGACAGGCGGGCTACACTGTACCGTAAATTCAGATTAAATTGAGCTATTTGGTATAAAACAAATATGGTGGTTTGACCAGTCAGTAGATGTATAATGTCGAAGTATGAATTAAATTATTTTCTTTCGAACGAATTAGTGAATGATCTTAATCGTATTACGATTACGCTTAAGATTAAATCTTAAGCATGTACAATCTGGATTAAATGGACCAAAATAGTATATTTTTTTTTGTTTCAATCTGAAAAAAATTACGTGATATTTGCCGAGACCCCCCCCCCCCCTCTCTCCAACGTAAGATTAAATGAGATTTAACTCGACCCCCTCCCCCCCTTAAACATCTAATGTAATTTATGGACGCCCCCTTACGAACACCGGACGTTGTCACTAGAGATGGGCATATACCCGGGTATGTAAACCCACGCTTGGATATATACCCGATATGCACCGGGTAAATACCCGTATCTACCCATTTGGTGGGTAGATTGAAATATTTATTAAGAAACGGGCAAGTGCGAGTCAGACTCGTACATGAAGGGTTCCGTACCATCGTACAATGTTTTAAAACGCTGAAGAAACACGTTTCTTCTATGACTACCCCCTTTACTAGGAAGCGGCGTAAACTTAGCTGTAAGTAACGATTTGACGTCAACATTTGTGCAAAACAAAACAAAGTGACTATTATTAAGA
This sequence comes from Acrobasis repandana, assembly GCA_963576875.1. Classification (NCBI taxonomy): domain Eukaryota; kingdom Metazoa; phylum Arthropoda; class Insecta; order Lepidoptera; family Pyralidae; genus Acrobasis; species Acrobasis repandana. Next base: position 8,827,138 of record OY756222.1, read on the forward strand.
GATATTATAAATATCCTATGATAATAAAGATATTTTGAATTTTGAATTTTTTTTTTAATTTTTAACTTTATTTAATTTTTAGTATTTGTTGTTATAGCGGCCACAGTAATACATAATCCGTGAAAATTTCAAGTGTCTAGCTATTACGGTTCAAGAGATAGAGCCCTGTGACAGACGGACAGACAGACGGACAGACGGACAGACAGCGGAGTCACAGTAATAGGGTCCCGTTTGCACCCTTTGGGTACGGAACCCAAATAAATTAGTACGAGTCCTGTAATTATCTGTAGAAATGTATAAAAAGGTTATCTTATGTATAAATAAATTAATATATCTCAAATAGCCATAACTAAATTAGCCATATTAAACATACAGATATAATCTCATTTGATGTCTATTTGCATATTTTAAAATATAACTAGGTTAAAAATATATTTGCCAGTAAAAAATGTAAACTTAGTCATGTCATACAACGGGTAGATTGGGGTAAATACCCGACATACTAATTTGTGGGAAATGTTATAAAAAGTTGATGGGGGATTAAAAACTCGTCAATACGAATATCTTTTGTTCCGGGATAAACCTCGAAATCAGTAGTTATGGCCTTCAAATAAGCAGTCAAAAATAATTCCTAGTTGACATCGCGTTTGATGTCTGATTGCCTAGTTTAACATATAATAAGGTCTACAAACATTTTCCAGCAAAAAATGTAAACTGAGACGTGTCAATTCGTATGTTTCCATACAACGGTTGGGGTAAATAAATAATAAGTATAATAATAGTGCCAGCAACTGACGGCGGTTAAATGCAGGACACATAGTGAATGCGGCCTCTCTAATCAAAGTCTGGCGGTGCACTAACAAAATCGGTGGCCTCGAAATTCACGAATTTGATTCGGATTCGGCTGCAGTGCACAGACGCTACTCAAGAATTTTCCGTCTGAATTTTTCTCCTTTTGGATTTGATTTGAATATGAATCGGATTCAGAGCAGTGGACAACCGCTCTTAATGTATCGAAAGTTTTATACTTAATAACATTTAAAGTCTGGGTTGACTGGAAGAGATCCCTTCTTGGGATAAGTCCGCCATTGTACAAGTTATTTCTTTTACTCTGTGTATTAAATAATGTACATTTAAATGTAATCTTTGTGCAATAAAGAAATTAAAAAAACAAACAAACAAAAAACTAACATTTCTTAGAATTACCATCTATAAGTATATTGAAATTTATAATATTATAGCATATTCCTTGCTGCTTTTTCGCACACATAAGTTAACGAGTAAATCTGGTATAATTATTTATTTATGCTGAATTCGAAGGGGATTTTCCAACGTAGCTCCAATAATCTTCACTTGCTCTTGGCACAGGTAGGCTCTATTGTATCTATCGTGCTATACAAATGGTATTTTGTACGATAAAGTTCAAATATATAAATATATTATCTTTCGTGTGTAACTACTTACTCTAAGACCGTGAAAAAAAATCATTCTGTAAGTACCTATACAGGGTAACTTTTTTAGTTCAGTATCATGGATTGAACTGTGGGACCTCGACCTTTTCCGGCGCTCTAGGCGGGTTCCCACATAGAAGATAGTACGAGAAGTGAAGAATAGAGACTCGACAACAACACAGATTATTACACTATTTATTATCTGATACTGAATGTTACATAGGAGTATAAAAGAATAATATTTAATAAGGTACAACAGATAGAGAGAAGTAAGCGTAAGAGATGATGGTGGAATGAGTGGAAAAGGATCAGTCAATGATTTGAAAATGGAATGAAAGGAAATTTTAAATAAAATTAAGAATGAAAAATGGACAGGATGACATGAAGAAAGGAGGTTTGAACATGATGCATGCAGCATCGTTACAGAACTTGCTTCAAAAATTTGGCTGGTGGATAAATAGTCAGCCTGTATATTTAGCACTCTTTTTAATTGACCAAGCGAGCGATGCATCTCAGTTTCGAAATTGGCCAAAAATACTTTTGTCTGTCTGTTCTCGCCTACAGGTCGCATTTTTCAACTGATTTTGACGAAAATTGCCACACAAGTACCTTGATTTAGGTATTTAAATTTCTTAATCAATCGCGATTTTTGATTGGGGGAGAAAAAGGGGGAAAAGGAGGAAAATTAGCTGTAGCGTTATTTATTCACGGATTTCAATCAAATTTGAGAAGCACACTAAGGACTTCATTCTACTCAAGATATTGCAGAAAAATTCAAAAGGGGCAGGAGGAGTTTATAAGACATCCCCTCGATTTAGATCTTCTTAATGTTCTATATTTAAATCACAATGCGGCCCGGCATTAATCGGCCCGCTTATGTGTATAGCATGTCTATCTCTCGATTCTGTGCTACACATAAGCGGGCCGATCTGTTCGGCAAATGTGTCGAAGAACAAAACCGACCCTACGCAATTATATCGACTTTATCTCCGAACATTCATCTACATATATTTGACTTTACTGCCCGGCTGTCCCGATTAATGCCGGCCCGCTTATGTGTGTAGCAACCCTCATGGAGGAAATGGGAGAGATCTTGTGCCCAATACGTTAAAATCTATTTAAAATAAAAAATAATGTAATGAAAACTAGGTTAAAAACTATTGTAAAACCAAATATCACAAGTGAAGCTAACTCAAATAGGTACTAACTTATTCTTGTTAATAGCAAAGTTCCTGCGGGAATTAACAGGGCAGCCGCGCACGCTATGTTAGGCTGGGAGTAGGTAGTCGTGCCCACTTCAAAACCTACATGATGCTATTAGGGACAGGTCACTCCAATTCGTGGAAATTGCAATTACTATTAGATGCTATTAGTATACCATTTGGGTGCTATTTTAGAAACGTTGAACTTACATTTTCATTTTTACAACGTGAAAGGTACATACCCGTAATAAATCAAACCACAGTCTATACTAGATCACTATAGTATTTATAATGAAATTAAAAGCCAATAAACAAAAAAAAATGCATTTCCATACAAAAGTGTGCAGCCGCCCGGGTGATTTGTATGCAATGTCGATTTATTTTGTCTTTTGACTGTTATTTTAATTTCATTATACCTACCTCTACCTACTGAAACTATTTTCAGTCCATGATACTAAACAGCTTTTCCCAAGGAACATATATCGAAATATGACAAATAATTTTTGCCCGCCCGTACAAGTTAACCGATCAGCTGATCCGAGTTTGTATAGAAGCCAAAAAATATTTTTCATATTTCAATATATGTTCCTTGGGCAAATTTATTCAGTATCATGGACTGAATTTACCTTTAAATTAGTTTCAGTATATTTTGCTAGACGTTATATAACAATTTATATTACAAAACTTTAATATAAACTTTACTAAGCTTTTTGTACAGAGTAGTGTTTTGAATTATAATGTAATTTGGTAGTTTTCTGCAATTCCCTTGGTTAATTTATCGCTAATGACAAAATAACAGTTTGATTAATGCGGCAAAACGATATTTTCATACTCGTATTTCACTTCAGAATTTATGTACCTGGAAAGCTATTGGGTAAGAATAGTTTTCACAATGTAACCTTTTTTTAAAAAAAATATTTTTGTTGTTATCGTAAAACCATCATCATCAGGTCTTAGAGCCATACTTAACCAGATTAGCCAGAGGATCTGGCCTACACTCTCCATGTTGGCCAGATGCTGGAGACCTTAAGTTTAGCTTGTGTTTCCTATGTTGCCTTTTGCGACATCCACGGGCAGACTTGGAGTGGCCCTATTATATTGCCGGGAACCACACGGCAAAGTGTGACTTGGTATTTACTGATTCTACTTGTAGACAACATTTATGTGTAAAATTATTTTTTAATATAGTTTTCCTTCTCACAACTTAGCATGTACCCTTCGTTATTTTAAATTGTTGTTGATAAGGTTGCACCTAAGTCGTTTTGATTCAGAGCGCACGGTCTATTTTATGGCGTTTTCTTCTCCACTTTACACGGTCTTGGTAACTTTCATTATGATTATGAGTAATTGTCTGTTAAATATCCTTTTTTATATGACGGACTAAAGATCTTCAAAAACTAATAAATGTCTTCAAAATTAGTCATCCAGAAGATTCTGAGACTGCAAATCGTCAAATTTAATATTAATACGGGAACATCGCCACCAGAGCTGGCTTGGAGCCAACTGCAGCGGGCTTTGATGGCGGCATACCCATTTTTATGGTTCAAGTCAGTTTTTATAGTGTGATAGATTTTTTAATAATCGATATCGTTATTATTGAAGACTAGAGAAAGAAGATTATCACTAAAGAAAATTGGATTAAACCAGATATTTTGGTATAAAATATAATTTATATAAAAAAATGAACTCTTAATAAATTAGTTAAAATCTTATTGCGCCTAAACATAGTACAGAAAACAGATAACATAAGGCGGCCTGGTCACAACCTCGGTCCTCTTCCGGGCAACCGAGGTACTTGGAAATGTTTGACGAAAACAGGTGAGGTGCAAAATTATAGGCAAGAGAAGGAAAAAAATTATGTAATATATTTTTTACTGACTTCAAAAAAGGAGGAGGTTATTAATTCGTATGTTTTTTTTAATGTATTTTTGTTCCGCGATATCTTCACCAATTCTAGGTTCGATCCCCAGCCAGGGCAAGTTGGAAAATGGCCTTTTTCAAATTGTCCTGGGTCTTGGGTGTTTATCTATATATGTATTTATCATAAAAATATAGTATCGTTAAGTTAGTATCCCATAACACAAGTTTAGAACTTACTTTGGGGCTAGCTTAATCAGTGTGATTTGTCCCTATATATTTATTTATTTATTATTATTGTGAACCAATTTTATAATTCTTTTTTATTTGAAAGCCTTTACTACCAAGTTGGTCCCATTTTAATTTGGTGAAGATATGATGAAGAACTTTGGAGATATGGAAGAAACTCCTAAAAAAATTTAAGTCGGTTTTTTTTGAAAAAAAATTAATTATTAATTTAAATATAATTTAATCAAATACTGAAACTAAAAGCACCAAGTTGAAACGCTTAGGTACCTTAATGAAACTGTATTGTAGACTAAATTAGGAACATCCCTATATATGAAAAACAAAAGCTATCAGTCTGAAAGCTATGACCGTGAGCTTAGCTCCAGTCATACTCTTCGTCTTAATTTTCCATTATTTCGTTCAATCATTATGACTATCTCTTTTACTGTTCAAGTTACGTGATTTTTAAAAGGCCTTACCCAAAGACATTAAAAATATCTCAAATAGAAAAGTCCACAAGCACCTTTTTATATTTGGAAAAAAAAGCGGAAAAGTGCACCCTGTGCTCCAAAGAAGCACATCTCGGGATGCCACCGGAAACACGTTGAGATGAAGAAGAAGAGTGAGAAAACTTAGCAAAAAAAGTGACCTGGAAATCATTCCACGGATAGGAGCCAAGCTCATAAATAAAAAAAAACCGTATTGCTATATATAAGCTACTACATTGTTTGTAGTAGCCTACACTTGTCCTACAAATGGAACTTGCAAACAAGCATAGATACGAATGCTTCTACCACAGAGCGCCTCAAGGACATTAGCAAATAAATTGCCCCGGGATGATAGCGATATTTCTGTTGGCAGGCTGTTTTAATTAAGGCGTTGGTATGACAAATAGCTGTATTGTAGTAAGATTTTGCTAGAATATATGTTTGCAAGGACTAACTATATTTCAATGTATGTGAAAAGAGCTTGATAGCTGAACTATAAGCATTCTTACTGCTTACTCATGTTAAGCAACTGCGGTGACTTTATATAATTATTGATATTTTTTCAAAACAAAAAAACAGCTTCAATACCAGAAAAGATTAGTTGTATACTTAGATAACATATTTTTCTAGTTATTTTCGTTTATAAAGCAAAACACACAACTGATTTAAATAAAATTTCTTTGGAACAACTTTAAAAGTATAAACAAAAATTGATAACCTTTTCCTTTTTTGAAGTCAGTTAAAAATTATCTCAAGCCTCACCTTGCTTTAGAAGCATGTTGGAACTGGCTGTCATGGGTGTTAAGTCTGACACCAGCTTTGAGAAATTAAATAAAAAAAGGAAGTGTTTGTATAGGTACTTCTTTACAGTGCTGATTGCACATGTTTGCACTGTATCAATATTTTTGTATGGCGCTGAGACCTGGACCCTTAAGAAATTAGATCGCACTAGGAGAAAAATGCTTCGGATTCCATGGACAGCACGTCGGACAAACGCATCTATCCAAGAAAGAAAGAAAAATAATTTATTTGATATATCACAATCCTAAAACTAAGTCCAGACTTTCCATAATGTCTATGCAGATTACGTATTCAGTTCTCGTTGGAGGAGCTCGGTGGCGGAGGAGCGCATTGCTTTCACAAGTTATGCAATCCCGGGCGTGGTCCGTACTTGGATGGGTGACCACAAGTGGCATAAAAAAATTTTGAGCTCCTTCGTGCTTTGGAAGGCCAGTTAAGCCGTTGGTCCTAGCTGTCATCGTTTTATGACAGTCAAGCTATGTCAGATGCCTATAGGTAGCCTGAAAAAAGTACATCAGTGTTGGACTAAAAATCTGAAACATACGAAAAATAACAACAAACCACTTGAGTTTTCCGAGCATATTTCCATGAATCGTGGAGACAGCCTCGAGAACTCCTGTTTACAGGCAAAGTAGAAGGAGAGGACGCAATTCTATACATTGGTCCGACCAGATTCGCTTGACACTCCAAACAAAAGTCAGCGATGCTGTCCTAGCTGCACAGCACAGGACTGAATGGCGTTACATAGTACACAAGAAGGTGTTCCATAGAGGTCGACGACAAGACTCTTAAGAGTGACTTTAATCTAAATTAGGTATACTAGTAGTTCGCCACGAATTGTGAACTTGCGAACCCCATTACTCGGCAACCCCTTGAACGATATGGCTCATGTTCGAACTTGAAAATTCTATTAGCTACATCTGCATGGCTATCAAATTTCATGAAGCTCTGATCAAAACGAATATACATACATACTCACATACAAACACATTAAAGTTGCAATTACTAAATCGGCTTTTACAATTGAAATTATCAAATACCTACTCGTACATAAGTATGTTTTTAGAAAATTAAGTTTTAAACATATTATATGAATGTATGCAATTTCAATATTGAATGTAATTAAATCCTAACGCAAAATGCCGTTTATTACTCGTACATGATGGCAAAATATGGCTTACGTGTTTAATTATTTCAAATTCAATAATGAATATAAACGATTTTAATCCCATACTCGTTTGCATAATAACCTGAAAACTGAATCATTTTACAATGTAAAGGGCACAGGGTGAACTTTATCTGCAAAGCAACTTCTCTTATTCATGGAGATTTATTTATTTTTAACAAGAAAAAAGTGTTTTAATAGCCTTTTGAATAATTATTCGTTGACCTGAGAATCGAATCTACAAGTATTTAATTTAATTTCTCGAAAAGTTGGTGTTGTAAACTGAATGTACGCGTTGTAGTAGGTTTTGGGTGTAAATTATATTTTTACCCGACTACGCCAGAAGGAGGGTTATGTTTTTCGACTGTATGTATGTATGTATTTTATTTTATTTATTTTTTTGGTTCAAGTTAGTACACTTGCTTTACAAACAATACATTTAAAAAGAAAACATAGTACTTAGGTTAGGTACTGTCTTCTGTGACTTAGGTGCTACTTATTTCTAAAGAAATTTCTTCCAGTAGACCCGCGAGAGGAAATGGAAAGAAAAAGGTAATTGGCGTGTAATGTATGTTTATTTCTTTCGCAAGATCTGCAGCCTAAACGAACGGCTTGATGAATTTTTGCTTGAGAGGTGGTGTTAGATTCATCTTAATTGTCAAAGTGACAAGGAATATTTATAAATTTAAAACTTATCATCGACTGGGGTATCCAAAATAAAGGATTTTATAAAATAATTACATATACATACAATGTAAATATAATTAAAAAGCAATTTGGAATGATAAATGCTAAAAATAACAAATAAGTTCTCGGTTGTATTGCATCCTAGGCATACTGGCTTTTGTATCTTTTAAATTTACTATCGCTTTCGGGTTTCTCTTTTTTTTAATTATATTTTTTTACAGTCTTCTTTTTCGTGTCGATGCTAGTTTAATTTGTTATGCCAGTATACGGCCTCTTTGATAGCTTTCTTATTTGTGGCCTTCAGGTCTTCCTTAGTTCAGGACAGTGGAGATGTTTGGGCTCCTGGGGATAAATATCCATAGTTCGTTTTTACATACAGGCTGACTTAAAAACAACCACCAGCCAAATTTCTGGAGTAAGTTCAGTCCATGATACTGAACTACTTTCCATAAAAACAATTAACGAAAAACTAAAATAAAAATTAGCCTTTTCATACAAATCAGCGCTCAGTCAAACGGATTTTCTATGGGAGGACAAAAAAATTTCATCGATTTTTAATAACTTTTTTTATAGAAAGTAGTTCAGTATCATGGACTGAACTTGCTCCAAAAATTTGGCTGGAGGTTTAAAAGTCAGCCTGTATATAAACCCATACCTTCATTTATTATAAATCAGAAATTTGCAGTAGTTATTCAGCGCGGGAATACAGCCAGTGTACTTGGCACCATGCCACATGAACAAAATTAAGATTTTTAATTAAGTATGTTAAGTTTTAGCACAGGTTTTAGTTAGATTTTAATTATGGCAAGTTGTTTTTTTATCAAATAAGGTTTTACAAAATTATTATATCACCATCTTCCATCATTTGGGATCGGTGCAGTATGTCTTTATATTTTCTATAGATATAAATTATTTTAAGCTATAATTAAACTAAGATCACTATTTTGGTTTCTTTTTCCACCTTCTCGCACATCATCACGCTAAAAGTGGCCTTTGGATCTAGCGGCCCTGGGCTCTGTCTGCTTAGAGCCGCAAGACTCTAAATGCTCTGTCTGCCCCATTAGGGATAAAGACGTGACAGTGTATTTATGTCTAATTAAACAATGTATTTATGTCTCAAACAAGTAACTAAACTACATATAAAAACAAGCTTATATTCCTATTATCTCTTCGTCTAAGCGCGTTCCCGGTTGCATCCTCAGCTGTGCTGCTTCGGATGTGCGCTTTCCCGCTTTTTCTTCTCCAATATAACATGAATATCAATAGTCACCCAAGGATGCCAAAGAAAATAGAGAAGAAATGGCCGAAACAGTTTAAATGATTTGACTATAGTTTTACGACCTGCCGCCTGCCTGACGTCAGGCAAACTTTTTGCACAAATTCATTCCCAAAGAGGGTTCTTTGGGAATGAATTTGTGCAAAAAGTTTTACAACCGGCGGCCGCCCGACGTTAACCCTCCTTGGGAATGCAATTGTAGTAGGAGATGTTTATACTTAGTCCTTTAATCGTCTCTTACAACATCTACAGGAAGAGATGGAGTGGTCCTATTCTAACCCGGAACCACACGGGGTGAGCTTATACACGTATTCCTATTATGTCACAATGCATATATTTTGTTACTAGAATTTGCTAACTTAACCTGGGGAGCGGCCAAACTATTGATATTAGTCTGAGCCTAGTCTGAGCGAGTTTATTAGGTTAATGAGAGCCGGCATTGATTTCGAGCTAAACCTAGACGTTATCAAAGGACTGCCGATGACCTGTTACAGTTTAATCTGAAATGAGTACTCCAGCTAGGTTTAGATATGTCGCAGTCATCTGGTTGAATCTGCTATTTGCTTGAATGACTAGCGCGTTCATTGAATTAAGACATTTAATTGAATGACTAGGCCGAAGGTTGATTGAACAAGCGTCACTCAACGTCCAACTAGTTAGTGGATTGTAACATAGCCCTTTGAACAGAGCCGACATAAAATCAGTCAGGTGATTCAAATTTAGTTAATTTTTTTCCCACTGCGGCGCTAGTAGTCACCAAAACAAATATGGCGTCAAACAGCTCACACGGATAGCACTGTGTTGATATTCTCATGAGCATCCTACCTGATAGGCATACCTATACCCTATATAGACCTAAAATTTTGGCGGCCAATGATGAAACTTACGGCAATCGACTGAAAAAAATATTACAAAACGAAAATATCCTATGATAAATTGTCGAAAATAGTATACTTTCGGTGATTTAGGGGTTTAAAAATAAAATATTAGACTAGTTTTATCTATATTAAAATGGTTGTCCTAGTCTTTGATTCTCTGAATTCCTTGAATTAGTTGGTAGAAATAGTCAGTATTGCCTGTTAAGACTTAAAATACAATATAAAATCATAATAAGGTGTGTCATGTCATGTCCTCATTTTTGTTATCTAAAGTAAAGTTACCTTTTAAGTTGCGAACTTATGGTTACCCTAATCTAATATTACAAAGTCGTACAGATCCTATTTAACGAGACATTTTATAATTTATTTATTTTTCTAAATTGAAAATATGTGATGAAAAAGTCCTCCACGAGTGGGACTCGAACCCACGACCCTCACGTTAACGCCGTGAGTGCACTACCAATTCTGCTATCGTGACTTCGAATCACCCCGACGAATTTTCTCATCACATAGTACACGCAGTCGGGGTGATTCGAAGTCACGATAGCACAATTGGTAGTGCACTCACGGCGTTAACGTGAGGGTCGTGGGTTCGAGTCTTACTCGTGGCGGATTTTTTCATTACATATTTACAAATTGAATAAATTTCCGAGCATTGTAATGCAATTAAAAATAATTATTTATTTTTATTTAAAGTAAGGTTAACTTTTAAGTTGCGAACTCATGGTCACTCTAACCAAACATTACAAAGTCGGCTATATCCCATTTAACGACTTCGCTAGATGACGTCCAGTCAAGACGTTGAACGTTACATTCAACGACTTGACGAGTTGCTCTTAGTCATTCAATTAAATGTCGTCATTCAATGAACGCTAGTCATTCAATCAAATAGCAGATTCAACCAGATGACTGCGACAAATATATAGACATAAATAATGGGTATAAGGAATTTGTTTGCTATGTGGTTCCCGGCAGAGTAGAATAGGACTGTGGATGTCGTAGAAGAAGACTTAGGAAACACAAGCTAAACTAGAACTCTACAACCCGTCTGGCCAGCGTGGAAAGTGTAGGCTAAATCTTCTGGCTAAGTATGGCTCTGGTAGAACAGAGAGGGTCGTGCTCCTGGAGTGGAGACTAAAAAAGACCTGATGATAATGATAAATGGATTTGTAAATTTTTCCATAAAAAGAACTTGGTCCAAAAATAAAATAAAATAAGTAAGCATTTATTTAATAACAAGCTTTTATCTAAATAAAACATTGATCTAAAAAGTTTAAAATGCTCCAAGACGAATCAATCAAGTCCAAACTCGATGAGGTTATGATTTTTTATCACAGAGATCCCGTGGCCACCTTTCAGTTCCATCACGAGATCAGGATTGGTACCATAATATTGCATTGTCACCTAACTTATATAACGCCTACAAAATATACTGAAACTATTTTAATGGTCAATTTAGTCCATGATACTGAATAACTTTTCCCAAAGAACAAACATCGAAATATGAAAAATAATTTTTGACTTTCCATGATCGGTCAACTCGTATGGTAGGCGTAAAAATATTTTTCATATTTCGATAAATGTTCCTTGGGGAAAGTTGTTCAGTATCATGGACGGAATTAACCCTGAAAATAGTTTCAGTATATTTTGTTAGACCCTGTCACAGAATACAGTAAGAGTAAAACCCTGTATAAGTACCTATGTCAAGTTTTCGGTCAAAGTGAGTCTAATTTACGAGTAGATTGCAAGATTTGGTTATGGATACAGACAACGGGGCTGAAACTAAATCAGAGCTTGTAAAATAGAATCAGCTTTCTATGTTATTTGAGCAAATATTCCGAAACGGATTTTTGATAACGCAAAAAAACTTAAATAAATTCTTGTTGAATTGTCATTTCACCTTAATACTCTACATTTAATTTCCGTACATACATACATTCTATTACATCTGTTTCCGACAGGGGTAGGCAGAGACTATGGACCTCCACTTGCTACGATCCTGACAGACCTCTTTCGCTTCATCTTTCGCGCATTGGCGCGTAGGCGACCAATACTGTGTAAATGAGTTTCTTTCGGCGTTTCTTCTCAGCAGTGGTCGTTGCGAAACGCTAGTATCGGTAACTTTTGAATAAAAAAATAAAAATAATTTAAATTTATATAAAAATTACACGCAATGTACACTATAATTATTGACGTGTAAAAGTGCCTGCAAAGGCCTAATTACTGAATAAATATTTGATTTTAATTTGATTGATTCATCTGCACTCATCCATCTCTCGCTCGATACATGCCCTTCAGTTACGGGCACTTCTTACCTCTCTTTTTTTAAAACGTCTCTTTTTTTAATTTTTAATTTTTATAAATTCTTTCTACAAATTTTACTTCCTACATACATATATAGGTGTAGAAAGAATGGCCGACTGTTAAAATTAAATCACGTTACATATTGAAAGGGGGCATAAAGTACTCGATTCTCGTTCCAAATATAAAAAAATAGGTGCTTAAAAGTTGACCAAATTATCCAATAAAAACAAGAAATGTGGATACCCGCGCTACGCGCGATGATAGCGGTTTCAAATAAAGAACCGGTAACGCGGCGGTACCTTTGGTTCCCTATGGCGCGTGCCGAAAAGCGAAAAGCCCGCGCACATGTCCCCGCGCGCCGCATCTCGCCCCTTGTTCCCGGCTCCCGCGCCGATCGGCTTAGTATAGCTGGATGCGCGTAGCGAGCGCGCATATATATATATAGATTATTTTTTTTGTTAATCTCTTTTCATCCATCCTTTCTACATTTACAATAATATACTACACGCAGACTATTAAAAAATGTTGATCTATGGTAACTATTAAATTGAATGGATACACAGACCCATTTAACACTTGAATTAATTTTACGTTTAAGCTTATCTAAGTTTGATAGTTGTTGCTTGGCTCTGCGCCAAATTAGTAACTAGTAGTTATCTACTCATTAGATTGTTGAGAAGCATTTACTTGAAATGTCTATTATTAATTTGCGTGTAATACATGGATAACAGCTATTTTGGGGTTTCTTGATTAAGAATTTTATACTATCAAACAGGCACCTGTAATAAACATCTTCACCTTTGATACACCCGCTCAAACCATACTACTCTGTGAATAACAAGTAAATGATTTATCTAGACTAATATTATGAAGAGAAAAGATTTGATTGTGTTTGTAATGGGTAAACTGAAAAAGAACTGATCATATTTGTTTTTCACCTGTAGAAAGCTACGTTATCAACGAGTTACATGCTATCTTAATCTTTACAAATATAGAGATCCTTACCAAAATTGCAGTAATATAACCCAAGGTAGCATAGTTTTCCTATGGAACCTAATCCCAAAAATCAAACTTTCTCATACAAAAGCTTTCTCTGCTGACTGGCCAATAATGGCAATATATTTTTTTATAGACACCAGCATTGTTTCATTTAAAAGTTATTCATATTGTCCAACTGAGTTACAAAATACATAAAGTAACGGTGTACGAGTACATCACTATATGCAAAAAAAATACTATATGCATAAATATTTGTTATAAAAGCAGTGTTGTATGTAAAGTTTGCAGAACCCTCGACGCCTAAATGGTTACTACGTCCTGAACTGAACGTCCTCTGTTGCAAAAACACCGTCGCGATATGTACACCGGAGTTGATATTCTATTCGATATATTTGTAGGAACGTACACCTGAGATAATGCAATAGATGCCATTATCAAAATGTATTTATTTTGTTTACAATATATTACAAAACTAAAGATTATATGAAAATTAAAAATATCTTTATTAGGAACAGTGTATAAGGACATTTAAAAACATTATGTACGATGATACGTAGTTTACAAAAATAAAACTGTGTCGCAGGCATCAACGCCCAAATCCGACGTAAGCAAATAAGGATACTCCTGTAAATATTATCTTAATATAATTTCATGAAGTTACTAATAACTATAAGATTAAGTTAGTTAATAATTTCATTAAATTCTTAGATAGTATTAGGTATATACTACTTCTTAAATTATAATGATTGGTAATAATAGTATTTAGTAACATAGAGTACGGTCAAATTAAGTGGTGGAAATGGTAGGTACCATTTTGACCGTACTCGATCAATTCCTACAGACTTTACTTAGTACAAGTCCCAGTCAGGTGCTAATCGTAGAACTATTCGAGTTCATCTATACTTAGAGTCTAGACTAGATTCTCGACTGGTGTGGTTCATTTATCTTGCTTCAGTCTGTCGGAAAAGTTTGGTAGCTTATTCTATCACGGATACCCATCTAGGGATTAATACGCCTATCGTTGCTGTAAATGAATAATTGATTAGTTTTAATAATTTCTTTTTACATTATGATGCTGCAAAAAACAATCCTAAAAGGGGGAGTGGAGGAGGAAAAGGGGCGAAGTTTTCTGTAGCGTTATACATGGACGGATTTCACTAAAAAGGTTTGCCAAGCCAGGGAATACGGAAAAGTGTCGGTTATTGCATGGTTATGAGATCTCGCGCTGTATGCTGTTCTCACAGAACCACTAGTAATAACTGTTTGTTACATTTTAGATACAAAACATACGATCTCTTCCAGACTAAACTGAACCATAATTTAGCGACTATATTCTGGAAGAAAAATATTATGCTTTATCTCTAGCAGGCATATGCTAAAATCATTCAAACGATTGCTCAATCTAAGGATGCTTCTAAGTACGGACTTGCAACGTGTCATTATTTCTACTTGGGAAACTTCATTTTTGTAGAAGGTAAAGTAGAGTGGAGGTAAAGCGAGTGGGTGCTACAGCTAGAATACCTATTTTAACCGTAGTCCGATAATAAGTAAAACGTGCGTTTGATAAGAAAGCAATGGATCGACGTGTCTTTTTACACATACTTGAGACACCGGGGAGTGACGTAAGCATTGACTTATATATTGGACGTAGGTTATTAATATTGTATCCAAGGATAAAATACAAAGAATAAAATTACAAGTAAAAGCGAATTCCAAAACAACAAGTTTATTTGCCAGAAAGAAACCCGAGTTTTGAAACGTACACTCTTAATTACTTTTGAACGGCTAAACAGACTTTCATCAAACATCGCTAAGTACCATTTCAAAAGACAAGGCTTTCGATTTAAAAAAAAACATCAAAATCGGTCTATTCATTTAGAAATGACGATGCCACAAACAGACACGTCAAACGTCAAAACCAACAGAAATAAATACTGCTTTTCCTTAAATAACGTCATCATTTTCTCCGATAAAAGTTTGCAATTGTAGTCATTTGTAGCATTGCGGCGGAATTCCCAAAAAGCCGATTTAAGGGATTTAAACATCCCTATTAATTCTGCTCGAAGTATTTAATGGTTTAAGGTTTGAGTTGATGAGATGGCGAGATGCTTCTCTCATTAAGACGAAAGGTATCTGGATCTAATTGGTTCTTAAGTTTTAAATGAAAAGTGTTCAATAGGAGATTATCACATTCTAAGCGAAAATTTTGTTCGATAATCTCAAATCAATCAAGGTTGACTGGAAGATTCCTATCCAGGGTAAGTCCGTCATCAATTTACTCTTTTTCTTTTTATTCTTCTAGCCTAGAATAGACCCACTCCGTCTCTTCCCGTGGATGTCGTAAAAGGTGACTAAAGGACTATGCACAAACATCTCGTGCTACATTTGATTCCTAAGGAGGGTTGACGTCGGGCGGCGGCCATTATCATACTCCTTTTTTGGAGAGTTTACTGTTGTGGTTCCCCTACTATTGCCTTCCACTTCATTTAACTACTTAAGTAGGTGTTCCTTTGTCCCAAAGGAGGTTGACGTCAGGCAGACGGCCGTTTGTTAAACTATAGCCAAATCGTTTATACTGTCCCGGCTATTTCTTCTCCACTTCACAAGGTCTTCAGCATCTTTGGGTGACTATATTGACATATAATATTTGGAGAAGAAAATGTGGGAAAATGCACCCCGGGCTCCGAAGCACCACAGCTGAGGATGCAACCAGGAACTCGCAAAGCTGTTATTATAATATTTAATGTGTTTTTTTTTTATAGTATCATGAAGTTATAATAGAAGAGAGGAATGGAGGCTTCTCCACTTAACTCCACCGACAAGAGCAAGCTCTTAAGTTAAAGAAGAAGAAGTTATTATAAACAAACAGACAATCATAGATAGCACAGACTATTTCAAATTACAAAACATGGCGAACAGAATCTTGGAAAACATTTCATAAAACTAACACACATGAAACTGTATCGCTTATTGCAAATTGTCTATCTCTATCGACATAACGCTCCATTCAACCTTTTAAAATTCAGTTTTTATTGGATAACGTTCAAATATCGGTGCATAAAAATACATTTTGCCACCATCTGGAGCCAGACAATGGCATGCAAACTATATTTATGTTAAAACTTGCTCCATACTAGTTTCCAAGAGTTATTCTAAAGTTTATACGATGTTGGACCCGACTTTTTCTTTAAAATACAACGAATGGATATCTAAAATTGGAACGAAGTGAATAGTGCATGTTGTAAAATATTGAAGTAGGTCAATGAATAAAGTGTTTTATAAAATGAAATAAAACTGAAAAATGTAAAATATTCGTTTATTATTATTAACTATAAAAAAATTTGACCAATTAAAACTATGTAAGAACTTACGTCTTATAAGAAGGCTCAAGGTAGCTCAACGCGTTATGGAGAGGGCCATGCGTGGTGTTTCTCTACGTGATCGAATGAGAAATAAGGACATATGTAGGAGAACAAAAGTCATTAACATAGACTAACAGATTAGCTCGTTGAAGTGCAGTGGGCAGGAAAAACCGATGGCCGATGGGGCAAAGGGTTCTCGAATGTCGACAACGTACTGGTAAGCTAAACTTAGGACACCCGTACAAGGTAGTCAGACGACCTGACCAATGTCGCCGGAAAGCACTGGATGCGGGCCGATCTAGATCGGACATTTTGAAAATCCTTGGGGGAGGCCTATGTCCAGCCTGGCTTGGACCTGGCCTTGGGAGAGGCCTGTGGACGTTTTGGGGCTGAAATGATGTAAGTACTAAGCTAAAAAAATTAGAAATTTTGTAGCCCTACTAAAAAAACCCCTAGGCAGCGTGGCCAAAAGGCTGGCAGCATCGCCACGTTGTATGGAAATACTGATTCTTTGTGCCAGATAATTTCCAGCCCTTTGGTCACACGATACCTTATATGTTATTTATTAATTATACTCAAATTATATTTCAAGCTATTGTTTGTAAAAGCACTCAGCTTTGTACAGTAAAGAAAATTTTTGTTATTTATAATTAGTGTGAAAAAACACACACGTTAAGCGATTTGTAGAAAAACAGTAAAAAAGTAAACCTTTCAACTGAAACCGATGGAAATAATAAATAAGGGATTTGAGAGTAAGGTAAAGACATATTTTATTCGACAACTAACTCCTTAGAGAATTGGATTGCTTTCCATATTATTGGAAATTCAGTATCGTGTCCCATCTCAAATATTCTACCTCCGCTTATCCCTTTCCTATTTAGCAAAAACAAATATTATTTCTAACTATGAGTATCAATATTTTCAATTTTTTATAATTTTTGTACTTTTTTGCCTTTATAATATAATATTACGAGTAATTTTAACGTTACATAATGTTAAGATGGTTTGGGCATTTAGAAAGGATGGATGGAAATAGATTAACAATAAATATTTATAAGGCAAGTGTGAAAGGAAGAGCGGGACAGGGTCGACCTCGGCGAACGTTCTGCGATCAGATTGCAGACGTTCTGAAAAAGGGAGAGGTAAGAAGTACCCGTAACCGAAGGGCATGTATGAAGAGACTAATGAGTGTAGATGAAGCGAAAGAGGTCTGTCAGGATCGCAGCAATGTGGAGGTCCATAGTCTCTGCCTACCCCTGTAGGAAACAGACGTGATAGTATGTATGTATGTCTTCTTCTTCGTCTAAGCGCGTTCCCGGTTGCATCCTCTGCTGTGCTGCTTCGGAGCCCGGGGTGCGCTTTCCCGCTTTTTCTTCTCCAAATATAACATGCACGTCAATGGTCACACAAGGATGCCAAAGACCTTGTAAAATGGAGAAGAAATAGCCGAAACAGTTTTAATGATTTGGCTATAGTTTTACGACCAGCCGCCTGCCTGACGTCAACTCTCTTTGGGAATGTATTTGTGCGAAAAGTTTTACAATCGGCCGCCGCCTGACGTTAACCCTCCTTGGAAATGGAATTGTAGCACGAGATGTTTCTGCTTAGTCCATTAGTCGCCTCTTACGACATCCACAGGAAGAGATGGAGTGGTCCTATTCTAATCCGGAACCACACGGGTATAGTATGTATGTATGTATCAATTTTAATACATTGATTATGTGAGTATTCTTGGATTTTATTAATCGTTTTCCTTCCCACCTACGAGTCCATGATTGTATTGCAAATTTTTCGAATTAACCTTTATATAAGTAAAAGCCGATCAAGGAAAAGGGCTAAAATGCAAATCATGGAAATAGGCGATGATGTGGCTAGAAGCATAACCTTGTTTCATTTGCTTTTTCCACCTACACGCCATTACGCTAAACCCTTGATACCCGAGGATGGTCGTCATCGCAGGGGAAGGCCAAGAAAGAGATGGCGTGACGATCTTGACGCCTTTGAACGTGATTGGTCGGCAATTGCAGTGGACAGGGACGCATGGAAGGAAATGGGAGAGACCTTTGCCCAGCAGTGGGACGAAACAGGTTATTAAAAAAAAAATATCTAACAGCCCTAGGATCTATCTACCCCGTTAGGGATAAAGATGTGATAGCGTATTTACAAATTCTTTTTTATTGTAGTCTACGTCCTAAAGCATTGTTATATCCTAACTCCGGAAACCAATGTTTATTAATTATGACTACAATTCACCTGTGCCTTCCATTACTGAAAATTGACCATTTCCATGCATCGAACCCCGTCCATGAAATACCACTAAAGGTATTTTACTAGACCAATAGTAATTATACCCGGCAAATGGACGATCAGGTAGGGTTTCGAGCCAATCCCTACTTCATGTTACGTTATGATTTAATATAGTGGGTTAGTGTTATTGGCCTAGTTGTGGGTGCAATGTTGACTTGGGGATGTTTGGGCTGTGCTTGTTGACTTACCAACATGTTTTAGTACATAGGTTTGTCAACATACCTACTAGACCTGAAATGATGGTGCTTCCGTATATTTTTTTTTTTTTATCATATTCGAAAAAATACGTAGTTTCTACCAGATTTTTTCCGAATTATAGCGTTTTCTAATAAGTCAGTTTTCAGCTTTTAATTGGACTGACTCTTTTTTTTTACCAAGCGAGCGACGCGTCTCAGTTTCGACATTGCCAAGTGCTCTTATTTGTTCTGATTTTAAGGAAAATTAGCACACAAGGTCGTAATTTTTGATAAGGGGGTGAACTTTGCTGTAGCGTTATTTATTGACAGATTTCAATTAAATTTGAGAGGCACACTAAGGACTTTATTCTACACAAGATATTGAAAAAAAAAATCCAAAGGGACTTCCCCTTTGGATTTTTTTTGGAGGGAGAAAAACGGGGAGAGTTTGCTGTAGCGTTATAGCGTTCAGTGAAATCCGTCCATATACCTATATATGGACGGATTTCCCTGAAATGGCTTTACTAAGCCAGGCCAAAGGGAAAAGTGTCTGTTATTGCATAGTTATATATAAGTGCTCGTGAGGTTAACTGTTCTCATAAAATCACTAATTTAAGCATAGTTTCCTTTACTGCTACTTTTAAAAAGGAAAACTATTAAATAGGTAACATTCTATTAAAAAAGACACAAGTACGTTAATATCATGAAAAAAATAGTGGAAATATGTACTTAACATTTGGAACAACATTTTATTGAAAGATCTACAATCCTACATTTTTCAAGAACAAATCATATTTCTTTTTGACTTTTTAAGCTCCTGTAATTATATCCACAATTAACTTTTATCTTTTTTTTAAAATTCTATGCTTTAAAAATGTCATCAATGAATCAGCTTTTATTTACATAGTACTCGTGAATGAGACCTGACCCATGTCCGACGTCCGCGACTCTTCTGACAGTTTTCATAAAGTAAATCATTTATCGTTCACCTGTAGTGGCTCAAAACATTGTTGCGGGCAAAATGTGCTAAATTCTTTGTGTGGCGAACCCCAGGTTGATGGATTGGCTCCGTAATTCAATAATGTTGGCATACAAGTGTACACAATGATTAACAATCTCTCACGTCTCGGGTGCTGTAATTTTTACTTCGCTATCGAGGCGGAAGAGGGTTCCTTATGCTTGCAAACATTTTAATTTATCGCTGAGGGTTTTTGAATCGGTTTTAAGTATGTTTACCTTCGCTTTGACGGTTTTGGGAGATTGCCTTGAATTACCTTTAACTTTGAAATTGTCTGCCATAAATATGTAATTTTACTTTTTTACATTTACTTAATCAGCAGAATAAATAAGGAATAGCAATAGAATAAATGAAGAGAAGTTAAAAAAGAGAAAAGTTTAAAAAAAAGCATTAATTTATAATCATGAATAACTTACTCTCTCTCCAATGTGTTAGCGACGTAAGTCAAGTCTTTTTAAGCTGCCTAAAAGCATTTGACAACCAAGCGATAGTATGATGGCATAAGATTTTTTTTTTAATAAATAGAAAATTCCAAATCTAACGAAGATTTTGACCAACGTTTTGCTTGCTTGCTAAGAATCTTACGACCCCTGGTTCTGTTTACCCTTCGATCAACAATACAATAAAAAAATTCGGCTCGAAAATTATAAGAGCGCACTCCCGGCGGTGAGCTCTTATTTTGTTTAGTTCAGTCGGCTACTTTATACGTAGTGTAATAAAGTTGAATTCACAGTGAATGTTATTTGATATTCAAACGGATTTGCTTTGATTTTGGAGGTATTCCACTTAGGGAACCCGTCTGAATAGCCCTGGGCGAATACCACCTGGCCTATTCCACGCTGGGATTTATATTTTTTACTTTTTATTACGAATAAAAGATATCGATACAAAATCACCTGTGAGGTTTCTGGCAGAGTAGAATAGGACCACTCCAAGTCTTCCCGTGGATGTCGTAGAAAGCGACTTAGGAAACACCAAGCTTAACAAAGATTATGAACATCAATGAGACCTCTCCAACCCGTCTGGCCAGCGTGAAGAGTGTAAGCCAAACCCTCTGGCTAATGCCGGGTGCCCTAAGTGGAATACCTATGATTTTGTAGGTAACGCGTTATCTAGTTGCATTTGTTGATCGAAGTGTCTACCGCATAACAAACGTAATGGTACCTACACTACATATATAGATAGATGTAGGGTAGGTAGTTGATAAAATAACTTGCTGGTGATTATTCTATAGATCTATAGAACAATCACCGGCAAGTAATTTCGTCGACTCTTCGTTAACTCAATTCACACGGAAGTTATTATTTTTAACGATTATCCTAAATCACATGCATTATCCAAATTGATTTGAATATGGTCAGCAATAAAGCATTACTCTGAGCAATATTCCCAAATAAATGGCTTTATTTGAAAGGTAAATAGCCGTGACTTTATCGTTCTACCATTTTAGGGTCATATCGTTTGACCCTTAGCTTTGCATAGAATATACGTAACACCCCATTACTTTTTGTGGTGCGTAAATAATAAAGCTGTTTGTCGTCTCGTTGGACATAAATAGAATATTCATTCGAAGTTTTTGATGCGAATAAAATATTTATTTTTGTCTCTTAGCCTATCTATAGTGTAATTTTGCTGGGAGGTCTATTGTTTATTTTGTCATTTATTTGTCTAAAGTTTGATCGACGTAAGATTTTATGGGAGGCCAAAGTTGTCACCACCTTGTTTAGCAATTTCTCGCCAGCCTACAAACACTTATTCTGTAGCAATATTACCTACGAGTACAATGCAATTACAGAATAGGATCGTACCCTCGCCATTTTGTGACGTCATGCTGTCAAAAATGTGTCAAACTTCATTACAGTATGATGTGCAAAAAATTAGGGCAAAATAAAATAAAAATGATCAACATTTAGATTTTTGAATACAGTTTTATTTTTTAATTTAGGTTTTAATTTAGTTTTTAAATTTAGATTTTAGTTAAGTTTTAGTTAAATAAATGGTTAAATTTAAATTGGAGAATAAATAAATATCAATGGAAATAAAAATTCAAATTTGTTTTAAGTAATTATAATTAACACCATAGTGCAATTCTTCGATCCCATTCATTTCGGCATTATCTGTCGTATTTTTAAACGAATTTTTCAATCGATATCTGGGTAATAGATGAGGTTAAAAAACACACATGAGATATCGACAATATATTTTTAATCCTTTTTTTATTGCAAACGGTACATAAGCTTCTGAAGTTAGCAAGCGTCTTTCCTATTCTTATTGTAATCACATTTTATATCATCTATCGTGGTGCGCCTTGCTATTTTTTCTAGTATTCTAAAGGATTTATTGAATAATTTTATGACAACTCGACTACTCAGAACTTTGAAGTAGGTAGCTGTGCAAACGGTCGGGCATGAATTTACATTAAGGCTTGTGCTTAATGTAAATGCTTGATCCCCAAACATTATTTTTAAATGTAAGAAAATAAAACTTATCGTTGCAAACCTATAAGACAACGTCTGAATCTGCCAATCGCTGAGAATAGTAGTTTGTACCACGTTCAGAATCTCACCTTAAGAGCTCTGAACTCCTTGAATCTCCCATTAGATCAATTTGCATTTCTGCAAGATCTTCACTTAGGCTACGTGCAGCTTCAAATGCATTATTCACTGTGACAACTGCATATTCTGAACCTTAATGACCAGTGCTTACTGAAAGATCTTTTAAAAGGATTTTCAGAGGTACCTCTTCGCTATTATTGTTATCATAACAAAACAGAAAGTAGATTAAGAAGTACTCTAATACAGTAATAAGTAGGTAAGTAAGTACTGTATTTCTGTATTTTAACGCATTTTGGGACACGATAGAAATAACACAATAGATTTACGTTTATAGCCGAAAGTATCCCGGAATGTACTAATATCTTGATTATGTTTGTTGTTTATTTATTTTTCGTGTGTGTAAATATCCAATGCTGTTGTTAGAATTTCAAGTTTCCAAAAGGCATCTGATTAAGCTTGAGAAATTTGTATGACAATTGCAAATGGTTTTACAGATAGCCGTGATAGTGTATCACGGCTTTATCCCTAACGGGTTTTTCGGCCACTTTTAGCGTAATGGTGGGCATGAAGGTGGTAAAAGAAAATCAAAATAGTTGTTAGTTGCTAACCGCATCGCCTATTGATATGATCTAGATTCTCGCCCAGTCGGCTTTTACGATCGGCGCGGGAAGAGATCAAGCTGGTACATTCTATGTTTTTCTTTTCTCCCAGACCATCATGGAAGAGTTTTCTTGAATTTATCATTTCACAAATAAATATTCTGGTTTGAATAAGAGTACTAAGTCACGAGACAATAAAAAGGGCCTTTTCATTTATGTCAGGTCAGTGGGCAAATTTCATAAAAGGAAATGTGCCAATTTGACAAACTGAAAACGGTTTTCGTGCATTCACAATGTAAAGCTCGCTGTATCTCTTTGAAAAACAAATGGTCGTCATTAATGTCGGTGGCTGCACACGATTCTTTCAGGTCTATTCATCCGTACGCTCCGAGTGGAATATTGCACACTCACCACACACACTCTTATAAACACATCTTTGCCTTGATGCGTACCTTACATTAGTATTTTTATGTGTTTAAATTTTTAACAATATTTTTTTACTTAATTTTTTACTTTTTTTTTGCATTTTTTTTTTATTATTTTTTTTTTATTTTGGCACAAACAGTCATTATGTAACAATTACAGTTGATGTATGTTTATGTTATAGACAAACACAGTGCCGAAACGTAGTATAAGTAATCATCTGCGTCTCCCGCAGTTCCTGCCTCAGCCGCTCAAGCAAAGGCCACGGCAGGTCTAATGATGGATTTGTAGACCTGATCCAATAACCTAGCTGGCATTTTGGATCACAGACTTTCAGTCAAGGCTGAAACCGGGGCGACTGCGAAGGGGCCCGGACAGGATTTCTCCCCAAAACCTCTTGAAGTTAGTCTTAAGACGTGATGTTTGATACCTACTTACCTATTTGTGACGTATCGAGTGTGACTACGTAATAAATAAATAATACAAACAGTTTCATTAATGCATCCTATACCTACTAGTAAAACTACCAATAAACATTTTGAGTTACCTTATTGTTACCTCAATTTGAAGCAAAGATTTCCCACCGCAAACCATCGACAATCCTGCCTCATAAGATGTCACAGGTCACATCGGATACTTCGACAGGACTTGGCATCTATCCAGCCACCGATTGTGTTTTACTATGGCGATTATTTCCACTGCGCCATTCGACTTCGAATCCGACGGTTGGATAGACATGAAAGAATTTTCGTGTGCAATGACCGACTTTTATGTCGCCATTTATATTTAAAGTAAATGAAAAGTTCTTTACAGCTTGTCATTAGAAATTATTTTTATTTCTAAACGAAACATAAAATATAAACGAGATATCACTTAAAAGAGGAAGCGATATTTTAAAATTCACATTTTTAACTCTTGATTGAACTGTAACTCAGTCAATCAATTACATCTATACTTCTTTACCATCTATACTCCTATACCATCTATACTTTTATACTACGAGTATCTATACTAATATTATAAAGAGAAAAGGTTTGATTGTGTTTGTTTTTTATTGATAAACTCAAAACTACTAATCCAATTTTAATAATTCTTTCACCTATAGAAAGCTATGTTTTATCAGCGAATAATATATTTTATAGGCTATATTTTTTTTCACAAATTAGAGGTCCCAACAAGAATTGTAATTATGTAACTTAATGTGTCAAAAAATTACCTTTGACGTCATGAGGCGCGTACGCTGCAAATATATTGGCAATATACTAAATATTCATAGTACTTATTATTACTGACAAGAAAATCTGCGAGGCTAAGATATCACGGCTTTATTCGTAATGAGGCAGGCAGGTATTATTTTAAAAGGGAATTCAAATATCCAAAGTATGATTAATTATAACAAAACAAGACAAGAATTTCAGTGAATTATATTAAGGATCATCTGAGCACGTAGATGCTAAACGAGGAAGGTTTTCTATGAATAAACAACGGCCTCTTCAAATTAATTTATAATTTTCCAAGCTATGAGTAATTTCAAATTAAAATATGTACTGTTATATTTTATATAACGGAATTTTATAATTTATTTGTATCATAGAGGGAAGTCAAGCACTTGGCTGAAGATCGGGAGACATGGAAAATACTCCACTAAAAGAACATAGGTAGTTCCTAACCCTAGAAGCCTAATTTAGTTCAGAGATCCACAAAGCTCAAACGTTTCAGAGGCGTATACATCGTTTTAATGAAAGAACGCAAAACCTCTCAGATGTTACCCCAGCAGATGTAACTGAACAACTTTGTTCAACAACTTTCACGAAATCCAAAAAAAAATTCGGTTTTCATACAAATTGACTCGATCAGCTGAATAGTTTCTATGAAAATTAATTTTTTTTTTAGATTCGTGAAAGTTGTTGAACAAAAGTTGTTCAGTTACATGGGCTGAGGTACCATCTGAGAGGTTTTGCGTTTTTTCATTAACACGATGTTTAACTATAAATTACAAAATGTAAGCTAAAAACTTATATATAGTTAAAAATTACACAAAGCCATACGCCTCGCAGACGTACTCTCGTATAAGTACGTCTCTTCATAAGTCAAAATGGTGGGACTTACCTTATCAAAACAGGTACTATCAGAAAGCTTCCAGAGGTCACCGAATTGGCTAATCAGCACGAAGCGAAATAAATAACGAATATTCGTATATCCCTCAGCGTAGATTAGGCTTCTAGGGTTAAATATACTGATAGTGATATTTTATATAGACCCATTAGATCCCAAGAAAATTTATTTCTCATTTTCTTGCTGTCCGTCATCTGCTCGTAGATCTTGGGTTCGGAATAAACCGTTTCGGTTGTTATTCAGTAAAAATATTTGTCATAGTATTTTAGTCAACATGCAAGTCAATAGATTGCCTGCTTTAAATGGTAAGACAAACTGCGTTTTATTTAAAAAAAATGTCCTCCGAAAAAAAATTAATAAATTTTCTTTGATTACAAACTTTATTGTTAAAGATAGATAACTGCCAAAGAGAGGTACACTATGTTCTTCGATATTATTTAACATGATCGCCTGAACATATACTCGTTATTTTTTTTTGAGATGTTGTCAACTTAACTAGTTTCGATTCTTTAATTCTAATAGTTCTAAGTGGAACTAAGGGTTTTATCTGACATAGAGCGGTCACGAGTTCAAGCGCTTAGGAGATTTACGAGAACGCACGTGTTTACGTAGTCACTGCTGTTTCAGTGACCAAATTGAAAAGAAGATGAAAAAAAATATCAAAATAAGCGTAAAAGCGTCCTTGCCTTCCTGCAAGAGCTGGGGTGGTTTGAGAACTGACAACGGCGCAAGCTCCCCACGCAAAACGGGTTCAGCGCAATAGACCAAATTGCGGAAAAAGTGTCCTCGAGGGAAGTAAGAAGAAGTTGCTACATGTTCCGTGGGGAAAGGTGTTCAGTATCATTGACTGAATCAACCTAAAAATTGTTTCAGTAGGTATAATTTTTTAGACCCTGTATGAGTTGTTTTTATTGATGAAGTTGTTAGCATTTTCAGAACTTGCTCAAGTCATATTAGTTCTTAAAGACTCAATCAAAGTCATAGACAGTTTTGAAAGCAATTCAAGGGTAGTTATCAAGGCAATGCAATTCCCATTTAATATTTCCCGTTTCGAGGCGAGGAAAGCAAATTCCATTTCGATGATTGATTTTAGATTAGTTAGCTTCTATAAACCAAAGTGGAAGTGCAGATTCAGTGCATAATTTACATCAGAGATCAGTCCAGAATTCCAGACTAAGCGGATTACAAACTATGTTAGCTTAAGGTGATTAGGTGTACCTACCTACTTTGTACTAACTTAACCTGGACTTAACTTGTGGACTTTAACTTTAGTCTTTGTCAGGCCTATAGATGCGAAGCTGGTAATTAACGATTTTAAATGCGATAACCAAGCGATTAAAAATGCATTTTTCGTTATTGACGGTTAATTACCCGCATTTTATGCATATTAGTGTTGAATACCACCGCTAGATGTCGCTAGCGGCTTAAAATGCGTATTTTTGAGTTTATTACATTTTGGCCTATAGAGGGCGCCATGTTGAATTAAGAATGATGCCACATAGTCTATTACTAGCGGACAGCCAAGACGCTTTCAACGATACCTCATCTCTCAATATGCCATGGATATCTTGGAAGATAAAATAAAAAAATAAAACGATACGAGGGAACAGATGGATATACATACATAGCGGGAAAACATAAACCTCCTTTTGAAAACGTCGTAGTCCTCTAATACATTCATTCATACACACATACATAGCGGCGAAACACATAACCCACTTTTTGGTTTCGCCGCAAACGGATAATTAACCGTTAATAACCGCATTTTATTTGTAGCTAACCAGAAATTTGGTTAAATAACGTAGCTAATGGGTTTTTACAACTATATTTAGTCTTTATCAGGCCTATCACACTCCCCGTGTAGGTATCGATAGCAAAATACCTACGCGAGGCGGCCTTCCCAAAGACGGCTACTTCAGTAGGGACTCACGAGCACAGAACAATATTACTCCGCTCACGAGCGAGCAGTAACGCACGTACGAGCTTTGTTTGTTCGTCACAAGGACGTCTAAATACTCCATGGTTCGTCACCTTCTCCACCAATCCGACCCATGTTTTAAAAATGGAGAATCAAAAAAAGCAAAAAGATAGGTACTGCGCAGTTTTATTTTCACGGTTTAAACATGGATTGCGATCCAAATTTAACTGTTTTAGACTTTCTAAGCGGGCGCTGAAAGGTAAGAATGGTAAGATCTGCTTTAAAGTGGTTATTATTATTATTTTATCATTCATGATAGGTATACTAAGTAGGTTTATTACTTATATACCTAGGTACCTACTTAGATTACAAAAATAAGTAGGAACGTATTGGGTTGGTGTATAATTCTTTCGAATTTCTGATGTTTGAGATTGACGATCTGTTTCGTTATAAGTTAGGTACTTTTCTGTTCGCTAGCAAAATAATTATGAAAGTTAGTGAGAAATTGTATGTACTAAGTACCTACGTACAATGTAGGTCCTACATCCTATAGTTAGTTATACATATTTTATGAATGCGTTACCTACTTTAAAGACTTTGTTTTTGCTAGTTACCTTCCTAAAACACGCGTGAAATATCTAGGCATTAATGCATTTCGGCTGATGACCATGACGAAACAACGCATAGGTACGCATTACAACGAGAAAGATATTTCGCACGTTTTATATTTCATTAATTAGAGTTGTTTGTGTATTTCTTGTCTTACTTAGACCAAGATACGAACGCAAAAAAGTTGTTTGTTATTGTTAATAAAATATTGAGTACCTACCTGCCTACGCGGATGTGTGCAAGTCTAGCTCGCGCCACAGAATAAGAACTAGTACTCATGTACAGAAGTCTCACTCAGCAAAGAAATTCATAGAAATATCTAATCAATGTGGTTAGCGATATGGTTTAAATTTAGCTCACGTCAGAACTCAGCACCTTTTTCTTTAGATACCTAGCCATTCATTGCAGGCCAATTTCATTATTTTTACACTGGACAAACGATTCGTATAATTTACGTAGTAACTATTTATTAATCTGTGGTATAAGGGATAACTGAATTTACCAATCCGAGGGGCAGCCGTGCGCGTAGTAATATATTCAATACCTAAACGGGGAGTGACACAGGCCTGCTCGCGCCATGGTTCTGTCACAGAATTAAATAAATAAATATATACGGACAAATCACACTGATTAAGCTAGCCCCAAAGTAAGTTTTAAACTTGTGTTATGAGATACTAACTTAACAATATTTTATGATAAATACATATATAGATAAACACCCAAGACCCAGGACAATTTGAAAAAGGCCATTTTTTAACTTGCCCTGGCTGGGGATCGAACCCAGAACCTCCGGATTAGCGGTCTAGCGTGATAACCATTACGCCACGGAGGTCGTCATAAGAATTACAAGTAATAAGAGAATTTCATGCAGAACGGAATCTCCTAAGGTCCCGCGCAATATGCGTCCCCGTTTCCGCACCAGCTCTCTCCCGTTCTCGCCTTGTCATGGGGTGAGCCATACCTGTGGTTCTTTTTTAACTTTTATGTACCTAACAACATATCTAAATACTTAGTTCGTACCTTTTAAAGGATAAAATTAACTATGCTGTGGTCTTCCATGCAATGCATACATTACCAACTGCAAATTTAAGTATAACGAGAATACTTTTTACACCTTTTGACCTTATACTAGGTAGGTATAGTCTGTTGTCTTTTGCTATGCAGTTCAGTTAAGAAAACTACAAAATAGAACAAAAATGGTTGAAAAACCAACGTAATGATTTTTAGGTGTTGGCTCCTGGACTATATCGTTCGCGTCGTAGTCGTATGTCATTCCGATTTTATACGCATGTAGGTACGTACCTACATAAAACCTAAATAAGATATCTAGTTTCATAAACAAGGTACACACTAACGTACCGTACCTGTGCCGTATGGCTTATTATGTATGTAGTCTGTGTCTTTGTTCCAGTTATATTGTGATTTGTCTGCTTACATAATCAAAACATTAAATCCATGACTTTAATTGAAAAATTCACGATGCTTTCGAAATTTTTTTTACAATGAGTATCTTATAATATCTGCAGAATCCAATACAATGTCTATCTCAGACACCAGATTGCGGATCCAGGATTTTGGTGTAAGAGGGGCTCGGACCTTTAATATTGTAACTAATTATTACGTTGCCTGAAATAAACTAAGTATTTGATTTGATTTTGATAAACCACGAATAGTTGTTAATGTTACTCAACCTAAATGGACAATTTCACATATAAATAACACCACACTTTCTACTTCTAAATTAATCGCGTTGATATTTAAACACTCATTACAACACCATAAAATTAGAATTCCGTCAAGAAATAATTTCTCGAGTGGGATTAGATTTTACAAGGGAGGTTTTGTACACGCAATTACAGGCGTGGTATTTTAATACCGCCAAAGCCTGAAACTCGAAACAACATCCGTTGTCGAGTTCGTTAACGTCTTAAAATTAATTTTCCTTCAAAATTTTGTCAATTGTCGGCGAAATTAAACGAAGTTTGTCGTTTCTTGACAACGTGAACGCTGGCCTATAGCCAAGTGTAGTTTAAAGTTATGCACGGATTTGTAGCAAGGTATGTCGGTAATGCCGGTGAAAATAAGCAAGTCCATATGAGCCAATCTTTTAATATCACTCACTCCTATAGTTAGCCGTGTGGTTTCCGGCAGAGTAGAATAGGACCACTCCAAGTCTTTCCGTGGATGTATTAGGTGACTCAGGACTAAGGAAAAACAAGCTAAACAAAGATTACAAAGAACAATGAGATCTCTCCAAGCTGTCTGGCCAGCGTGGAGAGTGTAGGCCAAATCCACTGACTTCTCTGGCTCATATATGGCTCTGGTAGTACCTACAGAGAGGGTCGTGCTCCTGCAGTGGAGACTGAAAAAGACCTGATGATGATGTCTCCTATCGACAAGATTTATGGGCTCCATGACTGCACTTACTTCTCCCAATGTCGTTTGGGAGAAGTAAAAATACAAGTTTGGAACTTGGAAAAAAGAACACGCCCCACCCTTAGTCTTTATTGCTCCAGCAGAGAAACTGCCACCTGGCTCTGGCTAGCCCTGGGCAGTCTGGAAGTCTATAAACAGACTGAGGACACAAGTTGGATATTGCAGGAGCAATTTGAAAAAGTGGGGTTATGTACGGGACGACTACACATGTGGACATAATAAACAAGCAATGCCGATATATTGAAGTCTTCATCTTGCCCTGAACACTGGATAAGCTCATGCTGGTCATGGATAAAGCATTGGTTGTGGCCAGACACTCGGCAAGGAACCTATAATGGCCCGTATTAATAAATCGCACTCAACTTTGAGTTCGATCTTAAATGCGAGCTTTAGTTGCTGTGCTAATTAATAAACCTTACTTGAGTTAACGCTTGAGTTCCGGGTATCACCTGAGTGAGCGACGTATTAAGGCGAAGATATAGGCAAATGGCCTTGAAGTGTGAAATAAATTGTTAACTCGTAAATATGGTGATAATTTCCATATTGCTCTACGTCATGCACTAGATAGCCCTTTAAATTATTTTATGAACTGCCGTTAAAACTATTATTGGTGATCCGTCTAGCTTTAAAACTTGCCGTGGCCACTTTTGGCGGAGGCAAGTTTTAAAGCTAGACGGACTAATGTAAATACTTTCAACGGTGGTTTATAAAATAATTTAAAGGGCTATCTAGTGCATGACGAAGAGCAATATGGAAATTATCTCCATATTTACGAGTTAACAATTTATTTCAAATGAGGGCGCCACTTCAAGGTCATTTGCCTATATCTTCACCTTAATAAACAAGTATCAGAACTTAAGCGCGCACTCAGGTTGCTACTTAAACACGTTTTTCCTGAGTGCAGTCGGACCATGACTTGAGTGCGCGATTAGATGAATTTTATATTGAAATTTTTAGCTTGGTAATGAATTTTGAAAATATTATCAACAAAAATAATAACCATTGTGGAGTATTATGAAAGTATGTACTTACACGCACATTGATAGATGCGCATGTTAAACAAACCCGGGCGTTAGATGGACTTTGATGGGTGACCATATGTAGCATAAAATGTCTCGAGATCCTCCGTGTTTCGGAAGGTACGTTAACCGTACCTATGCATTACTAACGATTTCTAATGTCAAGCAACCCTAGGCGTGGTCCTCACTTGGATGGGTGACCATAAGTAGCATGAAATGTCGCAAGCTCTTCCTAATGATTTGACGTGTAAAGCAACCCTGGGCGTGGTCTGCACTTGGATGGGTGACTACAAGTACCATTAAATATCTCGAGTCCTCCGTGCTTCGGAAGGCACGTCAAGCCTTACCTATGCATTACTAACACTCTTGCATGTCAAGCAACCCTGGGCGTGGTCCGCACTTGGATGGGTGACCACAAGTACCAAAAAATATCTCGAGCCCTCCGTGCTTCGGAAGGCACGTTAAGCCATACCTATTTGTAACTAGCGCTCTCGCATGTTAAGCAACCTTAGGCGTGGTCCGCACTTGGATGGGTGACCACAAGTACCAAAAAATATCTCGAGCCCTCCGTGCTTCGGAAGGCACGTTAAGCCATAACATTGTATTACTACCGCTCTCGCATGTTAAGCAACATTAGGCGTGGTCCGCACTTGGATTGATGACCACAAATACCAAAAAATATCATAAGCCCTCCGTGCTTTGGCAGGCACGTTAAGCCGTCAGATAGACATAATTAATTTGCAATATATGGGTTGCTTACTCACGTAAAGAGTCAGCTACTAGCCGACATGTATCGCAAATTTGACATTAAGGCCCCTTAAGGCCGTACCTAAATTTTCCGGGGTCCAGTGCTGCCCCCATTTCAAATAAATCATTTCAAAGAAAAGGGAGACATCATTTAAAATTTTGCTACTACCAAGTCCTAGATAACCCTTCAAAGTATTTTATGAACTACTGTTTACAGTTTTTGATGAGAACGTTAAGCTTTACTACGCACATTTGCCAAAAGTGGCCGTTTTTCGCAAATGTGCGTAAAAAGAAATCCGACAGTTTGTGCGTTTCCCAAAGGATAGCGATCCACTTAATGTTCCTAGTGTTTATATAACTGTGGAAGGAGCTACGTGGGAGAGACGGGACGAAATGTGTCCACTAGGCTGCATGAGCATATACGGAGCCTGAAAAAACTGGACTGTAATGGTTCAGCCATCGCCGAAGACGCAATAGAGACGGACGTCACACACTTGACAAGGCCAAAGTCTTAGGCAGAGAGAAAAGTATGTCATTGCTCTTATTGGTGGAGTTTCCTCCATTCTTTTCTATTTTCCGCCAACTTCTTTACATCT
Organism: Acrobasis repandana; assembly: GCA_963576875.1. NCBI lineage: Eukaryota > Metazoa > Arthropoda > Insecta > Lepidoptera > Pyralidae > Acrobasis > Acrobasis repandana. The sequence goes on from OY756222.1 coordinate 8,860,354, forward strand.
TGATATAATAGAAGTATGTAGTATGGTCCCATACTGAAAGTCATCCCATAACCTATCTGGTAATATCAACCCAAGCTATTTTTAATTTATGGACAGGTAAAGCGTTACTCAGTATTAAATGACTGAATGAACATTAAACATGCTTTTGAAATATGTCACTTACTAGTCAGCCTATAACATCGCCCACGTCGCATGTCTCAAAGCGAATTCAAACATCTGTGACGATATGTCATATTCCCCGAATTATGGCAAAGGGTATTTCTAGTAAATACCTACGTCTACTACAAAATTCAAAGGTATGAATCAACCACCTACGCCTAAAGCATCCTACAAATTGTAATCTTGTTTGTTGTTCTTGGTATTTCAAGTTTGAAATCATTTGCTAACAAACTAGTTAACAAGTTGCTAACTTTTGTAATGTACGATTATAATTATAACTTCTAAAAAAATATACCTACTTAGAGGCGGGAAATACTCGTGTATGTACCGAGTCATTTAGTTTTAATATAAACGCGGACCAACATTGCACTCGGCGTAAACCCTTATCCACCCAAAACGTGCCGACATTGACGGATGATATATTGGTAGGTACGTTCCATTTTGTTTTAAGTGGATAATCATTTAAACCAAGTACCAACGTTGCCTCCGCATTTTATAATCGGTTTCTAGAACTCAGCATCTAACTAAAAGGGTGATGACATGGTCAGAAAAGTATTATTCTAATTAGTCCATCTTGTAATAACAATGGACCCATATTTTTCAGATTATCAAAAAAGTAAAATTTCACAAAGATACAGAGCATCTAAGTTCCAGAGTGGGGGCTTGTTACGTCACGGCTATGTAAAAATCATACTTAGCCGTGACGTCATACGAAATTAAAACGCGTTCTCCTCGTCAATTTTTGTTTTTCAAAGAAAAGAAAAAAATACATGATGATTACAATATTTTTTAAATAATCTAACTAATGGGCAAAAAATATTCTTCCATTTGTCATGCCTATTGCTCCCTGAGAAAAGAGCCATACATTACCTATAGAGTAGTTTCGTGGATATTAGAGAATAATATTGCCCGCATATTATCATAAGCCGGTTTCTAAACTCAGAAACAGCATACAGCTCATAGTCCCCTAAGAAAGCAGCCAATAACTTGCCAAAAGAGTAAATTCGTGGATAGCAGGGAATATCATTGCTCCGCATAATAAGAAACCAGTTTCTAAAACTCAGAAACAGCATTTAACCCATAGCCCCCAAAGAAAAGAACCAATAACTTGCCAAAAGAGTAATTTCATGGGCATTAGAGAATATCGGTGCTCCACATATCATAAGAAACAGAAACAGCAACAACTGCATGCCCCTGAGAAACGGGCCAATAACTTGCCAATAGATGTAATTTCGTAGATATCAGAGAATCGTAGTTCAGTAGCCCGGGTGGAGTACGCATTACTAGCGCTTACGCAAGTTAAGCGGCACTGGACGTGGGTGGCCCTTGAATGGGTGACCACAAATGGCATACAATTTCTCAAACTCCTGCGTGCTTCGGTAGACACGTAAAGCCGTAAGCCCCGCCCCGGCTGGCATTATTGTATGGCAGTCGTCTATGTCAGATGCCTTTAGGAAGCTTAAACAATCTGACACCAGTGTTGGCTACTTACACACACAAGAAATTTCTTGTTACAACCTAGCTAGAGACAGAAGCTGTCAACGCATGTTTTTAGGGTTCCGTACAAAAAATGAAAAAACGGAACCCTTATAGGATCACTCGTGCGTCTGTCTGTCCGTCCGTCTGTCACAGCCAATTTGCTCCGAATGTACTGGACCGAATCAGATGAAATTTGGTAAAATGTTGTAATCCTATGACCCAAACACGTTTGTGCAAAGTAAATAAATATTTTTTTAAAATAAGGGTCATTTTCGGGGGACAAATAAGGAAAGTAAAAAAAAGTTTTCAAACCTTACTGTGTCATATATCAAATGAAAGGGCTCGTTATGAGGATCTCAAATATATGTTTGTTATTATTGTAAAATGAATAGTTTTGATTTTATTCATGAAAGAAGACGAAAATTGTCCATTCCCCCCGATTTTCGAAACTACTGAGCCTAAAATTTTGAAAAAAATACAAAATATAGTTTATTGCTTGTAGATTACAGGAAAACCTATAAGAATTTAGGCAATTGTACGGAACCCTCTCCACGCGAGTTTAACTCGCACTTGGCATGTTTATTCTTTTTTGGGTCTGCCAGTAATGTTTACACCTCTATAATATGAAAGTACATACATCTTGGATGTCATCGGTAGTCAAACTACAAAGACAGTTAACCGTTATTTCCCCTTTGTTTGTTAAAAGTTCCCGCGCTATATTTCATACCTAACATTTAATAATTTATTTCACATTCAAGTAAGATGTTAGTAAGAAAAATGATTAACTGGGCGTGATAACGTATTAATAGAAATTGTCAAATAAAAATATGAGCCGGATTGGTATTACATGCATATTTCTCATTCAGTTCACTCCCAGAACTGTATGTATTACATGTGCCAGTAACATTACAAAGAGGAAATAATAGAAAATAGAATAACTCATTACTGTCCATTTTGACGTATGTAGCACGCGCTCGTTGTAAATGAAGGCAAAAGGATTTAATGAAGATTCCGTTTTGCACAGACCCGTGTCATTATTATGGCATTTGCTAGACTTTCTCGTGGTCATTTAGAAAGTAAATAAAATTATTTCATATGCATCTTTTTAAGAGTTCCGAATCCAATGGGTACCACCGGGACCCTATTACTAAGACTCCGCTATCTGTCCGTCTGTCCGTCCGTCTGTCACAGGGCTGTATCTCTTGAACCGTAATAGCGACACACTTGAAATTTTCAGCGATTGTGTTTTACTGTGGCCGCGATAATAACAAATAGTAAAAATAAGATACTGTTGTTAAATATGGAATAGCTTATAAGTTATTTCTAAAACATATCTCAAACCTTTTAAAGAAGTTATCCAGATAAACAAGTTAGGACTGTCAGGTTAAAACGCGTTTTTATAAGCTGGAAGCATAATTGAAGTCCAGCTAATTTTTTTCCAGCAAAAAGGTTAAGGCCGTACCTGAATTTTCTGGGGTCCAGTGCTGCCCCCATTTAAAATAAATCATTTCAAAGAAAACGGAGACATTATTTAAAATTTTGCTACTATCAAATCCTAGATAACCCTACAAAGTATTTTATGAAATACTGTTTACAGTTTAAAGTGAGAACGTTAAGCTTTACTACGCACATTTGCGAAAAACGGCCACTTTTGGCAAATGTGCGTATATAAATACTGACTGCACAATGCACATCAAAACTAGATTGGGGCAAACCTATAGGTTAAGTTATGTTAGAACTGCGACCAACACACAGAAAACTTTTTTACTACGCCACGCCATAAATATAAATTGCAGTTTGTTTAGTAATATTTTCAGTTGAGTATTTTGCTGTGCAATCAGTAATGTTGATTTGCGTTTTAAGAAGGGTCTAGTTTACAGCTTTCTTATACTATATCACTGTAGAAACTTTATTTTGAAGCCTTATGATAATGCCGAGCATGCTTATATGCAGATATAATTTTATTTACAAAAATAAAATATAGATAGGACAAGACAAAACGTAACGTTTTTAGGGTCGGAAAATACTAAACACGAAGAAAATATTATGAATGAAGTGCATTTTATTTCGTGTGTAGCGGACATTTCGCTTTTTAAAAACCTTTGCGAGTAGCAAAGGTTTTTAAAAAGCAAAATGTCCGCGACCTTTTACGTGCTAACTGAAAACATTGTTAATTATGTGTGTTGTTAGGACAGAATATTTTATTAAAAAATATCCGGGGTGCTAAAACGCATCACAAGATTTTTTTAGCGGGCAAACATTTTTCGTGATTTTTTATCTATGTTATTTTTATAACAATCTTTTTAAAAGAAGGATAATATAGTACTAGATTATTTTGTTTTGTAAAAGCTAACGAAAAAAACCAGCCAAGTGTGCGGACTCGCGAACGAAGGGTTCCGTACCATTATCTGTACAACATTAGTTATATCGAGCAAGAAATGGCCAAAAAAACACTTTTGTTGTATGGGAGCCCCCTTAAATATTCATTTTATTTTGGTTTTAGTATTTGTTGTTATAGCGGCAACAGAAATACATAATCTGTATATAATTTCAACTGTCTAGCTATCACGGTACATGAGATACAGCCTGGTGGCAGACAGACAGACGGACGGACGGAGAGTGGAGTCTTAGTAATAGGATCCCGTTTTTGCCCTGTGGTTCGGTACTCTTAAAAGCAGCTTCTTTTAGAAACAATAATTGTATTCCTGAATTGTCTCGAAAAGTTTGTTAAATCAAAATGCGAAATTACAATTCAATAACTACTGAATTTCTAAATAACTATCTTATTTTATGTTTTCACTCTGAATAAATAATTTATACTTTACTCAAATCAAACATGACGAAGTAAACATTCTTACTTCATTGTAACGTTAACTTTCAAAAACTGTCATTAAATTTTAAATACTGGTTTTATACAAATAAAAAAAAAAGTCAAATGTACTGCTAAGCTAAAAGGTATGTAATATAGGTACTTGCTACCTATTTATAATCTGAATACCAATAGGATATCAATAAAGTCTTAATACAAAAAAAATACCGAGTAGTGCCAACGAAACGATTGTCGCAAAACGGTATCCTCATTTATTACTTTGCTTTGGTTCATAAACGTATTCGTACACTGCATGCGGTTCTCTATTTATTCTCATAAAACAATTTGTCATATATAGCTTCACTAAACCTAATTTTTATTTCTCATAATATTTATTCCACATATATTTTCAAATATTGTTTCTATCTAAAGATCAATACTTAAAAATCATAATTTTTTTCGAATACAAATTTATCTTCAGATTAATTAAATATAAACATGCCAGCCCATGAGCCACCTCCGCCGCTCCTTAACATATAGGTACTATAGTTTCAGTCATAACATACGTGTAATGTTTTTACCATAATAAGATTTTTGATTGAATTATGTCTAAATACTTTAATTTGGTGAAAATAATGACTAGTTCCGATTACAGAAACATTATGAGACATAACATTATGTCAAACTATGGTGAAAACAAAAGAAATTATGACTATGACTAAGTCATTATGAAATACAATATATTTAGTAGAACTAAAGTCAACCCCACTACATACATACATAGCTGTAATATCGGATGGTAAAGAGCTATTTATTTATTTATACTTTATTGTACACACATATACATGTTTAAAGTACAACAGGCGGACTTAATGCTAAAAGCATTACTATGGGCTAGAATTGTTCCATTATTTTATTTGTCACTAAGCTAAGTGGATCTACATTAAATTTCATTTTAGTGAAACAACTGACTTATTTATTGCACAGATTTTGTTCCTTTGAATTAGGTTTGGCAATCGATATTTTTTTTCTTAAAATGATATTTAAAATTATGATCTGTATTATTTACCCGCTCTAAGAAACCCCTTGCTTTCCATTGCCCATTTTCTGACAGTTAATTAAAAAGTAAAAAGTACTTTGACTATTATTCCTATTATATTACAAAATTACGTGTTAAAATTATAACTCTTTTATTACGATATTTTTTGTCGTATTAAAGTTGTATTGAAGAAATAGGTAGTTCAAACATTTTTTAGTAAAGCAACTAAGTATGTAAGAATAGTCAAGTTTAAAAATAAGAAGGAAAAAATTATGCAATTTTCACTATTTCTTGGAAATTTCCTCTCAGCGGCATACTACAGATGTAAGACATTCGACGCACAGACATAAGACACAAGTCCTAGGAGATATCTTCATTGTTATATAAAATTTCTTAAAAGAAGAAAAATGCTTGCTTTTCTCATGACTCTTGTGTATTCTTAAAAATCATTCTTTTCTTATTATTAATATAGCACAGAAACTAGAGTTGTTTTTTTTAGTCAATAGGTACGGTAACGTTTGTAGTAGTGCAGACTTGTAGTGAAACCTTTTCATTTTATGTACAATACATATGAGGAACTACTTGAATTTTTACAATATATGGCCTTTGGCTTCGCCCCTGCACAATGCGTGTCATTATTGGCGAATCTATTTAACACTAGGATCTTGTTGTGACTCGACCTTTTACTCTCTTAGCCACGATAATATATTTTTTAACAATATTCATCTGTTGTTGTACAACTATTTCTGAGACCCACTACGATACACACACGAGCTGACTCACATCACTGACTAATATAGATCCTTTCTAAACTCTACTATTCTTTTCTGACTATAAATAGTCCCGCCTGACGTCTATCAGGCTGTCAGGTAAAAGCCGGCCAACTCGCGTCGTCTGTCAAAACTTTGCCTCATTTATCGTGGACATAAACATAAATTTGACTTCAAATTACTGACGAAGACTGGAATTAAAGCAGTCTCATATCACGGGCTAATATAGATCTTTTGTAAACTCTACTATGCTTTTCTGACTACAAATAATCCCACACGACGTCTCTCAGGCTATCAGGTAACAGCCGGTCAACTCGCGTCGTCTGTCAAAACTTTGCCTCATTTATCGTGGACATAAACATAAATCTGACGCCAAATTACTGAAGAGGAGTGGAGTTAGAGCTGACTCACATCACGGGCTAATATGGATCCTTTGTAAACTTTACTATTCTTTTCTGACTACAAATAGTCCCACACGACGTGTATTAGGCTATCAGGTAACAGCCGGTCAACTCACGTCGTCCGTCGCAACTTTGCCTCATATATCATGGACATAAACATAAATCTGACTCCAGTTAGTAAAGGGGGCTGGTGTTAGAGTTAGTACACATTAGTATGACCTCATATGGATTATTCGACAATATACCACGGAACAGAAAAAAATAGAACTAAAGCCTCTTGATCAAGTTGCACTGACGATGTTTAATTACTAATTACCTATATTGTATAAAAAATGTAATATCGCATGCAGAGTTGTTTCCTAATGCAGATTTGAAATAAATGCACCTATATCGCACCTCTGAACCCTTATGCTTTACTGCCAAATTGATGTCACACAATCATAGATACAACGTTCAACACACGCGTCTTTGTGTGAATAATCGTATGGCTAGCGCAAAGATATTGGAAGGTACATAAGGTACATTATTGCTCTTTGGGCTAGCGCAAAAGGTACATAAGGTACATTATTGCTCTTTGGGCTAGCGTAAATTGACCTGTCTTATTCTGTTTGACATTATTGTATGGCAGTTGTCAAGTTGTGTCAGATTTGTATCTATCCGTAAGAGGAACGTAACGTATCTGTTCTGTGCGATGGTACTAATATTAATATTGTGCCTATCTATATTACAACTTTTACAAAATCAGTCAACCGGCCTTATTGGGAACCTCCTCCTTTTTGTACGAAGCTGTCCAAATCGGAAAAAGTTCCACCTTCGTACCTATTTTTAAGGAGAACCCACTTATTAAGTTAGTCCCCAGTATGTTTTAACTTTTACTATGGGATACTAACTCAACGATTCAGTATTTTATAATAATAAATACATAATATAGATAAACACACAAGCCCCAGGAAAATGAAAAAAAAACATTTTCCATCTTACCCTGGCTAGGAATTGAACCCATAACCTCCAAAGTGGCGGACTAGCATGTTAACTAGCCACGGAGGTAAAACAACCAATACCTAAATATATTATACATATATTAACTCTAGATGAAAAATAAAGGAAGATATGTTAGCCCAGCGTAGTGTGAATGGGCTCTTATGGGAAATACGCGAAGTAAATGATTTGTTGGGCAGGCCAGATAGGGAAAACGATGTACCGACATGGGCTGTTGATTTGCTCAACGACGAAGAATTGGGGGAACGATTTGTGATAATAAGTAGGTACGTTATTACAGTTATGTATGATACAGAAAAACTTTATGACTAATGCGGACAAGTAACGTGTTTTTAGTTAGTTAATTTTATTAATTTTATTAATTTTAGTTAGTTTAGAACTATGTCCATACTAACACGAAAAATATAAACAAAAAATCAATATAACGGATTATATCAGTCTCTTCTTCTTCATCTAAGCGCGTTTCTGGTTGCATCTTCACCTTTGCTGCTTCGGACCCCATGGTGTGGTTACCCGCTTTTTCTTCTCCAAATATAATATGCATGGCAATGGCCACCCGAGGATGCCAAAGACCTTGCGAAGTAGGGAAAGAATAGCTGAAACAGCTTAAATGATTTGATCAGTTCTACTATTTGCCAGGAAAAAGAAGTAACTATTCTACGTTTTTTTTTATTTCGGAACATATTCGAAAAAAAAATTAAATCGAAATTTAAATTCATATTTCTTATTTAATTGATATGAAATATTGACAAACACTCGTAGTTCTTGATAGCATCCATTTAAATTATCCCAATAATAAATGCAATTCAATGCACTATTACGTCTTTATCCATAACGGGGCAGACAGAGCATTTTGGTATTGCAGTTCTAGTTAGACAGAGCCCAGGGCCACAAGACTCAAAGGCAACTTTTAGCGTGATGGTGGCTGAGAAGGTAGAAAAACAAATCAAATTGTCGTATTACTGCAAAAACCGTTAATGTGCAAAAATCACATTTTGAGAAAACTTGTTTTAAAGGTTTGAGAATATTTTTTTGTATAAAAGCGCAGGCTTGTGTGTATTATTTTATATTATTCAAAGCTTTATTTATCATTGTTTATAATTATTTCATGAAACATACTCAATATTTGTTTTACGGACCATAAAAACGCAATTCAAAAAATGATGTCGCGTAATTTATGTCACTTAACTGGTTTTGGCTGTAAAACTACATTTTCGTATATTTCACTAAATAAAGTATCTACTCCTGTATTATTACTTTATCTAGCTTTATTTTATATGCAAATTAACTAGGACCACAAAAATAATTAAAAACGATCGTTAGTTTTAGAGATTTGATGCCTCTGACGGTAACATAATCGGTTTTACCTGTACGAAATATGAACAAACCCTGATAAATATAGCTTAAAATCTTTTGTAATAAGTAAAAGTTATAATTTTATAAAAATACATGAGACTGCAATTTATTTAGTTTTTTTAAAATAGAAACAAATGTTAATTACTAAAAACGGTATGTTTATTATCAAAATCATTTTCTTACAACAAAATAAGGCTATAAAAACAAAAAAACAAAATATTGTTATGGATATTCATTTCCCCTGACTACTCCTCTTCAACACTAGGTTCCGAATAGGATGCTGCCACATCTGGAACCCGATCAATAATGCCCTGTTCTGCTCTCAAAGACTGAAACCATCCGTGATATTCTTCAGGAATTATAACTTTCTCACAAAGAGTGATCAAATCCTTCTTTTTTGCTGTAGAAATTGACATTGGTTTGTCATACAGTTTTTCTAAATTAGGAAAACTAACCCCACTCTCTGGTGTCAGGGGTGGTTTCACAGAATTAGGGTTTGAAATGCTGCGTCGCTTCATGTTTCTCTTATCTTAGATAAATAAGTGTATTTTAAAGTACAAGTGAAATAGAAAATTTTAAACCTACACTCGGAATCATAAAAATGTTTATCACTACATAGTTATTTAAGTTGGGACTCCCAACTGAGGGTCTTCCAAGTTGGGAGACCCTTAGGATGCGGTTCCACTGAAATGTCTTATCATGTAGTTGCCATTATACAGTTAGAAATGATTATTAATGATTGATTGTATATAGATATACCAATTCAAAAAAGTTTGATTTATTTTCAGAGATTTATTGATTTTTGTGAAAAATGTTTGTTATTGAGTTCACAACTTCTTAAAAATAAAGACTGAAAAGCAATAAATCAGTAAAAAAAACTATTTTTTATTTATTAATTAAAAAAAATAATATGTATTACTTTTCAGTTCTTGCAAATTCTTTCTTATTTTTGAAAACTTCTTTAAGTTATTGCATAATGTTATAACGTTCATCGCCAGTATACTAATCAAGTTCATGCGAGATGATCTTACAAAACATTAAATTAGAAATTCTTGTATTCTCATCGATTTCGATATAGTATTTCTCTGCTCTTGTTCTCATCACTGCCGCATCGGAAAACTGTTTTTGCTAATTTGGATCTGGATTCTTGAGTTCATTATCAATATGTTCAGGATCGGACCAACGTTGAGCGTACTGGCTGCACTCTTCTGGATTGTACTCGTCACTACTTGAACTGCAATTTGTGGTATCATCATTGTCAAAAATTCTGAAAGCTTCCTTTTTTTGTTTGGAATAGAATCATTGTTTTCTGTAAATACATTTTCTGATTAATTTCAAACGGCATATGCATTCTCTAAGTTTCCATCGTTTTCTATATCTGATTCACTCTCAGATTGTGGTATAATCCTACCTAAATATAATTACAAGCATAAATTAAAATTAAAATAAAACTCCTCGATAATCCAGATCAGATAAACATATAGGACTCTCCACGTGGCGTTAATCATCATCTACCTAATACCTATTCATTGAGACCCTTCTTATGAGCCCAAACACGCTACATCTGCTGCAAGTTGCTGAGAAATTGAGTATCTCGCAGACTTGCCCATTCTGCAGCATCAGTTTAAAGTTGCTACATCTCAGAATCATCATATCAATCGGATCCGTGAAAATTGGTGACATCCTCTAGTAGTACTTTTTTATTACTCAAGTAGGAAATAAGCTGATTATCTGCAAACAACTGAACACATCTCCATAAATTATAGCTAAGAAACAAACTTTCATTTACAGCTTTAAAACAATAAAAACCGCATCAAAGTCAGCCCATTCGTTTAGGCGCTACGATGCCACAGGCAGATATACAGACACGTCAAACTTTTTCGTCGGGGGTTAAAAATCACCAGTTAAAATACTAACGAACGAATAAATAAGGCTGTGTCTAAAATTGCAAATTTTTGAATAATTATAAAAATATTAACACTTACTCATTTCTATCGGAATATCAAGCCAAAAAACAAAAACTGCATGGCTTGGCATTAGTCGATCCCGAGAAGGTTAACGTAATTTTACCAATAATAATATTGAATTTTTGCAAGCTATCGATAGTGCAATACTATCTATAGTTTTTAGAGCTATCGATAGTTCGTTCAAATAAATGTGTCAATAGTATCAATAGTATTGATAGTATTGATTAGTAAACATCAATAGTATCGATAGTATCGAAAAGCAATTCTATCGATATTATCGATAGTTTTCTTTGTCGTCAATACTATTGCAAACTATTGGGTATCGATACTATCGATAGTATCGATAGGCCTATTTTTCAAGGTTAACTATTGATAGGTAGTCAAACTATCGATAGTCCTGCAACGCTAAGGCATATTAGTGATTAGAGTGAAGCTAGAACGCGCACTTAGTCGGTTCTAGCTGCTTAAAGTTTTTCTTCAATAGAAATAAGGTTACAGGTAAAACCAATAAAGTTACTACATAATTTATTGGATGTATAATTTACAGTTTGATTGATACGAGTATTGTCAGAAAAAAAAGTTTTAAAGATGTTTAACATTTTTTATCTGGATATAAATAAATAATGTAGTAACTATGACCTGCAAATACCAGGTAATGGACATTGGAAGTTATTTCCAGAGCAAAATTTGCTATTATTAACTAAAATTACAATGCAAAAAAATGCTATATACCGATAACTGGTTTTTCTTGGAGATAAATCATAAACCAAAAAATAATCATATATTTTAGTTTTTTCTTGTATATTATATCACAAAATTAGTACTAAGTAACTTTATACAAAAGCTATCTTTGTATTGGATGCTACTAGAGAAAAATGGGTTTTACCAGTTTGTAGAGCGTAAAAAACTGATTCTAAAACTGTAAAAAAAGCAATTTCGACAAAAGGTCACATTAGCGGTATTTGCAGTAATACGACGAAATATAGATGTAGTGATGGGTTGCTAGTCGCATCGCCTTTAAACATGATTTACATTTTCGCCCATTGCCTCGATCAGCTGTTACGATCTACGCGGAAAGATAAGCAACTGGTACACTCTTCTCCCAGACCAGCATAAAATGTTTTAAGTTAAACAAGTACAGAAGGACCCCTTATTTGAATACCAAACACAAAACATATGCAAACCAATCGAATATGTCCCAGAATTATCTCTGAACTTTGACATTTTCCCGCGCCACAATGATTTCGCAACTGACCTCATAACATTTGTACGAAAATATTCTCCGTACCGTATGAGACAGAATAGGTTAGTTCGGTCTTGACCTGACCTAAAAGTCTAGTCCGTTGGTCTGGCTAAATCTAAATAGGTATTTACTTTATTGTGAAGGGTCTCACCTGTCCCAGCTTGTTTAGTGAGCCTACTGATGGGTAATTTTCAAGTGATGGAAATTTTTCCAATTATTTTTAAGAAAAATAATAAATTGGAAAATAATGGAAAAATTTGATTAATATGCCTATTCAAAGGAAAACATGTTAATGAGTAAATAACAGCTCCTAAACAATGTTAAAAACATACACAAAAAGATAAAAGCATAGTAAACTTTTGGATTAGGAAAAATATTCGAAAAAATTTAGAAAAAAATTAGAAAACTCAAAACTATCGGAATTTTCTTTTTGTTTTCCTTCCCAAACGATTTTTTCCACTATTTCTAGGTGAGCACTATATCAAAGTATTTGTAAAGTAGGCAGAAATAGATATACGATATGAGTAACTCTCAGGGAGTAGTAAAAGACTTGATACGAAATTTTCTTTTTCACTGACTGTTACAGCACTGCTATAAATTATAAAATTTTGAATACATTTTATATTTAGAATAATTTATTTTATATATAATTAGATAAAAGCTGTTAGTGTGATAAGGAGGAAGGATATGGGTAGAGTTACATGATAACATGTAGATAATAACATCACTCATAAAAAATAAAAATAAAATATACATTTAGAAAAAAAGTACTTATAGAAATAATATAATAATATTTCATGACGATTTGCGGGAGGAAAATAATTCAAAATTTGCCAGCTGTTCTTCACTTGCGTAAAATTATCATAAATACAGATGAAGGGAGTAAATGAACAAACAGGGCGTGAAATGTATGGTCCACAAATACGTGAAGAATATTATACTGGACAGTATTTAGTGACATATAAAAATTTGTTCGTAATGGTGGGTAGAGTCTAGTCTACCCTTCACGTATTTGTAGACCATACATTATTCCTAAATTTTCACGACAGTCGTCAGATATCTTTGCATGGCAATCTCAAAATTTTTTTAAATATGTACTTACGTATCCTCAACCATATATCCTACAATTTTTTCCACAAGCAGTAATCGTAGATTTGATTCTATGAAATTCAAACTAATAGGGCGTAGTACAAATAATCATTCCTCTGAAATCTTATGTTGTCCCTTAGAATACGGTACTGTTAATAATCTAGAGGAGATATTGGAATTTGCCTTGTCACTTCATTTAATCCATTTACTCTGTGCGGAAAAAGGTAAAACCAGGATAATTCTTCTGCTTTTCGTTCGTGATTTACGTTTACAATGTTGTGTTTGACCAATTTTGTTAACAGATACGAAAAACAACCAACTTTTCTAGGGTACACAATTTTTTTGTGGGATATTATTAATTGCACATCAAATAAATAATTCACACCATCAATTTAATCTCATCATTTATATACTTTTTTACATTAAATAAATTAACAATGTCATCATAAATACTGACTGCATATCAAATTTTACTAGGTTGCAAACCTATAGGTAAGGTATGTTAGAACTGTGATCAACACACGCACGATCCGAGCGAGCGCAGCGAGCGTGCCGCTGAAGCAGCGGCCGGCAAGTGCTAGGAAAGTTCTATCCATTTTACATACTACCCTTATTTTTTCAGCAAAACAGTTCTGCAAATACCATAAAACAGTATACAAAATTTGATTTTGAAATTTAGTGTGCATAATTAGTGTGCAATTCAGTAATTTTGGTGAAACTTTAAAATGTTTTGTTCAAAAAAAGGGAATATACAGATATTGATTTAAATACATGCCTTTTTTGATAATAATGTTGGACTAACTAGCTAACCGTAGTGACAGGGTGCTGCATTAATTATTGAGAACCATTACGGACCTCTAAATTACCTAGTTAAACTTTCAAAGTGCATTTAGCTATGAAGTCCAAGCACCTACAGTTAGGTCAACAGCTGAACTGTAACTAATAAGTACTAGTAGTTCGCCTGAAGTGAATTTGCGACTCCTATACAACTATTTATTAGTAAATTTTGCATAAAATGTAATTTTCATGGATAAAATGTAAAGTCGTAATATTGAGCGAGCGAGTATATATGCAAATAGCAAATTTTATGTATCGAAATAGTAAGCATATCATATAATCTTAGATACCTATATGTTTAGGAGGAGATCAGAATCATAGATTTTTATAAATTAAATTAAAAAATGACTACTTAGCCTCCTACTCTTTGACGTATTTTGCGAAACGTAATAGAAGGTTGAATATGATATTAATTGTATTAAATGATGTAAAAATTTATTATAGAATTCAAAATGTGCTTACATATAGTATGTAATCAATTCTATATAGGTATACATATAGTATTTAATCAAATTCTATATGTACTTAAGATTAAGTTTAATATTATGTTGACCTATTACATAATTTTTCAAAACTTAAAACCGGCTTCAACACCAAACTAAACAAACGATTTTTATAAAATTTCTATGGGACCACTTGACATGTATATCCTTTCAAATAAAAAAGAATAATCTAAATCGGTCCAGGCGTCTTCAAGTAATCGGGGAACATACATAAAAAAAACAAAAGATCCCAACGAACTGAGAATCTTCTCCTTTTTGAAGTTGGTTATAAATGTTATAAACAATTAACAATATCTACATAACTTATAATACAAATATTTTTTTTGGTATTTTTCACACTGTTCAATAAATTTCAAAAAGAAATTTACGTAGGTATACTATTTTAAAATTGTATTATTATTTTTACTTATATGTTATACTCACCACACAGCGTGATCAGTGATATTATCTTCATGTTGATATTTTCAACTATCTCGTACTTAACTTATTACGTCCGATGTCACAAGCACCGCAGTTACATAAAGTTTAATCACATTATAAACATTTAAATCCACACTGCAAACTACGTCCATCGTACTGGCCAAATTTCAACACTGTCCGTCGTATTTTTTTTTTCACAAAAAAATAAAACAAATGATTTCGAATTTCTAATTCTCCAATCGTTGACGAGTGTTTACAAGTCACCGGCCGCTTTCGTATTCCATATTTAAATGCGCGCAGGCGGAGCGTGCTACCCCCGTGGAAGCCGTCCACCGAATGTCCTTGGTTTTTCCCGCTAGGGTAACGTCATGCGCACTGTGAACTCACCCTTAAGGGTCCTTAAGTGGATTAAGTTTTTAAACTTTGACAATTGATAAAATGAGATCGAGTTTGTTAAGATGAAATCGTTAAGTGAAAAGTTGGAAATGAAAACTTCCTTGTTTTGGACGTTTAATCAGCGCATTTGGCGCAGGTGTAGACATACCAGATAGGTACCTAGAAACGACTTTAACATTTTTTTAAATCAACTTTTTACTGAAAATGTTGAACATGTTATTTCAATATGCCATTCAAATAGCAATCAGGCAGTAGAGATAGCAATCACAAGATGTCACTTTTTCATTTCGCATTGCAAATTCAAATGTCAAACCCATGTCATTTTTCCCTTCTTGCTTATTGAATTCTTTATTAAGAATAAACGGTAGTAGGATTCATCTTTATTGATTTAGTCGCAAAAGTATGGATGTATAATATAATAATGATGATGATGATTTCGAAAGGAGATTTTTTACATTTTACTGCAATAGATAATATGTATATTGCAGTTAAAATATTTACGTTTTTATGTATATAGTTTTATCATGCTTTACATGTTACCATTTTTCTGCAGATCGTAAAAGTCGAGCAAAGGAATGGGAGAGTACCAGATGATATCTAAATATGCGAAGGGTTAGCAACTTGTCAAACAAATTAATGTTTTCTCTTACCAACTAGCTAAGCGTGGCCATTGAGTATGATAACCTTCTCATCTTATTTTTATAAGGTTGGCATTCAAGATGGAGTACTGTAGTTGATATTAGGCTAGAGGCGAGAAAAAACACCGGGACGCCGATAAAAACCATATATTTAGGAACTTTTCCTGTTTTTTACAATATTTTCGAAAACAACGGAGTACTTCTTTTTTACAAAAACAATTGACAATTAGACAGAGAAAAAAATTTGACATTCTACACGTTTTGAAAGACAAAAAGGCTGAATGAAGATTATTTTTTATAAAAACATTACATGTGAGTGTCACATTCTCGGTGACATCTGCCAGTGCCACACGCCCGTTTATTTCTAGTACCTACATAAAAAAATATTAAAGAACTAATTGAGCGCGTCGCTTACAGAGTACTAAATTACTTAATTTAAATATTTATTTAAAAAACTTTATTTTACATAATTGATAGTTACACATAATAAAACAAGAAAAGTAATTTTACAAAAGGTGGACTTATCCCAGAAGGCATATCTTCCAGTCGTAGTAGGGCCTGTAGGGCAGACTAGGATAGTTACATAATTAGTAGGAAGGCAGAAGTAAGTACAGAGCCATGAAAAAATAAACCGGCCAAGTGCGTTAAACTTGAGTGGAGAGGGTTCCGTACAATTGATTGAATTCTTATAGGTTTTCCTGTAATCTACTAGCAATGAACTATATTTTGTATTTTTCTTTCAAAATTTTAGGCTCAGTAGTTTCTGAGATCAGGGGGGCAATGGTAAATTTTCGTCTTATTTCATAAATAAAATCAAAACTAGGTATTTATTTTACAATAATAACAAAAATTTATTTGAGATCCTCATAACGAGCCCTTTCATTTGATATACTTATGTATGACACAGTAAGGTTTGCAAAACTTTTTTTTTAATTTCCTACTTTGTCTCCCGAAAATGACCCTTATTTTAAATAACTATTTAATTACTTTGCACATATGTGTTTGGGTCATAGGATTACACCATCCTACTAAATTTCACATGATTCGGTCCAGTAGATTCGGAGCAAATTGGCTGTTTAAGACGGACGGACAGACAGACAGACAGACGCACGAGTGATCCTATAAGGGTTCCGTTTTTTCATTTTTTGTATGTAACACTAACAAGTATAATATTAAAGCTTAAACACTACGAATATACTACATCCATACCTAATGAATACACTACGACTCTGCCGATTGTAAATAATACAATAAGTTGTGAAAAAAAACAGTGGCACTCCGGGAGTGCCGACAAAAGTGAAAACTTGAACAATTACGTGTGGTGTCAGTGGTTACGGTAACGGTAATAGTGTCGCGAGTTCAATGGTTCTGTCCTTGTCAAAAAATGCCCAACGCGCGAGAAGTTTTCACTTCAAAAATAATATTGTATGGCACCCTACACTTTATATTGATTTTCAACATTGTAACATGGGTTAAATCAGATACCTTCGTTACTTTTAAGGCTGCGCCTGATGTGGATAATCTTTTATAGGCAACCCCTTTACGAGTATCTATCATCATCATCATAAGGTATTTTTTGGTCTCCACTGCAGAAGCATGACCCTCTCTGTACTGCCAGAGCAGTCAGAGGATTTGGCCTATACTCTCCACGCTGGCTAGACGGGTTGGAGAGGTCTCATTGATGTTTATAAGCTTTTTTTAGCTTGTATTCCCAAAGTCTTGACTTTTTATCCACCGGAAAAAAATTCGGAGCAAGTTCAGTCCATGATACTGAACTACTTTCTATAAAAAAGTTATTAAAAATCGATAAAAAATTTTCGTCCTTCCATACAAATCAGCGCTCAGCCAAACGGATTTGTAGGGGAGGACAACCATTTTTTATCGATTTTTTATAACTTTTTTACTAGGTATCGATATACAGATCTGTGAGGTATTGAATGTTGAATTGCTAAATCTAACTACTAACTACCAACTGATAACAACAGATAAGTCAGAAGCACTGAACAAAGCTTTGAGTCCATCTTGAGCCCGCAACTGGCAACACAAACATGTCCACAGAAGTTGTTGTGTATGACCTCTATTGCATATTCATAGCGTATTACAACTAGTTCGCGATAAACTTGTACTTCTGCTGTGTAATGGAAGTCTGGAGTCTGGCAACGCCGGCAGGTACCGATTAGGCTGACTATCCACCGGAGCGGAGCGAGGGAGGAGAGCGGAGCGGAGTTGCGTACTCTATCTGTCCACAGAAGTGGAGCGAGGCGTACACGTACGACGTACGTCCGCTTCCCCACTCCACTTCCCCCTCAGCTTCCTGGTTTTGTATGAATTTTTAAACTAGTTCGTAAACTCCCTGTCCACTGAAGCGGAGCGGAGATTTTGTGCAATCCCATTGGTAAATATTTCTCCGCTGTTCCGCTCCGCAGCTTCGCCCTGCTTCGGTGGACCGGCAGCCTAAGGTTACCGGTCTGCTTCAGTAGACAGGAAGTTTAAGAACTAGTTTAAAAATTCATACAAAACCGGGAAGCTGAGCGGGGAAGCGGACGTACGTCGTACGTGTACGACTCGCTCCACTTTGGTGGACAGATACAGTACGCAACTCCGCTCCGCTCTTCTACCTCGCTCCGCATCGCACCCTCGCTCCGCTCCGGTAGACAAGCAGCCTTACGCAGCTACCTCTCTACCCAAAGGTTGACTGTGAGAGATTGTCATGCGATAAGTCCGGCTTTGTATATTTTTTTGGTTTTTACCCGATAACGCCAGAAGGAGTGTATGTACCTAAGTATGTATATAAATTTCTTTGGCACGCCCTTAGAGGTGTCGTTTGATTTGTCCTACATCTGAAAAAGACAATCAAAAATTTAAAAAATCCAAAATGGTGGTTTTTGTGTCTTAATGTGACTTTAGTGATCCAGTACAGCCCGTGGTTTGATTTATTACGCGTTGCATAAATATTTGTACATCGCAACCATATCGTCTATTATTTTCTTGTTAACATGCTACATCGCAGTAATATTAAAATATCCTCCAAAACTTCGGGGAAAGTGTGTGAAACTTCGATAACTCATGCGTCACGTCACGCCCATGAACAATCCAATACGAGTAAGTAACAAGCGTTATCTAACTGCAATATTTTCCTCGCATCCCGTAAACAATAATGTTAGAGGCAATACATTCGAAGTGTTGACTCCGACAAACAGCCTATACAAAAAGTGTAACTTTCCCTTTATTATTTACCAACTTGTAAGGAAGGTGAGCCACCATCAAGTATTTGTTTTTTTTTTTCAGGGTTCCGTACCCAACGGGTGCCAACGGGACCCTATTACTGGGACTTCCTGTCTGTCACAGGGCTCTATCACTTGAACCGTAACAGATAGACACTTGAAAATTTCACCCATTATGTATTCCTGATGTGGCCGCTGTAACAATAAAACTCTAAAAATAATATAAAATTAAAAATTAAAGGGGGTCTGTCTTCATACAATAAAAGTATTTTGTCAGCGTTTTAACGAAGGAACAACGTAGGAGAACATTGTACGCAGGTACGGAACCTACATGTACGAGCCCGACTCGCACTTGACCGGTTTTATACAGGATTGAAAATATTCACGGAAAACGGACGCAGGCACAGTGAAAATCAACAACGCTGAGTTATTTTTTATTGGCCATCACTGTCAATGTGGATAGCAGGCAAATAATTGGAAACGCTTTAGTCACACAAAGGCCGAGCTCACACTATCTGAATTCGAAATTCAGATGCTGATTTTATATACATAGCCCGTTTTTTAATGATTGATCAGAATTTAATTGTACTAAAACAGGCAATTTCAAACGTCAAAAAAGGGTTATTATAATAATATTGAATAAAATAATATTAGACTATTATTTCGAATTAGGTATTTTGACTTAATGATTTTGATCGATTCTTATGACGCATTGATTCCAAAAATAACGTATATTAAGCTTAAAAAAGAGTAAATTATGAAAACCTAAACTATAAAAAAGTGTTAATCAACAACACAGATTTTTTTTATTTACCATCAGTCCGTGTACCTAGTACGAGTACGTATACTCGTCATCGAGTACTCATAATGGGAAAAGAATTGGAAACACTATAAACTCACATGAAACATTCGTGATAAAACAATAATTTAAAACTGCTACAGTTTCTGTTCATGGTTAAATTAAGAGGCTATCAACACATGTCTGTCTACAAAATAAACCCAAACCAATACTACGTAAGTTCTGGTATTTATTCTGTGCCAATACTTTTGTTGTGCGTTGTTAAAAAAAAACGAAAAGTAGGTACCGTAAAATTTTATAATGCGTAAATAAAATATTAAAATCTTTTGGGCATATTGGAAAAATGTGGTTGTTATATTTTCTACATATGACCTAAGAAACACATACAAGTACATAAGTATTTTTTTTTTCTATTTATCTCTTGTCTAAGCACCCCTCCATTTAGTAATATATTTAAAAAATCCACATTACTGAAATAAATGTATTTCTTCTTTTTAACAACGAAACAATATAATGTATTAGTAAGAATAATATTGTGGTCTTACATAAATTCTTTAAATATCGGAGCTACTGTGTATTTTACTTTAAAATACTGTGTATTGGTCTCTTAATTCGAAACATCAATACAGCGGGAAAATGCCGCAAGCGTCATGGGCACATTTACATCAGGTACGATTCGGGGTGGCAAAGATATAGGAGGTCTATAAATCATTGCTCTTTGCGGGGTGGACTATTTGACTGACGTACTTGACGTCAAAGTTTATTACTGGCAATAATGTTATTTTTTTATTTATCAAGAGATGGTGAATGTAACAAAATAAAGTTATATTACTTTATTAAATAAACGTTTCATTATGACATACCAAAAAAATGCAAAATGTGCATATATACGAGTACATCTCAAAATACTCGTGAACGCTTAGGACAAGTTCGAAGCCCGAGATTTATAAAGTAGCTCTTAGCTCACTTCAGAACACAATAGCTGAAGAAGGATAAACATAACGACATTTGTTTACTGATATAGCCATCCCTCTATAGACAAACTATCAATGTAGACAAACAATGAAAACTGTTTGCCGTTATGTTTCATTATAAAATACAATACAAAAAACTTTATTGCCCCAAATGACATTTACATTTACAAAATTTAACAACAATGGCACAAGGGCGGCCTTATCGCCGAAAAAATCTTTTACAGGCAGACAGGAATTATATGAGTGTTATAATTCGATTACGTTAAAAATTGTTATATACGTAGGTACCTGTTGCATGGTTTTAGGTTCATGAACTCTAACTTTTTCTTACAATTTACCTAAAAGCTCGTTTTCCGTTCTAGGCTAAGGAACTGTAGAAGCACAGGATACGGAACCGTTCTATTTTATAAAATAAAAATAAACAGTGGAACTCCGGGAGCGCCTATACAGAAGTGAAAACTTGAACAAGGTGGTGTCGGTTACACGGTAACAGAGTCGCGAGTTCAGCGGTTTTTTCCCATCTCAAAAAATGCCTAACGCGCCTGAAGAAGTTTTCACTTTAAAAATATCATAATATTACGTGGTCACCTAATAAATTCAAAGGAAATAACGACAAACGAAGACAAGGGGAAGAATAAAAAGGAGGTCTTTACCCAGTTATGGGACGTAACAACTGAAGGCTAGAAATAAAAAGAAAACACCATGTGTTATCTATTTTTATCAATATCTGTGTATTCATAGTCTCCCCAAGAGAATTTCGGAGAATCATGTTTGGTAGAGGATTTCCGGGAAGTTTGTAGCATACAATGTGAAGTTAAAGGAATACACTATTTATTTGGCAAATTAAGTACTTATCTCGTTTACTGATAAGTTTTCTCGATTAGCATTAAGTACTTTATATAGATCCAGTATCATGTATTTATCCCTAACAAAGTAGACGGATTAGAGTTATTAGACCCAAAGGCCACGTTTATCGTGATGGTGGGCGTGAAGGTGAAAAAAGAAATTCCTCTCAACTAAATAAATATATCCCAACTAATATATATATATATATATATATATATACCAAATTTTGAGTAAATATATATATATATATATATATATATATATATATATATTTACTCAAAATTTGGTATGTATATATATAATAATATGGTATGTATATACATATATAATCCCAATTCCCAACTAATATTACCTATAAATGCAAAAGTGAGTAAAAAGTAGTCTTCAAAAACGGAGCGGAACTGACCAGTGCCTACTAGCACCCGTTCGCGAGTTGACGCTTGGTCGTGGACTGATCTGCCATTCTAATTTAAAAGGGTTTAGTTCCTAGTAACGCTAAATTTGGCTATTACAATGAACAAAGCCCCTTACGCTTTGTAGATTGTAATAGCAATCTGGAAAAGACATGCTTTTCCCATGACCACCAAATGGGAGAACAAACAATAGAGTAAACAACAGTGTCCTAAAATAAATCTCTGTGTCCAGTGTGTTTTTTTTTTTAGAAAAACACTACTTTTCCACTTTCATAATTATACGCGAGCAAAGCCGCGGGTAAAAGCTAGGTAATTTATAATTAAATTTATTAAATCTCACAGATTTTTTTCAAATCATTTGTTTGTCTAATGTAATTTCGATGAGTTAGTGCGACTTTTTTTGTAAATTCAATGCATGTTTTTACAACTTTTTTTGTAATTTCGATGCACGTCTCATTGACTGGACTACTTACACATAGAAAAGTTTTGTATGAGAAATTGGAAATTTATTGTAGATCCCATCATTAGTTTCATCGCAAAATTTATCAAAGCTATTAGTATAATTTTATTTATATACTTTATTTAGGCTCCCTTAGTTGGCTAGACGACATCGATAACTTCAAAAAGGAATGGCAACAAGCTGCTTTCAATAGAGATCAGTGGAAGAAGGAAGGAGAAGCCTTTGCCTAGCAGTGGAGCCAGTGGGACACATTATCAGGCTAGAAACAAATAAAAGGCTCCCAAATGCTGTAAGAAATATACATTTTATTGTTATAATTCGTAAAATTTGATTCCTTGTTCCCTTTGAATTTAGGTAGGTATAATAAATTATTTATTACAAAGAAATGTGTCGCATTATGTTGGCATGAATAAAATCATGTAATATCGTTTTCTTGGAATTGTAATTAAGATATTTGGTAAATCATATATACCTTAATATGATAATAAGAAAGGAATATTATTAAAGTACGAAAAGAATTCATTGTAGTTATAATATAAAAAGAATAATATATAGATATGTACGAAAAGAATTCATTGTAGTTTTGATGACATTTTGCTGTACAAAATACGTACCTGTTACATCATCGTAAAAATGGTTGAAAAACAATGGTTTTCCATTTCAGTGAAAATAGAAAATGGAATAAAGTTCCGAAATAAATTTTATTTTAGATTTGATCGGACAACAGTGAAAAATAGTATTGCCAGAAGTTTGAAAAACAGATTCTTGATTGTTTTGAAAAATCGCCTTATATACGATCAAATAACAGCGAAATATACAATAATGCGCCGGTGACCCAAAAAGCGGCGGGAAACAAAGCGGGCAATAATCTCCGTTTACACGCTCTTGATCTACGAGTGCTTCGTATCCGAAGATACGAAAAAGACGCTTTAGTTTAGATTGCCAAGAAACTAAAGAATTTACAATACCAACTAACGGTAAAAATCAGCTTCAATCTTTCCTATCCCTATGCGCTCATACAGACGAATGGCACGTTGTCAACGGCAGGCCGTCGACTTTCCATCGAGCTGGGTTTAAGGGTTTCTATATACATAAGCGGACCGCCATTAATTGGCACAGCCATTAAAATCATATGAATGTTAAAAGGAGAAAAACCTCCAGGCTGCCGCACTGCACATAATCACTCCGCCTGGCTATACTTCCGACTTATGCCTTATGAGTGATTTATTTCTGGAAAGTAGAACTATAAATAAATTATATTATATTTTTTTCTTATAAGTTAATGAAAAGATGTATTTTTTTAACACAAGGGTTATAGATTTTAGTGAAATAATCCCCTAAAACGTAAATTAATGGTAAAAATGCAATAATGCACTGGTGACCCAAATAGCGGCGCGAGACAAAGCTGGCAAAAATATCCATTTTCACCATCTTGATCTGGGAGTGCTTCGTATATTCGATATGAAAAACACTCATTAAAATATATATATATATATATAGATTCAAGCACATATTTACTCATTTAGTTTTTGAATTATTATATATTATCAGAAGTGAAAAGTTATATGAAGTTTTAAAAACAACTATTCTAGATTTTGAAAAAAAAGTCCCTCAAACGAGAAAATCTTAGAAAAATAAAGGAGTAATGCGCCGGTGACCCAAATAGCAGCGGGAGACAAAGCGTGCAATAATCCTCGTTCACACGCTCTTGACCCCAGCGAGCAACGTATATGTCAAAATGAAAAAAAGTTTTAATTTGTGTTTGTATTAACAAGGGATTCGAAAATTTTCGTATCCAATAAACATTGAAATATATTTTTAAATCAATTCTGAAACTGCTGGAAAACCTGATCCGCTCATATTAAGGCCGTACCTGAATTTAATGCGCTTTACTACGCACATTTGCCAAAAGTGGCCGTTTTTCGCAAATGTGCGTAGTAAAGCTTAACGTTCTCATTATAAACTGTAAACAGTAGTTCAAAAAATACTTTGAAGGGTTATCTAGCACTTGATAGTAGCAAATTTTTAAATAATGTCTCCGTTTTATTTGAAGTGATTTATTTAAAATGGGGGCAGCACTGGACCCCGGAAAATTTAGAACCGGCCTTAAAGAAAGGTCATCCGTTTCAAAAAATTGTTATTTTACAAAGTTAAGTCTGTGTGGATTCCTTTCCTTACAAATATATTATATTATATATTAACAAATATGAGACTTATATTATAATGGAGGACAAAAACATAGAGCGAGCTAACGTTTCAAGAGATTAAAACTATATAAAATTGTGTTCAAAAAGCTTAAAATACGGCCGGAATATTTGTTTACTTGGCATGATCAAGAATACGGCGTAACTTAAATCCGAGACGACGTGTGGCACTACTGTTTCCATTACGACAGTAAAATAGAAATATAAGTGAACTTATTCCCGTAGGCACTATTGTAATCTAGTTCTTCTTCTTAGCGAGTCAGAATGGCTAATGTTTTACTCTACTTCACTTACTACTCTGTCATTACCCGAGTTTAATTACTTTATGAAAATGTTATTTTTTGTCCGAAATTCATTTAAAGAAAATCTGAGAGGACATAAGCTACTGTTGATTTCATCTAACGAAGCTTAGTTAGCGATGGTTTTTAAAAAAATATACCTACTAGTCGTGAGATGAATGTTGACATTGTAAGTTATTTGGATGTAAAGTTTTATTATGTGAATTACAAAATAAATTTTTACAACGTGGTTTTATTAAAAGCATCTCTACCTATATATATAGCCTAGTAAATTTCAATGCCTTTGAATACTATTGTTATTATTAGGGAAATAAAAATACAAAACCCAAACCTTTTACCATTCTCAAAGGAAGTTATAAAAATTGTAAAGAGATATGATAACATCAAAGTTGAAATGATATCATAAATTTGAAAACTAAATTGTCGCTATTAAGGAATCTAATACAGCTTGAATAAACGTTCGATTTCTGAAAAAACACATAAATATCCATTTATACCACTACTATACTTACTAAACAATATTATAATCTTATATATAAAATTCTCGTGTCACAATATTAGTTACCATACTCCTCCAAGACGGCTTGACCGATTTTTATCAAATTTTTTATGCATATTCAGTAGGTCTGAGAATCGGCTACTATCTTTCTACATACCCCTAATCTACGCGAGCGGAGCAGCGGGCAAAAGCTAGTTATTTATATAAATAATACCTACTTGGTAGGTCTTAGCACAAAATCATTAGAAATAAAACAGAATAAAGAGGAACAACATTACATTGTAGAAACAAAAACGCTAACTAGATCTCATCGCCGATTTCCCGACACCTTTTTGTGAAAAGGCAAGAACCGGCCAACTAGTGTAATTGGTGTACAATTTATAACTTAATCCCTTTGTGACTAAAAAATGGTTTAACTGGTTAAAACAAAGTTTTTTTTACTGTAGTTTAACTCGTATAAAGTTTTGAATATTTTAAAAAATAACCACATTTGAATATTATACTGGTGAACATTCGTTTACTATATTCAATTGTTTTAATATATTCATATTAGTAGAGAAAAGTGTGGTCTCAATCAAAAAATCGAGAGCTTTGTTGTTATATTATAATGTAAACCTTAATGAAGAACTTAATAAAAAAACGCATCCGGATATTGAATGACATCAGCATCAGACCCCAAATTCGCTTTTCCATTTCCGTTAATATGATTTTTATTTATTTCAACCATTGTTTTCACAAATCTCAGGTAATGTACTTGTTTGTCGTATTTCGTTTTTGGAAGCGTCTTCTTATATGTTTTCATGTAGGTTTTATACAGTTCCTGGGCGTTGTTTAAATCAAATAATTCCACTTTTTCTAGCTCCTTTTCATTTTGAAATCGTTCTTCTTCTGCTTGAATATCAGCCCGTAAATTACCTTTAGGCTCGCTACCAACTGTAATATTAAATAACTAATGTAACATATATAGTATATAAAAGTATATTCAATGAATATAATAAATTTAAAATGATTTGAAAGGATACATTTAGAAACATTTCACTATTATAGACTGATTTTAGTTTAAACATACAATAAATCGATGGACCGATAAACATTGCAGTGATAAAATTACGAATCATTCCATATATTTTAAGTTTTCAGACAATCAGCGTCAACGGTCTATGTGTTACAGTTTGTCGGTTTGTTCTCGCCTACAGGTTGCATTCATCCACCGATTCTCTTGAAATTTCATAAGCAGGTTCGATAATAAATAGTTTTTTTTTGTAGATTCGATTTTTGGAAAATTTTCAAAATGGCGAAGATGTGGCGGTTCAAACCTTGAAAATAATCATATATCAGCCATTTCGAAAAATTTTCAAATAGGTTATAATTTTTTTTTACTCTTATTAAGAATTTTTTTCTATGAACAACTTTTTTGTCTGCACAACTTTTTATCCGATAAACTTCAACGGACGGGGGTGAGTCGCGAGCGTTACAGCTCTCAGAGCCACTAGTTTTAGCGTGTTCCCGGTTGTATCCTCAGCCGTGCTGTTTTGGAGCCCGGGTTGCGTCTTCCTGCTTTTTCGTCTCCAAATATAATACGCATATCAATTGTCACCCAAGAAGGCCGAAGACCTTACATGCCTGTAGCATTTTATGGTTTAACTGAAAATATTAAAGTTTTGAACAAACTTACATGATTTGACTGTAACTGCATAATGTTCCTGAAAATCATCAGAGTCGATATCCGCATACCTCCCTAACACAAAATATGTTGAATCATTAGTCTTTTCATTGATATCACTAACTTTCTTCACATTGTTAGCAAAATTGCTGAACGCTGTCTTTTCTTGCGCTTCATTTTTATAAACCTTACTATACTTCCACTTATAAAAGTTAAACATCTTAACTACGTCGTCGTGGGTCATAATTATATTTACAAAGTTGAAGCAGAAAGTCAACATATAAACAGCATGAGGTTTCATGTTTCGGCACCTTTAATAAATAAATTCTGAATCCACATACGACGCACTCGAACACTGCGGCCTATTAAATTTCATTGATATCAGAAAAGGCATTTTTCCGGCCACAATAGACCGTGATCCTAAGAAAATATTCGGCGTGTAATCAGCTAATCTTCCGTGAAATAACCGAATTCGAACTCGACGCGGTATAAGTGGCAAGGAATTTACAGGCCTCTATATTAAATCTCCTGTTATCCGACATTGGATCGGGACAAAAGGAGAGATTTCGACGAAGTTCTTGGCTGGGGGAAATTTACATTACAAACAAAAAGAGAAAAGGAACTTGCCAGACGTGAAATTACAAGCATTGGGCTGGGGCGTGGTAGATACTGGATATTGTGCTAGGCGGCGTCCCCCGTTTATATATTAGCTTTTACCCCGCTTAGTGACCCTTCCGAATACCGTTTAAACAAAATATTGACTTATTTCTTCTTCACTTGTACATTATTTTAGTAGTATAGTTTACTAGTAGTCTTCCATGCTGGTCTGGGAGAAAAGAAAAAACTAAGAATGTACCAGCTGCTTATATTCCTGCGGCAGATCGTAAAAGCCGATCGAGGGAATGGGCGAATATGCGAATCGTGTTAATAGGCGATGCGGTTAGTAATCGATCACTATTTTGATTCCTTTTTCCACCTTCTCACCCACCATTACGCTAAAAGTGGTATTTGGGTTTTACGGCTCTGGGCTCTGCCTGCTTAGAGACGCTGGACCTAGAATGCTCTGTCTGCCCCGTTAGGGATAAAGATGTGCTAGTGTATCAGTACTAGTGCCCGGCTCCTATGTGTTATACATTTAAAACTGTATGCTCTACACGTTGAAACCTGTATTACAATCACGCTAGTAGTTTAGGTATGCCTGTGTAGACATTTAATGCAAAAAAAAATCTTGTACAAATCTTGATGTCGTCATTTTCAATTTTTTTTCGTCGTGCATGATTATTTCGAAGCAGTTCTATGGAGATATCATACAAGCAGACTAGATCGATGTATTGAAATACGAAATCATAATAAATTAAAATAAAAACTCGGCCAAGTGCGAGTAAGTAGAGTTCGAAGTTACACGTTATAACTTTATTTTGTATTCACAAAATCGAAAGGTTGTCTTTATTTTAAAAGACCTTTATAACAATACCTCTGACTATGAGGTAAACGCTGTAAAAGTCTGAGCTAAGCCACGGTCGTACAGACGGACATACCGAAACTACCTAAGTTTGTACCTACGTTCCGGCTTCTACCTTATAACTAAGTACCTAAATATCCTCTCAATCTATCCCAGGTTAAAGGAAGAGATCCCTACATGGGATAAATCCACCTTTATATTTTTGCTCTTTCGTATTTTATTGTCTTTTTATTTAGAAATATTTTTGGTACAATGAAGTTAATGCAAACAAACAATTAAGATTATAAGAGATCCGTCTAGGGACTTCGGAACTCTAAACACTCATATTTTCTTCTTGGAGTATTTATTCCTTGTGCGTTAACACCGCTTTTATTTCTATTTCATTTGCTGAAAACATAGATATTATTCTACTGTATTCGAACCAGAACATTGCAAAAATCTTAAAAAAGTTAATGATAACCATACTTTATTTGATAAGTTAAGTTACTTAACTACTATTGAAACTACATTAAATGTATGGTCCTGTTAAAAAATGGCTATGTCTCAAACATACGCAATCATCATCATCGTCATCAGGTCGTTTTTCTTTAAGTCTCCACTGCAGGAGCATGACCCTCACTGTACTACCAGAGCCATACTTGGCCAGAGCAGAAAGAAGTTTTGGCCTACCACTCTCCACGCTGGACAGACGGGTTGGAGAGGTCTCATTAATGTTAATAAACTTTATTTAGCTAGTGTTTCCTGAGTCACCTTCTACGACAAGACTTGAAGTGGTCCTATCTCTACCGGAAACCACACTGAATCCTTAAGAAAACGTATGCTTATGCTGCTTATTTAAGCAACAAACTGTATCGGTCTGTATTGGTGGTACAAAATATAAAAAAAATGTATGATTTTATCACGTATCGTACGTACGTGATGAAAAATTCCGCTACGTCACGTGTAAAGTTGTCACGCCCTGACGCCCTGACGCTGCGAATTTGATAACCGATCGAGGTTTCCGGTTAAACGATACTGGGTCACAGGATGTAAATTCTCATTTTTTAAATCGTTTATATTTTCTAAATAAGAAACATTTTATCGAAGCTAACAGATTCCAGTGATGTATTTATTGTAAGACACCATGTTTCTAAAAGATACATTTATTCAATTTTGAAAATTAACTTTACGTTTGATATTGGCCTATAACATAAATAATTCTTCTCAGCAGTGTTCCTTGCGAAATGCTGGTATCGGCAACATTAATTTAAAATAATTAATTATTTTAATATAAATAAACATTACACGAAATTTATACTAAACTTCTTACGGTGTCAAAGTGCCTGTAAAGTCCTGAGTAAGAAATACACATTTCAATTTTGAATAAGGTATTCATTGCTGCTCTTATATATTTTCTCATCACGTTGCTATCCAAGGCACCAAAGCTGCAGGCCTACATAAGAACTCTCCTTATGTAGGTTTTGATTTACACATAGCTATCAAATATATTAGCTAATCATGAACCCTTTTTAATAAAAGAGAAAATACGGAACTAACAAAATGTACGTACAATATAAAATAATTTCCGTGAAATGTGAAATCAATACTGAAATTTTCTGGATTAATAAAATACAATTAATTATCCATGTATTCACATTTCACATTATTCCGATATACGAATCACGTTTAAAACAATAATTTGAATTGTCCTAGATTTTCCAGAAATAAGGACTATCGTTTGTACGATAATCGTAATTGAGCAAATCAAATTAATTTGCTCGTTCGAATGGCCCCGTTTCGATAAAATGCTTTTAAACCGAGTCAATTCATTCGGCCAAGTATTCTGTAAAGTTCAATATTGTGTGAATGAGAGCTATATGAGTGTATTAAGTGGTCTGAGAGAGGAATGCCTACCGCTTCGCATTAGCGGCGGTTTCCTGCAGCGTCGAATAAATGTGGGCAATTTGCGAGAGCGTTTATCACCTAAAGAAAAGTTCTGGCGACGTCTGAACGACTGTAACTCCGCTCAGTTCCCGTTACACCCGCTGATTAACTGGTACTAATGGTGGATATACCTTCTAAAGAGAAAATATTATTACACTATTTTGTATGGCCTTTATTCCCTCTTTATAGTTTTAAAAAATGTAGTAGCATTAGCATTATCCGTGCTGGTCTGGGAGCTGCTTCTCTTCTCGCGCATATTGTTAAATCCGATCGAGAAATATTTTCGATCTAAATCATATTAGTAAACGATACTCATTACTATTTTGATTAAATTTTTCTACTTTCGCGTAAACTTGGCATTTCATCTACGAGCCCCGGGCTCTGTCTATCCCATTAGGGATAAAAGTGTAATGTGTGTATGTCATTATGTGTGCAAAAATTGTGGGCAATTTGCGAAGCGATTATTCCTATGGAGGGTTGACATCAGGCAGGCGGCTGGTCGTAAAACTATAAGTACTCGTATAGCCTATCGCCAAATCGTTTAAACTGTTCCGGCTATTTCTTCTCCACTGCGTGGTCTGTGGCATCCTTGGGTGACCATTTGTCATGCTTATTATATGTATTTATTTGTAATAAAGAAAAAGCGGGAAAGCGCACCCCAGTCTCCAAAGCAGCACAGCTGAGGATGCAACCAGGAATGCGCTAGGATGAAGAAGAAGAATTTGCGAGCGATTATCTCCTAAAGAAAAGTTCTGGCGACGCCTGAACGGAACGTCACTAGTGGTGCGTAACCTTTACAAAGAAGCTATTAATAGACTGATTTATTGTGTCCTATCCTGATAAACCACTAAACTTAAAGTCAATAACCCAACCCCCTCTCCGTAGTCTAACATTCTAAACGTACAAAAACACTATCTAGCTTTGAAAAAATAGGTAGGTAGGAAAAAAGATCATTAAAGCTGATTTAAGGACGGGTGAAAATCCCAAGGAATTCGTTAATATTCGACTATAAATTCGTTATCCGATTCCTATTTCCACCTACACGCTGATCGTCGCCTTTGTGTCTTATGGGTCTAGGAGCGGTCTACCACGTAAGGGATCCTTATCCCTTTTATATATTTGTGAATAGAATTGACTCTTTTTTCTAGGTAGTTGTACGCTTTATCAGGCTTTTAGGCGTTTGAGCTTCTCTAACCAGTCTACTGCATGACTAAAGACCTTTGAAATTTGCCTAATAAATTAGGTAATTATCACGATGGATAGAACTTTGACAAGTCTTTGCACCAAGACGGTGGCTGCTGCCTCTTCCTTGTTACCTATACATCCCTTAGTCGATTTGAGATAGCAGTGGGAGACGTGAGAAAAGGAGTGGTGTCAAATCATATTTTACTCTGTATCTGAACCATACGGCGCATTGTGTACTTCAGCGTTGCCTTAAACCCAAGTTTCAATCCTTTGTAGTTTTTATGCCATTTGCTTTTATCTGTGGCTTTTATGCTCTCGGTTTTTGACTTAAAACAACTGTGTAAACTTCGTTCAGGAATTGTTGGTTCTCTACAAATTGTCGCATCCACGTGAGCTGTAAAAGCTTTTATCCCACAAACATAGTTTGATAGAAAATATGTGTAAAGACTAAATTGAAAGCCTCGTACGGAACCAATTCCGAAACTTCAGTAGTCGGTAACAAACGGCCGAAGCGGCACCGTACCAACGATAATATATTTTTATGTAAAATTAAATACGAAATTTTTTTGGTTGATTTACTGGTGATTGATTGTGCTTCCTTATCTTTTTCAAATTTTTGTGACGTCGGCATAATACGTCGTTTATTTATATTCGGATTGATGATTGATTGTATCTAATTGATTGCTTTCAGACACAAATTTTTGACGACTTCCGGGGTGTATTGGTTTAGCAAGGCACGTTAGAAAATAGCCTTTTTCAAATTGTTCTGGATTTTGGGTGGTTAGGTTATCTATTATCTCTACATGTATTTATCATAAAATATAGTAAAGTTGAGTTAGTATCCCACAACGCAAGTTTAATCTTACTTTGGGGCTAGCTAGGTCTATGTAATTTGTCCTTATCTACTCATTTATTTATAAATATGGTGTAAACCATCGTTCAAATTTCGTATTGCTTTTGAATAGACTATAATTATACAGAAAGACGTATTATTCGTTTTCTGCGAATTGTTATATATTATTACATATTTTCATGTTATTATTCATAGACTATTTTCCTGGAAAAATAATGCATTTTGAATGGGGAAAAGGAACAAAAAACATTCACAAGTTTGTGAGTAATAATTGGATAAAGTTTAATCATTTTTGGTGTTAAAATGTAAATACCTACTTACTACTTTTCCACTCTTCATGTTTTACATGAAAATGATATTAGATAGATTATTAAATATAGTCGTATTGAGTGAAAGATAATAAAATGCCTCTACTCTAGTGGTTTAAGAGCGAAACCTAAAACTGAGAAGTCATGAGCTATTATGCATGTTTCCTCACAATATTATCATTCACCTAGCAGGGGCTGGGTTACGGTTATTTTCACCCACCACTTCTTTCGATGAAGAAAAAGATCGTAAGGAAACCTACACGCATTCACTAGTATGTAAGTGGTTGCTGCACACTTATTCGGGACTGGCATTAATCGGCACAGTCTGGCGGTAAAATTGAATATACAGGCTGACTTTTTATCCACCAGCCAAATTTATGAAGCAAGTTCAGTCCATGATACATTCCATAAAAACAATTTTAAAAAAAAACTAAAATAAAAATTCACCCTTCCATACAAATCAACGCTCAGCCAAACGGATTTTGTATGGGAGGACGAAAAAATTTTATCGATTTTTAATAACTTTTTTTATAGAAAGTCATCAGTATCATGGACTGAACTTGCTCTAAAAATTTGACTGGTGTTCAAAAAGTCACCCTGTATGTAGATGAATGTTCGAAGGTAAAGCCGGGATAATTTCATCGGGTCGGTTTTGTTTTTGGACAAATACTGCCAAACCGATAATTCCTATATATAAGAATAAGTGTGTAGCAACCCTAACAATTACTGTTATCACTAGATGACATGACTGACATCAAAACGATCACGAACGTCAAATGCCTTTAGGCAACTCAGTACATTGACACTAGATCGAAGCTAGTGCTATTCACACTCGATAAGAAAAAGAAGATTGACCTTAGGGTCCAAATAAAGGGGCCAAAAGGCACCAACCGTAATTCCCCACCGAATTCCCAGGGTTAATCACGTCGACTATACATCAACGCTTAATTTAATACTGGCAACTTTGTTTGGGGTTTAGTTCACACCAGTTCACACCCTCGATTCTAAACGATTGTACTCGTTTTTTAGAATTCGATTTATCCTTTCGCGATTGAGGACCCGTCATTTTACAGATTATTTAAAATAATTTAGTACTTGAAGACTGAATTTTGAATACGGAATATGTATTTAGCCCTTTCCGGAACACTAAAAGTTATAGATAAACCATTTTCATCGCCTTTTTTCATGTCCTGTACAGAGTTAAATAGTTTCAATATTATTAGTAACACTTTATTTAAATCTATGTGTATAACTCTTTCGATTTTTGATGAGAATTAATTGATTGATTTGATTAATGCTAAGTAATACTACTGTGCATTATAAAGCTAATAAACCAAATCCTAATTTTTATTAAGGATTTAGATCCTTCTTATTACGTAAAAACTTAATAACTACTGAGCATTAAAATGCTAGATTCTAAGCTAGCTTCTTTTTTAATTATCTACTCGCACAATAAAAGATATTTAAATCGTGTAAAAAGGATAACTGATATAAAGTTACATTTAGACGCATGAGGTAATTTTACACGAGGTTTTTAAAAGCTACATTTATTTACAAAACCTAGTGTAAAATTATCTCGCTTCAATTGCAATAAACCTCAGCATAATCGTCCATCATTTTCGACTGCATCAGATCTGACGCAGTAAAGTGCCTATTGGCCCGGTTATCCTACTATCCGTGGATCAACGAAGTGCTCTTACCCAGCTCGACGGGCGTAGCTACCGCGGTATCTGCTGCATGATACGGGATCCCTGGGATTCAGGGGCCCCGAGCGTGTATGAACTAAATTCGTAAATCAAAATTGGTTATACAGCGTCAGCCAGAGTCAAAGAGAAAGGTGCTAAATTCGTATTTGCCTTCTTCTCATACACCAAATCTTACTGGTGAACAGGTGTTGCCACATGTCTTTAAATTATGAAGATCTAATGCAGTAGTGCCTATTGGCCCAGATATCCTACATCCGTGGATGAACGAAGTGCTTTTATCAAGCTCCAGGAGCGTTACTACGGCGGTATCAGCTGTATGATACGGGTTTCCTGGGTGGGATTCAGGGGCCCCGAGCGTGTATAAACTAAATTCGTAAATTAAAATTGGTTTCACAGCGGCAGACAGAGTCAAGCGGGAGGTCGCTAAATACGTTTATACCTTCTTCCCGCGCACCATATCTTATATGTGAATGTGAGGTGAATAAACGCCGCCATATTCCTTTAATTATGAAGATCTCCAGGAGTGTTGCCACCGCGGTTTCAGCCATGCCAATCACACGGGTCTCCCGGGGACTGAGTTCACGAACAAGGTAAGCAAAATTCGTTAATAATAAAATCAATTCTTAGCGCACACTAGGATCAAAGGGAAAGCTAAAAACAAGCATTCTTAGAAAACCCCCCATCTCTTATACTTATCTCAACTTCCCAACTAATATTATAAATGCGAAAGTAAGTTTGTATATTTATTTGTTTGTTTATTTGTTGGTTTGTTTGTTTGTTTGTTACCTCTTCACGCTTTATCTATTGAACCAATCTTCTTGAAAAGTCGCATACACATAGTTAGGAGTACTGAGAAGGATATAGGGTACCTTTCATCCCGGAAAAAGTAAAGTTCCCGTGGGATTTGGGATACGCGAGCAAAGCCGCGGGCAAAAGCTAGTACTTATATAATATAATTATACAAAACCTTCTTAAGATCGCGTTTGACCCTGAAAGTCTTCTCTCTACTTAGAGTTATCTTAAATATTATCAATAATAACTAAATGCTCACTTTAAACTAAAAACACAGCAAAGTTCAGGACTAACTCTAGTTATTATATGTTTTAATAAAAACACGATTGCTTTAAATCTTCTTGATAAAAAAAAATTGCGAATTGCCTCCAAATTACCTCAGAATTATACTAAAACGGAAAGTATTCAAGAAATACAATAAATTAGCCATTGTAAGTTGAGATTAAAATTTTATTAAACATAAAGCAGTCATAATATGTCTTTATTTTTTAAATAACTCTTAAATATTCTTTGCAAAACGAAAAAAACTTCAAAAACCAGAAACGCGTAAACTAGCCTCATTAACCCGCCGCGATCTTTTGTGCCCGCATGGCTCGCTGTCTCGCTTCGGCTAGAGTAAATTTGTGTGGATGGAAGCGGGAGCAAAATTTAGATTATCAGCCTCAGGCGCCGTGTTAAGCATTGTTTACGGACTTACACCCGCCTGTACATGCATCGCCGCAGTAAGGTAGAATAGAAGGCCCCCTAACATATTTTGAAACCAGCCTCATCTAGAGCAAGGTACGCCACTACCAAGCTCCAAGGTTTACTGACACTTCCCTGACACAGCGCTGGGAAAATTTACAATATTTCCCGTTCAAAACCAATTTACGCCGATAGAGTGTTAGCCGTGCTTATACGCGAAAAAAGTCACGTAACAGGCAGGGCGAGTGCTTCTAAAAGAATAATGGCGATATAAGATGGGTGATTAGGATCGCGCATGGAGTGACGGAACGTGTAGAGTTTTGACACTCCAATCTTGACATATTGGAAGCGTGTAAACGTAAAAATGTTATATGGACACTAATTGGGAACACGAAAATTATTTGAATGATAATGTGAAATAAAAATAAATCGACAACTGTACGACAACAATGTGTCAAATACAAAAAGAAGTTTGAGCAACGTATAGTCATCAAGAGGGTTCAATGTTTATTTATCTTTTTTAATTTAACGCCATGTGAAACGATAAAGGGAAAATACGGAACATTGTCTTTTTTTACAATTTACCTTGTATATTGTTTCCAATATTTTTTGTATTAAAGAAAATTCATAAAAGGCCCCAGGTATCTATTTATATCATTTAGAAATGTATACATACTTATTGCCCAATATTGTAATGAAAGGATATATTTAGTGATTATTATGGGTGTATTTTCGTACTTATCACCCCAAAATATTTTTAGATAAGAATGAAAAAAAAATAAAAAAATCTTTTGAAAAGATCATTTACATTTCCACACCGACAGAGATTTTGCGCTAAAAATTTACGCGGCAACGGACCCCAGCCGATATTCCGTAATAAATCATACGAGTTTGATGATATTTGAAAAGGGATGAGTATCATGAATTTCTGAAATTATTCGCGTTATTTTCAGCTATAAGTCAGCTCGCGTTGATAAATATTGCGGGACACAATTATAAAGGATAAAACTGGTGTGTAAAACTTCCGTATTGGACACGACGGTCGGGATTAGTCACATACTTGTATAAGAAAAGTAATATAACTTTTGTAATACATATTACTGATTTGAAAATAAAGCTGTGACTTTATTTTTTGTGGTTTAAAAAATGCCACTTCCTGGCCAGGGCAAAACAAAAAATTATATGCTCGCCTCAACAATGATGAACAAAGCCTCAGATTACATATTTAACACCCTCCTTATTTGTAATGTAGAATTTTAATAGACAATTTTTTTGTAATTTAATTGTCTGTTTATGTTTAATTAAGTAATTTATTAGTATTTTTGTATTTGAATATTATGTTCTATTAATAAATATAACATCACTTTAACCGGAATATTACAACAAGCGCGTTGAAAATTTTGAAAAAAATACACTCTTCTAACGATGGTCCATTACTTGATCGCCGATTTCTTTCCACACTTGTATAATGAGTAAGATTGGTGATTTCTGAACTACTAAAACTAGTAAGCCCGCGTCAAACCTTTCAACCTCTGCCATTCCGATAAAATTAGGAGTAAAAGAGCCTGATCGATCTCAGGCATTAACCTACCAAATTTATTTGTATCCGACAAATCGACTATCATTAATGCCCGCATTCCAGCTAGTGCCACTAATGAGGGGAATTTTAATCGTGGCTTTGAGAGATTACCGCCTTAGATCCTAACGCATTTAGAGCACCCCAGTTCGCTCCCGGAATATTATATTAGATCAAAGGGTCAGAATTAAATTTGTGCGGTGATATCTTGTATTCGGGATTAAATTAGGGAAGATGCGGTAGTTTCTGATTAATTGTGTTGCTGTTTGTTGTGCTGACACCAAGAGAATAGAAATTCTAACTGTAGTGATAGTAATCACGTATATCCATATCAAAAAATTACATACTTAAGGCGAGATTGGTTCATAATTTGCAATACTGTGCGTGTTTTTGAAAAATTACTTTTATTAAACTACTACAGTTTATTCCTCAAAAAATTTACATAATAATCCTAAGAATTTTCTACAGACACCCACAATAGCCAAAACACGATTGAGCATTTTTGGCTCGATAGAAAAAAATCACAAACATACCTCTAAATTTGCTCAAATTTGCCTTTATAAGACATATTACTATTTTATACAACTACCTTTTTATATGAAAATTATACCAAAAATGTATTATCTAAATATTGTCGTCGTCTTGGTTACAAAAAAAATTAAAAATATAATACAAACAAAATAATAAACAAAACACAGTGAAATATTCGCCGAGAGCGAAGAAAGGTCCGAAGCCGTGCTCGACGATATTTCGCAATGTTTTATTTATATATATGTCTTTTATGGACAAATTTTGGCAAATTTAGAGGTATGTTTGTAATTTTTTCCTATCAAGCTAAAAATGCTCAATCGTATTTTGGATATTGTGGGTGTCTGTAGAAAAGCTTTAAAATTCGTATGTGAAATTTTTAAAGAATAAACTGTAGTAGTTTAATTACAGTGATTTTTTACAAACACTCACAGTTTTCTTGGCTCCGAACTGATGGGGCCTTAATCTGAAACCGAAAATAAATAGATTTGTTTTTATCCGCTCAAAA
Organism: Acrobasis repandana; assembly: GCA_963576875.1. Classification (NCBI taxonomy): domain Eukaryota; kingdom Metazoa; phylum Arthropoda; class Insecta; order Lepidoptera; family Pyralidae; genus Acrobasis; species Acrobasis repandana. Next base: position 8,899,365 of record OY756222.1, read on the forward strand.
ATACGTAAATTTTAAGTCTTTAAATCTGGTGGAAAGGGAAACCGTCTAATAACAGGAAAAGGATGCTCATTTAGAAATATGACGTCAGTGTCATAAGATGTCACGCGTACGAAAGAGCTTACTGACTCTTTATTTCACCCACGCTGTCACTTTTCTTCATACTAATATTTGAAATGCTAATTATTTGCTTCATTTAAGAGCGCGTATGACCCTGATAGTACTTTGAACGATACAAATATTATCAATAATAACGAAATAATTACTTTGACATAGAAACACAGCAAACTCAGGACTAACTCTAGTCATTATATGTTTCAAAAACACGATTGCTTCAAATTTTCTCGATAAAAAAAAAGTTCAAATCTCCTCCGAATTATACTCAAACGGCTAGTATTCAATAAATTAAACATAAGGCAGTCGTCGGCTAGACTAAATTTGTGTGCGTAAAAGCGGGAGCAAAATTTAGATTGCAGCATCAGGCGCCCGCTTAATAACAAATTTTCTTGCTGTATTTAGAAAAAGATTTCTTTCATAGTGCTAATTGTTGTTTCGTAAAAAATATTGTACAAAATCAAACACAGTCAAGTACCCAATTATGCAGCTTTACTCAGCGAATTATAAGACGAGTACCTTCAAACATTTTCATCGTGAGTAACGGTCTTATGATATTTATTTAAATAATTGAAGCATGGTGGGGCGTCACCCACCAACCGCCGCTAATTGGTCCAGCAATTGGCGTGAAGTAACATCAATAATGTTATTAGCGAATAAAGATGGCAGTACTTAAATGTAGTTTTAAGTACTGCCTACTTTAATGTACTTTTAATGGGGTCATTTTCTGCGCTTGATTATGCTTCCATGATATTTATAGTTCGCTGGCTTTACTCTACTTTCTTACTTACTTCTACGTAACAATAAAAATCACGACTTTATTTATAGATTTTGTTTTTCACAAACTCTGAGATAGATATAAATAGTAATATTATAATTGGAAATTATGACAGGTATCGTTTATCAGAGAATTGATGACTTGTATGCTTCTGAGTAGTGTAGTCTAAAACTTAGTGAGTGTGGGCGCAGATAGCTAAGATTACGTTCTGATACCAAGATATTTTACTAACTACGCTCTTGGTACGAGTCCGGCAATCCCACCGGCAACAAACAAACACCCAAACAACCTACGCAGTCTGCTACCACCCTGTATAAGGTACAGGGAACCTACTAACCTAACTTAACCTAATTATGAGTTGAACTTAATTCTAATTAAGAGTAATTACACTAATTATAAAACTTACCGCGTCCACGCAGTCTTCAGGCAGCCTCGCCTGGCCTTCGCGTCGAGCCTGAGGTCCTCCTCAGGGCTGGCGACGGCCTTAGGTCCCACTTTGGGTCCCAAGGTCAGTGGTGAGGAGAATTGGGTCCCTACACTAACCTCCCCATGAGCTCATGTATGTCGCCCCAAACGAATACGTCGTATTTATAACACCACTTCAAAACCGCACAATAAGTTTCTTGTTCTTCTTTTGACACTTCAAGATTATTCACATAACCTAACAGCGGAACGTAACATGGAACGTCCCTCGCTCCGATTCAAGCACTTATCACTGTTTATAGATTTGTGGGCATTCACGCCACCAAAATTAGTTCCTTTTATAGTCAATTTACAAATACTTCCGTATCACACGGGAAATAGACAAAACCAATTTACAAGGCCGCATGGCACGCGTTTTACATTTGACACAAATCACTGTTCTTTACGTAATACAAATAATTTCGGCTCCACGCCGTTCCAAACAAATTGGGCACAAAACAATTAACGACAATTCTCCACGAAACATTCGCTATATATATCAAAATTACAAGATTAATGCCGTCGGGCAAAGACAATCCGCGCAGGGCGGGATATCGATGAATCGATAATCTTGCCCGTGTTTGTGGAGATCACACGCAGATGGCGCTAGTCTCCTAACAAAGCACTTTTATTCAAAACAGTGAGTATGTACTTCGTGATCTGTCCGCTAGGCAAAAGGCTAAATTTCGCCTGGCTAGTAGTCTTCACCACAGCGTTAGAGCTAATGCTATTACAGTTCATCTATTTAACCCCAGATTATTAGATCAAAGAGAGTATTATCATCGTATAGATATATTCTTATATACAAATTTCTGAACTCACAAAATCACTCACAACATTGTTGAATTGGATAGATACTTAAAGACCTCTGACTTTTTACTCATGTCAGGTAATTTACAACCACCACCACCTGCTTCTAGTGAAGGAAAACATCTCTGGAAACTAGTGGCTATTAAGTTTACTAAAGTGTGGATTGGAGAAGAAAACTACTTCTAATATATTTGCTAAAAATCTTCATTGTATGCGTTTCTTTCCATACAAGAGCGTGGCTCTTAAATATAGGCAAACTTAAGAGAACAGTCACACACTAGCAGTGTGTAGCATATTTTTATTGTACGGAAACTCGTGAACATATAATTCCTTCCAGGCACCACCATATCTTTCCTTTTATTACATCTCTGGTAAAGGAGGGATCTAGTTAACGCATGAATATTAAAATTAATTATCCATATTTGAGATTCGTTTGCATAACCGTAAAAACTTTAGTAGTATTAGTCGTCACCACACTTATTGCTACATACTACAAATACGTAAGTTGAAAAGTTTGCAATTCGTGCAAATATTTCAATTTATGTATATTCAGTTCGCAGCAAGTTCGCTTTTTTTCAACAAGAGTAAAGAATTAGGTATTTTTTTATTAACTCTTGCAACTGAACTATACATGTCATTGTAGAAGCTGATACACTAGTAGCCTGAAGTGTAATTTATAATAAGTAGATAAGAGTAGAAATTATGCTTTGCTCCTCGCATTTAGATTGTACATGTCGATCAAAGAAATTGGAATATAATAATAATAAATCTTTATTTTCAGGTTTAAACCCATATTCACAATACACATTGTACAATATCAATTTGACATTATAAATTAAAATTTTAAAGCTTTTTACTACTGTAAAAGCACAGTAAGTATGAGTGTCTATTCTATAAATTCGGTGGGTACACATTTAAGCCTCTGTCAAAAAATTATCTTCAGAAAAGACTGAATATCAGTATTTAATAGAGATTCTAATAACAATATAAAGCTAATTTCTCGTTTACATTCGTAGCTACACAATCTTACTAAATGGGCCAGCTGTGGTTCGGTCTCTGACTTTTTTCTTTCATATGTGGTAAAACCAGGCCCAATGCGATAGAGTAATGGCAGGTGGAGCAAGGCACTGACTGAATGGTCACCCAGAACAGGGGAGAGAAGCGTCGGCGCCCTACTATAGATAGACTATGGACTATGGGTGGAAGAAGGGGTAGGATGATGATGTTTTAACAAATCATGACCATGATCCCAGCCATTTTTTCACAGTTTTCAAGCTTAAAGCTTATGATGAGTCTGCATTAGATTATCTAATTGAAAACGCCAATAGCAGGAGTATCCAAATTCTTCTACCGTGCGGTATTTTAACAAAGTACACACACCGTTGAGCTATCGACCTTTTTGATTCCTTGATAGACTTGGATACTATATCTGTACATTTTGGAAACAATTTACTTCTACTTGTGGAGACTTCTTAATGGCTTTCTATTTCCTATGATTTGTATGTAATTTGTATTTATAGCTGTAAGTCTTCCTAAAATGTAAAAATAAATAAAATAACACTGAAAAATCCTTTACCAATTCGATAAAACTGTTTAGTCTCTGAAAGTACTTTTAATTGGCTACACTACCTAATAGGATTAGCAATTGCCGAGTTCACGACATTCCACTCGAAAACTGTTCACTTTGTAACTCTGTCTGATTCCTAAATCTGTAGATTGACGATTCCAATTAAAATTGCTAGAATTAGTGGGTGTTTCGTTCTTCAAATGAATATCTTTTATATTTAAATGTTAAACAAACTGTACAATTTCAATATATACGAGTATCTGCCAACTGCGCAGCAGTTGGTCGGCAGTTGTTCTCGTGAATAACTTACATAGCTATAAGTACTTACTTCTATTTTTATCTTATTTTTATTTAATAGATACTATCTACTGGAAACAATGAAATCTAAGCATATGTTTATTTACTTGTCATCAAATTTAGTTGACGCTGTATTCGATCTTGCTTTAATCTCCTTCAATCGCATTACTCACTATAAAAATTATTATAAACCATGATGGCTATAGAGTGTGTAACTGTAAAGTCGAATGGGCGTTTAGGTCGTCTACGACCTTTGAAATACCTTTACCTATAAATGGAAAAATGCTGCTATTGTTACAATTTCTTAATTTTCCATTTTACACGTTACACCAAGTTGCTCAATGAAGGTATGGTCTTTAGCTGGTAGGATAAATAAGAAGATATACCATATTACTACTTATTTATCCTTTCGGTTTGCTTTGTGGGTAATATCATTTACTGGTCGTTGTGCATTTAACAAAGACCTTTTTACTCTAGGTGCAACTAACAGTCCTCTGTGCAGGGCATGCAAAGAGGCTGAAGAAACTGCGAGCAATCTCCTTCTCTACTCCCTACCGAGTGCAATAGTGTTGTAGACAAAAGAGAAGATTTCTATAGAGCCCGTGCTACCCTTAAGTTCTTAGCGCGATCTTAAATAGTATCAATATAAACTAAATACTCGCTTTGAAATAAAAACACAGCAAAGTTCAGGACTAACACAATACACAATACATCATATTTTTTTTGAAAACACGATTGCTTAAAATTTCCTCGATAGAAAAAAAATGCGAAGTTACCTCTAAATCACCTAAAAACTATACTAAAACGGAAAGTATTTAAGAAATACAATAAATTAGCCCTTGTTACTTTGGATTATAATTTAACGAGTATTAAACATTAGGCAAAGGCAAGGCATACGGCAAGAGATCCAAGAGCCAAGTTAACCCGACACTATACCGAAGATATCCCGGACATCAGTCTGTACGAGATTAGGATGACTCTCAAACAGCTTAACTACAACAAGGCGCCGGGCGAGGACGGAATCACAGCAGAGCTTTTGAAAGCGGGCGGAACGCTGGCACCGAAAGTCCTTTAAAGGCTCTTTAATTCCGTTCTACTCGAGGGAATGACGCCAGAGGCGTGGAACGGGGGTGTGGTGGTTCTGTTCTTCAAAAAGGGTGACAAAACTCTCTTGAAGAACTATAGGTCCATCACACTTCTGAGTCATGTCTATAAGTTGTTTTCGAGAGTCATCACGAACCGTTTCGCTAACAGATTTGATGCTTTCCAACCTCTCGAACAAGCCGGGTTCCGAAAAGGCTATAGTACCATGGATCACATTCATACGCTGCGGCAGGTTATAGAGAAGACGAGGGAGTATAACCAGCCGTTATGCTTGGGGTTCGTGGACTATGAGAAAGCCTTCGATTCGATCGAAACATGGGCCGTGCTTCAGTCTCTCCAGCGGTGCCATATTGACTATCGGTATATCGAGTTGTTGAAGTGTTTATACAACAAAGCCACTATGTCGGTCCGAGTACAGGAGCTCAGTACGAAGGCTATTCCATTGCAAAGAGGCGTGAGACAGGGAGATGTCATATCTCCAAAACTATTTACCGCTGCTCTGGAAGATGCCTTCAAGCTTCTAGAATGGAAAGGACTGGGCATTAACATCAATGGCGAGTATATCACTCATCTTCGATTTGCCGACGATATCGTTGTCATGGCAGAATCAATGGAGGACTTAAGTACGATGCTTGAAGACCTAAATCGAGTTTCCCAACAGGTTGGCCTGAAAATTAACATTGACAAGACGAAGGTCATGTCAAACATGCACGTAACGTCTTTACCTGTTACTGTTGGGAGCTCCACCCTCGAAGTTGTAGACCAGTATATCTACCTGGGTCAATTGATCCAGGCAGGAAGTTCCAGCTTCGAGGAAGAGGTCTTTCGACAAATCCGACTCGGCTGGGCAGCGTTCGGGAAGTTACGCAATGTCTTCTCGTCCAAAATACTCCAGTGCCTCAAGACGAAAGTGCTTAATCAATGTGTGTTACCAGTGATGACTTATGGCTCTGAAACGTGGTCCCTTACTATGGGTCTCATAAGAAGGCTCAAGGTAGCTCAACGGGCTATGGAGAGGGCTATGCGGAGAAATGAGGAGATTCGTAGAAGAACAAAGGTCACAGACATAGCCCAGCAGATTAGCTCATTGAAGTGGTAGTGGGCGGGGCACATAGCGCGAAGAACCGATGGCCAATGGGGCAGAAAGGTTCTCGAATGGCGGCCACGTACCGGCAAGCGCAGCGTAGGACACCCACCTGCTAGGTGGTCAGACGACCTGAGCAAGGTTGCAAGAAAACGCTGGATGCAGGCCGCTTCCGATCGGTGGTTTTGGAAATCCTTGGGGGAGGCCTATGTCCAGCAGTGGACTTCCTGTGGCTTATATGATGATGATGAAACATAAGCAGTCATAATATGACTTACTTTTTACTCTAAAATATTCTTTGTAAAACGAAAAAAACCTCAAAACCAAAACCAGCCTCATTGACCTACCATGATCTTTTTTACCCCGCATGTTCTCGCTGTCTCGCTTCGGCTAGAGTAAATTTGTGTGCGTGGAAGCGGGAGCAAAACTTAGACTATCCACATCAGGCCCAGCCTTAAACACTTGGGTACCAAGGTGGAACCGTGTAGGACAGCTGGTAGCGTCCTACACGGTTCCACTCGGAAGCTCAAGAGCTTCCTTAAGAAGTTGTTTGGTTCGAAAACTAAGGCTGGCGCCAGGATGGGTTCAACCATGAGGCCAAAATATGGAAATCTGTTCCTCGACAAATTCTTTTTTTTCCTTAGCACTATCCCGCTTTATGCGGGTCTGCTCTCCAAGTTAGTCGGCGCCAGTACAATCTGTCCTGGGTTGTCGGGTCTAGTAGGTTCTTCACTTTTAACAGCTTCGTCATGCTGGTCCACCAGGTAGCAGGTGGGCGGCCTGGACCTCTGTTACGTTCAGGCAGGCACAGCGCTTTCTTAACCACATGTTGTTCATCCCTTCGCATTACATGGTCATCTGTTCCTCGACAACAAGTACAAGTATTTAGTACGTGTTGGTGACTAAGGTTATGTTCAAGCTTTTAGACTATTATACTGAGATTAAAAAATCTACCACACCGCTAATTTATTAATATTAAAAGGTGATTGTATAAAATAGTAATATGTCTTATAAAGGTAAATTTAGGCAAATTTAGAGGTATGTTTGTGATTTTTTTCTATCAAGCCAGAAATGCTCAATCGTGTTTTGGCTACTGTGAGTGTCTGTAGAAAGTCCTTAAGATTCTTATGTAATTTTCTTGAGAAATAAACTGTAGTAGTTAAATTACAGTGATTTTTCAAAAACACGCACAGTATTGCAAGTTGTGAACCCACCTCGCCTTAAAGAGAGTAATGTATCAAGTAAAACTACCGGCCACAAATAAGGAATCCTTTATCGAATCTTCGCCATGACGGCAAGGCGTGACAACTTAGCCTGTCGCTGCAGTTTGCAATTTTTCCTCGCAAAATCTATTCGCTTGAAAAATGCGTCGTGCGCCGTGTCTGCTGGAAAGTCACGTAGCATGGACACTGACGGGGACCGAACGGTTATCGAAGAGATACTAACTGGAGATAGGTAACTTAAGGGTTAACTGGAGGGACGAAATCCCATACAAACGTACTTTCGTTTTAATTTCGAAAACATAAAACTCATCGTATTCAAATTTTTTACAAGCATTAAGATGATAAATATCTAGATCTGTATTTAGTTTTGGTTCGAAAATAATAAACAAAAAAAAAGTTATAGCAACTTAAAATTTGCCTTTTTTATCGACGAAATCGAGTAATATTTAGACGCCTATTACACTTATTATTATATTTTCGATCCTTATGGAAACTAATTATACGACTAGAGTGAAGACTCTAAATTCCAAATAATTTAGTTTTATTTGGGTATGTATCGTATTTATCGAAATAAACGAAAACTACGATTCATGGCCTATAACGGCCCGTTTCGCTGGCGTTCAGTGCACTCTCTTTGTCGTACGCGGGGGTGTAGCTCTCACATGCGGGGGTCGGGACGGAGCTACATTTTTTAGCGCCCTTTCTCTTTCTCGACGAAATAGCAACACGACGAAGCGCGTCGGTAGGCAACTCGCTGTGGAGTTCGCCCGCGCCTCCAGTACCACCTTAAATATTATACTTTGGTCTTATTATCATGGTTTTTTTTTTGTATTATAAGTACGTAGTGGTACGAACCTTGTAATTATTTGTTTGTCATCATTGAATATCGGAAGAATTGCATCCTTACCCTAAGGTAGTAACTTATACATGAACAATATAAGTAAGTTTTTATAAACCACTACAGGTTTTAGCTAGCTAGCTTTAATGAGTCATCGCCTGGGTGGTAAATGCACGCTATTGACGTACACATCCCTCAGTTCTCTTATTTATAACTATATAGCATGGGATCGTGAAAGACGCATTTCTTAAATGTTATTTTTAATGAACCTATACTGTTCTGCTGGGCAAAGGTAAGGTAAATAAACCGGCCAAGTGCGAGTTAAACTCGCGTGGAGAGGGTTCCGTACAATTGATTGAATTCTTATAAGTTTTCCTGTAATCTACAAGCAGTGAACTACATTTTCTATTTTTTTCAAAATATTAAGCTCAGTAGTTTCGGAGATCAGGGGGGGGGAATGGTCAATTTTCGTCTTCTTTCATGAATAAAATCAAAGCTATTTATTTTATAATTATAATAAAAATATATTTGAGATCCTCATAACGAGCCCTTTTATTTGATATATGACTCAGTAAGGTTTGCAAAACTATTTTATTCAATTTTCTAATTCATTGCCGAAATTTACCCTTATTTTAAAAAAAAATATTTATTTACTTTGCACATATGTGTTTGGGTCATAGGATTACACCATCCTACCAAATTTCACCTGATTCGGTCTAGTAAATTCAGAGCAAATGGGCTGTGACAGACGGACGGACAGACAGACGCACGAGTGATCCTATAAGGGTTCTGTTTTGTCATTTTTTGTACGAAACCCTAAAAAATAAAAATAAAATGAGAAGTGTTATATTAAATATGTTTAGTTAAAGGATCAAAAGCGCTCATAGCGAAAAATAGCTCACAACGTGTTGTAGTCACTGTAAGACATCTAGACAAAACAAAATATTCTGAAACTATACTTTAAGGGTAGATTCAGTCCATGATACTGAACAACTTTCCCCCTATGAACATATATCGAAATATGAAAAAAAATTATTGCATTCCATCGAAACTTGAATCAGCTAATCGGTCAACTATGGGAGGCCAAAAAATATTTTTCATGATATATGTTACTTGGGGAAAGTTTTTCAGTATCATGGACTGAGTCTAGCCTTAAAGTATAGTTTTGAATATTTTGTTAGACGTTATATTTACATACCTACCTACATAAATACACTCGAAAAACAACCCTCCTCTTGAGCAAAGTTTTCAACACTAATCAAAGATTAAAGAAACAGTTTATTAGTATTCCAAGAAAACATGTCAAGCAATCTCTCGTACTTTGTTAATTAAATGCGACAATAACGCAATTACGTTTGTTGTCTCAGCGTCAACGTACTAAAATTGCTTACGAGTGATGCAGACAAACTATTTGTATAGACAAAACAAAAAGTTCATTCATTTCGTTTTGAAAAGATTAATTGGTACTGCATTCAGCACTCCTGAGATCACTTTAAGGCACATTGTCAACGGCAGGTCGACGGTAGCTCGACTGCAGGACTGTAGCAGTTGTCGGCTGCCGTCAACCACTTTACAGTGGGGATGATAATTCTACCCCAAAAAAATTATTTTTAACATTTTATTTTATTTATAAAAAATTACAGCTTTCTAGTACTAATAGTCTCTAAGCTAAGCCGCGGACGGACAGACGGACTTAATAAAACTATTATAGAGTTCCGTCTATGGACTTAATACTACGAACTCTAAAAAAAAGGTTAGGCATGTTATCTATTTCTATGAATGCCTGTGGCCTGTAATGGCGTAAACAATCATTTGAGAGTTTATAATCGTTCGCTCCCGCACAGGATATTGAGCTTGCCAACTTCGGCGTCAACAAAGCAGTTTGATGTAGTTCATTCGAGTTAGACAAGCCGACGGCAGTCCCGATATTTATGACAACTTCCTCTGAATGCAAACATAAAGTTCAGAACTAGCTTTACCCTTTGGGAGCTCTCGACTCCCGGATATCCCAACAATTTGGTAGAAATTGAACGGTTTTACTCTTAGATTATTAGTTCGACGTGTCTTTGTTCATGTTTGACTTATGAAACTGATCAGTCTTATATGAAATGTCACTTGATTGAAATCTGCTGACTAGGTCTGCTTGACAATCAATTAAATTTTATTTATAAGGTACTAGCTGCTGCTGCACGCGGCGTTGCCTAATTCGCCTCTCATTTGAGAGGAGATCTCATTGAGAGGTCGTGTATCTAGACAAGACACATTCTAAATTTAATTTCAATCTAACCATCCGTTTTCTTGCTTAAGATATCTCTCTTTATTATGCTGTGAAAAAGTAGGATGTGTAGAATATTGTTAATTAGGTAAGTATACCTATTACCATGTCTTTCTAAGGTTAGATGTAACAACAGCCTCAAATTAATTTCAGTCATACATTTATTTAGTACAAGGTACCTACGTGGAGCTCGGTGGCTCCGTGGGAGTACGCATTGCTAGCGCTTTCACAAGTTAAGCAACCCCAAACTAACAAAAAAAAAAACCTATATATTTTTTTTTTATTGCTAAACTTACTTAGTTCTTATGGTACGTAAAAAGATCTCAATAATTTTAATTAAGTATTAAAAGCTCAGTCGAAACCTAATTAATGAGTTCTTTTCAAACACAGCAAAACCACAGCATCAATTCAAATTCAAAAACATTAACGTAAAACTAGCATAATATAAATTTATCGAAAATTAATGTTTCAGGCATAAATTTTTATAGTACAAGGTATTTTTAATCGAGTGGAGTTTCAAATTAATAAAAAATATTCAAGGATTACAAAAATATATACAACTTATATGTTTAAATGAAAATTGAAATAAGAAATGCTAAAAAACAACATATAATATCGCTTCACAAAGCGCATTCCCGGTTGCTTACCTAGGCCACAGGCAGTAAGTGCCTAGGCATAGGTAAGTACTCGTACTGCTGTTATATCACGCAGTCGGGTTTTTTGTTGTTTTAATAATTACTTGTTATGGTACGTAAAAAGATCTTAATAATTTAAATTAAGTATTAATAGCTCAATCGAAACCTAATTGCTGAGTTCATTTTAAACAAAGCAAAAACTGCAGCACATTCAAAAAACATCAAAGTCAAACTAGTATAAAATAAGTTTTCTCAAAAATGTCTGTTGCGAAACATTAAACGTTTGTGGAAATTTCTGTGCATACAAAACTCTTATTCTTTTATTTCACTGCGAACTTGAGAAACTTTTAGAACTTACACTAATGAATGCATAAATCATCAAAGTGACGAAGACAAACTTATTACAATTTAATTAAATACATTTGTCCAAGCCACTATACTTGAACGTCGCTAAAGTTTGTGTAACTACTTACGAATATTCGTAGTGGTTCGCAAGTTTTTACACGCTCGTAAATTTGTCTTTTGGCATTTTTGAATTTTGAACTTGTAGGGATGCCATTCAGCTAGATCGAATATTTTTGTATGAAAATTACTTATTACAGTATCACATCACATCATACAGTGGTTAAGCACATTACTGAAGATTAAAAACGATTTTTATAAAGAATATTTTGACCAAAAAAAAAGCAGTGGCACTCCGGGAGTGGAATATTAGTCTCTGCCTATAGACGAATGCTTCAAACTACATGCATGATAAATAAGTATTTGTACTTATATAAAATATATATTTTTAATTTTAGTCAGTTTAAAATTGTGTACATATACTTAGATAAACTGCAGGGTTACAATGGAGATCCTACATGATCGTTACTGGGGAAATAAAGTGATAGGTACATACTTCTAGTTCCTTTTAAATAAATATGACATCAATTTATTGGTCATTAACACATTCGAAAAAAAGAAAGCGTATGGAATTGAACAATCTTCCGCTGGGACTAATCCCTATGAATCAGACTCATATATGACTTAGTTCCAACACTTCCAACAAACAAACAAATCAATCAACTTATTTTAAGGCCTCTATACAGGCTGACTTTTAAACCACCAGCCAAATTTTTAAAGCAAGTTCAGTTCATGATACTGAACTACTTTCCATAAAAACAATTAACGAAAAATTAAAATAAAAATTCGCCTTTTCATACAAATCAGCGCTCGGTCAAACGGATTTTCTATGGGAAGACGAAAAATTTTCATCGATTTTAATAACTTTTTTTATAAAAAGTAGTTCAGTTTCATGGACTGAACTTGCTCCAAAAATTTGGCTGGTGGTTTAAAAGTCAGCCTGTATATATTGCATAAAATAAATATAAGTAATATTCTTCTTCTTTTTCAATGTTTACTCGTAGGAATCAGTAGACCTCGCGAGCTCTTATAACCATGCAATAACTGACAATTTCCCCTTTCCCCGAAACTTAGTAAAGCCATTTCAGTGAAATCCGTCGATATATAAAGCTACAGCAAACTCCCCTTTTCCGAATTTACCCCCTCCATTCCCCCTTTTTGGAATTTTTGATGAAGTCCTTAGTGTGCCTCTCAAATTTGATTGAAATTCGACAATAAATAACACGCAAAGTTCCCCCTTTTTAGGGTTCCGTACCCAAAGGGTGCAAACGGGAACCTATTACTGAGACTCCGCTGTCTGTCCGTCTGTCCGTCTGTCCGTCAGTCCGTCTGTCCATCTGTCTGTCCGTCTGTCCGTCTGTCCATCTGTCCGTCTGTCCGTCTGTCCGACTGTCTGTCTGTCTGTCCGTCTGTCACAGGGCTCTATCTCTTGAACCGTAATAGCTAAACACTTGAAATTTTCACCGATTATGTATTACTGTGGCCGCTATAACAACAAATACTAAAAATAAAAAAAGATAAAAATTAAAGGGGGTCGTCAAACAAGAAACGTGTTTTTTTGAGCGTTTTTAACTAGATCTTCATAATGGAATTACCTAGACACTTGAAATTTTCACCGATAATGTATTATTATGACCACTATAATATCAAATACTAAAAATAAGATAAAATTAAAAATAAAAGGGGGTCGTCATACAAGAAACGTGTTTCTTCAGCACTTTAAAACATTGCATGGAGGTACGGAACCCTTCATGTACGAGTCCGGCTCGCACTTGCCCGTTAACTACCCTTTTTTTAAATTTGCCTAAATCAAGAAATTTGTGTGTCAATTTTCATCAAAATTGGCTGAATAATGCGACTTGTAGGCGAGAACAGACGGACGGACAAAAGTATCTTTGGCCAGTCTCGACATTGAGAGTCTTCACTCGCTCCGTCAATCAATATTGAAGGAATACTTACAAATAAAGGTACACCTAAAACTATTAATAAAACTCAATTAGCTGATAAATCACTATAGGTATTTTAATTTAATTACATAGTTACAATTATATCCATTATATTTGGGTCCCTCTGTGCCACCAGCTTCTTTAATTGACTATCAACTTTATGTGGAGTTCTTTTCTCTGCATCTGACACATCTGAATACTGATTAAGCACCACTTTCTTGGATCCTGGTTGAGAATTTATATAATTAATAGACTTTAAGGTATTTACAAAATATTTATATCTTGTATAATATTCCAGTCTATCTCTGAAGGTTTTTTTGAACTTCTTGATATATTCTTCATAATATTTAGGTGCTTGATTCAATTCGTATCTTAATAGTGGGTTTTGTGCCATTATTACCACAAAAGAGAGTAATGTTATTATCAAAGTCAGATATATGAGCGTCTTGTCCATTGTAGGTTTATTTGAAGTCTTAAATTTTTAATCATGAATTTTGTTTATGCTCATTAATTTGATTCATCCGCGAAATTAATTTGATTCGTTTTCGTCTTTAAATATGAGACTTATGCAACGATACAAATTTTCTAATAACAGTTAAGTAATGTTTTTCTATTAGTCTATGTCAATAAATGACATACTACTTGCCCAGTTATTTTGTATAGCGAAAAAGAGCTCGTTAAGAGATTAAAGCAAAAACATATTTCAAATTTAAATAGCTACAATGAAAATTCCTCTATTCATGATCTCGCTAAGCGTGGCCTTACGATTTTTGACTGTGCCTAACTCTTAGTAGTAGGTACCTATGCTCACTCATAAATGTCTATAATTTTTTTTCTCAATTTATACTTATTTTTACTAACATGATGAAGATTTAATAAAACATTAGATTAAATACCTCCTTTTATATAAGAGATTCTGAGAGACCAAGCTTCTCGATGAAAAAAAAAAAAACCGGCCAAGTGCGAGTCGGACTCGCGCACCGAGGGTTCCGTACAAACCTGCAAGGTTTACAAAGTTCGTTCATTACGACAAGAAAGTTTAAAATTATTAAAAAAATATATATTATGTGATGTAACTAAAAATTTATGGTTTTCGTAATTTTTCCTTTATCTATGCTATAAGACGTTGCTTCGTACCAAATTTCAAGATTCTGAGTTCACGGGAAGCACCCTGTAGGTTTCCCTTGCAAGTGTCGAAAATTTGCGGCATAAACGGCTGTATCTTTTGATTGCGTTGGCTTAGAAGTTTGATTTTTTCACAGCTTCAAGGGACAGTAAACCTGAGTAATTGATATAAATTTCAGCTTCATACCTCCACGCGTTCCTGAGAAAAAGGGTCTTGACAGACGGACGGACGGACGGACAGACGGACAACAAAGTGATCCTATAAGGGTTCCGTTTTTTCCTTTTGAGGTACGGAACCCTAAAAACGACCGAAATCGAGGTTTAATAAAAATGAAAGCTTTGTAGATCGATTTATTTTAATTTACAGTGCAGTAAAAAAGAAAAACTGAATCCACCTACCGAGACTCGAACCATGAAATCTTCAATCACAGTCTCCCACATTAGGTATCGACTGAGCTCTAAGTTTGACGTCTGAAGCGGAGACATAACGGCTTATAAACACAGAAAACGAGGTTCGATAAAAATAAAACCTAGCAAGATCGGTTTTTCAGCCCCAATACTCCTGAAATACTGAGTTTCATCAAAATCATTAGAGCCGCTTCCGAGATCATCATTATATACTATATAGGTATATACAGTCTAGCAAAATATACTGAAACTATTTTATGGGTCACTTTACAACTTTAACCAAGGAACTTATATCGAAATATGAGAAATAATTTTTAGCCTCCCATAAAAGTTGACCGATTAGTTGATCCGAGTGTGTATAGAAAACAAAAAAGAAATACTTTCATATTTCGATTATGTTCCTTGGGTAAAGTTGTTCAGTATCATGGACTGAATTCACCGTTGAAATAGTTGTAGTATTTTTTGTTAGAATTGAACAATCTTCCTCTGGGATTAATTGAATCTGGGATGAATTAGACTCATATATCAATCAGTTCCAACGAACAAACAAACCAACCAACTTATTAACAGACCTTTATATTTAATGCATAATTAAAATAAATATAATATTCTTCTTTTTCAATGTTTACTCATAGTTGGAAACAGTAAACCTTGCGAGCTCTTAAAACCATGCAATAACCAACAATTTCCCCTTTCCCCGAATCTTAGTGAAGCCATTTCAAAATCAAAATAAAATATTTATTCAGTAATTAGGCCTTCGCAGGCACTTTTACACGTCAGTAATTTTAGTGTACATTACGTGTAATGTTTATTTATAATATTAAAATAATTAAAAATTTTTTTAAACGCTACCGAAACGCTACGTTTCGCAACGACCACTGCTGAGAAGAAAACGCCGAAAGAAAGTCATTTGCACAGTGTTGGTCGCCTACGCGCCAGAAGGGCTTTGTCAGTTTACAAGGATATTATACTAGTACAATGTTATCACAATAAAACATGTAAAGCTTGCGAACGAGTGCCAAATCCAATTTACAGAAATAAGTAACACTGGTAGTAGTCTTAAAAAACGGAGCCGAGCTAACCAGTCCCTACTGGCGGCACCCGTTCACGAGTTGACGCGTTGATCAGCCATCGCTGAACTTAACCATATTGGAGGGAATCCAGCGACCCGACCAACACGACGCCACCACCAGTCTGGACATTTAAGTGAGCATGCCAGGCTCGGGCTCACATACCTTACTAAGAGGGAACACTAAGTTCATTTGTCACTCATTGATCGTAGTCTTTACATATTTTACATAAAAATACAAGAAAAAAAATGTAATTAAAGTATCCATAAGCAATTTTAAACAGTTGAGTTTCAAGTGTGGAGTGAAGCGACGATTTTTTTAATATAATCTTTCCACGCGTTTTTGTCTTTTAATAATCATTAAACGTATAGTACGCATTTTCTTACAAAACATTTTAACTTCTTTTTAGGGTTCCGTACCCGAAGGGTGCAAACGGGACCCTATTACTGAGACTCCGCTGTCTGTCCGTCTGTCACAGAGCTCTATCACTTGAACCGTAATAGCTAGACACTTAAAATTTTCACTGATTATGTTTACTGTAGCCGCTATAACAACAAATACTAAAAATAAAAATAAAGTTTAAAATTAAAGGGGGTCGTCATACAAAAAAATGTTTTTTCAGCGTTTTTAACTATATCTTTATAATGGCATTAACTAGATACTTGAAATTTTCACAGATTATGTACTATGACCACTATAACAACAAATACTAAAAATAAGATAAAGTTAAAAATTAAAGGGGTCGTCATACAAGAAACGTGTTTCTTTAGCGTTTTAAAACATTGTACGGTGGTAAGGAACCCTTCATGTACGAGTCCGACTCGCACTTGCCCGTTTATTGTTTCTGATTTTCATTATGACCTTCCTTGTCTTGCAGAAAAGCTGTGGTCAAAGCATTTGACTGTGTCAGTCAAATGCTTTGACAGATCGCAAAAAATACCTATAATATCTTCTCTATTTTCCCAGGCTTCATAAATTATTTTAAGTAAAGTCGCAGCTGCGTCCGTAGTAGAGCAACCTTTCGTGAAACCATATTGGCGACTGTGAAGCAGTTAATATTGAAATAGGATACTAATTGGTCTAGTAAATTTTTTTCAAATGTTTTGCTTAAGGTAGGTAGTATAGAAATAGGTCTTAAATTGTTCGGGTCATGCTTAGAACTTGTTTAAATAATGGTATGACTTTACTAGCTTTCATTAGGTCGTGGAAAACACCTTCTGAAATACATTTGTTAAATTTCAGTGAAATCCGTCCGTATAATAAAGCTACAGCACATCCTTTTCCCCCTCCACTCCCCTCTTTTGGAATATGTTTTGCAACATCTTGTGTAGAATGAAGTCCTTAGTGTGCCTCTCAAATTTGATTGAAATCCGACAATAAAAAATACTACAGCGAAGTTCCCCCCTTTTTCCACTATTTCTTACCCAATAAAAATAGCTATCGACATAAATTTAAATAAATCAAGAAATGTGTATGCCAATTTTTATCAAAATCGGTTGAATAATGCGACTTGTAGGCGAGAACAGACAGACGGCAGAAAGCATTTATGGCCCATTTTGACACTGAGACGCTTCGGTCGCTTAGTCAATCAATATTAGCTCTATTGAAGAAGGAATACTTACAAATGAAAGTACACCTAAAACTATTATTAAAACACAATTAGCTGATTAATCCATTATATTTGGATTCCTCTGTGCCACCAGCTTCTTCAACTGATTAACAACTTTCTTTGCAGTTCTTTTCTCTGCATCTGACACATCTGAATACCGATTGAGCACCTTTTTCTTGGATCCCGGTTGAGAATTTATATAATTAATAGACTTTAAGTTATTTACAAAATATTTAAATCTTGTATAATATTCCACTTTATCTCTGTATGTTTTATTGAACTTCTTGATATATTCGTCATAATATTTAGGTGCTTGATTTAAGTCGTATCGTAATAGTGGGTTTTGTGCCATTATTACCCCAAATGAGATTAATGTTATAAAACTCAGAAATATAAGCGTGTTTCCCATTGTAGGTTTATTTGAAGTCTAACATTTTTATTTATGAATTTTGTTCATGCTCATCACCTTAATTCATCCGTGAAACTAATTTAATTCGTTTCAATTTTCTTTAGAAATGAGACTTCAGCAACGATACAAATTTTCTAATAACGGTTAATATTTTTTTATTAGTCTATGTAGATAAATAAAATATTTGTTTGTTGTTTCTTTTCTTTTATGTTAATTCTTCTCTGTGTGTTATAATTTTGTGAATGCTTCTTAATCTAGATCTTGTAGATGTTTTTCTAGATCAAATAAATGTGTATGTCTAAATGACGTATTACCTACTTAGTTATTTGGTTGCAAAAAAGAGCTCGTTAAGAGATTTCCCCCGTGTGGTTCCGGGTTAGAATATGACCACTACATCTCTTCCTGTGGATGTCGTAAGAGGCGACTAAAGGATTAAGCACAAACATCTCGTGCTACAATTGCATTCCCAAGGAGGGTTAACGCCGAGCGGCGGCCGGTTGTAAAACTTTTCACACAAATACTAGGCTAGGCCTTAAGTCCGCCTGTTACATTTTTTGTAATAAAGTTAAATAAATACATTCCCAAAGAGGGTTGACGTCAGGCAGGCGCCCGATCGTAAAACTATAGCCAAATCATTTATACCGTTCCGGCTATTTCTTCTCCATTTCACAGTCTTTAGCATCCTTGGGTGACCATTGACATGCATGTTATATTTGGAGAAGAAAAAGCGGAAAAGCGCACCCCGGGCTCCGAAGCAGTACAGCTGAGGATGCAACCGGGAACGCGCTTAGATAAAGAAGAAGACATATTTTGATTCAAATAGCTACAAATTGAAAATTCATCTATTCATCATCTCGCTAAGCTGGCCTTACGATTTTTGACTGTAAACTCTTAGTATGTAGGTACCTATGTAAGAACTAAATAAATAAATGTCTATAAACGATTATCTCAATTTATATTTATTTTTACTCTTTTGATGAGGATTTAACAAAACATTAGATTAAATACCTCCTTTATATAAAAAATTCTGAGGGACCGAGCTTCACTCGATAAAAAACACTGACAGCATACTGTAACTATTTTCTATAACTATTTGATATAAAGATCACTGAACAACTTTAACCAAGGCACTTATATCGAAATATAAGAAATCATTTTTAACCTCCCATACAAGTTGACCGATTAGTTGATCCGAGTTTGTATAGAAAAAAAAAACTTTTTTCATATTTCGATACATGTTCCTTGCAGAAAGTTGTTTAGTGTCATTTTGTTAGACATATACATGTATGTAGGATGTGAGGTTTAATGAAAATTTAATTTTTTCCGTGGTTTCACTCAGCCCCTATCTCACATGTAGAATATAGAAACTATTTTAAGGGAGAATTTATTATATGATTGTGAACAACTTACACCAAGGAACATATGTCAAAATATCAAAAACATTTTTTGGCTTTCCATACAAACCTCGATTAGCTGATAGGTCATCAGTCAACTTGTATGGGAGAGGGATATATATTCCTTGGGGAAAGTTGTTCAGTATCATAAACTGAATCCACACTTAAAAATTTTAGTATATTTTGTTAGACCCTTTATATACAAGAATTGAGGGACTTATTCAAGGAAATAGGTATACTTACTTTTGCATCACAATTCATATTTGAAAATATAATGTATGTAAGGAAAAATATTTCCATGTTCAATAAAGTAAGTGATTTTACAGATAGAAATTTACGTAATAAGAATGACTTAGTTAGCCCGTATTACAGGCTGAATACAGTCAGTAAGTCTTTTATGGGGAAGTGTATTCTTTTTTATAATAAATTGTCAGAATCGGTCCTTGATATGCCAGACAGAAAATTCAAAGCTTATGTAAAGAAAGTACTTTGTGAGAAGGCTTATTATAGGACCGATGACTTAAAGACAAAAAGGTCTGGCTTGAGCTTGGCGCGGGTCCCTCTTAAAGGTTTGTATACTTAGACATGTCATAATTTAGGTACATTGGTACATACTAAATTTACAAACTGACATTATTTTAAATTTCGTAATTCTTATAATTCAATTTAATTATGACATAATAAACAATGTAATCTCTGTCCATCTATATAACTAATTTTAAGTTTTTAGTTTGTTAGTTGACGTCTTTGGAGAAAACGTGCAGTGCAGTTTGTTGCCGCTTCTTCTGCACTTGCGCCTAGGAAGCGGCGTAAACTTAGCTTTAAGTAACGATTTGACGTCAATATTTGTGCAAAACAAAACAAAGTGACTATTATTAAGAGATATTATAAATATCCTATGATAATAAAGATATTTTGAATTAAATTGAATTGAATTAGTCGTTTAAATTAATAGGATGACCTCTCCTTGGTCTGAGATTACAAGCATAAAGTCAAGAAAATAACCTATCAGAAAAATTTAAAGCGACCAACTCGCATGAAACTTGTAATAGCTCGCAATTTATCGACCCCAGCGATGAAGGTGCAGGGACTTAAATTTGACGGTTAGCCGAGGGATAAAGTTGGAAAGCGGTTAAAAGTCGTTCAATTTCGACCGTGTATCATGTCGGGAAATGGAGAGAAAAAAATACAAGTTATATCGAGATACAAGCCCCGGCGATGCGCGATCTTTGCGGATACTTCGTGATAGTTTGTAGGGTTAGAAAAACTGTATTCGATTTAGCAACATATATATGTTGCAGTTGAATTGTATGATTCGCTACTTGGCAAAACCTCTAGCTGTTTGGCATTACAACTCGCTTTCGTAGAACAGCGAATGAATGACATTAAGCGATTCGGTTAAATAACTGAACACCTTTAAAATAGTTTTAGTATATTTTGTTAGATAGACCACAGAATAAATAATACTTACGTACAGAAGTCTCACTCAGCAAAGAAATTCAAAGAAATATCTACTCAATGTGGCTAGCGATATGATTTAGAATAGAATAGAATAGAATAGAATTACTTTATTGCCAAAAAGAAATACCACAACATATAAACAGAAATTATATACACAAATGAAGATAAGAGAGATAGAATAAAGGACAAAAAAGTAATAATAATAATTGTCCCCTTTATTTCATACATTTGTGCAGCATTGCCATAGCGTGGTGTGGTTTCTCCTTTTTGGCAAAAAGACCCATTCAGCATATGTCGCGGTCACGATGATGTTACCGCAACGCTGGTTTTCAATGGACCTTATGTAATATGTGACTCACGGGCGAGTGTGGTTTATGTGTAAATAGTATGTGTGTGTGTGTCTATAAAATAAGTAGATAGGATAAATATATACGAATTGATAAGATAAATAAGCGTAAATGTGTACAGAGAGCAGAAATAACTAAAGAAATAAATACGGTGTAAAATGAATTATATAGGTAGGTTTTTTTTTTTTTTTTCGTTATTTAATTAAGCTCACGTCAGAACTCAGCACCTTTTCGTATAGATACCAAGCCATCCATTGCAAGCCAATTTCATTCTTATTACTCTGGACAAACGATTCGTATAACTGACTTTACCACCCGGAGGGGCCGTCTGCGCGCATAGTAATAATGTAGGTACATTTTCGATACCTAAACGGGGAGTGACACAGGCCTGGATAGACCAAATTGTGTTTTTTGTAATTGTATTTTCCCAATGATAACATGAGTATCTTTTACAATAGAATCCATATACTTGCTTACTCTATCACTATTAGAATAATGGAAATGTTTTCTTTTATTTTAATATTTGAATCAAGTTTTAGCTCCATAAAACCGAGTTTTCTTCTTAACATACCTATCTGTTCTAATGTTACTAATGTTATTATTCTATTTGAATTGTCCGCACAAGCCTTGGGATATTACTATTATATTTTATCCGAACATTCAATTTTATCTAGAACGAATGTAATCTGTCATATATGTATTAGGCCAATAGAAATGTATTATTGAGAGGGTGATTGATAACATAACATCAAGCTATGGAAAACGTTTTTCGAGTGGATTTCGCCAAAATTCAGATAAATGTCGAAGGAGAGATCGGTTGCTTTTTCCTTTGGGATTAGTTTTATGGTTATTTACTATACAAAGTGGAAGGGACATACCCGTAATAAATCAAACCACGGGCTATAATAGAGCACTAAAGTATAATGAAATAAAAAAACAGTCAAAAAACCAAAAAAAAAATTTCGACATTCCCATACAAATCGCCCGGGCGGCCACACACTTTTGTATGGAAATGCCGAAAATTAGTTTTGTTTTATGGCTTTTATTTTAATTTAATTAAACTATAATGGTCTAGTTTAGACTGTGGTTTGACTTATTACGGGTATGTCCCTTCCACGTTGTATAAATCAACTTTCTGGGTGTTCCTACTGATCTTTTTCCTGCTATCTTTCTTTAATTATTGTTTTAAAGAACGCATCGTGTCGTTGTAGATACGGAACATTTTCCCTGTTCTATTCTCTATTATTTGTAATTTTTGCCTTTTTCTTTCCCACATTCTCTAGTATTCATACATGTCTGTGTAAAAATGTATTTTTCGTTTTAATTACTTTTAATTAAAACGAAAAATGCCCTTTTTAAACACCATACAAAAGGAGTTATACTCGCTCGTATCTAATTTCAGTTGTTAATAGGTAAAGGCATATTAACAACTGAGATTAGACTGACTAGGAGTCAGTATTAAAATTTACAGAATAATTTAGAATATAAAGAATAGAATAGAAAAACTCTTTATTGTACACCAAAAGAAAAAAACAATATAAACAAATAACTTAAAATAACATTAGTACAATGGGCGGTCTTATCGCTTAAAGCGATCTTAAATGAATGACGGAGTTATAAGGTAACAAGCATTAAAGAAAGACTATCGAATTGAGATCTTCCTACGTTTTTGTCGCTTAAAACGAACAATAGAAGGAAAATGAATGTCCTTAACGACAACCAAAGATTTTCAATCCACGAATTGGGAATGATATTAAATCCGAAGTAACCCAAAAGTCTGTGGGTGGGCTTCGAGTGTGGATCAAGCGAGACCGCTACAGCGAAAGGGTCGACCGGGCAAATCCGGGGGCGTGTTATCATGGTAATTATATATCAAAAAGAAACTTCTATCCAATTTTTTACATCTGTCCAAGGATTGAGATGACATTTGCAGATAAGTGAAATCCTTGAGTCGACATTTTTCCTTTCCGTTTATTTTTATGTTATTCTTTGAATTGGTGTTCTAGAGGTAAATTTCGTTTTTGCAAAATTTTATTCCATTTGCGTTATAAGAATCTTTGCCTTTTTATTTTTTAGTGAGTTGTAGTATTTCCTTTTTTTTGTCTTCTGTTTTCGATCTGCGGTGTTTACTAAAAGTTTATATTTAAGTGTAATATTTTTTTTTACTTTACCAATCTAATAGTAATCCAAGTCAACACGCCGGAGTGATATGTAAAATATGCACATAATGGCCCAGCCAATCGAACGTAATTTTTGGAGTTGTGAGCCGCAGAAAATGAGTTGCGCAATTTCTGTTCTATAGAAATACACAAGTAATTATTTTTTGCCGTGTGGCACACCATTTGTATGAAACCGAATGCAACATACTTAAATTCTACAACTCACTATCGGCCACTCACAAATATATTTTTTTTCTTTACATACATAATTATCACGTCTTTATTGGGCAGACAGAGCATTTTAGGTCTTGCGAATCTAAGCAGAAAGGCCGCAAGACCCAATGGCCACATTTAGCGTGATGGTGGACAAGGTGGAAAATGTAATCAAAACAGTGACAGGTACTAGCCGCATCGCCTATTAAAATATTATTCGTATTTTCACCCATTCCCTCGATCGGCTTTAACGATTTTCGCGGGAAAAGAAGCAGCTGGCACATTCTAATTAACATTTTGAAAGTAAATTTCTTCAAGTCACTAAACTCCTCATTTAGAAGACCTACTCTTGGATGTTTAATTAGACTAGAACGTATTAAAAGTTGCCTGTAATTGAATAATAAATTACCATCAATAAACATCTCCATTATACCCACTGTCTTTTTAACATTAAAGAAAAACAGTGTCACTCCGGGAGTGCCGACAGAAGTGAAAACTTGAACAAGGTGGTGTCGGTAAAAGTGTCGCGAGTTCAATGGTTTTTTCCCATCTCAAAAAATGCCCATTGCGCCGTCGCGCGGCGCGCCTAAAGAAGATTTCACTTCAAAAATTAATATTACTTCAGCGTAAATAAAACTAGCGTTGTCACTCTATTTACTAAACTATGAGTAATTAGCTTGAATATTTATTTGTAATAATATATAATGCAATGTTAAAAATTTAATGTCATTAAAATTATTATTATTAATTCCAAGTTGAAACTTTCTAAGCTAAAGCATTTAAACGAATATTTAGATCGGGCAGTTCACAAAGTAGCTCCTTGAACTTCCTCAGTTGAAGTAGCAATAAGTTGGTCAGATATGTCTCAAAGTGGCCGTAACAAGTTGAATAGAAAGCTCTTGCAACTTTGTATATCCCGTAGTTGTACCTATATGACAACAATATGCTGAAGACTTGCTCCAAAATATAGGTACTCATTTTATTTATCTCATTTTAAAAGGCACCGTGGTCTAGTGTTCAAGGCGTTTCCCTTGTGATTCGGAGATCGTGGGTTCAAATCCTAATGAGAAGCATATTTTGTGAAAAGTTGTTTCCAGTCTGGTTAGGATATTGCAGGCTTGAAACACCTGATTATCCGAAAAGGAAGATGATTCCAAACTTCGGCAGGTCCGCAAAGCTCACAGCTTTGCGGGCCTGCCGAACGCCATCTAGCGTTTGTTTAAACCTATTCTAGGATTGGTTCTGGTCCCTTTGGGTTGCGAAGGTCAGACGGTGGCAGTCGCTCTGTATAAAAACCAGTAACCTCGTCAAATCACCTAGATTAGGTAACGGACCCCGGGCTCAGAAGCGTTACCCCTGAAGATGCAACCGGGAATACGCACGGATGATGATGCTTCAGTTCATATTAATTGTAGTATACGTAGTACGTGAGTGATCGTCACGTGAGAAATAGGATTAGTGCTGGTTGGATAAAATGGCGTCAGATTACCGGAGTCATATATGATCCACGGATGCCCCTGAAACTAAAGGGTAAAGTATATAAAGGATTATAAGGCCAGTAGTACTGTATTGTTCGGATTGTTGGGCTACTAAGGTCACAGAAGAAAGAAAACTGCATGCTGTTGAAATGAGGATGCTGAGATGGATGAGTAGAGTAACTAGAAAGGACAAGATAAAGAATGAGTATGTGAGGGGAAGTGCCAAGGTAGCGCCAATAACTGAAAAACTAAGAAGTAATAGATTAGGTATGGTTTGGTTACTTATGAGGAGAGAGGAAAACAACGTTGTGAAGAAAGCGTTAGATATGGAAGTGAATGGGAACAGAAATAGAGGGAGGCCAAAAAAAGGTGAATGGAGAGTGTTAACAATGATATGGCTTGTAAGAATGTAATAGTCGAAATGACAAAGGAAATATCAAAATGGAAACGACTAACATGCTGTGCTGACCCCACTGCGAGTGGGATAAGGGACGGAAGAAGAAGAAGACGTAGTACGTGAGTAGGATAGCAAGTGCGAGTCGGACTCGTACATGAAGGGTTCCGTGCCTCTGTACAATAAAGCACTGAAAAAAAAAACACGTTTCTTGTATGGTGACCTCCTTTAATTTTTAACTTAATCTTATTTTTAGTATTTGTTGTTATAACGGCCATAGTATTACTTATTCAGTGAAAATTTCATGTATCTAGTTAATGCCATTATAAAGATCTAGTTAAAAACGCTAAAAAAACACGTTTCTTGTATGACGACCCCCTTTAATTATTAACTTTTTTATATTTTTAGTATTTGTTGTTATAGCGGCCACAGTTATACATAATGGGTAAAAAATTCAAGTGTCTAGCTATTACGGTTGAAGAGATAGAGCCCTGTGACAGACGGACAGACAGACGGACAGACAGACGGACAGACGGACAGACAGACGGACAGACAGACGGACAGACAGACGGACAGACAGACGGACAGACAGACGGACAGACAGACGGACAGACAGACGGACAGACAGACGGACAGACAGACGGACAGACAGACGGACAGACAGACGGACAGACAGACGGACAGACAGACGGACAGACAGACGGACAGACAGACGGACAGACAGACGGACAGACAGACGGACAGACAGACGGACAGACAGACGGACAGACAGACGGACAGACAGACGGACAGACAGACGGACAGACAGACGGACAGACAGACGGACAGACAGACGGACAGACAGACGGACAGACAGACGGACAGACAGACGGACAGACAGACGGACAGACAGACGGACAGACAGACGGACAGACAGACGGACAGACAGACGGACAGACAGACGGACAGACAGACGGACAGACAGACGGACAGACAGACGGACAGACAGACGGACAGACAGACGGACAGACAGACGGACAGACAGACGGACAGACAGACGGACAGACAGACGGACAGACAGCGGAGTCTCAGTAATAGGGTCCCGTTTGCACCCTTTGGGTACGGAACCCTAAGAAGCATTGACATTGCATTTTTAATTGCATACAACTTTGCAATGTACAGTATTTAAAAATGTTTCCTGCAAACAATTGAAATAGTATAAATAGTTCTTTTTAATGCCAAGTTGAAAGTATTTGCTGGAACATTGAACGGATACTTACATCGGGCAGTTCACAAAGTAGCTCCTTGAACTTCCTAAGTTGAAGTAGCAATAAGTTGGAGAAATGTCTCAGAGAGCCGTAAAGAGTTGAATAGAACGCCCTTACAACTTTGTATATTCCGTAGTTGTATACCAGAGTAATGTACAACACTTACGACTTTAATATTCGTCTCATAAGTTTACTATATGTATCAGCTGCTTCTCTTCCCGCGCAGCCGATCGAGAGAATGGGGGAAAAAGCTAATCATGTTATTAAGCTATACAGCTTGCAACCCATCACTATTTTGATTCCATTTCCATCTTCTCGCCCACCATTAATAAAGCTAAAAGTGGCCTTTAGATCTTGCGTGCTATCTTTATCTGCTTAAAGCTGCAAATCTAAAGTGCTCTATCTGCCCCGTTAGGCATAAAAATGTAATAATGTGTCTGTATCATCAGTGATTGTGTAAAAAATGTGGTGCTGGTGGAAAATAAAAAAATAAATTGGGCAGAAAAAGTAACAAACGAAAAGGTATTAGAGAACGTGGGAGAGAAAAGGCATTTATTACAAATCATAAAAATGCAAGAAGGAAAATGTTCGGTCATCTACTACGACACGATGCGTTCTTTAAAACAATAATTGAAGCAAAGATATAAAGGAAAATAGGAGTAGAAAAGCTTAGAAGTAAATTTTTTGATCAAATAAATAAAAATTAAATGTGAAAACATTTAAGGAGGTTCAGAACTTAGCGGAGGAAAGACAAGCATAGAGCGCACTCAACCGACAAAAGCGTGGCTCCTAAATACAAGAAAAAGACTATAAATAAACGGGCAAGTGCGAGTCGAACTCGTACATGAAGGGTTCCGTACCTCCGTACAAGGTTAACACGTTTTTAGGGTTCCGTACCTCAAAAGGAAAAAACGGAACCCTTATAGGATCACTTTGTTGTCCGTCTGTCCGTCCGTCCGTCCGTCTGTCAAGACCCTTTTTCTCAGGAACGCGTGGAGGTATGAAGCTGAAATTTATATCAATTACTCAGGTCTAGTGTCCCTTGAAGCTGTGAAAAAATCAAATTTCTAAGCCAACGCAATCAAAAGATACAGCCGTTTATGCCGCAAATTTTCGACACTTGCAAGGGAATCAAAACCTACAGGGTGCTTCCCGTGAACTCAGAATCTTGAAATTTGGTACGAAGCAACGTCTTATAGCATAGATAAAGGAAAAATTACGAAAACCATAAATTTTTAGTTACATCACATAATATATATTTTTTTAATAATTTTAAACTTACTACCCATTTCCTCATAAACGCGTAGAGGTATTAAATTGAAATTCATACCAAATACTAAACATTGCAGGTTTGTACGGAACCCTCGGTGCGCGAGTCCGACTCGCACTTGGCCGGTTTTTTTATATGACAGCCCCCTTTAATTTTTGACTTTATCTTATTTTTAGTATTTGTTGTTATAGTAGCTATAGTAATACATAATCGGTGAAAATTTCAAGTATCTAGTTAAAGCCATTTTAATGATCGAGTTAAAAACGCTGAAAAAAAACACGTTTCTTGTATGATGACCCCCTTTAATTTTAACATTTTCTTATTTTTGGTATTTGTTATTACAGCGGCCATAGTAATACATAATCTGTAAAAAAATCGGGTATATACTTAATGCCATTATTAAGATCTAGTTAAAAACGCTGAAAAAACACGTTTTTTGTATAAGGTCCTCCTTAAATTTTTACTTTTTTTATTTTTATTATTTTTTGTTATAGCGGCTACAGTAAAACGTAATTGGTGAAAATTATCTAGCTATTACGATTTAATAGATAGAGCCCTGTGACAGACGAATAGACAGACAGACAGCTGAGTCTCAGTAATAGGGTCCTGTTTGCACCCTTTGGGTATGGAACCCTAAAAATAAATTTTCCTATCAAATAATTGAAATAGTTCTTTTTAATGGCAAGTTGAAAGTATTCACTGGAGCATTTTCAATTCTTAAAGTAGCTTCTTTAACTTCCACATTCAGCAATAAGTTGGTCAGTTATGTCTCAGTGGCCGTAACTAGTTGAATATAAGGCCCTTACAACTTTGAATATGCCGTAGTTGTAAACAAGACCTATATGTTGAAGTACTCCTCTTACTCGAATCCTAAGTACTGCTTCTATATTAAGCGTTTGTTTCATAGGTTTATAAAACTCTCCAACAATAGTTTGATATTATATGGCCATTAATTTTATTTGTCTTTTGATAGTTAGAGAAGTTATGGTGGCAAGATACTTACATAAAATGTAAAATTCGTACATTATGCAATTATCTTGTTCTTTATTTGTACGCTCTATCGAAACCATGAATTCTTTTTTCGGTTTTCGAAACTGTTCTAATTTTGACTTTTAAAACTATAGAAACTCGTACATTTAAACCAGCGAAGATTTATCCAATCCAAAATTCGTATCAGCAGAGGCAATGAAATCACAAAGGCAGCTCGTCTTATCGCATTGGAAGATGTTCCAAATAAATGGATATAAATATCGTCTCACAAGTCGAGCCACTCGACTGTACTCGGATCTCTTTAGAATTTCTGACTGTGCATAGCAGTATGTCGATAAAGTTTATATTTGGTATAGTTTACTTGTGCATGTTTATTTATACATATCTATATTTTAAATTTGTTGGTTTGTTAAAACTTTATGGTACACAAAGAACAAATACAAATTACACAACATTAAGATATCAAAAGGTACAAAGGCGGACTTATCCCAGATTGGGATCTCTTCCAGTCAACCTTGTGTTATAAATATTATCGAGTTAGTATCCCGTAACGAAAGTTTTATACTTATTACGGTTGAGTTCTATCTGTGAAATTTATCTATCTATTTTATTATATTTATTATTTAACTTTAACTTATCAAGCAAGCGCAGTTCACTAAATTTACAGAATATTTTTATAAAAATATATAAATTATATATTTTGTTTATTTAACAATATGGTTGTATAAGTCAAATCCATCGTAATTTTTTATCTCGAGTTCCAAATTTATTTATTTTAATACAGGAAAACCTTTCACGCTAAGCTCAATCAAGATAAAAGGTAGAATGTGGCAGCTGTTTCTCTTCCCAGATCTCAAACGCCGATCAAGAGAAAGGGCGTGACTCTGAGTTAAGTCAGTTGGTGATTCGGCCATCACTATTTTGAATCCCTTTTTCTACCTTCACAAACATCATCCTGTAGGGTCCCACCTTCCGGCTAAGGCACAGAATACAGTAAGAGTAAACAGAAGGGACTCTTCTAAGGTACGCGTAATATACGTCCCCGTTCCCCGCACCCGCACCTCTCCCCCGGTTCTTGACGGCCAACGTGAGAAATCGAGGCGAAAACGGGGGAGAGGTGCGGGGACGAGGAACAGGGACGCCTGGGTGACGCATATTGCGCGTACCTTAGGAGTTTCCGGCCTGTGGCTAAGGTAAGCCCTACATAAAATATACAGTAGGCTAGTTTAAGAGGGATCCCTATATGACTCTCAGGGAGTAGCAAAAGACTTATGTTACACTGATATAAATACTAATCTCACTAATTTTTACTATATTGTAATAAAATCACAATATAGAATAAATAAAATCACAATCCTAACTAATATCAGGCCTGTGTCACTCCCCGTTTAGGTATCGAAAATGTACCTACATTATTACTATGCGCGCAGGCGGCCCATTCGGGTGGTAAATTCAGTTATAGGAATCATTTATCCAGAGTAATAAGAACGAAATTGGCTTGCAATGGCTGTCTAGGTATCTTTACAAACAGATGCTGAGTTCTGACGTGAGCTAAATTAAACCATATCGCTAGCCACATTGAGTAGATATTTCTTTGAATTTCTTTGCTGAGTGAGACTTCTGTACGTTAGTATTATTTATTTATTCTCTGCTAATATTATCCTATCCTAATCCTAATTCTAACTTCCTAACTAATATTATAAATGCGAAAGTGAGTTTGTATATTTATTTGTTTGTTTGTTAACTCTTCACGCTTTATCTACTGAACCAATCTTCTTGAAAATTCGCATACACATAGTTAGGAGTACTGAGAAAGACATAGTTACCTTTCATCCCGGAATAAAGTAATGTTCCCCTGGGATACGCGAGCGAAGCCGCGGGCAGAAGCTAGTATAGAATAAATTAATAAGTGAGTTCTCCTGAATGTGTTAACTAGAGGAGAAATCGGGTAGGAATGAGAAGTGGAAGCGAAAAAGGAATTAGGGAATAAATTTTGAAATGAAATAAAATTTTGAAAAGTGGACAGGATGAGATGAAGAAATGAGGTATGAAAACGAACATGCAGCATGCAAGTGGTATGCAGCATCATTACAACCCTAAGTGTGGCTTTTGGGTTCGGCACTAAGCTTATGTCTATCCGTTAGGGATTGATGTGATAGGGTTTCTGTAAAAACAGGAAAAGTAGCTAGTAGGTACATTCTACATTTTCCTTATCTTCCAGCTTAATAAATACACAAAATAGAAACCTCATATTTATAATGTATTTCTATTTATTGATTATATTTATTTTAATTCAATTAATTTTAATCCAATTTATTAATATAATTATATTTATCGTATATAAATTTATTTAAAATTATGTTAAAATAAATGTATGGATCATTGGTCTGACTCTGAAAATAAATTTATTATTATTATATTGCCTCTCAAATATTCACTTTGATTATATCAAGTCTATGCGAGAGTCCAGCATTTACATCTAAAGAGCAAAATACGTGAATTTTCGTAACGAGACGTTTCTAAACGAATGGAGGCTCCAGCAAGCTTAGAAACGCCGTGCACTGTAAACATGTACGTTCTGGAATTCTAGTTCACAGTATTGAGCTTTTAAAGGAAATGTTTCATTTGATAATGAACATCGTACACTATGTACTTTATGTTGGTTTAGTATTTAGACGTATTGTAAATTAATAAAAAAAATCCGTAAAGAATAGAAGGTGGTATGGGTCACAGGGTCCATGGTGATCATCATCTTTTGATCTGCCTTTATAATTCTGATAAATGAATGGAATAGGACCACTCCAAATCTTCCCGTGGATGTCGTAGAAGGAGACTTAGGAAACACAATCTAAACAAAGCTTTACAACATCAATAAGACCTCTCCAACCCGTCTGGCCAGCGTGAACAGTGTAGACCAAATCCTCTGACTGCTCTGGCTAATAATATGACTCTGGTATAGTACAGAGAGGGTCGTGCTCCTGTAGTGGAGACTAAAAAAAAGACCTGCTGATGAATCTAAACTTTATTTATTTGAAACTTTTCCAGCCTTTATGTTGATATATTTTTAATTGCACTTATTCTTCTTCTTAGCGAGTCAGAATGGCTGATATTATTACCTAAATGATTGTGGACCAAATTTGTGGCCACACTTACTTAATTGCACTACCTGGTAGCTACTCATT
This sequence comes from Acrobasis repandana, assembly GCA_963576875.1. Classification (NCBI taxonomy): domain Eukaryota; kingdom Metazoa; phylum Arthropoda; class Insecta; order Lepidoptera; family Pyralidae; genus Acrobasis; species Acrobasis repandana. The sequence continues at coordinate 8,931,653 of OY756222.1, forward strand.
TTCATTCACTTAATTTCAGTTCAGTTCAGTGCATTACAATTCAGCATTTTTATCACTTTATCACAATGTGTCTGATCAGTTAATTTTTTTAATTCCTAGTAAATTTGGACTTTAAAAGTAATATTACAAAAAAAATAGGATTAGGTTGGTTATACTCGGCTTTGTCATGTCGACTCAAAAAATTAGTAAAGTTTAAAAAATGTTAAGTATCAACTTTAGTTTAATGATGTTATTTTTAGTTATGTTATGAATAAATAAAGTATCAACTTTTGATTTTAAGAGTAATGTTGCAAGACATTTGGATTAGGTTGGTTATATTTGGGTTCATCATGTCGATCCAGAAAATTTTATCACTCCATCCATTTCAAAGTAATGTTCCAAGAAAGTAAGATTAGGTAGGTAACAATCGTCTACGTCATGTCGATTCAACATTTTTATGACCACATCAGCCATTGCAATGTGGCCGGTCAGCCTAAGACAGAGTCTCTCCCAGGTACAAGGAAGGGGCTGGACACAAGGCCATTAGCTGTCCAGTACCCGCACCGGCCAGGAGTGCAATTTTTGGCTCGTGAAATTCAAATTGTGCACAAAAATCACAAATGCCTATTCTATTAGATGAATAATTTTAAAAAGATAAGTAGGTGGGTTTCGTCGACCACAATCCGTATGTGTTTCAAAAGTCAATGTACTTAGTACCGTCATGTACTTCGATTCGTTACCGGCCATCATCACTATATTTATATTTATTAAAATTAATTTTAGTTGCAACACAGCATTTAAACAAATTTTCCCGCTCAAAAGAATACCACAGGTGATTACGATTTCATGCGCTTATTTAAAATATATTACAGATGGAAGTCAAAAATTGATCTCCAGCGGCGATCTAAAGCTGTTTCAGCAACTCACTGTGAAATGTCTGCGAGGGAATTTATGTCGCTTTTGGGAATAAGTTGAATTGCAAGGACCATTATGTCGTGTCGTAGAAAATTTAAGTGGCAAAACACCGCCCTGAGTTGAGTCATATCACAAGTTCACAATACGACTGTAGACTAAGAAAATATTTTGAGCTCATCAAATAGATTTTTAAAAATGTTTGTATACTTATTTTTTCTTTCTTCCAATTAGAAAATAATAACAAAGATACAGCGCATTTAAATTCCGCATGACGTCACGATCAAGTACAATTTTTACTTGACGGTGGCATCAATAAAATAACAAATGTTTAATTAAAATTTATTAAAACCTACTAAAAGGCTATGCAATAGAATTATTACATTAGAATACTCGCAGTAAAGCAAACGTAATGAAACATTCAATTCCGGAAATTAAGACTATGAAACAGTTAATAGACTGTTAACTGTTCGTTATATTAAGCAAAGAAATAACGCTAGAATTTATCCCACCCACTTTATTATCCATCTGAAAAACTTTTTAAGTACGTATAATTTGTTAAAGTACTATAAAAGTGTACGCCTCGGGAATAAATGGCAGCATAACTTCACTAGACTGAAACATTTGCTCGACTTTTACTGTTTGTATATGCATTTCCTTTTTCTTCGATTAAACATTTGCATTTGTTGAATTTTCTACTTTATGACTTTATGAAACATAGCTTTTTAAATAGAATTTTGTTTAGCATAAAACCCAAAACAAAGAAAAAAGAAGTGAAACTCAGAACACTGTCTGTTCCTACTATAGGATAAGTAACAATAAGTCTTCTGATGGACCAGCAGCTAACTTATAACCTTACAATATAACATATATATGTAACACAATTATCATATATTTCTTTGTCTTATACTACTTTAACAGTGTTCTACCATCAAACCGAAAACAAATTTATGGAGGTTTCCCCAAAGATTTTTAAAATGACAGATTCAACGTGTACCTCTGTGGTACACGTTCGTACGTCATCTTTTTATATTCTAATATTTTTCAAATAGTAAAAGGTATGACTTTTATTATGTAGCTACTTACTCCAATTGAGAAAACTCTGTATACGCAAAACTAAAAAAAAAAATATTAAAGATGATACAGAGTTTTTCAAATTTCATGACTAGATTTTTAATAAATACTCTGTACCTAATTCTCAGCGAAACAAAAAAGAGGCCTTTGTCCAACATTGAGACACAAAAGGCTTACAAAAATGGTAATACCTATTACATTTTTGTTGAAACACGCTTTTGTAGACATGAATTCTGTTGAATATGAAGCTTATCTTCTGATCTCTCTCAGTTTGGTCAGATACAGTTACTGTTGCAAATTAGGGTGTAATGAAAACATGCCAGCTCATTTGCATACAAAACTTTTGTTTGCTCGACTAATATTTGTTTCTGAATATATTATTTCTGTACTCGAATTGGGTACGTAATACTATAAAGTATATTCATAACTGGGAGGATCTAGCTGCAATTTTATCCAAGCAAATAGGTATAAAATAAAGAAATTGAGAATAACACACCATGGCCATTAGGGATATTTTTATTAATTTATTTAATTTTTATTGTCCATCATATACAAATTGGTATAGAACAATAGGCGAACTTAACCCTAAAAGCGTTGTCTACCAGTCAACCTTTGGGTTACCGATACAGATATACAAAAAGTCTAAATGCGGGTTGCAAGATAAAGATAAAGACGTGTATGTATGTATGTATGTATATGTATTCTTATCTGAATGCGAACCACCTTGCTTTCTTTGCAATGTTGCTTCACAGCCCGGGATGCACGTTCTGGCATTTCCAAAGAGTTTTCTTTTCAGTGATTACCTAAAAATATCGAAAACCATGCGGCCACTCCGCATGGTTCTCCATATGGCATGGTGATTTCAGTTTTTTTTTCTGATAATCTGGAACTTCGTATTTTCAAATGTTTAATTATGAAATTATATTTTTTATATAAACTGCCATAGCCAGTCCGAGAGCAGTTTTCACTTCACATTTGCTTGATTCTTTAAAAATTAAATGATGATTTAGTAACGAATACGCAATAAAATAAATGCAGTTGCTGAATAATTTATGTCATGTTGTCCTAGAAAGACAGTCTCTTTATTTTTATTACGAAATATACCTACAACAAAATTGTTACACAGTCCGCTCCACACCATAACGATTATACAGATAAAAAGGAAAAGTTGGTTTTTAATACACAATTTTTTTGTTTGTCAAATATATTCGTAAAGAAAGTTGAAGAATAACAGTAAGTAGGTAAAAACATACCTATAAGTTGTTTCAGAATGACTAAATAATCATTGTAGCTCATTTCTGTGAAAAAAAAATATCCTCTTTGCGTACATGACTCTTACAAAATATACTTATTGCTAGGTTTAAAGTTTAAAAATATCACAGTTCAGGCATAAAGAGCTATTTGATCTCCTAAACATTAAAATCTCTAGTTTCTACGCCAGGCATAGCCTATCCTGTAGGCAACTAGTCCGCAAGCCAAGTTACACAAACTGTCAAACTCTGAAGTATTAATGAAGATTGCGAAATGTTGTTTTTGTAAAAAATTATTTTGTATTTTGAACTTTATAACCGGGGCAGCAAGCTGTTTAATATATGCATGTGCTCTTATGCTCTTCAAAGATTAGTTCTGAAACATCCGGTATAATGTGATTGATCAATTATCTCTTTCACTAAATGAATGATAGGTAGGCCACCTATGAAAACTGATATTTGGCGAGCGTCTAAACAAAGGTATCTGCGAAATGTTTTGTATGGAAGTGATGCATTGCCCATTTGGATAATTGATCAACGGATTTTAAGATGGAATGAGTATGCAAGAGTTCTATCGATCATCACACTGTCAATATCGTACATCAAACTTCCTATATCGTAGATATTTAAGCTACTTGTTGTCTCGGAGAGATGCTTATTGTATATAGGTAGGTACCTATGTATGTACTTACTTACGTAGGTACTTACGTAGGAATTTAAGCGTATTGCAAATAGCAGTAGATATAAAACAATCATAGTCATCTAGCTATTTTATTTCAAGAACACAGTTCCTTTAGAGGACAGAAATTTGTAGATATTATATTTTGAAAAATACAATAACAGTAAAATTCAATTTTATAAAAATTTTACACGCATACAGTACACGTAATAAAGATAGAAGAATCGGTAATTCATATAGTCCAAAAATCATTTGAAGATACTTACTCAGTGTCAGTGTAGGCCAAACTTAGAAAATGCAAGTAGCTACCTACCTATGGTTCTATACCTAATTTTAAAAATAAAATGTATCACTATGAAAACCCGGTACTTGCAAAAATTAGACGCTTAGACACATTAGGTTAATTTATGCAATCACATCCTGATTAAACATTTCCGTCTTACTACAAAACAGATAAACATCTATTGAGCTAAAACGATACCAAAATGAATACACACTCATTTTAGCAGTTTTCTTGCTAAAACGAGTGAGTGTTATTTGTTGGTATAATTTTTTTTGACTAAGAATATGTGAAAGCGTTGAAATAAACAATGTAAAACCTGACAGAGGAACAAAAAATATAACAGATCGCCGTGGCAAGGGTCCCCGCGATAAAGGCTCGGTTGAACCTGATGAATTCGCGTCTAGGATTAGCCCTTACAGTATGAGACGATTCTCGAGGAAGGGTCTCGTGACAAATGTGAGCGTGAATGTTCAGCCATTTGTTCGCGGTTCTTTGAGAATTCTGAAAGTTAAAATATTCTAATTATAATGCTTTATACTTTTGCTATAACAATGTTTAGGCTGTAGCTGATAATACATTATACATGTACATAATAAGTACAGTATGTATTATATTTTTACGCTATATACAGGTTATAACAAAATGTACTGAATCTATTTTAAAGGTAGAGTCAGTCCATGATACTGAACAACTTTCCCCAAGGAACATATGTCGATGTCGAATTTTTGATCTCCCATACAAGTTGACCGATCAGCTGATCCGAGTTTGTAGGGAAAGCTAATAATTATTTTTAATATTACGGTATATGTTTCTTGGGAAAAGTGGTTCAATATCATGGACTGAATCAACCCTTAAAATAGTTTCAGTATATTTTGATAGACCTTGTGTATTTGGCGTCAGGAGTACGATTTTGCGATTGTTGATTTCTCAAATACTTATTAAAGACAATTTCGTCAACGTTAATTAAAGTCAAAAATTGATCTCCAGTTCAAGTTTCTATTAAAATATTTGAAAACATGGTTTAGTAGATAGACATATAAAATAACAAGCAAAACTGAGACATAAAAGTAAATATCATTAGCAAATATGGTTTCCGAGTTAAAAACGACCGCCACTTTTAAAGCCCACTTTGAGAAGCTTTTGTTATGACACCGTAGTAAGTATCTTTTCTAATAAAAATGGTAATGTGAAATTTTAATGAGGCGTTATTTCTTGAGTTAACAACTCGTGGGTGGAATGCTAAACATATGGCGTTGAACTTAAGAAAATGCGCCATTTCGCTTAAAATCTCTTCTCATTCATTATAATTTTATTTTCCAGTAAGTTGGTCTAAAATCGTGAAAATTATATAATTTTCATTTTCGTGGTAGATAATAACTTGTGTGAAATTATCTTTGTGTACCTATGTGCTGTACCTATTTATTTATTTAATTTTTTACAAACACTAATAACACGAGCTAACGAAGCATACAATGTTCTCAGAGTTTGCTTGCCACGGACATTTACAATCCGCCGCCGTATGTTGTTTATTCGAAAATTAATTATTTATTTATTTTATTAAATATTTCATCAATTCATAAGAATTGCCAAGAATTCCCCAATTTCATTTAACTCCAGCAGTCGCTATCCCATTTGTATCCCAAATAATATCATTCAAATCAAGAAATACCCAAAGTTCAAAGTTCACTGTATCCGCAGCCTTGCTATAATTTCCCAAGACTCTTTTCATGTCATTTGAATTTTAAAAAGAAGTAATATTTTTGGAGTCCGCAGGCTCATATTATGAATACAAATCGTGACGCTAAGTACTCCCGGAGGAGCGAACTTGTTGGATCCAATTTAATAAAGATTTGATATTGATGCTCGCCAATCTAAGATGACGGAAAATCTATGTAAAGTTTTATGAACTTTATTAACTTCGATCTATCAAACCTTAAATATTGCTACTAAATTGGCCTTTGGGTCTTGTGCCCTTGGAATCTGTCTGCTTTTCTGTTCACACTCATCTTTAGCCAAAACTTATACATGTATTATTACTATAAAAATATGACGCTCCCAAACTACAAATATTTATTGTGACAAAGTAATATAAAAATGTAGAAAATATTGCAAAAATAATAAAATGCAGAACAGTGCTTATACACTAGGTTTAACTATACAAGTACAATGAGCTTTAAAAGATGTTTCTAAATAGCTGGACTGTCTTTGAAATTCTTGTTTAAATACCTCTATGTCTATGCCCTCTTTCTCCAACATTCTTATTGAGTATGAGTATCTACTAAGTATCTACTCATACTATGCCAGACAGAAAATTCAAAGCTTATGTAAAGAAAGTACTTTGTGAGAAGGCTTATTATAGGACCGATGACTATCTTAAAGACAAAAAGGTCTGGCTTGAGCTTGGCGCGGGTCCCTCTTAAAGGTTTGTATACTAAGACATGTCATAATTTAGGTACATTGGTACATACTAAATTTACAAATTGACATTATTTTAAATTTCGTAATTCTTATAATTCAATTTAATTATGACATAATAAACAATGTAATCTCTGTCCATCTATATAATTAATTTTAAGTTTTTAGTTTGTTAGTTGACGTCTTTGGAGAAAACGTGCAGTGCAGTTTGTTGCCGCTTCTTCTGCACTTGCGCCTAGGAAGCGGCGTAAACTTAGCTTTAAGTAACGATTTGACGTCAACATTTGTGCAAAACAAAACAAAGTGACTATTATTAAGAGACATTATAAATATCCTATGATAATAAAGATATTTTTGAATTTTTTTTTTAATTTGAACTATACATAATTATATGTATAGTCTCACGTAAGCCGTTTACCTATACGAAGTTTTCTTATGTAATATCAAAGTTAGACTCTCAAGATTTATAATGTATAATGTCTGTAAAACTGTATTTAAAATCCGCCATTGTTTGAAGCAGATCGCGTAAAAATTGTAATACAGGGTAACCAACACAAAGAGTGGTCGGGATGCTGGATGCCAGCCAAATGTCATATTTGTAGAGCAAAATTGCTGAAATGTCTGCGTATGAAACTAAAGATTTATGGCATTAAACATTTGTTTTAATATGGTTGCCAAATCATAACGTTATTGAAAACTTAATTTACAGATTGGAGATTAATAAAAACTGATACAGATTATTGCATTGTAATCAAAGTTACTAATTATTCTTTAAATAACTTCTCGTTTTGATGTATAGAAGATAATGTAATAAAGTATGTAGTTTTACTACAAATATTTATACAAAAACCAGCCAAGTGCATGTCGGGCCATGCGCAGTGTAGGGTTCCGTAGTTGCGAATGCCGACTTAGAGTAACACGCCCCATGGTTTAACGACTAAAAATGTCTAATAAGTTGATAGACTATGGCAAATATTTATTTTGTAAACCTTTTTTGTAATTTTTTTCACGGTTGTATACGGACACATATATAACCGTTAAACTGACAGAGGGGGGGGGGGGGAAACTTGACTCTAACAAAAAAATGCACTTTAAAACCAATTTTTTTACAAACGGATCCCTAAATCGAAAAATGGTGGTTACAAACTCACAATATTTTTGAAAGATCTTTTTAACGACACCTCACACCATGGGTTAGTCAAAAAAAAAAAATATATCCACTCTTTTTAAAACGATTGAGTGTAAATAAATATTGGACTTCTTTCATTAGGTTACACTCCGTTTATTATACCGGTAGGTAAGTTATTTCTTTCAATATTGATATTCCTAAAACTGTTCCAATAACACTTCCAAGATCAAATTTCGAGTATCTATTCGTATATCTCCTAAAGCGTTAAACTAAAACGTACCAATTATATTTCGGAAACGGGAGCCTGCAACCGGCAAGCGTACTTTTAATTACGCAGCCAATTATAAAGTTAATTTTATTTGCGCCGATGAGCGTCTAATACTTATTTAATTGATTACGATGCTTAATTAATGTGTCGTCTACACGCCTTAATTTGCTCATTTTAATTAGGAAAACGAACTTTTTTGACGCCTGTAGGGGACGATAGTAATTTTGTGTGTTCGTGTTTTCCCGCCATGCGAAATTAGATCGGCACTCACCAGCCCCTGGGGTGCGAACAGGCTGTGTTCTATCAACCCTATTACGCTTATTTTCGTTTTTATAGTTCCTTGCTAAAACTCATGGCGTCGCTCTAGTTGGTAATTGGTTTTGCCGCACCGGACCAAATGTTCGAAAAGATTCGACCAAGACCTCAAATAAAACCTAGGTCTGTAACAATGATCTTATAGAAATAATCTGGTTAAAACCAATCTTTTGTCTCTTTCTCTCTTATCGGCAATAACTGTTGCTAGAATGAGACTTCGCTAAACGTCAAAAGTAAAAATGCAGCCTGTTTTCCGCATATTACGACATTGACTTCTGTTTAGGTGACTTTTCTATTTAGTATCGGCATACACGTACTGGCGTACCGCATTATAAAATACGTTTCACAACAGGTTACACTTTTGACACTTCATCGCGGAATCTGTATACTTCCAATACCTTTGGTCTGTGGCATAGACCGTCAGCTTCAACATTAAAAATGTAATACAGCAAATACTTTTGGCACCTATGACACAATTAAAACACACACTTCGAATGAAAAACCCAGCAGTCATCGTTTCGAGTCGAGCAGATCGAGCGGCGGCGCGGGCGGCGACGCGCGAGGCAACGCTCAGTGCTGAGCGGACAGTGACATCATCTTTAGAGATCTATTATTGAATTGACTTCACGGAACCACGACAACTGTTCGTCAGTCCAACACGCACTTGGCTTGTATTTCATTGACCGTAAACACACGGCTCGGCAATTTTGCGAGTGACGATCGCGTATGAATATTGGTGTTATTGGAAAACGCAAAACAAACAGAAATATATAATTCATAGTCAATATTTGAACAAGCAATTTATTTAAAATCCATCCTGATCGGAAGGAAAATCTCAACTGTTTGGTAGTAATAATTCCATTGTGATTTTGATTCAATTTGGCTGGCGTATGAATTCGTAGGTATTTTTACTTGTTTCATTGGTAAATATATCAGGTTTTTGAGGAGTAATATATAAACTCAAAGAGGGTTCAGCTATACGTAGAAAATAAGTACACAGTTTATTTTAATTTCATTTACCGAGCGTAAAGAGCGAGCGATGTGTCTCAGTTTCCAGATTGGCCAAAAATGTCTGAGTCCATCTGTCTGGGTTGCCTACAGGTTGCATTTTTCAACCGATTTTTATGAAAATTGGCACACAAGTTCCTTGAGTCATTTAATTATTAAAAAAACCTTAAATTTACTGAAAAGAATCATCAGTGGTAACACTTTTTGTGACATTCGTGACGTAGTCTTAGGCAAAGATAATAGTCTTAGGCAATCGTGGAAAGAGAGTACCATATCTTATCATTATGTCCATCCATGCACCAAAATAAAGAAAAGTAGGTAAACGACAGTAAGAAAACCTTGTAGGTAGCACAGAGTAATAATATACTACGTACAATAGTAGTACGTAGTTACTTTTAATATTTCCTGAAGTCCAAAGCTAATTAGGCTCCTTGAAGTCAAAACAATATATAACATAGTCATAACATTTGCTTTAATAATATGATATAAGAGATTCAAGACAAGCTAAGTACAAAACATGAAGAGTGAAGAGATAAGACGCAACCATCATTTAATTTACCGGCATAAAGATACTCTTTACAAGGTATTAAAAAGATAAACATGCGCAATCTCCGCCTGTGAGCCATAATTTGGATCTGAATTTTACGGGGAATATAAAGTAATATTATCTGTTTATCACTAGGGGTGTGCGCTATATAACTCCACTGATTAGCCCTCTTTTTTACCCGACTACGGCAAAACCAAAAAGAGGGTTATGTGTTTCGCTACTACATAGGGCGGACTGTAAGTTTCCGGAACTGGCCACTTACATAAACAATATTTAAAAATTTATTGCAACATTTGAAAATAGAACTCTTTGGCTGTAGAATGCAGTTTGTTTCATCTGACTGTCTTTTGTTTTTACCTTGTGGCGCCATTTAAAAAATTGTGTGTCTGCATCATCATGGATTTAACTCGGGAAAATTTTTGTAGTATGATTTTCTACGATTTTAAGTGTAATTTGACAGCTCAACAGAGCATCGCTCGGCTTGAAACAGCTTTTGGCAATGAAGCACCATGCAAGACAACTGTTTATAGCTGGTTTGCAGAATTCAAGCGTGGTCGTATCAATCTCAGTGACGAATCTCGCGATGGTCGGCCGTCCACCGCTGTGACCAACAAAAACATCAATGCTGTGCGCCATATGATTGAAACAGACAGGCATGTGACCTACCATGAAATTCGCGCATCCTTAGAAATAGGCATGAGTCAAACACAATTAATCCTACACAAACATTTGGGTGTGAGAAAGCTGTGCTCGCGGTGGATCCCACACAACTTGACCGAGGCTCAAAAAACGGACCGCGTCACTTGGTGCAGTGCCATGCTTACCAGATTCAACGAAGGTGCGTCAAATTTGGTGTGGGATATATTAACAGGTGACGAAACATGGATTTATTGCTACGATCCCAAAACAAAGCAGCAATCGAGCGTATGGGTCTTTCAAGATGAGCCGAAACCAACCAAAGTGGCGCGCGTGAAAAGTGCATCTAAGCGGATGATTGCTTCTTTTTTTAATAAAACTGGACACGTGGCTACTGTTGCTTTAGAGAATCGTCGTACAGTGAATAGTGACTGGTACACGACCATTTGTTTGCCGGAAGTTATTGACGAACTCCGTAAAAATAACCGTAAACGCCGTATCATCCTGCACCACGACAATGCTAGTTCTCACACGGCCAGACAGACAAACGACTTTTTGAAGGCGAAAAATGTAGAACTCATGAGTCATCCTGCATACAGTCCGGACCTGGCACCTTGTGACTTTTTTCTGTTTCCAAAAATTAAGAACCAATTACGCGGTCAACGATTTTCATCACCAGAAGAGGCTGTCGAGGAGTATGAAAAACACGTTTCAGAGGTCACCACAGAGGAGTGGCACAAAAGTTTTCAAAACTGGTTTCATCGAATGAAAAAGTGCATAGACGCCAAGAGAGATTATTTTGAAAAACAATAAATTAATTTTGTACCTTTAATAGTATTTTTTCATATTCATTCCGGAAACTTATAGTGCGCCCCACGTATAATATGTATGTATATATGCATGCATATTTGTTTATCTGTTCCCTCGTGTCTTTAAAGATATCCCCTTGACAAATGAGGTATTGTCGTATTGGCTGTCCGCAGGTTATAGGCCATATGACGTCACAGTGGCGTAGCGTGGCTTTCGACCGGAAATTTGCCGTCCACACACAATCTCCAGGCTCATCGCCGAGGGGGGGATAGGAATCTCAAAATTTGCCGCCTTTAACCTGCTGCCCCATTGGGAGCTTTAAATGGAGCGACGGGGGGGGGCTAGGAGTCTTTAAAATTGCCGCCCCATTGTGGCCTTGCCGCCGGCCCCCTTTATATGCCGCCCGGGGCCATAGCCCCCCCCCCTCGCTACGCTACTGTGACGTCACAGTAACCTGTGGCGCCCTCTATAGGCATATATATATTAATACTAAATATTAAATACTTTTCATCTAGGCATATAATCTACAATCAAGATTTATGAACTTGAAAGAGAATATAAAGGTGTAGATAGGTAAATTATGATGATACACTACTTTGTACTCTTATGTATTCTGTGACACTGCATTCTCTTTTGAGTTCATATTTTGACTGACGAAAATTAGTTATACTTACCTATATGCAATTTCTTTGAAATTACATAAAAAAGTTTGGCAAAATCTGTCATGACGTTTTAAACTAAAAGCTAGACAACATTTGTATGGGAAAGTCTGATTCTGTCTAGGGTAAGGGGACTCTTAAGTACAAATGTTTTCAACCCTTTATAAAATGAAGCAGAAGAAATGCGTGCACGGCGGTAGGTAACGTTAAGGGCTGGCATTATCACAACGTCGGCTCATTAACTCGAGTAAGAGCATCCAGGCAGCGATAACTCGTTCTTTATAGAGCCACCTGTCTACAATAATGCTGATAACGATAAAAGTGCAGTACAGAAAATGTTCAAGCATTTATAAAATGTATAGGCCTAATAGAGATGAATATGTACTGTAGAAATGCGTTTTCAGCCATAGGTGACGCTAAGGGCTTAACGTCGGCTCATTAAGTAGCGTAAGAGCATGCAGCCAGTGATAACTCTGTTTTTTGAGGCTTAAAATGATAAAAGTGTAGTGTTATCACTTTAGTACAAAATTCAAGAAATAGGAATAAATATCTAGCAGTAAATGCTTGTACTGTATAGTAGTATAGGTTTATCATGACGTGGGCGTGGGGCTAACTAACTCGAGTGAGAGCGAACTCGAGTAAGAACTGAGTCAATTTTTACGAGATTTCCTCCCATAACGCTTATAACGATAACAGTGCAATGTAATTCTTTTAGTACAAGATTTAAGCACTTATAAAACATCTAATATCAAGCAGTAGAAATGCGTGCACAGCGGTAGATGACGTTAAGTCCTAACATTATTACGACGTCGACTCATTAAAGAGTTCTAGTACGAGTATCCCGCCATTGATAACTCTGTTTTTATAAGACTTATATATTATATATAAAAGTGCAATGTGTATAAAACATAAAGGCATAGTAGAAACTAATATCTAGCAGGAAAATGCGTGCACAGCTGTAGGTGACGTTAAGGGCTGGCATTATCATGACGTCGGCTCATTTACTCGTGTAAGAGCAACCAGCCAGTGAAAACTCGGTTTACATACCGTAACAGTTCAGTGCGATCGATCATGAAAAATTTTTTCAAGCATTCGTTAAACATATAAGCATCTTCTTCTTCATCTAAGCGCGTTTCCGGTTGCATCCTCCGCTGTGCTACTTCGGAGCCCGGGGTGCGTTTTCCCGCTTTTTTTTCTCCAAATATAATATGCATATCAATGTCACCCAAGGATGCCAAAGACCTTGTGAAGTGGAGAAGAAATAACAGTTAAAATGGTTTGGCTATAGTTTTACGACCGGTCGCCTGCCTGACGTCAACCCTCTTTGGGAATGCAATTGTAGCACGAGATGTTTGTGCTTAATCCTTTAGTCGCCTCTTACGACATCCACAGGAAGAGATAGAGTGGTCCTATTCTACACACCACCACCTACCACACACACTACACATCTACCACACGGAGTGTGTCATATTAGAGGCGAATATCTATCAGTAGAAATGCTTGCACAGCGGTAGGTGACGATGAGGGCTGGCATTATCACGACATCTCGGCTCATTAACTCTAGTAAGAGCATCCAAAGAGTGCTAACTCGTTTTGACTCGTTCTGAGTTCATCGCCTATGACGCTGATAACAAAAGTGCAGCGGGAGAAGATTTTCTTAGAGAAAAGTTATTCGAAAAAAAATATATTTTTTGTACAAGCTTTTATCGTGAGGCCTAAGTTACTTATCAAGACAAATTTGATAAGCCCAAACTCGATGGGATTACGTCGTTTGATTACAGTGCTATATATATCCTATAACCACCTCCCGGCTCCATCATTAGATCATCTTCTTGTTATAGGTAATAATATTGCATTGCCATCTGATTTACATTAGCATAAAAAATGTCATCTCAATTGGGAACCAGGAAGTGGCTCAAATTTAACTTGGAAAATTTGATCAACCCTAAAAAAAATTAACAGGGCAAGCTAAATAAAAGCTTGTAAAAACATCTCTCCGCCTAAACAAACTCAAATTCTGGAAGCTTTCTCAAGTTCTTAACAAAAATAAAAATATAAAAATTAGAATCAAACTATACTTATTATTTCAGCAGAATAAACTCATTGTACTACGAGTAGCATTATGTTGCCATTAATAAAAATTATTAAGTACATCCTGTTACAATAGATGTGCTACTCTGATCGCAAAGGTTTGAGGCTGATGGATGACGAATGAAGCAGCTTGTAAACTACTAATACACTCGAACCATAAAGAACAATATTTTTCGCCAACACATTGAACATCCTTTTTATTACGTTTTGCGACAACGTTCCGGGTTAAAATTTGCCGTCCGAGAGCGGCATGAATATTATTTAATAAAACATTGCCACGCAAATTCACATATTCTGAATTTTAAACGTACTACGAAATAAAAATCATTTTCACCCTCGATGTAACCGGGACACGTAGAAACAGAGGTGAAAAATCAAATACAAAAAGGTTTTCATGTACAAGTTGATAATATGACTTCATCCGTTATATGTTTGCAAATACATTTGAATCGTCCCATTGCCAAGTTGGAGGCGGTTATGAAAAAGCGCGCCCCTTTTATAGCAATAATAAGAGAACACAAACGCGAATTTCTTGTACCGTAAAATAACAAAACAATGAAATGAAATAAATGTTAGCATGGGAAACGAAGATGGAGAGAGATGATGGAACGACTGCCATTTGCGTCGCTCGCATGAAAAATATTTCGACTGATCTTGTTTACATTGATACGGTGATCCGACCCCGAAGAATTGAATGTTTTCACGCCATATGCGTGGAGGGGTGAAGTTAATGATCATTACATAAACATTGGATTGAAGCCACCTCGGTGATGTATTATTAGTCTATGTTGTTTTTTTTTTTGCAATTAGATAAAGATAAATTAATTTTCCAAACATGTATTGTATGTGTAAACATCAAAGTTCTGATTAATCATGTTGTGTATTGTAACAAATTATTTAAAATATTTTCAAACCTATTAATAATAAATGAGAAAATTTGTATAAATGTCTGGATGAGTGTTTACAAAATTGTGTACAAAAACCTTGTGGAGATTCTTTTTTAGTTGGATATAGTTAGTATGATGTTCTCGATATATCCGCGAGCTGGGGTCTCATAACCGGGTATATTTTGAAATTTGTTCAATTCAAATTCAATTCAATTCAAAATATCTTTATGGTCATAGGATATTTATAATATATCTTAATAATAGTCACTTTGTTTTGTTTTGCACAAATGTTGACGTCAAATCGTTACTTAAAGCAAGGTTTACGCCGCTTCCTAGGCGCAAGTGCAGAAGTGCAGAAGTTGATACTTACCACTAAATATAGGTACCTGGCCGGAGCCTTCCGAGTATTGATAAAGATATATAAGGAGTTGTAAAAAGAATAATTAATAAACTCAATACCTAGGTACTTACGGAATATTTATTCACGAAGCAACAATTTGGTGTAATTTTAAACGCAATAATAGTGTGCATCTACAGGCAGTTTTTTCCAGAAAATAAATTATGCCAGCAAGTTCAACCCATGATACTTATAAAATTCTCTAAAATATGGCGAAATACGAAACAAATAATGGCCCATACAAACTCATGGTTAGTTGATCAAATTTAGTGCAAGGGATCCAAAACGTTCTTTGCATTTTACCTTTCTATGGGAATATCAATCATAATTTGCTGTAAAAATTTTAGGAAAAAGACTTGTATGTAGGTAGCTTGAAAAACGAGGAGCACAGAACGCTTGACCGCTTCCTGTCTGATAAATCTCCTGCCCCCGTAGCATGACACCGTCCACAACGTTTATCGAGCGCTATCTTTCATCACTATCTCGCTCTACGCTGCAATAACGAGCGGGAAGGCACTAGTCCGTCGTGCGACATAAACTTTATCTGAGTTCATTAACGATGCCATGAGACGGGGTCTGGAATAGGTATTTGTACCTACATTGTTTAAATTATGGGCGTAATCCCTCCGGCTCTAAAATGGAGTGCTTCGTTTTAACGCCATGTGAGCATATAGGCTCATGAGGGTTACCAAACATGTGAACGCTCCTTTTTATTTATTTTTTACTATTTATTTAGCAATATTAAACTAATTTATTGTAAAAAAAAATCCCTAATTTCGAATAGCTAGCTTACCGAATTTACTATACCTACGCTCAGCCATTGCCTCATTGCTCGCAAGTCTCCCGGTAGCGGGCGGCGCGGTGACATTCAAATGGAAGAATTTTGGTATGCATTTTTCTGCTGATATCTTTCGTTTTTATTATTAAACAAGATTTAAGACAGTATATTAGGTCCTTACATATGAAATTGCCGATTTTCAATACTGGCAACTTTAAAATCAAATATCTTGCGTTTCATTAGGAATTCCAAATTCAAATTTATTTCGAAATAAACCCAGAAAAATATTGTTTTAAAATTCGTATTTCATTTGTTTTAACATCATTTGTTTGAGTTTCAACATTGCTATAACAACAACTATGGACAAATTGAAAATTCGCGGTATTTACGAATACGAGTTCTACCGTGGCACCAGTGCTGCAGAAACGACTCGAAGAATTAACGACGTGTATGGACCAGGCACCGCTAACGAACGAACGGTGCGTTTTTGGTTTCAACGTTTCCGTTCTGGAAATTTCGATTTACACAATGAGCCTCGTGGACGACCTGATACTCAAGTGAATAACGAAGAATTGAAGGCGATAGTGGAAGCGGATCCATCTCAAACCACTTCTGAATTAGCAGCAGCCTTCGGCGTAAGTGACAAAACGATACTTATCCACTTGCGCCAAATCGGAAAAATTAAAAAACTCGAAAAGTGGGTACCGCACGAATTGACTGAAGCAAACCAACAAACACGCGTTGCTTGCTGCGTTTCTTTGCTTAATCGCCACAATAATGAGGGGATTTTGAACCGTATTGTGACTTTTGATGAGAAATGGATCCTGTACGACAATCGGAAGCGATCATCACAATGGCTTGACCCTGGAGAACCGGCAAAACCTTGCCCTACGCGAAAACTGACCAAAAAGAAGATTCTGGTTAGTGTTTGGTGGACCAGTGCTGGTGTTATCCACTACAGCTTTTTGAGATCAGGCCAGACGATTACTGCAGACTTGTATTGCCAACCATTGCAAGCAATGATGGAAAAGCTCGCCATTAAACAACCGAGACTGATGAATTGCTCTAGCCCACTGCTCCTTCAGGATAACGCTAGACCACACACTGCACATCAAACGATCGCCAAGTTAGAGGAGCTGCGACTGGAACCTCTGCGTCACCCACCATACTCTCCAGATCTTGCCCCAACCGATTACCACTTTTTTCAAAATTTGGATAACTTTTTACAAGGAAAAAATTTCAAATCTGATGAGGCAGTCAAAACCGCCTTCAAACAGTTCATGGACTCTCGCTCCCAGGACTTTTTTTCCAAAGGTATCAATGATCTGCCTATAAAATGGCGGAAGTGTATCGATAACAACGGCGCATACTTCGATTGATTAAATAATAATTTCATTAAAAAAAACTTGTTTCACTTTTTTGATACTGAACGGCAATTTCATATGTAAGGACCTAATATGTATTTTTTTATTTCGCCTAAAGAGTACTTTCCTTAAATATAGCTAGGCGTAGGGTTATGATCATCCTGTATTACAGTAACACAAATATTACGTAAACGTTTCTGATCTGCTTCTTCTAACCATTTTAAAACACTCACGTACTTACATATGCGCCTGCATTGAAGATAAAACTGCTCTCCGTAGACGCAAACTGGCTACCTATCGTTTTAATATTCAAGATTCGTTGCCACTGCGCCATCGCTGAAGTCAAGAGTGTAAAAGTTCAAAAATTCGCTTCTTTGTATTCGAGATTAGAAGTATCTTCGGTATGACGCTTTAGGGCTCCGTAATTTAGTAACAATTTTTTTCAAAATATATTTTGTGTTAGGTAAATAGGTACCTACTCAAATTAACTTAACAAATAAATAGAGGCATATACTTCCATTAAAAATTTACCCACTTATTTAATTCATACTTGCAATATATATTTACTTCAAAAGTTACTAGGTTAGATTTTCATAGAATAGTCAAAATTATCCATTCTCCACTTCAATCAAACTTTATTGTTATGGCTCAACATTTTAGTTCAATAACATTAAAGTAAATTGCCTGCCTAGATAAAGTATACAGTGATCAAAATAAAGTACCTCCCTAGCAATTAATTTCCACATTTTTACGCGACTTCAAAAAATGACGTGTAGTGTACTCAATTCGAAACGTATGTTATTATCCGTTTTTGAACAGATTTAGAAAATTATTATTTTTATTTGAAAGGGTATATGACAAAATTGATCCCATTGTCACAGAATCCTTAAGAAATTGAGGGAACTCCTGAAATATTCTAGGCACACATATAATTATTTTGATGTTTTTGTCAGTGAATATACCATTCGCAAGTGTGATTTGGCGAAATGGAACTGATCAAGAAAACAATAAATTGAAATCGCTTTTCTATTAAAAAATACAGGTAACTATTATGAAGGTAAAGAAATTGTAAGAAAAATAAACAACAACTGTTGGCATAGCATTTACAAACAGGAACAACAATAAACTAAGGGGCTTAGGTATGTAAATGAACGGGCAAGTGCGAGTCGTACCACCGTACAATGTTTTAAAACGTGTTTCTCGGGAAACACGTTTCTTGTATGACGACCCCTTTAATTTTTAACAATATCTTAGTTTTAGTATTTGTTATTATAGCGGCTAAAGTAATAAATAATTGGTGAAAATTGTAAGTATCTAGCTATTACGGTTCAAGAGATAGAGCCCTGTGACAGACGGACAGACAGACGGACAGACAGCGGAGTCTCAGTAATAGGTCCCGTTTGCACCCTTTGGGTACGGAACCCTAAAAAAATATATATAATGCATAGTATAAAACAAAGTCGCTTCCCGCCATCTGTTTCTGTGTCTTACGCCTAGGTCTTAATAAACCTCGGATTTTAATGTTTTGATTCAAGAGAAAGATTTACATTTATGAAGCCAGGGCGGGCCGCTTGTATAATATAGAAGCTACAGAAAACTAGTGCTGCGCTCTGGATTCGCTTGAGTAGGTATGTAGTACATCACTATATGCTATAAACGGGTAACTCACGTCAAAAGTCGGTTTCGACCTCATCCGGAGTCCTTCATCGAATGTAATGATATGTAGAACATATAAAGCTTTCTTACAAAAATTGTAAACAGCCTTTCTCTGCCATATTCTATGAAATCTGATATTTAAGAGTCGAGAAAAACCATTGTTTGAAGTAAGTAAACAAAAGTTACCTAGATATACCGATTTCACCTTAAGAGGAAAGTAAAACCCCTTTTCTTATGGACGAGAATGGCATATCTAACAAAATCTTCGACAGATAAGTTTCTGTGCCCGAAACACATTACTTCAACTTGACATTGCCACAATAACGTCCTGCTAATGGGCTGTGGTCATTGTCCCCGAAGAGTCACAAGAATGCGTATATGGGGACACATTAAAGCCAACATGGCCAGTTTATGTAGTAAATAATATATGTTTTGATGATAAACAGGCGAAAAAACATAACCTCGTTTTTCATGAAATAATATTGTCGTAAAAACATACATATATAGCTAACGTAGCTTACGTTGGCAGATGTAAATTCTCATACTTATGGGTTCTTGTGGCTGGAAGTATAATTGTTTTAAGAAATATGATTATATTGGGAAATAATAACTATCGTATAGTTATGTAATTGTAGTGTAATTTCGTGTAGTTATGTGCCTGTGTATTTTGTGTGTAAAAATTTGTGTTGCGAGTTGAATGTGCGTATATCGTATAAACCTCGAATGGTTTTTGCTCATCCCATTTCGATGTAAATAATTATGTTTTTGTAAATAAATAAAATAAATAAAAAAAATTAAAAAATTGTTAAATTTGTACGTACCTTATAACCGAGTAAAAATATCCTCTCAATCTATCGCAGGTTGACTGAAAGAGATCCCTACATGGGATAAGTCCGCCTTTGTATATTTGCTCTTTCGTATTTTGTTGTGTTTTGGTACAATAAAGTTATTACAAACAAACAATTACTTATAAATACATAATCGACTACTGTGACATTTTTTGTGACATTTTGAAGTTGGTAGGTATATAAAATAATTCAACGATTTCTAGTTGTGAAAGGAAAGAATAACCCATAAATATAAAGCATGCAAAAGTAGAAGTACGCAGCAAAGGTATTTTGTCGAGCAAATAAAAAAGTACTACTACACCATGTTAATAGCCTTTTTATGGGAAAAAGAAAATTTTACGGTAATTCTATGTATTATTACCGATAAATTAACGCATCAATAGTAGTGGAGTGTGGAGCCTAAATTTCTATAGTGAAACTTTTTATACCCAACACGTGAAGCAATCAGAATTTTATTCGTTTTTCGTCAACCCTGCGGATAGGTAACAAAAACCTTGACGGGAATCAAAATCCTCTTATCGCCCAGGAGCATAAAGCTAAAAATTGAAATTGAATAACTACAGCGCTCGATCCCAGCTTTTAAAAACATATTCCATACAATGCATAATTTTTACCAACTGGTTTTACGTGCGTAGTATTTATTGACGGTTTGAAATCAAATTGATAACACTTTAGGCCCTTGGTGATCTTCATTGAGTTTTAATGGCTTGAAACTTCACTTTGCATCAAAGTTTGTTTCTAAAAGTAATTAGGTAATAGAAATTAATTTTCTTATTTAGTATAATAAGCATCTATAAGTAATTGTTTAATTCCTAACATTTTTATAAATTACCTAGTTCTTAACTGATGTTTTATTTATCTAATATTGTTTTCAAATACTTATATACTAGAATATATGATCGAAGATATACATTTATATTTTTTTTTTCATAATATTTACAAACGTTTTTCATATTCTAAAGAGATTAAGTGTGTGTGACTATAATAAGAATCAAGAATCAATGTTCTGCATCAAAAGTAAATACGTCTGTATGGCTAGAAAAACGACACATACCTCATACGTTTAACTTAGTCTTTTTTTAAATACCATTAAATTCACATTGAACATCCAGCTTTAAGTAACAAATCAATCTGCGATTAACCCGCATCGATCTGCAAAATGAACAAAAATAAACGGGCAAGTGCGAGTCGGACTCGTACATGAAGGGTTCCGTACCACCGTACAATGTTTTAAAACGCTGAAGAAACACGTTTCTTGTATGACGACCCCCTTTAATTTTTTACTTTATTTTATTTTTAGTATTTCTTGTTATTGTGGTCATAGTAATACATAATTGGTGAAAATTTCAAGTATCTAGTTAATGCCATTATAAAGATCAAGTAGAAAACACTAAAAAAAAGCAAGTTTCTTCTATGATGACCCCCTTTAATCTTTAATTTTTTTATTTTTTATATGTTGTTATAGCAGTCACAGTAATACATAATCGGTGATAATTTCAAGTATCTAGCTATTACGGTTCAATAGATAGAGCCCTGTGACAGACGGACAGAAAGACAGACAGACGGACAGACAGCGGAGTCACAGTAATAGGGTCCCGTTTGCACCCTTTGGGTACGGAACCCTAATGATCTGATCACGTGCCAAAGTCCTAACAATCCACACATGCCGTCCGCCCCCGGCATGCTGCCGCGGCCGCCCCTCCGCATGCCACCGTCGGCACATGCCGCTGATGCCACAGTCAATCACTAAACTTGTTGAATAATTTATGTCGACAAGTAATTTATTTCTGATCTAGGCCAAGACGATGTAATTAAATTCTTATTACGAGTATATTGATAGACAATGCAGATTAAAATATAATTGCCCGATCGATAGCAGTTTGAGAATCATTTTTTCGTATAGAGTCACACTAATAGATAATAATAGAACCTACGGGATGTCAATTTTTATTCAACACGAACTTAAAGGTGACATAGTCTGTATAAATAAGAAAATTTTCGTCTTTTCCACATAAACGAGTTCAGCGGAACCGGATCTATTTCTATAGGAAAGTCTGTTCTTTTAAGATCCCAGCAAAGGTCCTTTATCAAAAGTTGTACATATTGACGGGTTAAGTCATGCCTTCAAGTTTATGTCGGCGGTAATTTATACCCTGTCAAATTTTTTATCATTATTTCAACCACAGGAAAAGCCCACAACTGGACGTAGTCCTTCCTCAAGAATTTCTCAAACGACCGGTAAAATTATATACATGTAGTAATTTTTTTTTCATTCAGATCTTCATAATATACATCGAAATATATAAGACGCATACTACATAATTGTCCTGGAACAGCTTAAGTAAGTAAAAACTTTTTAAAACTTCTTCTAGCTTACAAATAAATGAAAAATTCACATAAAAGTACAATCTGGCTAGTAAAAATAAGGGTCAAACTGTCAACAAAAGTAATAAAGAACTGCAACCCAATTTTGACTTTTTTATCAATATTAGACGAAATGTTGTTCTCATGCATTGCATGTTTAGTCAAAGACGGCGTCAAATATAAAAGAACCAATTTTATTAATGATATTATATAAACAGGATAATTATTTTATTAAAACTAACGTGAGATAAATCTATAATTGATTAATATAAAACTTTCCCGACTATATCACGTGAGTCAACCTTTTCTAATTAATTAATTATAAAACACGATAAGTTAAATTATTAATACATATTAATGCTCGCAGAAACAAAAGACAAACCTGACATTTGTATTAAAATGACGCCCCCTGCGGATTCAACTCGATTTTCTGCCAACTCCCAAGGGGCAAGGAAAAACGACGTCAATTACCAGCAACAAATGACAATCTGTTTACACCGGCTCGTTCGTAGGTTTATTAATAACGACCAATTAACAATCATGGCAAGATTATACACCACTGATCAAGATAATGAAAGAGCGTCAGTGCTCATTATTGAGGGAACTGGGCAAAAGTGTGTTCACTGCAATTTCTACGCCAACTTAGTTTGCACAACTTTGCCGCTTCAGTTATGGATGACGTGGTTAAAAATGTAAGTTGGTTTCTGATAATTTACTTGTGTATTTCCTGTGTCATCTAGGTTTCTGATAATTTACTTGTGTATTTATAACCTGTGTCATCTTTGTATGCAAATTAAAGTTTTAGGAATTATACAGTTTCTCCTATACTTAAAGCTTGATTAAAATAATGGAGTTTTTGTTTTTTTGTAATAGTGAATGTAAACAACCAAACAATTTTATTTTATAAACTTTGTGTGTAGTCCGTTTGTGAATGGGATGAAAATGAAAAAGATAAATTAATCTTGATTGTTGCATATTAGATTTTTGGTGATTATTTTTAAAGTTAATGAGAAATCATCAATGTTCATTAAATAATAGTGTTAATAAAATGAACGGAAGTGTGTTCACGACAAATTCAACGCCAAATTCGAAACTTTCCTTTTTTGTAGAGATAAAAAATTCTGAATTATTAACTTAGTTTGTGTGTTAGTTTTCGTTAACAAATGAATGAGGTGAACATTAAATAGACTTGATCTGAATTAAGTTGTAATTTTTTCCTGATTAGTAATATGGACGCAAATAATACGAGTACTTATTGTAAATTTATGTATTGATTTACAAAATTCAGAGACAAATAAAGTAAGAAAATAGAGTACCTACATAGATAGGTAGTGAGGTACTGTTTATCAAAAAAATCTCTTTTAGCAGACCCACGAGAGATGATTTTTTTAAAATCCATTTATGAATTTAATGCATAAATTTTACAATCTATCTAGTTTGTTCAGTAGGTAGCTCGTCTGTAATAACTAAATGGCAGATATCTGCTTAATCGAGGAGTGGCAATATGAGGGGCGGCATAAAGGTACTTTGGTTTAAAAAAAAAAATATAAATGTCAACGCCAACTTAGTTTGAATTACAAATTTTTCGCTTCAATTATGGTTAAAACTATAATTTTTTATTGATATGATGAACTTAGGTAGTTCATTCACGTTTATTTGTGCTGATGAATGAAATAGATCTTGATTTAGACAATGGAGCTCTTGTCTTACGGAATATTGAATTAGATTGTAATATTAATCTCTCTTCCTCACAAAATAAGCGCAATATAAATTGTTATAATTTGTTGAAACAATATATAATATGTATTTAAATGAAAATATTACAATCTAAGATTACAATATATACGTACAAGACTTACATTAAAAAAAAGAAATAGTTAAATTGGACAGTCATATGTACGGCTGTGCTGTGGAGATATTGTCAATATTGTTTAGCGGGCTTTGGGCGTTTTTAGCTATGTGGCTATGAAAACCCGTGAACAATACTAGATATGTGGCCAGGAGCTCCCTTGAAGCAATCCAAGAAAGAACAAACATTAAGAATAAGAAACAAAAAACTAAATAGGCTTCAAAGGACTCGTATCCACGGCCGAAAAATATACTTAAAAAACCTAATATTTAGGTCTCAAGTTTGTTTACTAAACACTTGTATAAAGTACTGTGATAGGATCTCAAGTCTTCACTGAACACTTGAATCAAAATCCTAATTATGTTTCGAGATTGGCCGGGGAAGTTTATATTGATCGGCTAAGTTCTTCAATTATTTATTTATGACTACATTTAATTAAACCCTTTCTGAATATTACAAAATGTACCTAAACAGTCACTTATTTGCAGCGGAGGCTTCCAAAGTCACTAGAAGACGAACTGAGAAGGGTCTCAAAGGAGCCTTCGTGGAAATCCGACAATGAAGGCATCCACGAGCGTGTCAACTTCGACGATACAATATGGGGTTTCAACTTGGCAGGCGGAGCGTATTATAACACCCCATTGCGGGTAACACATGTAAGTGTCTTTTTATACTCATTTATTTTCTGCTACGTCATATTTAGCTGACTATAATATTATAATAATAATAAAATTTAATTTTTATGCACTATTCATGATAAAACGTAATATTTGGAAAAATCGTTTAAAATCATTATTTATGACATAATAAGCACATTAGTACAAAGAATTCTCCTTCTCCACACACCTGATCGACGTTTCTGGGGACCTAAGAGCTGATGCGCATTTTGACCAAAGATTAAGTCTGACCATTCAACGTGACAATGCCGCAAGTCTCTTAGCCACCCTGCCCTGAAACTGTAGTGATCTGGGGTCATTTTTAATATAATATAATGTTTAGTTATAATTTTATATAAGTAGTCTATAGTTTTCTGTTTAATTAGTTTATTTTATGTTTTAGTTTTCATTTTTTGTTTTATTATAAAACATGTACTTTTATGTATTCCTCCAATAAAAATTTAGCACAATATATTAATATTTCCGGGATATCTTGTTGTATTATTAATAAATTCAGTTTCCATCATAGATAAAAATATTGTAATTTATTCGTATATTTTTACCGAACAACCATTTATTATTTAAGTATATAATAATTAAATGAAATATACTTCTAGACACCTGCTGATAGGATAACAACAAATTATGATTCATTTATAATGTTGTCCAACAGCCTAATTTGTTCATGATGAGATAAATCATCATGAATAGTCACCTTACATGTTTATTTGTATAGGACACCCACCTGCTAGGTAGTCGGACGACCTGAGCAAGGCTGCAGTTAGTCGGACGACCTGAGCAAGGCTGCAGGAAAACGCTGGATGCAGGCCGCTTCCGATCGGTCGTTTTGGAAATCTTTTGGGGAGGCCTATGACCAGCGGTGGACTTCCTGTGGCTGATATGATGATGATGATTACTAAGAAAGCTAAGACAATGAAGAGTTTTTTAACTGTACGACACTATACGAAAAACACCTCAATGCAGGTGACACTGTCATTTTAATATGGTGGACATTACGCGAATGAAGGATGTAAAATTCGTTGCATTTTTTTATTCCTACAACGAAATAATGTGTTATATTGTCTATTTATGACAATTTTTAATTGTCCCTTATAGGATCACTCGTGCGTCTGTCTGTCCGTCCGTCTGTCACAGCCAATTTGCTCCGAATCTACTGGACCGAATCAGGTGAAATTTGGTAAAATGTTGTAATCCTATGACCCAAACACCTATGTGCAAAGTAAATAAATATTTTTTTTTTAAAAAAGGGTCATTTTCGGGGGACAAATTAGAAAATTAAAAAAAAAAATTTGCAAACCTTGCTATGTCATATATCAAAGGATAGGATCTCAAATATATTATCCCCCCCCCCCCTCCCCCTGATCTCCGAAACTACTGAGCCTAAAAGTTTGAAAAAAATACAAAATATAGTTCATTGCTTGTAGATTAGAGAAAAACCTATAAAAATTCAATCAATTGTACGGAACCCACTTGGCCGGTTTATTTATAATTTAAATCTGTAATACTAGTGTAAGTATTACAGAAAAATTATTCGTAAAACATATACGTGTTTCATACTATGTAAACGATGAAAATTGTAAAAAAAAGAACTTAAAAAAACATTACTCTGCAAAATAAAGATAATGAAAATATATCACAATAATGTAGCTAGGAATTTACACTGTACAAACTTTATGACTTGTGTGTGAAAGTTTTCCAACTCGGTCACTTTTTTGCCTCGAACTAAGCAAGTGTTAGCGGCTTCTCACATACTTTTAGTTGGGAACAGGGCAGATACTAAGTCAACTTAGTTACATGTTATATAAACTTTGGTACGGAACTAATAAGTTTTGTTTTTATATAAATAAAACTTATTTTGCAAAGCTGTTTATCTCTACACATTACAATCTGTACCCAAAATTATAACAGCAATCGCAATTGACATAGTGAGTGTCCTACCCAAAGAGCAAAAATGTACCTAAAGGCCCATTCACACGGTGCAAGTTTCTTGCCTGTTGCATACAATTAAATGAAGCAATGGAAAACTTGCATGGTCTAAACAGAACGTCAGCCATTCAAATAATTTATTGCTTCAATAAAATTGTATGCAACAGGCAAGAAACTTGCACTGTGTAAATGGGCCTTTATGTACCATCTTTGATCCTACCACTTTAAGGAATGCAGATTTTTTTTATTAAATTGACAGAAAAAACAGTGCTCCTTCTATCGGTAGCGTTAAAGGTACTATGTCTGTATATTTGATTGATTTAGAATCTCGTAGCTATATTCAAGGAAATAAAAAATACTTATTTTGTCATACATATGTTTCTTGTTTCATAATAAAACCAAAGATATCCGCCGACAAATGCATACCAAAATCCCCCATTTGTATGTCAGAACTCGCTACCGAGCTTGTGGGGCACAGATTTGTGGGGCGTGCGGTGGCCGGTGAGCGGGGAGGGCAACGGCCGCGCGTATAGTATAGTCAGTAGGTAAGCCATTTATTAGAAAGGTGGGAGAAAAAAAATTAACACAAAAAATAAGTCTTTTTTCTTACGGTTTTGTAATTTATTAATGATTCTAATTAGTGAGCCGTGTAGTTCCCGACAGAGTAGAATAGGACTACTCCAAGTCTTTCTTGGATCTTTTCTTCTTTTCTTGGATTTTTCTTTGGATGTCGTAGAAGGCGACTTAGGAAACACAAGCTAAACAAAGCTTATAAACATCAATGAGACCTCTCCATCCCGTCTGGCCAGCGTGGAGAGTATAGGCCAAATCTTCTGACTGCTCTGGCTAATATATGGCTCTGGTAGTACAGAGAGGGTCATGCTCTTGCAGTGGAGACTAAAAAAAGACCCGATCATGAATGATTTTGATAACAAGATTTGCTAGAGGGAGCAAGATTTTTTATTTATTTGACGGTAAAGCTTAAACCGCAGTAGTTCAAAGCCATACGATGCAAGAAAATAGATATCGCAGCACATCTACTGAATGAATTATTTACGCTCATCTATTCAGAATGCAATAAGAGGTCCACTTATTGAAATATCGACCGTCAGATGTCGCTGGGACAATAGTGCTGTTCTAGTTTATGAATGGAATGGGGCTCGATTGACTTCGGCTTTGGAATTTCACCGAATGACGTTTATGAGTGTCGTGTCTGTGCTCTGCCGGATGCAGAGCGTCTATAGAGAGCTGCTTTGGATTTTCTGTTTTGCATCATGTACTGTCAAATGTCTTTGATTTATTTTACGTTCAGTTGTGGCCGTTGGTTGGCATAACATGGTATTTCAAAGCGTAGGTTCTTTACGCGTGGATCGTAAAAACTGATCAAGGAAAAAGGCGAGAATAATCATGACAACCTTTTTCACCCACTGACACGCCCATTTATAAGCTTAAAACGTGGCTTTCGAGCCTTATTGTCCTAGGTCATGTCTACACCGTAAGTATTCAGAATGTAATAAGAGGTCTACTTATTGAAACATTGACCATCAGATGTCGTTGGGACAATAATGCTGTTCTAGTCTATGAAAGGAATGAGGCTCGATTGACTTCGGCTTTGGAGTTTCACCGAATGACGTTTATGAGTGTCGTGTTTCTGCCGGATGCAGAGCGTCTATAGAAAGCTGCATTATTTTCTGTTTATCGTCGTACTGTCAATTGTCTATGATTTTTTTACGTTCAGTTGTGGCCGTTGGCTGGCGTAACTTAATATTTTAATGCGTAGGATCTTCCCGCGGAAATCGTAAAAAAAATTTATGATTTATTTACATCTGCAATGTTAAGTGATTCAACTGGACAGCACGCGCATTTCCTTATAAAATTTTTCTGAATTTTTCTAGTTACAATTGTACGAACTGATTTTTCTAATTTTTGATACACTGTAACTGTAACTGTAACTAATACTGCCAATAAATGTCAAACAAGCAGCCATTCGGACCACTATAATCCTGCATTTTGTTTGATTGCAGTGTTACAATAATTAGAAAATCGTACGGACTCATACATGAAGGGTTCCGTACCTCCGTACAATATTTTAAAACGCTGAAGAAACACAATTCTTGTATGACGACCCCCCTTTAAATTTTATTATTAACTATTTATACTTATTTTATTAACTATTTTAGTAGCCATAGTAATACATAATTGGTAAAAATTTCAAGTATCTAGTTATTAATGCCATAAAGATCGAGTTAAAAACGCTAAAAATACACGTTTCTTGTATTGCGACCCCTTTTAATTTTTAACTTTATCTTACTTTTAGTATTTGTTGTTATAGCGGCCACAGTAAAACATAATTGGTCAAAATTTCAAGTGTCTAGCTGTTACGGTTCAAGAGATAAAGCTCTGTGACAGACCGACAGACAGATAGACGGACTGATTGCGGAGTCTCAGTAATAGGGTCCCGTTTGCACCCTTTAGGTACGGAACCCTAAAAATAACATAAGTATAGTTAATTTATTTATTTAAAAACTTTATTGTACATCAGCGATAGTTACACATAATAAAAAAACAAAGGTAATTTTACAAATGGTGGACTTATCCCAGAAGGGATCTCTTCCAGTCGAACAGTAGGGCAGAGGACAGTTAAAATTTAGTAGTAAGGCAGAAGTAGGTACAGAGCAAAGAAAAAAAACAAGTATAATATTAAAGCTTAAACACTACGAATACACTAAATACATACCTAAAGAATATACTCGTACTACATATAATATAAAAATAAACATTTTATATAACTCAATTTATGACTCTGCATAGAATTTCTGATCTCTGGATTTAAAGCGTTCCATAAACGCGCAGCGAGCACAGCGAAGGACTTCGCGTAGTAGGTCTGTGAGGTGAGGAATGAGATGGGATCTGTAGAAGTGATTGACCCCGAGCACGAAGACGGCTATTTAAAACTTTAAAGGAGAATTTTTCATGAAGATATACAGGCGAGCGAGGATTAAATAGAATGTTAAAGAGAAAGAAAAGAACGTGAGTGTGACAGCGTTGTCTGATGGGTAACCACTTCAACATCTGGCGGTACTCAGAGATGTGATCATAATTTCTAAGGCCAAATATATAGCGAATGCAAATATTTTGCAACCTCTCTAACTTGCTCAGTAACTCCTCCATCAAATCCATATATGCCACGTCAGCATATTCATATTAATTTGCTTAATTGGTGTGCATGAAACACAAAAGCCGTGTCTTATTAAAAGCCAATGTCGCCTTTGAAGCGCGCCGACAGCATTCTAACCAATTGAACGAATAGACTATAGTTCTTTTTTTTTAGGTAAAATCCGACAGCCGTGCAGAAAAAGCCGGCATCCAGGTGGGCGACACTCTGAAGAGGATCAACGATATAGAAACCTGCACTCTCACTATACAAGAGGCCCATGACCTCATTCTATGCTCTGGCATCGAAATCAAATTGGGATTTACTGCGTAAGTCACCACGCAACACCTTTACACGAATTTATTAGGGCTCTTACAAACGAGTGGTAGTATGACACCCTGTAATCGCCGACCTGTGTGACCTGTATTGCGTTGGGGAAGGTACATAACTACATAAGGTAAATCATTGCTCTTTGGTGTCGCGTGACAGGACTTGACAGGAGTGACAGGAAGGACAGTTGGCTATCGCCACGCGACTCAGGTCAACGACAGGTGTGGCGGGCATACATTCACTTGTCTGTTAGAGCCCTAACTACTCCATACGAGACAAAAAGTAAATTTTTCGATTTCTACTACACAGTCCGTCTCTTCTACTTCTATTTTCCATTCTAGGCCCTTGTTATATTTTATTTTATTTATTTTGGTACAGAAATGAATGTACGTTTACACAAATATAAATACATAAATACAATATTTAAGGACTAGACTATAGCAAAAAACATACGTACACAAATACTACTTAACGTAAATATAATAAAGATAATAATGAATATTTATCAATATAATATATTTCTTCTCTTATCTTGACATATCCATTGTCCATGCCAATATTCATTCAGGTTTCACTTATTGTTGCGACTCACACTTTCCCTTTCATCCATATTAACTTAAGGTGAAGGTATAGGCAAAGGCCTTGAAGTGGCGCCCCCATTTGAAATAAATTGTTAACTCGTAAATATGGAGATAATTTCCATATTGCTCTTCGTCGTACACTAGATAGCCCTTTAAATTATTTTATGAACCACCGTTGAAAGTATTTACATTAGTCCGTCTAGCTTTAAAACTTGCCTCCGCCAAAAGTGGCCACGGCAAGTTTTGATGCTAGACGGATCACCAATAATAGTTTCAACGGCAGTTCATAAAATAATTTAAAGGGCTATCTAGTGCATGACGAAGAGCAACATGGAAATTATAACCATATTTACGAGTTAACAATTTATTTCACACTTCAAGGCCATTTGCCTATATCTTCACCTTAATTAAATTATTGTCATTCTATTCTGTATAGTAACATTTGAGGAGAGTTGAGTATGTGTAGTGCTTCGAACCGGAGTGCATTCGCACTATATACGGAAAGGAATAACCAAAGTTTTCATGTAATACATAACTAATGTTTAATGTTTCATGTAATACTAATATACTTACCGTTCAACTGTGATTAGTTTGGTGATTTTCTTTCTTCACTTGAACTATCAATTCAATTCAATTCAAAATATCTTTATTATCATAGGATATTTATAATATCTCTTAATAATAGTCACTTTGTTTTGTTTTGCACAAATGTTGACGTCAAATCGTTACTTAAAGCTAAATTTACGCCGCTTCCTAGGCGCAAGTGCAGAAGAAGCGGCAACAAACTGCACTGCACGTTTTCTCCAAAGACGTCAACTAACAAACTAAAAACTTAAAATTAGTTATATGGATGGATTGAGATTACATTGTTTGTTTGTTTATTATGTCATAATTAAATTGAATTATAAGAATTACAAAATATAAATTAATGTCAATTTGTAAATTTTGTTTGTACCGATGTACCAAAATTATGACATGTCTAAGTATACAAACCTTTAAGAGGGACCCGCGCCAAGCTCAAGCCAGACCTTTTTGTCTTTAAGATAGTCATCGGTCCTATAATAAGCCTTCTCACAAAGTACTTTCTTTACATAAGCTTAGAATTTTCTGTCTGGCATATCAAGGACCGATTCTGGCAATTTATTATAAAAAAGTATACACTTCCCCATAAAAGACTTACTGACTGTATTCAGCCTGTAATACGGGCTAACTAAGTCATTCTTATTACGTAAATTTCTGTATCTGTAAAATCACTTACTTTATTGAACATGGAAATATTTTTCCTTACATACATTATATTTTCAAATATGAGTTGTGATGCAAAAGTAAGTATACCTATTTCCTTGAATAATTCTCTCAGTGAGTCTCTCGATCCTAAACCGTAAATGGTACGAATTGCTCTTTTTTGTAAAAGAAAAATAGTCTGAATGTCGGCTGCACTCCCCCATAGAAGTATCCCGTAAGACATTAGACTGTGAAAGTAACTAAAGTACACGTGTCTAGCAGTTGCTACATCTGTCAATTGTCTTATTCTCCTAACAGCGTAAGCCTATTAGAGAGTTTAGTTATATGAGCGCCCCATTGAAGTTTCGAATCAATTGTGATTCCTAAAAAGGTAGTACTTTCAACCAGATCGAGTTGCTGACCATATTAATTAGTATGTCAACGCAGGCTTGATTCACATTAGGAAGAGATAATCGAATGCATTGGGTCTTGTTCGCATTTAACATTAGGTTATTGGCTGAAAACCAATCAGAAATTAAAGATAAGGTGCTGTTCACCGCGCTAGCATCACTGTTATGTCGATCTATTTTAAATATTAGCGAGGTGTCATCAGCAAACAGCACCATGTCAGCCTCTTTCTCAACCATGTAAGGCAAGTCATTGACATAAACTAAGAAAATTAACGGTCCTAGAATTGAACCTTGGGGTACCCCCATTTTCACATTAGACCCGTGTGATATTACGCCGTTTATATCAACAGTTTGAAGCCTATCTGTTAAGTAAGATTCTTTTAATTTAATTATTAGCATTTGATTGAGCATTATCTTTTCGAACACCTTACTCAAAACTGGCAGAATAGAGATAGGTCTGTAGTTGCCAGGGTCTGTTTTTTCTCCTTTTTTGAACAAGGGGATTAGTTTACTACATTTCATTAAGTTAGGAAATATGCCTTCATCAATACATTCGTTAAATATAAAAGCTAAATCGGCAGCAATTATGTGTATAGTATGACTTACTACGGCTACTAACATACCCCAGTGATCTTCTGATTTTTTTAAATTTAACTGTTTACAAGCATCTATTATATCGCTAGGGCTAACATGCTTAAAATTAAATTTAGAATCACAAGGGCTAACATTACTCTTAAGCAAAGCCTCAGCACGCTGGGCGCTAGAACTCACATTATTTATTTATTTATCAAACTTTATTGTCCAAAGTAAAAATATACTTTCAACAAATGGCGGACTTAATGCTAAGAGCATTTTTTCCCAGTCAACCATAGGGATAAGCAGAGAAAATTGTGCGGCGCAAAAGCTATAAATATCTATATACTTACATAAAAAATACTAAGTGTTTCATACACACTATTATATATATATTATACATAAATATATCAGAGTAAATACCTACTTACACAATACATATACTAATAAATATAATAACAAAGAAATAGCTAATGAAAAGAAGAAATGAATGATGATAACTTTATATAGAAAGGGAGTTTGAAAAGAGGGCGTGGACTTTCCTCTTAAAACAGAATTTGGTAGAAATTTCTCTAATATCAACGGGTAAAGAATTCCAGAGTCGTGAAGCTTGAAGAGAAAATGAGTTTGAAATGAAATTAGTCCGAAAAAGGGGGATAAAGAGCTGACGAGTCTCATTAGAACGAAGTTGTCGATCATGAGTGTCTGAAAGGTAGTTATATTTACATTTTAAATATTGAGGGTAATCAAGATTCGTAAGAATCGAAAAGAGAGTACACAGTAACCGAAGTTCCCTGCGTTGGTTATCCTCAGCTTCTTCCATCATCAACTGAAACACTACGCTACTCAACTCTTCAACTTACATAAACTACAACTAAAACTCAACTCATCTCAAAGTCTCATTCATATTCATTCAACTCAATTTTTTTTTGTTTATTTCATTGCATACAATTTTCTGTTTTTTCATGCAATTATTTACTTTCAATATGGTTTCTAAAACATTGAAAAAGTATTTTACACAGTCTTATTAAAAATTAAACCTGAAAATCCATTGTCCCATAACAGAAATATATAACATAACAAAGCTTACAAAAGTTTGCGGATGATGCATGTTCACAGCTTTTATGTGCAAAACTAATATAAAGTTCCAGCGTTATTTATTTGCTTGTGGGAGCAACAATTCACTCGGTTAATTATTATTTTACAAATTTCAGACCCGACGTCGATGAGGCCACCCATTACGTGTATCAGGATGAGATTGTAAGTGTTCATACTCTGCGATATTTCTCATAAATCGATTCTCATATATCGAGATCGTTTCATACTCTTCCATGCTGTTCTGGGAGAAATGAAAAACTTAATATTATTATAAGATTTTATTAATAAGAATACACCAGCTGCTTCTTTTCCCGCGCAGATCGTAGAAGCCTAGTAGAGAGATGGGAAAAAATGCGAATCATATCAATATAGGCGATGCGGCTAGCAACCCTTCACTATTTTGATTAATTTTG
This sequence comes from Acrobasis repandana, assembly GCA_963576875.1. Classification (NCBI taxonomy): domain Eukaryota; kingdom Metazoa; phylum Arthropoda; class Insecta; order Lepidoptera; family Pyralidae; genus Acrobasis; species Acrobasis repandana. Next base: position 8,966,237 of record OY756222.1, read on the forward strand.
CTAACTTCCCGTCCATCATCAAGCTAAAAGTGACCTTTGAGTCTTTTAGCCCTGGGCTCTGTCTGTTTAGAGCTGCAAGACCCAACACGGTCTGTCTGCCCCATTAGGGATAAAGTCGTGATAGTTAGTGTATCTCTGCGATACATGCTAAAGGTTGACAATTTTTTTTATTTTTCACAATTATTTATATTATCATAATGTACAAACAATTACACAATCTCATTAGAGATTTTCCAAACGTTGTTATACGGATGTGGACTAAAAATTTTTAGCTCATCAGGTAGATTCTTAACAAATATTGTATACATGTTTTTTTTTTCTTTTTTTCTGATAAGCAAATAATTACAAAGATACATCGCATTTAAATTCCGCATGACGTCACAAGTACTATTTTCACATGACGGTGCAGTGACGCCAATCACCCCCATTTCGAAAACATTTGTGAATCTTCACTACTTTGATAAACCGAGAAATATGGGTCCATTATTTTTAGATAATCTAACTGACGGGCTAAATAAAAATACAAATTTTCGGACCTAGTTAGTCCACATCCATATTGCCGAAACAATGAATTAGTCAGTGGACTGACTGGAGAGTGTAACTGAGCCTATTGGTATTGTGTCCCGTAAAGGCCTCCCCCTTATTCTTCTGCGGAAAATATCGGAACTAAATTTAACATTTTACAGATAAAGTAATATTCCTTAGCGCCATCATTGCAGGTCCCCAAACTTATTCGTAGTTGTTGATTATTGACCTCAACTAATTCAACAAGTGAGCAAAGCGAACAAAGTTCAAACTGTTCTAGTTGGACTGTCCCGTTGTTTGTATGAATTTTGACAATACCGCGAGTTCTTTGAACAGAACTTTATGAATTGATACAAGTGTATGTATCAGATGAAAATTATTTTAACGTCCAGTAGCTTTCAATGAGTACATTATACCTAGTAGTGCAATACTGCAATAACCAACACTTTCTCGGTTAACTATATAAAATATTTTTTTTTTACTTACAAAAAAATAATATTATATTTTTGCAGGATAAAGAAGAAGCTGAGCGTAGACGGTTACTAGAACTGGAAGAATTTTCCAGAAAATATGGAGCTAAAGGAGCAAAAGCTGTAAGAACCCTGATCAATCTTATGTAACTATAAATTGAAATCCGCAGCGCATAATAATTTCTCTGTTTATTCAGGTCAATCATTTTATCTGTGGTTTCCTCAGATTACAGGTGGTTTTATACCTACTGAAACGACGTTGTTATAGTGCGACGTTTATTGATATCAATGTTTTATTTTATTTTATTTATTTATTTTTAGAACGACGTGTGGAGCATGGCGTGGCCATGTAACAAGAAACGTGATATCATGTATCGCGAATCCAACTGCTTCTTAGTGCCCAGTGTATACGAGAAAAAACATCCGTAAGTTGTGTGTTTTATTATTATTATTTAACAGTTCTAAGCAAAAATGGCACAAACTGTATATTTTGTAATAAAAGCCGAGGCTTACTTTGGAATCGCTCCGTAAAATAAAATAAAATCCTAACATTACAATTGCAAACAGCATTTTAAAAAATAATGAACTGTTAATTTATTATTTTGGATAACTCTCAACACAACTAAATAATGTTTATTTACACTTCCTAATTTTTATGTGAATAGCTAAGACACATAGTAATGAATACTATGGATTTTCAAGTCGCAAACAAATGAGTCTCTTAAGACTTGTTTTCTTAGGTATAAATATAATGTAAAGGCTTATTCTTATGTTTTTGTCTTTAATTTCGTTCAAAACATACTTATGCAACATATCACAAGTCCACTGTCTTATACGCAGCGTGTTCGAGAAGCTGTTAGTTTCCAACAATATGGTCTGACAGTTTTACACTTGTGCAATTTTTGCTTCGACGCTTTGTTGTGAAAACAGCTATACTTATTGTAAATTTACCAACTTTTTGTGACACAAGATTCATCTCATAACGTCTCGCATGTAAGTATTTTTATTTTCTTAAAAACTAGTAGTTCGCCGCGAACTTAGACCTCGAGATTTTTTATTAATATTTCAAAAACTACTAAACCGATTTGGATGCCCAACGAACTTGAAAATTCTATTGATATTTTCTGTATGCCTTCCAAATTTCATCAAAATCGGACCATCGGTTTGGCAGTTATCGCGGAACATACATACATACATACAAACAATGTGTTTTCGCCCCAACTTGAATTATAGCCTTCGCTCGCTTCGCTCGCTCGGTCAATTACCCTTTGGACACAGAATACAGTAAGAGTAAACAGAAGGGACTTTTCTAAGGTACGCGCAATATACGTCCCCGTTCCCCGCACCCGCACCTCTCCCCCGGTTCTTGACGGCCAACGTGAGAAATCGAGGCGAAAACGGGGGAGAGGTGCGGGGACGGGGAACGGGGACGCCTGGGTGACGCATATTGCGCGTACCTTAGGAGTTTCCGGCCTGTGCTTTGGATCTAATTTATTCTGATTGCGTCTTTTATCATATTTTTGTAGCTAAATAACGGTGAACTCAATTACGTAACGACACGAACCTATACTACCTATACTTAGGTAAAATAATAATAATAAATAAATATATAGAGACAAATCACACTAATTGAGCTAGCCCCAAAGTAAGTTTAAAGTTGTGTAATGGGATACAAACTCAACGATACAAAATATAGTAATAATATTTATAGATAAACACCCAAGACCCAAAATAATTTGAAAAAGGCTATTTTCCAACTTGCCCTGGCTAGGGACCTAACTCGAACCTACGTCGGTCTATAACATTCATCTAGGTATTCTGGTTGGTCGAGGAAACAGAAATTTAGGTTATATTAATAAATAGAATAATGTTATTTATAATATTTTTAAATATTTTTTATTCTAAAAAGTTTGATTTTGATGCCAAAATAACCTCGAGTTTTAATTATAAAACAGTCCCACAGGAATGAAGTTTTTTAAAAGTCTCTTTGGAACTTTTCAATTAAGTAAGGTATTGAATGTCCGATAAAAAAAAGTTATTCGTAGTCGCCGAAAGTTGTTGCTTTGCCGAAGTGAACTGTGATTTCTTTGTTTTAGGGAAAAAATTCTGAAAAATCGGACAAAGGAAGAAGGAACACTCGCTTGTTAGGCTCTTCCTGTGAACAATATAGGTTAATTAACGGTAATGTATTATAATAGATACACAAGAGATTGTTCGTAAATAAGAAAAAAATAATAAGCAATTTGTGCCTTAATTTTATATTTTTGGGTTTATTATAAAGAAATCTCTTAATTTAAGCTATATATATGTCATGTATTTTTATGTCGTATTGTATTTTTATTATGTAAATAATAATGTCTTCAATACATATTAGTTGTAATCATTTTACTGTGATACAGAAAAACACACTAATAAACATATAACTCTGTTTTATTATTTTTAAATTGACCTGACCAAAACTTTCTTATAAGCAATGATGGATTCTTTCAGATAATATTTTCTGATATGTAACATCTTTCCTCTGTTTTCCTGCAATCCGTGGGATATCGTAAAATGCGACGGAAGTGTATAACAGGAAACCGGGAAGCGCGCGCTATTTGATTTGACCAATGAGCGTGGTTGCTTATACTTACCACGGTGTGATGTTTCACATCATATGCGATTACTGTAAGGCTCGCTCTGTTTTATTTATATGCTTTTTGTACTAGCTTATTTATAAAGCCGTGTGGCTTCCAGCGTAGAATATTTCCACTCCATCTTTTTCCGTGGATGTCGTTGAAGGCGACTTAGGAAACACAAGCTAAACAAAGCTTATAAACATTAATGAGACCTCTCCAACCCGTCTGGCGAGCGTGGAGAGTTAGGCCAAATCCTCTGACTACTCTGGCTAAAATATGACTTAGGCTAATATATGACTCTGGTAATACACGAGAGTCGTGCTCCTGGTGTGGAGACTAAAAAAACCTGATGATAATGATAATGACTAGCCTATTTAAAAAAAAAGCGGCCAAGTGCGAGTCGGACTCGCCCATGAAGGGTTCATTAGCAGCAAGTAACATAATACCTATAAAAGTTCTAAAGGTAAATTGCGGTTTACGATTTATGACGTATTAAAAAAATACTTACTAGTTCTCGTTCAAACCAATTTTCGGTGGAAGTGTACATCATATATTTTTTTTAATTTTATCATTCTCTTATTTTAGAAATTACAGGGGGGGGGGGGACACATTTTACCACTTTGGAAGTGTCTCTCGCGCAAATTATTCAGTTTAGAAAAAAAATATATTAGGAACCTCAATATCATTTTTGAAGACCTATCCATAAATATCCCACACGTATGGGTTTGCGGAAAAAAAATTTTCGAAACCCCCCAAATTTATTGTTTTTTTTTCTATTATTGTGTAAAAATCTTAATGCGGTTCACAAAATAAATCTACTTACCAAGTTTCAACAGTATAGTTCTTATAGTTTCGGAAAAAAGTGGCTATGACATACGGCAGACAGACATGACGAATCCATAAGGGTTCCGTTTTTTGCCATTTGACTACGGAACCCTAAAAAACAATAGAAAGTCGATATGCAATAACAGAGTGCCACACGAGCGTTGTGGTCTTCGCAGAAATCTGTACACAAAAATGCAATTTAAGAACACTTTTGCAACAAAGTCGTGGTTAGTTTTAAGATAGCGACACTGCTTTCCCGCCCCCTATTTTTCACCACGTCGCAGCGTGAACGCTCACAAAATGTTCATTTCCAGAAAGCACGCCACAGCGTCTTGCACGTAACAACTTACAAATCTCTCGAAATAAATGTCTGGCTATTGGACTATCTTTATTACAGTTTTCTACATGGAATAGAAAGTAAAGAAATGTTGATAAAGAAAAATGCTTGTTGCGGAAAACCAATAGAATTCTCAAATTTGAACAAGAGTCAAATCGGTAAAGAGGTTAATATTCTGTGGGTTATACAGAGTTCTATGGATATGGATTCCTCCATGCTGGTCTTGGAAAGAAAAAACTTTGAATGTTCCGCATAGTTTGTACCAACAGTGAATAAGCGTAATGACGTTTTCTTAAGCCAATCACGTGACACAGCTGTCACGGAAACAGGATACCGTGTTGTATTATATCATGGGTTTTGCTAAGTTTATTAGACTAGTTTTTTAATCACATTAAGAGTTTGAACTCTAAACAAACTTGAGATATTTCTCAACTGTGAAACTACCTTAAGGTCCCAACAACGCGGAAGACATAGTGTTTCTTGCACGTCAACTAATGATATATAGCACTCGGCGACTCCGTCCCCATTAGTAGATTCCTATTCAAGCACCCACCCAAAGAAATTAAATAATATAGTCGATAGAAATGACATTTGGTTTGGGAACAATTTTATTGTGAATATTAATGTTGATTTTATCATGATACGAGCTTAAACTTCATAAAATTCAAAACTTTTTTCTCATAACAGATATTCCACCCTACAAATAAAAATTCCGCAAGTCACACAAAAGTTAGCAAGTTATGATAATCCTGCATACATAAAATATATAGATAATTTATTATGCTTCATTAATTCAACTCGAACAAGAGTATCCCGTTTTTGAGTTACTGAAGTATACCTACATTCTTCTTCTTAATCTAAGCGCGTTCCCGGTTGCATGCTCAGCTGTGCTTCTTTGAAGCCCGAGTCGCGTGTTCCACTTTATCTTCTCCAAATATAACATGGATGTCAATGGTCACCTAAAGATGCCAAAGACTGAGTAACTTACCTATATCAACAAATTACCATGCATTTTCTTATTCTACGCAAAAAAGTAATGAGTCGATTTATCAGACATTTTGTAATTTAATTTTATGTATACCTACTTAATTGGTCTAAAAAACTGAGGAGATAAGTAAAAATATCAATGAAAGATTGAGGTCCCAAATAACGACTTTAATACGAAAATTATTTAAATCTCTTTGCATCTCCAAATTACATGCAATTTGCGGAACAGTTTCAACGGGTACGAAAGTTCCGTACATTTGATATTTCTGTGTTCGCGTATAACGTGCTAAAGTTTTGTACGGTAATTTAAATTGTAGTGGAACGTCGCTCATTTGTCACTGGATGCTCTGTTTAGACAGCATTGAAGACACATCACTGCAACTTTGCAAATTAATGTTTGTTTTCCCTGTAAGCAGATTCAGAAATTCGGAGAACAGCAGGTAAACAACAGTAAGTCCGATACGTTCAAATTCACATATGTTTTATACATATGTTAGCATATTTACGAGTAGGTTAATCTTTTCTGTCTTTACCAAACGAAAGATAATATAAAAACCCTTTATAATATAGAATTGTTATAACAAGCTTTTATCTATAACCATGAACTAAAAAGTATACATCATGAGATCAGGTATGGTTCATAATATTGCATTATCATCCAACATACATAAGTATGTGAAGTGTCAACTCCATCGAATAATGAGAAGTAGGTCTAATTTAGCTTACAAGATTTGATTACGGACACACAGACATAGTCTGTGATCGTTTGAAAATCTCTTTTTTTTTCGCATATGCTTACTCACACACTTCTTTTATTATTTTTCGTATGTGTAAATAGCCAATACTGGTGTCAGCTTTTTCAAGGCATTACAAAGATATCAGCCGGGACCAACGGCTTAACAACAAAGACAATAACTTTGTAATAAATATCCCTTTGATAGATCAATATTATTTTATGTTCTCGAAATAAAATGGATATGTTCTACAAATGGTTATGTTATATTATATATCGCTTCTCAAGTTTATTTTACACAATGATGATATATTTTGTCAAGATGATTCAATACTACGCATCTAAATAAACATTATTGTCAAATTATCTACCAAAAATGTGGTTTTTAAACTTCTTGTAGTACCTATCCAAACAAAGATATGCTCATATCAAAAATATGTGATAAAAAATTGCGCCAAAGGTGAGAGACGAACTCACGCCACTTACTGTACTGTTAGCGCAGTTCCAATTGTAACTCGTGGCAAATTTCGCGACGAGTTACAATTGGATCACATATTTTTAATTAAGATATTGTATCAAGCATTGTAATGCTTGATAAATCAATACCTAATTAAAGATATGCTCGTGTAGAATAGATTTGCGAGAAATAGCAAAAAAAAATTCTCACCTATAAACTCTCCATTTTCTTAATGTCTGTGGTAATTTAAAATAACCGCTCTTCAAATAAAAATAATCTTCTCACCGTACTCTGACCATGTGGTAGTGATGGCAGTGTAGAATACGACTTGTCTGTTCCCACTTTTCTCCCCTAAGGGTGTCGTAAAAGGCGACTAAGTGAGGTAAAGGTAACAGAGAAGAGCAATCTTGGTGCAATGTTTTTATATCATCCTCTGCGATCAGAAATCCGCCTTCCCAGGCAGTGATGTGCCGTTCCCGTTCCCCAGATTTCCGGGAACGTTCCCGGGAATGTTCACAAAAAATGCAAATGTCAGGGAAAGTTGTAATTTTATTTATCAGACATATTTTTTATCTCTGTAAATATATTTTACTAACGTAAATGCATCACTTGATATGGTTATAATACAAATACATATATCCAATATTCCGTAACATTCCCTAGAAATACGGGAACGTTCCCCGGGAACATTCCCAAATTCCCCGGGAACGGCGCATTACTATTCCCATGATGATTATTATGGAAAACACCTCTCTTTATCAGGTTTTTCAGTGCCTTTAATCTCACTGACTGATGTAGGCTGTAAAGAAGATGAAACATATTCTTACGAAACTGGGGTTCGAATTTGGAGAGAAACGCCAAACTTCGTATGAGGGATTTATTCACTACGGAACCCTAAGATGACACGTGAAGATGGTCTTCCAAACGTCCAAGGTCCAAGTCGTGTAGCAGCTGAGGTCCAGGTATATCGCCAAGGTAGTCGCAGGTACTTCCACTTGTCGCACTAAGGTAGGTTTCCTTCGCTTCGAAGTGATCGCTTTGATAGCTCGTATTGAACTGCCGTGGCGCACCCACGGTTCCCTATTTATATGCGCCATCGAATAGGTCCACATTAATCTCGAATATTCTACATAGTCGACGAACGTGTTTCGAAGCATCCAGGCGCCGGGTATGTGTGTGAGTGTAACATGGTCAAGCAACTCTAGACTTTATGGCACAAGACATATGGGCCAATTTGGCTTGCACCATTCTATCGTAGTATTTGTTCGCGAATATTGTTCGGGAAGATTCTATCTCGTTCGCGACAATATGTAAAATTTGTTGAAACATTTAATGTTGCCGTTGAATTGCCATGCTGGTCTGGGAGAAAAGGAATAACTTAGAATGTACCAGCTGCTTCTCTAGTCACGCAGATCGTTAAAGCCGATCGTAGGATAGACGGAAATGCGAATCATGTTAATAGGCGATGCGGCTAGCAACCCATCACTATTTTGATTCCTTTTTCCAACTACTCGCCTACCGTCACGCTAAAGGTGGCCTTTGGGTCTTGCGGCCCTGGCCTCTGTCTGCTTAAAGCCGCAAAACCTAGATTGTTTTGTCTGCCCCATTATGGATAAAGACATCATAGTGAATGTATGTTGAAACCAGTAGCCTCATCAAATCACCTAGGTTAAGTAGCGGACCCCGGGCTCTGAAGCGTTAACGCTGAGGATGCAACCGGGAAAACGCTCGGATAATGATGAGTGTATGTATGTTGAATCTACAGATTCTTCATCAAAGTAAACAAGCCAAAATGAGCAATGCCGGTCGCAGTTTGCAACCACTTTCAATACATTATCTTATCCGGAGACATGCACGATAAAACAAAAGCAGTAAATGCTATCTAATGGACGGCGTTAATACTGTCTGTTGCGAGATATGGAGAGAATAATGGATTGGCTGATCTTATCATGGAACGCTAGCTTTAGTGGTTGCAGATGAAAAACGCTCGCTTTATAAAGCTGTGGTTTAGAGAGCTGTACATCTTTATACACTTTTAATAAATGACCACTTATTTTATTAAAACTTACTTGAGATAACTTTATAATTAATTAATTCAAACCGGTTGAATTACGTGATATAGTCGGAAAAGGCCGACCAGGTTTCGATCGATTTAGACGATCATCTTCAGGGCGAGTGTCAGGAACGGTGACATGACGATGTCGCTGTCTGGCCAGCACTCTCAAAACATGTTATGTAGAATGAAATCTTTCGTGTGCGTATCTTTGATTGAAATCCGTCGATAAATAACCAACAGCAAAGTTTCCCCCTTTTCCCCCCTATTTCTACACTAATCAAAAATCTAGTAAAAAAGTTTCACGGGACTTTTATGCCAATTTTCGTCAGAATCGGTTGAATAAAAAGCGGCCAAGTGCGAGTCAGACTTGCCCATGAAGAGTTCCGTAGCAGCAAGCAACATAATACTTATAAAAGTTCTAAAGGTATATTGCGGTTTACGATTTATGACGTATTAAAAAATACCTATCTATGATACCGAGACCGCTATAGTTTTAATTGAAAGTACATACTTTGAAGTATTTACCACATTTTTTTCAGAATTATTTCAGTAATATTTGGGGGGACACCTCAAATTTTAACTTTGTATTAGATTATCTCAAGACTGGGGGGTTTGATCCACATAGTTTTAATGCAGTTTTTGTTGCATTTTAAAAGACTTTTTCAACTCCACACGTTGGGGTTAGTCTAATTTAATTTTTTAAATTCACTTTTCGTTGTATGGGCTGAAAAAAAATATTTTTTTCATAATTTTAAAAACCAACTTTTAGAACTTCAATATCTATCGCTCCACCAATTTTCGTGACAATCGGTGCAGTAGCGGCGGAGTACTAGCCCGGACGGACAGATGGACGGACGGACGGACGGACATGACGAAACGATAAGGGTTCCGTAGTCCACAAGGAACCCTTATAGTTTCGTCATGTCCGTCCGTCCGTTCCTTGTGGACTACGGAACCCTAAAAATGCGACCTTTAGGCGAGAACAGACAGACGGACAAAAACTGACCAATCTCGAAATAGACGCTTCGCTCGCTCAGTCAATAAGACGGTAAATGTTTATATTTTGAGATGTCTGTTGCGAGATATGCAGAGAATAATGGATGATCTTATCATGGAACGCTAGCTTTAGTGTTTCTTTATTCAGTATTATGGTTAAGATAACTATGAAAATGCTATGAAAGCTTCAGTAGGTACGAGTAAATGCTCATATTTATACACGACTTCTAGAGGAGTGTAATATTATCAGGGTTCATGTATGTATGTCGTATATAAGTGAGTGTCTTTATTCCACCATAACTTAGAAATACATAAACAGATTTGAATATAATGAGTACTGCTAAATCCTTAAATCAATCCAAGTGACTTTTACATGTATTTTGCACGCCTCATAAGCGGAGCGTTGAGGTAGTGCTCTACTCTCGCCTTACAAAATTCAAGTGATTTTTCGAACTAAAAATATCGGTATTTATTTCTTATCGTACTTGTAGAATAATATTTACACACAAATGTCAAGAAAAAACACTAGTTTCAACAGTCATGATATTTTTAAAGGACATTTTGTTCTTTAAAATAATAAAACAAGTGTTCAAGAAAATTATTTCGTGGACGTCCGTGTGTCGGTATGTATGGAAACTGGCGTGGTCACGATAACGCCTGAAAAACTTAACAAATCGAACCCTTCTTTTTTTCATACGCTTAAGTATTATCTAGAACTAAGTCCTTTCGAAAATCACGGTGTAATTAAAAGTAGTTTAATTATAATTAGCAATAAACTGAAATCCACCTATCGTTGGTATATCTAAATCTATGTAAATAAGGTTCATTGACATTGTCAACTTTTTTTTTAAATTTTTTTTACGGCGTTTAGCATCTGCCTTTTAGCCATTCTTAATTTCCATTCTTTTTCTGGATACAATGTTAATCTTTTAATTTTTCTTTTCTTCTAGACATTGACAATACATGCGCAGTACCTTTCTTTTCTGTGTGGGCAATGGCGCGAAGATTTAAAAGTATTTTTTTTATTTTGTTCATAAAAAATGCATAAAACAACAGATGATTTTATCAATATTGATGGATATAATGTCTTTGTTGTTCTGTGCAGGTATAGACTGGGATTTTCACAATTATAGTGTCAGTTTAGGTAGTACGCCTTATTTATACTATCACAAATGCGTGTAGGTAAATAAAGCCACACAATATAAATCTAAAATGTGTGTAACTGTAGAACAACCCATTTTAAGGTTCCCGCTACACTGAATTGGCAGCGATGCGACGACTATGTCATAACTGTCATAAGATATAGAAACGCTTGATAGAATAAACCAGCCAAGTGCGAGTTAAATTCGCGTGGAGAGGGTTCCGTACAATTGAATGAATTCTTATAGGTTTTCCTGTAATCTACAAGCAATGAACTATATTTTGTATTTTTTTCAAACTTTTAGGCTAAGTAGTTTCATAGATCAGGGGGGTGGTCAATTTTCATCTTCTTTGATGAAAAAAATCAAAAACTATTTATTTTATAATTATAACAAAATATATTTGAGATCCTTATAACGAGCCCTTTCATTTAATACATGACACAGTAAGGTTTGCAAAACTTTTTTTTTTAATTTCCTAATTTATCCCCCGAAATTGACCCATATTTAAAAAAATACATATTTATTTACTTTGCACATATGTGTTTGGGTCATAGGATTACACCATCCTACCAAATTTCACCTGATTCGGTCCAGTAGATTCGGAGCAAATTGGCTGTGACAGAAGGACGGACAGACAGACGCACGAGTGATCCCATAAGGGTCCCTTTTTATTTTTTTTGTAGTGCGAGTCGGATTCGTACATGAAGGGTTCCGTACCACCGTAAAATGTTTTAAAGCGCTGACGAACGAATTTGTTTGATATAGCGGCCACAGTAATAATACATAATCGGTGAAATTTTCAAGTGTCTAGCTATTACGGTTTAAGAGATAGAGCCCTGTGACAGACGGACAGACAGACACAAAGACAGACGGACAGACAGACAGACAGACAGACAGACGGACAGACGGACAGACGGACAGACGGACAGACGGACAGACGGACAGACGGACGGTGCGCGGTGCAGTGGGATCACAGCCTTAAACTGCTCGTCGCATCGCTCCGCTGCCAATTAAATGTAGCGCCAGCCTAACACAACAGAGCGAAGTTCGCAATCAGGGGCCATATCAATGACTAGGTATCGTGTCGTGACGGAAATTCAAAGAGCTCATTAGTCCTAAAACAACACAAACTTGCGACTTGTTTAAACAAGCCCCACGCAAATGAGCACCGGAGTCGTATTATACATTCCCAAACTTCGGACGTGGGGTCGCTTTCCCATGAAAGAGGTGACATTTTAAAGTTAACATTCGACGTCAAGATTATTATTAATGTCACGGATCCGGTGGCTTACTCCGATCAGACATCAATATTGTTTTAGGGGTAATCCGATTTCGTTTTAAAAGGTCAAACTACGTTTGAGTGGCGCTGAATCAGAGCATCGGCTTTTCTCGCCCCATATGGGTACGAGTTGCGCAGTAAATTAAAGACTATTCGTAGGCAATGATCGATTTATATCTGTCTAGAGTACGTCAGGCCACAAAATTGTTCAATTATTGTAATAGTAAGTGTTAAAATTGAATTTCAAGATTTAAAAAAATTGCAATACAATACCATACCATAAAATTTAATCTAATAGGTATACTTATGAAGAAATACATAAATGGCAATACATAAATGGTAATACATAAAAGGCAGCCTTATCACCTAAACAGTTTCTTACCGGTAACCACAAAGAGAAGAAATAAGAAGTAAACAAGTGGGGTATAATTTGTTTATACCAATGTGCAATTTTGCGATGGATCACGTAATACCATTTAATTTTTTCCTGTGTGAAGTCCTGAATACTTCTGAAAAAACTTTAAACAAACGAATGCGGAACAAAAAGGCATTGTTGCCATAGCAAAAAAAGGTGACGCGTATTTCCAACGTACACTGTTTCGGTTTTGTTTTTGACATCAGCAAACGTGGTTTGCGGCCGGTTGGCCATTTCTGCGAATTTTAAAACATGTGGTTACACCAGATTTAGTTGAAAGGGTAGATCGAATAAAATGATTAAACGACAATTTATTCTTAAATATAACCCGCAACCCTTCACTTCTGGGAATGCTCCTGTCAATGATAGTCCCCTTAGTACGGTCCTATGCTTCTCTCATTTATATACGACCCGAGATATTTCTGACGTCGTCTTCTTCTTTAAATTAACCACTTTAAGTACCTCACGAAACAGACAGCTTCTATGGTTACAAAACCCAAACTCCACGCTTTAGAATTTGGTGGGGTCCTGTGAAAAAATCTTAATTGAGTACTAGCGCTATGTATTTAATATATTAACGTTTTTTAGATAATATTTTCTTATAAAAACGGCATTTGTACAAGTAGTTTTCATAAAAATTGTTTGATTTGTCTGCGCGCGGCATATTTTATGACTATAAATAACTGTGGATCCTGTAATAATCCGGTATAAATATTAAACATGTACTGATATAGATGTCGTAAATACGAGTAGGACCACTCCAAGTCTTCCCGTGGATGTCGTAAAAGGCGACTTCTACCTCTCTAACCCGTCTGCCCAGCGTGGAGGATGTAGGCCAAATCCTCTGGCTGCTCTGGCTAAGTATGGCTGTGATAGTACAGAGAAGGTCGTGCTCCTGCAGTGGAGACTAGAAAGACCTGATGATGATGATATTATAGATGTATGAAGTATCGACTACTCGTAATAGATGTGTAGCGTGGATTATTGATTAGGTTAATTTCCAGTAAGGTCCAATTTTCAGTTCCGGCCGTGACATCAGCCACCGCGGTTTGCGGCTGGTGAGTCATATTCTGCCAATTTTAATAGCTGTGGTTATATGTACAGTATGGAATCATTTTATCGGATAAACCTAATAACGATTTTTAAGTTGTTAACGATAGGCGCCCTATGTGTTCGTCACTATTACAACACATAGGCTACTTTAAAAAAAGGTTTATTCAGTAATTAGGCTTTTGCAGGCAATTTTACAGGACAATAAGGTTTGTATACATTACGTAAAAAAATAATTAATTAATTAGTTTAAAAAGATATACCGACACGAGCGTTTTGCAACGACCTTTAGGTACTGAGAAAAAAACGCCGAAAGAAACATAGTTACACAGTAATGATCCTATGCACCAGAAGGGCTTTATCATATGTCTGTCAATTTACAATTACTTCTAATATATCTGTCACAGTTGGATTTTATAACCCGCTGTTTGACAAATCATCTAGCTGTTTATTAATTATCGTATAACTGTATTGTCAATATTACGTTTAACAAAACAGCTAACCACGTAGGTATATACTTCAGAATAGACTATTTATGACGGGATAATTGATTGTTATTTTTTTAATCAATATTATTTGTAATTTTTTTTTGATTGGAGTAATTCAGTCTTCAACATAATTGAATACCAATTATAAGGAATAATAATCAGCTGGATGCAATTGAATACCAAAATTTTGTGAACGCGATATTGGCGTAGCAGTTTCTTTTGTCTTTTGATCCCGTAAATTTTCCATCTTGCCGGTAGGCGGGAGTCGAAATAACAATACCTATGGGAACCAAGCTGAAAGTCTGTTTTATTTTTATTAACTATTTGCAGTCCAAAATCATAAACGATGTCGCCGATACCTCTCGATGAAAATAGCTTACTCTTGGAACGCGGTGAAGAATTTACCTTATCGGAGGCCATATTTGTTGTTATGACGAATTCCTTACTAAAATCTTCAATCTTACATCTGCCGCGGCACAATTAATGAATAAAAATCGTTCATCCCATGCTGCGTATGTTCAGTTATTTAACCAAAACACTATACGTCATTCGTTGTTTTATGAAACCGAGTTGTAGTGCCAAACAGCTAGAGGTTTTGTCAATTAGTGGCTTATACAATCTTACTAGTTTTACTATGACATATCTATAAAGTTAACACATTATAACATGAAATGCATGCGAACGAGCAAACAAACATAAGTAAGGTAATAAAAAATACTAATTAATCAAAAAGCGAAGCCGAGCTGACCAGTCCCAGTTGACACACGCATCAGCCATCGTTATATATTAGAGAGAATCCAGCGATCTGACGCGCGACTCCCCCACCGCTCTAACCGCTAAAACAGCTAAACCACAGGGTCATAAAGAATGTTCTTTTGTTTTAAATCGTCTGGGTCGTGGATAAGTAGGTAAGTTTGAATTTATGTTCAAATACAGTACATCTAAAGGAATAAAAATAATCCGATAATCATCATCATCGACAGCCTTCCACATCCTACTGTAGGGAATAGACCTCTCTTAAATGTATGCCATCTATCTCGGTCTTGACCAGCGATTTTTCTTATATCGTCGACATATCTTGCTCTTGGATGACCAACTTTTCGCTTGCCAGATAAGGGCCACATCAAAATTCTAGTCCATCTGTCATTAACTCGCCTTGCCAGGTGTCCTTCCCAACTCCATTTCAGATTTATTACGTTTACCAGCATCATGAACTTTCGTTCTCTGCTGGATCACATTGTTTGGGTTTCGGTCTTTAAGTTTGATGCCGAGCATGGCGCATGGAGACATGGAGCGCCATGTCTCTTTGCGCAACTTTAATTCGGTGCACAACCTCATGAGTAAGCGTCTACGTTTCAACATCATAAGTCATGGTCGGCAGGACACACTGGTTCACTTGAGACATTGTGGGATTTGGTGAGATTACAAACCTAAGGTTCAAAAGTGCTAAAAAGGTCAAACAAAACCAAACATTTACACGCATAGATAAAGTACCACCAAGGGCAAAGCTCAATGTGATAAAACTTACTAGCGCAATCTGTATGATATCATCCTTATATAAAAAAGATTTCAAAATATACAAAACACATTCTACATAACTGATCATGTCGTTACATAAACGGAATATTTGTAAGTACAATGATATTTATCGTTTTTCATGTTTTTATTTATTTTAATGACAAGCTTAGGTATTATTTGAGTCAATAACATTAACGGATATTTATAAATATCCGTAGAAGAACGTTCGTAGAAGAACTAAGGTCACAGACATAGCGCAGCGAATTAGTTCATTGAAGTGGTAGTGGGCGGGGTACATAGCGCGAAGAACCGATGGCCGATGGAGCAGAAAGGTTCTCGAATGGCAGCCACGTAACGGCAAGCCTATTGTACCTGGTACTTACTTGTTAAAACTATGCCGCGTGGCTTCCGGCCTAAAAAAGACTACTCTATCTCTTCCTGGGGATGTCGTAAGAGGTGGCTAAATGATCAGGCACAAACATCTCGTGCTACAACTGCATTCCCATGGAGGGTTGACGTCGGGCGGCAGCTGATTGTAAAACTTTTCGCACAAATGCATTCTGAAAGAGGGTTGTCATCAGGCAGTGCAAACGGGAACGCCAGAAGACCATTTAAAACTCCCTATTATATGGATTATGGCAGCCTATATACGTTTTATAAAACGATTTAATTTTCTCTGCAAATGCAATATGGGTTTTGCAAAGAAAATTAAATTGTTTTATTTTATAACCTATAATATACTCTTATTACAGAGACTTTATCTCATTGATTTTAATTAGGGCTAGGCAATACGAACAAAAGGGTATTGGCAGGGTACCTATACACTTGTACAGCGAATGAAAGGTACAGCTGATTGGCGTTTGGGCAGCTCCCTCTGATTAACGAATTTCCCACATGCCACTGACTCCAATTGTGTTTAGGGCTGGCGATGTCGCACACACAAGAAAAAATAGAAAAAAAATGTTGGGAATGCGTTTTTATCAGTAAAGATGATATCGTTTTTAATTTATGCCTTTATTAAACTGCAATGTTTCTTTACACAACTCTGCAAATGTAGGGTATCTAAAATAGTTCCCCAAGCATCACTGATCAACACTCAAGTGGTTAGATATAGAGCC
The DNA here is from genome assembly GCA_963576875.1 of Acrobasis repandana. NCBI lineage: Eukaryota > Metazoa > Arthropoda > Insecta > Lepidoptera > Pyralidae > Acrobasis > Acrobasis repandana. Next base: position 8,983,251 of record OY756222.1, read on the forward strand.
TATAAATTAGATACCTAAGAACAAAAAAACTGGTCAAGTGAGATTAGGACTCGTACATGAAGGGTTCCGTCATCATTATCATCATCAGGTCTCTCTGTACTACCAGAGCCATATATTAGCCATAGCAGTCAGAGGATTTGGCCTACACTCTCCACGCTGGCCAGACGAGTTAAAGAGGTCTCATAGATGTTTATAAGCTTTGTTTAGTTTGTGTTTCCTTAGTCGCCTTCTACGATATCCTAGGTCCTATTCCTATGCAGGGTTCCGTTCCTGCATACAATATTTTAAAACGATAAAAAAAAACACGTTTGTTTTTGCGTATTAGGTATGCCCCGCGTAAATAAATAAAAAAATCAAGTGTAGCTATTACGGTTCAAGAGATATAGCCCTGTGACAAACGGATGGACAGAATTGGAGTCTCAGTAACAGGGTCCCGTTTGCACCCTTTGGGTACGGAACCCTGAAAAGAAAAAGTACTGGTTAATTTTTATTTATAGAATACCGTTTTTAGAACTTTTCTTTAACTTGCAATATTAGGTAGGTTGTTTGTTTAGGCCAAATCTTACAAGCTGAGTTTGACCTAGTTTCCGATGTTTGATTGAGCTAAAATTTTGAACACATATGGAATTTTGATGACCGAGCAATATAATAATATTATAGATCTTGTCTGATGATTGAGCCAGGAGGTGGCCGTGAAAACTTAGGTAATATCGAAACGACGCAAACCTGAAGAAATTTTTCTTGATACATTTGCCTCAAAAAGTTGCTTTTATATGATATTTAGAATCAAATAATAAAACAAGAAGGTACTTACAGCTTGTACAAAAATACATACAGGACGACCACGACTTTTTAACCAACAGCCAAATTTTTGGAGCAAGTTCAATCCATGACACTGAACTACGTTTCATAAAAAAATTAAATCATCGTTCGGATTTTGTATGGGAAACCGATTTTGTATGGAAGGACGAACAATTTTTATCGATTTTTATTATTATTTTTTTTTGTAGAAAGTAGTTCAGCATCATGGACTGAACTTGCTCCAAAAATTTTGCTAGTGGATATGAAAATTTAATAACGAGAATAGTTACATAATTAAGATCAAACGAACTTACAAAGTGAAGTTCGAAATCATGTGAGCAGCATCATTCGAAGCAATTATTCAACGTCTAACAAAATATACTGAAACTATTTTAAGAGTGAATTCAGTCCATTGTATAATGGACTATTATATTCAGTATTGAATGAACAACTTTCCCCAAGGAACATGTATCGAAATGTGAAAAATATTTTTTTTCTTTTCCACACAAACTCGGATTAGCTGATCGGTCAACTTGTATGGGAGGATAAAAAATATTTTTCATATTTCGGTATATGTTCCTTCAGTAGTAGTTACGTGCATATGGATTTTGTTTGTAAAATTTTTTTTTGCGAGTTGGTTGTGCGTATAAACCTTGAATGGTTTTTGCTCATCCCATTTCGATGTATTAAGTAATTATGTTTTTGTAAATAAATTAATAAATAAAACAAAATAAATAAATACATTTCAGGGAAGTTGTTCAGTATCATGGACCGAATACACTCTTATAATTGTTTCAGTATATTTTGTTAGACCCTGTATACATATTTGCTTATTGTAAAAAATACAAATATTGCATTATTATACGAAAATAATCATTGTAATTGTAAAATACAGAGATTTAGTTCAGCCCTAGGTATTAGCCGACAAATGTTTTCCGACGTGGAAATTGAAAACCGACCGCCACAAATGTTACAATTTATTACAAAAGCGTGTTTCATATTTAGCAGTAAAAATATTTATTACTTATTCTTCACTGAGTTCGAATCTGGCTTAGTATAGATAGATATACTTATACAGCGGCATATAAGTAGTATTTGAAGGTACCTAAGTCTTGTGTTTACTGGTATCTATCGATATCTCATTGACCAAGCGAGCAAAGCGTCTCAGTTTGGACATTGATAAAAAAATGCTTTTGTCCGTCTGTCTGGTCTCGCATATAGGTAGCATTTTTTAACCGATTTTGACGAAAATTGGCACACGGTTCCTTGATTTTGACATAAATTGGAACACAGTTCCTTGATTTTGACATAAATTGGCACACAGTTCCTTGATTTTGACATAAATTGGCACACAGTTCCTTGATTTTGACATAAATTGGCACACAGTTCCTTGATTTATTTGAATTTTTTGGTCAATCGCGATTTTTGATTGGGGGGGGGGGGGGGGGGGTAAATACCGAAAAGTTGGGAAGTTTGCTGTAGCGTTATTTATAATTTGAGGGACACACTAAGGACTTCATTATATACAAGATTTTGCGCCAAACATTCCAAAAGGAAGAATTGGGTATTACAGTGGGTCAAAAATAAATTATATGGTACTTGCTGTTAATAGAATAATGCCACTTGTCATTGATCACATCCACTTTGAACGTGATTTTAGATTTATTAATGCAGAAAAACGGATATTAAGAGAGCTATTCGACTCCAAGGAACTATGACGTCATAAATCAATATTTCATACAAATCCCATAGAAAATGTTTGTTTTTGACATTTAGAAAAAAGTATCTCATTTGACTTGATGCAAAATAGCGTATTGGATGAGGGAGAACTGGGGGAACATATTTCAGCGTTATATATATATATATGGAACGCGTAGTAATAGAAACTGTCAATAGGTGGATTAGTATCTTGTATTTAAATTTAATTTTAATTCAATTTAAACACAAGAACATAACTATCCAATTACTATTGACTGTTTCTATTACTACGCGTTCCATTTCCAATACATACAAATTGTAACTTTCTAAAAATACGACCCAATCAAGCGGCCCAGTCACCGAGTAGCATAAATTTCAATCGTTGCAATCTAATAAGCTGATTAAATAGAACACTGGGAAGTGCCTCAAAGTCTTGGACACGGAGATCAAATGCTCAGTATTCGACAGACATGCATTTCAAAAGATAATGTTACAGCGGTAATAGAGAGACTGGTAAATATCAGCGGTATTTCCTTGTAGATTTTATTACCATTATTCGGCTTCAACATTAAACTATTGTTTATTTAAGTTAATCAATCTCTAAAAGTGTCATTTTTTGTCACACTTTTTGGTGTTGTAACATATTGTTATAGTTAATAGCCATAATATTTTTATGCAATATCCTTTATAGGGTTCCGTAGTAAACAAGGAACCCTTATAGTTTCGCCATGTCTTGTCTGTATGTGAGTCTGTCCGCGGATTGATTCAGAGACTATAAGTACTAGAAAGCTGCAATTTGGCACGGATGTGTATATCAATCAAACCGACAAAGTGGTAATATAAAAACTTGAAAAAAAATTTTTGGGTAGCTCCTTTACTCCCTACATGTAAAGTGGGATTTTTTTTTCTTGACTAGCCCATGGTGCGGGCTGTTGTTAAATAGACCTTTAAAAAATATTGTGTGTTTGTTAACGTCATTTTTCTATTTAGGGATCCATTTGTGAAATATTTGCGAATTTTTGTTAGAGTCAAGTGTGTGTGCGTCCCCTTCCTCTATCAGCTTAACGGCAGTAGTACATATAACGAAGTTAAAAAGGAAAACTATCGGAGCGACGTTGGGTTAACAAATTAAAGAGTTATACTTGGCCGGTTTTTTTATAATATGCAAGACTATCCAAAAAACACCATAACTTTTCTCGCAATACAATAGCCGCTAAAGTTTTCTTTTTAAATTATTACAGTATTGTAATAATTTAAATTATTACAGTATTGTAATAATTTTAAAAAAAAACCTTAGCGGAATAGAAATCGTTTGGTTTCTATTTTCATTGTCTTCTAGTTCCAATGCAAACAACAAATTGGAACTTTCTGAAAATACGACCCAATCAAGCGGCCTAGTCTCCAAATGGCATAAATTCCAATCGGCGCAATCTACAAAGCAGATTAAGAGCTCGTACTACGAGTACCCTAAAGTTCTTAGAGCGATCTTAAATATTATCAATATTAACGAAATACTTTGAAATAAAAACTCCGCAAAGTTCAGGACTAACTTTGTACATAATATGTCTCGAAAACACGATTGCTTAAAATTTTCTCGATAGAAAAACAATGCGAAGTTGCCTCTAAATCACCTCAGAATTATAATAAAAGTATTCGAGAAATACAATAAATTAGCCTTTGTAACTTTGGATTAAAATTGTATTAAACACAAAGCAGTTATAATATGTCTTATTTTTTAAATAACTCTTAAATATTCTTTGTAATACCAAAAATATGCCAAAACCAAAACCAGCCTCATTGACCTACCATGATCTTTTCACCCCGCATGGTCTTGTTGTCTCGCTTAGGCTAGAGTAAATTAGTGTGCGTGGAAGCGGGAGCAAAACTTAGACTATCCACATCAGGCCCAGCCTTAAGAACACTGGCTTTCAAATTGTCTAAGACTTGAACACAGAGATTAACGAACACTCGGGTATTTGACAGACAGGCATTGACAAAAGATATTGTGACCGCAACGATAGAGCGACTGGGAAATGCCACTGATTTGGGTTTCAATTTAACTATTGTTTATTTATAACAGTTAAAAGCTTTGGTGTTTGTGACATCCGTAAAGTTTGCAACATCTAGCCATTTGCGTGTTTATTACATAGGTTCTAGTAATGTTTGTTCTATGCTGGTCCTTTTCCCACGCAGATAGTAAAAGCCGATTGAGGGAATGGGCAAGAAAATTAATGATTTTTCATCACATATTTTTAATTTAGATATTGTTCTGAGCATTGTAAAGCTGTATAAATCAATAATTAAAATAAATAATGTTAATAGGCGATGCGGCCAGCAACCTATCACTATTTTGATTCCATTTTTAGGGTTCCGTAGCCAAATGGCAAAAAACGGAACCCTTATGGATTTGTCATGTCTGTCTGTCTGTCTGTCTGTCCGTCCGTATGTCACAGCCACTTTTTTCCGAAACTATAGGAACTATACTGTTGAAACTTGGTAAGTAGATGTATTCTATAAACCGCATTAAGATATTTACACAAAAATAGAAAAAAAACAATACATTTTGGGGGTTCCCCATACTTAGAACTGAAACTGAATATTTTTTTTTCGTCAAAGCCATACGTGTATCTATGGATAGGTCTTCAAAAATGATATTGAGGTTTCTAATATCATTTTTTCTAAACTGAATAGTTTGCGCGAGAGACACTTCCAAAGTGGTAAAATGTGCGCCCCCCCTGCAATTTACCTTTAGAACTTTTATATTATGTTACTTGCTGCTACGGAACCCTTCATGGGCAAGTCCAACTCGCACTTGGCCGCTTTTTTCTATCTTTACGTCCGCTATCACGCTAAACGTGGCCTTTGGGCCTTACGGCTCTAGGCTCTTTCTACCCTGATATGGATAAATACGTTCTAACGTTTATTAAAAAAAATCTAAATATCTTTATTATCATGGGATATTTATATCTCTTAATTATATAAACACAAATGTTGACGTCAAATCGTTACTTACAGCTAAGTTTATGCCGCTTCCTAGGCGCAAGTGCAGAAGAAGCGGCAACAAAATGCACTGCAGCATTTTCTCCAAAGACGTCAACTAACAAACCTACCGGACTGAGATTATACATTGTTTGTTATGTCATAATTATATTATAAGAATTACGAAATTTAAAATAATGTCAATTTGTAAATAAATTTTGTATGAACCAATGTACCTAAATTATGAAATGTCTAAGTATACAAACCTAAGTTTGTACCTATCTATAGTAAAGTAGTGATGTATTGAAAATAACTTTTTTTCCAGTACGTCCTAACCTAACACACACAAAGAAGCGATTGGATCCTTCAACATACACAAGATTAAAGGCAAAATTTATTGTTTTTTTTTTCTATTTTTGTGTGAATATCTTAGTGCAGTTCACAGAATACATCTAATTACCAAGTTTCAACAGTATAGTTCTTATAGTTTAGGAAAAAAGTGGCTGTGACATACGGACGGACAGACAGACAGACAGACATGACGAATCCATAAGGATTCCGTTTTTTGCCATTTGGCTACGGAATCCTAAAAAGCTATAAAAATGAATTGGGTAATATTGATAGAGAACTCGTTTCCTCGTGACCTCACTATAGCATTGGAGGATATCTACCAAATAACTATTTTAGAATTCTTTAATAATATCCTAATATAAAAAAAGTTCGCGTCTTGTTTTGATCTTCAACTATTTACTAATAAAGATTTGCAAACTAGTTTTTAGTTTTTTTTTTTTGATAAATTACATTCATAAAATTTAATTACGGCACTTACTTGTCCAAAACACATTTTTTGGTATTTTTAATTACCATAAACTATCAAGCGGCTAATCACTTTTTTTATTAAATACCTATTTTTATTAGCAACTTTTATTTGACTTTGTATTAAAATTAATTATTCTTGTGGTTTTGATTTAGAAATAAAATTCTAATGAATATGGTCCTTACGTCTAGCCGATTAAAATTCACAATGGCTGTCGCTCGAAATACTAATAAAACAAATAGCTGTCTGGGAATAAGCCCGTCTGCTCTGAAGTTTGGGTAAAAAAGATTACGAGCACGACTTGACAACTTATCAACAAAATTGTGATGATATTTTACTAGAAAACGAAACGACGGCATCTATTTCAGTAGTATCTTGAAATATATTTTTGGCACTGCTATTTACTGATAGGATTAGATTTTTCCTGTTTTTTTCTATTGAGGTTTTAAATTTTTCCTTTTTCTCCATAGAGGTAAATATTCTTGGGTGAAGATTGTCTTGTCTTAATGCCTTAAGGCCGTACCTGAATTTTCCGAGGTCCAGTGCTGCCCCCATTTAAAATAAATCATTTTAAAGAAAACGGAGACATCATTTAAAATTTTGCAACTATCAAGACCTAGATAACCCTTCAAAGTATTTTATGAACTACTGTTTACAGTTTATAATGAGAACGTTAAGCTTTACTACGCACATTTTCCAAAAGTGGCCGTTTTTCGCAAATGTGCGTAGTAAAGCTTAACGTTCTCACTTCAAACTGTAAACAGTAGTTCATAAAATACTTTGAAGGATTATCTAGGACTTGATAGTTGCAAAATTTTAAATGATGTCTTCGTTTTCTTTGAAATGATTTATTTTAAATGGCGGCAGAACTGGACCTCGGAAAATTCAGGTACGGCCTTAATGCTTTGGAAATTCCTCACTTATCATCATTCGATCGTGGTCCAGAGTTCAAGGCGTTCGCCATGTGATCCGGAGGTCGGGGGTTCAACTCCCACTGGGAAGCATACTTTGTAAAAAGTTGTTTCTCAATGATGAATCCCCTGATTGTCCGAAAAGAAAGATGATCTCGTGCTTCGACAGGCACATAAAGCTGTGGATCCCAAATGCCATGTAGCGTTTTTTATGCATATCCTAGGATCGGTCCTGATCTACCCTTGGCTTACAGAGGTCAGCTAATAACTGTAGTAATACTTCTGCAGCTAATAACACATTGTCCTGATCATCAAGGCTACCTAATTAAGCAAATTGATAGGGGTAATTTTTTTATATATAGATAGGTAATATGTTTTACTTTTATTTAGTTATAATTTTAGACTATAGTTTTCTATTTATTTATTTAAGGCTTTTTTTATTTTTGATTTATTTATGTATTGTTATGTAATAATTTATTAAACCAAAATTCACCACAGAGTTCATTGTTTCTTTCATATTGCCAAGAGACTTGTCAATTTATTTTGTTGTGATATAAAACTGGGATTTACTGTATTATCATCTAAAAAGGAGCAGACGCGTTACATATCCCCAAAAGGAGATAAATATTTTATGTCATAATTCATCCGAGCTATAAAAAGGGTGAGTGTAGCCGAGACCGTCTCGAAATGATTTCGCCCGGCGGGATCGGGAGCGCGGCGAATGTTGATATTTTCTTTAATCGTACAAATAAAGAAAAACACCTATTTAAATTGTGTACTGCGTTTGTCAATTTCAGACGGTTGAACTTGATCATTTCTAGATTATTTGTTGGTCGTATTTCTATTACGCTCAAATGTCTCTCATTTGCTTATCTATTTTAACATTTATTTGTTCCCCATAATATCAACAAGATATAGTTTAAAACCGGTCAAGTGCAAGTACGACTCGTACATGAAGGGTTCCGCGCCCCTGTACAATATTTTAAAACGCTGAAAAAAAACACGTTTCTTGTATGACGAGCCTCTTTAATTTTATAAATTTATCTTATTTTTACCCGAATGTGGCAAAGCCGAAAAGGAGGGGTGTACGGTGTTTGACCTGTATGTTTATCCCTATAATTCTATGTTCCCTAGTAACTACTAAACGGCTAAACCGATTTTAATCAATTATACATGTCAGAATCGTCTTAACCACTAGAGTAACATAGGATATTTTAAAATGATTGGAAAACAAAATGGCGGATTTTAGGCGCCAAATTGCGCGGCCTAATTTTTTTTTCTTTTCAAACCTATCGAGTGGGGGTTCAAATTTAATGATTTTATTCAAGCATTACACAAATAGGTACAACTTATATGTTTAAATTAAATTTGAAATCAGAAATGCTAACAAACAACATATAACATCGCTTTGCCAAGCGCATTTACAGTTGCGTATTACCTAGGCCACAAAAGACAGTAAGTGCCTAGGCACTAGACAGTAAGTACTGCTGTTGTATCACACAGTTTTGTTGTTTGTTGTTTTTTTTAATAATTACTTGTTAGTATTTGTCGTTATAGCAGCCACAGTAATACATAATCGGTGAAATTTCAAGTGTAGGTATCTAGCTTACACGGTTCAAAAGATAGAGCCTTATGACAGACAGACGGACAGACAGCGGAGTCTCAGTAATAGGGCCCCATTGGCACCCTTTGGGTACGGAATCCTAAAAACTAAAACCCGACTACAGGAGAATTCTTAGTATGTTGTAAAGCACAGCAGAGAGAAACGGCTAAAATGTACGAGTATCTATATATTGTTGAAATGTGCTAATATATAATTAAGCACTTTCATTTGATACCTAACACAGTATTTTTTTTTCTTTCCTTACGTACCTACTATAAACAAGTACGCTAATAATATTACAATCTAGCCTAAACTTAGACTAATAAGTAATTTAACACTGACCTAGTTTTATACGTTATAGACTAAGAATGTGTCCATTGGCACTTTTCTTACTGTCTTTATTAAGAGGAAGGCACTTTGTTCGTGTGTCTCTGCTAAACAACACAGTATGATTATTTATTTTTTTAGTTCATTTTTTTTTGGCCCATAGAGAGCGCCACATTGAATTTACAGTGACGTGCAGGGACTGGAAACGGTTTCAGTATAACGTTACGGTACCGGTATAAAATAAGTGTACGGGGTGTGGGGCGAGGGGTGCGGGTGCGATCCAGGGTAGGTAAAACACGAGCGCGTGCGTCGGCGAACCTGATAAAACCTGTTTTCGTCGCGTGTCGCCAGTTCTTCTCTTCTATCTATCTCTTTTATACCTTTATTTATTAACGTTCAAATACCGGTACCGAAATATACCTTTTTCTATCTGTACACAAAAACTAAGGGTACTGAAATAAATTTGTGTATATATATATAAAGCGGTAATCGCTATTTTTCGATATGACGTCATACCGCAATTGAAAGATATCGTATTTTTGGGGTTATTCAGTCTCTGGTGACGTGACATATAGCCTATAAGCAGCGGACAGCCAAGCCGCTTCCAACGATACCTCAGTCAAGGTACCAATTTAAGGATATTATTAAAGATACGAGGAAACAGACGAACTTACATACATAGCGGCGAAACACATAACCCTCATTTTCGCTTCGCCGTAGTCAAGTAAAAAGGTTTCTAGATTATTTTCCTTTATATAATTCTACTGTAAGAGATAAAGACGTGAAAGTATGTATGAATTTTATCACGTATCTTTCTCTTACAGCTAAGGTCAAAAACATAGTTAAGGACACACTTTTTTTAGATTTTGGGTTAAAATAGATGTAAAATAAGAATAAAACCAGAAACGGTCTCTATATTTGATAGAGACCGGTTCTGGTTTATTGCCAATTTATTTAGAAGCATGCTTATTTCTTTCAACTGACTTTTACTAGACCGATTTGTAAATAGTAACTGTACATATTTCGCTAATAAACCATATTCTATTTTATTCTATTCTATTCTACTTTTATAATTTGTGTAAGAAAAAAAAAACAACTGATTGCAAGAAAAAGTTCAAGTTCTAAAAGTTTATTAAAATTACTCAAGATAATAAATAAATAAATACGGATAAATCACACAGCTTGAGCGAGCCCCGAAGTAAGTTCGAGATTTGTGTTATGGAATACTAACCCAACGATACTATATTTTATAATAAATACATATATAGATTAACATCCAAGACTGCCTCCGCAGTCTAGTGGTCAAGGCGTTTGCCTTGTGATCCGGAGGTCATGGGAAGCATACTTTGTGAAAAGTTGTTTCCAGTCTGTTTAGGATATTGCCGGCTTGAATCACCTGATTTTCCGAAAAGAAAGATGATTCCGTGCTTCGGAAGGCACGTAAAGTCGTTGGTCCCGAACGCCATCTAGCGTTTGTACCTATCCTAGGATTGGTTTTTGTCTACCCTTTGGGTTGCGGAGGTCAGACGGCAGTCGCTCTGTGTAAAAACCAGTAACCTCGTCAAATTGCCTAGATAAGGTAGCGGACCCCGGGCTTTGAAGCGTACACGCTGACAATGCAAACGGGAATACGCTCGGATGATGATGATCCAAGACCCAGCTTAATCGATCGAACCCGGGACCTCCGTAAGAGACTGGCATGATGACACTAGGCCACGGAAGTCGTCAATAGAAAATGACGCAACGTTTAATTCATGATCTCGTAAATATTTGATAGAGCCTATCTTTATTCTGAGGACTATCTAAACGGGCAGTCACAAAGCAAAGGGCGTATTTGATGTCCGCAATTTTATCAAATTTTCTCTTATTTAATGGTATAATTGGAAAAGTTCGTCCACAAAGCGAGGGCGTCCGAGGAAGAACTATAAAATTGCAGTTAAGGCACCAAACGACTTCTCGATACCATTACCCTGAAATACGATCTAAATGAGTATCCCGAAGGATACTCGTGATATGCTGTCAGGATTCCAAAGAAATTAAAATCGAGCGTTCATTTTTGAAATGTCTGAAGTGTATGACTTAAGTGTAAGAATTTATTTCTTTAAAGATCAAATCTGTTGTACAGTCTGATCGATTTAGGAACAGCCAAAGTTTTTATGTGATTTCAATATATGCACATCTTTAATTTACATCTTTACCCCTCACGGGGTAGACAGGTGGAATAATTACGAGATTAATGTCATTACAAGTAGTATGTATTGAAAACTTAAAATGTACTGAGGAAAGATAAGATACCTGTGCCACCTCACGTAGTGCGCGTCGCGCGTGGTGGCACAGGAATCTAATTAACCGTCTGTACCAGCTGCTTCTCTTCCCGCAGATCGTAAAAGCCGATCGAGGGAATGGGCGAGAATCTGAATCATATTAATAGGCGATGCGGCTAGTAACCCCTCAATATTTTGATTCCTTTTTAGGGTTCCGTAGTCCACAAGGAACCCTTATAGTTTCGTCATGTCCGTCCGTCCGTCCGTCTGTCTGTCCGTCCAAGCTCGTACTCCGCCGCTTCTGCACCGATTGTCACGAAAATGGTGGAGAGATAGATATTCAAGTTCCAAAAGTTGGTTTTTAAAATTATGAAAAATTGTTTTTTTTTCAGCCATTAATTAAATTGGACTAACCCCAACGTGTGGGGTATCATTGAAAAGGTCTTTTAAAATGCAACAAAAACTGCTTTGAAACTATGTAGATCAAACCCCCCAGTCTTGAGATAATCTAATACAAAGTTAAAATTTGAGGTGACCGTAACTTTTAACTTGAAATACTCGTATTACTGAAATAATTCTGAAAAAAATGTGGTATATACCTCAAAGTATGTACTTTCAATTAAAACTATAGCGGTCTCGGTATCATAGATAGTTATTTATTAATACTATCTATGATACCTAATTTTCGTAAACCGCAATTTACCTTTAAACTTTTATATTATGTTACTTGCTGCTACGGAACCCTTCATAGACGAGTCCGACTCGCACTTGGTCGCTTTTTTTTTCATCTTAACGCCCACCATCACGCCAAAAGTGGCATTTGGGTCGTATAGCCCTAGGCTCTGTCTACCCCGTTAGGGATAAATTCGTGATAATGTATCTGTATATGTATAGGGGCAAGTAAAAGAACTATTACATTACTCTGTACTTATATCATCCTACCAAAATAAGTATAAGTTAGAAGAATTACGGAAATAAGCACCCATATAAAACAAAAGAAGCTCTAAATAATAGCAGCGATAATAATGAACGCTTGCAAAAATAACTCCAGTAGGGGGAATGTGACAAACCATTCTAGTTACCTCAGTGACACAAAATAATGCATAGAGTTTATCAAACGGGCTTAGGGGCGAGAGCGTTGTGACTCGACGAAATGCTGAAATTTTGACAAATTATACTTGGGGATTACTCTCGGAATATGAAGAAAACCACGCATACCCACAAATTACTGACTGTGACAAATACGCCTGTGGATGACCCCCATTTATCTCGCTGTGAATCTATTTAGCGGAAAGCATTTGAAAGATTGACGTATTATGTGTGATACGTAGATTTCCATCTGGATTCAAACACTTGCTACTATTCTGTTCCTCTATAACTTTTTTAAAGAATAAATTAATAATACCTTATGTACCAATAGCCGTAAAAGTGCCAGATCTTACTCATCTATTTTTCTATCTATATTTAAGAGCTTATATATGAATACATACGTATGAATTTTTCCATTTGTCTCTCTCATCCGCCAGCTGTTTTACTTTGCTGTACGACACGACGTTCACCTTCTCCTTTATCTGTTTCATCATGTAGCTATGCCTGCCTGTCGGTTCTCTTTTCTCTTCTTTAATTATAGTCTTTAGGAAATTGTCGTGTCGTAGCAGATGACCTAAAATCTTTCCTCGTCTATTCCTTATTTTATATTATGCAAGTTTTCTCATCTAGTGTTTTCAGGATTTCCTTTATTTGTAGTTTTTTTAACCCACTTATTTTCTATAAATCATTTGTATGCTATTAAGTAGTGATAGTATGTACTTTCAGTTTAGACAGACTCGCTAGTTTGAAAACAGGGCCGTTTACTGGTACAGACAGGGGCCCAAACTCACTTCTCTTATAGGCTCAGAGCTGATATACAAAACTTTATGTAAGCAGCCAGACCGATTGGACTTGCCAAACAACTTGCCAGTAACGTGAGTTTCACGTGTTTTGTAGAATGTGCGTCTAGCAGGATATTTGGCCCATCCGATTGGTTGCAGGCACTTGCAGCACAAGACTCTACGAGTATACCGAGCGTATACGAGTAACAAATTGAACTATAATCGAGAATCTGCATGTCATTTTTTAAAACAGATGTCATACCCTTTAGGTATCCCTTATATAGATACTTGTTTGCTAACGGTTGCGCTCAACTTCCTAAGTTGCCTTCTCAGCTCTGCTGCTTTGGAGCCCGGGGTGAGTTTTCCTGCATTTTCTTCTCCAAATATAATATTATATTTGGAGGAAGCCGAAGACCTTGCGAAGTGGAAAAGAAATAGACGGTAATATAATAGACAGACACGCCAATATTTTTTATTAACTTTCAGCGCCCATTGTTATAAATTACGACCTAAAACAAATTACACGGAAAAATATCAAAGAAGTCCACAAAATCCCACTCAGCATGACCTTCTGCCTCCTATATCCTTCAGAGGATTTTAATTTAAATTGAAACGACGTTTTTCATCCACCGCCAGTTGTCTGGAAACTTATTTTTGAACCCATTTTCCGTTGATTTATAAAGAATTGCATTTACATTGTTTATCCTTCTAGTCTAAGGATTCGCATCTAGCTAATGAAAATTAAACCTTTATAAGTGTCATATATTTCATGCTTTTTGCCTTATTAAAATTATAATCTGTTCATTCATCGACGATTTTGCATTTTTTTTTATTTGAGTAAAACAATTTTTTTGCCATTAAATATAACTACATATAATAACTACATGCGTCATATGATTTTTAAATAGTCACTTGAGCTGTCAAGTAACTATATAAAAAAATAGTCATTTTGAGGTATATCTTCTCTCAAAAACAAATCACAACAAGGTATTTAAGTTCAGATGGAAGCGAGTGTAGGCCAAATCCTCTGGCTACTCTGACTAAATATGGCTATGGTACAGAGAGGGTCGTCGTGCTCCTGCAGTGGAGACTAAAAAAGACCTGATGATGATGATGAAGGAAGCAAGATTGACTTTTTTTGTTAATAACCATTTCAAAAATATGGCCCCGACCTGGAAATAACACACCAGATTTCTTGAAATAACTGACTGTTATTTCTAGAAATCTGGTGTTTATTTCCAACTCACGGGGCCATATTTTTGAAATTAAGTCAAACTTGACAACTTGAAAGTTTGACTTAATTTTCAACCGACTTCAAAAAAAGGAGGAGGTTATCAATTCGACGTGTATGTATTTTTTTTTTGTTTTGTGTATGTTACCTCATAACTCCGTCAAATATGAACCGATTTAAAAAATATATAGGTTTTTTTTGAAGAATGCATTGCAAGGTTGGTCCCACGTAATTTTTTTTAAGATCGGAGAAAAGATCTTGTAAATGGAGACCGAAATTCCTCAACAGACAACTGCAGCTCAAATTTTTTTTGTGTATGTTACCCCATAACTCCGTCAAATATAAACGGATTTATAAAATATATATTTCGTTTTAAAGAATGCTTTGTAAGGTTGGTCCCATGTATTTTTTTAAGATCGGAGAAAAGATCTTGGAGCTGGAGACCTAATTCCTCAACAGACAACTGCAGCTTAAATATTAATTAATACATTTGCATGCTCATATCACTTTCTAATGTTTGTTTGGAAGAATAGCTTATAAGATTTTTTTCTTATAATTTTATTTTCTTATAATTTGAATGAAGATCTGATGAAGGGTTTTGGATCTGGGGTATAAAACTCCGGAAAGAAAGACAGCAAGTCACTTGCAAAAAGTGCAAAGTTTTTGATTTCTGTTTTTTTATATACCAACTGCAGATATATTTGTAGCATCTTGTGACAAGGTAACACAGCCGTCCACGATGCCAGGAGGGCAACAAGCATACGGCCCACTAGAGCAATATGTATAATATGTCATAAATCCGTTGGTTCAAGCACCTGAAATAGAGAAAGCATCAGAACACGATACGCAGCCATGTTAATTTCTACATCCGTGGCTTCATATTTTTATTATTATCGCAGTATGAAATAAATATATAAATAAATATATAGGTACAAATCACACTGATTGAGCTAACCCCAAAGTAAGTTTGAAACTTGTGTTATAGGATACTAACTCAATGATACTATATTTTATAACAAATACATGTATATATATATATAAACATCCAAGACTCAGGACAATTTGAAAAGGCCATTTTCCAACTTGCCCTGACCGGGGACCGTGCCCGGAACCTCTGCGTGGTGGACTAGCATGGTGACCACTATGCCACGGACGTCGTCATAATAACAGTATGGTTCAATTAATTGGTGGATAGATTTCGCAACCTCAAAATTTCTCGCAGTGATCTGTCATCATACGGCCTATATAGAAGCTTATTGCTATCTTAATCCGATAAAGCAATACCATCTATTAGTCTTTACTTTACTAAGAGCTACGTACTTAAACCTGCCCTTTAGCTAAATTTTTCCTACCGAGGTCTATAACAACTCTATTAAGAGTTGTTCCCTGAAGTTTGTGAACTGTGACAGCCCAATTTAAAATCAATAGCAGCATTCTGCGCTCCACGTCATAATAATAATAATTATTAAATGCCATGAGCTAAGTTCTCTACCTGCTAAAAGTTGTGAAATAAAAACTTTAAAAAAAAAGTAATAACCGACATGCACAAAAAAACAAAAATTTTTTTTTTTTTTTTATATCAGATGTCTCTGAAGTTTTGGGTAAAAAATCTCTATAATAGGTACTCATTATTTAT
The DNA here is from genome assembly GCA_963576875.1 of Acrobasis repandana. Lineage (NCBI taxonomy): Eukaryota > Metazoa > Arthropoda > Insecta > Lepidoptera > Pyralidae > Acrobasis > Acrobasis repandana. Next base: position 8,999,389 of record OY756222.1, read on the forward strand.
TTGGAGTCGGTGCCAATCTAAGTACCTATTTTACATTGAAATCATTCATGAAGTACTTTAGAATTACGCCACGGAAAACACATTTTATCTGCAAATAATATTTCATTAGTAATTATTAATTTAAAATTGCCTCAGCCTCAACAACTCGAAAAAGAACTGTAACTCGGCTGCACAGATCATCTGATCATCTCTCGATTGAATTACTTTTGTAACAAGAAAAAATCAAAATCAGTTCATCGATTTGGGAGCTACGACGTGGTATTACTCGTACATTTTAAACTTCTTTGCAACTGGACTCTGAGGCGAAAGATTGGCACCGACTCCAAATAAATAATGAGTACCTATTATAGAGATTTTTTACCCAGAACTTCAGAGACATCTGATATAAAAAAAATATTATTTTTTGCTTTTTTGTGCATTTCGATTTGAAGTCGTTTATTACTTTTTTTTTAAAGTTTTTATGTTATATAGGTTGATGATGATGATGATGATGATATCATCATCGTGCTGACAGACAAATCGCAGTCGCCATATTGACCACTCTAGCGAACGTCACTGACCCCGGATGACATAATAAACGTTCCGTTTCATAATGCCTCGCCGTTCAAAACGTCGCACCCAAAGAGCAATGACTTACCTATGTCACGCCATTCATTTTAAAAAGTGTCAATTAGGAAGAACTGTGACTCGACTCATGTGACTGTGTAAAACGAAACGTCTTGCCGTAAACATTGAGAGAATTAAAAAAAAAAATATTTGTCAGTCGTTTCGCAAAGGTCAAAACAATACCTCTTTTTAAACCGACTTAACAAAAGCAGGAGGTTATCAATTCGACTGTATGTTTGTTACGCGATATATTCACCAATTATAAACCGATTTTTATATTTCTTTTTTTTATTTGAAAGTCTTTACTACCAAGTTGGTCCTTAATTTGGTGAAGATATGATGAAGAACTTTGCACTTTCAAACCTTTTCCCAAAAGCTCAAACTGCTCCTGATTCATCCGTTAAATCATTAGCTGCCTCAACAATGCAACCTGACAAATCCCAAGATTTATTTGAAATCCCCGTGGGTTCCGGCGTAGAATAGGACCACTCCATCTCTTCCTTTGGACGTCGTAAGAGGCTACTAAAGGAATAAGTACAAACATCTTGTACAACGACTGCATTTCCAAGGAGGGTTGACGTCGGTCGGCGGTCTTATGTAAAAGTTTTCGCACAAATGCATTCCCAAAGAGGGTTGACGTCAGGCAGGCGGCCGGCTGTAAAACTATAGCCATTTGTAGACAATGCGGAGAATAAATGATGCAACAAGTGCACATAAGATACTGACTTTATTAAGATAACACACACTTTATATATAATCCTCTCAAAACTGTTCCGGCTATTTCTTCTCTATTTCACAAGGTCTTCATCCTTGGGTGACCATTGACATGCATATTTTATTTGGAGAAAAAAAAGCGGGAAAGCGCACCCCGGGCTGTGAAGCAGCGTAGCTGAGGATGCAACCGGAAACGCGCTAAGGTGAAGAAGAGAGGCGTGCGGATAAACAAACATACATACGCAATACTTATTATTATTTGCATATTTATTTATTTAATATTTTTCTTCTTTATGGTGGACGACGAAGAGTTGACGCTAATCGAAGAGTCACTGGTTACTGATGATGTTACTTTGGACAAGTTGACGCATCTCCAAGAATCACTGCTGGCACTTAATTATTTAGGCGAAAAAATTAAAAATCATTTTAAAAATTGTTGTCATAATGGGAAGGTAAAAACATACTAGAAGGAAATATAAAAGGTAGAAGAGGACCAGGACGACCAAGAAAGAGTAGACCAACTGAAAAAAAAAGCAGGGGTCAAGTACTAAAGAGTAAGGCAGATAACCGAGAAGTTTGGCGCATACTCAACCGACAAGAGCCACTAAGCTCTTAAGGTGAAGGTATAGGCAAATGGCCTTGAAGTGGCGCGTGCATGACGAAGAGCAATATGAAAATTATCATCATATTTACGAATTAACAATATATTTCACATTTCAAGGCCATTTGCCTATATCTTTACTTTAAATAAGAAAAAGAAGAACGGGAAGGTGTATATAGACGCAGATAGAAATCACTATGGCATGATGTGTGTAGGAATTGTACCTTTGTAATTTGTTTTGTTTTTATGTTAATTTGTTCTGAAAGTTGATGTAAAATTAAAATTATTTAGGTATAAACTTTTGCAGTTATAATTTACTATATTTATTAAACACAATGAACGATGCTATGCGAATATATGTCTTGCTTTGCCTTTAATATTCCTTGAGAACCGATAACTACAAAAATATCTACCTACATTTTAATACATACATGTATACATGAAATACATGTGTATTATTATATGAGTCAAACGAAGTCGCGTTTTTATCTAGTAAAGGTTTAATTTTCATTAGCTAGATGCGACAATAAAGCTTGAGCTAATGTTTTGAGGCGCGGTACGGATACCTAGATAAAAAGATGTCAATAATAGATATTATAAAGTATTGGCGAATATCTATTGAAAATTTGCAGAAAATAAAAAGATTCAATACTAAACAATCTTTACTTACTTAGATGTCAAATAGAATTGTGATGTATTTGTAGATCTGCCATAAAAAAAAACGACGGGTTGCACTCCGGGAGTGCCAGCAGAAGTGAAAACTTGAATATTAACGTTGTGCATTTTTGATATTTTGGAATGATTAGGGAATAATTTTTCACGAATTGCTTTAATTATCAGTATAAAAGTACTATCATTTATGTGGTAGAATACAATATTTATTTATTGCGCTATCGTACACAAACATGACAATTTATATTACATTAAAGAGTGTTCTGACGCGAGTTTCACATTTTTTACCCATTAAAAAAAAAGTGCACAACGCCGCTAAAGAAGTTTTCACTTCAAAAAGGTTTGTGCTTATCCGGGATTTGAACCCGGGACCTCTCGCACCCTAAGCGGAAATCATACCCCTAGATTTCGCACCCTAAGCGGAAATCATACCCCTAGACCCACGGGCCGGCTGACAGCTTAGTCGAAATTATAGTATAAATACTTCCTCTCCTACGCCGCGCCGGCTGTCATTCCGTCTTACGAATTTTCGATCAGGACACGTGTCCTGACGCGAGTTTAACATTTTTTACCCATTACAAAAAAAGTGCACAACGCCGCTAAAGAAGTTTTCACTTCAAAAATTATTTAAGTAGGTTTGTAAGTAAATTGTTCTTTTCATTAAGTATATTCTGGAATCAAAAAACAGAATGTAGAATACCAGCCTATTATAGTTTCTGTTTCCCATTTCCCATCTTCGGGCTTCCGTTTTGCTAAGTATAGCATTTGGGTTTGGCACCGTCTACCTCGTAATACGTGGTTGTATTTATTTATATACATGGTTTAACAAAATATACTGAAACTATTTTAAGGGAGCATTCAGTCCATGAAACTGAACAACTTTCTTCAAGGAACTTATATCGAAATATGAAAAATATTTTTTGATTTTACATACAAACTCGGATCAACTGATCAGTCAACTTGTATGGGAGGCCAAAAATTTGAATATCATGGACTAAAGTTGTTCAATATCATGGTCTGAATTCACCCTTAAAATAGTTTCAGTATTTATTGTTTTAAATACGAGTATGTATATAAAACTAAATCATGTGGCAGAAAATTCGGAGCCATTAACAAAGTTAAGTAGGTATATGTAACATTCAACTGAACCTATCTCAAAGGTTTTAGAGCAAAATGTAAATAAATACGAGTACATTACTGGAGCTAAATGTATGAAAACGTTATCATACGACGAAGTTTCGAGCCCCAAGCTTTATGTAGCATTTGAACTTTGTTTTCATAGACGCCCTGTTATTTCCTGTTGGGAACTGAGAATTCGCTATTTGTAGATAACTAAAATGTAGCGAAATAAAACTTTCTGGTCACCCTTTAGAATTTCATTTTTACCGACTTCAAAAAAGGAGAAGGTTACGGCATCTTTTTTATGTATATTCCCCGATTACTCGAAGACGCTTGGATCGATTTGGAAAATTCTTTTTTTTTGTATGAAAGGATATACTTTTCAGGTGGTCCCATAGAAATTTTCTTAAAATCGATTGTGTGGTTTGTTTTTAAACGAAAATAACTAGAAATAAACGGGCAAGTGCGAGTCGGACTCCGGTTCCGTACCACCGTACAATGTTTTAAAACGCTGAAGAAACACGTTTCTTGTTTCACGACCCCCTTTAATTTTTAACTTTATTTTATTTTTAGTATTTTTTGTTATTGTGGTCATAGTAATACATAATTGGTGAAAATTTCAAATATCTAGTTAATGCAATTAAAAAGATCAAGTTAAAAACGCTGAAAAAAACACGTTTCTTGTATGACGACCCCTTTAATTTTGAACTATTTTTTATTTTTAATATTTGTTATATCCGCTACAGTAAAACATAATCGGTGAAAATTTCAAGTGTCTAGTTATTACGGTTCAAGAGATAGAGCCCTGTGACTGACGGACAGATAGACGGACAGACAGACAGATGGACAGACGGACAGACAGCGGAGTCTCAGTAATAGGGTCCCGTTAGCACCCTTCGGGTACGGAACCCTAAAAATATGTCGTCTGAGTATACAATTGTTTGAATTATTTATTTAGCTTTTCTGGGATTGAAGTCGGGTTTTTAGGGTTCCGTAGTCCGACAAGGAACCCTTATAAGATCGTTCAATCCATCCGTCCGTCCGTCCTAGTCTGCCACAGCAGAATATCTTCTACGTTTATGGACTGATTTGTTACATGAACTTGGTTCGAGGATACTTCACATATAGATATCATTTTTAAAAATACAAAAAATTAAAATTACCCCTTTTTAAGGATACCTGTACATGTAAAGGGGGGGGGGGGTGAATTAATTTTTGAGTGCACCCCCTTGTGTGGGGTATCGTTGAAAAGGACTATGAAAATAAGGTAGGGTTTCCATACAACACTTTTTTATCAGCTTTACCATTTGCGAGATATAGCCCGCCAAAGTCGTTTACACGGTGTCGTCCCCCCCCCTGTAATTTCTAAAGTCTTGGACCTATAAACTTCAAATCACTAACGTAATGAAACAGCCGCGGAAACTCTTATTTAAAATTGTTTCAGGTATCCTGTGATGAATACTTTTGAAATTATAAATAAAATAAAAATATATACTTTTTTCCAAAAGAACAGTATAAACTTAAAAAGTTTTTTTACATATTTTACTGTTAGGACTGAATGAAGCTTGAAATGCAAGAAATGCAAAACAGCGCGGTGCCAAAAATGACTACGGAACCCTACTTTATGCGTGGTCCGACACGCACTTGGCCGGTTTTTTGTTTTAAAAAAATATCAATAATTATAAGGTATGTTCTCTATGGTCAATCTGTTATAAATCAAATGATTTAGTGTGGAAAAAATATTATATTTAATTATATTGGTAGGTAGGATATATTAAGACTTTAAGACTACGAGTACAAACCGTTCTACAAAGAAGATTTAGGTTCAGAGGTATGAGTTGCGATTTTTTTAAACCGAGCGAAGTACACTCTGATTCACCGTGTGGTTCCCCGCAGAGTAGAATAGGACCACTCCAAGTCTTTCCGTAGATGTCGAAGAAGGCGACTTAGGAAACACAAGCTTAACAAAGCTTATAAACATTAGTAAGACCTCTCCAACCCGTCTGGCCAGCGTGGAGAGTGTAGGCCAAATTCTCTGACTACTCTGGCTAATATACATATATGGCTTTGGTACAGAGGGGGTCGTGACCCTACAGTGGAGACTAAAAAAGATGATGACACTCTGATAACTGCCTACAAAACGCTTAGATAGGTGCACATCAAACGAAATATTTTATTTTTAAATGTATAGACATGAATTTATTTGGCACAAAGAATCAGCATTGCCATACAATGTGGCAATGCTGCCAGCCTTTTGGTCACACTCCCGAGGGGTAATATCTTAGTAGGACTACACAATTTGTAATTTTTTCTTAGTTTTAGTTCCTATAAGTTTTAATTTATAAAATATGTATTATCTCTAGCTTTAAAATAATTTAATTTTAATTGATCGATTAATATAAAATTATAATTATATATAGACATGACAATATAATCAAGGTCGCGGGTCGCACCTGCATGAGACCAGCACATGACCGAGATGGGTGGCGTCAACGAATATGCTCAGCAGTGGGCGGAAGAAGGGCTGGGATAATGATGATGAAGATGATGACAAATATAAATTATTGGAAGTATCTATCTACCTATCTATCGTGTGTGTAAGACTAGTGACAGATTTTTCAAGCTGCCTTAAGGCATCTGACATAGCTTGACGACTGCCGTACACACCTCTGTACGTCGTGCAGTCGTCAACACGAGAAATTTTTATGCCGCTCATGGTCACCCATCCAAGTATGGATCACACCCGGTATCGCTTAACTTGCAAAAACGCTAATGCTTACTCCCACCAGGCCACCGAACTCCTCATTATTTCAAGATTATTTGAAGTTACGAGTTCGTATAACTATACTTTGCATACAAAAACATTATTCTTTTACGCTGACAGCTGATGATATCATCAATGCATCAGAATACTGTTGTCCTTGAGAGCCTCCTCTGTTTTATATCCTTATTTAAATATAAAATATTATAACATATAAAGCACATTGTGAATATTTTAAACAACTTCCGCTATTCTTACAAAATGACGTGCGAAAAAAACATGATGTTTTTATATTATTTTTATTCGGATGCGTTTTAGGGTTCCGTAGTCCACAAGGAATGAATGAATGAATGAAAAACTCTTTATTGCACCTAAAAATAATTAAAAAAAATTACAAAATGCAAATTGTAAACATATACAGGGTCTAACAAAATATACTGAAACTATTATAAGGGTGGATTCAGTTCATGACACTGAACAACTTTCCCCAAGGAACATATATCGAAATATGAAAAATAGTTTTTACCTCTCATACAAGTTGGCCAATCAGCTGATCAGAGTTTGTATGAAAAACCAATCAATTTTTTTATATTTCGATATATCTTCCTTGGGGAAAGTTGTTCAGTATCATGGACTTAAAAGTAAGTAGTAGTAAGTATAAGCTTAAAATAGTTTCAGTATATTTTGTTAGACGTTATATATTAGGTCCTTACATATGAAATTGCCGATTTTCAATACTGGGAACTTTAAAATCAAATATCTTGCGTTAATTAGGAATTCCAAATTCAAATTTATTTCGAAATAAAGCCAGAAAAATATTGTTTTAAAATTCGTATTTCATTTGTTTTAACATCATTTGTTTGAGTTTCAACATTGCTATAACAACAACTATGGACAAATTGAAAATTCGCGGTATTTACGAATACGAGTTCCACCGTGGCACCAGTGCTGCAGAAACGACTCGAAGAATTAACGAAGTGTATGGACCAGACACCGCTAACGAACGAACGGTGCGTTTTTGGTTTCAACGTTTCCGTTCTGGAAATTTCGATTTACACAATGAGCCTCGTGGACGACCTGATACTCAAGTGAATAACGAAGAATTGAAGGCGATAGTGGAAGCGGATCCATCTCAAACCACTTCTGAATTAGCAGCAGCCTTCGGCGTAAGTGACAAAACGATACTTATCAACTTGCGCCAAATCGGAAAAATTAAAAAACTCGAAAAGTGGGTACCGGCAGGCGCAGCGTAGGACATCCTGCCTGCCTGCCACCTGCTAGGTGGTCAGACGACCTGAGCAAGGTTGCAGGAAAACGCTGGATGCAGGCCGCTTCCGATCGGTCGTTTTGGAAATCCTTGGGGGAGGCCTATGTCCAGCAGTGGACTTCCTGTGGCTGATATGATGATGATGATGATGAAAAGTGGGTACCGCATGAATTGACTGAAGCAAACCAATAAACACGCGTTGCTTGCTGCGTTTCTTTGCTTAATCGCCACAATAATAAGGGGATTTTGAACTGTATCGTGACTTGTAATGAGAAATGGATCCTATAAGACAATCGGAAGCGATCTTCACAATGGCTTGACCCTGGAGAACCGGCAAAACCTTGCCCTAAGCGAAAACTGACCAAAAAGAAGATTCTGGTTAGTGTTTGGTGGACCAGTGCTGGTGTTATCCACTACAGCTTCTTGAGATCAGGCCAGACGATTACTGCAGGCTTGTATTGCCAACAATTGCAAACAATGATGGAAAAGCTCGCCATTAAACAACCGAGACTGATGAATTGCTCTAGCCCACTGCTCCTTCAGGATAACGCTAGACCACACACTGCACATCAAACGATCGCCAAGTTAGAGGAGCTGTGACTGGAACCTCTGCGTCACCCACCATACTCTCCAGATCTTGCCCCAACCGATTACCACTTTTTTCAAAATTTGGATAACTTTTTATAAGGAAAAAATTTCAAATCTGATGAGGCAGTCAAAACCGCCTTCAAACAGTTCATAGACTCTCACTCCCAGGATTTTTTTTCCAAAGGTATCAATGATCTGCCTATAAAATGGCGGAAGTGTATCGATAACAACGGCGCATACTACGATTGATTAAATAATAATTTCATTAAAAAAAACTTGTTTCACTTTTTTGATACTGAACGGCAATTTCATATGTAATAATACATAGGAACCCTTATAGTTTCGTCATGTCCGTCCATCCGTCCGTTTGTCTGTCCGTCCGAGCTCGTACTCCGCCGCTACTGCACCGATTGTCACGAAAATTGGTGGAGAGATAAATATTTAAGTTCCAAAAGTTGGTTTTTAAAATTATGAAAAATTGATTTTTTTCAGCCCTTCTCCCATACGACGAAAAGTGAATTTAAAAAATTAAATTGGACTAACCCCAACGTGTGGGGTATCGTTGAAAAGGTTTTTTAAAATGCAATAAAATCTGTTTTAAATCTATGTAGATCAAACCCCCCAGTCTTGAGATAATCTAATACAAAGTTAAAATTTTAGGTGTCCCCCCACCGTTACTTTTGAAATATTACTAAAATAATTCTGAAAAAAATTTGGTATATACCTCAAAGTATGTACTTTCAATTAAAACTATAGCGGTCTCGGCATCATAGATAGTTATTTTTTAATACGTCATAAATCGTAAACTGCCATTTACCTTTAGAACTTTTATATTATGTTACTTGCTGCTACGGAACCCTTCATGGGCGAGTCCGACTCGCACTTGGCCGCTTTTTTTACGAACATTTTACATGTGAGTATCTACGTTGTCTGTTTTGTTATCGATCAGAATAATTATAAAAAAACAGTAATGTGTATAAAATCAGCACAATTACAGTTGGACAGTGTGAGTTCATGTTTAATTCTCATAGACCAAGAGCCCGCAACACCTCCCTTATTTTATGAGGGCTGTAAGTTTCTCTGAAGTCTGCCGCTCGCAGGCTTATGGGCTAAGTTGACTCATTCTAGCATAAAAAATTAAAAAACTTAATGTAGTATAATTATCTACCAGGATATGTTCCCTCCCAGGTAAGCGTCACCCCCCCCCCCCCTCCCCGCGCCCCCAAAAGAGTCCCGGATTGCGGTTTTTACCAGTTTTAAGGAAAACCTTACATGATGCATGAAAAATGTAAAAAAAATTATAAATAAAAAATTTTATAAATTTAATCATACCGATTGGGATATCAAATGAAAGGACCTAAAAAGCACATTTTTAAAATATACGCATTAGTAGCTATTTCTCCCTGCTGTGCTTGAATTAACTAGATAAATGTACCTACTTTTTAGTATGAATTTTCCTTAAATTATAAAGTATGTCAACATAATGTTGAGGCTTTGTCTTTACTACTAAAGGATGAAACAGGGAATTACTCATGGGAGAAATATAAATTTAAATAATAAAATATAGTTGCTAGAGTTTTGAACTGGAGTTGAAGGGGCTTGGCCGGAAATTGTAGGGCATCCCCTGGGATCAGCTTCTAAAATTACTGTAATTTTAAACCTTAATTAGGCAACATTACAGTTCAAACTAAAATTTTATTGTGTTTCCGTTCTATTTACAAGTTACGAGTGCAGTTTAATGTACATAAGCTATATGAGTTTACTTATGTAATAATTCAAATTAAGAGTAAAAAATAAAGTAAAAAAAACCGGCCAAGTGCGAGTTAAACTCGCGTGGAGAGGGTTCCGTACAATTGATTGAATTCTTATAGGTTTTCCTGTAATCTACAAGCAATGATCTATATTTCGTATTTTTTCAAAATTTTAGGCTCAGTAGTTTCGGAGATCAGGAGAGGAATGGTCAATTTTCGTCTTCTTTCATTATTAAAATCAAAACTATTTATTTTATAATTATAACAAAAATATATTTGAGGTCCTCATAACGAGCCCTTTTATTTGATATATGACACAGTAAGGTTTGCAAAACTTTTGTTTTTCAATTTTCTAATTTATCCCCTGAAAATGAAATTTAAATGATATTTATTTACTTTACCCATATGTTTTTGGGTCATAGGATTACACCATCCTACCAAAATTCACCTGATTCGGTCCTGTAGATTCGGAGCAAATTGGCTGTAACAGACGGACGGACAGACAGACGCACGAGTGATCCTATAAGGGTTCCGTTTTATAATTTTTTGTACGGAACCCTAAAAATTAAAATAGAACATTTCAATTTAGATAAGATTAGTAAAGTTCATAATATAATTTTCATTGAGCATGTGTTTTACCCCAGACAAGCTAATACTATAATTTTTAATTATTTTACTCAAATAAAAAAAATAACGATCACTTTACATAGGGCGCACTGTAAGTTTCCGGAACTGGCCACTTACATAAACAATATTTAAAAATTTATTGCAACATTTGAAAATAGAACTCTTTGGCTGTAGAATGCAGTTTGTTTCATATGACTGTCTTTTATTTTTACCTTGTGGCGCCATTTAAAAAAATGTGTGTCTGCATCAACATGGATTTAACTCGGGAAAATTTTCGTAGTATGATTTTCTACGATTTTAAGTGTAATTTGACAGCTCAACAGAGCATCGCTCGGCTTGAAACAGCTTTTGGCAATAAAGCACCATGCAAGACAACTGTTTATGCTGGTTTGCAGAATTCAAGCGTGGTCGTATCAATCTCAGTGACGAATCTCGCGATGGTCGGCCGTCCACCGCTGTGACCAACAAAAACATCAATGCTGTGCGCCGTATGATTGAAAAAGACAGGCATGTGACCTACCATGAAATTCGCGCATCCTTAGAAATAGGCATGAGTCAAATACAATTAATCCTACACAAACATTTGGGTGTGAGAAAGCTGTGCTCGCGGTGGATCCCACACAACTTGACCGAGGCTCAAAAAACGGACCGCGTCACTTGGTGCAGTGCCATGCTTACCAGATTCAACGAAGGTGCGTCAAATTTGGTGTGGGACATAGTAACAGGTGACGAAACATGGATTTATTGCTACGATCCCAAAACAAAGCAGCAATCGAGCGTATGGGTCTTTCAAGATGAGCCGAAACCAACCAAAGTGGCGCGCGTGAAAAGTGCATCTAAGCGGATGATTGCTTCTTTTTTTAATAAAACTGGACACGTGGCTACTGTTGCTTTAGAGAATCGTCGTACAGTGAATAGTGACTGGTACACGACCATTTGTTTGCCGGAAGTTATTGACGAACTCCGTAAAAATAACCGTAAACGCCGTATCATCCTGCACCAAGACAATGCTAGTTCTTACACGGCCAGACAGACAAACGACTTTTTGAAGGCGAAAAATGTAGAACTCATGAGTCATCCTGCATACAGTCCCGATCTGGCACCTTGTGACTTTTTTCTGTTCCCAAAAATTAAGAACCAATTACGCGGTCAACGATTTTCATCACCAGAAGAGGCTGTCGAGGAGTATAAAAAACACGTTTCAGAGGTCACCACAGAGGAGTGGCACAAAAGTTTTCAAAACTGGTTTCATCGAATGAAAAAGTGCATAGACGCCAAGGGAGATTATTTTGAAAAACAATAAATTAATTTTGTACTTTTTATAGTATTTTTTCATATTCATTCCGGAAACTTATAGTGCGTACAATCGTATGATGTAAGCTCAAATCTAAATGATGATGAATTTACATATTTCAATTTCACTTTATCTAAGTTCTTCGTGCAATTCTTCAAATTTACAGCCCGGTGAGTACACGAACAAAACAGAATACCGAATCTTTATACAACTTTGTTTCTCAAAGTATTCCTGTGCACGATCAATTGCATTACCTTCTGATATCTGAAAATAACATACGTTACAGCAAACAATGCTAAAAGTCAGACAGACGCTACCTTTTCAACAGCTTATCTCTAAAACGCGATGTTCCAATGACGCTGCGAAGTTTTCTCTTTGTTTGCTACCAGTATTTTTGTAGTCTCGATAACATTGTCAAAGAATCCCCTATTCCCTCTGGGTTCGCGGAGATATGACGTCAACAAACTTCAATAAAATATATAATCTTTTTCCGCGAAACTCCTCGATGTTTTGTTTCGATAGTGGTTTAGATCACGAGGAAAAACTTCATTTATTGTATTGGGAAATAATAAAAGTTTATTCTAAGCTAAGACAAAACTCGTTACTATTATATAATTACTAAGGAACTTTGGTAATGTAAGGCTTAGTGAACAAAGCGAATACGCTTCTTATACCGCCGGAATTTTCCTGATAAAGTTGAAAGATAACCCGGTGCGAGATTCCCAGCGGTTTATTAAAGAACGTGTTTATACGCCCTACTAAATCCCGGTTCTGATTATGCATAAAATTTAGTACAACAAAAACGTACTGATGCGAAATTGACCGACAAATCCTTTACAAAACCCGGATTCCTGACAAGAATACGTTTCCAGGGATACTCGGATCCCTTACCCCTTTCTTTGTTATGTAAATATCTGTGTCTGGTGAAAGTTTGCCAACAAATATTCCCTCAGTGTCGATCCATTAGAAAATGAAAGAACGTTTGTGTAGAACGAAACAAGAGCTCGCTCGTTCCCGCTGATGATATTAGGCAGAGGTACACCCGTTTCTTTGTTTGACCAACACTGGTTAATATTAGTTTAGGACTAATGATTCATTCGCTCGACTCGAATTACGCGTCCGAATTACGTTTGTACATCTAATAATGACGAAACGTTCTTAATGTTATTGTTGTTTTGTCCTTACGGGTAAAACTTCAGCTTGTTTGGAAAACAACAGCTTATGAAATGCGGAACGATATAGCTGCTATTTTGGAGCAACGCAGTGATCCAATGAAATTTCATTACACATTGGTACTGGAGCAGAATTGTTATAATTGATAATAATGTTTATTGTTTGACAGTTGCGTTTAATTAAACTGAAGGTATGTATGTGAGCATGTCTGCTAATGCAAACAGGAGACATCGAGCGCCCGAGTAGATACGCGGCAGCCATTGTTTGTAAAGCCGCCTTAAGGACGTCAGAGCTCAATCCTCTATTCAAACAAACATGTAGTACAATCGGTGTTACGGCCGTATCTCCGAAGTGAACACGGCGCAGTACATTCCTAATATGTTAATTTCAAATCCCGGATAATCAACGGGACCGAAAGCCTTCCGGAATTCAAGACGACGTTTGTGAACTTATCTCGTGTTCTCGTTAGCAGGGCGAGCCTCCTGAATACGTAAACGTCATTCATGATTAAGCAACCGTTCAAGACGTGACTGTTGACAAAAACACTCGAAGAGATTCCTGATACCCTATTGAGGCCAAAAATACAAACTGCTTACTCCAATTGCGCTAGAATATTCAAAGGGATTAGCGAAACAGGAGGGATTAATGCTGTATTGTAAGGATATACCTAAATTGTTTGAAGCAAAGGTTTGCGCCAACTCTATCTACTTAAGTAGTTTTTAGTAAAATTAGTTTTATGTGGCTTAACAAATATTTTAGCTACAAGAATATAACCATTGCACAATATTATCTTATGACTGTAAGTCTAGCTTTCAAGAAAGGAAACCTAATACAGCGTAAGACTACTAGACTTACTTGTTGACTAAGTGTTCTTTCCAAGAATGCGAGCACTCTTCAACGGAATGGGGATTTTATATTTAAAAAATCTAAATTGTCGAATATCCTACTACTATATGTTCGGACTAGGAATCATATATCCTTTATTCCTCAGGTAATCTACTAATTCTGGGCAAAAGTACATTATGCAACCCTCCCAAGAAAAAAATAAGTCTAACCTTTACTTCGTTTTGGTACCTACGAAGGGAAATAAAAATCACATTTACATTACGGTGATTGTACGGCTATCACTTAATTAAAGAAATAACTCAGCCCAGCAATATGAACTAAGTACTTTTCTTAAACATCTCGAAATAAAATGAGTTCTGATCTGAATAATTGTTTCTATAGAAAACGTTCGGAAAACAAATGATTGGCGAGGTATCTTTCATCTACTTGAGACATAGGACAGTGACAGATACCTACATAAAAGAAACCTAAGACATTACCAAGAACGTCTACATTACATACCATAGTAGATACTAGTGGCTCCGAGTCTGTGCTCACGACTCACCCCCCACCCGTTAAAGTTTATTGGATAAAAAAGTTGTTTAGACAAAAAAGTTAAGGATAACAAAAAAGCTTTATGACATATTTGAAAACTTTACGAAATGGCTCATATATGATTTTCTAAAAATAATAAAAAACCAAACTAAGTAAAATTAGTTAATTTTGTAGTTAGAAAAATCCACTTCCTTTTACCAGTCAGCCTACTTTATGTATTATTGACCGAGGAGGTGCTCGGTGGCCTGGTAGAAAAACGCATTGCTAGCGCTTCCGCAAGTTAAGCATAGCCGGGCGTGGTCCGCACTTGTGGCATGGCAATGTGCAATGTGCAAGGTGCAATGGCACCACCCGCTACAGGGCTCGTAGCAGGTAGCGGCCAGTAAGCGGATAGGGCAACGGCCGCGCGTATAGTAAAGTCGTAAGTTAGCCAAATATTAGAAATTTGGGGAAAAAATAAAATTATAATAAAAATCAGTAATTTTTCTTACTGTTTTTTGTTCTATTATTGATTATGATTGCAAGATATAAATATGCTAAAGCAACCTATATACAATATTTTTGACGATTATTATTTTTTTTTTTTTCTAAATTTTTACACTCGCGAGGTCTACAGTACAGCTCACAGAACCACAAGTTATATATACTCGTAAGCACACGTAGTGAAATACCCTATGTTCGGAGTAGTTTCAGAGTGAGTCTTTACTTTATACGAATAATAAGATAACCCTTGTGGTTCCGGGTAAGAATAGGACCACTCCATCTCTTCCTGTGGATGTCGTAAGAGGCGACTAAAGGACTAAGCACAAACATCTCATGCTACAATTGCATTCCCAAGGAGGGTTGACGTCAGGCAGGCGGCCGGTCGTTAAGCTGTTACCGCTATTTCTTCTCCATTTTGCGAGGTCTTTGGCATCCTAGGGTGACCATTGACATGCATGTTATATTTGGAGAAGAAAAAGCGGAAAAGCGCACCCCGGGCTCCGAAGCAGCACAGCTGAGGATGCAACCGGGAACGCGCTTAGACGAAAAAGAAGAATAAGATAAATAAATCATAAGTTGATGCAAAAAAAACCATTGGATTTATTTATTGCAATATCATCGCTCTAATTTGACTGTAGCTTCAAACAATTCCATAAATTTTAATGGTGTCCTTTAATTAGACAAACGGAAACAAATCGTGATATCCCGCAATTTGTAGGGATGCCGTACGTAGCATAACATATATGTGCATGTGTAATGTACTCGTATATACAGGATCTAATAAAATACTTATACTAAAACTATTTTAAGGGTGGGTTCAGTACTGAACGACTTTCCCCAAGGATCATATATCGAAATATGAAAAAAAAATTGGCTTTCCATATAATAATGCCTTTAGAGCACTGATGGCTGGGTTACTGAAGTGCTTTAGAAATGTTTGCAGAAGCGCGTATTGATGAATCGAATCGAAATCGAAATCAAAACGAATCGCATCCTTGCGGTGGCAGCTCCAACAGTCTCCTGCAATATGTGGCAGTTCGGTCTGATCATAAAGCATGGGGTTGTTTCTCATGTGCGCCATCGATCGTAACTACGAAAGCCTCATTATGTGCCTTCAATTATATCGTACTACAATAGTCAAAAAGGTTCAATTTTACTAATAAATAATGGAGAAATCTAAAATAAATTTATTATTATACACACTCGGATCTGTTGATCGGTCAACTTTATGTAAGACCAAAAAATATTTTATATATTTTGATACATGTTCCTTGGGGAAAGTCTTTCAGTATCATGGACTGAATTCACTCTTAAAATAGTTGCAGTATATTTTGTTACACGTTATATACTCGTACTTATGTTCGAATATTTCGGATTGAAGATCACGGGAAGTTTGAGAAGCGTATCATTGGCGTCCCGGCGCGTGGTAAACGAGCCCGAAAATTGCGAGCAATCTATTCGGTTCATGGGTGACCCGGAATAAAGAGCGGGACGTTTGTCACTCAGTATATTATTTACTTGCGGACAGTGGGAGCCGAACCGCAAAAAATTGGCGCATCATCCATACTTATATAGGATGTAAATGTAGGATACGCGCTGTATCCTTCATAAATACTACATGTGAGACACAGATATTACTAATTAATTTAAGCGGTTATGTGGGACGTCTTCATGTGGCGTCACGCATCACATGCGCCCTGATGACGACCTCCGGATGAGGTCGAAATATGTCGGCCAGTACCTGACTTTTGACGTGAGTTACCTGCTTAAATTAATTAGTACTCGTAAATACTAAACGCTTACTGTAGTGTACAGACATAGTAAATAAATTAATGACATCGTCATCATCAGGCCTTTTTTAGTCTCTACTGCAGGAGCACGACCTTCTCTGTACTGCCACAGCCATATATTAGCTAGAGCAGCCAGAGGATTTGGCCTACACTCTCCACGCTGGCCAGGCGGAGTGGAGAGGTGTCATTGATGTTTAAAAGCTTTATTTATCTTGTGTTTTCTCGTTGTTGTGACTAACAGTCTTTGCGCAATGCCGCGAACGGACAGACGGACATACCTAAACTATAAGAGTTCCGTCTAGAGACTTCGGAACTCTAAAAAAAACTAAATGAACGTTGCAATTTCTTTGCAAGTATCTCCTTACTTACGTACCTGCCTGAACGAGGAAAAGTAGAGCAGCCATATTTCTTATTGCAGAGACCTGATGTCGTGACTAGGTATTTTTCCTTGCAAGCGGCCATTTTGCAGGTAAGTACGGTAAAGATACGGCCACAGCCACAGAGTAATGAGAATAGACAGAAGTTGTGAAGGAGATAAATGTATTTATCAAAGATACTCGTATATTAGTCGATAGTTTAACTTTATACTACATCATGACTATTAATGTAATTTTCAAAAATTGCCTCTTTCATACTTGAAACTTTTTTGATTGTTGGATATATAAACAAGCTGTTAATTCGTTAAATACTCTGTACATATTATAGTTGTAAGTTTTAACGATCTTTATAGATTTTTTAAGGAATTTTAACCTTTGGTCTTCGGCCAAAATCTGACTTTTGGTAGTACACAAGAGATAGAATGTAGCGTAGGCACTTCGTAGCATAATCGTAGCACATTGTAGCACTCTAGGTAACGCACGACCAAAATTTCAAATGTTAGAAATATTACATTGCAGTCTTCTTGTTCTTCGTCTAAGCGCGTTTTCGGTTGCATCCTTAGCTGTGCTGCTTCAGAGCCCGGGGTGCGCTTTCCTGCTTTTTCCTCTGCCGGGAACCACACGGCCGTTCACGAAATATTACATTGCAGTATTTAACGGTAATACTTAATGAACACAAAATGTTTTTACAATTTAACAGCTTATAAGAAAACATAAGCTAAACAAAGCTTTTATAACATCGATAAGACCTCTCCAACCCGTCTGGCCAGCGTGGAGAGTGTAGGCCAAATCCTCTGACTACTCTGGCTAAGTATGGCTCTGATAGTACAGAGAGGGTCGTGCTCCTGTAGTGGAGATTAAAAAAAGATCTGATGATGACCTACCAGGAAATTTAAATTCAAAAATTTACATTTTAAAATATGATGGTAATTACAGACATTCTTTAAGAGTAAGTTGAATAAAAATGAAAAGCTAATACTTTTTCACTTGTCGGATGCTACAGTCCTTTATTCTTTATCCTTAGTAGAGGTACAGTACATGAGTAACTCACTAATTTATCAGGCAACTTATGCAGTACGGACGGACGAGCAAACGCCACAGGAGACTCATTTACATAAAACTTTCACATTTACAGGGCACGGGTCACATCTAAACATTGCTCTCTGAGAGGGATTCTAAAGACACCATGGATTCATACGCAAAACGGATATACCTAGTATATTGTGCTCTTTTGTAGATATTTTTTTATGGAAGAATCTTCGTTTAGTTCGTTCTATACTAAAGGCATTAATAAGTTAGGTACCAATATAAAAATTGATTTTTTTAGGTCCTCAAAATGCAGAAAAGCAATAGTAGGTATACGAGTATTATTATTTATTCTTTCGAAAAAGGATTATTTTGTCTTTCCAGTTATCTCCAGAACAGCATAAGCAGCAATAAGCAACTAATACAATACAGAAGGAAGCCATTGGAGTCGCATTTACATAAAACCTTCACATTCACAGGGCACTATCACGTTAAATGTCTAAACATTTGTGCTCCCCGAGCGGGACACTGAAGATATACTGAATAAAATGCAAAACGGTGACAGTAGTCCTTTTACTCTATTAGTTCGTAAAACTGTTTTTTAGTCCGTTTCTTATTCATTTCATACTTACCTCAATCATTATCTTACTTACCTATTAAATTTGAAATTTAAAAATTCTTTCTTCATTGATTTCAGTACAAATATACAATAGATTATCACGTAAAAATATATTTGGACCAATCGTATTATGAAAGTTCCCATTTTTTGTTAATCCTGTTATATCTAAAATAGCGTAGCAGCAGTAAGCAACTACTCGTAGTACAATACAAAGGGATGCCATTGGAGTCACATTTACATAAAACTTTCACATTCGCAGGGCACTGTCACGTTTGAATGTCTTAACATTTGTGGCCCGAGCGGGACACTGAAGACGCACTAAATAGCACGCAAAACGATCTGAATAGGCCTTTAACTCAATTAGAAGATAGACATTCGTTCTATTATTTAATTTTTAGGGTTCCGTAGTAAACAAGGAACCCTTATAATTCCGCCATGTCTGTCTGTCTGTCCGCGGTTCTACTTAAAGACTATTAGTTCTAGAAAGCTGTAATTTAGCATAGGTACGAGTATGTATATTAATTACGCCGAATTATTTTTCTCTCTTACACGTCAAGAGGGAATATTTGGTTTTATTTTTGCAAATAATATTTGTTAGAGTCAAGTGTGTGTGTGTGTGTCCCTCCCCTCTTCTTCTTCGTCTAAGCGCGTTCCCGGTTGCATCCTCAGCTGAGCTCCTTCGAAGCCTGGGGTGCGCTTTCCCGCTTTTTCTTCTCCAAATATAACATGCATGTTAATGGTCATCCAAGGATGCCAAAGACCTTGCAAAATAGAGAAGAAATAGCCGGAACAGTTTAAATGATTTGGCTATAGTTTTACGACCGGCCGCCTGCCTGACGTCAACCCTCTTTGGGAATGTATTTGTGCGAAAAGTTTTACAACCGGCCGCCGCTCGACGTTAACCCTCCTTGGGAATGCAATTGTAGCACGAGATGTTTGTGCTTAGTCCTTTAGTCACCTCTTACGACATCCACAGGAAGAATTGGAGTAGTCCTATTCTAACCCGGAACCACACGGGTGTGTGTCCCTCCCCATCTGTCTTCTAAACGGTTGTACATGGACACGTAAAAAAAATTATGGCAGTAGTATATGTAACGAAATTAAAAGGAAAACTTTCAGAGCTAAATAGAGTTTATAAATTAAAGAGTTACCTATAGTAGACAACTAGTACTCAGAAAAGGAAAATTTCATACAAATTCAATTGAAAATGAGTTAGACAGTTGTTATTTACGTAAAACAAGGACTAGAATAAATACTAATTTTTCTTATTTCCCCTGGGACTTTATAACTCTTTCTTCAGATACCATCATCCTACGTGGGCACATGCGTGGCCCGACGCGCACTTGCACGCGCAAAAAAAAAAAAGATTGTCTTTTTGAATAAATAAAATAAATAAATAAAACCGGCGTTTTATTTATTTATTTTATTTATTCAAAAAGACAATCTTTTTTTTTTTTTTGGCTGGACACAAAGTGATTTATTTGAGCTACAGTTGCAAATGTTGTTAGCTGGTTGAACCATAATCGTTGGCAGTTACCTCCCTATTATTATAGGTAGGTGTTGTTGACAGATAAGGCGTAGCCAAGTTTCGGCGTTGCCGCAGAGCAATTCAGCGGTTTTACGCTCTACGTCCTCAGATAAACCTTTGTTGCCTTATCGCGTTCCACCAGCGGCCGTCTTACCAACGCCTAAATTTAAAATGTTATACTTCCCATTTAAAACGTTTCTTTTGTGCGGAAGATTGCACAAAAGATTGTTCTGTCATCCTTCCTCAAAGAACGAGTTTTGTGACTCAGACCTTTGTTGTTGGAAGCATAACGTCGTATTTCTTGTTTTAATAAATTTATATTTTATATTTACTTATTTCTATAGATGTGCTCGTACAAAAATACTTGAAAAGATTTGTTGGTTGGTTGCTTTTTACATAACTGTTTAATATTATTTAGATAAAAGTAGGAAAATTTATTGTTATTTTTTGAAATAATGTTACTTTCCACCTTTATTTTTCTTTTGCCAATTGATATTTATTTATTAGGTAATTTGTCAGAAGAATATTATATATATACCAATCGATGTTATTGCACTATTGGGTTCGTGGAAGAGAAAATAATCTGCTTTTTGTAACTTCAATTTTTTACTTTTTTTTGGTGAACAACAAATAACAAAATTAAAAAATCAAAAACAATCATTTAAAATACAATAAAAAAATAGTTTTATAAATATAAAATAGTTCGCAACACTTTATGTTAAACACATTTTAAATAAAAAAGCGGCATTAATGCACATCGGGCGGACGTATCACTATTGTCAATAATAATAAAAATTCCATTACATGATGCAAAAAAGCTGCTTGGCATCCAAAATATAACCTCTGGCATCATAACTGGTTTCCGAGGTTAAATGTGGGTGCTATAATCAAAATATCGTCAGACGTGTCTAAGATATCTGTGGCCTTTAGCGTGTATACTGTGTATAAACAATGAAGTGGTTTATTTTGTCTTTATCTGTGTTACTTTATTCATCAACGTTTGTAAGTTGTTTCAATTTTGATATTCCATCCAGTTTATTGGAACAAAGAACAAAATATGATTACGATTTAAGAAGATTTAAGGGGCCATCATCAACTGAAGTTGAATACGACAAACGGGATTCTATACAGGTACTTATTTTACAAATTGGAATATCTGTCAAGCCGAATCATAATGGTGGAACAGATAGACAATCTTACAATAGAAAAAACGGTATAACTAGTTATGGGACACCTTACAGGCCTTTCGATCAAATAAGTGAGGTTGATAACAATAGTAATTTTGGTTCTTACAAGCCCTTTTATATCAAATTTCAGCATGATCCTCCAAAAAAACCCTATCGCCCAGTTACCGGGATAGATAATGACAACAATGAAGCAGATTCCATAAAAGGTTTTGCAGCGCCCTCTATACCGTTTAAATTTCAAAACTATGACCAAACCACCACAGCATCTCCAGTGCGCCCTATACCTCCAGCTAATCAGGCATCTCTACAATATCAGGCGGCTCCAGAATACCAGGCACTTCCGGCATCATCGCTATCGGGCAGTGCATTAAGCCATGGTTCTTTCAACCAACAGGATTATCACAGAACTACAACACCATCTTCACCCGTGGGTAGCCCCGAAACAACTGCCAAACCTTCAGGCATAAACTCACAGCTTTTGTCAAGTCTGGCTGGTGAAGATTTCGAAGTCAAATATAAAGAAACCGAAACCGACTACTATGATTTCAATGAATCAGATCTCAAAAGGCCGCAGTATGATTTAAATGCATCTCGTCAACTTTTTGAAGAATTTATCCAAAAGTATGGGAAGACGTACACAGACAAACGAGATGAGGACACACATTACCAACATTTTGTTAATAGTTTGAAGACAATCAATAGCTTAAACAAGGAAGGCGGGTCTGCGTCGTTTGATATAAACATTATGTCGGATGAAGACCCTAACTTTTTTGGAAAATAAAATGTTAAAAAGGTAAGTTTTATTTATTATACAAGTTAATATCTTATTGATTTTGTTGATATTCAAGTGAGTATTTTATTAATATAGTTTGTTCCAAAAATTTACAAGTAACAAATAACATCATTTTATATATAAAAGCAAGTTGGTCGGACGACCAAGGTCGCTATAAAGCGCTGGATGCAGTCGCAATCGATCTTGGGAGAGGCCTATGTCCAGTAATGGACGTTATGCGGCTGATGATGGTAATGATGGTGTATGAGATTTGGAAAATATAAACGATACATTTAATTCACAAAACCTTATAATAATTAATATTAAAATTTAAAAGTCGGACATTATAACTTCTACGCGGTATTTGTGCTTTTTTCCTAATTTTACTTTTTTTTCTAATACGTATCTAATATATATATAAATTTCTTTACGCTCAGGAATCAATTATCAAAAATCAGTTGTGCTCGCACTGAGCTCCTCAAAAAAGCCCCACTGACGCGCACAACCTTGACCAGATTGCAGAAAGAATAGACCTGTTTGCCTGTTCTCTGAGCGAATTTATAAAAACAGCTTTGTATATAATGTGTTACAATAATTGATTGCTTCTCTATCGTATTTGTTCACAACTGTAACTAATGATAGATTTAAGCTAGTTATGTTGAAATAAATATTTAAAAAAAAAACTTTTGCCCCGTGTTTTTATCACTGATCGAAACACAAAAAAGATCTTAAACAAAATAAGACATTCTAATAGAGAGAAACTTATTTTATTCATGTGAAAAAAGATAAACAAAGAAGAACATCAATAAGAAATAAATATTCATTTCTTCGTCAATTGACCGTGTCGCTGTAAAGACGGCACTTTTTATAGCCACCTAGTTCTGTAAACGACGGGTAATATGCAAATGGCAAATCCGGAGGAAAGATCGATTGACATTGATGCCAGATATTTTTAGGATTCCGTACCCAAAGGAAGCCAACGGGACCCTATTACTCAGACTCTGCTGTCTGTCCGTCTGTCACAGGAGGGCTCTCTTAAACCGTAATTGCTAGACACATTACTGTGGCCACTATAACAACAAATATTAAAAATAGGATAAAGTTAAAAATTAAAGGGGTCGTCATACAAGAAACGTGTTTTTTTCAGCGTTATTAAATATTGTACGGAGGTATGGAACCACAGATCTGTTACGGAAGCCTTGCAAAAAAAACTAAATCTTTATTGAATTATCCTATGTTTATATGATGTCAAGTTATATTCTGTAATAATAGATACCTTTAACTAAATTCGAAATAATATATGTAAGTATTAGTGCATAATTTATACAAAAACTGGTTAATAAGATAAGATAAATGATTTATTCCATAACTATTTTATAAACATTTTAAGATATTTTTTTGCAAATGACTATATGCTTTCTATAAGAATTATCTATTTCAAATAAGCATTTACGACTATTAGGTATATATTTTCTGCAATGCTAGGGCTACACTAACGAGATACGCCGTTATTTATCGCGATGATGGACGTTTAACATAGGTGTAGCTACGATTTATCGCGATAATTTTACATTGGCATTCACACTGCAATTTGCCGTGAGGCAATAGCTCGGGTGGCGTTACATCAAAGAGATTTGTGCATTTGAAAATTTTAAAATTATGAAAAAATGTTTTTTTTTCAGATTATTTAGATTTATTATTTTATTCATTTGGTAGTGATGAAATTATAATCATATAAGTACTAAAAAAAATTTACACGCATTAAATATAGTGTAGCAGCGTCAATCAATGTCCATTCTTCAGAACACGTCAATTTTATTGCCAAGAATTGTCATGTGTGCCACCCCATTTAACGCGTTAATAATTAACGCAATATTTATCGCAATGATGGGCATTGACATTTCCCGTTAGTGTGGCCCTAGCATAAGTCCATATAGAGTGCTAAGAAAACCTTCCAGAAGCCTTTGACTCAGATTTGTATATATAGGCATAAACAACTGAGCCTGGCCATTCAACGTGGGAATGCCGCCAGCCTCTTGGGTACCCTACCCTGCGAGCGCAGCGATTTGGGTTCCATTTTTTATATTATTTAATGTTATTTAAGTATTTTTATTAAGTTTAGTTTTATATACGTATGTAGTTATAGATTTATTTTAGTTTAATGTTGTTATTTTTAGTTATCTTATGAATAAATGGTTTAATATATCACATGATAGTGACGTTTTACTAGTTTTTATAAAATTGTATCCATGAACCCGCCATCTTTACATCAGCAACTTATACAAATAGGTACAAACTTATTCAAAAATTTCATTACTTTAAACTCACTATTCAAAAAGGAAACGAGTGTTCGTTAACATGCAGGAAGGCATTAATAATGTCGGCCAAAGAATTTTGCATAGGGACATTTTCGCCTTGTCGAGGAAGGGTCGACACAAGGCGCATAATGAATTAAATTAGGTCTGCTGATAACCTCTCCGCACAATCTCGGCCCGAGCTAGGGTTGACCATAGATATAGAAATAAATGGAATCACAAAATCCAAAATTTTTATTCTGTTGTACAGGTTTGATTATTATTAATTTGTTTTAATTATAGACGAGCAACTTATAGCTGATCTGACTCTGGCACTGTTGAAATTTGTTTAATAGTCACTTCAAATATTTAAAAAAGGTTAATGTCCACTATATTCATCATTTTACTCAAATTCTTTTCTCTAGAAACAATGTTCCATCTTTTGTCACGTCCGAGGTGTTCAAAACTGCAAACAACTTGAAATCGACTCGATGCCTGGAAAACCTATGATTATACAAAATTTCGATATTTTTTTTTCACGACAATGATTATGTATAATTGATTAATTTGTATGGTAAATACCATGCAGAAGTAGCGACCTCATTTGAAATAAATTGTTTGATCGTAAATATGGTGAAAAATTCCATATTGCTAAAAATCAGGCACTGGATAGCCCTTTAAATTCATAATGAACTGCCATTGAAATTATTATTGGTGGTCTGTGTAGCTTTAAAACACGTTTTTGCCACTTTTGGCTAAAACACGTTTTAAAACTGGACGGACTAATGTAATACTTTCAAGGGTTGTTCATTTAGTGCTTTACTATTAGAAATATGGAAATTTTTACCATATTACAAGACTTCTGCATGGTATTCACCAGCATTATCTAACATTTATAATTTATAAGTCCTACCTACTAAAAGAGGGAGGCCTGTTCCCAGCAGTGGGACATAAATGTCAAAAAAAAACGTACCTACTGATTTCTTGTTTTTGCTCATACAGATTAAAAAGATAACTAATGACACAGATATACCTACTGCTAATGACCGAATAAAATAAAAAAAATTGAGGGAGGTCTTTGCCCAACAGTTCGATATAGGTAAATTACTATAAACTTCGCATACCAACCTATTCCTAACCTAACAGTGAGAAATGACCAGTAACTTTCGTTTGACTCTTATGTATTCTGTGCTCTCGGCGAAGGGGTGGGTCTAGATTAAAAAATTAATTGTCTCTTCTAGTTTATTATTTCAGTGTCAGAGGACAAGACCTTGCTAATGTCAAGTGGTCCGTAGCCCAAGAGTTATGTGCATAACGCCTGCTCTGTGATATATCTCGTTTGAGATCCCACATACATATGTATGGCACATACATTTTAACACACGCTTTTTGACCGCGATTGAAGAGGGCCCAAGGGTTTTATGTCGAGATATTTATGTGATTTTTTTTGCTTTCAGGTTGAAGAACAGCGAGCATTGATGAGAGATAGCAGTACTCGTATATTTTAAGTTAGAAAATTTTAATCGCCGATGAAAGGAGAAACGAGATAAGCTTATGAATAGTTCAACAATGACTCTAGGGGATAAATACATTTTTATGAGCTTTTATCTAACTTGATTGGTGCTATGTGACTTATCTAGAATTAGAGCGTACATTCATTCATTGACTAAGGTTAAAATATATGATTTACCGCCATACGGGGCTAAGAATGAAGACACCAATTTTGGTGTAATTTAAGTGGCATCACTTTTGGGTGACGTATATGGTATCTGGACCTATATTTAATCTGAGCCGCCATATTTGTAAAAAATCATTACATGGACGAACAACAAGATTTACTAATTAAGAATAAAAAACCAGCTACTGGCCGACATGTTTTTTACGTGAGTGACCCGCTCATCTTAGTTAGTAATGTCTGTGTCTCACGTTAGTTATAACCAAAAAAAAGAAGATTTACGTTCAAAAAAACTAATACCCGACTACGCGGAAATTAGGTATTTGATAATGTAATTTAGTGCAATAATTTTTTTATATTGTATTGTATCCAATTCGATGAAATTTTTTTATCGATTTCTAATAACTTTTTTTATAAAAAAAAGTCTGCCTGTACACCTACGTACTTTTTTTTTGTTTTATTTAGTGTAGTACACTTCTACTGCTGAAAAATGCAACGTGTGTGTTTTTCCAAAGAGGAAAACACATACGGTGCGTTTTCAGCAGTGGAAGTGTCTTTATGAACTCGCTTAGTTTCTTGATCCTTGGTGTGTACTTATTTCTAAATAAGAACATACAAAAAGCCTTTCACGTATGTTTTACTTAGATTTTTTTTTAATGTAAAATTACAGAGACTTTACAATTTTTTATTTAGTTTCATTATCCCGTTTTCTGTATGTCTGTAATAATCAAATATTGCAAGCTAAAGACCCACTTCCCATTATTTGATTGAGCTGAAACTGACTTAAGTATACGGTACCTACCTACCTTACATTTGGATTGTGCTTTCAAAATTTTTTACAGTGGAAACGGAAAAGACAGCGTTGCAATTTTGCGACGATAACTGTAAAAGAAACATGCCTCCGTGTTCCAGTGGTCAAAGCGTCTGCCTTGTGATCCTGAGGTCGTGGGTTCAAATCCCACTGGGAAGCATACTTTGAGAAAAGTTGTTTCCAGTCTGGTTAGGATATTGCAGGCTTGAATCACCTGATTATCCGAAAAGATGATTCCGTGCTTCGGAAGGCACGTAAAGCTGTTGGTCCCGAACGCAATCTAGCGTTTGTACCTATCCTAGTATTGGTTCTGGTCTACCCTTTGGGATGCGGAGGTCAGACAGCAATCGCTCTGTGTAAAAACCAGTAACCTCGTCAAATTAATCACCTAGGTCAGGTAGCGGACCCCGGGCTCTGAAGCGTAACCGCTGACTATGCCACCGGGAATACGCTTGGATGATGATGAACTGTAAAATAAAATTACGATATTAACATGCGGATAACTACCTATCTACTAGTTACGTTTTTAATCTTCATTAGGTATCTAGCTACGTTACATTGTCAATAATATAGGTAGGTACATATCTAGATTTAACTGTAGATTATACTTGGCTGGCCATAAATACTGTTACAATTAAAAATAAACAAATTACATTTGAATTTGGAATCCGTTATTTTTATATGATTTTTCATTGTCTTTTCTTATTCTGGCGCCAATATATTGTACAATATTTTGCGATATTAAAATGGAGTGGGGTGATAAAGAGAACCAAATCGCTGTGATTGCATTACACAAAGTAGGAATGGAGCCAAATGCAATTTTTAAAACTCTCCATACGCTTGGTATTAGTCAAATGTTTGTGTACCGGGCTATTAATAGGTAGAATGAGACCTCC
Source organism: Acrobasis repandana (assembly GCA_963576875.1). Lineage (NCBI taxonomy): Eukaryota > Metazoa > Arthropoda > Insecta > Lepidoptera > Pyralidae > Acrobasis > Acrobasis repandana. The sequence continues at coordinate 9,027,400 of OY756222.1, forward strand.
TCTGTTTGTGATAGAAAAAGATCTGGCCGTCCACGTAGTGTTCGTACGAAAAAGGTGGTCAAAGCTTTAAGGGAAAAAATTCGAAGAAATCCTGTCCGAAAGCAAAAGATTTTATCACGGGAGATGAAGATAGCACCTAGAACCATGTCGCGTATTTTAAAAGATGACATAGGACTTGCAGCCTTTATGAGACGTACTGGTCATTTCTTAACTGATAATTTAAAAAAGAATAGGGTGGTAAAATCGAAACAACTACTGAAGCGGTACGCAAAGGGAGGTCACAGAAAAATTTTGTTTACGGATGAGAATTTTTTTACAGCTGAGCAACATTTTAAGAAACAAAATGAGCGTATTTATGCCTAAAGCTCTAAGAAAGCTTCCCAATTAGTCAACAGAGTGCAACGTGGGCATTATCAGACTTCAGTGATGGTTTGGTGGGGTGTTAGCTATGAAGGAGTGACTGAGCCATACTTTTGTGAAAAAGGTATCAAAACATCGGCACAAGTGTAATAAGATACCATTCTTGAGAAGGTAGTTAAGCCCCTTAACAACACCATGTTCAATAACCAAGAATGGTCCTTCCAGCACCCTTCCAGCAAGACTTGGCACCGGGTCACAAAGCTCGGTCCACGCAGTCTTGGTTAAAATCGAACGTTTCCGACTTCATCAGAGCTGAAGACGGCCGTCGTCTAGTCCCGATCTTAAACCGCTTGATTATGATTTATGGTCAGTTTTAAAGAGTACGGCTTGCTCTAAACGTCATGATAATTTGGAGTCCCTAAAATAATCCATACGATTGGCAGTAAAGAATTTTCCCATGGAAAGAGTGCGTGCTTCTATTGATCTTCATTCATCTAGCCTCAACGTTTAAGGGTCGGCACCATGTAAAATGGGTTTGCGCGGGCAACAAGTTTGTACAGAAAGCGTTTGATTTAAGTCAAATAATGTATACACATAGATAGAGGAAGAGTTGGGACAGTAGACGAAAAAAAGGATTTTTTAAAATATTTTGTAGTTTTCCTAAAAACAAGCATTGAATTTACCCAAAAACATGCAAAACGCACTTTGCGCGGGCAATAGTTATGGCTTAAGTAGAAAAGACCACTAAGAAAATTACATACCTAGTTATAGGTGAATAGACTAGCCAGTAGACGAAAACCGTATTTTTTTAATTTTCATTCAGAAAAAGTAAGATAATTGTAAAGAAACCTGAAAGAAATATTTTAGAAAATCTTGCTACAAACTGGCTTGTTTTTCAGCATAAAGAAATATTCTAACAAGGGATTGCATATATTTTATAAAAATAAAGGCTATTTTGAAACATTATTCTTCATATTTGCTTACAATGCAATCACGCAATAATAAAAAAAAACAATTTTAAAAATTGGTTGTTTTGCAACGTTTTTGACAGAATTCTCTGAAATGGCGGCCATGTTACTTCCATACAAATTTAGTTGCCCGCCGGGCGTTCAGGAAGGAGGCCGTGTCGAATTTTTCAAAAAAATCCATTTTCGAATTACGTAAAATTGCATTACAGTCTAAAATATTTCAATAAAAAACTATGTACAAACTGCCAAATTATGTCATACTTTTGCTACACTATGGTACAGTTTTGACATTTTGTTGACATTCAAGCAAAGATGTAATGCTATCGCAGATACGGCATCGCACATTTTTTTTTAAATTTTATTGAAAATTAAGTCAATGAAAAAAATAATTTGGTTTGATTTATTACCTATATTTTTTAATTGGCGATTGGGGTGAAAATCGGATTGGAACTTTCTCGGGTCGCGGAATCATATTAACTGTTTTTGTAATAAAAGCTGCTGTTTAATTAGGGTTTTACAATTATTTTGATGGGTGATTCAGTCTGAAATTTTGAACAACTTTTCCTCATGAATGTATATCAAAATACGAATTGACAATATGCGTAATATATCGAATCACAGGCTATACTAGATCTATACTTGGCTAGGCAGACAGGCTATAGTAGGCTATTTATCTATACTAATATTATAAAGAGGAAAGATTTGGTTGTTTGTTTGTTTGCATTACATGGCTCCGAAACTACTGGACCGTTTTAAAAAAAACTTTCACCGTTGGAAAGGTACACTATCGCCGAGTGACATGGGCTTTGTGTGTACCAAGGGCGAAGCCGGGGTGGACTGCTAATATAGTATAATGATATTAAAATAACAGTAAAAAAACAAAAAAAAAAATCTGCATTTTCATACAAAAGTGTGCAGCCGCCCGGGAAATTTGTATAGGAACCGATTTTTTTGGTGTTTTTACTGTTTTTAGGGTTTCGTTTATCTGTCTGTCCGTAAGTCACAGCCAATTTGCTACGAAACTATAAAAATGATTTAGTTGAGATTTAGTACCTACACTTATGTAACTTAGTGACCCAAAGATAGACGTATAACGTAAATAAATGGAATTTAAAAAAGGGGGCCACTTATGGTGGGTAAAGTAGACATTAAAAAAAAGTTTTTATAATAAAATCGTGTGACATATCAAATGAAAGAACTTTTTATGACAATTTTAAATATATATATTTTTTTTATATTATTTCTTAGATTGGTATTTTTAAGTTATTTAACCCTAGATAACTAAACATTCGTCTGGCAGACTACGCGACCCCTTGCATAAGTCTAGTTCACATACTTTCGCGTACCCCCTGCTTGCACGCCTTTGTATACCTTCATAATTAGAGTAAAAAGTTGCACAAATGCGGCGTTTGCGCAAACAATTGTCTTTACTTGTGATTTATAACCACCGCGTCGCCTAGATGACGAAAGTTTAGTTATAACAGGTGCAGATTTTCAAAGGTATCTAAATTGCATTTTATTTTATATTAGTATTTTCAAATAAAAAAAATTAATAAATGTTTGTATTATAATTAGATAATATACAAATAATATGAATTTCATAAAAACGGTTATTTTTTAATGACTAGGGTTTATTAGTAAGATGTCATTCATACTACTAATTGCTTTCAACTTTTTCTCATATACCTAATATTATTGATGGATTTATAAATGGAAACATATGTCCTAGGCTGAAAGTAGAAATTCACGTTTATTAAGATTGATTACTTTGATAAAAGAAACAAGATAATTTAACTTCTGTGGTGATGACAAATCATTGGAAGGTTGAAAGTCAATACAATATCAGCATTAATACTGATGTCTCGTGCCAATCTTTGGGTTCTGAAGATGATTTTTTAGTATCAAGTAAAAGACAACAGAACCCAAATTATTAAACCGGATGATTTTATATTGTCAAACATGGAAAGAAACGTACTACATACTACGTCAGATGCTACAACGTAGCATTCGACATGTGCTTTAGCAACTCTTCGATTTTTATCCAGTAAAACTCATCATAAATGGTCATCTGCACTAAGACTACTCCTACTTATGTTATTATACGTCGCGAATAACATCAAAAATAATTAACAAATAACACGGCGAGATTTTGTTTTGAAACTGACAAACCACCTCATGGAGCCTTGGTTGCGGCAACTTGCTCGGACGGTAACTTTAAGACGTGACATCAAGGTCATGATAGGAGATATCCTTGGTGAAATCATATGAAGAATCTGCTCCATTTCCTTATGTATGAAATATTACAAAAAAATTATACGTTTGCCCGTCGAAATTGCTAAGGAAGACCAAAAATTGATGCCTTAGATGTAAAAAATGCAATTTGTGACACCCATAATGTAGATGTGTATAAAAGGTATGTGGCATCATTAGTATAAAATTATTTCTACCTATCTCTATTCACAACGAGCACTTTATACGAATCATGTAACAATTTCTTCCTCACGTTAAATTATGTTGATAATATAAGATTTTTTAATGCGTAGTCCGCTAGACGAATGTTTAGTTATTGAGTAACTCCCAGGATAGTTTAGTTATCTAGGGTTAAGAAAATGGGCGACAATTGACCCCCCCCCTAATAAACTACTGGACCGATTCAGTTGAAATGTGGTGCACATAATGTAAATTTGTGACCCAAAGACGGAAGTAAAATGTAGGTAAATGAATAAATTAAAAAAAAATGGGGCCACTTATGGAAGATAAATGAGACATTAAAAAAAGGGTTTTGTGAACTACATCGCGTAAAATATCAAATGAAAGAGCATTTTATGATAATATTAAATATATTTTTCAAAACTTTTTAAGTTTGTGTTTTTGAAGTTAATTTTGAAAATAAATAATAAAAATACCCTTATCTCCGAAACCACTGAACCCAAACTTTTGAAAAATATACAGTTAAAAGTTCTTTACCTATAGATTACAGGAAAACTTATTAGAAGATAAAAATTAAAAGGGTGTAGTAATGCTAATTACTGCTTCATTAATCAACCAATTTTTAGCTGTTTTCAGGAAAAGATTTCTTTTTAGTGCTCTTTGTTGATTCGTTAAAAATATTGTACAAAATCAAACAGTCAAGTCATTAATTAAGCACATACAGCTGCTAAGCCATGACTGTTGATCTGTTCAACGTGCAATCCTTTTTTACCCTCCGTACTTACATAATAAGGTGAATAGAAGTGAAAGGTGTTACGATTGCAGATGGTCGCTAAACGTATTGTTTCACAAAGAAAATTCAAATGTGTACATTTTCTGTCAGTGGAACACAAAACGTGTAGTTTTCCAAGTTACCGCTCGCGTAAAATACTATTTGATTGTATTTTTGAGAACGTCCTGTCAGCGATAAGTAATATTGATTTACGCAGAAATATCATAAATTTGTCTATGGTTCCCTAGAATTTCAACTTAACCAAAATAAACGGGCACGTGCCGTAACGGGCCACGTCCAGTGTAGAGTTCCGTAGTCAGTACCTACTTGTTTTATGTAACTAACAACTGCCTAACTTTAGGTCTGAATTCAGTCCATGATACTGAACAACTTTCACCAAGGAACAAACGAAATACATAAATTATTTTTGATCTCTTACACACAAGATTTGGCAAAATGTAATATTTATGGAATATATGTATGGAATATGTAAGGACGAATCACACTAATTAAGCTAGCCCCAAAGTAGGTTTTAGACTTGTATTATGGAATACTAACTCAATGATACTATATTTTATGATAAAAACATACATAGATAAACACCCAAGACCCAGGGCAATTTGAAAAAGACCATTTTCTAACTTGCCCTGGCTGGGCCTCGAACCCAGAACCTCCGGATTAGTGGTCTAGCGTGTTAACAATTACGCCACGGAGGTCGAATGGAAAGCAAACATTTTCTTTTATATTTAATTATGTGTTCCTTAGGAAAAGTTGTTCAGTATCATGAACTGAATCCACCTTAAATTAGTTTATGTACAGGGAGACGTTATATACCTACTACTGCCGTGAATTTTTTTAAGTGTCCATATACAACCGTTTAACTGACAGAGAGAGAGACACATGATTCTAACAAAAATTTGCAATCAAAAACCAAATATTTCACAAACGGATTGCTAAAACGAAAAAGGGTGTTCATAATCTTACAATATTTTTGAAAGACCTATTCAACGAAGACTCACAACACACATTTTTTTTTCAAGTTTTTATTACCACATATCCATGCCCATGCCTAATTACAGCTTTCTAGTACTAATAGTCTATGAGTAAAACTGGGGACAGACAGACAGACAGACATGATGGATCTATAAGGGTTTCTTGTTTACTACGGAACCCTAAAAAGCTGCGTGAAACAAAACAGATTCTCTATTCTAAGGGTTCTTTGTCATTTGCGCTTTAACAAATTTCAAAATACGAGTAATCAAAACCACTTGTGCATATATTTCGCTCCACTTCGCATACGATAAATTCAAATTGATGGATGAATGACCGTGCTTTTACAGGTTAAGCAACTTCTAGCTTGGTCACAGTTAGGATGGGTGACCGTGCTTTCAATCTTAATGTTGTCCGAGTCAAATGTTGAGATTCTTATGGATAAATTTCAGTTTTCTCTACCTACATAACTTGGCAGCTATTTAAATTTCAATTGTTTTGTTGGAATTTGAACTTGGCATTTTTACATTTATGTTTTTGATGGGGTAAAATAAACACCCAAGAACCAGGACAAATTAAAAAAGGCCATTTACCAACTTGCCCTGGCTGGGAATCGAACCCAGAACCTCCGAGTGATGGACTAGCGTGTTAAGGAATCGCCACGGAGGTCGACTAATAAATTGAAAAAGTAATAAATTTTACGCAAGATTCGAATACCTATAACTTGGATTTTTTAGAAAGTGCTATATGAATTTCACATATATTTAAACTCGCTTTTTAAATAAACGTCTTGCATTCACGCACACTACTGTATTTTTTACTTTTTCTACTGATAGCCTGTCTACTAAAGTGTTAAGTACATTTTAATGACGTCTGCCAAGGCCTTAATTCAGAAATAATAATTCAAACAAAATAATTATTTGATTTGATTGTTTTGAAAATTTTAATAAGTATCGCGGACTGGAAGTCTTGACGAAAAGAAAAAAGTAAGCTGTATACTAATTCTACGTTACAATTTATGATAACCTACATCTATTGTCCCGTTTACACATTATTAACTCTATGCAACGTCATCTTGACATTTTTATCCCCCTAGCGGGAAAATTTTGCATATTTCAGAGCCAAATCCGACCACGTGGCTTTGTGCATATCGTCCTTAAAGGACTGTATTGCAGCCAATGGAGACCACTTCGAATAAGCTTTTTATATATTTTTTTTCTTATATTTATGTATTAAACTAACGCATTGTAAAAGTAATAAAATTAAATGTTATTTGCAATAGAAAAATATATTAATTTTCTTTTTTACAATATTTGTGGCTAGACTAGGTATACCTACCTATATAGAATAGCATTTAACATTTATTACGTTTCATGAAGCATGTACAATACAATACAACAGCGACTGTTCGCTGAACCTATGCCTAGCAAAGTGGGAAATCTTCAAAAGGAACAGCCGAGCGTGAGTCGACATTACCCTTGGAATAATGAAGATGTATTCCCACTTGAACCTCTTGAACTCTAAGTACCTACAAGTAGGTAGGTAATTGTAACAATTACCTGCTGGATCTACGAGTTTTTACGACTAAAAGGAAATGATCTTAAAATAAAAGTTGGTTTGGTACTTACTAGTGGCGTATGTGAGGAGACATATACTCAACAGTGGGTGGAGAATGGTTGAAGAAGAAGAATAAGAAGTGGCGTCTGGCGTAGGTACTGAGTGGCACCCGGTACGGTGATACAATATCCAATAGTACCAGATGTAAAAAAATTTAGGAGGGGCAAATTCTAAATATCCCACGTTTCCAGTTATTTCTAGAGATGGAGAGTGGGGGGTGCAAACAGGTGGCTCGGGTGTCACCCCCAATCAGATGAGGGGTCATACGAACCGGGTAGGGGTACCCGGTACCTACCCGTATTGTGTCAACCGGCTAAAATGCTATATTTTGATATTAATATCCCTAAAATACGATAGGTACCATCATAAAGTATCACACACGGCTATAATATGATATTCATACATACTTATCACGCATCTTAAGATTAATTAGGTATACCTTATTGGTATTAATCACTCGGCATCTTAGCATCATAAGATCAAAATACCTTTATTATTTTTGCCGTGTGTTTTTTCCTAATTTAATTGTAAATAGGCATCATAGACGACGAAGAAAATAAGCATTCAAGTGCGAGTCAGACTCGTACATTAAGGGTTCCGTAACACAATACACTGTTTTAAAACGCTGAAGAAACAGGTTTCTGGTATGACAACCCCTTGAATTTTTTACTTTATCTTATTTTAAGTATTTATTGTTATAGTGGCCATAGTAATACATAATTGGTGAAATTTTTAAGTATCTAATTAATGTCATTTAAAAGATCTAGTTAAAAACGCTGAAAAAACACGTTTTTTGTATGACGACCCCCTTTAATTTTTTATATTTTTTAGTATTTGATGTTATAGCGGCCACAGTAATACATAATCGGTGAAAATTTCAAGTGTCTAGCTATTACGGTTCAAGACATAGAGCCCTGTGACAGACAGACAGACGGACAGACGGACAGACGGACAGACAGCGGAGTCTCAGTAATAGGGTCCCGTTTGCACCCTTTGGGTACGAAACCCAAAAAATTGGTAGTGCTTGTTTTGAGTTTGATAAACTAAGTACAAATGTGTTTTCAAACAATCTTGTTCATACATAGGTAGGTACCCATAACACTATTCTATTATATGGGCTTATCTTTACATGATCGAAGTGGGCAAGTTCTAGGGCCGCATTTGGACGCCGCCGTCTACTTTGGTTAAAGACGTGATAGTATGAATGCATAGGTAAAATATTTAAACGCCTGTTCATTGTATGTAGCAAATAGTGTGTTCTACAAATTAACTATGTACCTATTTAAGAATTTAAGCCTATTTATATACCTATTTAAAATTCTAAACATTTATAATCTACACTGCTAAGTAATATTTTTGAAGAAGTACTTAATACATACTCGTACGATGTACATTAATGAACGCGGCCAGCCCATGATCCGAGAAATTTGAGAAGCGCGTGTTTTAGCGATGAATAAAGAAACAAGGGGTCTCCTCCCCCAAATCCTGTTAAAGTAGTTATTGATTGCCCTAAAAAACACAATAATACCAGAGGCTTACCATGACCCCTTATAGTAGGACCTAAACTGTGTCTGCTAATTCGTACCATGACACCCTTTATAGCAGGCTTTCAGCAGGATTGTTTATGCTGCCCTCATTTGAAATAAATTGTTAACTCGTAAATATGGTGATTTTCATTTGCAGAATTTCCATATTGCTCTTCGTTATGCACTAGATAGCCCTTTAAATTATTTTATGAACTGCCGTGGAAACTATTATTGGTGATCCGTCTAGCTTTAAAACTTGCCGTGGCCACTTTTGGCGGAGGCAAGTTTTAAAGCTTGACGGACTAATGTAAATACTTTCAATGGTGAAATCTTCGAAATCTCCACGCGAGTTTAACTCGCACTTGACCGGTTGTTAGTATTTATTTTCTACATCATATACCTAGATGTTTTTCGGCACTGTTTTATTTTATGCAGCTATTTCTCGACGAGGACTATCGATTAAAAATATAAGAAAAAATGCATGCATACCATTGACATGAATATATAGATTCGACATCTTCAAACACGGCCATGTCCTTTTTGGTAATATAGACTAAACACGAGAGTAGTACAGAAAGATCAATATATTTTTACATACCTACGAGTACGTGGTTCAAATTAAATCCTACATATATTTTAATAAATGCGGATGTTGATAAGTATGGCTGGATGTACGGATGGGTGTATGGATGGTTGTATCGTTGTATAGATTTTTATATTGTAGACTCACGACTATCATATTTATAAAGGTAAAAGTTAAACTGCACATATCTGTTTCTTAGGTAACCTTTTATTATTCCTACTTAATTTCTTAACATAATATTTTGCACTAGAAGAAAATTATTTCTTGTACTTGTATACCTTTAATGTATTATATAATCATATACGTAGGTATTGGGTCTAAATTACATATGTTTATTTAGATTACATAAATGAAGATTTGTAATCGGCTTATAGTTATATAATAATTTATCAAAATCGATTTAGCCGCGTAGCAGTTACGAGGAAACAGAATTATAGGGACAAACATAATAAAACATCAAAAATGTGTAAGCGGCCATCTTTGATCCAAAATCTGATAGGAGTTTCAAGTTGCGCGGGGCACTTGTAGGGGTACAGCCCCCACATACAAAATTTTTGAGCCCTCGGATCGGAGGTCCTAGTGGGACGTTACGAGATAAGACTTAATTTTAGAAAGGATTTATAGGATTTAGGAAACTTTTGTAAAGCATTTGTAGCATACGTAGATAAAAATTATAAAACTTAAACATTTTTAAACGTTTTACAAACATTAGTAACTAAGTAGCAAACAAATAGTTTTTCGATGCTTCCATGAAGAAAGAGAAATGTAGGCATATTTATGATGTCTACATTTCACTTCTGCTTTGTTAGTCTATGACGAATCATTCCATTGGTTGACAGATCATTCACTCATTACATTCATTATGGCAGCCGAAATTTTGCAATCCGTATTTAATTTTCAATCAATGAAATCTAGTTACTTACCGATGAAAAGTTATTCCTTCATATTTTGCTTTGTTCTTTGAATTACTGGTGCAGTATCTCAACACACACCAAGGCATTTTTGACTAAGTTGACAGTGTTTTCTTTAATGAATTGTGGAGTGTTTTATGCGCGTATTGCTAGCGAGTGAATAATGTGAGGTTAACAGTGATAGCATATGATGAACAAAACTCAACTGTTGTATGTGGCGTCTTCTCTAGTACGTAAGTACATAGATCTCGTTGATGCATACTTTCTATTGTGTCACTAGTCATAGTCACTACACTACCCTACTACAACCAGAGTGTCGTTGCTTACTAATAGCCTCTTTATTTATTTAAGTATACTAATAGAATAGAGGTTACGAAGAACCAAAGTTTTATCACATTACCTAAGTAGTATTATAATAATCTAAAATAAAAACTATACTTACATAATAAAAAATTACTTACGACATGGTTATAGGGAAAATAATCATAAGATTCTGTGCGCTTCTGAATCGTTTTATATACGGTCATGGTAGACCTTAAGTACATCGCCCATCCAGGGCAAGCAACGCCATAACCATAACGCCATATTATTATTTTGCGCAGCTAAAAAAATATGGCAAAAAGTATCAACAGAACGCACCCGAATTCAATACTATGAATTATGTCTTTGGTCAAAACTGGAATGGAAAATAGCTACTTGTCAGTCAATATGTCAATGTCAATTATTAACAACTCCGTTGTTTGTTTGCTTGCTGTCTGTCAGTGTCATTGTCAACTCCGTGGGTGATTGTTGTGCAGTGCGTTATCAAATTATAAACAGATTTTAGTTTAATTTTCAATTAAAATTGGCATATCAAATCGTTAAAATGCAAACTTTGATTAGGTCTACATAAATCATCGCAGTTGTGCAATAAAATTTGAAATTACAGCTGGTAGTGGTGAGTAAGAGTTTTATTAACGTTCAAACTTATTTTGTAATCGTAACAGCTTTCTTAAAATTCAATTCTAGCACATTACGTGACCAGCAATCAACCAATAAAATTAATAAGTACTACTGTGTAATTTCAATTGAAACGCATCTTGCGTTTTAATGTACTGTAATCAGCATGTACCTAGTTGGTACATTTTCTTATTGGTTTATTTTAGACTTACATAAAAATAGGTTGAAACCCAAAATATAGGTCAATGGACCAGACTACTATTTTTAAACTAAGAAAAATCTTAATTTTCATGTTATTCTTATTACTCTGCTATATGTGTGTAATTATGAAGCACTCTCATTGCATAATATTAATATGCTTGCTTATAGCATAACAGTATTTTAGCAGTAGTGTAGGTAACTATTAAAATTAACCCATGTGCTGATCCAGCACTCAAAACAACTTGTGGCTAAGCTGAATTCTTATAAAACCTTCGCTGTATGTACAGTAAAACCCGCTTCATACAATTCCAGGGACACTGCCAAAAACGCGTTTTAAGCGGGCAAGCATATTATGCAGGAATCTTAAAAGAATGAAACATATAGGTACATACGAGAATTAACTGTATTTATAAAATTAAATTGTATGTCTACATTGAGTAAATAAGTGATCATCTAACGCTTTTAACCAGTCTATAAATAATAAATAAATATATAAGGAACAATGTAGTCTATGAAACAATGGCCAGTCATCCAAGCTCGAGACTATGCGCATCATATGTCACAGGGACATCTTATATTTTTAAAGCAATGTGGATTTTTCACCTTACTAATCACTAGCAAACATACTTTTTCCAACCTATCAGAATTTGCAGGACAGACTTCACATCCATGGCCGCTGAGATGGTGTATTAAACAGGATGAGAATAGTACCTATAGTAAGCGTATTATAATGTAAAAAAAAAAGGCCTTAAGTTGACAAGTGGTTTAGGATTTGTCCTACTTTATTTGTAAAGTGTTGTTAATAAATCAATGAACTGTGAAAAGACTTTATGGACTCTAAGCACCGTGTGAAATAGATATATATCAGCTTCTGGCTGCTTGTCTATGATAAATAAAATGAAAAAAAGTTGCAGGGACTGGCATAATATAGTGTATTATGCGGGAAATCGTATGAAGCGTGATCTTATTAAGCAGGTTTTACTGTATATAAAAAAAAGTATGTAGATGAATGTTCACCAGTGCTTCACCATAGATTCAGATGTTAACAATTGATCAATTTATCATTTCAGATTCTTTCTGTAGTTTAAACAAAGTTCACCAAGCCAACTGAGGTATCTACTGCTGGCCCAATGAATTTTCGATGATTGTTTTTCGTGTTTGTAATTGGCCAACACTGGCATCTGACAATTCACATATTAAAACGTCGCGATTTTCATATTCTCACTTCTTTATTTTCTATACTCTTCAACCCAAAAACTCCGGTGTATCTTAAAAATAACTTCACTTTTCTCGGTGATACCCATCTCAAAGTTCTTCGTTCTTCCAACAATCTCTTTCTCAATATGCCTCGCTGCAGGAGTGGGTTTTTCGTACATTCATTCAAGACAAGCCGTTAAGCTATGGAACGCCCTTCCCGTTGATATCTGCAAAGCCCCTAGTCGCCCAAGTGTTTAAGATAGACATGTAATCTCGACTCCAAGTAGTGTTTCGGCTCACTGAATCTTACTCCGCATCTGGTACCGACTCATCTTAATGATTCCTACTCCCTTATCGGCTCCAGCTCTGAGGTCCGTTAAGTTTCGCTATTGAATATACAGAATACAGAAATCCTTTCTGGTACTGGTTTCAATACAGAATAATATTTACTCCCGACTCCCAATTCCTCCCGAGACGCGATGGAGTCGAAAGGCGGCTCGCGGCTTTCGACCTGTCAGGCGCCGGGACCAAGATCGATGCGGACTCAATAACTCGCGGGAGCCGATAACGATTACCGGGATTCAGTACGGGTATCGGCTCATTTAAATATTCGACTCCAGAGCTACCCATGTCTAGTTTAAGAGTGCTGTGCGTGCTCATTATCTTCACAAATTGTCATATATATATATATATATGAATATACCTACATATGTCTTAAGTAAATGTTTAATTATGGTGAAATAGTTAATTTGAATGTACTACCTAATTCGTCCAAAATTTGCTTTTATCAGCACCACCTGTAGGTTGACTGGTAGTCCGCCTGTTAGATTTTTTGTACTAAAGTTAAATAAATAAAATAAAAAAATTTGACATAGCTTGATGACTGCCATACAATGATGAAAACCGGGACCAACCGGGGAAGCTCGAGAATTTTTTTATGCCACTTGTGGTCACACATCCAAGTGCGGACCACGCCCGGGGTGGCGTTACTTGCGAAAGCACTAGCAATGCATACTCCCACTGGGCCATCGAGCTCCTCGATTTTCGATGATGACTCACTCAAGTATCTTTGGTCAGCTTTATTAAATTGGGTTAGCAAGTAAATGAGAGTAAAAGTTTTTATAAGTTGGAACATGAGAAAGATGGGTTGTGTAAGTGTAGAATTAACTTGTTCAGCATTTCTATAGTTACTTTAGATGCTTTTGCAGCTAACGCTTCTGGCTTATATGTGAGGTTTGCTAATTTAGTATATAAAAGGGTTTTGCTATATTTAATGAGTATTTTTTATTTTATTTGGGGTGCTGTGGTTTTTATCACATGCTTCAATTGATACAAACTAGTGTATGATCTGCTTCACTTTAGTAAATAATTCTCTAGTTGAAATCAATCATCTCCCAAGTGACGCTGATCCTTTACTCAGGATACTAGATAGATAAATAGATAGATAGATAAGATGTTTATTTGTAGCTATAGTCACACACATACAGAAAATACACAACATAAGAACATTACTACTCTGTTTGATTTCTTGTCACCAGTATTTTAAAGAGTTGCATCTAGAACTCTAACGTTTGATATGTGCCTGGATGTACCAAAAATACTTTTCTATATTATTTTTTAGGTACAAGTTAGATTTGAAAAATCTTATTATCAAATACTTTGAACTGGCTGAATTCTGCCTGGCACTATTCCTGATCCCCATTTTCCACCATTTACCACAAACTTGAGTACAGTTACATTGTTTACTGTTTACTGTTGTATAAACTGCTTCTCAGTATTCTTAACAACCTGTGGTGTTACATTCAATACTAGTAGCAAGCATAAATATTTGCTGGAAGTTGTAAGCAATTGTACTTAGGTATGTTTGGGCTTATAAAATGTATATTATATAGTATAATCCCATAATACATAATAGTACAAGTAGTTTAATACAAATTACCTTACCTATGTAGGTATTAAGGCCGTACCTAAATTTTTCGGGGTCCAGTGCTGCCCCCATTTAAAATAAATCATTTCAAAGAAAACGGAGACATCATTTAAAATTTTGCAACTATCAAGTCCTAGATAACCCTTCAAAGTATTTTATGAACTACTGTTTACAGTTTAAAGTGAGAACGTTAAGCTTTACTACGCACATTTGCGAAAAACGGCCACTTTTGGCAAATGTGCGTAGTAAAGCTTAACGTTCTCATTATAAGCTGTAAACAGTAGTTCATAAAATACTTTGAAGGATTATCTAGGACTTAATAGTTTTTTTTTTTAATATTTTATTTTGCCAAAATGTATGTCTTAATAAAATAAATAATAGGTACCTGTCGTAATATTTTTGATGTTTTTGATGTTTGTTACTAAATCACGCAAAAACAGCTTAATGGATTGGAATGAAATTTAGCATGAAAATCTAGATAGTTACGATTCCCATTTTCATAAAAAATAATATTTATATGTTTAAAAATAATATGCAGGTTAATTTTTATCTCATTATATGTGAGGTAAAGCCGCGGGTAACAGCTATAAATATATAACTTTGGATTTTTTCACAAGATCCACTTATTTTCTATGTACAAATACCAATAAATTACCATCATGATATGATAAATAATACCTTATAATATTATAAAAGATCTTATAAAAATATTTATTAAAGTAATATTTAATTATATTTATTTAAAATTTTCAATCACTACCATTTCCACTTCAAATTCAATTCTTACTGACGAAGAACGTGTTTAATTACAACATCATCACGATAATTTGATGCTGCAATAGGCTAGTTTTCCACCAAACGCATTCAAATAAGTGTGTGTGTTCACGATTTTAAGCGATTACGAACGAAGCGCTGGGCGGCCGATTTGAACATTGTATACAAGTATATCAGTTTGTATAGAAAACACGCCTAATTGAATACACTGAAAACGCATCAGTTAGCGCGCGAGCTTCTTCAGGCGAGGTGGGTTCACAATTTGCAATACTGTGCGTGTTTTTGAAAAATCACTGTTATTAAACTACTACAGTTTATTCCTCAAAAAATGTACATAAAAATCTTAAGGATTTTCTACAGACACCCACAATAGCCACAGTTTTCTTGGCTCTGAACTGGCGAGGCCTTTAGCATTTAGTGTGTTCAACCGCGCTCCGCGACGGTGCGTGGTGCAGTAGGTTCACCGCCTAAAAGGCTCTAAACTATCGGCGTAGAAATTTTTCGGTCCCAATAAGTTTTCTACATAAATAAATTCCATTCCGGTTCCATTTTTTATCGATTAAAGGAAGGTTCTAGCTAGATTCTGTATCTGAAAAATTAAACTAACTAGGTACCAGCGTCTCCTAACATACATCACAAAAGTATTTTTTACTTAAGAATCCCCTTACCCTAGACTCAAACCACAGAATACATATTAGTACAAGTGGCTAAGCATCGTGCAGACGGCAGGCAGTACTATTTTTCTGGTTAAACAGGACTAGACACTTGGATAAACGATGTCAAATGCTATTAAATATAATATGCTTCGCAAAAAGCATTCTCCCATGGGCAGTCTAACCTTCAACGAAACATTGAGGTGCTCAGATGCTCAACGTTTTTACTTATATAATAAAACAAAAGAGCTCCAGACTTAGTAAATACGAACGCCAAATAGTTCGAGAATTACTACACGTCGCCAAGGACCCACCAAAAGGAAAAATAAAAGAACTTATCTTGCACGAAAAAACTATTACCAAAATAATAAAAGTACAAAGGTTATTATCATACAAACACGATAGGTTTTCGTCGTTTTATTACTGAGTTCCTATGGCTACCTCCCGGCTCCACCGTCAGTTTACCAATATGATATCGTTATGTTGTACGTACAGTGATCCTGACATGACACGACTGCATGTTTATCTGACGCGCTCGAGTAAATCCAAAAATCCCCTCTTGGGCTCCCCTACTATAGATATAGGTATGCAATTTCTTTGAAATTACAAAATATTGCCGAAATCTGACATGTCATTTCAAAATAAAAGATAGACTAAACTCTGATTTTTTATTCCGTAGAATTCTGACATTTCATAAGTGTTGCTACTAAAAATGCTCTCCAACTGAAAAGGGAACCTATTTAAGGGCAATAAAAAATAAAATGCTTGATATTTTTTTATGTTTTACCTAGAAAAAGATAAATTATAAACTTTCTGGTATATCTTAAATGTTATAACATTTTTTCACATCGAATTATCAAAGTTACATTCTTAAGTTAGCAGTTTATTTTTCTTTAGCTGGCATCACTCCCTACTAAGTCATGTTAAATAAACCTTTTTAGTCAAAGCGTTTCCAAATTATTGTTTTTTATAATTCACAAGGAAGTTTTATCCATCATACATCCATCTAAACATTTAAACCGCTGAACTGATTTAAATTTGATATGGAGATAGATTAAGACCCTGGAAATGACATTCCTACTAAAGAATGTCTTATTCACATGGGGAAACAAATAGGCCGCGGCTGAAAGCTAGAAGAATTTATAAAAGAACTAATATGATGGGTCTTTATGAAAATAGAATCAAAACTATTTTTTGTTCCTTTGTCTGTTCATCTGTATGTTTGTTTAATCAGATACAGTTTTCACAGTTTTTTTTTATATTTTATATCGATTATTTAACAGTTTGTGATGAAAACGACTCGCCGTAAATCCTCTTTTGATTTGGAGCACCGCACGTAATAAAATGGTTACATTCACTAACAAGCACAATGTATAGACTCAGATAATCAGACTCGTATTGAAAAAAAATGTGCCTGGCCAAAAAGGTTTGTAATCTCTGACATGTCAAAAAATGACAGCTGTCAGAATTCTACGGAATAAAAAATCAGAGTTTACGTTTGCATGGAAAAGTCTAGGGTAAGGACTCCTAAAAGGAGACTCTAGCCGAAAAGTGTAAACATAATCTTGATACGGATAACTAACTATGGAATAAAATAAATTGGATTTGTTAATATCGTATATAAATATTACAAAGGCTCAACATTGGGGATTGATATTTTATGTGAATAAAAAACAACATTTGTAGCACTCAGCATACTGGTTCACGCCTATTGCTAAGCTTTTAACGGAAAGCGGACTAAGAGGTAGACATGTGCAGCATTGTTATTAAATTGAAATAAACTCCATGTTATCCATTATCGAACAGTATAAAGTAGTAGGTACGCACGCGCAGTCTCTGAGTCAGTGAGACGCCGCCGGTGTTCCGCAAGTGTGTTACTTGCAAAATGAATACATAAATAATACTTTTATACTTTTTTTATTCGATTGTAGAGCGAGTGCTGACAATAGGATAGTTTAATTTCCTGATCTTTATATTTAATTTGGTAAGTTTTTTGAATACCTTTTTTTTTGTTAGATTGTGAAGGTTGAACGTTATTAATTAATAGTGCCTATTAATTTCTTATACACACGTGTAGTGCAAATATTAAACAAGACATTGAACCAGTTTTGTTTTGACGCAATCAAATCTAACAGAATGGATCGATTGCTGGGCTTAAGGATACTTTTATTATAATTCTAATGTTTATCTACAATATGTAGTTCAGTAGTTATCGATAAAGGATATGTATGATTTTTTTTAATGTTTTTAATCGATAGTTCTTATCGAGAAATAGCCGCAAACAATAAATGACTGCTGAATTGTATATTTTATAAAGTTAAATACGTACTTGCTGAATAATAATGGCGGTGGCCGGCAAATATATATGCCCGATAGGAAGGCAATAATAACATGCCCTTGGTTCGTAAAAATGATAAATACGAATCTGTCTTTAAAGCAGAGTCATATGTATTCTGTGGCAGAACAGAGTGCAAAAGCTGTCAACACAGGGTATTATTTTTTGGGTACGTTCGATATCCCCAGCCAGTAATATTTATAAAACCTCTAATGTGAACATACATAATATCTTGTAAGTCAGTTTTTTTCAACCTTTGTTCAGGTCGCAACCGACTTAGCATGTAAACATTTATCGCAACCCCCTACCCTCCTTTGTTTCTAGCCTGTTTTAGGGTTCCGTACCTCAAAAGGAAAAAAAAGGAACCCTTATAGAATCACTTTGTTTTTATTATAAATGTCACATCCGAACCACATTTTTATTTATTTTCATACTTAATGAAGTATGGGCTAAATACATAATCGTAGGCACCTACAACAGACATATTTTTAAATATTAATTCTATGTGTGATGAGATTGATGATTATGTCGTCTTTTTTTTAAATCTTGTTGATTTGTGTTAATATGGGCTAGTAAATGTGTGTATGGGCTAATATATGATGTGTTAATAGATAAAACGATGGTTACATGAATGACATTTTATATATTTTTTTTTACTGAGGCAGGAAGAATTGAAGGGTTATCTAAGCCTTCACAAAGACAACATTTTAAATGATATCTCCGTTTCTTTTGAAATAATTTATTTCAAATGGGGGCAGCACTGGACCCCGAAAAATTCATGTATCCCCTTAAGACTACCCTATATCCTTTTTTTTAAATTAAATATACAGATTTCATAATTTAAATTTCGCTCTTTTGTATGCAGCGTCGCGTTGCACCTTTGTACATACAGGCTTTAGTGGTAATTGCATATTATCGGATGACTGAGTTCGCGTGCGGGAAAACAATACTTCTTGTGTAGCTAAAATCGGTGATTCCGCGAATTTGCATTTATCCGTTAAATTATTACATTTATATACTAACAATAAGTATAGAATGTATGTTTTTAGGGTTTCGTACCTTAAAAGTAAAAAACGGAACCCATAGGATCACTCACTTGTCTGTCCGTCCGCAGGTCAATTTGTTACGAAACTATTGGACCGATTGAGTTGTTTGGTACACATATACGGCGGACTTAAAAATTAATGTCTTTGTAAAAAAAGGGTGGGGTGAAAAAAATTATGTACAAAGCACCCCACCCTTTTTTTACGAAGACATAAATTTTTTAGTCAATCACTTTATTACTCTGTTCGGTTTACCAATAAAGCGTGTTTTTTAGTTTTGTAAACTACTTTTATTTTTCATAGTTTAGTAAATTGTACAACGCCATCTAGTGATATTCGTAGTAAATATTAGCAAAGCTAGTTTAAGCCAGTGTTTTAACTTTAGATAACGCTAGATGGTGTGAGATTCCAAACTTTAATTTATTTTTTCTGATGATCCTGGTCAACATAATGGGAAAAGCTGTTGTAATGTCCCGGCCCTTGATATGTGTACAATTTTCAAATTAATCTGACGTTTTTAAATGGATGAAAAATAGTGGAAATCGCATTCGAAGAGATCATTACAAATATACATACTTACATACATATAAGGAGACGACTAAAGGACTAAGCACAAACATCTCGTGCTACAATTGCATTCCCAAGGAGGGTTAACGTCGGGCGGCGGCCGGTTGTAAAACTTTTCGCACAAATACATTCCCAAAGAGGTTTAATGTCAGGCAGGCGGCTGGTCGTAAAACTTTAGCCAAATCATTTAAACTATTCCGGCTATTTCTTCTCCATTTTGCAAGTCTTTGGCATCCTTGCTTTGGTGACCGTTGACACGATGTTATACAGGGTGACTTTCTAAACACCAGCCAAATTTTTGAAACAAGTTCAGTCCATGATACTGAACTACTTTCTATAAAAAAAGTTATTAAAAATCGATAAAAATTTTTCGTCCTTCCTTACAAAATCCATTTAGCTGAGCGCTGATTTGTATGGATGGGAAGGCGATTTTTATTTTAGATTTTCGTTAGTTATTTTTATGAAAAGTAGTTCAGTATCATGGACTGAACTTTCTCCAAAAATTTGGCTGGTGGTTAAAAAGTCAGCCTGTATATTTGGAGAAGAAAAAGCGGAAAAGCGCACCCCGGGCTCCAAAGCAGCACAGTTGAGGATGCAACCGGGAACGCGCTTAGACGAAGTAGAACTAGTAGAAGACATACTTACATACACACATGTGTATGTAAGTATGTCTTCTATAAATACATACATAATTATGTGCATATATACATAGGTATATATGTCGCAGTTGGATGGTATAAACCGCTAATACACGAAACCTCTAGTTGTTTGGCATTACAGCTCGGTTTTGTTAATCAGCCGAATATCGTTCAGATGGATTGTCTTAGATTGCGCAACGTGTTACGTTCATTGAAACCGCTAACCATGTTTCCAAACGGCTAGCGGTTTTGTGAAACAGTAGCGGTAATCCGCTGTATGACGAAACCGTTAAACAATCCAACTGCGACACATGCATGATAAGATATTTTTGTCATCGAATTTCATTTCCCAGAAAACTATTAACGATTTTTATTGCTATAGGTTTGCCCTAACCTAGTAAAATGGATAGAACTTTTCTAGCACTTTAGCGCTGCCGCGGCACACTCGCTTCGCTCGCTCGGCTCGTGCGTGTGTAGGTTTGCCCTAACCTAGTAAAATGAATAGAACATTCTAAATTTCTAAATTGTATATAATTTCATTAGCTAGAATGTTCAACAACTTCTCTAGCCGCATGGATGAATACAAGTCGTTCATTCCATTCCGCGTATTCCATTCCGCTGTTTTACAAAACCGAGCTGTAACGCCAAACAGCTAGAGGTTTAGTGAATTAGCGGATTATACATACATAAATACATATGTACATACAAACATACAAGTGAAGCTCATTTTAAAAGTCTAAAGACAAAATCACTTATTTATCTTTGATGTTTGTAACACTTTCACTTGATAATTGAAATTTTAACAAAATTAATTTAAAAAAATAGGATGTGATTTTCTACGACAAAATTACCATACCTATGCTATTTTGACGTTGGTCAAACCGTGTCCATTATAAAAAATATATATTGTTATAAAAAATATATAATCAATGAAATTAGATTTTCGTCACCGCTAAATAATGTCAAGGAATTTACTCGTGTATAGATATCATAAAGCCAACTGTGTTTCATTTATCTTCTACTTGAAAACATTGGTTTATTCTTCTCAATGCACTTTGTTGCAATGTCGTGTTAAATAGGTAAATGATACAAATAAGTTTATTGACAGTACATCACGACTTTGATTGTATACTAACATTACAAAGTAATAATACTAAGTCTAACATAATTATTGGAATCAATATCTTACTAAGAAAAGAGACAGTAAAGTACTACTAATGTATTACGATTTACGTACTTTGTCGTATGCATAAGTCAATAACATCGAAAACTCACGTGCACATTCAGACAACTAA
Organism: Acrobasis repandana; assembly: GCA_963576875.1. NCBI lineage: Eukaryota > Metazoa > Arthropoda > Insecta > Lepidoptera > Pyralidae > Acrobasis > Acrobasis repandana. The sequence continues at coordinate 9,049,126 of OY756222.1, forward strand.
CTTTTTGGGGTTCCGTACAAAAAATTAAAAAACGGAATAGGATCACTCGTGCGTCTGTCTGTCCGTCTGTCACAGCCAATTTGTTCCGAATCTACTGGACCGAATCAGGTGAAATTTGGTAGGATGGTGTAATACTATGACCCAAACACACATGTGCAAAGTAAATAAATATTTTTTTAAAATAAGGCTCATTTTTGGGGGACAAATTAGGAAATTTAAAAAAAAAAGTTTTGTAAACCTTACTGTGTCATATATCAAATGAAAGGGCTCGTTATGAGAATTTCAAATATATTTTTGTTATAATTCTAAAATAAATATTTTTGATTTTATTCATGAAACAAGACGAAAATTGACCCCTGATCTACGAAACGACTGAGCCTAAAATTTTGAAAAAAATTTAAAGCATTAGTTCATTGTTTGTAGATTACAGGAAAACCTATAATAATTCAATCAATTGCACGGAACCCTCTTCACGCGAGTTTAACTCGCACTTGGCCGGTTTTATTTCAGCTTTATGTCAAGCAGTGGACTTATGGCTGAAATTATAATACATACATAACTGCTATCATTTTATTTCATTTATTTCTTAACAAAATACATTGTCTGAATTAAAATTTGACACATATATAACTTAATTCTTTTCTTCGTAATCGTATTCTCATGTCTGAGGGTCGTGACCATCTTGAGCAGCTCTCCTCACTATAAAGTTACTACTAGGTTTGCGACAGTGCATGGTCTTGCGCCAGGTGTATGGCCCGTTGAGTATTTGATTATAAATTAATTACAGTCTACTATAATTATTAGGCTTACTACCCACTTATTCGGGCCGGCATTAATCGGCAGCGATAAAATCGAATATATTTACTAGAGGTAGTAGGTATGTAGACTGTTCGAGGGAAAAGTGGATATAATTTCTTGTTCATAATTAAATGAAACTTCTGAATACGTCCCCTAATTCTTGTATATGAGGCATCATATTACTAATTGAATCTTGCGTATACAGTCCGCAGCAAAAATATGTCACCTAATAAAAGCGTAAGCATATTAGTAAACGCTTTTATTATATAAATATAAATCTAATAAAACCTGTATTTTTTTTTTAAATACAATCTGGCGACTGAATTTAAGAAATTCAACTTAATCATTCATGACGTCCTACCTACTGGAACATAGAAGGGGTCTGAAATTTTGTATGCTGGGGTAAATCACCTCGCGGAACTCAAAACTGCAAACAAATTTTGTTTCCAAGATTATAAACTTCTCTCTGTCCTCTTTTAACACAGAGTTTATAAATAGATTTTACTGTTTTCTTGGTCTGTACCTTTATAAGGAAATCAATCATAAAATTTTAGTATATCTATTAAATTAATATAAATGCAAGAAAAGTATTGATGTATGACGTATGATGAGACAGAAAGTTTATTAATAATCGTAAAGTGACTGAAGTTATGGACAATTTATCTAAATAAATAAAATTAAAATTATATAAGTTATAAATAATATATATGTTTTGTAAGATACAATCTGGGGGCACGGCGGTGCTCCCGCCAAGTCGAGCGCGAAGTAAACACTGCCGTACCATCTTTTACTGGAACCATTTCGCCGCATTTTCAGGCCCCTATTTGAGAACCTCTGGATAAAGACCAGAACGCAGAAATTTTCGTCATCCAGTAAGCTATAATCACATACTTAAAATCCAAAATTTCAAGTCCGTAGGTCATTTAGTTCCAAAGTTAAGCGAAAGCAAAGTTTCGCATTTATGAAACTCACTCACTCACTCATGATCATCAAAATAGAACTAGTACTTCCCATAAACTCAGAGAGCTGAAATTTGGTACAGAGTTAGGGTTTAATGGCCACATAAAGGGAAAACTATAAAAACTAGGATAATCGAAGATCTGGAGTACTGGTGACCCTGATTAGAAAACACAAGAGCCCAACCAATTATGGCCACGTTTCTACAAAAAGAAGTGAAATCCCACCAAAAACATTCTGTAAAAAACTAGCCAAGTCTCGATGGTGCTGCTTGTTTATCTCTAAAAAGTAATGAAATCTAGACAAAGTCGTGCTAAGTCTAAGGTTCCTTACTGCGATTTCTTTATTATTATAGTTAATATTGTGTGACTTGGCCGTTGAACATTCTTTATACGTTAGTGGGTACAAGTCAATTTTGTTTACATAACCTACAATTGACTGGTTATTGAATCAACGTTTTCCAATCTATAATAATAAAGAAATCGCAGTAAGGAACCTTATACTTGGCACAACTTTGTCTAGATTTCATTACTTTTTAGAGATAAACAAGCAGCTCCATCGAGACTTGGCTAGATTTTTACAGAATGTTAGGTGGGATACCTTTTTCACTTAGTTATAAGTTTATGTAATGTCTGCCTTTACTATATTTGCCAATCCTGGTGACCTGTAATACAGGTTCTTCGGAAACCTAGCACAGGCACCAGCACTCCACTTTTACTTATTTTCGGTACCTTTTAACAAAGTATGACTTTTTACCTTTTTATACCTTGTCTTAGTTTTAAGAGAAATTGTGGAGAAAAATAAATAAACATTTATTTATTACTTTCGATACATTAACGGGCAGTGACACAGGCCTGGTATAAGTAAATAAACATCTAAGGTATATTATACCTACATGAATAAAATCTAAGGAAATTAGAGAGACCGAAACAAAATTTCATGGCGACGCTTCTGTTCCTGATATCATGGTTATGGGTCTTCAGAGAGATAAAATCCAATTTAAACGGGCAATTAATATGCGAATTTAATTCTCGGTATTTGCGTTCCATTTCGTTTTTGTTATTGCAAGGGAAAGCAAGGATATAACAATGCCCTTTCACGAAAAACCTCGAATGTATTAGCGGATATGGACTCGATTCCGTACTTTAAAAATAACCTTCATCCTTTAATTTGTTTCCATGCTGGAAAAAAAACGTTTAATGTTCCAGCTGCTTCCCTTCACGCGCAAATCGTAAAAGCCGATCAAGAAAATTTACAAGATAAGAATAACTAATGTGGTGAACAGACGATGCGGCAAGCAACCTGTCACTATTTTGATTACTTTTTTTTAACTGCATTAAACTAACACTCAAAACGTGGCCTTTGGCTCTTGTAGCCTGTGCCTCTGTCTACCCCGTTATAGGAATAAAAACATGATAGTTTATCTGTATACAACAGGGTCTAACAGAATAGGTATACTGAAACTAACCCAACAAGAAACACCTTGAGTAAACTTGTTCAGTTGTCATATATGTACTTATATGGAAATATGAAAATATTTCTTTTTTGCTTTATATAAGAGGCCAAAAATTATTTTTCATATTACGATACATGTTCCTTCATATAAGTTGTTCAGTATCATGAACTGAATTCACCCTTAAAATAGTTTCAGTATATGTATAATGTTAGACCCTGTATATCTCCCTGTATATCTGCTGTATCTGTAGTAACATTAATGCCTCGTGTACACACAAGGCTTTCATCTTAGCGAAAGTCGTCCGGAACAACCCTTCACTGTCACCCTGAGAGTCGAGTTTTATTATAATAATAAATATAATGAGCATACCTGCGTGTTGCGTTACGTTACACGCTTTCGGTGATATATTGCGCGTTAAATTAGGCACTAAAATGTTCTCAGATAATGTGAGATTTAATAATGAAATAAGAAATGGTGAAAAAATTCCACGTGAGCAGGACTTGAACCCGCGACCTTGGGTGGAATTTTTACCATTTCTTATAACATTATTTAATTTGAGTACTTTAGTACTGCATCTTGAATGCCTAAAAACCGTATAAAAATAATGTGAGATTTGTCCCTAATATTTATTTATTTAATGTCTGGCATTCGGATTTCAAGGTATTTCTAACCTAAATATCGTGTTTATAATTGTTATTCACATAATTAAGATAATAAACTGATCAAGTGCGAGTTACACTCGCGTAAAGAGAGTTCCGTACGTCTCGGGTTTTCCTGAAATCTTTAGATAAAGAAACTATTGTCTGTATTTTTTACAATTATTAGGCCCAAGCAAAAGTTTAGGTAATAAGGACAATGGTCAATGTTTGCCTATTTTCTTATTCTTAAATAATTTCAAAAACACAGATTTAAAAAATTATAAAAAAATATATTTTTAAATTTGTAATAAAAAGCTCTTTCATTTTATATGACACAAGATAAAGGTAGTTCACAAAACTTTTTTAAAATGTCTAATTTACCCCCATAAGTAGCCCCCATATTTGAAATTCATTTATTTACGTTGTAGGTCCGTCTTTGGGTCACTGACTTATATATGAGTAGATGAGTACACACATACAAATTTCAACTCAATCGAACCAGTTGTTTCAAAGCAAATTGACTGTGATAGACGGACAGACAGACGAGTGAGTGATCTTATAAGAGTTTCGTTGTTTTCTTTGAAGTAAAAACATGTAATATACCTAATGTACTTGACAACAAAATAATAATTTCTAGAAAAGTCTCGAAAAAGCTAAAGATGCATCAATTATATTCGCTTCGAAAACATATTTATAGACATACTAGTACTCGGATATTTATACTAAAATAAACTAAAAGAGTGTCTAGTTATTTGGTTTAAAAACCAAACTACAGAACCGGAAGCTCTCTTCATAAATGCAAATACAATATAATTATTATAATATACAACCGGATTACAACCTTCACCTGTTTTTATGCAATATCTGCAGGGCATCTGCATCTTATGTGCATTTTAAGAAATGTACAAAATTCACGTTTGCTTCTCATAACAAATTCAGCTCACAGCAGTGACCACGCTTGAGATTTTGCCTTCGCACACTTACATCAGAAGTTGGCTAAAGATTCGTTTCGCACTTTTTTGTTGTGCCTCTGCGCTGGTGTCAGGTTGTCTACAACATTCCAGTGTATGTCGTCTGCCACGTGACACCACGCTCCTGTATCGGTTTACTCGAAGCCACGTCTAATAACAAGCCGTATATAAAATAAACGGGCAAGTGCGAGTCGGACTCGTACATGAAGGGTTCCGTACCACCGTACAATGTTTTAAAACGCTGAATAAACATGTTTCTTGTATGACGACCCTTAAATTTTTAACTTTATTTTATTTTTAGTATTTGTTGTTATTGTGGTCATAGTAATACATAATTGGTGAAAAATTCAAGAATCTAGTTAATACCATTATAAAGATCAAGTTAAAAACGCTGAAAAAAACACGTTTCTTGTATGACGACCCCCTTTAATTTTTAACTATTTTTTATTTTTAGTGTTTGTTGATATAGCGGCCACAGTAATACATAATCGGTGAAAATTTCAAGTGTCTAGCTATTACGGTTCAAGAGATAGAGCCCTGTGACTGACGGACAGACAGCGGAGTCACAGTAATAAGGTCCCGTTTGCTCCCTTTGGGTACGGAACCCTAAAACGAAAGGAATGTGTCCTCAGAAATTTGAACTCTATGATCATTGCGTAGTATGGTATTTGGCGCAAAACTATTTATTGGATGCAAATCATGGTGACTTTATTTCATATCGATAGTAGATACTTTTGCCGTGCCTACCCTATACGCCTTTTTTTTCAAATCCTATCTACATTATAAATGCAAAAGTTTGTATGGATTTAGAGATGTTTGTTCCGCTTTTACACCAAAACGACTGACAGATTGTAATGAAATTTCGCATTTAGGTAGCTTATTATCCCGGGAAAATGTGAGGTTCCCGAGGGATTGACACAAATTTGACCATGCGAGCATCAGCTATTAATTATAATTATAATTGACATCAATGGTGATTCAAATATGCTGAAGACCTTGCGAAGTGGGGAAGAAAAAGCAGGAAATATTTAACGATTTGGCTGTGATTTTAGGACGACTTGACGTCAACCCTCTTTGGGAATACATTTTGCAAAAATTGGCTTGTAACATACAAATAAACATAAACTTACAAATAAAAATGATTGTTTCATCGTCCACATTCAATGCAGTATCTTCCATACAAACACGGTTAGATACCAAAGCAATCGACATCGTAAACGGAATTGGTCCAATGAAATTTGATCGCAAGTCTCGGGTCTTGGGCTCCGTCCTGCGGGCCTAAGGCTGCGGCTCTATTAAAGCTGAGTGGGGCGATGCTATGTTGTATGTAACAACCAATATGACCTGCCCCCTGGCCTTAAATTCGCCTTTTACATACATATATTGTAAATAAATGGGCAAGTGCGAGTCGGACTCGTACATGAAGGGTTCCGTACCACCGTACAATGTTTTAAAACGCTGAACAAACACGTTTCTTGTATGACGACCCCCTTTAATTTTTAACATTATTTTATTTTTAGTATTTGTTGTTATTGTGGTCATAGTAATACATAATTGGTGAAAATTTCAAGTATCTAGTTATTGCCATTATAAAGATCAAGTTAAAAACGCTAAAAAAAAAGACGTTTCTTGTATGACGACCCCCTTTAATTTTTAACTATTTTTTATTTTTAGTATTTGTTGTTATAGCGGCCACAGAATTACATAATCGGTAAAAATTTCAAGTGTTTAGCTATAACGGTTCAAGAGATAGAGCCCTGTGACAGACGGACAGACAGCGGAATCTAAGTAATAGGGTCCCACCCTTTAGGTACGGAACCCTAAAAAGAAATAAATATGATTTCGTTACTACAAGGCAGTTATACCTACTCTTTTATCTACTTCGATGTGTCAATCAATAGTGAAATCTTATTGGTCAAGCAGAGCACAGCTTCGCTCAGCTTTAATACAGCCTGCAGTACAGAGCCCAAAGCTCGTTGGAGCAATTTCGTTTATAATGTTGTCGATTACACAAGTAGATAGGTCGTTGGTCCATTGATGGTTTTATATTAGTATTTACTTATTTTTTTTAGCAAATTTATTTACAATTTTATTTTTTCATGTTCCTAAACAACTTTTAAACTATTAACATATTGGCCAACACTTAACAAATAAATCAAAACTCAACACAAAAAAAACAACTAAACGAAAAAGCTATTAAAATTGTAGGTATCTAATAAAAAAAAATACTTTGTATAAAAAATTACCTGCACATCACGACAAGTTATTTAAAAGACGTGTGGTGTTGACAATTGTATTAATAACCGTATTTGTGTACTTAAATTTGAAATAATACTATCTGATATTCGAACGCAAGTTAAAAATCCGAGTCAATTCATAATTTTTAATATGATCTAATCAATCTCTATTATATTAGTGGTCGAGCTACGTAAAAAAAAAACCGGCCAAGTGCGAGTCGGACTCGCGCATCGAGGGTTCCGTACAAACCTGCAAGGTTTAGTATTTGGTATGAATTTCAATTTAATACCTCTACGCGTTTATGAGGAAATGGGTAGTAAGTTTAAAATTATTAAAAAAATATATATTATGTGATGTAACTAAAAATTTATGGTTTTCGTAATTTTTCCTTTATCTATGAGACGTTGCTTCGTACCAAATTTCAAGATTCTGAGTTCACGGGAAGCACCCTGTAGGTTTTGATTCCCTTGCAAGTGTCGAAAATTTGCGGCATAAACGGCTGTATCTTTTGATTGCGTTGGCTTAGAAGTTTGATTTTTTCACAGCTTCAAGGGACAGTAGACCTGAGTAATTGATATAAATTTCAGCTTCATACCTCCACGCGTTCCTGAGAAAAAGGGTCTTGACAGACGGACGGACGGACGGACAGACGGACAACAAAGTGATCCTATAAGGGTTCCGTTTTTTCCTTTTGAGGTACGGAACCCTAAAAACCGCAAATCGATATACAGGATAGCCATTTGGTACACGGGTACTTTAGGTAGGTTTAAACAATCATTTTGAGCGGTAGTTCTTAAAAATATTCCCATGATGTAATGGGATGTAATGACGTCATCAATTTTATGTATGGGAATTGAATTTTTTTTTGTAGAAGCCTATCTTGTGTGGTATCAAATAAAAGGGCTTCATAAGCCGATTCTAAAAATATACTACACCATGACCTTACTGCCACCTGTTTTCTACAAATCCAAGAAATATTTTCGAAACGTACCAAGTTTGGTCTCCATAGGTAGGAGACGGCTTTGTAATTTTTTGTAAAACATACCCCAAATGTCGTTTAATATACTCATATCGAACCTCAAAAAGGCGATTTTAAAAATAATAACAATTACTATTTTTAATGTTTTTTCTTTATTATTTAGTTTGAGATTAATAATTTTTAAACTTAGGTACTGATTTTATTTAAATTGAAAGGGGAGATTAAATCAAATCGTGTTCGTCTTCTGCATAATATTTGCTGCAAATAAAAGAGCGGTATTAATAAACAAAATCTAAAACATAACTAATCAGACGCTGAAAAAAATAGAAAAATAGCGCACTTGTTTTAGATATTGTTTCTTAATACTTACCGGTATTTTATTTGCAGCAAATATTATGCAGAAGACGAAGAGGAACTTATTTAATTTTCCCTTTCAATTTAAAAAAAAATCAGTACTTAATTATCGATAAGTTTAAAAATTATGAACTCAAACTTATCAAAAAAGAAAAAAATATAAATAATAGTAAATGTTATAATTTTTAAAATTGCCTTTTTGAGGTTTGATATGAGTATATTAAACGACATTTGAGGTATGTTTTACATGAAAACAGGTGGCAGAAAGGTCATAGTGTAGTATATTTTTAGAATCGGCTTATGAAGCCCTTTCATTTGATATCACGCTTCTAAAAAAATTTGTTTTCAATTCCCATATATAACATTGATGACGTCTATGGGAATATGGGAATATTAAAGTACCCGTGTACCAAATGGCTATGTACATCGATTTGCGGTTTTTTGTCAATTTTGGCTTTGTACACCGTCCACTATATGTTGTAGGTACTATTAAATTGAAATAAAAATATATGTAGTTCTCTTTTTTAACCGACTTCAAAAAAAGAGGAGGTTATCAATTTGTCGGAACCTGTTTTATGTATGTTCCCCGATTACCTACTCGAAGACGCCTGGACTGGACCTATTTAGAATTTTTTTTTTCTAAAGGGTATGGATATACCTACTTTCCAGGTGCTTCCAAAAAAAAAAATCGGTTATGAGGTTGGTTTTTTAAATAAAAATAACTAGAAAAAAGTATGTCGTCTAAGTGTACAATTGTTTGAATATTTAGCTTTTTAGGGTTCCGTACCCAAAGGGTGCAAACGGGACCCTATTACTGAGACTCCGCTGTCTGTCCGTCTGTCCGTCTGTCACAGGGCTCTATCTCTTGATCCGTAATAGCTAGACACTTGTATTACTGTGGCCGCTATAACAACAAATACTAAAAAAAAAAATTGTTAAAAATTTGAGGGGGTCGTCATACAAGAAACGTGTTTTTTTCAGCGTTTTTAACTCTTTATTATGGCAATAACTAGATACTTGAAATTTTCACCAATTATGTATTTCTATTACCACAATAACAACAAATACTAAAAATAAAATAAAGTTAAAAATAAAAGGGGGTCGTCATACAAGAAACGTGTTTCTTCTGCGTTTTAAAACTTGTACGGTGGTACGGAATCCTTTATGTACGAGTCCGACTCGCACTTGCCCATTTATTTGGTATAGAAGTTATTTTTTGTTTTGAAAAAATATCAGTAATATTATTTGTATTTCATAATTACGTAATATTATAAATAAAATTGTACCTAATTTCAATAATAGGTAACATTGCAATAAGCGTCAGTAGCTACGCAATTAAAATAACTAGTTATTCCTGCCATTGAGTTACTGTTTCTTATTTCTTATTTTAGAGAGCTGGCAAGTCCGTGACTTGAATACCACCCGTTTAATATTCCCCACCGAAGCGTACTGATTTTGTTTACTAAAGCGGAACTATTCTTCAGCACTCGCTTTTACGATCTCTAGAAGTGGTAAGGTCTACACAATTTTATATATCCTTAAACTGCCAATATGCCAGAGTTTGATGCAAGCGCTGCGAAATTTCACGGGAAACTATCCGAATTTATGACCTCCTTTGTATTGTATTGCTTCTCGATTGCTTTTATTTATAGTCTTTCATTCCACTACCCGATTTAGTACTATTCCATCATCTGGTGGCGTCATTATCGTGCAATATTTTTGTAAAATTTATTACTGAATAAATAATAAATACAACGTGTAATTGACATAATTCGAACCACGAGCTATTATAGATCACTATAGTATAATAATATTGAAATAACAGACAAAAAAACAAAAAACAATCGACATTCCCAAGTAAATTGCCCGGCGGCTGCACACTTGTATGGAAATGCTGATTTATTTTTTGTTCCTTGATTTTATTTTATTACTTATACTAAGTATGTATACCTAGGTAATTTTCTAGTATAGCCCTGGTTCGATTTATTACGCCATCGTCAATTATACGTTGTATAATCATCACAGTGATTGAGCGAGCCCCAAATTTAGTTTAAACTTGTATTAAAGGATACTAACTTAACGATTCAATATTTTATAATAAATATTTAATGATATATAAATAAACTAGCTTTTCGGGCGCTGCGCGGGCTGCAAGCAGCCCGCGGTTTTTCGTGCAGCTGTTGAAGTTGGTTGGAATCTTATTTCCAGTTGGGAGAATAGGTAAGGTGCTAAAGTCAGTATAAAAAAATAAAATTGTATACGGGATACGTATCTTGGATCAAATTTTGTTTGCAGTTTTGAGTTTCGCGGGGTGCTTTACCCCAGCATACAAAATTTCAGACCCCTTTGATGTTCCAGGAGGACGTTATGCACAAATAAAGTTAAAAAATTTAAAATCCAGACGCCATCTTGGATTCCAAAAAAAATGTCAGATTTGGATTCCGCGATTCAAAAAACCCTTGCATACTGAATTTCACTCAAATCGGACGCAGTCGACTATTGGCGGCCATCTTGGAAAATTAAAAAAAAAAACGCTTATTGCTTGGTGGGAGTGGCTCGGCCTACGGCCTCGCCACGCAGCTCGGCCTGCGGCCTCGCAGTACATCTCAGCCTTCGGCCTAGTGACTTGGGGGGGGTTCTGGGGGAGGGGGGAGGTCAGGAGGGGCTCGGGCTTCGCCCTCGCCACGCAGCTCGGCCTGCGGCCTCGCGAAAGAGGTCTGTTTTTGGCCTTTGGCCTCTGACTTCGCAAAGACACTTAAGGGGGGGGGTTCTGGGGGAAGGGGGGAGGTCAGGAGAGGCTCGGGCGTCACCCTCGGAACGCAGCTCGGCCTGCGGCCTCGCTTTCCGCTCGACCTACGGTCTCGCGGTACACACTTGGAAATTGTCCTTGTATGGCGGCCAACTTGGATTTTGAAAAAAATCAAAAAACAAATGACAGTCGTCAAATTGCTTTCAACCCCCTACATTTTGGAATAAAAATCACACCCCTAACCCTAACCGTTTTTGCAGGCTGTACATCGTCCACATTAAGATCTGATGATCTTCAACATGTCCGATTTTTCTGGTACTCACTGAAGCACCCTCTACACGACCGTACATCAATCATTACCCCACCCACCCGGGAACAGGTCAAACAACTATGTCAATCAGTCAGTGAGTCAGTGGTAATGTAGGTTTATATATTATAACTAGCTTTTCGGGCGCTGCGCGGGCTGCAAGCAGCCCGCGGTTTTTCGTGCAGCTGTTGAAGTTGGCTAAAGTACATTTCAGTTGAGTAAATGGGTAAAAAACTGCAGCCAGTAAGGAAACATAAAAAAATGTATGGGCGGCAAAATCTTGGAATCAAAACTTGTTTGCAGTTTAGAGTTCCGCGGGATGCTTTACTTCAGCATACAAAATTCCAGACCTCTTCGATGTTCCAGTAGGACGTTATGAACGAATAAATTTAAAAAATTTAAAATCCAGACGCCATCCTGGATTCCAAAAAAAATGTCAGATTTGGACTCCGTGACGCAGAAAACCCTTGCATTCTGAATTTCAGTCAAATCGGAAGCAGTCGAGTATTGGCGGCCATCTTGAAAAATTAAAAAAAAACGCTCAGCGCTTGGTGGGAGTGGCTCGGCCTACGGCCTCGCCACGCAGCTCGGCCTGCGGCCTCGCGGTATAGCTCAGCCTTCGGCCTTCGGCCTCAGGCTTCGCTTAGTGACTTGGGGGGGGGGGTTTCTGGGGGGGGAGGTCAGGAGGGGCTCGTGCTTCGCCCTCGCCACGCAGCTCGGCATGCGGCCTCGCGGGAAGCTTAGTTTTCGGCCTTTGGCTTCGCTTAGAAACTTGAGGGGGGGTTCTGGGGGGAGGGGGAGGTCAAGAGGGGCTTAGGCGTCACCTTCGGAACGCAGCTCGGCCTTCGGCCTCGCTTTCCGCTCGACCTACGGTCTTGCGGTACACACTCGGAAATTGTCCTTGTATGGCGGCCATCTTGGATTTTGAACAAAATCAAAAAACAAATGACAGTCGTCAAATTGCTTACAACTTCCTACATTTTGGAAAAAAAATCCCACCCCTAACCCTAACCGTTTTTGCAGGCTGTACCTCGTCCACATTAAGATCTGATGATCTTCAACATGTCCGATTTTTCTGGTACTCACTGGAGTACCCTCTACACGACCATACATCAATCATTACCCCACCCACCCGGAAACAGGTCAAACAACTATGTCAATCAGTGAGTCAGTCAGTGGTAATGTAGGTTTATATATATATAACTAGCTTTTCGGGCGCTGCGCGGGCTGCAAGCAGCCCGCGATTTTTCGTGCAGCTGTTAAAGTTAGTTGGAATCTTATTTCCAGCTGAGAGAATAGGTAAGGTGCTAAAGTCAGTATAAAAAAAATAAAAACGTATACGGGCCGCCATCTTGGAATCAAATTTTGTTTGCAGTTTTGAATACCGCGGGGTGCTTTACCCCAGCATACAAAATTTCAGACCCCATCTTTGTTTAAGTAGGACGTTATGAACGAATAAATTAAAAAAAAATTAAAAGCCAGACGCCATCTTGGATTCCAAAAAAAAATTTCAGATTTGGTTTCCGCGATCCAAAAAACCCTTGCATACTGAATTTCAGTCAAATCGGAAGCAATCGACTGTTGGCGGCCATCTTGGAAAATTAAAAAAAAATCCTCATCGCTTGGTGGGAGTGGCTCGGCCTACGGCCTCGCCACGCAGCTCGGCCTGCGGCCTCGCGGGGGAGCTTAGCCTTCGGCCTTCGGCCTCAGGCTTCGCTTAGTAACTTGAGGGGGGGTTCTGGGGGAGGAGGAGGTCAGGGGGGGCTCAGGCATAGCCCTCGCCACGCAGCTCGGCCTACGGCCTCGCGGAAGAGGTCTGTGTTTGGCCTTTGGCCTTAGGCTTCGCTAAAACACTTGGGGGGGGGGATTCTGGGGGGAGGGGGAGGTCAAGAGGGGCTTAGCCTTCACCCTGGCCACGCAGCTCGGCCTGCGGCCTCGCTTTCCGCTCGACCTACGGTCTCGCGGTACACACTCGGAAATTGTCCTTGTATGGCGGCCATCTTGGATTTTGAAAAAAATCAAAAAACAAATGACAGTCGTCAAATTGCTTACAACCCCCTACATTTTGGAAAAAAAATCACACCCCTAACCCTAACCATTTTTGCAGGCTGTACCTTGTCCACATTAAGATCTGATGATCTTCAACATGTCCGATTTTTCTGGTACTCACTGGAGCACCCTCTACACGACCATACATCAATCATTACCTCACCCACCCGGGAACAGGTCAAACAACTATGTCAATCAGTGAGTCAGTCAGTGGTAATGTAGGTTTATATATATATAACTAGCTTTTCGGGCGCTGCGCGGGCTGCAAGCAGCCCGCGGTTTTTCGTGCAGCTGTTGGAGTTGGTTGGAATCTTATTTCCAGTTGAGAGAATAGGTAAGGTGCTAAAGTCAGTATAAAAAAAATAAAAAACTATACGGGCCGCCATCTTGGAATCAAAATTTGTTGCAGTTTTGAATTCCGCGGGGTGCTTTACCCCAGCATACAAAATTTCAGACCCCTTCGGTGTACCAGGAGGACGTAATGAACGAATAAAGTTAAAAAATTAAAATCCAGACGCCATCTTGGATTCCAAAAAAATGTCAGATTTTGATTTCCCGGCGTAAAAAACCCTTAAATTTTGAATTTTAGTCAAATCGGAAGCAGTCGAGTATTGTCGGCCATCTTAGAAAATTTAAAAAAAAACGCTCAGTGCTTGGTGGGAGTGGCTCGGCCTACGGCCTCGCCACGCAGCTCGGCCTGCGGCCTCGCGGGAAAGCACAGCCTTCGGCCTTCGGCCTCAGGCTTCGCTTAGGGACTTGGGGGGGGGGGGGGGTCAGGAGGGGCTCGGGCTTCGCCCTCGCCACGCAGCTCGGCCTTCGGCCTCGCGGAGAGCTTAGTTTTCGGCCTTTGGCCTCTGGCTTCACTTAGTGACTTGGGGGGGGGGTTCTGGGGGGAGGGGGGAGATCAATAGGAGGTCGGGCGTCACCCTCGGAACGCAGCTCGGCCTGCGGCCTCGCTTTCCGCTCGACCTACGGTCTCGCGGTACACACTCGGAAATTGTCCTAGTATGGCGGCCATCTTGGATTTTGAAAAAAAATCAAAAAACAAATGACAGTCGTCAAATTGCTTACAACCCCCTACATTTTGAAAAAAAAATCACGCCCCTAACCCCAACCGTTTTTGCAGGCCGTACCCCTTCCACATCAAAATCTGATGATCTTCAAAATGTCAGATTTTTCTGGTACTCACTGGAGCACCCTCTACACGACCATACATCAATCATTACCCCACCCACCCGGGAACAGGTCAAACAACTATGTCAATCAGTCAGTCAGTCAGTGGTAGTGTAGGTTTATATATATATAATACACAAGACCCAGGCCATTTTCAAAAGACTATTTTTATCTTGCCCTGGCTGGAGATCAAACACAGAACCTCCGGAATGGCGGAACGGAGAAAGTCAACTAAATGCAAGAGAAATAGGCTTATTATAGTATTATATAAAATAGTATTCACTCGTAATTTTTATTGCTTATTATTTGTGTAACAGCTTTTCCCCACAAATTGGCGCATCTTCTGTAATAGGTGCAAGAGGATCCATTTCTGGGCAGAAGTTACCTAAGCTTCATCGGTACGACACGTCACAACAAGAAAATAGGTGTTTCCTGCGTGATATTTATTTTCGTCCCTCTTCATTGCACAGTTCAATTTATCAATAGCGAATTTATCGCTTGTTTGTCTTTGTTATAAAAATGGATTCGCTTAATCACCGCTCGGGGATCGGGCGGACCTTCCAAAAATTAATTTTGTTGTTCGGCGAGGGCCTTCGCTGGTCCCTACTCCCGAGGCCCGATAGCGTTGACGGATCGCGTCCCAGGCGGGTCCAATGGATGGCCGTAGTACGTGCCAGTCGCGCCGAGTGTCGGCTGATGAATCGGCGACTTGTAATCGTTGGACTAACACGGATCCCGTAATTTGTTACGAGAAAGTTCAAAAGGGTCGGGAGTCAGGACCCTGCAGATGTGCACTATCATCGGACTAGCAATTTTGTATGTTTTATGTCGCCTCATTTTCCAAGAGCCGCGGCGTTTTGTCTCTGTTGGTTCGATAGTTTGGATAGAGTTTATAAACTAGGAGTAATGTGATCTGGATGACAAAAAGTATGATTATCTATTTAGTATATATTTTTACAAAATAAAAGTAAACCTACTTCTTCCTCACCTTATCCCACTTTACGTGGGGTCGGGACAACATGTGAGTTTTTTCCATTTCCTCTATCTTGTTTTGAGGGCCCAGTCCTTATTTTTAGTGATTTTGACTGCTTTTTCGGAGCTGATTGGAGCCAGGCTATCTTGATATAAATATGTTAAGATATGTTAAATTGAAGTTTATTTAAGTATTAAAATAGTAAATGAGACAATTTATTGATTTTCATTGTAATAGTTTGTTTAATTCCAAATGACCTGACACGTGTTTCGATTTTTTGCGGTGTGCTAAGTTCATGTCATTGTTGTTTACACGGAATTTAAAACATGAAGTTGTGTATATATTACAGAGAAATAAAGAGAAAAGAAAATCCTAAAAAGTGAATGAGAAGATTTTAATAAAAAAAAAATTAATTCATTCAAAAACTTAGTTAAAAAGGTTAAACGTTGAAGAAAATATAAGCGAATCCGTCGTCGGATTTCTTGCGCATACGACTGAGTTAAAAAATAAAAAATGCACATATATGAAGATTGATTCATGCTTAAACACGTACATTAAATAAATAAAAATAATTTGTCTTTTGTAAAAAGGGAGAGGTAAGAAGTACACGTAACCGAAGGGCATGTATGAAGAGGTTGATGAGTGTAGATGAAGCGAAAGAGGTCTGTCAAGTCAAGATCGTAGCAAGTGGAGGTCCATAGTCTCTGCCTACCCCTGTGGGAAACAGGCGTGATAGTATGTATGTATGTAAAAAGATAAAAAAAGTTTGAAGTTCTCCGAAATTCTCAAATAAATATGGGGACGAAAACGCTGATAAGGCAGACCGCTCGCTACGCTTCTGAATTTGTCTAAATTCGTCTCCATGGTGCATGTACAATACAGCGCAATGCGCATGTGTAGATTGAAAATTAGATTCGGGTGTTCAATCAAAAATTTCCACGGTCGAAGACTGCAGTCTTAAGGAATTTGTAACATTCTTTTTATCCATATCATCTTGAGCACACTCTATCCACCTTTTCTTAAGCCTTCCTCTTTTCCTTTATCCAACCTTCAAAAGCACCTTTTTCAAAATGTGGCTCTACTCTTTCCTTATTACATGTTCATTAGTCCATACATGATACCATCCTAGTCTACTGCTTTCAACTTAGTAAAATATAGCTTATTTTACTAACAAATATTTTAAGGGTTGATTTACTCCATCATTTTGAACAATTTTTCCCAATAAATATCATATCGAAATACGAAAAATAATTTTCGTATTTTGTGACTATTTCGCCTTGTACGGGAAGTGAATTATTTTTTCGTATTTCGATATACATTTATTGGGAAAAGTTGTTCAAAATGATATTTGTACTTAATTAAAAATAAGCTTGTAGATATTATGTGACTAATTACATAATTATCAAATACTTCATTACTGCTGCTCTGGCTAATATATGGCTCTGGCAGTACAGAGAGGGTCGTGCTCCTGCAGTGGAGACTAAAAAGACCTGATCATGATGACTTCATAACTGAAACATTTTGGAAAATAAAAGTCCAAGTTAACGCAACTTAGACTATCCAAGCTAGACTAGCTATATAGCTAATCTTACAGACTCCAGAATACTTTCAAGGCTTGTAATTAAATGGATGTTAGAGGAGTTTATTGAAAACTTGCATCCCAGACGCTCAAAGTAAATAATTAGCATTTTAAGTTTTTTTATAGAGTTGACTGAACGTTGCTTCTTAAAAAATAAAATAAAAAAACAGCGAAATATCGTCGAGCGCGGGTCCGGGCCTTTGTTCGCTCTCGACGAATATTTCACTGTGTTTTATTTATTATTATTTTTTTGTGTTATATTTAATTTTTTTTTGTGGCGATATCGACTAGTAATTTAGATTATACATTTTTTGGTATAATTTTCATATAAAAAGGTGACGGTATAAAATAATTTTAATTATTTTAAAGGTATATTTAGGCAAATTTAGAGGCATGTTATCTATGGGATTTACGGCTTTAAGATTCGTCTACGCACGCATTACAGATAAAGGTATGATTATCTTGTACCTTATTTATTTATAAGTTTCGTAAACTTTGTAATTTTCATTGTTTTTTATTTGGTGCAATAAAGATTTTTGTATTGTATTGTATCACTTACGATACACCTACCCTTATACCCCTTGCCCTTGTAGCGATGCAGCATGAATATTTTCATACCTCGTTTCCTCATATAATCCTGTCCGCTTTTCAAAACTTCATTTCTTTTAAAAATTCCCTTATTCCATTTTCGAATCATTCACACATACCTTCTCATTTTGACTGAACAGATTGAGGAATGTAATTTTATACCAGTCTGTAATGTATTGTAACTAATACCTCTATATCAGTGAAATAAATAAGTTTCTAATTATTGAGTCCCTAACTATAATAATAATAATAATTCATTTAATGCTCACCATAGTCACAATAAAAATCATTCAAAATAGGTATTTACTATTTAATCTGTTGATTACGGTGGATTGATACCTGAACTAGGATAAATCCTGTATGGTCAGGTTATCAACCCATCCAACCCAACCCAACTGCTCTCCATCTGCCTACTACTTGTCACGTAGGAACTCACTTGACTGCGCCGAGACAAGTCGAGGTCCCACACCCTTTATTAAGGCTGGGCCTGATGTGGATAGTCTAAGTTTTTCTCCCGCTTCCACGCACACAAATTTACTCTAGCCGAAGCGAGACAGCGAGACCATGCGGGGTGAAAAGATCATGGTAGGTCAATGAGGCTGGTTTTGGTTTTGAGGTTTTTTTCGTTTTACAAAGTATATTTAAGAGTTATTTAAAAAGTAAGACATATTATGACTGCCTTATGTTTAATACAATTATAATCCAAAGTTACAAAGGCTAATTTATTGTATTTCTCGAATACTTTCCGCTGTAGCATAACTCGTGAGGTGATTTAGAAGCAAATTCGCAATTTTTTTCTATAGAGAAAATTTTAAGCAATTGTGTTTTCGAAACATCTATACTAATATTATAAAGCGGAAGAGTTTGTTTGTTTGTTTAAACGCGCTAATCTCAGGAACTAATGGTCCGATTTGAAAAATTCTTTTTTTGTTGGGTAGTCCATTTATAGAGGAAGGCTTTAGGTTATATAACATTACGTTCCGACAACCACGCGAACGAAGTCGCGGGCACAGCTAGTTATGTATAAAGTTAGTCCTGAACTTTACTGTGTTTTTATTTCAATGTGAGTATTTCGTTAATATTGATAATATTTAAGATCACTCTAAGAACTTTAGGGTAGTACATGCTCATAAATGTTTTGTATGTACGGCAACCGTGATAAATAAGAATTAAGAGGCTATCTCAGAACTAACAAGACAATGACACCTGTTCTCCCCCTTTCGCTATCCTTACAGGAGGGTCGGAAAAACTCTGTGTTAATGAGTGGTGCGTGCCTCCGTGAACGGTAGCAATTCGACGTCGTAATCGACTTAGCATTGGGTAATTTGTTCATATAAAATAGTTAAGGCCTTTTAGAAGTTATTTAAGGAGAAATTCGGCTTTTTATATGCGCGTGTGTGATAGAAATCAGCTTGGTTTTGCTTAGGATTTTTTAACACTTCCAAAAAAAACTGAAATAAAGATTTGTGCTGAAACTGAATTTCCTTAAAATATTTATGACTTTAATTTTGCATGTCAATATTTATAGGTGCTAGGTCTAACAAAATATACTGAAACTAATTTAAGGGTGAATTCAGTTCATGATACTAAACAACTTTCCCCAAGGAACATAATATATTGAAATATAAAAAATATTGTTTGGCATTGGGCCTCTCATACAAGTTGACCGATCAGCTGATCCGAGTTTTTATGGAAAGCAATAAAATACTTTATGTATTGCACGCCTCATAAGCGAAGCGCGCGCAGAGGTAGTGCTCTACTCTCGCCTTACAAAAATCAAGTGATTTTTTTAACTAAATGTGTCTCTATTTATTTTCTATCGCACTTGTACAATAATATTTACACATAAATGTCAAGGAAAAACACTAGTTTTGAACACTTATGACATTTTTAAAAGACATTTTGCCTTTTAAATAAATAAAAACAATGTTTAATAAAATCATTTTGTGGACGTCCGTGTGTCGGTATGTATGGAAACTGGCGTGGTCACGATAACTCCCGAAAAACTTATCTGATCAAGTCCATTTTTTTTTTATACGCTTCAGTATTATCAAAAACTAAGTCCTTTCGAAGATCACGGTCTAATTCAATGTAGTTTAATCGTAATTATTATTATAAAAATACAGGTGACATATTAAAAATAATTTTGGATGTGAGGTTTGTTGAAAGAGTTAATACCTATGTATGATGAGTACGAATGTGTAACTGGCAAGTAAGAAAAGAAGTAAAAAGAAATTTGAATAAAGAATGTTGTGATTTTGTTTGTTTTATTAAATATGAAAGACGAATAAATGTAAAAGAAGCGATAAGTTAGTTAATATTTTATTTAATTTGCATTAACTAATTGAGAATGAAAACAACAATCAGTGGTAACACTTTTCTTGACATTCGTGACGTAGTCTTGTGTCTTTTTCTTGTTTTTGCTTAGTTTTTTTGAGATTTCTCAAAATCTACCGGTCCGAATCGGTTTAAATTCACAGGAAATCTGAGTTGTATAGAACTCTTTGGAAAGCTACTTGTTTGGTTCCGATCGGTTTAGTTGTTCAAGAGTTATAAGCGGGTCACATACACACATACGGATAGGGTGCATGACACTTGCTCGTGAGTGTTCAGGGAAGATTCCTGAGACCTTTAAACGTCGAGATCTGATGAAAACTCGACTTATCAAAAAGGGGGTGAAACTAATAACGTCCCGAATTTTGAAAATTTTCAATTTCCTCAGCGAGAAGTAAAAAATAAAAGTTAAAAATAATCTCCAGTCGTGCGTTAAAGCCGACACATACTTTTCTTCGTTTTAAGTTAGCAATAAAACAATCAAAATCAATTTAATTGTGAAAAATGAGATTATGAGGCGTGCACTTTTGAATTTTCCAAACCATTTTGATATATGCTCCCTGGGGTAAGCTGTTCAGGTATCATGGACTAAATTTACCCTTAAGGCCGTACCTAATTTTCCCGGGTCCAGTGCTGCCCTCATTTAAAATAAATCATTTTAAAGAAAACGGAGACATTATTTAAAATTTTGCTACTATCAAATCCTAGATAACCCTTCAAAGTATTCTATGAACTACTGTTTACAGTTTAAAGTGAGAACGTTAAGCTTTACTACGCACATAGCAAAATTTAAAATAATGTCTCCGTTTTCTTTGAAATGATTTATTTTAAATGGGGGCAGCACTGGACCCCGGAAAATTCAGGTACGGCCTTAAAATAGTTTCAGTATATTTTGTTAGACCTTGTATAAATATTGACGTTCAAAATTTAAGTCTTATATATTTTTATGTGAAAAATTTTAGCACAAAGCTTTATTTCAGCTTTTTTAGGAAGCTACATATCTCTGGTACTTTTAGGCAGCTTGAAAAATCTGACACCAGTGTTGGCCACTTACACGAAACAAAACAACCGTGGTGATTATGGGAAAATCCTCCTTTTATTAGGAGAGGCCCTTTGTCCAGCAGTGGACTGATATAGGCGGTTGAAGAAAAAGATAAGTTTCGATCATTTAAGGGCCATATCATATATATTCGTATCTATGATCCGGCTATACGCCGCTGATAATGATCACGTTATATGCAGTTATTATGATGATGTTAAATTCTGGTCGTAAATAAATAATCTTACTAAGCACTTTATTGTGGTATATCGCTAATATAACCCCCAGCGTTAACAGGTTATATACTACATATCTATAAACATTTGTAATAATGTATTTTTATTGAGTCATTTTTTAAATAATCTGTAAAATCTTTCCATAACGATAATATCTGACTTATTCCAATAGTCATGTCGCTTTATCCATATTAGTATACTTAAAAGTAATATAATAAACAATTATATTGATTAAAATTATATGACGTCGGTATCATTTATCTGCTAAATGATGATAATGCACGTGAATGTATTTAGATATTGTGTCAATATCAAGGTGATGACACCAAGTACCTACGTACCTAGGGCACTAAGTGCCTACGTATATGTACCTAAGTTTTTACATATGTATAAGTGTGATATGACGTGAAACCAGAAGAGTGAACATGAAAGATTACCATATGCCCAATTCACGTTATACTTTTCAAATAAAAATCATAGGGATTGACATTTGACGACAATAGGATTCTTACAATCGTCAATGTCGGAAACGCCACGAGACGAGCTTGCTTCATAATTAATCTTGAATTAAATTTTACCTTCGTCCTTCATTACTACGTTTATCATACATAAATGCCACTTGAAGTCGATCAAACGACTCGTCCGGTTTTAGGCCACATTTGAATTGTAATAGAACATCGCACGAAAATGTTCCCGATGCAGATCCATTATTGAATGAGACAGAATATTTTATTTTTGTTCGTAAAAAATGTCAAAGGGAAAAGAAGACGAATTTGGAATGTTGTATTTTTTTGCTTTTTACAACAGTCATCGTCAACTGACTCCGTAAGAAGCTAGATGACTACCAACCTTGTGAGCAGGCTGAATTCCGTTCTGGATTCGGAACAAACCATCATCTGCAAACACTGATGACCGTGATTGAAAAGGGCCACGAGTACCGAATTCCACTTGTAACCTTTGTCGACTACGAGAAAGCTTTTGATTCTGTAGAATGCTGGGCAGTTGAAAAATCCCTCGCGGACTGCAGAATTGATGAAAGGTACGAGTATATAAAACTCCTCAAACACCTACAGAAAAATAGCACATCTTCGGTACGACTGCACAAATTGACCGAACCGTTTCAACTTGAACGTGGAGTCCGCCAGGGTGATACCATAATCACCTAAATTGTTTACCGCGGCTCTAGAAAACGTATTCCGAAAACTAGAATGGAAAGATAAAGGGCTTATTATAAATGGAGAAATGCTGAAAAACCTAAGGTTCGCAGATGACATTGTCCTCGTGTCCGACAACATTGACGATATGAAGGTTATGATCGATGAATTACAAAAAGAGTCTGCCAAAATAGGTTAAAAAATGAACACCTCAAAGACCAAAATTATGACAAACCACCCTGAGGCAGTATTCCATCAGATGCCTGTTGAAGTCGTCGACCATTACATCTATCTAGGACACAAGCTAACCTTAGACCTGCAAAATCAAACCGCAGAGATCGATAGGCGTATACAGCAGGCGTGGTCAGCTTTCGGAGCAAATAAGCATATTCTCCGATCAAGGAACATCCCACAAAAGCTGAAAAGTAAAGTTTTTGACCAATGTGTCCTGCCAGTATTTACCTATGGAATGGAAACGACTACCTTGACAATGAAATCTGAAGAAAAACTCAGAGTTGCTCAGTGGGCAATGGAGAAGGCAATGTTAGGAATAACATTGCTCGATCGCATACGAAACGACGTGATTCGAAGGAGGACCAAAGTCAGGGACGTTGTTGATACTATAAAAAGACAGAAATGGAAGTGGGCAGGACACATAGCGAGAATGGACGCAGATCGATGGACCAGAAGGGTAATGGAGTGGCGACCATGGGCCAATAAGCGAGGTAGAGGACACCCAGCAATGCGTTGGGTAGACGATATTAAGCGTCACGCAGGCCGCAAATGGATGCAAGTCGCAAGGGATAGACACAAATGGAATGATATGGAGGAGGCCTATGTCCTGAAAAGGATAACATAAAGGCTGCTATGCATGGATGGATGAATTTTTTTGCAATAAATAGTCATAGTTTTATTTGATATCAAAATTAGCCAGTGTCCTATAGACAACAACTTTTAGTTGCAAAAATTTCTGAGTGCCCTGGTATTTGTACAATACGATATCAACAGAAATTGTGATAACGTGAGTTTATTTGTAACCATACTATGTAAATATTCTACCAAATGGTCCTAACGGTTACTACTCGTATGTACTGTTACTGGATCTGGTGGAATGTTAGTCATGAGATAAAAGTACAACCTGTTTCCTCAAATGACACATTATTTTACATCATTTTAGGTAAGTATAATTAAAACGACTTGTTAAAATAATCCGTTTTCGTAGGTTATCATGTTTTGTGTTTTCCAAATCCAAAGAACCAATTATTCGCTAACAAACTTCTTCTGTCCAGGAGTGACTTCTTCTTCATCTAAGCGCGTTCCCAGTTGCATCCTCAGCTATGATGCTTCGGAGCCCGTCGGCGCGCTTTCCCGCTTTTTCTTTTCCAAATATAACATGCATGTCAATGGTCACCCAAGGATGCCAAAGACCTTGCCAAGTGGAGAAGAAAATGCCGGAACAGTTAAAATGATTTGGCTGTAATTTTACGACAGGCCGCCTGCCTGACGTCAACCCTCTTTGGGAATGTATTTGTGCGTAAGTGTATTCTTACCAAATTAGATTCTTAGGGCTATAGTCATTAAAAATCTGCAGCCCTTAAGAGCCCTTATGAGCCTAATACTCGTATTACTTGAGCGATTTTAAATATTATCAATAATAGTGACGAAATACTTACTTTAAAATATTTCGTTAATTGTAGTGTAATTTACTATTTATTTATAATATACAAGTATGTTTCGAAAACACGATTGCTTAAAATGTTCTCAATAGAAAAACATTGCGAAATTGCCTCCAAATCACATCAGAATTATACTAAAACGGAAAGTATTCAAGAAATACAATAAATTAGCAATTTTAACTTTAGATTATAATTGTATTAAACATAAGGCAGTCATCATATGTCTTACTTTTTAAATATCTCTTAAATATTCTTTGTAAAACGAAAAAAAAACATCGAAAGATACCTCAGAGAACCTAGATCACGTTCGAACCAATTTTCGGCGGAAGTTTGCATGGTAATGTATTTTTTTAGTTTCATCATTGTCTTATTTTAGAAGTTATAGAGGGGGATACACATTTTACCACTTTGGAAGTGTCTCTTGCGCAAACTATTCAGTTTAAAAAAAAATATATTAGAAACCCCAATATCATTTTTGAAGACCTATCCATAGATACATCATCCGTATGGGTTTGATGAAAAAAAAATGAGTTTCAGTGCTAAGTATGGAGAACCCCCAAAATTTATTGTTTTTTTTCAATTTTTGTGTGAAAATATTAATGCGGTTAACAGGATACATCTATTTACCAAGTTTTAACAGTATAGTTCTTATAGTTTCGGAAAAAAGTGGCTGTGACATACGGACGGACAGACAGACAGACAGACATGACGAATCCATAAGGGTTCCGTTTTTTGCCATTTGGCTACGGAACCCTAAAAAACCTCAAAACCAAAACCAGCCTCATTGACCTACCGCGATCTTTTCACCGCGCATGGTTTACTGACGTTACTGTCTCGCTTCGGCTAGAGTAAATTTGTGTGCGTGGAAGCGGGAGCAAAACATAGATTATCCACATCAGGCCCAGCCTTAAACTAGTTATACATATAGTACAATATGCTACCGATTTTAGGATCGCTTTTTCTTCTCGAGTCGAAGGGCTATTTATTAATTTAACTAAATCAAACTTGACCAGTATTTGGCCACAGCGATTCCTCGGTCATTTGCTTCATTTAGGCCTCATTGCAGAAATTCCCAGCCCTGTACACGGTAGTGCAATTTTTGTTAGGCCAGAAATGTCCATTAGGATCGCTGATTGTGTCACATGCATTTAAAATTCTGCACTCTTCAAATCTGCAGATTACTCACTATTAAATAATGACTGACTGAATGATTTAATATTAAAAAAAACAGTTTTTTTATGAATAAGGTGGTTACAGGTGGACAGTACATCAGATGTGCAGCTTTGGAACGCCATTCTTAAAACAGAATTGGCATTTCGCCTTGGAATGTGTTCACTAAAGTTAATTAATTAAATATTAAATGTGACTAGCCTAGCATTTACCGTATCATTGGCTTAAATATCAAAACAAGTAACTCTGCACTTTCCTCAATATGTACTGCTGTACCTATGTAACATGTATATACTCTTAAGGTGAAGTGTTAGCATAAGTGGCGCCCTCATTTGAAATAAATTGTTTAAAATTAAATATGGTGATATTTAAAAATTTGATTTGTATCAATATTTAAAAAGACCTTTAAACTATTTTATGAATAACCTTTGAAAGTAATTAGTCTAGTTTTAAAACGGTTTTTCGCCAAAAGTGGCCACTTTTGGCGAAAAACCGTTTTAAAACTAGATGGACTATTAGTAATAATTTCAAAGGTTATTAATAAAATAGTTTGAAGGTCTTTTTAGACATTGGTACAAATAAAATTTTTAAATATCACCATATTTAGTTTTAAACAATTTATTTCAAATGAGTTTCAAATATATTATAATAGCATTCATCGATGAGTTCCAATACTTCCAATAGCTATTATTTCCGTAATAAATAATCACGTTGAAACTTTGCCGTGAAACGTGAGATAAACCTGTCTTGCTGTCGGTATATCTATCGTGGGATTGTAGCGTATTGAAATAAATTACTCCAAAAGTAGTGTTTTCTATGAATTTGTATGAAATTATATCTTCGGTGACAACAAAATTTTGTTTGTTTAATAACTACGCAGGGGTTACTGATATGAGATTGTTGTCTAATCAGAGAAAAGATAAGTAGGATTAGTATTTGTTCATTATCTTTGTGGAAGATGATTTGTAGTCCGGTCAAATTAAGGCCGTACCTAAATTTTCCGGGGTCCAGTGCTGCTCCCATTTTAAATAAATCATTTCAAAGAAAACGGAGACATAATTTAAAATTTTGCTACTACCAAGTCCTAGATAACCCTTCAATTGTAAATAAGGGCAGCACTGGACTCCGGAAAATTCAGGTATGGCCTTAACCATAAAGATAACAATTTTTTGACAACTGTCAACATAAATTCCGACAAAGCTGAATTTTGGTAGATATCTTGGGTACACTATATGGCTAAAATAAAGTTATTCAAAGTCAAAGGTCAAAATTTCAGGTTTTTTTGGATTTTTGAAATTTTTTGGATCAAATGTCTATTTTGACCATGCTATTGGTTTTTTGGTGTATTTACTTTTAAATTCTTGGCAACAATGTGAAGTGTTTTCTAAAAAAAATTACTTCACCATAGAAACTGTCGAAAAAAAGACGTCTTAAACTATATGATGCCATATTAAACTTTTACTAGACATACTAGGGTCCGTCAAACTATTTAGAACTGATCAGAGTGACCATTCAATATTTTCATTTAAAAAAAATACTTTCAATGCGCAGTTGTTGTAAGTAAAGAAAGATCTGACACCAGTTTTGGCCACTTTCAAAGTTAAAAAAGAATAAACCGGCCAAGTGCGAGTTAAACTCGCGTGGAGAGGGTTTCGTACAATTGATTGAAATCTTATAGGTTTTCCTGTAATCTACAAGCAATGAACTATATTTTGTATTTTTACTCAGTAGTTTCGGAGATCAGGGGGGGAATGGTCAATTTTCGTCTTCTTTAATGAATATAATCAAAACTATTCATTTTACATTAACGACAAAAATATATTTGAGATCCTCATAACAAGCCCTTTCATTTGAAATATGACACAGTAAGGTTTGCAAAACTTTTTTTTTATTTCCTAATTTGTCCCCCGAAAATGACACTTATTTAAAAACAATATTTATTTACTTTGTACATATGTGTTTGGGTCATAGGATTACAACATTCTAACAAATTTCACCTGATTCGGTCCAGTAGATTCGGAGCAAATTGGCTATGACAGACGGACGGACAGACAGACGCACGAGTGATCCTATAAGGGTTCCGCTTTTCATTTTTTGTACGGAACCCTAAAAATGAGTTTCACTTTGTGTCAGGTAAGAAAAATAAATATTCTAAGTCGTGATTAACATATCAAATGGCCTGCATACAAGAAACTCTCTCCTTCATTTGTTAGGGATCTTTTACATCTTGGGGTTGTGAACTACTTCATTATGTAAAGCAAACCAAGGAAATAACTTAAATTTACTAGTAAGTATGGATGATTACGATATGGCTTCATAATAAATATTCTTGTCACAAGTGTGCCAGGAAGATGAGAGGGGCGCAAGTAAAACACTCTGCGAATACCATCATTGCAGCGAAGTCCTATCGATGGATCACTCACATGGTTCTCTAAACACATCATACATACATACTATCACGCCTGTTTCCCACAGGGGTAGGCAGAGACTATGGACCTCCACTTGCTACGATCCTGACAATCTTCTCTCGCTTCATCTACACTCATCACTCTCTTCATGCATGCCCGCCGGTCATGGGTACTTCTGACCTCTCCATTTTTAAGAATGTCTGCAATCTGGTCGCAGTACGTTCGTTGACTCACATTTGCTTCAAAAACCTTTTCAGTAAATCTCCCGAACCCGAAGTGCATCCTTTCTATATGCCCAAAGCATCTCAACATTCTTTTCTTAATTTTTGTCACTACATCGTCTTCATCATCTAACCCGATCGTTCATAGTAACTCTCATTTCGACTGCATTTATTCTACTTTCATGCTTTTTCTGTCATTTTCTTTTTCGCTAAATAACTTAGTTTATCTCCGGTGAAAAAACTAAGAACAGCTTACCCTTCTTCTCTTCTTAGCGTGTTCTCAGTTGCAACCTTAGCTGTGTTGCTTCGGAGCCCGGGGTGCATGCACCTGCTTTTTCTTCAAAGACATACATATATACAGTAATACAACTGTATCCTTGAGTGGTTATTAACTAATAACCACTCAAGGATACAAAAGACTGTTCGATGTGAAGAAGAAAAATACAAAACCATTAAGACGATTCAGCTAAAAATAGGTTACCCTTACCCCCCCTATAGGACCGTAACTCGGATTATCATTTTTGGGTTACGTCTTAGCGACACATTCGTCACGTCGACGTTGACGGATCGCTTGCTTCGAACAGGGTAACCAGGTGCGCTAAATTCATGGACTATTATTAAATTTGTACTATGTATTACCTTCCTAGGAGTATAATTTCCTATAAGTAATACCCAAATTAAAACGATTTTTATGTGCTAAATTGTAAAGTTATTTAGTCTATTACTGAGACTTCGCTATCTGTCCGTCTGTCCGTCTGTCACAGGGCTCTATCTCTTGAACCGTCATAGCTAGACACTTGAAATTTTCAAAGATTACTGTGGCCGCTATAACAACAAATAGTAAAAATAAAAAAGTTTAAAATTAAAGGGGGTCGTCATACAAAAAACGTGGTTTTTCAGCTTTTTTTAACTAGATCTTTATAATGGCATTAACTAGAACATTTTAATTATCACTGATTATGTAATACTATGGCCGCTATAAAAACAAATACTAAAAATAAGAGAAAGTTAAAAATTAAAAGGGAGTCGTCATACAAGAAACGTATTTCTTTAGCGTTTTAAAACATAGTACGCAGGTACGGAACCCTTCATGTACGAGTCTGACTCGCACTAGCCCGATTATTTTATTTACACAAAATACCGAAAATTTCATGGTTGCTATTCTTAGTTTGTAGTATTAAACGTCGAAATGTTTAGTAGACTACAAAGCATTTATTTTCAAGCGGGCCGCCCTGGTTGGCACTTTTAAGGGGCGGCAATATTTAACTTCATTTCGTTCCCCCAACAGAAATAACTGGACGCCCCCAGGCATACTTCGATTTTGCACCTCGTAAAAAAAATGTGTCTCCTAAATCCAAAACCAACTAGGTCTCAATAAGTAGGTACTAATGTACTTAACTTCTTGGCACCCTGTCGCCGACGTATGTCGTCATTGATCGCAGAATTACGTGCTAAAAAACGATATTTCGCCGTCCGAAGATAGGGGAACTATTGCTCAATCTGGAATAGGCGGTAACGTTAAATAACTGTAAATCAATATGAGTACTAACGTAACATCTCTATATAAATATCTCTCGTGCCCTGGGCACCCTGTCGCCGACGCATGTCGTCGGATTGATCGCAGAATTACGTGCTACAAAATGATAGATTGCCGTTTGGGGATAGGGAATTATTTGCTGAATTCAAGCTAGGCGTTACCATCCGGCAGTTGATTCTGATGAGGCTCTCTTAATCGCCACGTCGACGATGTAAGTAGTAAAAAAGTTACCTATATAAAAGGTTGCTTTTTTGTTGCACGTAGAAGATATCTTAATTTTGCACGCCTCATAAGCGAAGCGCATGAGGTAGTGCTCTACTCTCGCCTTACAAAAATCAAGTGATTTTTTTTAACTAAATGTGTCTCTATTTATTTTCTATCGCACTTGTACAATAATATTTACACATAAATGTCAAGGAAAAACACTAGTTTCAACACTTATGACATTTTTAAAAGACATTTTGCCTTTTAAATAAATAAAAACAATGTTTAATAAAATCATTTTGTAGACGTCCGTGTGTCTGTATGTATGGAAACTGGCGTGGTCACGATAACTCCCGAAAAACTTATCTGATCAAGTCCATTTTTTTTTATACGCTTCAGTATTATCCTAAAACTAAGTCCTTTCGAAGATCACGGTCTAAATCAATGTAGTTTAATCGTAATTTCAATTTAATTGTGAAAATGAGATTATGAGGCGTGCACTTTTGGATTTTCCAAACTTTTTTCTTCTGCTTTATTACTCTAAAAGTGTCAAATGATCACTATGACTCAATCTTTATCTATCTATTGCTATTTAGTTTATGTAGCGATGTTGGTCTAAAATTTGTTCTTTATTTTTGTCACCTACCTAAGTGAGGTAGGTAGCCACCTGGCTAGAAGTGGTCTAATGTAGTCGTTTAATGGCGTGGCGTAATGGTTAACACGCTAGACCGCTAATTCGGAGGTTCTGGGTTCGATCCCCAGCCAGGGCAAGTTGGAAAATGGCTTTTTTCAAATTTTCCTGGGTCTTGGGTGTTTATCTATATATGTATTTATCAGAAAATATAGTATCGTTTAGTTAGTATCCCATAACACAAGTTTAAAAAAACTGGGGCTAGCTTAATCAGTGTGATTTGTCCATATATATTTATATATTTGTATTTATATTTAATCGTAAATAATCTGAATAATCCACAACGTTTTCCACATAAATTGAGCTTGAGCACGAGAATTGTTGTCATCGGTAAGTAGATAAAGAATATATTTCGTGTCATATTCTTTGGTGGAAATATGCTTTGCAAAGCTCTACCTTAATTTCGACTTTCGTGCAAACAAAGTGTCCGGGATAAGACATCCGATAATTTAACTACATGTTTTCATTATCAATACGACCAACTTCTGCCAAGGGATTCTATAAAAATCTGATGCTACAGTAAATTACATATTTACCGGGTCAAAATTTGCTTATGGAGCAGCGAATTTTATTTTGCGATTTCGGAATTATTCCTAATAAAATACTTTGGTTGGCGGTAAGCAATAGACAAATTTTATTTTTCCTAATCACATGAACACATTTCCAAAATGACCGATCTAGAGCGGCCTGCATCCAGCGCTTTCCAGCAACCTTGGTCAGGTCGTCTGTTATGGCGCTAGGTGTCTTTAATTAAATACATTTGAAAACTTTCCAAAACCCTCACTCGTACTTGCTTTTACTGTATCCTAAATTACACAACATTCCTCAACTCTTTGATACCAAGCAAGCGATGACTATTTCAAGCTTTAAACAGTATTTTTTTATTTTCAAAACTTTATTAGAATTGTTTGAACAAAAACCTTCAGGTAAATGCATAAATATGTGTTTTTTTAGGTAGCAGCTCTTCTGCTATCGCCTTCAACCGCTGTTGTCTCTCTGGACTATTTCTGAAAGCCTCTGTTTATGACAACCTGTCTTCTCCTGTAACTGTAGCACACATTTTAGCAACACCATATCCAGGTTTCCGCCTTTGAAATATTTTAGCTATTTCTATTGAAATTGGTATATTAGGAACTGCTTGTAATCAGGGATGTTGCGAATATTCGCATCCGCATCCGCAAATGCGGAGCTTCCGCAAAGATTTGGACATCTGCATCTGCATTCGCATCCGCAATAAATCAATGCAGATTTTCATGCGGATGCGAATGTTACAAGAGTTGCGACAAGAAAGAACAGGGGCGGGGCCTGTGAATGGCGCGTGTCGTTCGCGCGTAACAATGACCAATGGGAGCGAAAAAAACGGTGACAAGATCCGACGCGTTTATTGTGGTGCATCAATTGTTTCGTGTAAATAAATCATTACGTGTTTTTTTTGTGCTGTGGATTACTCATCGTAGTACGATGATCGTACACACAGATATTTTGAGTGCATATATAGTGTGATACAGTGATAGTGTAATTGTTTATTGAAAAATCTTTTTAATAAGCTCAGCTTATTAAATTAAAATCACCAAGTAAGTGTAATTATGTTACACCGGTAAAATGTTTTGTTGCAGGCAAAGGTTATCGTTTTATAACAATATTCGTTCTGTTTCCAGCGAGGTTCCCGTTATTGATAGTTTGAGGACAATGGACAATAAAAAAAATGATTGAAGTAAGAAATAGGGGAATTAATTTTATTTAAAAATTATTTCATTCACAAATTATTATTTCTGTAATACAAAAGTAATATAATACAAATTTGTAATACATCAATAAAAATGATTATAATACTTTTTCATTGTTTTAATTCTGCATTTATATACTATATTTATATAGGATCCGAAATATCCGCATCCGCATCTGCATCCGCGGATGTGAGCCTCTTAAAATCCGCATCCGCATTCGCATCCGCGGATGTGTAAAAATCGGGATCCGCAACATCCCTGTGTAATGTTTCTGGAGTTTCTTCTATACTCTGTGGAACTGTAAATAGTCATAAATTTATCGGTATATCTATGTCGGACACAGTGTATATGTACGATCTTTGATGTGAATATGATTTGCAATACTCTGCCTTAATTTTTGGTTAATCATTAAAAACATCCGGTTGTTAGTCTCACATCTGGTTTCATTATAATCGTTGATAAAAATTACATTTTAAATCATATTTTAATAACTATTTATAATAATAACAGTAAAAACAGTCTTGACAATATATCAATATTTACTATTAAAATGAATTAATTACTGTATAATAAGTACCTATTAAATATTTTAACGAGCAGTTTTATCCACTTCAAGTCTATTCATACTCTTAGCGAAGCAACTTAATAATCTGTGCTCTTAGACTTATCATGGAGCCATCTTTAAAGTCGTTAACAAATGGTCAAATAGTAACTGATATCTCGTTGAAATCATTATAATTTATATTATTTATGGGGTTTAAGGTCTAGCTCTCATTGCGTGCGTCTCATTGCGCAACCAGCCATCCGATTTCATTTGTTGACGGAGGATTCATAAAATATTACACTTTTGCCGGAACCGAATTAATGTCTTCACGGCCCCTTTGTTGTCACGATCTAAGCCCGTACTACGTGATCCTGCCGTCCCCTATTAAGGTGGTACGAAAGGAAATAAGGAATCTGTCAAGAAAACACCACTTGGGAGTGTTCTCACAAAATGTAAACAAAACCCTGGCTGATGAATCTCAAGCTGATTCCTCACGTTTAATGTCTTATCATATTTTTTATCTTTTTTAAGCTTTGATTTAGCTTGCCTTGTTTGTTGTTTATTTGTTTTTGGGTCAAACCTTTTTTGAGTTGTTTGTATGCCAATGTAAATCAGTGACAATGTAAGCTGATTTGATGATAGAGCCGGAAGGTGGCTATAGAAACACTGTAATAAAACGACGCAACCCCATCGACCTTATTACACTTGTCTGAATAAGTACTTAGGTCTTACAATATAAGATTGCACGATTTTTTAGCCTTAAGGGTGCATCGATAGTACATCAAAATATACACAATCGCAGGTGATTCATTTGACATACTACAACTTAATTAATTTGAACCGGTTGACTCACGTAATATAGTCGATTTTGCACGCCTCATAAGCGAAGCGTATGAGGTATTGCACGCCTCATAAGCGAAGCGCATGAGGTATTGCACGCCTCATAAGCGAAGCGCATGAGGTAGTGCTCTACTCTCGCCTAACAAAAATCAAGTGATATTTTTAACTAAATGTGTCTCTATTTATTTTCTATCGCACTTGTACAATAATATTTACACATAAATGTCAAGGAAAAACACTAGTTTCAACACTTATGACATTTTTAAAAGACATTTTGCCTTTTAAATAAATAAAAACAATGTTTAATAAAATCATTTTGTGGACGTCCGTGTGTCTGTATGTATGGAAACTGGCGTGGTCACGATAACTCCCGAAAAACTTATCTGATCAAGTACATTTTTTTTTATTCGCTTCAGTACCTATTATCCAAAACTAAGTCCTTTCAAAGATCACGGTCTAATTCAATGTAGTTTAATCGTAATTTCAATTTCATTGTGAAAAATGAAATTATGACGCGTGCACTTTTGGATTTTCCAAACTTATTTTAAATTATATAACGTGAGTCAACCGGTTTAAATTAATTAATTATGGAACTTTATATCTCACGTTAGTTTTAATAAAATAATATTATTCAACTTCCCTACTAAACGTCGAAAACAACTAATAGGTCTATAATATTAGTAAAAAAACTCCCATTAGTACTGATGTCTTGTTTTATTATACTCCAATAATAGACCCTAACCTCATCCCAGAGCAGGCAGGTTTTCGTCCTGGAAAGTCATGTACAGGACAAATACTTCGATTGACCCAACATATTGAAGATGGTATTGAGGCGGGTAAAGTAACGGGGCTAGTTTTGGTAGATCTATGCCACAAAAGACAGGGGACTTATACGTATACTGGGTGAGATGCTTAAAGATCGGCGATTTAGGGTGCATTTGAATGGAACTGAAAGTCGCTGGAGAGCTCAGAAAAATGGGTTGCCTCAGGGTAGTAGACTGGCTCCCATTCTTTTTAACATACACACAAATTACCAACCTAGCCTACCTTCTACAGAAAGATTTTTATATGCAGATGACCTTGCGCTAACTTTGCAAACAAAATAGTTTGAAAGCGTCGAGGAAAATTTAACTAGAGCTCTAGAAGACTTCAGCAAATATTATGCTGCAAATGCCCTGCGCCCTTATCCCTCTAAAACACAGTGTTGTGTCTTCCATATCCGTAATAAGCAAGCTAACCGTGAACTCAATATCACCTGGCAAGGAGCGAAGATACAGTATTGCAACAATCTATCTTACTTGGGCGTGTCACTGGATAGATCGCTGATATACAGAAATCACTGCCTAAATACAAAAGGAAAAATCACCTTCTCCTACGGCTAACATCTAGCACATGAGGGGCTAAACCACACACTCTAAGGACGAGCGGCTTAGCGCTCTGCTTTTCTGCATGCCCAGTGTGGCACGTTCTGCTCACGCCGGAGAGGTAGACGCCGCGCTTAATGGTACCTGCCGCATAATCACCGGATGCCTGAAACCAACAAAGCTTGAATTGTTATACCCCCTAGCTGGTATTGCACCACCATCAGTACGCAGAGGTATCGCAACTACTCTTGAAAAAACCGGCTTCTGATCCCAGGCACCCACTGTATGGAGCTCAACCCTATTCCAGCCGAGGTATAAGCCACAATAGTTTTGTTAACACAAAACCACTCGAAGGCTACCCAAAATCCTCCCGGCTCCGAATGTGGCGCAGCAAACATCCACCTCCTCCTGATTTCATTCAATCATCCGAGGAACTACCACCGGGTCATGAGCTTCCATGGACCACCTGAAAAGGCTTAAATCGCCTCCGAACAGAGGAAGGCCGATGCAGGCATAACTTAGCCCGATGGCGTTATATTGACCCAACTGCAACACAGTGTTAGTGTGGTCATAACGACCAGACTATGTCACACCTCCGCTCCTGCCCATCGTGCCCCACCAGCTGCACTAAGCGCGACCTATGTGAGGCTACAGACAACGCTGTGAAAGTGGCAACCTTCTGGAGGAAAAAAAATAAATTACATTTTGAGCTTTCGACACGAGAAGAAGAAAGAAGACCAGTATAATACTCTTTGTACGAATAGTTTTTCTTAGTTTACTGTCATGAAGATTTTAAAAAGTCAATCGGGCCTAGGAAATGAAATCTCAAGGTAAACCTCAGTTTATATTCCTCGTTATAAATATAATAACAACTTTAAGCTATAAAGGTACTAAATATTATACTCAGTAATCAATCATAAATATTCAATAGTTAGGCCAAAGTTTATTAACTCGTTCTTTGATCATATCTCTTGAATCCGTTTCTAAAATGAACAGAAAACCTGAAAAATCTTTGTTTTTTGCTATCAAACAATAAGACAATTTGTATGCGCAACATCAAGAACAGACGTTAATATGTTAATATGTACTCATTCCTAACGACGATGATTTAGATTTGATTTAACCAAATTTGAACTATCAAATACGGCAAAGGCATCACCTTGCTCAAATAGAAATCATTTGAGCCATCTCTATATGAACGAATATTTCAGTTGGAATTTATGTCCAACTCTTCAAGTAACGCGACTTTGAATGTCTTATCTTAAATCATCAAAAGAGTTAACACCTAGTAAAAACACTTCAATTCAAAGCAGTCCATCCACCTGTTTGGAAGATAGATAGATAGAATGGATGACACGCCAAGACAAACATGCGTCGAAATTAAAACATGACTATATAGAGCAAAGCCGGTTTCCGGCCATAGAACCAACAAACTTATGGCAACTAAAATAATGTTATACACCTATCAAGCAAAACAAAAGTCGTGATAATGTTTTTATGAGCCACTACATTTTCATACAAATTGTCTCTACTGAGTGTCACCCTTTGTAAAAGTCTTCATATAAGTAACCAAATGCAAAACTAGACGTAGTATCACATAGTGAAAGGTTTATTTTTATAAACATTATGAT
The DNA here is from genome assembly GCA_963576875.1 of Acrobasis repandana. NCBI lineage: Eukaryota > Metazoa > Arthropoda > Insecta > Lepidoptera > Pyralidae > Acrobasis > Acrobasis repandana. Next base: position 9,085,711 of record OY756222.1, read on the forward strand.
CGATGTAGATTTTAAATGTGATGTCGTTAGTTTATAGATAACAAGTTTATTTGCAAGGCAAATTAAAACAAACCTGACTGTCCAAAACGCCATCTAATGATGAGTAGCGGAACTACCGACACGACTTGATATCAGTAGCGCCATCTATTATTTGCTAGAGAAAGCCCTGACTTTCAAGCGTTAACCCCCAATAACTTTTAAACGGCTGAACTGATTTTCATCGAATATAGCTAAGAACCACCGCAAGGGAACTTGCTTTCACGTAAAAAACCGCATCGAAATCGGTCCTTCCGTTCCAGCGCTACGATGCCACAGACAGACATTAGCGTCAAACTGACCTATAACACCCCTTTTTTGCCGGGGTTTAAAAATAGTGACGTTCGAATACGACCGCCACAACCCCCTAATTTTGGAAAAAAATCACGCCCTAACCGTTTGCGCAGGCCGTACACCTTCCACATCAAAATCTGGTGATTTTATCTTTTCGGATTTGTCTGGATGGTTTTAAAATACATGGTATATCAATCATTTCCCCTGTTACCATGGAACAGGTCAAACAATTATGTCAAGCATTTCGTGTAACGCACGCGACTTGTTGAATAAGACCCGACCCACAACCTGCGAAAAGGAACTTCGTTCCAATAAAATGATGTACGGAAAGTGATGATCTCCCACCAAAACCATAAATGTGAAAATTGGAACCAAGTTCAATATTATGATAAGGTGTGGTGTCAAGTTCTGTAGATAATCTTAAAATCCTATCCCATCCCAACTAATATTATAAATGCGAAAGTGAGTTTGTATATTTGATTGTTTGTTTGTTACCTCTTCACGCTTAATCTACTGAACCAATCTTCTTGAAAATTTGCATACTTCTTGAAAAAAGAATTGTTCCTATGGGATACGCGAGCGAAGCCGCAGGCAAAAGCTAGTTTATTTATAAGAACCTTAAAATTTAACGATTACTATAACAATTCTTTCAAAGTATACGTCTGTCCTACCTGTGTGCTTTAAATTAGCTGACTTGAAGACTGTCCATTAAACGGTTTATTGTCCATGACTACGGCCATTACTCAAATACGTCAATTTATCTTCAATTTCAAGGTGGTCGCAAAATTACTGTGTCGCCAAGGCTAGCCGATATGCATGGCATGCTTTGAAATGACTAGAGCGGATACAATTATATTAGTAAGAACAGCGTTATTATGAAATAATGTAATATTTTCGTAAAAAACGGCCATTCTGGATGTGATAATTACACTTTATTAGTAATAAATCATATTGCATATAAATTGTGTACTTTGAATGTCGATGATAATTATATTCATCATCTACAATAATAATTGTATTCAAACTACACAATTTATTTCCGTTATTACGAATAGAAGTAACATTGTGTTATAAACTCCAGTTTACATATAAAGATAGCATAAATATCATCACTATCAGGTCTTTTTTAGGGTTCCATACCCAAAGGGTGCAAACGGGACCCTATTACTGTGACTCCGCTGTCTGTCCGTCTGCCCGTCTGTCTGTCTGTCTGTCTGTCCGTCTGTCTGTCCATCAGTCACAGGGCTGTATCTCTTGAACCGTAATAGATAAACACTTGAAATTTTCACCGATTATGTATTACTGTGGCCGCTATAACAACAAATACTAAAAATAAAAAATAGTTAAAAATTAAAGGGGGTCGTCATACAAGAAACGTGTTTTTTTTCAGCGTTTTTAACTTGATCTTTATATTGGCATTAACTAGATACTTAAATTTTTCACCAATTATGTATTACTATGACCACAACAACAACAAATACTAAAAATAAAATAAAGTTGAAAATTAAAGGGGGTCGTCATACAAGAAACGTGTTTCTTCAGCGTTTTAAAACATTGTACGGTGGTACGGAACCCTTCATGTACGAGTTCGACTCGCACTTGCCCGTTTATTTAATCTCCACTGCAGGAGCACGACCCTCTCTGCTGTACTACCAGAGCCATATACTCGTATTAGCCAGGGCAGTCAGATGATTTGGCATACACTCTCCACGCATAAATATATATATAAGATTTTTATAAGAATGATTCTGTTGCATCAGGTTTGATGCATAATATCGGCAGGACAGTCGTGAAATAATAATTAGTTAATTTATATGCAATATAATAACTAGATACTACTTACTTACATTTAATGTAGCTGTCAAAAAAAATAAATTGTTCGATTTTCATAAACTGGAAATTATCCAAACCTTCAATAAGTAATCCTAACAATGTTAGTCGTATGTAGCTACTATACATATACAAACCAGATAGTTAATGGGAATCTCGGCCCAATTCTAGCAAATAATTGGTTTGACCCACCTGGTTTAGGCAACAAAGCCCCGCCGACATTGTTCAACGGTTTTATTAGGCCGATGTAACATCTCGTCGGAAATTAACACAGGCAACCGCAATATTATCTCGAACATGACCAAACGCCGTGTTCGAAGGGCCCACACCTTAATAGATAATTTTCTCCCAATAGTTATTCGATGAGAGGTAAATTGACAGTAATTGATTTGTTTCCCCGTCTCCCACTGAACGAATCTTTATCCCAAACACAACTTTATGCTGTATTTCCACTTCTTTCCTTTGGGATATTCGGTATAATTGGATTTTGTCCATCGCAACTTCACTTGTTTCCTCTGCGGACTGGCCGCTGCTCTTGCGGAATACCAAAGGTCATCAATTTCTATTCATAATCAACTTTTGTGCTCAAACCTTAATCCAATCGAGATAACACTCGAATTTCCTGCCTTCTGTAGCCAACCCGCCCTTTCAATGCTTGGAACAAAAGCTTTAATAGTGGCTTCGATATTTATACGTATTATTTCAAACAATAAAACAAGAATCCATCGATTATTGCGTTGGACCCTTTTCTGTTTTAGGCCTTTGTTTTTGTCGGGCGTGTTTTAGAAATAGGCGTTTATTAGGAAATTGTAAGTGAGCGACACAAAGGGTCTTAAATTAAATCAACTGGCCCAATATTACAGGAGTGCTTTGAAGGTTTCTCGGAGATGGAGCTCGTTTTACTATATGCCTCTCTATCTCTCATGCTTTGTCGAAGCTGTTTCTTTGACAATCAAAATAGATGTATTAACTTCGTCGTAAAAATTGTACGTTACATAATTACTTTGTTACATAGTTCAGAATTAATATTTTAAGGGGCGTAAATTTCAATCTTATGTGATGTGACCACAAAAAAAAAAGCCATGTGGCGAATATTAACTGCGTTTCTAGCCTTCTTAACCAAACTATACGTGTTCGCGAAGTCGTTAAAACGTTATAAAAGTCTTCTACGATTATTAAAAGTGTTTAATCTCTAAGTACATTTAATTTGCTCGTAATAAATCAACAAAATTGCTTTTATAGCTTCTCAAAAGTTTCAGATTTCCAAAAAGTATTAACGCCAAAACATATTAGAAAACAACAGTTCAGTTAATAAGAGAAATAAAAAGCTCTAAGAACTTTTGGACCGCAATTTATTATTGTATCTATCATGTCCGCCAAAGTTACGCATTATTGTTTCTCCTTGTCTCGGTACCGATTGTAGCATTCCCAGTGCCCCCGGGACGAAATCACTGTGACTCCCCCATCTGCTTTTTAAAACAATTGACTACTGGAGTTGTCGCTTCTCCTGTATGTTCGCTAGTAAGGAAGTGAACAAAATTTATCTTGAAGCACCTGTTATGAAGACAAAAATAACAGTAAAGACCGATATTGAATGATAATCATTGCTGGAAATATCTATTAATGAATAGATTAACCTTTCATCGTCATATCAGCCACAGGATGTCCACTGCTGGACATAGGCAACCTTGGTCGAGGCCCCAAAGATTTCCAAAACGACCGATTAGAAGCTGGCTGCATCCAGCATTTTCCTGCAACCTGGTCAGATTAACCTTTGGTGTGATAAAAGTCGAGTGAAAGCACTGTATTCAGTATAAAGTAGGTATATAAGACTTAATAGTTAAATGGTCCCTTCAAAAATGCGAGACGCCAAAATAGGAGAGTATCGAGGCGTTCCCTTTATTCCTCTTTCGTTTCACCCTGGGCTGCCTTTAACCGCACTTTATCTAACGCCGCCCCTTGTCCATTTTCTTTTTATCGATACCAATCTTTTTCGAAGTTCGTTTTGCCAACTTTTCAAAAGTACGAGTACTTTGATGCTTATTTTGTAAACATTAACTTTGTCCGTGACTAGAGTCTGTCTAAGCTTCATTTCTTTGCATATTGAATAGTTTGTTATGCATATTATACCAATAATGCATATATCCTTGAAGAACATTCGTGTCATATCTATCTAAATAAATTGTATCTATTGTTCAAAGTTAGAAATATAAATGTATTGTAAGATATATACATAGTTGCTTACTTTCCACGTAGATTAACATGGTCTTAATTTATATGATGTATGTGTAATTATATTTTAAACATTATAGCTCGCTATAAATAAATTGTCTTAGTTATTTGTTTATTATTAAATTATATAATGTATAAGCCTTTACTGTATTAAATGACGAGTCCTGGTGACCTGTAATACAGGTTCTTCGGAAAGGTGCATGCACCAGCGCTTACCTTTTACTTAGTTTCTGTACCAAATGTCTTTTAAGGATATTAATTGTAAATATGTAAAAAAATATATGTTTATACTGACCCAAATAAGTATAACACAAATGGCGCAATATGTGTCATATATAGGTTTGTCGAACCTGACTTGACTACGAAAAAGTCAAAAGATAGCTATCTTTTCACTTTTCCGTAGCGTAGCATTTATTGTTGGCGATCGGTAGAGAGGGCCGACGTGATCTTGTTGGATATCGGTAGGACCGACGTTGGCCAATAGTAGCCAACGGTAAATGCTACTAGGGTAGGTTATATGCTAATTTTAGCTTATATTAAGCCGTATGGCCTAAGCCTAAACTAATCATTTGATATTGATTGATTAATTAGGTGTTAATCAAATCGTTATTTAAAAAAAGCGGAAATAGGTAGATAGAAATAGTTAAATTATAAAGTATTTATTTTATTTTATTTTTATCATAATCTTGTCTAAAATTTTTATCAAATTCTAATAAGTGATTTATACTTAGTTTATATTTTTTGTCCTCAGATAAAATAAGCATGTCTTCGCCATCGAAACGCCGCTACAAAAGGCAGTCCTGGTGCAGAAGGTTCATGCACAAAAGACTGCCGGTTTCAAAATGGCTGCCGGAGTACAATTCAGAAAAAGCCCTGGCTGACGTCATAGCCGGAATCACTGTCGGTCTCACTGTCATACCACAAGCGTTGGCATATGCAACGTTAGCTGGATTGGATCCGCAGGTTAGTTAGGTGCTATATTTGCAAGTTTACTGTGTTACTAACTACGCTATTGGTACGAGTCCGGCAATCCCACCGGCAACAAACAAACACACAAACAAACAAGACAAAGATTATTTCCTGGCCGGGCAAATACAATCCGCGCTCGGCGGGGCACAGCCGGAATATCGCTAAATCGATAATCTTGCCCGTGTTTGTGGAGATCACACGCAGATGGCGCTAGTCTCCTAACAATAAGTACTTTTATCCAAAACAATCAAGGGTCAATAGATTGGGAAATTGGGAACCTCAGTCTGAGTTATTTTTACCACAAATCGGCTAACTTACACAGTAGGTACGTGTTTTAATTTCACAAATACATCATCAGATTACATATTCAATTTGAAACCAACTTTGGGGTTAGTTTTTGACTCGACTATTCGAGGCTCAGGCTGGAGTTACTCGTATCTGTGATTTTGGCTTTTTACATTGAAACCTCTTCAAAAATCGTACTAAATATAGATCATATTCTGTGACTGTGATCTTGGTTGAAACCTTTATGGAAAACAAAATGGCATCCACCAATATCGCTCTTTCTCATTCATCTGTGTCAACCATAAATAAAGGTACAAGATATACATCGCTTTATGGAAAATGTGACTAGAAATGAAATGTTTATGTGTGACTTTAAAAGGGTTGTGCTCAATATAAACAATCGATAAGCTCGAAATCATATTTCTTAGGTAAGATAACATGTAAATTAACACAGTTTACAATTTGGAAAATCCAATTTTCATGTGACGGTATATGAGCCCGGCTGATAACGACTAATACGTCTTGTACAGAAATTGTCACATGTCACTTTGATCGCTATCTCTCTTGGTCTTGTGAGAGTGACCGTATCTTATTGTTTTCGCATTCGTTGTTCGCACTCTTCTATGGTGGTCTTTTAATACAATAAAAATCAAAATCTAGATCTATGGTGTCAACTAATTTTGGGAAGTTTAAGCCGAGTAAGTCCATATCTTTTATCAAGACTGATCATAGCTTCGTTATAGTTTGACTTTTCTTTTGTTACAGTACGGTCTCTATTCGTCGTTCATGGGTTGCTTTATCTACATCTTCTTCGGCTCCTGCAAGGACATCACGCTCGGACCCACGGCGTTGCTGGCACTCATGACGTACCAGCAGATACAGGGCAGGAATGCAGACTACGCCATCCTTCTTTGTTTCCTCACCGGCGTAGTACAACTCGTGATGGGATTATTGCACTTAGGTACGTATTTACCAGTCTGTACCATTCCTGGACTTAAATCCTTTCCCAATAATGCCCATAATTACCACGTAATTAACGTAAGGCGGGTTGGTGACCACAGTATGAAATCGTTACACAAAGGACTCTGCTGCCAGTTCTCTGTTAAATTTACCTGCCTTAGTCGCATCTTACGACACCCAAGGTGAAAGGAAAGAGAAAAGGGATGGTGTCAAATCATATTAATTTGAAGCTACACAAGTTTTATAAGGACTCTATATTGTAATTGCAATACCTATGAATTGTATTGGAGTTGTAACAAATATTAATTGTGGAGATACAAAATTGATAAAAGTTATTACAAGCAAGCACCGAACTATTATACTCTGTATAAGTAACTTAAAAAAACAATGAGCTATTTCTGGCAATAAATAATTAACAATTAACACATTATTCAATTGTATAATTTATATTATAAGGATTCACGTACCGATTGGTTTGATCGATTGATATTTGGTAAAATTGAAAGTTATACGTTTTTTCCATTGCAATAATTAGCTTCACAGAATGTAATATCCGGATTTTAAAATAAAGTTAAGTGATTTATTATTCCATCAATTTATTTATTTATACTTTATTGTACACACATACAAATGTAATAGTACAACTTTAATGTTTTTGTGATATTCTTATATATATTTGTCCCTATATATTTATATTTATTTATTCATTATCATCATCATCAGGTCTTTTTTAGTCTCCACTGCAGAAGCACGACCCTCTCTGTACTACCAGAGCCATATATTAGCTAGAGCAGTCAGAGGATTTGGCCTACACTCTCCACGCTGGCCAGACGGGTTGGAGAGGTCTCATTGATGTTTATAAGCTTTGTTTAGCTTATGTTTTGTGATATTATTTAGGTATAATGACCCCAAATGTTTTCTGTAGTAAATATCAGGTAAATATACAAAATGTTGTGCGTCATCGTTTTACGAACCTTGCCTTACACTCTGTCGTGTGTTTTGATAAATGATGTTTATACGAGTATGTATGTTTGATGCGTCTTATTCGTGCCGAACAGTTTGTTTTTTATTTATAAATGAAGTATCATAGTACTGGTGGTGGAAGTCTCCGGATAGTCCGGCGTTTTTAGGGTTCCGTAGTCCACAATGAACCCTTATAGTTTCGTCATGTCCTTCCGTCCGTCCGTCCGTCTGATCGTCCGGGCTCGTACTCCGCCGCTACTGCACCGATTGTCACGAAAATTGGTGGAGAGATAGATATTGAAGTTCCAAAAGTTGATTTTTAAAACTATGAAAAAATGATTTTTTTTTCAGCCGTCCCATACAACGAAAAGTGAATTTACAATATTAAATTGGACTAACCCCAACGTGTGGGGTATCGTTGAAAAGGTCTTTTAAAATGCAACAAAAACTGCTTTAAAACTATGTAGATCAAACCCCCCAGTCTTGATATAATCTAATACAAAGTTAAAATTTGAGGTGTCCCCCCACCGTAACTTTTGAAATATTACTAAAATAATTCTGAAAAAAATATGGTATATACCTCAAAGTATGTACTTTCAATTAAAACTATAGCGGTCTCGGTATCATAGATAGTTATTTTTTAATACGTCATAAATCGTAAACCGCAATTTACCTTTAGAACTTTTCTATTATGTTACTTGCTGCTACGGAACCCTTCATGGGCGAGTCCGACTCGCACTTGGCCGTTTATTTAGTCTCCACTGCGGAAGCATGACCCTCTCTGTACTACCAGCCATATATTAGCCAGAGCAGTCAGAGGATTTGGCCTTCACTCTCCACGCTGGCCAGACTGGTTGGAGAGGTCTCACTGATGTTTATACGCTTTGTTTAGCTTGTGTTTCCTAAGTCGCCTTTTACGACATCTACGGAAAGACTTGGAGTGGTCCTATTCTACTCTGCCGGGAACCACACGGCAACGTGGTCATCTTTTTGTGTTTGCAAAATCGTTTTATACGTATCGCTAACATTTTATAAATTCCGCATAAAACATAACATTTAGTTTAGATAAGTAGTTTATAATTTAGCTGATTTGTATATTATATTACTGTTGTTATTTTCAATTGAGTGGTTGCAATATCCTGACGAAATACCTATACTTGCGAAAAATATTTTTTTGTTATTACAATATGAATTGAAGTAGTAATAGAGATAATATAATATAGCTTAATAAAATAAATTACTAATTAGCAAATGTTTAAACAGGTGTGCTGATCGACTTCATATCGGTACCTGTGACCGTGGGGTTCACGTCAGCGACATCTGTGATCATAGCGGTGTCCCAACTCAAGGGCTTGTTGGGCTTGCAGTTCAAGTCTGGAGGATTCTTGGACACTCTCAAAAAAGTAAGTGCTATTTAAATAGAGGTATTTATTGTTCCTGTTGATAGGAGTGTAACTGCAAAACGTTTCATGCCCGAAAGATTTCTTATTTCGTACCATCAATACTTTGGTCTATACTCTCGTTGGACGATGTGTAGATCTACGCAAAAATGCATTGTTTATGTGTCTAGTATTACGGCATATAAGTAGTTAATACTAATTTGTCTTTAGCCTATAGACTGCACTATAGATATGTAAAGCAGGCAATATTGGGGATATTTTTCAAATACGGTGATGGGTGACTCCCAAAGACGTTTATTTATGGTAGACAAATGTGTGATACTTCTCGTTTCCGCTCGTTACATAAACATACTCGTATGAAGCTGAGCGGAGACAAGATTATTTAATAAAAAAATCCTATTGGTTGCATAAGTTCAAGCAGCTTGCTGCGCTAGATTCGTCACCGCTTTGATGGATTCTGGTTCTAAGACATTTTTTTTTTTTTTATTATTTATGGCTTGACGCTACTGCGTATTTAACCAGGAACAAGTTAATAAAACGTGGGAAATTCTTTTTTCCTAACAAGTTACAATCAAAGGTTGGTGTAGGCCTTTGATTGCTTTAAGGGAGCTTCTGGTGACAAATCTATACGAGTCCACTGGTTTTCATAGCCGATTGAGTGGCGGACGACGCCCACACAGTCCGCGAAACAAATATCACTACAGCCGTACTATGACTATCCACTTTAACTATTTCACATATTGTTCATGAGCATGAGCATTTATAACACCAAACAACACCAATTTCATAAGGTCAAATAAAATCAATTTGCAAAATAATTTAAAGAAAACCCCAACCAAACACCTTGACTTCCCGCCAAAAACTCCTTAATTTATTATTACTATTGAGTAGTAAACATAAGTTATACTATTTTTATCCTTAATGAGGATCAATCAGTAAACAGAAAAATCCAATTTCGCATGCCTCGTGGTTTTCAAAGTACGGCACTTTTTGAATTTTTAAAATCCGTTCAGAAATGCAGAAGTTATTCAACATTTCATTGACCGCGATTTTAAAACACGCGTCTGCCGAATGAAAGTAGCGATGACGTCACTATCTCCAAGCGATACGCCGTCCGCGCGCCATCGCATTCGTTCAGTACACATATTCGTGGTTAGTGGTGGACACTGTTGGTTTTTTGCATTGCTTCTGGGACTGTAATAATGAGCAACAAATTGAAAGATGGGTTTGAAAAATGATTACCCATAAATCGGTATTTTATATAATTTTCCATGTAATTTTCCACCTATAAAATAGTTTACATTATGTTGATTGATACTAGGAGCTACATAACTAAAATTTAATAATATTATCTAATTTTTCTAGCAAAGTTCTGACTCTATGCGTAGATTAAGATACGGATTACGTGTAAAATAAAACCGGTCAAGTGTGAGTTGGACTTGTACATGAAGGGTTTCGTACTTTGGTTACGTAGATACCTACGTACAATGTTTTAAATCCTTGAAATATAGACGTCTCTTGTATGATGACCCCCTTTTATTTTTAACTTTGTTTTATTTTTACCCGATTTCGGCAAAGCCCAAAGGAGGGTTATGTGTTTGTTTTTTCGATTTCAGGCGATTTCAGGCGCCAAATTGCGCTGCATGAAAAATCTTTTCTTTTCAAAACCTATCGAGTGGGATATTAAATTAAAGAATTTTATTTAAGGATTACAAAAATATACATACTATCACGCCTGTTTCCCAAAGGGGTAGGCAGAGACTATGGACCTCAACTTGCTACGCTCCTGACAGACCTCTTTATAAAAATATAAACAACTTATATCTTAAAATGAAATTTGGAATGAGAAATGCTAAAAACAACATGCATAACCATGCATTTGCATGGTAATGTTCATCATATATATTTCTTAGTTTTATCATTCTCTTATTTTAGAAGTTACTGGGGGGACACATTTTACCATTTTGGAAGTGTCTCGCGCAAACTTTTTAGTTTAGAAAAAAATTATATTAGAAACCTCAATATCATTTTTAAAGACTTATCCATAGATACCCCACACGTATGGGTTTAATGAAAAAAAAAATTTTAGTTTCAGTTCTAAGTATGGGGAACCCCCAAAATTTGTTTTTTTTTTTCTATTTTTGTGTGAAAATCTTAATGCAGTTCACAGAATACATCTACTTACCAAGTTTCAATAGTATAGTTCTTATAGTTTCGGAAAAAAGTTGCTGTGACATACGGACAGACAGATAGACATGACGAATCTATAAGGGTTCCGTTTTTTGCCATTTGGCTACGGAACCCTAAAAAGTACCTACTCTTGCTTGCTAGCGGATGTCTCTTCATAACACTGATCCACTTTTTTATAGTTTTTTGGTCCTTCGGAACACGAAAAAAATAGTTTGGAGTACCTACTATTAGTTGTAGGTATACTCTTGCTATTGCACTATGGCACGATCACGATACAATATTTATTGGAAATATTTTACGCTATTGTTGACACCACAGCTCAATAATAAATCCACAACAAAACAAAAGAGGCCAAACACGACTTAAAAATGTGGGTAAGTACGGAATATTACGCACAAAACAGGTGAGCGCGCGCGGCGGGTATTACGGGATGGGTTTAATGACGTCACCGCGATCGAGACTCGTACACACGGGCGTTTTTTGAACTGCTGCAGTATAATCGCTGTATCTTCGTAGTTTTTGGTCGGATTTGGATATTTTTTTCACTGTATGTTATGGTTTTCTTCATTTTATCAATCTACATACTTAACGAAAAACGTGATTCATCCTCATTTCCTATCACTTTTTCTATTTGAGCGAGGTTTCCTGGAAGTAATTGCTTATCGATAAGTCAGCCTTTTGCGCAATAAAGGGTATTGTATTGTAATTTGAATACCAACACTATTCCGAATTAAATTCATATAAGGCACGACAAATAAATGATTTCTCGTGCTCATACAATTTGTTAAAAGCTTCAGAATTAATAAACGAATGGCTAAAGCCGACAGATATATCCGAAAGGCCGAGCAATCCGCTTAACTTCACAGTATACAGGCATTACCGCCGCCGAACGGGGTCCGAATATCTCTCCCGCGGGTGTTTTCTTTTTGAACCCGGTTTTCGCCCCTTTTCAATAACGACTATTAAATTTTTGTTCTCAGTCTGTAAAGCTTATAACAACTGATTGTTTTTAAAATCTGTCTGAACGATGAAATTAGGACGCAGACACAGAAGACAGTAAGAGAGTACAGAACGGAATCTCCTAAGGTACGCGCAATATGCGTCCCCGTTCCCCGTCCCCGCACCTCTCCCCCGTTCTTGTGCGTCCGCGTGCGCCGTGCAGTGTGTGTTCGCCCGCTCTCGCCCCTCGACAAGGCGAGACCGGGGGAGAGGTGCGGGGACGGGGAACGGGGACGCATGTTGCGCGGGACCTTAGGAGATTCCGTTCTGTATACTCTTACTGTCTTCTGTGACGTAGACACAGAAATTAATAAGAGTATTTCATAACTCAGATCAAATTAATAAAGCAGAATGTATGACATATTCATCTAAGCGCGTTTCCGGTGACATCCTCAGCTGTGCTGCTTCGGAGCCCGGGGTGCGCTTTCCCGCTTTTTCTTCTCAAAATAAAACATGCATGTCAATGGTAACCCAAGGATGCTAAAGACCTTGCGAAGTGAAGAAGATATAGCCGGAACAGTTTACGATTATGATTTGGTTATAGTTTTACGACCGGCCGCCTTAGGCCGCCGCCGGCCTGACGCCAACCCTCTATGGGAATGTATTTGTGCGAAAAGTATTACAATTGGCCGGGCCCGGCGTTAACCCTCCTTGGGAATGCAATTATATTACGAGATGTTTGTGCTTCTTCTTTTAGTAGCCCATTACGACATCCACAAGAAGAGATGGAGTGGTCCTATTGTAACCCGGAACCACACGGGTTAAAGGGGTAAACATTTTAGACTCTTTGTTATAATTTTCAATTAATAAGTCATTTTTCAGCGAATAATACAATATCATTGTCAAAACGGTGGGCTCCTGATCGACCGTAACACCATGTGTATAAACATTACTAGCTTATTCATATGAGGATATTTTAAACATTGCGTAGTATTTATATCACTTTAAAGTACATTAATCATAAAAATGTTGTTTAATGGACTAATGGTATTGATGACGACGAAATGACAAAGCCTTCATGGCCTTGTTTTTGACTAAAGGTTGGATTCTTCTTTAATATTGTCGTATGTTTAATATTTTAACGATTAAGTACTACACTAAACTTATGAAATAAATGATGAAAAAACTCGACGTGAACGAGAGTCGAACCCGTATCCTCCCAACGTGCGCTATGTCGCTCCCAGCCCGACCGTACACGTTGCATTTATGTATATATTTTTTTAAAGTAGATGCAATAGGTGGGTATAACGGGAACCAGCCTTTGACATCACTGTACTAATCCCAATGTATCTCTGTTGCAGGTGATAACCAATGTGCCAAACGCTAGAGTCGCCGATAGTACTTTGGGAGTGTCCTGTATAATTATTTTGCTTCTAATGAGGGTGAGTAAATTTTGTTAATGCATTGTATAAGAATTACACCGTATATATTTCACACATGGGCGTACCCAGCTTCTAGTCTAGGAGGGGGGGAGGTCAAGTAAGATTTCTTTTGGTTCGATCTTGTTTTAACATACACACTACACAAAGACACCTACATGAAACTAAAGGTATATTTAAACACCCGCAAGAGATCCTGCTTTATAGGTAATTAAATATATAAACCTAAATTTTAATATCATCCATTTTTATTTTATTTACGAGTACAACTGAGCGTAATATATTGTAGAATATACAATTTCCTGCGGGTACGCCCATGATTTCATTGATATGTATTTATTTACTTTAACTTATCCGATATCCATTCAAATTTTTGTTTGGTATTGTAAAGCTGTTGGCTCCCCTTGAAAATCAATAAATAAATAAGTAATTAAGTTGGAGACAAGGAAGGCCAATAAGAAGATGGCGAGATGACATCGAACGTTATCTGAGTGGGTGTCAGCAGTAACGAGATCTGTGGAAGTCTGAAAGGACCTTTGCCCAACAATGGGACTCATAAAACAGGCTACAAAAAAAGTTATTTAGTTATTGTCTCGTTAGCCTTGCCCTCGTTCATTTTAATTATTTTAGTGCCTACGCTTACATCACAATCGAAGATTAGTGTTGTTCGTCGAATGATTAAATCGTCATGATTCATAGCAGCTATAAGAATCAGGCAGGAAACTTAACGACAAATTAACAATCACATTTAATGTGGCAAAAAACGGTCGAAAATCTTATGTTTTTATTTAAACTTTTTTAATCCACAATATAAAATTATTTACAATCGGCGTGAATTAAGCTAATAGCGTTCTCTCCCAGTCAACCATAAGGATTAAACAGAGATTTTGTTGCGGCGCAAAATATTTAAATAAGTTTAACACAGTACCTACTTCTGTTCTGCTGTTGAATTATATCAACGCATTGTGCAATGTACCTATGATCCTTTTTACAGCCTTGGTTACCTCGAATGTTTACAGCTTCATTGGTTAATTACCTCTGGCAATGAAATGTTGATTATTCATACAATTACCTAATCGTAGCACTCGGCAATTGTACATTGTTATTAGAGATCGGATTTTCGGATGCATATTTACCTAAAGTTAAGCCGTGTGGTTTTCGGTCTTGAATAGGAGCACTCCATATTTTCTTGTGGATGTCGTAAGAGGCGACTAAAGGAGTTAGCAAAAACATCTCGTGCTACAATTGCTTTCCCAAGGAGAGTTGACGTCGGGCCGCGGCCGATTGTAAAACTTTTCGCACAAATGCATTTGCAATGCATCAAAGAGGGTTGACTCCACGCAGGCGGCTGGTCGTTAAACTAGAGCCAAATCGTTTTTATACTGTTCCGGCTATTTGTTCTCCATTTTGCATGGTCTCTGGCATCCATGGGAGACCATTGACATGCATATTATATTTGGAGAAGAATCAAAACGGCAAAGCGCACCCGGGGCTCCGAAACAGCACAGCTGAGGATGCAACTGGAAATGTAATACTGATCAGTATCAGTGATAGTGTATCAGTATACACTATCACGTCTTTATCCCTAATGGGGCAGACAGAGCATGTTGGAACCCAAGGCCGCAAGATCCAAAGGCCTCTTTTAGCGTGATGATGGATGGGAAGATGGAAAAATTAATCAAAATAGTGATGGGTTGCCAGCTGCATCGCCTATTGAATTGATATGATAAGCATTTTTCCCATTCCCTTAATCGACTTCTACGATCTGCGCGGAAAGAGAAGCAGCTGGTTCATTCTAAGTTTTTTCTTTTCTCCCAGACTAGCATGGAAGACAATTATACATATTTGTTTTTCTAAAGATAAAATCATCACCATTATCAGGTCTTTTTAAACTCCACTCTGTGTCTCCACTGCAGGAGCACGACCCTCTCTGTACTACCAGAGCCATACTTGGCCAGAGCAGCCAGAGGATTTGGCCTACACTGTCCACGCGGGCCAGACGGGTTGGAGAGGTCTCATTGATGTTTATAAGCTTTGTTTAGCTTATATTTGATTAATTTAAAGCGGTTGACTCACGTGATATAGTCGGAAAAGGTCGACCAGGTTTATAGGTTATATACAAGGTGGAAGGGACATACCCGTAATAAATCGAACCACGGGCTATACTAGATGACTAAAGTACTTATACTCGTAATGGAATTAAAATAGCAGTCAAAAAACAAAAAAAAGTCCGACATTCCCATACAAATCGGCCGCACACTTTTGTATGGAAATGCCGAAAATTATTTTTGTTTTTTGTCTGTCATTTTAATTTTATTATACTATAATGATCTAGTATAGACCGTGGTTTGATTTATTACGGGTATGTCCCTTCCACGTTGTATATAGGTAGATTTATCTCACGTTAGTTTTAATAAAATAATTTGTTTAGCTTGTAAAAAATAAAATACATTAATATAAATAAAATGAACAGCATCTGAATCTTAGTTACCTTTTCAGAAAATGAAAGATCTGAACCTGCCTCCGAGCCATAAGGGTTTGAAGAAGGCTCTATGGCTGCTGTCGACGTCCCGAAACGCCATAGTAGTCGTGACGTGTTCGTTAATTGCATTCTTCATGGAAGCACATTCGGAGTCGCCTTTCAAGCTCACGGGAACTGTCAAGTAAGAACTCTTCATAAGACTGCGCATAACAGAAAGTGCTAGGTACTGTTGTTTGAGAAAAAGTATTTTCTCAAAGATACAAATTTAAAAAAAAAATTCAATGTGGACCGTTACGCCATAAAATAACACGATAGTCGTGTGATAGTATCGTACAATTTCTATATCAAACCAAATTAGACTTTATCGTCTTTTCGTTATACCTACCACAGAATAGGATACTAGTACTCTATGCAGAAGTCTCACTCAGCAAAAAATATCTACTTATTGTGGATAGCGATATGGTTTAATTTAGCTCACGTCAGAATTCAGCACCTTTTCGTTATATACCTGGACATCCATTGCAGGCCAATTTCATTCTTATTACTCTGGACAAACGATTCGTATTTATAAGAATTTACCACTTGGAGTGGCCACCGCGCTCTAAGTAATAATGTAGGTATATTTTTGATACCTAAACGGGGAGTGACACAGACCTGGTAATACACAATGTTGCTTGATACTAAAACGTGGACACGTATCTACGTAAGTCTGTCGTGCCGCTTTCGAAGTAAGGGTCTTGAATGCTTACGATACATTTCATTAAAACTTGCAAATGTTGACAGTTTAAGAAGTAAATTAACAATTTCATATTGTAAACAAACAGTGCAATGTAATGTAAATTATATCCACAATTTAAACACTTACTGAATTGCATTGACGTAATGAGATCACCATAGACAAATAATATCGCATTTCGTAGCACGTGATATAATGGTCGATAAGTTTTATTTTGTAACGGGCCTTATATTTGTAAGAGAAAAATTTAAAACTGCAACGCAGTTCATTTATAAAATTAAAGTAACATTAAACCTTGAAATTATATTATCCTGAATTCGTAAGTATGCAGCGTATTTATATGTACACGATAACATGACATATATTTGATCGTTATGTTTGTGATACTGTTAACTATTCATGTGAATATATCACCTGTCCTCCCACATATTTGAATGGACAATAGAAGCGCACTTGACTAAATACTCGTATATACTTAATTCAGGTATTCATTTAATACGTATTGACATTATATACACACTCATACATATTATTTGCTTAAAAGGAGGCTTCAGCACCAAAAACATTGTAAACTAGTTACCAATCTTTTTCCAAGCTTGGTTTATAATTTTTTAAAAAGCTATATAAAAAACGGGGTGTCATGTTGTATCTCAATGCCACAGAATACAGTAAGAGTAAGCAGAACGGAATCTCCTAAGGTACGCGCAATATGCGTCCCCGTTCCCCGCACCCGCACCTCTCCCCCGGTTCTTGACGGCCAACGTGAGTCATCGAGGCGAAAACGGGGGAGAGGTGCGGGGACGGGGAACGGGGACGCATGTTGCGCGTACCTTAGGAGATTCCGGCCTGTGTCAATGCAATGAGGGCTCTTCCGAGAAAAAAAAGTTTTTTATGACGCCAATAGATGGCGCTACATTCCGAGCATATGTCAAACAAATACGTCAGTTGGTTGTCAGTCTTTCTTTGGTCAGGAGTGCTATTTTTGAAATCGGGAGTCAAATAACGAATGATTGTCGCGAGCGTTTCCAAACAGGCGCATTTTAAATCAGTCGTACCGTACGCGAAGTATTTGAACGAGTGGTCTTGACTTGACCACTCAAAGAGCAAAAAAGGTACCTTTTTAAAGAGAAAATGAGTTGGAAAATTAAAAGTTTTGTATTTCGCTGATTTCCTCGTTGAAAAATAGCACCCCTGTTTTGATAGCGATGTTTTGATAATAGACCACGATTTTTTTTAACATTGAGTGACATTGACATATGTGTTCTGTACAGCGCCCTCTATTAACAACATACGACAACTTGTTTTTTTATTTTTTAACTGTCAAATTGAAAACCTCTCATTGTAATAAAATAGTAATTCACATTACTATTTTATTACATCACAATTGCAATAACTGGATATACTCGTAAGTGTATCATCATGATGATCAGCTGTCAGGTACCCACTGAAAGGCATAAGCCTCCTTTTGTTGCGCCATCCTGTTCTGAAGTAAAATATATACGTTATGTAATTATGAACATGATAATGTCGATTATGTTAAGGTGAAGAGGTAAGCAAATGACCTTGAAGTGTGAAATAAATTGTTAACTCGTAAATATGGTGATATATATATACATATTTCCATATTGCTCTTCGTCATGCACTAGATAGCCCTTTAAATTATTTTATGAACCACCGTTGAAAGTATTTACATTAGTCCGTCTAGCTTCTTAAATAAGAAGTTTAATTGATCAAGCAACCGAAACGTCTCAGTTCCGAGATTGGCCAAAAATCCTTTTGTCCGTGTCCTTTTGTCTGTCTGTTTTTGCATGCCTCATAAGCGTAGCGCATGAGGTAGTGCCCTACTCTCGCCTTACAAAAATCAAGTGATTTTTTTAACTAAATGTGTCTCTATTTATTTTCTATCGCACTTGTACAATAATATTTACACATAAATGTCAAGGAAAAACACTAGTTTCAACACTTATGACATTTTTAAAAGACATTTTGCCTTTTAAATAAATAAAAACAATGTTTAAGGACTGTATGCACAAAGCCACGTGGTCGGATTTGGCTCTGAAATATGCAAAATTTTCCCGCTAGGGGGATAAAAATGTCAAGATGAAGTTACATAGAGTTAATAATGTGTAAACGGGACAATAGATGTAGGTAATCATAAATTGTAACGTAGAAGCTTACTTGTTTCTTTTCGTCAAGACTTCCAGTCCGCGATACTTATTAAAATTTTCAAATCAATCAAATCAAATAATTATTTTGTTTGAATTATTATTTCTGAACTAAGGCCTTGACAGACGTTATTATAATGTACTTAACACTTTAGTGGACAGGCTATCAGTAGAAAAAGGCTAAAGTCGAAAATACAGTAGTGTGCGTGAATGCAAGACGTTTATTTAAAAAGCGAGTTTAAATATATGTGAAATTCATATAGCACTTTCAAAAAATCCAAGTTATAGTTATTCGAATCTTGCGTAAAATTTATTATTTTTTCAATTTATTAGTCGACCTCCGTGGCGATTCCTTAACACGCTAGTCCGTCACTTGGAGGTTCTGGGTTCAATTCCCAGCCAGGGCAAGTTGGTAAATGGCCTTTTTTAATTTGTCCTTTTGTAATTCTTGGGTGTTTATTTTATCCCATCAAAAACATAAATGTAAAAATGCCAAGTTCAAATTCCGACAAAACAATTGAAATTTAAATAGCTGCCAAGTTATGTAGGTAGAGAAAACTGAAATTTATTCATAAGAATCTCAAAATTTGACTTCGACAACATTAAGATTGAAAGCACGGTCACCCATCCTAACTGTGACCAAGCTAGAAGTTGCTTAACCTGTAAAAGCACGGTCATTCATCCATCAATTTTTGAATTTATCGTATGCGAAGTGGAGCGAAATATTTGCACAAGTGGTTTTGATTACTCGTATTTTGAAATTTGTTAAAGCGCAAATGACAAAGAACCCTTAGAATAGAGAATCTTTTTAGTTTCACGCAGCTTTTTAGGGTTCCGTAGTTAACAAGAAAACCTTATAGTTTCGTCATGTCTGTCTGTCTATCTGTCCCCAGTTTTACTCATAGACTATTAGTACTAGAAAGCTGTAATTGGGCATGGGCATGGATGTGGTAATAAAAACTTGAAAAAAAAAATGTGTGGTGTGAGACGTCGTTGAATAGGTCTTTCAAAAATATTGTAAGATTATGAACACCCTTTTTCGTTTTAGCAATCCGTTTATGAAATATTTGGTTTTTGATTGTAATTTTTTGTTAGAATCATGTGTCTTCCCTCTCTGTCAGTTAAACGGTTGTATATGGACACTTAAAAAAATTCACGGCAGTAGTATATAACGTCTCCCTGTACTAAAACTAATTTAAGTTGGATTCAGTTCATGATACTGAACAACTTTTCCTAAGGAACACATAATTAAATATGAAAAGAAAATGTTTGCTTTCCATTCGACCTCCGTTGCGTAATTTAACAGAACAAAAAAAAGTTAACACGCTAGACCGCTAATCCAGAGGTTCTGGGTTCGAACCCCAGCCAGGGCAAGTTAGAAAATGGTCTTTTTCAAATTGTCCTGGGTCTTGGGTGTTTATCTATGTATGTATCCTTACTAATATTATAATTACTATAATTACTAATATTATAAATGCGAAAGTAACTCTGTCTGTCTGTTACTCTTTCACGCCTAAACGGCTGAACGGATTTTGATGAAATTTGGTATGGTGATAGATGATAACCTAGAAATGGACATAGGCTATAAAACAAAACTCAGTATTCCACGCGGACGAAGTCGCGGGTACAGCTAGTTTATCATAAAATATAGTATCATTGAGTTAGTATCCCATAATACATGTTTAAAACTTACTTTGGGGCTAGCTTAATTAGTGTGATTTGTCCTTACATTACCATACATATATTACATAAATATTACATTTTGCCAAATCTTGTGTGTAAGAGATCAAAAATATTTTTTGTATTTCGTTTGTTCCTTGGTGAAAGTTGTTCAGTATCATGGACTGAATTCAGACCTAAAGTTAGGCAGTTGTTAGTTACATAAAACAAGTAGGTACTGACTACGGAACCCTACACTGCACGTGGCCCGTCACGGCACGTGGCCGGTTTATTTTGGTTAAGTTGAAATTTTAGGGAACCATAGACAAATTTATGATATTTCTGTGTAAATCAATATTACTTATCGCTGACATGACGTTCTCAAAAATACAATCAAATAGTATTTTACGCGAGCGGTGACTTGGAAAACTACAAGTTTTGTGTTCCACTGACAGAAAATGTACACATTTGAATTTTCTTTGTGAAACAATACGTTTAGCGACCATCTGCAATCGTAACACCTTTCACTTCTATTCACCTTATTATGTAAGTACGGAGGGTAAAAAAGGGTTGCACGTTGAACAGATCAACAGTCTTGGCGTAGCAGCTGTACGTGCTCAATCAATGACTTGACTGTTTGATTTTGTACAATATTTTTAACGAATCAACAAAGAGCACTAAAAAGAAACCTTTTCCTGAAAACAGCTAAAAAAATTGGTTGATTAATGAAGCAGTAATTAGCATTATTGCACCTTTTATTTTTTATCTTCTAATAAGTTTTCCTGTAATCTATAGGTAAAGAACTATTTACTGTATATTTTTCAAAAGATTGGGTTCAGTGGTTTCGGAGATAAGTGTATTTTTATTATTTATTTTCAAAAATAACTTAAAAAACACCAACTTAAAAAATATAGAAAAATATATTTAATATAATCATAAAATGCTCTTTCATTTGATATTTTACGCGATATAGTTCACAAAACCCTTTTTTTAATGTATAATTTATGTCCCATAAAGTGGCCCCATTTTTTATTTATTTATTCATTTACCTACAATTGACATCCGTCTTTGGGTCACAAATTTACATTATGTGCACCACATTTCAACTGAATCGGTCCAGTAGTTTAGTAGGGGGGGGGGGGGGGTAAATTTTCGCCCATTTTCTTAAATAACTTAAAAATACCGATCTAAGAAATAATAAAAAATAAATATATTTAAAATTGTCATACAAAGTTCTTTCATTTGATTTGTCACACGATTTTGTTATCAAAACTTTTTTTTAATGTCTAATTTACCAACAATAAGTGGCCCCCTTTTTTAAATTTCATTTTTTTACATTATACGTCTATCTTTAGGTCACTAAGATACATAAGTGTAGGTACTAAATCTCAACTAAATCATTCTATTAGTTTCGTAGCAAATTGGCTGTGTCTTACGGACAGACAGACAAGCGAAACCCTAAAAACAGTAAAAACACCGAAAAAATCGGTTCCTATACAAATTTCCCGAGCGGCTGCACACTTTTGTATAAAAATGCAGATTTTTTTTTGTTTTTTGAGTGTTGTTTTAATATCATTATACTATACTAGCAGTCCACACCGGCTTTGCCCTTGGTTCACACAAAGCCTATGTCACTCGGGGATAGTGTTCCTTTCCAACGGTGAAAGTTTTTTTTAAATCGGTCCAGTAGTTTCGGAGCCATGTAATGCAAACAAACAAACAACCAAATATTTTCTCTTTATAATATTAGTGTAGATAAATAGCCTACTATAGCCTGCCTGCCAAGCCAAGTATAGATCTAGTATAGCCTGTGGTTCGATATATTACGCATAATGTCAATTCGTATTTTGATATACATTCATGGGGAAAAGTTGTTCAAAATTTCAGACTGAATCACCCCTCAAAATAATTGTAAAACCCTAATTAAACAGCACCTTTTATTACAAAAACAGTTAATATGATTCCGCGACCCGAGAAAGTTCCAATCCGATTTTCACCCTAATCGCCAATTAAAAAATATAGGTAATAAATCAAACCAAATTATTTTTTTCATTGACTTAATTTTCAATAAAATTAAAAAAAAATGTGCGATGCCGTATCTGCAATAGCATTACATCTTTACTTGAACGTCAACAAAATGTCAAAACTGTTCCATAGTGTAGCAAAAGTATGACATAATTTGGCAGTTTGTACATAGTTTTTTATTGAAATATTTTAGACTGTAATGCAATTTTACGTAATTTGAAAATGGATTTATTTGAAAAATTCGACACGCCCTCCTTCCTGAACGCCCGGCGGGCAACTGAATTTGTATGGAAGAATCATGGCCGCCATTTCAGAGATTTCTGTCAAAAACGTTGCAAAACATCCAATTTTTAAAATTATTTTTTTTATTATTGCGTGATTGCATTGTAAGCAAATATTAAGAATAATGTTTCAAAATAGCCTTTATTTTTAAAAAATATATGCAATCCCTTGTTAGAATATTTCTTTACGCAGAAAAACAAGCCAGTTTGTAGCAAGATTTTCTAAAATATTTCTTTCAGGTTTATTTACAATTATCTTACTTTTTCTGAATGAAAATTAAAAAAATACGGTTTTCGTCTACTGGCTAGACTATTCACCTATAACTAGGTATGTAATTTTCTTAGTGGTCTTTTCTACTTAAGCTATAACTATTGCCCGCGCAAAGTGCGTTTTGCATGTTTTTGGGTAAATTCAATGCTCGTTTTTAGGAAAACTACAAAATATTTTAAAAAATCCTTTTTTTCGTCTACTGTCCCAACTCTTCCTCTATCTATGTGTATACATTATTTGACTTAAATCAAACGCTTTCTGTACAAACTTGTTGCCCGCGCAAACCCAGTTTACATGGTGCCGACCCTTAATAAAATCATTTTGTGGACGTCCGTGTGTCTGTATGTATGGAAACTGGCGTGGTCACGATAACTTCTGAAAAACTTATCTGATCAAGTCCATTTTTTTTTTATACGCTTCAGTATTATCCAAAACTAAGTCCTTTCGAAGATCACGGTCTAATTCAATGTAGTTTAGTTATAGCGAGCAGCAAAAAAAATCAAATCGTCGCGCGTGAGCTCGCCATTTAACGTTACAAACCAAAATCTTACTGTCAAAAACAAATCAGGGTGACAGAACTTGAGCTGCTCTTCGCGCACGCGTAGATTGTCGGGGTGTAGGCAAAGAGGTTTGCAATGGGTCCTCCTTCACAGTGCCTGCTATATCTTTCTCAGCGGGAAGTTAAAAATAAAAGTTAAAAATAATCTCCAGTCGTGCGTTAAAGCCGACACATATTTTCTTCGTTTTAAGTTAGCAATAAAACAATCAAAATCAATTTAATTGTGAAAAATGAGATTATGAGGCGTGCACTTTTGGATTTTCCAAACTATTTTTTAAATTTATTTATTCAACTTTATTACAAAAAATTGTAAACGGCGGACTTAAAGCCTTAGGCTTAGTCTGTTCTGGCCCACAGGTCGCATTTTTCAACCGATTTTGATGATTGCTATTTTTGATTGGGGGAGAAATAACTTTGCTTGTAGCGTTATTTATTACGGATTTCAATCTTATTTGAGAGGCACACTAAGGACTTCATTCTACACAGGATGTTGCAAAAGAATTATTAAAAGGGGGGAAAGGCTGGAAGTTAGCTGTAGCTGTATATATGGAAGGGTTTTACTGAAATGGCTTTGGTAAGTCAGGGGAAAGGGAACATATCGGATTGCATGGTTATAAGAACTCGCGAGGTCTACTGTTTTCACAGAACCATTAGTATGTAGAACACAAGTTTACAATATAATCTGAGATATGTATGTAATCTATACTAATATTATAAAGCGGAAGAGTTTGTTTGTTTGTTTGTTTAAACGCGCTAATCTCAGGAACTAATGGTCCGATTTGAAAAATTCTTTTTTTGTTGGGTAGTCCATTTATAGAGGAAGGCTTTAGGCTATATAACATTACGTTCCGACAACCACGCGAACGAAGTCGCGGGCACAGCTAGTATAATATATATCTACTGAGATTATATTGTCACCGGTTTACGAGTACGCTTAAAATGCATATTAGGTGGGTACCTAACATGCATTTTAAGCGTTAACCGGCTCACATAATTAATGTATGTTTCGTCGACCTAACTCATCCTTGTTTTATTTTAGGGAGGGTCTCCCAGGGTGGAACATTCCACCGTTTGGTACCAGTTTCGGAGGGAGGAATGTCACCTTTATTGAGATGTGTTCGGACCTCGGATCATCTATAGTTTTAGTACCAGTTATTGGCGTTTTAGGAAACGTCGCCATCGCCAAAGCCTTTGGTAATTTTTCCGTAAAGATATTTTAATTTTTTCCCAGTGTTTTTTTCTTATTCTCTGATCTAAATTTTATAATACGAAATTAGATAATTCTGTAGTAACCTTTAGTTTTTTCTCATTTGTTTTTTTCTCTCTCTTGATGATTTGTTTTTTTCTGTGTTCTTAAATATTTTTCATTTGAAAGCTGAATGTCATATAAAAAAAGAACACAACATCAAAAACCTAACATCAAGATAAATGCGAATACCTTAGACTTACACCTTACACTATGTTTACAGTTATTAATTCGGCCTAGTTCAGTTGAATATTATCTCTATCTTCATATGAATACGGTTGAGATTATCATAATACAGTAAAATATGTTTTAATACGTTTTTTTCTTAATATTACGTTTTTTTTCCAGCCAGTGGAGAATCAGTAGACGCAACACAAGAGTTAATAACCCTGTCCCTTGCGAACATATTTGGCTCGTTCGTTGGTGCAATGCCTATTACTGGGTCTTTCTCGCGCAGTGCTGTCAACCACGCCAGTGGGGTGGCCACCCAGTTTGGTAGTTTATACACTGGTGAGTACATAATGCACAGTCTATGTTATATCATAGAATAAATAATACTAACGTACAGAAGTCTCACTCGGCAAAGAAATTCAAAGAAATATCTACTCAATGTGGCTAGCGATATGGTTTAATTTAGCTCACGTCAGAACTCAGCACCTTTTCGTAAAGATACCTAGACATCCATTGCAAGCCAATTTAATTCTTATCACTCTAGACAAACGATTCGTATAACTGAATTTACCACCCGGAGGGGCCGCCTGCGCGCATAGTAATAATGTAGGTACATTTTTGATACCTAAACGGGGAGTGCACAGGCCTGGTTATATTTGCAACTTATTCCCTATGAATGTGTTCATGATTTATTTATTTTTTTGTAATTTGTACATCTATCTTCAAGCAATCGATTGTTTCTTTTATCATCTGATCATGCTGAGCAATCCATGTAACATTGTTGTCTAATCTAACCTAACCCTTCTATCAGTCTTTGTTGCACGCGCTTTCGCCACATTTGCACGTTTGTTGTATACTTAAAGTAGGTATTTTGTATATTATGTGTACTGTTACGGTTTATGCGTTTTGACATTATATTTTGTCACCTTATTTTGAACCATTACGTGTCCATTTCGTCCGGCGCTGGACCCTTACTCCAAAAGTGGCACGACAGAGTACGGAGCTGCGTGTCCGCGTTAGAATGTCAAGTAACATTGAGCGTAACAAAATGACGATAAAGTCTAATTTGGTTTGACATAGAAATACCACGATAGTATCGGATGACTATTGTGTTATTTTATAGAGTAACGTTCCTGTATTCAATCGTTTCATATTACATTGTTTACATCTGTAAAATAAAGCATATTGACAAAATCACTTCCAAGGTACTTAGCAGATGCATTTCATCGGCATGTTAAAGTATCAAGTGGTCTTGAATTCATCTGGATATTGAACGTTGATTAATCAAGCTCAATTTATATCGGCTCAGTCCGGTCTGTAGAGTCCTTACTCCGGTTTTCAGACTGGTGACATTAAATACTTTGTTCCTTTGTGTGACGATATTTTTATTATTATTTACAATGTTATCATGACCGTGTTCACGTAGACGGTAATTAAATAATCATTAAACAAATAAATATATACGGACAAATCACATTGATATAATAACACGACAGACAGGATTATTCTCTGTTTAATATAGTTATATTTTGATATGCCGCGACTGCCACTGCTGACACGAACTGTCGCTGACAAAACTGTGCTCGTGTGCAAGTGTCGCAAACTTTTGCACGCATACTTTCGCTCGTCTCTAAGAGCCTGGCTTTCTGTATGGCCACCCAAGGTTAACGATTTTACGTCTTACCGTGCCAGGTCTTCTCTTTCTACCCTGGCTAGGTAAACGCCACTTGCGATTGTACATGAGAATTTAAAAAAAAATGTCGATTGTAACTTATTTGCGATTAAAACTGGTTATGCTTATGAACCTGTCTGTACGCGTAATTAAATTAAACATGTAATTAATTACATGTAATTAAATTAAAGGAAGTGCATGCATTTTCCGTTTAGCTTCAGGAGTCATTGAACGGTTAGTTTTCCATTCATTAGACTACGTACTTGATCGCTGCTTTTATAACAATATTTTTATTTGATGTTTACATTCGTTATGAGACTTAACATCGTATGCATGAGTACCTCGATCTACATCTAACGTGAAGTAGCTATTTTATTAAAAATAGTTGTTTTAGTTTAAAGATTAGTTTGAAAACAGACATTGCCGATGTGGGCCACACAACTGTCGAGCTGAAGCACGACCGGATCACTTCAGTAGAATCCGTTTGTTCTTAGTACTCCCTTTAGTGGTTCCTTTGGAGGAACTACTGAGCCTTTTTTGTCTCTGTAGTTCCTTTATTACCTTTAAAGGAACTACAGAGACAAAGATGGCTCAGAAGTCCCTTTAGTGGTTTGTTTAGAGGAACTACTGTCAAATGAGCTAACAGAATAGTCGGCATTACAGAGGTAAATTTAGATTGGATGTTTTCCAGCGAGATTGGTTGGAGGCAGCACTAGGTAGAGATAGATAGTAGGAAATGTGGGACAATATAGCCCCCTTTGCGAAGCAGTGGGACAATATAGGTAAAAAAAATATAGTGAGAATAGGCAATCAACTGTGATTTTTATTTAACCAACATGCCTTTAACTTGAGACACCAAACTTAAGAATCCCCTAACCCTAGACTTTCCCATACAAACGTAGTCTACGTTTTACTTTGAAAAGACATGTCAGATTTCGGAAAAAAAATGTTACTTTAAAGAAATTGCATATATCGCTAGGGTTATTATAATTGGTTTTCACAGTCAAAATATGAACGTGAAAGAAAATATAAGGGTGTAAAAGTTTACCATCCTGATGTTAAAAATAATATAATACACTCTCTTTCAAGTTCATATTTTGACTGTGAAACCAATTATAACCCTAGATTTATGCAATTTCTTTAATGTTACAAATATTTACCGAATCTGACATGTCTTTTCAAAATAAAACGTAGACTACATTTGTATGGAAAACTCTGATTCTGTCTAGGGTAAGGGGACTTTTAAACAGCATATATACAATACAATACAATAGACATCTATTTATATATTTTAGGTATCCTAGTGATATTGGCGCTGAGTCTTCTAACTCCTTATTTCTACTTCATACCGAAGGCGTCTCTGGCGGCTGTGGTGATATGTGCTGTGATATTTATGATAGAATATGAGGTAAATATAGAATAGAGTAAATATTTGATTATTTCAAAATATGTTACTTGACTTAAGGTCCTAAGAAGAGGACCTTTTTAATTGGAATGTAGTTTTTTTTTTATTTATGTTACCCCATAACTTGTTCCGTTTTGAACTGATTTATAAAATTGTTTTTTTGTTTGAAAGCGTATACATGCAAGTTGCAATGGGAACACCATTGTCACCAGGTAAAGATTTAATGATGGGATCGTCGAGAAATCGAGGGAACTACTCAAAGATTATATGTACACATATAGTGATTCTAATGTTTTTGTCAATAAATCAAGCATTTGCATTCAGAAAGTGACTTTTTTATAAAGTTGAACTGATCGAGAAGACCGGTAGTTGAAGTCCCTTTTTCTGTTAAAATTATTTTAGACTCAATTCAGTACTTACCTTATAAAATTACGGCCAGCTGCTTCACTTCCCGCTCAGATCGTAAAAGCCGATCGAGGGATTGAGCTAGTAACTGAATGATATCAATAGGCGATGTGGTTAGCAACCCATCACTATTATGATTTCTATTTTCCACCTTTATGCCCATCATCACGCAAAAGGAGCTTGGGCCTTGCCGCCCTAGGTTCTGTCTGCCCCGTCAGGGATAAAGACGTGATATATTTTTTTATTTAAAACTTTATTAACCAAAATAAAATGGTAAAAAAGCCGGACTTAATGCTAATAGCATTCTCTACCAGTCAACCTTCGGGATAAATATAAGGAAAAAAAAACTCGTGGTAGGCGTACATACACATAAATACTCGTACTGATAGTGTATCTGTATAAATTATATCTGAATAATGATTTTTATATTTTTAGGTAGTAAAGCCGATGTGGCGTTCTCGACGCGCTGACCTTGTACCGGCGTTCGCTACGTTTGCGATGTGTTTGATTGTGGGCGTGGAATTGGGAATACTCGCTGGCGTGGCGGTCAATGTTATATTGCTGCTGTATCCCAGCGCGAGGCCGCAGTTGGAAGCTGAGATAATTACGGTTAGTAATGTTTATCTGGGTGTTGTGTGATGTCAGACTTTTCAAGCTGCTTAAAGGCATCTGACATAGCTTGATAACTGCCTTACAATGATGACAGTCGACGGCTTAACATGGCTTCCAAAGCTCGGAGGATCTCGAGATTTTTTATGCAACTTGTGGTCACATCAAATGCGGACCACGCCCGGTTTCTCTTAACTTCCAGAAGCTCTTGTATTACGGGGCCACCATATTTTGAAACAAGTCGAAAGATGCGAAACAAACAGCGGTTAAAAACTCCTCAATGCTTTGTTTGATATTGTTTTATGCATATAGATAAAAAATGGGAATCGAAAATGGCGACAGGTGGCTTGACCTTGCCCATCGCCTATACAGGTTTCTTTTGCACCGCTTATCTATATTGAAATCATCAGAATCTCCAATAGAACACAAGACTGTAAGAAAAGTTTTTTTTTTTTTTTTTTCTTCCAAATTTCTAATAAATGGCTAACCTAATAATTTATACGCGCATCCTGTGTTCTAGGCTCCCACTTGCCGGGCGCCGCCTGCCATTCGCCCGGTGGCGGGCGGTATCGGTGGGACACTTTTGGTATGCAGTTGTCTGCTGATATAGTTCTCGCTCTCTCGCATTGGCGGGAGCGGCTTCTCGCTCTTGTGTATTACAAGAGCGAGAAGGGTATATCAATCGGTGTTCAAGTTGTTTGCCGGGAACTATATCATATGTATTTTTTATTTCGCTTAAATACTACTTTCCTTGAATATGGCTAAGTACAAAATGACTGTATAGTAGAATTATACTTACTGATAAAACAGCATACTTATAAAATGTGATCTTTTTCAGAACTCTTCCGGATTCAGCTACTTACTGGTGACAGTCGGCAACAGTTTGTACTTCCCTGGCGTCGAGTACATCAGGCAGTACGTTGAGAGAGCCGCCAAGAAACAAGGCGGCTGCAGCATGCCGGTGGTCATCGACTGCAGATATGTACTAGGTAAGTTACCCAGGCATAATATTATATTGAGAGCAAATCAACGTGCCAATAGGGTAGTATCCTGGGTCATAATTAAATTATTTTGTACTGTTAAGGGAATAAAACGTCACAAAATAGTGTCACTTGTCATTGATCATATCCATTTTCAACATGATTTTAGATTCATTAATTCAAGAAAACTGATATTGAGAGTGCTATTTGACTTCATTAAACTATGACGTCACGTGTTGGTATGTATATATCATACAAATCCCATAGACAATGTTTGTTTGGACGTTTTAAGAAAATAGTATAATATTTGATTGAGTTGTTGGAAACTAATGGATTCCGGTATAATATAAAAAAAAAAAAAAAAAATCCTAAATTTTACAATGAATAGTGTATATTACAATTATAGTAATATATTTACAATGAAGGTGGTCTTGAATCAAATAAAAGATAAAAAAGCGCAAATATAAGTTAGTATGCATGTCGCACCCATGTGGTTAAATTAGCCAACTAATTGGACGCCTAGGCCGTTCATTAAACGCCAGCATCTGAGTGCATCGCCAGCACTTAGCTGAGTCTTGGTTAGTTTTATCTGACTTTAAATACGTCAAGTTGTTAAATGTTGAGTGATTCTAGTTCAATTAACTATCGGCCTAGGCATCCAATTTGATGCTGGCGTTTAATGAACGGCCTAGATGTCCAAACATTGACTCGCTGACTTTTATTTGACTCTATAAGTACTTATTTCGGTATCCCGTTTTTTCCGGTTATCGCTAGAATGCGATCTTCAAAATTTAAAATCAAGATACTAAGACACTTCACGCGTCATACAATTAGTAGTACAATTCAATGGGTATACTTTGATTCCAGGTGCTGACTTTACGGCAGCTAAGGGTCTCTGCGCACTATCCAACTCCCTGTCGTCTCGCGGGCAGCCCTTAGTTTTGCTGTCGCCGCGTGCCAGTGTTGCTTCAGTATTCAGCGGCGCTGGGTCCAGTGTAGTATTAGTTTTAGCCCCCAACGACTTGGATTCTACTTTACAAGGTACTCGTGGATCGATTTATTACGCATATATCAATTACACGTTGTCTACAAAAATGACTCGTTTAAACTAATAAGAGATATTAGGTACATTATGTCTCTTTCTTTCAGACCTCACGGGTCAGATACCAATGCTCCCCGCCAGCGCCGGGCACAGCGCCCCGCCCCCTGACTACGCCTCGGTCCGCCAGCACGACGACGACATCACGGAGGTCGTCGTATCCAAGGACCAAAACTACATACCCTTACTGCAGAAAGGCAATGAAGCGTTGAAATCTCACAAATCAGAGGTCAATGACACGTGACCTTGGTGAGGTTAGCGTTAAGTATTTATAAGTATTTTATCGTTTTAATTACATTTATTGGTCTTTCTCCAGGTTTTTGAGAGTGCGTTGGGCACTTTCTGAGATGGGTAACAAACCATTGAACTCGCGACACTTACCGTAATCGACACCTCTCAAGTTTTCACTTCTGTCGGCACTCCCTTAGTGCCGTTTTTTTTCTCTGCCTAATTAACGCGTCAACTTTTTTCATTTAAAAGGAAGCGACGCGTTAATTCAGCGGAGAACAAAACAAGTCATTCCATAGTTTTTTTTTTTACATTTGGTGTTAATTTTGTCAAAATGCAAGTGAAAAAAAAAGATGTCGCGTTAATCAGTTAGTTAATTAGCGAAAAAAGCTGGAGAATGACTATACACTATTAGGAGTAGTTTGGCAGTGGTACCAAAAGTAAGTTTTATTACTGAATTTGAGTGAAACGTATGTATATCCAAAGGAATGTTCACTTATTCGCGCACTGCTACAAATAAAATGCACAAACTTTTTAAATTTGTAAAAGAATAAATACAATACAAAGTTGTACAAGAGGCTGCCTTATTGCTTATGTAATCAACAACCTACAACCTAAGCGTTGGAATAACTATTACGTTGACCCAAAAAACATTGTTTGCTTTTTGAGTATAAATTTGCGCGCATTGTGAATTATAATACTACATTACCACTGACTCACTGACTGATTGACATAGTTGTTTGACCTGTTCCCGGGTGGGTGGGGTAATGATTGATGTATGGTCGTGTAGAGGGTGCTCCAGTGAGTACCAGAAAAATCGGACATGTTGAAGATCATCAGATCTTAATGTGGACGAGGTACAGCCTGCAAAAACGGTTAGGGTTAGGGGTGTGTTTTTTTTTCCAAAATGTAGGGGGTTGTAAGCAATTTGACGACTGTCATTTGTTTTATGATTTTTTTCAAAATCCAAGATGGCCGCCATACAAGGACAATTTCCGAGTGTGTACCGCGAGACCGTAGGTCGAGCGGAAAGCGAGGCCGCAGGCCGAGCTGCGTTCCGAGGGTGACGCCCGAGCCCCTCTTGACCTCCCCCCTTCCCCCAGAACCCCCCCCTCAAGTGTCTTTGCGAAGTCAGAGGCCAAAGGCCAAAAACAGAACTCTTCCGCGAGGCCGTAGGCCGAGCTGCGTGGCGAGGGCGAAGCCCGAGCCCCTCCTGACCTCCCCCCTCCCCCAGAACCCCCCCCCCCCCCCAAGTCACTAAGCAAAGCCTGAGGCCGAAGGCCGCAGGCCGAGCCACTCCCACCAAGCGTTGAGCGTTTTTTTTTTAATTTTCCAAGATGGCCGCCAACTGTCGACTGCTTCCGATTTTACTGAAATTCAGTATGCATGGGTTTTTTGGATCGCGGAAACCAAATCTGAAATTTTTTTTGGAATCCAAGATGGCGTCTGGATTTTAGAATTTTAACTTGATTCGTTCATTACGTCCTCCTGGTACACCAAAGGGGTCTGAAATTTTGTATTCTGGGGTAAAGCACCCCGCGGAACTCAAAACTGCAAACAAAATTTGATCCAAGATACGTATCCCGTATACGTTTTTATTTTTTTTATACTGAGTTTAGCACCTTACCTATTCTCGCAACTGGAAATAAGATTCCAACCAACTTCAACAGCTGCACGAAAAACCGCGGGCTGCTTGCAGCCCGCGCAGCGCCCGAAAAGCTAGTTTTCTTTTTAAGAATACACTAAATTTTAAGTATTTATACAGGATGATATGTAAACATCAGCCAAATCAGTCAATACATGACATTCAATGGATTGACTGCTCCAAAAATTTGTTCTATGTTCCAAAAAATATTAAGGCCATACCTGAATTTTCCGAGGTAAAGTACTGCCCCCATTTAAAATAAATCATTTCAAATAAAACGGAGATCGTTTTCTTTTAAAGCTTAACGTTCTCACTGTAAACTGTAAACAGTAGTTCATAACTTTGAAGGGTTATCTAGGACTTGGTAGTAGCAAAATTTTAAATGATGTCTTCGTTTTCTTTGAAATGATTTATTTTAAATGGGGGCAGCACTGGACCCCGGAAATTCAGGTACGGCCTTAAGTCAACACCATGAAAAATGTTCACCTTCCTTTTTAAAATCTTCTACGTTTTTTTTCTTTTCTCCTAGACTCTCCCATGCCTGGGGTCAGATCCTTTCCACAGAAAAAGTTGTTTAATAAGGCTGGTGTTTAAAAGTCACCTGTATACTAATAGTGATTAAGTTGAATTTAATTTTGAGAATAGTTGTACTTTTATATTTCGAGACAGATTTTAAGAAAAAATCCTATATTGTGTGTTATTTTTCATAGGTAATAGAAAAATAGTATTTACGAGTCTCGAGTATTACGCTCCAATTTTGATATGCCAAATTTCATCTTGTGTCAGTCTTTTATATGTTGACCATATACTTATTTGAAACACAAAAATAATAACATGCTTTCAGACTAAAATTGAAGCTGTATTAAGATTAAACTTGAACTACTTACACTTGCAGGTTTAGTTTAGGTAATTGAGTAATTCGCAAAAAGTCCACATAGGCAATCTTCCGACAAGTTAAGTGAAACATATTTTCTAGAAGTCAAAAGTATGGAGGGTAGAGGTAAGGAGAACAATCTGATATGGAGGAACAATTGTAAAGGTGTCCAAGTAGTAATTAATAGTTCCAAATCAATCCAGAATAGCGCTACCAGAGCGCGCCAGAGTCTGTGTTAATTTTCGCGATTTTTAATTACATTTTTTCAAATTCAAATTCAAAATATCTTTATTATTATCATAGGATATCTACTAAAAATTGTAACGAAAAATCGCGTTTGTCAAAACACTTCTTTACCAGCGAACTATCAAACTATAGAAGAGAAATGTATATGAAATGACTGTGGCATGACGCAGCGTCAACTGTCGGCCAATGTCCGCTTTTACGCATTTTCATACAGCAACCGCTGATTGGTTGAGCAATCGGTGTAAGATGTAGTTTAAGTACTGCCTAGCGCCTACTTGGATGTATTTTTGATGAGGTCATTTTTTGCGATTGAGCTTCCATAGTATTTATAGCTCAGTGGTGTTTACTGTTAAAAAGCTTTTTAAAATAATAGAACATTTAAGGAGAAACTTTGTGCTATGAAAAAATGAAAGAGTGGGCGTAAAGTGAAAACTAAACTGGTATTTTTAGACCTTCTAAATTTTGCCCACATAACAAATACAAATAATTTAACGCCATAATAACGGACACATTTGGATATACATAAATGGTTCTACTTACCACTACCATCCATAGCTACAATCAAAACAGCCTAATACACGTAGGTACTTACTCTACTCGTATTAGTCTTGTCTGTTATCTGCAATTTACCAAAGATAAGCAATCTTTTATCATGAATTCTTTTACCCGCTACAAGCATTTACCCATTACTTTCTTTTCACTAATTATTATCTACTTAAAAGAAATAGTGCTCGTATGTACGAGCACTATTTCTTTAGTACTTATTGGACACTGGTACATTATGTACTTAATAGTTAACCATAAAAGAATGACCTACTTAATATAGTAACTCTAGCTTTTTGTAGATTTTATATGCATCACTCTCTCTTTGACTTCCTGACTCTCTCTCCCCCTCTCTATTCCTTTATCTCTCTACTGACAAATCAAAATTCTTCAATCAACTCAAAAGGTGTAAACAGATAAGTACTTCCAA
The DNA here is from genome assembly GCA_963576875.1 of Acrobasis repandana. Lineage (NCBI taxonomy): Eukaryota > Metazoa > Arthropoda > Insecta > Lepidoptera > Pyralidae > Acrobasis > Acrobasis repandana. The sequence goes on from OY756222.1 coordinate 9,120,979, forward strand.
ATTAAAACATAGCGCATAACTGATGACCGATGGGGCAGCAAGTTATCAAATGGCAATCACGTAGTGGCAAACGCAGCATAAAATGCCGCCTATCAGCTGGTCAGACGACCTGAGTTAAACTAAAATGACGCTTAAAGACAACTTTTGAGCCTCGACAAATAAGTCTCATTATAGACATATTTTACTCATATACTTATACCTTTTCTCTTGTATTCGTATGTGAGTATTCAAAACTCCATGATTAAATCATTCATAGTTCAAGAATAATATGTAGGTTCCCTCCAAGTTATTATTTACGTTAAGTTCTTATAGTTGTGAATAAGACAAATGCAATCTTCCATTATTTTTAATTATGTTAAACATAGTTATACGTAGTTCCCTCATTTTTGTAAGATATACATACATACTCGTTATGTTTAGTTTGTAGAACATTGTCGATCCATGTGAAGTGCGAAATATAGTAATTTACCAGTTTTTAATATATTATGTAAAATTTAAATTGTGATTTCTATTATATTAATAAGAATAAAGTGCACAATTTGAACGAGACACTGAATTTTATTTGATTTTATGTAATTATGTCACCTATAGATTGTTATTGTGTAACCTAGGACCATTAAAGGATACTAGGTATTATAATTTAAAAAAAAGTCATTCTCGAATTAATTATTTATTCCCGTTACGTCTATAACTTATACACAAATAAATGCATGACTGTATAACTTAGCACCATTAAATTACAAATAATAAATGCACCTTCTGACTATTTAATATGAGTATCGTAAAACTTATTCAGTACAGAAATCATAAAATCAGTCCAAATTCCTAAAATTTTAGGTTTTTTTTTCTGATGTGCCTGCCTATTTACAACTGGATATCTTTGTTACTGTATTTTAAAAAAATATTTAAATAGTAACAAAATCCAAATTGTCTAATCGTACCTTAAAACCAACAAAACCAATAAAATTTAAAATCTGAACTGTTTAAATTTTTGAGAAGAATAAAAATCTATCTCTTTGTAATATTCTCTGTCATAATCATTCCTAACACCACTAAAGTACAAAACCTATTCTAATAAATGCATATTTCAGGACTATACAGAAAGTTAAGTAGCTGCCGCTTGGCTCATATCGTTGGACATCTATTGCGCTACATTCTGGTTGTGGAACATAGGTTTAGAAGCTGTCAATAGTTTCTCGGAGACCACGTGGGCGATCCTCGCACTTCTCCTCCAGACTAACTCCCTGGTACGTTCATGGTTGCTGTCTACATTCACCTGGAACATGATATTGTAGAGGTGAGTTACGAGTCTAAAAATACTGTAGGTACAGCAAGAAATTGGATTACCCTAGAAAATACCAACGCTCAAAACACGTCGGTTATGAAGTGCACGGAAATTCTAAATTGCAAGGGACTAAGAAGGCTCAGTAAACAGCACTTCACTTACCAAGGATTCGTCATATTTTCGGTAAGTAAAGATTTTAATTTTGACAATAACTAAATACTGGATCATAAAATTATAATTTTACGAATATCTATGCCTAGAAAAAGAAAACGCACTATAAGTAATAACGAATGAAGAACGAAGACAAACTATTACCAGTGCTTAAAAAATCTGATACCAGTGTTGGCCACTTACATACACGAAAAACAAAGAAACCAGTACTTTATCGTTTTATTTGTCTTTAAGAAAGTTCTGTTCTGCCTTTAGATGTGTAGGTAACGCGATGTCTTTGCATACTATATCGAAGGCTGTAATGAGTCTCATATGTTGAAAAGAACTAGAGAGCTTAAGATTTAATTACCTAATAGCATCACAGATTTTATAAACTGTTTACCTATTTTTACATTGAATCTTTTTTATTTACCTGTTTAGGCTGAAGGACTTTGATGGAGTGCAACGTAGCGACGCCCTCGTTGTTGACGCGGAGAGTCAGCTTGCCGGTCATCTCGGCGGTGGTGGCTGTTGCAGACTTGATCTCTTTCTTGGCTCCGCGCCCAACCTGGTAAGTGGGACAAGGAATAGATTTTAAAGCAAAAAAATGTTTTTTTTTTAATTTTATTCATAGCGCATTCGTTTGACCCACAAGTTTTTTTTTTCAAGTGAGTTTTTTCAATTTTTATATACGGCCCATCTGATAATTGGTTAACCTAGCCTATGGATGCTTGCAACACCAGGAGAGCCAATCGCGTGTTGCCAGTTGTAAAACATCTTTTTACGTGTATACCCTCCTAAATTCCTACAATCTTTACCATTCTATCAAAACTGCGATCATAAAGCGACATGAAACAAATTAATTTTGAAATTGCAAAACATACCTCTTTCGCAACTCTTAAAATAAGAGGTCCTACAGTAAAGTTGTTCTTCACAGTGGTATGGTTCAACATGATGTTCACAGCTACATCTCCGATATTCAAAGCGCATTCGTTTGACACACAATCATATGTTTTATTTTTTCAAATGTATGGGCATATACGGCCCATCTGATAATTGGTTAACCTAGCCTATGGATGCTTGCAACACCAGGAGTGCCAATCGCGTGTTGCCAGTTCTAAAAAAATCCTTTTACGTGTATACCGTCCTAAATTCCTACCATCTTTACCATTCTATCAAAACTTAAAACTGCGACATGAAATAAATTAAATTTGAAATTGCAAAACATACCTCTTTCTCAACCCTCAAAATAAGAGGTCCTACAGCAAAGTTGCTCTTCACAGTGGTATGGTCCGACATGATGTTTACAGCTACATCTCCGACCCTCCTCAAAGACGACAAACCATACAACGTTCCCTTCGCTCTTGGTTTATTTTTATCACTAGTAGTCTTAACCTTATTCTTATCTTTCTTGGTTACTACTGGCTTCTTAGTGGTAGTTTTTGCAGGAGGACTGGGTTTGCGTTTAGGCTTAGTCTGTTTCGCTGGTGCTGGCGGCTTCGCCTTAATTGTGGTTGGTTTCGCTTTGGTACTTTCTTTTTCCTTGATAGCTCTAGATTCGACAGCATCGTGTTGCATTTGTTCTGTCACGGCCTTGACTGCTTCCTCGGGTTTAGGATCTTCAACCTTCTTTAAAGCAACTTGGTCTGGGTTTTGGGTAGACACTTGTTCCAACTTTTCCTTGTTCTTTTCTGAGTGAGTACGTGCACTGTTCTTCTTTTTGAGTGTTGATTTCCTGTTGATAAGAATAAATGTTATTTGGTTTCTGTGTTTTTGGCAAGTTTGTGGTAACAGATGTAATTAACTACATCCACAATATAACAGTAGGTATATATCTAGAAGCATTTAAATAATACTTCAATACTTAAGCATTTTTAATGATTTGAACAAGGAGTCGGACTACATTATACAACGTGGAAGGGACATACCCGTAATAAATCGAACGACGGTCCATACTAGATCATTATAGTATAATGAAATTAAAATAAAAGTCAAAAACCATAAATAAATTTCGTCATTTTCATACAAAAGTGGGCGGCCGCCCGGTCGATTTGTATGGGAATGTCAATTCTTTTTTATATTTTTGACTGTTATATTAATTTAATTATACTTTAGTGGTCCAGTATAGCCCATGGTTTAATTTATTACGGGTATGTCCCTTCCACTTTGTATATCACATTTCAGTAGGTATAATTTTAAAACAATTTAAAAATAATGTTCGTAATGTAATTCGGATATAAGTATTATATAATCTGACACTAAATTACGTCTTATGTGGTCTTTCTTACAAGCATTTACGACACTGTTTACCAGAAGAGACTCATATCATCATCATCCGAGCGTATTCCCGGTTGCATCGTCAGCGGTTACGCTTCAGAACCTCACTTAAACAATGTTATTATTGTGCCTATATTGAGCTTATCTTTCCATAACAACCAATATATTCCCATAATAAATTCCCAGAGGAATTATATTTCCAAAAGACTCATAAATATGATTTAGAAATCGATGTTTTATTTATTAACAATAGGAAAAATATACCTCTTGTTGTTTTTCTTCTTGGTCTTGTTCTTGTCTTTTGGTTTGGTTGTCTTCTTATTAGCGTCGATGGGCTGCAGCTTGACGCTGACGGGGTCGTAGGACTTCTTCAGGATGTCGTTCATCTTCTCCAGGATGTTATCAACGAACCTGTTGTACTTGACGATGTAGATGGCTGGCACTGGCTCCTTCTTTGGCGGGTCGCTGGTCAATGCACCTGTTTAAAATTATCTTTTTATTTCTAACTGTCTTTGCTTGCTATTCATATTCCTAATTCAGTTTATTTTGGTAGGCTGAACTAAAACTACGTATTTTCAATATCATAAATTTTAATATATGAAAGATTATCGAATTAAAATGTTATTCATTTTGTCAATATAATTCTATTTTTATGTGTTTGACGTACCTAACACCTACATAATAATTTAGATATCTAATAGTTATATTTCAAATAAGAAAAACATTCCGCTTCTTAAATTGAAATTTTTATACATGACATTGGGATACTAAATTCTTCTAATTTCACCTACAAAGATATAATTGAAAGAATGCAGAACTTTTACTTATTTGAATCAAAAAGATCAACGTATGACACCACGTTCGGAAATAAGTTTACGAATGAATGAATAGATCAATATGAGCTGCAGCAAGCTGAGATATCGAAATAAGTTTTCAAAATCATAGTTTCTTTCAGAAGAAAATATAAAATCATATATCAAATAGATCAGGTATCAAAATAGATCATGGTTTCTTCAATGTTGAAATAACTTCACTTATAAAATATTCCTAGTACGGATTGCAATCCAGAAAACCAGAGTTGGCACGTAGTACCAATATACCAGATATTCTACTACATCCAGCGATACCTTCTTTTTCTAAACTATTAAGATTGGTGGATTGGTTCATTATGAAATTGAATACGTAATATTTTATGAAGTGCCATACTATGAGTAACAATTACCATAGTACATTTTATTAGTTAAGCATAGAGTTTCTGTGATAACCAAAATAGTTTAATAAGTATCTAAAAAAGTTTGTGTCCAACTGCTATACTCGTATAAGTCAATAACCTAATCAAAACTTAATTAAAAGTTTAAATAAATAAGTCTTACCCATTTTGAAAATTCGCATTACTAGTTCTAATATTACTTAACTTTTTTAGTATCATTGAATAAGAACCTATTTAGTAAAACTAAATAGGAACTTTCAAAAAATTCTAGTATTTTATTTTTTTGCATATTTTGGCGATACCTGTCCTGCTACCATGCCAATAATTATCTGAGTTGATTTCATGAATATTTTCATTGATCAAATAGAGAGTTACCAAAATCGTAGGGGAATCGATTTCTCTTTCGACCGACGAATTTCCTGTCGGCTAATTTGTGAGTGTACCACAGGCATCATGCAAGTATGTTAACAGGAGGTATCCATTCTAATATTGTAATTGAACGTACGAATAACTACACCTAATTCGATACACGTCGCAGCACGCGAGCTAACTGTACCGGCCGGTAGAGCTCCAGTTGAATTCTAATAACAGTTACAATTAATACGTCCAGTCAACGGTGGATTTTCTATTTTCCACACGTAAAAGAAACTGCGTGCCGAGAAGCTAACATTCAAAGAAATCTTATTGTGGCACACTATGTTTGGTAACTTCGTATTCCGAAGTCATGCGACAGGTTCGACACAGTTACAAAGCGGTCGTAGATAATATAAATCTGGCAGGTTTTATCAATTATGCAATTGTATACTACATCTTATCGTTCTTCTCGACAATTTGTAACATTAACATTATACGCTTTTTACCTAATTGGTCGTAAAGATTTTCATTTCCGTGAAAGGAAGCAAACATTGCGAGCGGACAGGTGTGTCTGTATACCTACGGAGCCGGTAACAAACGAGTTCCATTTGGGTCGAATATGACTCCTCGCGACTCTCCCAACATTTCACGACGACAAACATTTAAAATTTCTCTTTTCGCATCTCATTATCTCGTTTTCACTAAGCCGGACATTCGACACGCAAATTTCGCGGCGAATTCGTCATCGAGTGAGAGTAAACATCTGGTGCGATTTACTTTCTATCGGATTATGTCTAAATGTCGTAGTGATATCGTCAAGGTCGAGATTGGGCATCGGAGCAAGGTCAAAGAAAGTGTCAAGGCTGTAGAAGAGATCGGGCGGGTTCATCGTCCGGAGCGGCTGGGAAAGTAGCGGCGGCCGGCGCCGGCCGACCCCTTAACATACATCCACACCGGACTAGTTCCTCCTTGAAAGCCAGCTCGTTGCGCCCGTATCGATGATTTCTAGATGGCTATCGCCGGCCTTCACTCCTATCACTTAATGGAATCTTGTTTTACTTGAATGGTTGCCGTTCAGAACAGGATGATGGGAAAGGGATTAGAGATTGGTTGTGCGTTAGATCATATATAGATAAATCGGTCAAAAGGCTAGTTATTATAGCTAATTTTAATCTCTACATATACAATACTGTTATGTAACTGTACTATGGAATAACAAGGGAGATGTAAGAAGATATATATAAGTCGATATAAACATATGTAATACTTATAGGTAGAGGTATGAGGAGTATTGTAAATACCTAATGCTGACTAGTATACATTTATTTATACAAACAAAATTAAATTAATATTACTAGATAATGTCACTCAAGCAGCTAACAAATAAATATTGTTTATTCAACTAGAATTCTGACCGATGAGTTTCTGACTTCAGATTCAAGACGTATATTTCTTTTAATACGCACAAGTTATCTCGAAGGTACGATAAAAAATTTCACACAACAAATTTATAACAACAGATTTATTTCAAATAAATTGCCACGAGACCAGTGTGACATGATCTAGACATTAATTTAACTTTAACTCTCTCGGTTCCATACTTACACTTTCACACATCAAACACGCACTTAATAAATAAAATAAATTAAATAGAATAAATAAATAGTCAATAAATAGCTAAGCTAAAGGAGGGGACCGTGAGGCCTCTCAGGTGGATTTGGTGGCGTGGCTCGGCCATGGCTCCGGCGGGCCTACTCACTATCTGAACTTTTTGTGTTCCGCGGCTGCGACCGCCGCGGATGTCGCTTTGGTTTTCTTTAGTTTGCCGATGTGGTTCGCTTTTTTGCCAGTCTTTTTAGCATGCGCCTTGACGCTCGCCTTCAGCTTTTTGGACTCACGTGGGTGCTTGGCGGAGATATTCCTGCCGAGGGCGTCTGTGAGGTCGTCGTCATCGTCGTCGTCCTCCTCTTCATCCTCGTCGTCATCGTCCTCCTCGGGGTCAAGGGCGTCGGTGATGTCGTCATCCTCGTCATCGTCTTCCTCCGCGTCAGCATCGGCGGTGGCTTCAGCGGCGGGTGCCTCGACCTCTGCACTGGCTGGTTCCTTCTGTCCGGCCACCTCAGCCTCTTCGCCTTCTGCGGCAGCTTCAGACTCCGCTCCCTCTGTCTCCTCGACCGCAGCAGCAGCTTCTTCTACGGCTGGCGCAGCGGGTGCTGCGGCAACGGTGTCGGCGGGGGCGACCACGGGCTGGACGGCTGCGGGCTCATCGTCATCCTCATCTTCATCTTCTGTAAGAAAAATAAAAAAAACGTGTAAAAACAAGCAATAAATTTTTGATAAATCAAAATTTATGTTAACGTATATGTAACCTACCTCCTAAGATGTCATCGAAGAACCTCTCCAGATAATCTTCATCATCATCATCGTCGTCGGCCTCTTCTTCATCGTCTTCATCATCATCGTCGTCGTCATCGTCATCTGAAACAATAAAAATATATTAATAACTTACATTTCCTACCATCTATTTATCAATTGAGAAAGCATGTTTGTGCTACATTTTCCGAAATCTACACCTGTTAAGACCCGTTCTCGATGTTAGACCGATTGATTAGCGCCATTAACACCTAAAAGTAAATGGACTGTTAAACAAACAGTTAATCGGTGTGCGCGGCACGCCTCGGTGCGTGACGTCCAGAGCCGATGCTTTCCTCTAGAAAGCAGGGGAGCGTCAATTTCTCTGATTGAGTCTGTTTTAATTAGTTATTGAGAGCGGCTGTCACGCTGCCCGCCTCACATTCCGTATTGGCCCCACCACGTTCTGATTCTTAGGAATGTTTATTGATGGAACGTAACACTTAGCGTATGTATGTGGCACGAATTTTAATTTTGAATGCTAATTACTATTTACAGTTTTATTTCTATATTTTATCTTAAACCTTATAAATACCTACTTATTTATAGATTAAGGACAAAAATAAAGTAATGACATTATCCATAACTTTAGATTTATGTGAATATGTTGACACATCATAAAATAACTTTTCTATACGAATCGATAATCCAGGTTTTTATAGGCAATAAGTTCTTTTCACATAAGCTAGTGCTAGTAAGTGCTAATAGTCGATTCAGAATAATTGCCGTTGATGAATGAGACGTAAATCTCACGAACCACATTATGGCTACCGTTATGACTACTCATTTAAACGGTACATACACAGGTCACCGGCATGAATAGGAAGTAAATATAAGCCAAATATTTACTACTTTTCAGCATTTAGTACCTAATTTGAAAACTTTGACCCAAAATCTTTGTTCTTTTAAATCTATATTCGTTTATAGACTTAGAATGTTTAAGCTACATAAGGTTATTTTAATTTATTCCGCTTTGTTACGAAAAATGTACACAGTGGACTTAGTTCCTAAAAAATGTTTTTTTGCTTCTTAGTTCTGTAAAACTAATTGGCATCTTGACTACCATCATCTTAATACCACTTATCTCAAATTTGTTTATCACAAAAGTAACTCATACCTGCAGCTAGTGCGTCGTTAATGTCCAAGTCCTCATCATCACAAATAAGTTTTAGTTGCTTCAAAGTTCTAATTAAAATCAACTTAAAACAGTACATCATTAAAGTACAATCTTACCTCCAGCTAGCGCGTCAATGTCCAAATCCTCATCATCATCGTCTTCATCATCATCGTCCTCGTCGTCAGCAGCAGCAGGGGCCGCGGTCGCGGCGGCTGACTGCCTCGCAACCTCTTTGTCCTGCTCCTCCGACCGCGCGATAGGGCTAGCCAACGCCGACAATGCTAAGCAGCACAACGCTGCTAACAACAATAACGACCTCATCTCGTATCTGAAACAAACATCACCTTTAATCATCACCATCTACCCGCCACTGTCACTGTCACATCACTAACACGAACACAAGAGCACGTGCACTGATATCCTTGACACTTCACCTTTTGACGAACTGTCACTTCGAGTTCGGCGGAAGTGTTCCGCCCGCGTCCTTCTGATCCGTAGTCGGGACGCTGCGGCCGTGCTTGGCGAACGGAAACGGTATAGCGGCGGCGTCTTCACCGCACACTCTTTTATAGAGTTACGTCACTCGCAGGGAAGGAAAGTAGTGATGGCAACTGCTGCGACCAAAGATTACCGAGTGCGCAGAAAGGTGAAAGGTACTTGTCTCCGATTGACTGTCTGTAGTCGCTACTGCCACAGTTAGAGAAATAAAAAAGAGTCCTCGTATCTAATGCTCCAATATAAATATGAACGTAGGTAGCCTTACCTTGATCCTTGGGGAAATTTTTTAAGGCTCTGGTAATTGTGTAATCTTTCTTCTATGTTCTTGACAGTGAAAGAATGGAAGATATTTCGGCTAGCAGGTGTGATATGATGTTTTAATTCTTTTCAAAAACTAAATGAAGTCTTTTCAAAAATTCCTTACATTATAAAGTAGGTGTCTACTTAATTATTAAAATTTATAGTGCAATAAACACTTCAGCATTGATAGCACTACATGCATAACTTTTTACTGCCCTTGTTACTATAAACTTTCAGATTTCCTAAGTCAAGACACAAGGGCATATAATGAAATGTATGTTTACCGTTAAAAACTCAAAACAGATATTCCAGTGTAACATAACAAATATCTTTTCCGAAAACCAACAGTTTCCACATCTTTAAAACCCGACCGATGTAGCAATATCATTAATTGGACTTCACCGTTGATTCATAATCTTTGACGAAGAGGGGTTGGTACACTTCGATCATTAATTTATTCAGCTTATTTACCGACTCGCCATGTCTCGACGGAGAAAAGTGTGGGCACTGCATGTGTGAAGTCAGAATCTTAAACATTTTGAACATTAGTATGAGGGGACCGGTCCCATACTTTCACTTGAGGTTATGTATGTAAACGCGCTTTAAGTAATTGATAACGTGACGTAAAATACTTACAAGTAACAAGGCTGGGGCGGACACTATGTAAGGAGCGACTAATGTTTCAATTTAAAATTTTATGTGTTTTATAGAAATTTGATCCAGAAAATTAACCAATGGGAACAAGAGTACAAATATGTTACTCATTTAGCAATTTATCCTTATTTATTTATATGTATGTCTTTAATGCAGACATATGCATCAGTATATATTATTTATAAGATGAATTGTACGCCAGTGACGCGATCCTTTATTTTGATTTTTTCCTGTTATGTCACCATACAAATGAAATATATTTTTTTTATATCGTATTTATTTATTTATTACACTATTTACGATCTAAAACAAAATATTGATCCGCAAAATGCTTTGTCAATGGGTCACAGAAAAGAATATGAACTAAATAAATAATAAATTAATGCAAGAAAATGAAAAGCGATATACGTTACATCACTAACTTTGTCTAAAACACTTGCATAGAAAAATATAATCATGTACTTACATAACCTGTAATTAAGCGAGCGGGCAAGATCAAGTTCATTGCTTGTAACATATCAAACAATCATATTGATGACGAATACTTGAATATGAATGGGTGAAACATATCACCCATATATCTTACACATTTAAGAAAATAATGTTTTTCTTTATGAATTAATGAGAGGAGCTTTCACTCAGATACACCAGGATATACGAGTAGTGACATCACCGCGTTTTGTGAGAAAATATACTGGTGAAGTTAATTAAATATTTTCATAAACTAACTCTTAAAGGGGATAATAAATAAATAAATAATAAATAAATATAAATAAATATATAGGGACAAATCACACTGATTAAGCTAGCCCCAAAGTAAGTTTTTTTTTAAACTTGTGTTATGGGGATACTAACTTAACGATACTATATTTTAAGATAAACACCCAAGACCCAGGTCAATTTGAAAAAGGCCGTTTTCCAACTTGCCCTGGCTGGGGATCGAACCCAGAACCTCCGGATCAGCGGTCAAGCGTGTTAACCATTACGCCACGGAGGTCGTCAAGTAGGATAAGTAGGTATAAGTAAAAACGTATATGAATCTGTTCATTGTGTAAGATAATTTGTCTTTCCACATTTGAAAGAGATTGAGTACTTCTTAATGGCTATGAAGATCCACTCTATTACTCGAATTACCTGTAGTATTTTTGATGAAAAAACGAAGTTTTTCATACACGAAAATACAGTTTGTCTCAAACTTTAGTGCATAAATGTTATGTTTTATAAATTTAGTACTATGTTAGTTAAAAATACGAATATTTACTTTGGTCTAACAGTCGTCTCAAACCTTAGCAGTTTTAGAAATGTTCCTTTGTACCAATTTGGTACCATGTTACTTATAAATAATACAAAATAATAAATAAAATAAAAAAGCCTGTTTATTCCAGTGACTAAAAAAATTATTAACAATCAAAATTTGGTACGTGCAAATTGTTTTTTTTTAAACAAAATAATAGAAGCAAATATTAAGTACATTTTTTAATGATAATTAAGAACAGATAAATAATCTATAATGTAATGAATGAATAAAATATAAAAATATAATTCTGGTTAAAAATATAAATTCAATTCATCCAATTAATTAATTAATAATCATTAAAAATTTAATTCATTATTATTAATCACTTACATTTAATTAAATCTGTTTAACATGTTAATTATATTTGATTTGATTACATAGATGTTAATATGTAAGTCACCTGGACCCCTCGACGGGTAAAGGCCTCCTCCAGAGCATTCATAACAGAGACCTGGTGTCTCACCAGTATAGCACGAAATGTGATCCTTATCTTCAATAACTTTTGTACCCATTCTGCTTATGTCTGCTAAACCGATGATGTCGTATTTTATATGCTTGACAGCCTATTTCAATTCGATTTTTCTTTAGTATTTAGTGCCCTAATGTTATATGTGCAGATATATGTAATTTCTGAAAACTATTAAGTGGATGGGGTAGAGGACTCGCTTTCTACTAATTTTGATTTTTCTAAGCCAGATTCTGCTCTTCGAGGCGCGAATAATATTATAAATAATAGAAAATATCATTAAATTACGATAACTTTTTCTGACATCCGATTTTAATAAAATAAAGTCTATATGTTGGTCTGAGCTCAGCTCAGTCCGTCCAGTATTTTTGGAGATTAGCGTGAACAGACAGACAGACAAAAATGTTTTTTAATCTTTTTTGTGTTTAGTTACTCTTTTCTTATCGCCCACACTCATTTTTTGCTAAATATTTTAAATATGCAGACACGCGATTTCTACTATTTTGTTATATGTATATATGACAATGACCTTATGGAAGGTCATTGATATATGATGATGATTGGTATTTAATACATATTTTTGGACAGATGATGATCAACCTCGGTCTGTTGATATCGCGATGCTCAACCAAACCTAGAAAGGTCTAAACCCGTTTTTGGTATTGTAGGCGTCCACAAATATTTGTATGCGCGTTGTGAATGGGCCTCGAGGACTTTCTCTCACAGCGAATGAGTCTCTAACACTCACACTACAATACTAGTGTGTATATATATGTTGTAGTGAGTTTTTGAATTCAGTGTTCCTGGCAGTAGAATCTTTCAGTTTTGTTGTCAAAATTGCAACTATCTAGTTGCAATTTTGACAAAAAAATCAGTTCTGGTTTTTTTTAAGGTCGGAAGCGAAGTCCTCTTAATATTTCTCAAAGAAATAACTACATCCCTGGAAAAAGACTACATTATAGTCGTATTAATGGATTTCGTGCCCACTTATTTATATGGTGAAACATAGCTTACATAAAATAAATCTATATTTGTAAATATCGAAAACTCAAAAATAATAATCACGGTAATCCCGTTTTATTTCATACTAATAGCTTACATAGTTGTGTTTTGCTAGAGGGTACATGTAGTGATATACGAGTTCTCTGTCACGTATCTTTATTACGTCTTGGTATTATACATGCATACAAAATTGCCTTACAAAATATGTTTATAATCCATGCATTGTACAAAATAACCTATTATGTCATCACTATAAATTTTTTCATGGCTCATTTAAAAAACTGCTGTAGGTGACTATCCCTATAAAGGTGATAAGTTTCTACCATAGCCCCTTTTGACAACATCGTGAACAAGTTCCCTCCTTTTGTCTCGGCATATAGGACTGGTCTGAACAGATATTCAGACCAGATCAAGCAACATCCAATCAGATGATAGGACGTTTTCCTCTTAGTAACTTTTTACCGCACAAGATTCGGTTGTCACCTAGGTCTACGCCATACATGAAGAGATGATGCTGTTGAGATTAGACGATGTTGTGGAGACATAAGACCACGTCACGTTGAAACTGGTTTAATGTCGACAATTCACATGTAGAGTTGGATGTGACGGGTCAATTCTCGATCGCTGCTCAATAGTGCCTCAATTGATGGTCATAACTTGATTAAAAACGTAAAGTAGAAATAACTGACACATACATACATACATACATACAATCACGCCTGTTTCCCACAGGGGTAGGCAGAGACTTTGGACCTCCACTTGCTACGATCCTGACAGACCTCAACAACTGACACGCGACCTACATAGAATGTAGCCGCGTGCTGCCGAAATGTGCGAGCAGTGCTTGTACAAACTTTGCACATAAATTAATTATATTTTTTATTTCTAATTATGTAAAACTACTTAATAGTTTCCTTCCTGCTACGGTGCACACACGCACACACCGCACCAAATCGCACACTTGTCAACGTCGGAAGGTCAACGAATTTAATTTTGCGACACAGTTACGGCAAATATTTGTGTTACTCTAGAGTTCCTGATGCTTGCACCTGTTGTCTTCTTTTTTTTCTTGTTTGTGGCTATCAATATGAACTTTTTCTATGATGTTAATGCTGAGATCTCGGAACGGAAATCACACTTTCTCATACCGATCAGGCGTTTTGTATGGGAATTAGCTATTTATTTATGTTATCCCCGCATTGGTCCCGTAGGTAAAGTTGTTCACTCGAGTATACAGGGTATCTTTTGATTAATTGGCAACATTTTTGGAGCAAGTTTAGTCCATGATACTGAACTACGTTCTATAAAAAAAGTTATAAAAAATCGATAAAAAATTTCCTCCTTCCATACAAAATCCGTTTGGCTGAGCGCTGATTTGTATGGAAGGACAAATTTTTTTTTATCGATTTTTAATAACTTTTTTTATAGAAAGTAGTTCAGTATCATATTTTGAACTTGCTCCAAAAATGTTGCCGTATAATGTTGTTGCTGTATACTTGTAAAGTCCTCCTTATCGTTTTCAATAATGGCGACCTTAGATATCAAACATTGTTTCTAGCGTGAGCCCTTATATGGCTTGCTAGACTTAATTTTGTTTTAAATCCCATATGAACAGGTTGAGCCTCCACTTCACGTACAATAGCACCTGTATAAAAGCAACTAACTAACCAGACAAATCACCTACATTACACCTGACGCTAAGTAGCTTATGCGTAATACTATTATCATAACTGACTCCTACGGTCATGTAGACGTCGAAACTTTATGGGTGTTGCCTAAGGCTTTCATCTCACTTTACAAGGCCTTTCTCTTGTTTATTAATGGTCTTACATTCATTGACATTAGGTGAAATAAAATCCTGAGTTCCGGTTTTGGAACGGACGTTGACTGGGTTGATGAGATTTAAAGATTCTTCTACGCTACTGGCGTTGTGGGAATAGAATAATAGTAGAAGTAGAAAAATAGTAAAGTTAATAGAAGTTTCTCTTGACTTAGCTACATGATAGAACACATGTTAATTATATTATGTCTTTAAAAATATACTGAAACTATTTAAAGGGTGAATTCAGTCCATGATACGGAACAACTTTCCTCAAGAAACATATTAAGTGAAATTGAAATATCATCCACATCACCTGGATAGTTGGCAATCAACCACCGTACGTTTTAAAAGGAACATCCTGCCACGTACGTCCGAACTGTGGAATCAACTTCCTGCAGCAGTGTTCCCGAACCGATACGACATTGAAACCTTCAAAAAACGAGTCTATATCTTCCTGAAAGGCCGGTAACGCTCTTGTTACACCCCTGATGTTGCAGTTGTCCATGGACAGTGGTGATCACTTACCATCAGGTGACCCGCTGGTTCGTTTGCCGCCCTATAACATAAAAAAAACGACGGGTTGCACTCCGGGAGTGCCGGCAGAAGTGAAAACTTGATTATTAACGTTGTACATTTTTGATATTTTGGAATGGTTAGGGAATAATTTTGCACTAATTGCTTTAATTATCAGTATAAAAGTACTATCATTTATGTGGTAGAATACAATATTCATTTATTGCGCTATCGTACACAAACATGTCAATTTATATTACATTAAAAAGTTTATCTCTCAGCTAAACGAAACAGCAGGCGCAGGCATACATTTTCGCCGCGCCGTAGAAAGAGAGGGGGATACTTCCTCTCCTACGCCGCGCCGGCTGTTTACTCTCCATCCGTCTTACGAACTTTCGATCAGGACACGTGTCCTGACGCGAGTTAAACATTTTTTACCCATTACAAAAAAAGTGCACAACGCCGCTAAAGAAATTTTTTAACTTCAAAAAAAAAATATCGAAATATAAAAAATATTTTTTTGTGTTTCTTACAAACTCGGATCAGGTTATCGGACAAATTGTATTGTATGGGAAAGCCAAAAATTATTGTTCATATTTCGATATATGTTTGTTCCTTCAGAAAGTTGTTAAGCATCATGGACTAAATTCAAAATTAAAATAATTTCAATATATTTTGTTAGACACTGTATTACCTAATATCCCATAATTATTTTCTATTTAAACGAGGTTGCCTGGAAGAAATTGCTTAGCGATAAGGCCGCCTTTTGCGCATTTCCTAGTTTTAAAGATAATTATGTCCTGTTTTTTTCTTTTGTGCAATAAAGGGTATTGTATCATATTCCTTTCAAAAATCAAGAAATACCTATATGGACATAATTTTTGTTTGTCTTCTCACGGTGTAACGTCTCACAATTCGAAAGTATTGACCATAACATAAAAGTTTATCCCTAAATGTAATTTTACGAAAGCCATGTTTTTTTGAGACACGAAAATTTCATAATACACAGCACACGACTGGAGATTTCATAATAATAGCAATTTGTTAAGTTTGAAAGTAGAAAGTTTTATCATACGATAAATCTAATAAATTTGTTCGAATTCGTTTCTCTAAGTAACAGCATTTGTCACGCAATATAATTTTTAACATCTCTTCTCATTCTCGAGAGTGAAGAAAGGCCCGAAGCCGTGCTCGACGATATTTCGCAGTGTTTTATTTATAATTTTTTTTGTATTATATTTATTATTTTTTTGTAGCCAAAACCGAAACCGTAATACATTTTTGGGTATAATTTTCATATAAAAAGGTGGTTGTATACTCGTAAAATAGTAATATGTATTATAAAGGCAAATTTAGAGGTAAGTTTGTGATTTTTTTTTATCGAGCCAAAAATGCTCAATCGTGTTTTGGCTATTGTGGGTGTCGGACAGACAGACAGACTGGTCAGACAGCGGAGTCTCAGTAATAGGATCCCGTTTGTACCCTTTGGGTACGGAATCCCTTAAAAAAAGATCGCCAATGATAGTACATACCTGCTTCAAAATAAATCAAACCTGCTCAAAATTGACGAGGTTGTTTCGTATCATTTTATTATTATTAGACCACCTTTATGTCAACATTATGTTTCAGTGTCATCCAATTTTACCAAATTTCAGCTCAATCGGACGAAGACTGGAAAAAAAATTCTAAATTTTATAACAAACTACGAGTACTTATTTACATACACACATAAGAATCAAGTTAAAAAGTAATTTAGTAGAATTTTCCAGTTTAGTTACCGCCCATTTCATTGATGAATTATGTTAATAGGCGATGCGGCTAGCAACCCATCTCCCATTCCAACCAACCCATTCTCGCCCATCTTTACGCTAAAACTGGCCTTGGAGCCTTTAGCCTTTTTACATTAACGTCTACACGCCCTTGGCTCATCAGCTAACTAGGCATCGAAGTCGGTCGTCCCACTAAGGCGACCGGTTGGGTACTTTCATTCGTTGTCACTTCCGCCTGCGCGCCTCCACGCAACCGGTACGACACAAGGACCCTGAGGTTGCCACCGTTACCTGATTGTGACCAAGAAGGACCATACCTCTTTCTGTTTTAATAGTTTTTTAAGACAGACATATGGTATTCAGATCTATTCCTTTTCTCTGTATATGGACCTATTTTCACAGTATATATTAATATTTTCAGGAAAAAGACTAGACTATATGTATATGGAATAAAATATAAATGGCTCCGCTGGTAAGAAAGTCATAGAAATAGAGTGGTTGGTAGGAGTAATGAGCTCTATATTTTATTTATACATAATCAAAGTCGCGGGTTGCATCTGGATGAGGAGTATAGGACCAAGATGAGTGGCGTTGACGAAGAGAGGCGTATGCTCAGCAGTGGGCGGAAGAAGAGCTGGGATGATGAAGATGATATTTTATTTGTGTTGTACGATATATTTTTATGTATTCTTTGTATAAGTTAACTTATGTTTATTAAAACACTTCGTATATGTTTATTTTTTGTACAGGGTATATATACCTTTTTCCTTTAGTCTCCTCTCAAGAGTCTAAAGGTAGGAATTCCTTAAGAAATATATAACATGTTTTCTTATTCCTGATTTTTTATAAACTAAATTATGATTAGTGAGGGTCAGTTCACACCAAGACGCAAAGCGACGTAGCGCGCACTTTTGAAGAAATATAGAACTTGTTTTCTACATTTAAAAAAAAACTGATTATAATGAGAGCCCAGTGCAGCAATCTGTGCGGCATCTGAATTAGTATATTTTTGTATAGTAAAGAAGTTTTTATATTTTTTGTTTAAAAGTGCACGCCACGTCGCGTCGTGTCGCGTCTCGGTGTGAGTTGACTCTTAAGTTTAAAAATATACATATATGAATTACCTAAATTAACAAAAATCTACTATTCTATGTTGTTGTAGGTCTCCGTAGTGCACCTGCTTATAAAGTATGAAAGAAAATCTAAATAAATAAAAAATAATAGTAAAGATTTATACGATGCTTTGCTTACTAGTCGGCTCACGTAAATGCATTTGCCTGACCCATAATACTATTTTAGATCGCCGCTGGTAGCAAGATGCCAATCACGCTAGCATATCTTGTCTATGCCTTACCATTCCGCAGTGCATAAATACAAGCTTTTATTTAACTTGCAATATACCTATATGTATGTATGCAACTGTAATGTTTGTTCGGGTGGAATCTTGCAATTCAATTTTGAAGCAGATATCTTTGCGGGTCAAATTTTGCGGGCATATGTATATCGCGTCACAATGCAATATTATTATGACTTGGAGCTGATTTGATGATGGAGCTGGAAGGTGGCCATAGGATCTCTTTAATGAATCGGCGGAACCCAATCGAGTTTGGGCTGGTTTGATTCGTCTTGACGAGTACTTTGTCCTTAGATGGTATCTGGGGTCTGATGATTGAGCTGGAGGGTGGCCATAAGAACTTCGTAATAATACGACGTAACTCCGTTGAGTCTGGGTTTGTACAATTTTTTTTTTTTATAAAAACGTATTTTATTTATTAGTAGATGTACAGAAATTTAGTTACATGATTACAAATTTATTATAATTTAAAAAAAAGAAAAGAAAATACAACTAGATATTATAACTAACCAATTATATAAGTACAGAACATGTTTATTTTAGCACAAATGAAGTTATAATAAAGTATACTTTGGTAGTAAAAAAATAATTTAAATAAATATAGGGTATTAATTAAAACACTATCAAAATCATTTATTTATCTTTGGATATTTCGATCACTTGATACTTGTCAATTCTGCTATGTTATAATGATTGTGGACGTCAACTTCCCAAGTGCAGAGCAGAAGAAGCAGCAACAAACTGCAGCATTTTCTCCAAAGACGTCAACTTATAATTTAACTGATTACTTAATTAAGATTTTAGTTTAGTTTTCGTGAGATTTTTATTATGGAAAGTTGTTTTATATCAAAAAATGTTTCTTGAATAAATATATTTCAAACTGATATTAAAATTAGATATGTAAACTCAGAATACATTGTTACCTAAACAAACATTATACTACAAAACTAAAGAGTTATCTTACCTCTCTTATTATAGAGGTTTACAGGGGACCGTAAATGTACAACGCTCATAAAATCTTGGCCGCTTTGCCTACAGCTCGAACTTTTAAATTGTATTGATCTCATTTACTTGCCTTTAATAAGTTCCCTGTTCACAAACGCCGGATTCCCAAGTTTTAGATCAGAGTGGACTCGAAGAATTTCGCGCCGACACCTTTAAGTTTTTTAAATCTGTTGCAGCTGTGTTAACAAATCGAACACCACAAAAAAAATTAAAAAAGACCACTGGTAAAATAGGGAAATTGGTTTACTTTTTACAAGATATATTTAGTTTCACCTTTCCCGTTGTCTGTGTGTTGGGTTAAGTTGGCTGACAATACAATATTATGGTACATATGACCTGATCTCATGATGACGCCAGAGGATGGCATCTCTGTGCATAACACAACATAACCCCACCGAGTTTGGGCTCAATTGATTCGTTAAGTACTTGTTATATTTCTTATGTATTCTACAAAATTTAATGTTTGAAACACAGTTTTTTGTAAATTACTGTTACAAAGCACATCGCTTATAATGTTAATGAATATTCATCAACTGGCCACTTAGATGTAAGATATAAATATAACATTGCCGTGTGATATAGTGCATGAAAAATTGAGATTTCTTCGGAAGATTAAATTGTAAGCAGCTCTGTTAAAATGTACCTTTTTTGTTTTAAGTAGTAAATATTACTTAATATTTTTATTATGTAATAGTTTTTTCATCTTTATCTTAGCGCGTTCCTGGTTGCATTCACAGATGTGCTGCTTTTGAGCCCGAGATGCGGGAAAGCGCACCTCGGGCTCCGCTTTTAATTATAAAATAGTTACATTAAGTAAAATATCTTCCACGTTAGTCTGACTCTTGGCTAGAAGTAAAAAAATCACGAAGAATGTACAGCTGCTTCACTTCTCGTGCAGATCGTAGAAGTCTATCAAGAGAATGAGCCCTAGGACCCCTCCTAACTAGAAGATCAGCTATCGCCTGTCAATATTTCTGATTTACATTTTAATTTTTTTTGGCCTAACGTTAATATTGTATTTAACAAGTCTTGGTTTTGTCTAACCCGTAAGGGATAAAGATGTGAAGGCAACATGTATGTACCTACTCAAAATAATACAAAACTAATATAAAGCAGAATATATCAAACAAAACCAGGGGTTTTTTTTTTCAATGGCTACATATAAAAGACATCAACGAGCGCAGACAGACATTAGACAGGTGCGTAAAATATTATGCTTTTGACATAGGTGCGTATTCATAAATATTAATTAGCCAGACAGTGTAAAAATACGTATTAATTTATATGAAAATATTAAAGTAGAAGTAAAAAGTACTCAATTAATTTTTTGATCACTACAAAATTATTTTTACATAGGTACATACATTTGTTATTTCATAAAATTTTCGTCATTTCATAAATTTTACATAAAAACATTAACATTTGTTATTTCTTTAAATTTTCGTTTGGTTAACTAAAAACGACATGTTTATTGATGTTGTTATTTTCTCAGGGACAAAAAAAATATGCATGTAAATTGTATTGTATTAATAAATAATAATCTTATAGCGGCGAATGACATCTAGCGAGCATTGGGCGAAACACCCAGTAACCAAGTTCTACATGTGAGTAGCTGGTAAGTGAAGGGTATGCTCAGGCACATAGTACACTCGTAGTTTTCGGTTATAAACTGAGTTTCTACTACGATCATGTAGATGGCACTACGTATTTTAATCCTTTATACATTTTTCTAATATACTAGCTTTTGCTTGTGACGTTACTTGCGTTGACTACGCAGTTGGTAATAATAAAATAATAATAAAACTCTTTATTGCACCAAGAATACATGAAAGTTAATAATATTAACAATATGTTATGTACAATGGCGGCCTTATCGCAGTAGAAATTTTTTACAGGCAACCACGGCAAAACACGCAAGTAAGACTATAATTGTAAAGTGGGTATGGCGCAGTGTTTGTAGTTATATCAGAATTTTTACTTACAAACTTTAGAGTAAAATTTCTTATCTTTAAAGTTTTAAGTGATGTTAGGAGTCCCCGTTTTAATAAAATAATAATAGTATAATTGTATACACTAACTATATATGTATATATAGTTATAATATGTATAATGTATATAGTTATAATAGGACTAATCTAGTCTTTTACATACAAACGAAGTTCAGCTTTTAATTTGGAACGACAAGTTCATATTTTGACTAGGCATGTAACCAGTTAAATAAAAAACAAAGAATGTACAGCTGCTTTTACTCCCGAGCAGATCGTAGATTTTAATATATCTATGTATGTAACTATAGTTATATAGATGAAATTCTAACTTCAAAGATATTTTATATAACTAGTTATAAAATTAGTAGAAATTTATTTGAAATTAAAAAAAATTGCCGAAATCTGACATATTATTTTAAAATAAAAGCTAGAATACGTTTGAAAAGTCTAGGGTAGGGGGACTTTTAAGCTAACTATTACCTGTACTATTACTGTATATCCTAATATAAGAACCTTACACTTGCACGCGTATGGTCATTTACTCAAATCCAAACATCATTTTCCTGGTAATAGATTGTTTACTCCATTTGCCCAGTAACACGTCATATAATTACACAGTATGCTCTGTTAACTTAATTTCTGCTTCTGATATAAAACACACACAGAAAACGCAAGGCTACGACGGGAAGGCTGGATGCTACTGTGTTTGTTGAAAACATACACCGTCTTATTATAAAAACAGGACTTAGTTACTACGTTTAAACCATTATCCGCCTAAATCAAGTTGACATTGACAGGTAAGAATAGTGTGATATTACTAGATGTCAACTTGATTTGGGAGTTTAAACTTAGTAACAAAGTTAGTCCTGTATTTATAATAAGTTGGACAGTCTTTTCTCATATTTTGGTACATGTCGCACAAAAGCATTCCCAAGGAGGTTTGACGTAAGGCAGGGGGTTTCGTAAAACCACATCCAAATCGCATTAATAGTTCCGGCTTTACCTGCTCTACTTCGAACGGTATTTGCAATCTTATATTACGATTTTATTATAATTGACATCCATATTAAGAAAGTTACACTTTATTGCACCAGAAACAGATAAAAATTAAGTATATTTTGAAAATAAATAAGCTGGAAAGCCTAACTCGAGCTCGGGCTACGGATGTGACTGGAAACGCGCTTAAATAAATAAATAAAAAAATATATATAGGGACAAATCACACTGATTAAGCTAGCCCCAAAGTAAGGTCTAATCTTGTGTTTTGGGATACTAACTTAACGATACTTTATTTTATGATAAAGACGTATATAGATAAACACCCAAGACCCAGGACAATTTGAAAAAGGCCATTTTCCAACTTGCCCTGGCTGGGGATCGAACCTAGAACCTCCGGATTAGCGGTCTAGCGTGTTAGTCATTACGCCACGGAGGTCGTCCTAGATGGAAAGAAGTTTTCATTACATTTCCCTTAAAAAAGGTTAAGGCCATACCTGAATTTTCCGGGGTCCAGTGCTGCCCCCATTTAAAATAAATCATTTCAAAGAAAACGGAGACATTATTTAAAATTTTGCAACTACCAAGTCCTAGATAACCCTTCAAAGTATTTTATGAATTACTGTTTACAGTTTAAAGTGGGAACGTTAAGCTTTACTACGCACATTTGCGAAAAACGGCCACTTTTAGCAAATGTGCGTAGTAAAGCTTAACGTTCTAAATATTTTACATTACATGACTATATAGAGTCAAAGTTACCCAAAGAGCTTGGAAAATGTAGCGTTAAAAAAATGACGCCTTTATGTTTCAAAACAGCTATCGCGGAATCTATATGAACCTCCAATATCTCTGAAATTACCTAACTGTGACGTACAATAGGCTCCTCGCATAGGGAGTGAGTTCTTTGTACTTGCATAGCAAACTATGGGCCAACGTCATTTGATGCGACGCGTCATGTGACGGCTAGCCTTGGCATTTCCACGAGGACTTGCGATCGGTTGAGCTTAAGGCCGTACCTAAATTTTCCGGGGTCCAGTGCTGCCCCCATTTAAAATAAATCATTTCAAAGAAAACGGAGACATCATTTAAAATTTTGCTACTACCAAGTCCTAGTTAACCCTTCAAAGTATTTTATGAACTACTGTTTACAGTTTAAAATGAGAACGTTAAGCTTTACTACGCACATTTGCCAAAAGTGGCCGTTTTTCGCAAATGTGCGTAGTAAAGCTTAACGTTCTTACTTTAAACTGTAAACAGTAGTTTATAAAATACTTTGAAGGGTTATTTATCTAGGGCTTGGTAGTAACAAAATTTTAAATGATGTCTCCGTTTTCTTTGAAATGATTTATTTTAAACGGGGGCAGCACTGGACTCCGGAAAATTCAGGTATGGCCTTAAACGATAAAATTATACCTCAGGAAAATATTTAACAATAGATTTATATTGGCACAAGCGTGGGCTTCACTCAGCTTTAATACAAAAATTCCTAATACACTAATGTATCCTTGCCAAATATTTAAACAGTGTTTCTTGTGCTCAATGTCACTGTTTATCTTGACGACCTCCGTGGGGTAATGGCCAAGACGCTAGTCCGCCTATCCGGAGGTTCTGCGTTCGATCCCCAACCACGGCAAGTTGGAAAAAATTGCCTTTTCATGTTGTCTTGAGTTAATCTGTATATTATTAGTTGTGTATAGTATTAGTTAGTCTATATAGTATCGTGGGGCTTAAACTATGCTGGGGCCCTTTTGGAAAGTAAAGAAAGCTTATTATACTAACATTTTACTACTATGATCTTCTCTTTAATATGGGTGATGAACTACTTATGGCATTATTGAAATAGTATCCTGCTGGTTTTTTGATTCCAATTAAGATAATGATTTCTTCCGGTATTTCTGTTGAGAAAAATCTTATATTATATCCTTAAAGGTCGGCACCATGTAAACTGGGTTTGCGCGGGCAACAAGTTTGTACATAAAGCGTTTGATTTAAGTCAAATAATGTATACACATAGATAGAGGAAGAGTTGGGACAGTAGACGAAAAAAAGGATTTTTTAAAATATTTTGTAGTTTTCCTAAAAACAAGCATTGAATTTACCCAAAAACATGCAAAACGCACTTTGCGCGGGCAATAGTTATGGCTTAAGTAGAAAAGACCACTAAGAAAATTACATACCTAGTTATAGGTGAATAGACTAGCCAGTAGACGAAAATCGTATTTTTTTAATTTTCATTCAGAAAAAGTAAGATAATTGTAAAGAAACCTGAAAGAAATATTTAAGAAAATCTTGCTACAAACTGGCTTGTTTTTCTACGTAAAGAAATATTCTAACAAGGGATTGCATATATTTTATAAAAATAAAGGCTATTTTGAAACATTATTCTTAATATTTGCTTACAATGCAATCACGCAATAATAAAAAAAAAAATTTAAAAATTGGATGTTTTGCAACGTTTTTGACAGAAATCTCAGAAATGGCGGCCATGATCCTTCCATACTAATTCAGTTGCCCGCCGGGCGTTTAGGAAGGAGGCCGTGTCGAATTTTTCAAAAAAATCCATTTTCAAATTACGTAAAATTGCATTACAGTCTAAAATATTTCAATAAAAAACTATGTACAAACTGCCAAATTATATCATACTTTTGCTACACTATGGTACAGTTTTGACATTTTGTTGACGTTCAAGTAAAGATGTAATGCTATCGCAGATACGGCATCGCACATTTTTTTTAAAATTTTTATTGAAAATTAGGTCAATGAAAAAAATAATTTGGTTTGATTTATTACCTATATTTTTTAATTGGCGATTAGGGTGAAAATCGGATTGGAACTTTCTCGGGTCGCGGAATCATATTAACTGTTTTTGTAATAAAAGGTGCTGTTTAATTAGGGTTTTACAATTATTATGAGGGGTAATTCAGTCTGAAATTTTGAACAACTTTTCCCCATGAATGTATATCAAAATACGAATTGACATTATGCGTAATATATCGAACCACAGGCTATACTAGATCTATACTTGGCTTGGCAGGCAGGCTGTAGTAGGCTATTTATCTACACTAATATTATAAAGAGAAAAGATTTGGTTGTT
Organism: Acrobasis repandana; assembly: GCA_963576875.1. Classification (NCBI taxonomy): domain Eukaryota; kingdom Metazoa; phylum Arthropoda; class Insecta; order Lepidoptera; family Pyralidae; genus Acrobasis; species Acrobasis repandana. Next base: position 9,146,542 of record OY756222.1, read on the forward strand.
TGTTTGTTTGCATTACATGGCTCCGAAACTACTGGACCGATTTAAAAAAAACTTTCACCGTTGGAAAGGTACACTATCCCCGCGTGACATAGGCTTTGTGTGTACCAAGGGCGAAGCCGAGGTGGACTGCTAGTATAGTATAATGATATTAAAACAACAGTCAAAAAACAAAAAAAAATCTGCATTTTTATACAAAAGTGTGCAGCCGCCCGGGAAATTTGTATAGGAACCGATTTTTTCGGTGTTTTTACTGTTTTTAGGGTTTCGCTTGTCTTTCTGTCCGTAAGTCACAGCCAATTTGCTACGAAACTATTAGAATGATTTAGTTGAGATTTAGTACCTACACTTATGTAACTTAATGACCTAAAGATAGACGTATAATGTAAATAAATGAAATTTAAAAAAGGGGGCCTCTTATTGTGGGTAAATTAGACATTAAAAAAAAGTTTTGATAACAAAATCGTGTGACATATCAAATGAAAGAACTTTGTAATTTTTGAGAACAATTTTAAATATATTTATTTTTTATTATTTCTTAGATCGGTATTTTTAAGTTATTTAAGAAAATGGGCGAAAATTTACCCCCCCCTACTAAACTACTGGACCGATTCAGTTGAAATGTGGTGCACATAATGTAAATTTGTGACCCAAAGACGGAAGTAAAATGTAGGTAAATGAATAAATAAATAAAAAATGGGGCCACTTTATGGGAGATAAATGAGACATTAAAAAAAGGGTTTTGTGAACTATATCGCGTAAAATATCAAATGAAAGAGCATTTTATGATAATATTAAATATATTTTTCTATATTTTTTAAGTTGGTGTTTTTGAAGTTATTTTTGAAAATAAATAATAAAAATACACTTATCTCCGAAACCACTCAACCCAATCTTTTGGAAAATATACAGTTAATAGTTCTTTACCTATAGATTACAGGAAAACCTCTTAGAAGATAAAAAATAAAAGGGTGTAATAATGCTAATTACTGCTTCATTAATCAACCAATTTTTTTAGCTGTTTTCAGGAAAAGATTTCTTTTTAGTGCTCTTTGTTGATTCGTTAAAAATATTGTACAAAATCAAACAGTCAAGTCATTGATTGAGCACGTACAGCTGCTAGGCCAAGACTGTTCAACGTGCAATCCTTTTTTACCCTCCGTACTTACATAATAAGGTGAATAGAAGTGAAAGGTGTTACGATTGCAGATGGTCGCTAAACGTATTGTTTCACAAAGAAAATTCAAATGTGTACATTTTCTGTCAGTGGAACACAAAACGTGTAGTTTTCCAAGTCACCGCTCGCGTAAAATACTATTTGATTGTATTTTTGAGAACGTCATGTCAGCGATAAGTAATATTGATTTACACAGAAATATCATAAATTTGTCTATGGTTCCCTAAAATTTCAACTTAACCAAAATAAACCGGCCACGTGCCGTGACGGGCCACGTGCAGTGTAGGGTTTCGTAGTCAGTACCTACTTGTTTTATGTAACTAACAACTGCCTAACTTTAGGTCTGAATTCAGTCCATGATACTGAACAACTTTCACCAAGGAACAAACGAAATACAAAAATTATTTTTGATCTCTTACACACAAGATTTGGCAAAATGTAATATTTATGTAATATATGTATGGTAATGTAAGGACAAATCACACTAATTAAGCTAGCCCCAAAGTAAGTTTTAAACTTGTATTATGGGATACTAACTCAATGATACTATACTTTATGATAAATACATACATAGATAAACACCCAAGACCCAGGACAATTTGAAAAAGACCATTTTCTAACTTGCCCTGGCTGGGGCTCGAACCCAGAACCTCCGGATTAGCGGTCTAGCGTGTTAACAATTACGCCACGGAGGTCGAATGGAAAGCAAACATTTTCTTTTCATATTTAATTATGTGTTCCTTAGGAAAAGTTGTTCAGTATCATGAACTGAATCCACCTTAAATTAGTTTTAGTACAGGGAGACGTTGTATACTACTGCCGTGAATTTTTTTAAGTGTCCATATACAACCGTTTAACTGACAGAGAGGGAAGACACATGATTCTAACAAAAATTTGCAATCAAAAACCAAATATTTCACAAACGGATTGCTACTATACTGCTATATGAATTTCACATATATTTAAACTCGTTTTTTTAATTAAACGTCTTGCATTCACGCACACTACTGTATTTTCGACTTTAGCCTTTTTCTATTGATAGCCTGTCTACTAAAGTGTTAAGTACATTATAATGACGTCTGCCAAGGCCTTAATTCAGAAATAATAATTCAAACAAAATAATTCTTTGATTTGATTGATTTGAAAATTTTAATAAGTATCGCGGACTGGAAGTCTTGACGAAAAGAAACAAGTAAGCTTCTACGTTACAATTTATGATTACCTACATATATTGTCCCGTTTACACATTATTAACTCTATGTAACTTCATCTTGACATTTATATCCCCCTAGCGGGAAAATTTTGCATATTTCAGAGCCAAATCCGACCACGTGGCTTTGTGCATACAGTCCTTAAAGCCAATTTTTTTAAGGAAATCACTTTCTATGCACTGATCACTGTTGCCGGTGTTTTTAGCGATGCGATGTGTGTATGTATGCTGCAGAAGCACAAAAAGTAGGCTCAGCGAAAATATTGCTCAAGGAACAATGTGCTGATTTTCAGCTATTACCTAGTAGATGCAAGTGCTATCATTTGTGAAGTTTGTTAGATTAACGTGTTAAATAGACTTAATAAGAATAAATAAAATTTTTGAAGGTGCGTCATAGTAACGTGATATTAATCCCTTGGTATTATATAAAAAACCTTATACTCATCTTTTATGTCGTGCCATACAACATCCTCGGATTCGGAATCATCTTAAATTGCCTACTATAATTGCCAAGCCTACTCACGACACTCAACTTTTTATCCGATCAGCCATTGTAATAATAGTTGATCCGGCTGGTTTTACATACGTTTTTACAGATGTTTACAACCTCTTAAACACTTGCCATTTGACACGCCTATTTTTGAACATGGGTGTAAAGCTTTATGTATTAGGTATCTGAAATTCATAAACGAAACGCTAGTAGTTTGTAGCTTTTGAACGTTTATTGATAAATTTATCCTACATTTAACAATTTTGCCTTTGATTGCACACTATTTTCAGATACTCGTATGTACTAGGTATAAAGTATTATAATTCTTACTATCTAACTAAAACACATTGAACTCATTGTCGAAGATTAGGCACTAGATAAATTACTCTGTATACTGAAGTACGCTTTACCATACGACGATTTTATAAAGATTATCATTGAAGGAAAGACTGAAGGGAAAAATGGACCAAACATAGCTATACTCGTATGAAACAGATAAACGTGAACGTCGTGTCGTACAGCGATGAGAATGACAAATGGAAGAGAATTCATACTCCACCGACGAACAAGAGCATAGCTCTTAAATATAGATATAGGTACACACAGCAAAATAATGCGGTTTCCACCCTATTTATTTGTGTGCGTGTCGCCCGAGCACACCAACTTAATATCTTTTTATGACACGCTATTGTTACTGTGTTGTCGTCCTATCAAAACAATGTGCAGATGTATTGGTAAATGTAACTGATAATGACACACTAAGAAATGTTATGAATATTCATATAGTGCTATAACATGATCACTTATTTCATAAATTCGTAGTAAGCATGCGCAGTGCAGTGGTTAAGGCTGGCCGTTATACAGATAGTGCTCTTGAGGCACCGGGTTCAAACCAGGAACAGCTTGACTTTTTTTTACTTTTTTTCTGTAAGCTGTTTTTTTTCATATCATAATTGGAAAGTAACATTTTATAATAAAAAATAGGAAAACTATAAAAACAGCTCATTTATATTAAAATAATTTATTATTTAGAGTGTAAAACAGATATTTAATGTTAATTTTTTTATTATCTTTCAACCAAAATCTTTAATATTCTGATATAAATGGACGTCTGTTTTAGTGAGAGAATAAACATGTTACAATTACTATAACAATAAACATCTCTCACGCAAAACCTCATCATATTCACATTACAATATTTACAATAATAATCCTTTCGAAATATAAAAATAATATATTATACTCTTATTTTATTCTTACATAAGAAAATGATCACTAACTAAAAATAAATCAATTGTGTGATTAATTTAAAGCAAATTTACTTATATGAAGCCACACGTAATTTAAAAAATATGTATTTATTTTCGTCACAATAAACTCCCATTTTTATCAGACTTTAGACATTTTTTACATTAAAATAAACAAAATCAAATAATAAATATATTTTGAAGTAACTACTAATATTATTCAAATTTTTTATCGGTCCTTTTAGCCAGCTTCCAACATTTGATAGCAGTATATACTCGTAGATCAACTCTGTGAGTGAAATATTTAAAATATTTGTTAGTAGGCCTGGTCTTCAAAAAGACCTCGATGAATCCAAGATTTTCACATATTTCTGATAAGATGATCTGTAGTTCTTTATTATCTGGTTTGCTTGTCGAGATCAATAGGGCTAAATTTGCATTACAATATCTCTTGAATTTAACAGTTCGTCTCTGTAAATAAAATAACAAATGTTTTATTACAATGTAAGCGAATGATATTGTAACCTTTTTTTTGCACGAAATACAAAAGTATTAAAGCCTTACCGATAATTAACCACGTCACAATTTCACTGATCACAGTATAATTAATACTATAAAATCATAATTAATGTCCATTCACATAATCAGATAACATCCATCACAATTAACTTAGTGAAACAAAATAATTGTAGAAACATGTTCTTCAAACAAAGTGATATTATTATTTAAACTGAGACAACGCCAGTGCAATGAAACACTGCACGCCTCACAATCACTAAGTATCATATCATTAAATAAAAGAGGGTAGTATAGATATTATTACTAATAATTTAAAGAACTGAGTAACGTAATGAACGATGGTTTGCAATGAGAGCTGATTTTATAATTTTTGTATCTTGCTAAATGTGTTGTAGATGTTGGTTCTTGTGAACCTTGACTTTGTCTTCCCCGTAATAGATAAATATGCTCTCATTTATCGGCTGTTGAATTAGAACGAATATCGCAATATTTTAAGTTTAACTCAAATAAAAACATTGCACAAAACATTCACATCTCAATCGGTGAGATTCGATCATGGAACTCCCAGATAAGAGTTGAATGCCTTATCCACTGGGCTACGTTTGCTGTTGTAATGACGGCTAAACTAATGGTTTGTATTGTAATAGCTTACGCGTTTACGATATTATTGACACAAAATGTGTATGTGTGTTACGTATTATAAGCTCAACATATTAAAACCGTATGCTGATTGGACAGCAATCATTTGTCTACACAGTGTTGCAGCACACACAGGAAAATGTAGTTGTGTGACCTGGAAACCGAACTATTTTGCCGTGTGTACCTAAGTACGAGTAAGTATAGATATTTTTATATCCAGTCTGTAAACTTTTATAGTAACTAATTCATGAAACTGTTTCTTATCATCATCTAATCTTTAGCATCCGTGGATGACTAATGACTACTGTAAAGTATATTATCTTTCCAGAAGAAATAAGCCGGAAAGCGCACCATAGGTTTCATGGCAGCACAATACTTAAATAACATGAAATAATATAAAAAAATAGATTGTCATATTTTTTACACAATATTTCACTAGTTTAAACATCTTATAGTGATTTAGCAATATTTTACAATGTTTGAAATTTGATATCGCTGATTAGCTTAAATTATAATATTGTGTAACCCGACCTTACATGCAACCTTCAGTCGAGCTTTGACATCCTCTCGTTTGCTTATTATAACGCCTTGTGTAATATTTGTAAAATGAGTCACACTGAAACTTTGCTTTATGTTTTTCCTAGTTTATGCTTTTTACATAATAAGCACAATAAAATATAAATATTCATAATTTAACTAATCTATACATATAATAAAACAGTAAAAATCGCGCGTCTGTACATTTAATAAATTTATCAAAAAAATTGTGTGGGCTATTAAAAAAGAGTAACCGAATACAAAAAAGATTAAAATAACATTTTTGTCTGTCTGTCTGTATGTTCACGCTAATCTTCGAAATTACAGAACGGATTTTAACGCGGTTTTCAAAAATAGATTAGGCTCATCTCGGAGCAACATATATGCTTTGTTTCATCAAAATCGGATGTTAGGGGGAAAAGTTATTATCATTTTTAAGGTTATTTTTATTACGCCGCCGCTCGCCTGTTAAAAAATGCATATAAAAATATCACTAGAAGGGTCGATTCGAAAGCTTAACTGCCCTACAAAATTAACAAAAATATTATTTTATCAAGATATATTTGTAGCCTTCGACTTTGTTCGCGTGAAATTAAATTTATTACGAAATTCCGTTTGTCAAAGTAAGTACATGAGTCGATTCCTATTTTTGCTTTAGGAAATAGACCAAGATAAAGTTACCAGGTAATATAACAGGAGCTACATAAGTTTCTCTAATTCTATATGGCGTATTATTGGGATACCTTATAAATTCATACATGAACGTCATTTCACTGTCAAATCTGGAAGTACGTTTGGGAAACCGGCGAGGTATAGTAGGTATACTTATTTTACGTACAGTGAGGTGTGCATAATATACGTAATGATTGAAAACTTATCACCCTGGATGTCCCACATGGCGTTTGGAAAGACATCAAAACGATTTTCGCCAAAACCCTAGCACAGCAATTGAACCTAATGTGCAACATGAAACCAGTACAAAAAAAAGTTTTTGAGGATTTGCTGTCTAATAGTTTGGAATGTATGTGCAATGGCAAACAAAACAGCCGTCAAGATCGTAGATCGAACACCACACTACGGGACATTAATCGTAAGGAAGGTTAAATTACTTTTCTTAGGAATTCACAATTGATAAGATCAGGTAATGCCTTCCTGGTGAAATAATTAAGCTTGACAACCGTGAACTTTTGACCATCCAGATACCCAACAATTTTCTAATGTTTTAGCGAAATTAGAGACTTATACGGTCAGCAGTCAAGTGACTCTTCCGGAAACACTTTCCAAAGTGAATTCAGAAAATTTACTCCAAAAGTGGCAGGACATGCGTACGTAGCTACGTGTCTTGAGCGCTACGAAATGATGGTAAAGTCTTATTTGGCTTGACACCGAAATAAGACGATACATGAAGAAAATTCTTCGTTATGTGTACGCGTTTTACTTCAAGAAATGACCAAGCCTCTGCAATGAATAGAAATATTGACACAAATTGTTAGGAATTAAGTGATCAGCTTTAATGTCATGTTATTTTTGTCGTCGTGTATAAAGATATAATCCCGGCAGAGTAGAATAGAACCACTCTTAGTCTTCCCGTGGATGTCGTAGAAGGCGACTTAAAAAACACAAGCTAAATAAAGCATATAAACATCATGAGACCTCTCCAACCTGCCTGGCCAGCGTGGCGAGTGTAGGCCAAATCCTTAGACTGCTTTAGCCAAGTATGGCTCTGGCAGTACAGAGAGGGTCGTGCTCCTGCAGTGGATACTAGAAAAGACCCGATGATAAATGTATGTGCCGAATTACAATAAAAAACACGGACTGTAAATTACACACTAAGAAACAAAATTTTTAAATTTGCGCAATAAAACTGAATTTCACGCGGACGAAGTCGCGGGCACCAGCTTGTAATAAATAATAACTAAACTTAAACGAAGTACCTAACTAAAAAAGAAACAAAAACTTAATACAACTTAAATAATATAAATAAATTACTTATAAATATAAACTATTATAAATAACGTTTATGTTTAGGTAGTTAATTATGTTGTGTAGGTATACAACGTGTAATTGACATATACATAATAAACTATACTATACTAGGCTATACTATATTAGATCACTATAGTATAATGATATTAAAATAACAGTAGAAAAACCAAAAAAAATCGATATATCCATACAAATTGCCCGGGCGACTGCACACTTGTATAGAATACTTTAATGACCTAGTAGAGCCAGTGGTTCGATTTATCACGTATATGTTAATTACACGTTGTATAAATGGCTTTTTTATTTTATTTATTAATTTCATTTGATAATATGAGATTTGTAAGTTGTAACTTATCAGCATCATAATTATATTAGCCACTGGAAGTCCACAGCTGGACATGGGCCGAATATAAAACGATTGAACTTTGGTGGTCGGACGATCTGAGCAATGTGGCAGGAAAACGCTGAATGTAAGACGCTTCCAATAGGTCGTTTTGGAAATCGTTGAGGGAGGATGTCACTAACAAAAATTATTCTATACATGCACATTACCTTACATTACATTACCAATCCAAGCAAATTTTATTCTTATTTGTTACCATCGATAAGAAATAAATTTTCGGTTCATCTTCATCATCACTACTATCACTAGACCGGACAATCAATATGGGAATGTCGTGCTTTGTTTTGTTAGTATTTGTACGCAGCTGCGGCGCCCCGCACGCTTGGATTTTGTTAGTATATGCCACACCGCTGCGGCGCTGCATGCTTTGTTTTGTTAGTATTTGTACGCAGCTGCGGCGCCCCGCACGCTTGGATTTTGTTAGTATATGCCACACCGCTGCGGCGCTGCATGCTTTGTTTTGTTAGTATTTGCTACGCAGCTGCGGCGCCGCACGCTTGGATTTTGTTGGTATATGCCACACCGCTGCGGCGCCACGTGCTTTGTTTTGTTAGTATTTGCTACGCAGCTGCGGCGCCGCGCGATTGGATTTTGTAAGTATATGCCACACCGCTGCGGCGCCGTGTGCTTTGTTTTGTTAGTATTTGCTACGCAGCTGCAGGGGCCGCGCGCTTGGATTTTGTTAGTATTTGTTACACCACTGCGGCGCCGCGTGCTTTGTTTTGGTAGTATTTGCTTCGCCATTGCGGCGCCGCGCGCTTATATTTTTTATTATTGTTACACCGCTGCGACGCCGCCCGCTTGGATTTTGTCAGTATTTGTTACGTCGCTGCGGCAGAGCGTTATTTGCCTGGCACCGTATGTAAGGGTCAGTAAAAATTCGAACAAAATCTGCAGCGGCGAAAAGCGCAACGTATTAGCGCTCTAAAATGTGATCTTTGCATATATAAAATATATAAAACAGAACTTGCATAATTATACCACGTGTATTCATGTGAATGGGCCACAACGCTTCACATCATATGACTTGGTGCAGTCACATGCTTCTCGACGATTGCACAGCGGAAGGCACTTTCTCTCAGATGCTTTACCCCCACCACGGGAGAAGGGTGGTACTCGTATTGTTTATGTATACTTTACGTATTATCGTATTTTTGTGCTGCAGCATCAGACTGCCGCAAATTTAGAGCGTTTATGTGCAATGCTCTATAAATTTTATTTTTATTATTGAAGATTTACATTACTACGATATGTAATAATCTCTTTGATACTAAGTGCAAATTAAAAATGTTCACATTCATAAATAAATCTTGAACTTAAAAATAACAGATAGGTACTTATCATAAGTACATAAATTTATATAGCATGGAAAAAAGTGAATGAATAAAAGAACGAATGTAGGAATTTAGACAAGTACTTAACTGTAGACCGGTGAACCTGACTGATTCACCGGTTTACATAACAGTATCATCATCGTGTGAGATGATAGGACCACTTCATCTCTTCTTATGGATGCTGTAAGAGATGAAAAAAGGACCAAAACAAACATCTCGTGCTACGACTGCACTCCCAAGGAGGGTTGACGTCAAGCGGGCGGCCGGTCGTAAAATTGTAGCCAAATCATTTAAACTGTTCTGGCTATTTATTCTTGATTTGGCATGGTCTTCGGCATCTTTGGGTGACCATTGACATGCATATTATAAATACTTTTATACAGTCACTTTGCATCACTATTAAATGTATGCATACGGAAATTAACGCCAACCAAGGAACAATATAGGTACCTTTTAAGGTTCCGTACCCGAAGGGTGCAAACGGGACCCTATTACTGAGACTCCGCTTTCTGTCTGTCCGTCTGTCACAGGGCTCTATCTCTTGAACCGTAATAGCTAGACACCTTACATTTTCACCGATTATGTATTACTGTGGCCGCTATAACAATAATATACTAAAAATTAAAAAACGTTGAAAATTAAAGAGGGTCGTCATACAAATAAACCGGCGAAGTGCAAGTTAAATTCGCGTGGAGAGGGTTCCGTACAATTGATTGAATTCATATAGGTTTTCCTGTAATCTACAAGCAATTAACTATATTTTGTATTTTTTTTTTAATTTTAGGCCCAGTAGTTTCGGAGATCAGGGGGGGAATGGTCAATTTTCGTCTTCTTTCTTGAATAAAATCAAAACTATTTATTTTAATATAATAACAAAAATATATTTGAGATCCTCATAACAAGCCGTTTTATTTGATATGTGACACAGTAAGGTTTGCAAAACTTTTTTTTTTAATTTCCTAAGTTGTCCCCCAAAAATTACCCTTATTATAAAAAACTATTTATTTTCTTTGCACATGTGTGTTTGGGTTATAGGATTACACCATCCTACCAAATTTAACTTGATTCGGTCCCGTAGATTCGTAGGAGCAAATCGGCTGTGACAGACGGACGGACAGACAGAGTGATCCTATAAGGGTTCCGTATTTTCATTTATGTAAAGATAAAGTCATACAAGAAACGTGTTTCTTCAGCGTTTTAAAACATTGTGCGGTGGTACGGAACCCTTCATGTACGAGTCCGACTCGCACTTGTCCGTTTATTTATTTATTTTCGCTGACGTTTCGTCCGGGTTGCACCGAACGTGGTCTCGGACTGCTTCAGAATCAGTGCATATTATATTTGGAGAAGAAAAAGCGGTAAAACGCACCGGGTTCCAAAACAACAGCTAATGATGCAACCGAGACCGCGCTAAGATGAAGGAGACGAGTATTGCTGGTAAATGCATGCCGGATGTCTATACGTCATTAAATAATACTTAAAATACATAGGTACCTATATTATTCTAAACACTTGTTATTGTCGCGCGTAAATGATTCATTTCCTATGGAATGACGATGATCATGAACGATGTTATCATCCTAAAATCCCCAGTTATTTCAGCGTAATTTTAGATTCAGCACACTCACGATTTATTGGCAATACCTATGAGCATGTACGTAGGTATGTGTAATAAAAATTTATTGTCTTTTTTATATATTTTTTTTTTATAATCGCAGACAAGTTTTAATACTTGGTTTAAATCATTACGACGATCTCCGTGGCGTAGTGATTAACACGCTAGTCGGCCAATCTTTGTTCAATGTTAGAAAATGGCCTTTTTCAAATCGTCCTAGATCTTGGGCGTTTATCTATACATGTATTCATTATAAAATATAATATCGTGTTGAGTTAGCATCCCATAACACAAGTTAAAAACTTACTTTGGGGCTAGCTCAATTACCATTATGTGAATGGTCCTTATTATTAATCTATTATCCGCCCATAACAAGAAGATCTCCCGCAATATGTCTCCTTCTCTTTCGTCACAGTCAACGTCATTTGGGTAAATAATGGTTTAAACAAAGTCCTAAGTTAGTATTCGTTTTATAATAAGACGCATTGAGAATAACATCCAGTTTGAGAACTTACCAGCTGCTTTTCCTCCCGCGCAGATCATAAAATCCGATCTAGGGATTGGGCGAGAACGCTATCACTTATTTGATTCCCTTATTCCACCTTCACGCCGACTTAAGAGTTTCCTTTGAGTCTTGCGGCCCTTAGTTCTACGTCTACCTCGTTAGAGACAGACAAGATCGTGTAACAACATTGTTTGTTGATATCTTTAGTACTTATTAACACATATAATGATGTTACTACTAGGTCATGAGATACCTGCCTGATATTTCTGCAAGTAATATTTTCCATTTTAAAGATTTGGATAATATTAAATCGCCTTTTGCTGCACCTACTTGCATTATTATTTTATGCACAATAAAGTACCTTTTGATAAATTAATATTAAAATTGAAATAAAGAAAAAAAACAAGTAAAATATTTTTTTAATCTTTACAAACTGTAGAAATATCGAAGTCAAAAAAGTAATTCTCATTCATATTATGATCACACAAAAAAATAAACACACACAATTTCTGCGCCATTATACAGTATTTACTTAATTAAAGGATAACGTTCGAAAAAATAACATATGAGACTCAAAGCAAACAATTTTATTGCCCAGAAAATAAATATCCTTTGAAAAAAAACAGGTGGGTGCCGTGGTACACTTGGTGGGAACGAAATTCCTTACTGTCTGCAATATCTAAAGCTTTATGGACACTCACTATAATTTAATTTATTGATTTTGTAAAAAAAAAGAATATAAAAATAAATTTGGATTCCAAAATGAGTTTAGGTTCGGATTCGGATGAGAATCGGCGAAAAAAAAAACGCTCAGGAGTGCTATTTTTCATTCAGGGACATTACGAATGATTTGCGCGAGTGTTTCCAAACCGGCGCATTTTTGAATTGATCGTATGCAAAAGATTTGCAACGAGTGGTCTGAACCACTCGTAATTTTGACATTTGTAGCGTACAAATGACAAAGAAACGTTCCATAGAGTATCAGTTCCGTTTTACGCTGCTTTTTTTTATTTTTGTTGAAATGTTTAGAAAGCCATTGACAATTTTATGATATTTTCTGCGTAACACAATATTACTTATCGCTCACACGATGGTTTCAAAAATACGATGCAATGCGTCGGAACGCGAGTGGTGAGTTGGAAAACCACACGTTTTGTGTTTCGCTGAGTCCCTAAATGAAAAATAGCACTCCAGCCATTGATGGGAGTGGCTCGGCCTACGCCGTCGCGGGAGGGTTCCTGCGGGAACGGGGGAAGTTGGGGCTCAGGCTTCGCCCTCCCCAAGTGCTCTGCCTTCCGCCTCGCGTTCACACTCGGAGTTTGCCATTTTGAATTTTGAAAACGTTAAAATAGTTGACTGTCGTCACATTCCTTACAACCCCCTACGGTTTGGAAAAAACCCCGTTTCTAACCTAACCATTTCTGCAGACTATACCCACATATACACATCAAGCTCTGGTGATCTTCAACTATTCGGATTTTTTATTGGTTTTAAAGCATCTTCTATACGATGGTTCATCATTACCTCAGTTACCTTAAAGTCCTGAAACAGGTAATAAACAATTATGTCAATCTGCATTTCGTGTAACGCACGCGCTTGTGGAATTAGTCCCGACTTCGCAACTGCGAGAAGGAACTTCGATCCAAAAATATATTATATACCCGCTTGAACAGCATATAACTCGGCTTGGCAACCGACTGCAGATTCCATCGCTAGCTTTGGCAAAGTTATGTAAACGACACTATATTTTAAACTGGTTTTAACGTCCTACAATGCGAATCACATGACTTGAACGTTTGCTCCCTTTGCCACCTTTGACTCGATCTAAAAGCGTGGCTTATAAGCGATAATGATCGCTTATAAGCCTCGCTTTTAGATCGAGTAAGTATAAGTAAGTATAATCGATTGATTTTATGCATATTACTTTGTGCAAACGTACTCGTGGGTAATAAGAGACGTGTCTGGCTATACTGTCGACGTCATTCTAGGTGTAGCTCCAAAGTGGAAGGACGTATTAAAATCCGGTTTACTTTGTTTGAAATTCGATTACACAGAAATGATTCGTAACGGAGTTCTGTGAAAATTGGACCATATATAAAGTAGGTTGAAGGATTTAATAAAATATTGCAACTACTCATAGATCGTCAAATTTTTGAAATTGTCCTGTGTCTTGGGTGTTTATCTATATATGTACATATATTTGTTATAAATATAGTATCATTGAGTTAGTATCCCTTAACACAAGTTTACAACTTACTTTGGGGCTAGCTCAATCTGTGTGATTTGTCCTTATATATTTATTTATTTATTTATCGTTCACTGGTGCAGTCATTTTTAGGGTTCCGTACCCAAAGGGTGCAAACGGGACCCTATTACGGAGACTCCGCTGCCTGGCCATCTGTCCGTCTGTCTGTCCGTCTGTCACAGGGCTCTATCTTTTGAACCGTAATAGCTAGACACTTGAAATTTTCACTGATTATGTAATATTATGGCCGCTATAACAACAAATACTTAAAATAAAAAAAGTTAAAAATTAAAGGGGGTCGTCATACAAAAACGTGTTTATTCAACGTTTTTAACTAGATCTTTATAATGAGATTAACTAGATACTTGAAATTTTCACAGATTATGTAATACTATGACCACTATAACAACAAATACTAAAAATAAAATAAAGTCAAAAATACAAGAAACGTTTTAAAACATTGTACGGAGGTACGAAACCCTTCATGTACGAGTCCGACTCGCACTTGCCCGTTTATTTGTTATTCCCGTTTTCCATCCTTACTTATGTCCACCTTTTTGTATAATTAAGATCCTTGGCACTGTCTACCCCGAGTACTAAATATAGACGTGATTGTGTAGTTTTAATTTGTGAAGAATATAAAATCAATAGTCACATATTGAGTTTTTTTAAAGTGCACTAACTTTGGCGATTGTCGCAGTAACGAGATGTCGCATTGGCGTTTAGACACACACTTATGTATTCTGTGGTTTAGAGCAGTAACGAGAAGTTGCATTTACGTGTATCGCAGTTGTGTATTTTGCTGTCATGTAAGACACTCACTAACAGGAGTCAAATCGGTAGAGTACGTGGACATAATCGAGATGCTACCAGAGAATAAGATTGTGGTATATAATTGCTTTCATATTTCGTTGTTTATTATTGCACATAGGATACGATTATGAAAAGTAAAATTAATTAGTCGTGTGCAATAAAATAGGAAAATTACGTCAAGATGTTCTATAAATTATAAAGTTTATTGGTTATTTTGTAATTCAATATTTTAAAAAGTTTTTGATCACTAAAATTAACTCTTTAAATGGCCTGTCAAGTAGGACTTGCCAGGAAACAAATTTATATTTTATATATCTTACATTATTAAAATAATCAATTTAGTGTCTATTGGACCTAGTTTATTACATTTACCCTCTATTGAGTTTTCTCATCCAATTTGCTATAAGCAGTGCTTTTTAATCCAGTGTTCCAAGTCTTCCCGTGGATGTCGTAGAAGGCGACTTAGGTAACACAAGCTAAACAAACCTTACAAATATCAGCGAGTCCTGTCCAACCCGTCTGGCCAGCGTGGAGAGTGTAGCCCAAATCCTCTGACTGCTCTGGCTAATATATGGCTCTGGTAGTACAGAGAGGATCGTGCTCCTGCAGTGGAGAGCAAAAAAGACCTGATGATGAAGATAAGTGCTTTTTAACAATAAGATTATAAAATTTGTCTATACATTCTATGATTTTACCTTCCTTCCAAACCAATATTTCTAAATAACAGAAAAGAACATTTCTTCTAAGTAAAATCGCAATAGTTTTTAATTTTTTGCAATTTGCACTTCGTCCGTTGTTGCCAAAGCACGTTCGTCGAAGGATAGAAACTCCAGCAGATGGGTCAAAGGACCAAAAGATCTCAGCGTCCGGGTCAACGAACCCGGACAGAGGTCTAAAAAAATTAAAACATAATCTCACGTGATGCGTGACCATATGAAAACAAAACTCTCGCATACTTTTTGCATAATTTTGATTGATGTAGCCTTGACCGCTAACAGTCTGGAAATGATATTATGTGTTTAATTATACCCATTATCAGTAATAAATTGTGAAAACTTAGCAGATGGGATCAGTAAAAACAAATAAAGGATTCATTATTTATTATTGGTTTGACATACTCGTACACTAAGGGATTCGTAAATCTCTGCAATTTTTTTTTCATGTTTTACAGTAGCCAACACTGGTGTCAGATTTTTCAAGCTGCCTTTATTTCTGACAAAGCTTGATGACTGTCATGCAATGATGCCAGCCAGGACCATGGATTTAACGTGCCTTCCAAAACATGAAGGAGCTCAAGTATATATAATGCCACTTATGATTGACCCAAGTAAGGACAACACCTGGGGTTGCTCAACTTGCGAAAACGCGTAATGTAGTAATGCGTACTCCCACCGGGAAACCAAGCTCCTCATGTCTGCAATGTCAACTTTAAATCTGTTACATTGTATTTCGGATAAAATTTGTTCAGACAAAAAAATTGTTAAGACAAAAAAGTTTCCTCTTAAGGCCATACATTAATTTTCCGGGGTCCAGTGCTGCCCCCATTTTCAATAAATAATTTCAAAGAAAATGGACACATCATTTAAAATTTTGCTATTACCAAGCCCTAGATAACCCTTTAAACTATTTTGTGAACTACTGTTTACAGTTTATGAGAATGTTAAGCTTTACTACGCACATTTGCCAAAAGTGGCCGTTTTTCGCAAATGTGCGTAGTAAAGCTTAACGTTCTCACTTTAAACTGTAAACAGTAGTTTACAAAATACTTTGAAGGGTTATCTAGGACTTGGTAGTAGCAAAATTTTAAATGATGTCTCCGCTTTCTTTGAAATGATTTATTTTAAATGGGGGCAGCACTGGACCCCGGAAAATTCAGGTACAGCCTAAATAAAAAAAAATTATGAAATATTTGATTTTTTTTCGAAATGGCTGAAATATGAATATTTTTAAGTTTTAAACCCCCATTTCTCCGCCATTTTAAAAAAATACCAAAAACTGCAAAAAAAACTATTTATTTATCGAAACTGCTTATAAAATTTCAAGAGAATCGGTTGAGAAATGCGACTTGTAGGCGATACAAACCAACAAACAGACGGAAAAAGGCATTTTTGGCCTATCTCAAAAGTTAGACGCATCGCTCACTTCGCTCGCTCGGTCAATTACCTTCATTTTATGATAAATGTTACAGGTTCATCTTTATAAACGAGTACTTGTACAGTAATGTTCAACTTCCTGGATTTTTGTGCTTATATGGCCATAAGTAAGGTTGTATGCGTATTTTCTTCTGTACGTAATAGAGTGACCACGTTATCTTTTTATATTTATTACCTCATAGCCAGGCTCGAGTTATTCCACCAAAATTCAGAAAACGTCCAGATAAACCAGTCTGGAAACATATAGAATTCCGCGCAACAAAGAAACAAAGTTAGTAAAAAGTTCTGCATAAATTATTAAAAGAAAACAAATCACTTGGAAAATAATTGAACATCGCTAATACAACCTGAAAACAAGTGATCATTAAAGTCTCCTATTTGCAGCAGTGGTTTCCTGTAGCTGATATGATGATGATGGCGATGATGATATTTAAATTCTCGATAAATATACATTGTTTTCTCTGAATGCACATACATATGTCTTACGTATTCTTTTCTATACAAGTGTACAAGGTAATGCAGTAAGTGTACGGGTGAATAGGAACACAATCAGAGATACTAGTCTGTTGGCTCTCTTGACAGAAAGCTCCTCGTCTTCTTCTTTTACAGCCTTTATTTACCCATTGTTGGGTATAAATAAATAAATAAATATATACGGACAAATTACACTGATTAAGCTAGCCCCAAAGTAAGTTTTAAACTTGTGTTATGGGATACTAACTCAACGATACTATATTTTATGACAAATACATATATAGATAAACTATAGGCCTCTCTCATTCTTTTGCACATCCAGGTCTTGCTCAATGTTTTGTAGATGTCACCGGCCAGTAGTTTCCCAACTTTTCACTGGCTAGGCTGAGGTCTCCATTCAGCAATTTTACGCGCCCAAAGACCATCCTATCTTCTGCTCATGTGTCCAGCCCAACGTCACTTTAACCTGGTAGCTATAACTGTGACATCAGTAAAGCAGAAAGCTTAGTTATTGGTTTTATGACCACTTGAAAAGCAACTAAGCCTAAACACCCATTATGAGTCAAAGGCTAGCCTTTAACCTATGCTACTAAAAATTACGTCATTAAAATTATAGCCGTTAACCACAGTAATTTGTGTAATGCGCAGTGTGCAGTATCGAGTATCAGTAAATCGCCATTCGGAGGGTAACAATGATGCGGTGCGGTCACGAGCTGTGCTCACGCGCATCCTTGGTTGGCGAATGTCCCTTCTCTCGGTTACCGACCCTGACTACACAATAAACTCACATGTGCTTATATAATTATTAAAATATTGGAAATATAATCTAGGGACGTTTTGAATATATTTAAAAACAGGCATATTCCTTAGATAATATATTATATATGAAGTATATGTACGTACAGTATAATATATCTTATGATTATCTGTGTATATTTATGTATGCTTTTTTTTCCTTTGTGTAAGTCGCATAAATTTTCTTTACTCGGCATCACCAGTAGGTTGACTGGTAAATCAAGTATATTACATAATAAAGTTAAATAAATATTGGGACATGAATTAAGTATTTCCACTGTTCTCTATTAGTATTGCAGGGTGTGACGAGCTCTTCATCATTGATTTTTTGACACGATTTTGAGATGAAAGTCCAACAAAGCGCTACTTTGTATCTTAGTTTCAAAACATTGTAAGTACCTATAAGGGATAATTGAATGGCTCTAGTTCCACGATGATTGCAGCAAGCTCTATTTATTTATTGCAGCGTTGGAACCCTGTTATTATTGCTGTCTTCGGTTCTCTCACGAACATTGGTACTGGAGACTGATAAACTAAAGTCAGGGAATTTGACGTAATCTGTTGTTACTACAAAAAAATGCAATCGTATTTTTCTCAAGAAAAATATTTCATGAAACTGCCAGTTCGTATTTGATACTATTTGAGTATGTTTTCAATTTATTGACTATTATTATGTGTATTGAATTAAATATTCAGAGGCATAGATTATTCTGCAGGTATACTCTAATTAATGATTACCACGACCTCGGTGACCTGTTGGTTAACACGCTAGTCCGGGCTATATTCGGGTCCCAGCCAGGGAAATTTAGAAAATGGTATTTTTATAATTGTTCTGGGACTCGCATGTTTATATATGTGTTTTTATTATAAAATATAGTATCGATCAGTTAGTATTCCATAACACAAGTTTAAACTTATATGGGGCATGCTCAATCAGTGTGACTTGTCCTTATCTATTTATTTATTACCCAAAACTAAAACAAAAGACACTAAAACAAAATAATAACCTTCAAATACAGGATGACTTTTTATCCACCTGCTAAATTTTTGGAGCAAGTTCAGTCCATGATACTGTACTACTTTCTATAAAAAAAAATATATTTAAAATCGATAAAAATTGTTCGTCCTTCCATACAAATCAGCGCTCAGCCAAAAGGATTTTGTACGGAAGGACGAAAAATTTTAATCGATTTTTAATAACGTTTTTTATAGAAAGTAGTACAGTATCATGAACTGAACTTGCTCCAAAAATTGTAGTCTGTATTATATTCAGCCTGTATAATATTTGCTACGGCATATTCGGATGGCGATGCCATTCATTTACGTAATTTTCACTTTATTAATCAAAGTAAATATGATTGTGGGGTTTTGTACTTAAAAGCCCAAAAAGTACGAGTGCAAAAAGTTTTTTTCAACTTTAACGTGTCTTGCCTTTATCTCATATTAGACTCCAAATCACGTGCAAACAATTAAACCATACATCCAATTAATATTAAGATGTTTTGCCATGATTTTATGATAAATCGCTAACATGCACATACAAATAGGTACTTAAATAATATTTACTTAGCGAAAAACTAATGAAGCAGGATATAACTACGTAATTATCTTTTCCTAGAAAATCTTTAAAGCTATATCGTAAAAACTAAAGAAGAGGAAATGGGTGTAACGTACATCTTTAACCCAATACGATGAAATATTATGTAGAATGTTCCAGGAGTTAGGTTAGGTTATGCCAAAAGTTCCCATATATTTGATAATCCACTAGTTGCCAAAAAGTCAAAACAGGTACTCTTTTTCATAACGTCAAAACAAATATTTCTATGGGATTTCGAGGGGATTTCTATGAAAAGCGCACGGCGTAACGTCATTGTTTCTTGGAGTCAAATAGCGCTCTTAATGTCAGTTTTTGGTCATTAATAAATCTAAAATCACGTTCAAATGGATATGATGCATTCATCATCATGCAAGTGACATTATTTTGTGACGTTTTATTCTCGTATCATTTCAAAATAATTTATTTTTGACCCTAATGCTCTATTTTTCGCGCTCGTGGCTTTGTTAAATGTTATGGCCTATGCTGACGAAGATGAACAATATTTTATCAGTTCGCTGAGCTTTGGATCCTGCGGATCGAGTCTCTGTCAAGGCTGTAAAGGGATAAGTGCAAGTAGTGGTACTGCCACAGAAGACAGTAAGAGTAGTAATACTCACGGAATCTTCTAGGGTACGCGCAATATACGTCCCCGTTCCCCGTCCCCGCACCCCTCCCCCGTTGTTGTACCGCCGTGCACACGTCAATGCGTGGTGTGTTCCACAAATTAGATAGATATGTATGTGTGTTCGCCCGCTCTCGCGCTCCTCGACATAGCGAGAACGGGGGAGAGGTGCGGGGACGGGGAACGGAGTAGCATAATGCGCGAGACCTTAGGAGATTCCGTTCTATATGTAATACTCTTACAGACTCTTAAATAAAGTAGTCTTCTGTGGTACTGTAACAACATTTAGTTACACTGAATGTGACCCCAGAAACGTCTTTGTGCAGCTCTTCCTCACGAAAGCTTGACGAATCAGTATGTTTAAGCCGTAGCCATCTTGTGCGAAAGTGAAATTCGTCAATATTGTCTTAAACCGCATACGGATGTATTCTGAATAACACGTAACACAATTATTGCGTAAATTTGTTGTTTTTAATATTTACTTAGTTGCTAAGAATGACTTTGTTCGCCAAAATATTTTCAGCCAATGAAAAAAGTGGCGAGGAAGTGAAAAGGATTCTTCAGTTGATAGAATGAAGAATACATAATACTAGTCGTTACCCCCGGCGTTACCCTAGTGTGTGTGTCTTTTAGTTCATTTTGATAATCCCACAGGAACCCCTAATTTTCTCGTAATACTTATTTTTTTTGTTACATAATATTAAGAACTTGTCAAGAACGTTAATGGTATGAAAAAAAAGTTTGAACACCATAAACTACATAATAATTTAATCAAAAACATTATGAAAGCATAGGACCGAAGCAAGGAGAGGAAAAGGAAGGCCAAGAAGGACTTTCGTGGATGAAGTAAAGGAACAGGCAGAAGTTGTGTCGTAAAGGGAAGTCAAGCATTTGGCTGAAGATCGGGAGACAAGAAACTATTTCTTAAATCATGATTATTACTCTGAACAGGCGACTTAGGTTGTCAATATGTAAAACATCAAGTGGCTAACCGGACAATTTGTAAGGGAATATCGATTTTTTCAGGTTCTTATCATTAGACCCATAGAAAACATTTTCCATATTGATTGTTTAAATTGTCCTTTCCATTTGAAGCGCAGGTGATCTAGTGGTTAAGGCACTGCCTCTGCGTCTGTGAGGCACGAGTTCAATCCTCACTAAGCTGAGTTTGTATAATCATGTACCTACGGTAATTTTCAACTAGCTTGCTTCTGGTGAAGGAAAATATCGTGAGGAATTCTGCACACTAGTAATGTGTAATAATGACTGTAATCGCTAGATGACAGTCATTGAGCTACGTCAGATGCCTTTAGGCAGCTCGAAAAATCTGATACCAGTATTAGTACGAGAACATACTCGATAAGAAAGAAAGAACTTTGTTTCAACTGTGCATTTATACTTTGGTTTGTTTGTTTGTTTTTAGTGTGAGTAAGTGGCCAACATTGGGGTCAGATTTTTTGGCTGCCTAAAGGCATCTGACATAGCTTAACGACTGCCATACAATGATGAGAGCCGGGACCAACGGCTTTACGTGCCTTCCGAAGCACGGAGGAGCTCAAGTGTTTTTGTGCCACTTGTGGTCACCCATCCAGGTGCGGACCACGCCCGGCGTTGCTTAACTTGCGAACGCGCTAGCAATGCGTACGCCCACCGAGCCACCGAACTCCTAAAAGTTATACTTTGGTAATTGATATGTTTTCTCAATAAATTTTGTTAAATAAATTGAATATCTGGTGTCAACAGATAATTAATAAATAATTTATATCTAATATTTGGACAATGGTTTGTCGATTCGAAAATCTGTCATTGTTTACACGCGGCGTCCAATCGCTGACGCAACCTACGTGGGCGCGGTCACGAGTCAGATATAAAGCAACGAGAGTAAAGAGAAACACACACGCGTCGCAGCACTCGCAGCCATGGAGAGTGAATCTCAATATTGTAAAATCTATTTCATAGTTTTCATGAAATGGATTTTGAAAGACTGTTAGTGACATGTTGTGTGTATAAATCAGTTTAAGTTTTTACTTAAACCGGTTTATATTAGGTATATACAATAAGACAAACGTTACGTTTTTACGTTATTTTTGTCTTGTTGTCGGTTTCATCCAGCTATTGCATGAAAACCTAAACATTCTTCACAATAGGGCTAGCAACTCATCTTTATTCCTGGTTCACATAAGGTCAAGTCGCACTCAGGAAAATGTTAACTTGTTAATTTTAAGTCAACAACTCTGTATTTTTGTTTCATTTCATACGTAAGAAATTTAAATAAAATTTACTGCGCACATTTGTATTTAAATAAACGTAAACTATCCATCTTGCCAGGTTGAGAGGCACGTACATTACTGCTGACCCACAGAAGTTATTTAATTCGACTGGTCAAAAGGATCATGTATGTATGTGAGTTTCTTTATCCCTTCATAACGCGAAATCGTCATCATAATACTTTTTTTAGTCTCCACTACAGATGCACGTGCATACTCTCTGTACTACCAGAGCCATATATAAGCCAGGAGCAGTCAGAGGATTTATAACCTACACTCTCCACACTGGCCAGACGGTTTGGAGAGATTTCATGGATGTTTATAAGTGTTTTTTTGTTTAGCTCGTGTTTCCTAAGTCGCCTTCTACGCCAACCAAAACTCGAAATGTCTGAACAGATTTCAATGTATGGGGTAAGAATCCTTACCCCCGACACACATAGGCAGAAAATTAAAGGATTTTTTTCTTAAATTTCCTGCCTATGTCATTCGAGGTTATGTAAGGTCACAGTCGGCAACTGTCGTGTTTTTTTTTATCTTTTTTGTTTTACATCTTTACTCTCCCAATTTTTTACAATGCATGCAAGCCCTAATGGTTATGCAACTTGAACCAAGCTTTCTTAATTCCAATTTATTATTATTATCCTTGTTTGAAAGGGACATGCCCGGATACAAAGTAAAAGTGAGTCTGTAACAAGTCATAGGATGTATCATAATTACAATGTTACATATATTTATTAGCCTATATAGTGTTCCATTGTTGGACAAAGGGAAAACAAACCACCCAAACCTTATAATATTATACATCTATAAATCATTAATTACACAAAGTCTTGTGCAAAGTAATTAGGAACCAAATATCTAGAAACTCATGCAAACCCAAGGCTACTCGATAGGGTCGCGTCTTTTTATAACAAATTTCCTATGACCATCAGCTGTTTGACGTCAATTTATTGCATTTCAGATTTATGTTTAAGTATACAAATCAATGGGATAAATGTTTTGCAAATTTTGCAACGGACAACTTACTGACATAGTTACATTCATACAGATGACTAAAGATAATTACAAAAGATAAAAATAAGTATTCTATTTATCTTTATGAATGTATTTTTTATTGATTGTATTAATGATGTTTGGATAAATAAAGGTCTTATTTAACAAATATCACAGGATGCGGCCCTCAGGGATCCGTTCTAGGGCCATCATGTTAAATTCTTTTTTTATGTATGAATAAAGCCTTGAAAATACAGAAAATTTTGCAAGTCAAAAACATAATATACATTTACACTATCACGTCTTTATCTATAATGGGGCAGACAGAGCATGGATCTTGCGTTAAATTAAGTCCCGCGAAAATGCCCTATTACAAATATTAGGTTCCCTTATATGAATCTGATGTACATTTAAAAAGATGTGCATCTCTATTTAGTGACGTCACGCGTACACTAGTTTTTTTTTACTTTCACTTCATAATGTCGCATTGATAAGCGGTTGCGTAATATTTCGAATTTGTTTTCATATTGCAGCTTGCATTTTAAAGTAGGTCATTTTTCCAATGTTGTTGTTGTTCTTCATGTGTGTGAGTGGCCAACACTGGTGATAGATTTTCAAGCTGCCTTAAAGCATCTGACATTCCTTGACAACTATTTTTTCCAATACCAAAAGTAGTTAATGTTCCTTTTGTTAATAAACCTCAAATTATTCTAGTCACATCTTTATCTATATCTAGGTATACTACGTATGTTTGTTTATAATGGATAAAGTCAAAAACAACTGATATGATTTTAAAAATTATTTCACCTATTATAGAAAGCTACATTATTACTAGCTAGTAACATAGGCTATATAACGCGGGCAACGCCGCGAGTAACAGCTAGTCTCTTATATATACAATTTGTAATTGACAAATGGGTAATATATTTAACCACGTTAATTAAATAAAGCAAAACCTCTCAGATGGGTACCTCAGCCCATGAAACTAAACAACTTTTGTTCAACTTTCACGAAACTAAAAAAAAATTTAATTTTCATACTAAATAATCAGCTGATCAAGTCAATTTGTATGAAAAAACGAATTTTTTTTTTGGGTTTCGTGAAATTTGTTGAGCAAAAGTTGTGCAGTTTCATGGTTTGAAGTACCATCTGAGAGGTTTTGCGTTATTTTAATAACACGATGTATAGATCACTATAGTATAATGATATTAAACTAACAGTCAAAAATCCAAAAAATATTCGACATTCCCGTACAGATTGCGCGGGCGGCTGCACACTTTTGTATGGAAATGTCGAATTTTTATTTTTATATTTTGACTATTATTTTAATCTCATTATACTATAGTGATCTAGTATAGCCGTGGTTCGATTTATTACGTATATGACAATTACACGTTGTTTTTGCTTTCCATAGAGACTCGGATCAGCTGATCAGTCAACTTGTATGGGAAGCCAAACATTATTTTTCATAATTTCCTTGGGGAAAATAGTTTCAGTATATATTTTTAGGCCCTGTGTATTTTTCTATTGTTACAGTAAAAATGCAGGATCTATAGATTGGAATTTATTGAACCGAAGTTAATATCAATAAATGCTCCACGCCGTAGCGTGGTACAAAAGACATCAACGTGATCGCAGAGTGATTCGAATCTGTTCTTCGTACCAATATTTGAAAAGCTAATTGCTGCTTCATTAAATAACAAATTTTCATGCTGTTTTCAAAAAAAGATTTCTTTTTTAGAATTATTTGTGGTTTCATTTAAAATATTGTCCAAAAACAAACACAGTGAAATACCATATTAGGATACAACGTTTTTCGAGTATGAACTGTTTGAACTATGTAACCAGTTTTGACACAGGTTTATTTGTCATCTTTTTCTAAAAATAGATAAGGTAGCATTTTAAGACACAAATTTAAATAAAAAAGAAATATTATTTGGAATCAAAATGAACTCTTTGCTGTTATATATAATATATATAGGTATATATACCTCTATACGGTTTATATGTATGAGTATTCATTATGTATGTATTTTAATATATGTTTTCATTCTTCTTCTTTCCTCGCCTTTTCCCTATTTGGGGTCGGCTCTGTATGTCATGTCCATAACTTTCTGTCCTTCACCATCCCTGTACTAACACCCCGTTTTCCCATATCTGATCTCACGCATTCTTCCCACGTCTTTCTCGGTCTACCTTTTCCTCTATACCCGTCTACTTTCAAGTCGACCATCTTTTTTGCCAGATGTTCGGCGTCCCTTTTCATTACGTGGCCATACTAGGTTAGGCGATGGCTTTTTAATTTGTCGACTATTGGCGCCACTTTTAGACTCCCTCTAATATAATCATTCCGGATCTTATCCATTCTAGTAACCCCCGAAATCCATCTTAGCATACGCATCTCCGCCACATGCATCTTATGTTCTTATTTCTTTTTCGTTGCCCAGCACTCTGCTCCATAAAACAAGGCAGATCTCACGATGCTCTTATATATGTTTCCTTTCAATTGGAAAGGGAATTGCTTCACATGTCACGCCTGTAACTTGTCTCCACTTAAGCCATCCGGTATTAATTCTCTTTGTAACGTCCCGATCCACGATATATGTTTTCAATCATTATTAAATTAAAATTATGTAGAAATTAATAACATCTCAAATTGTATGTATATTTATTGTTAGAAATTTATTTTAGTAAATATTATGCTACACTTGTATCTTTTACAAACTTCTCGACATGTCCCAAAGGCAAACTGGTAGATACTTCACTAGCTTTAAGTTCGACCTTAATAATCAATCAAATATAAGACTGCGTGTTTACTTAAATAAATAAAAAAACAGGAACAAAGATTGCAAATGTCTTTAGACCCACATCTCTGGTTAAAATAGGTTATTAACCAAATAAACGCCCTACGACTTGACCTTCTCATGCAGAACAATTACTAATTAAAATTCACACAAACTTTTACATACATTTTTGCAATCGGCCTAAATAGGTGGAAAATTCTCACAGCCTCGCGTTGTATAGGCTTATCACGTGGATTTTCTTGCTTCGAAGTGAAAGCAGCGGTTGAATACAATCGAATAAAATTTACGCGTGGATTATGCAATGCGATCATTATAATAACTCCTTAACGGGTCAGCAACGCTTTAACAAGTAGGTACCTGTGAGTACGCTTGTGATTATGACTACCGTTCAATAAGTATGTCAGTGTTTGGATTTTTTATTTTGTTCATTAGTGACAACAGGGATGTGGACTGAGTCAGGAGTTTAATTTAGGTAGATTATCAAAAAATAATGAACTAGTGTTTTTTATTTATCAAATTTGTAAAAATACACAAAGATACAAAGCATTGAAGTTACGGAGCAAGAGCTTGTGACATCACCGCCCTGTAAATCGTTCGAGACCGTGACGTCATGCGAAATTAAAGTGCGCTCTATCTATTAAATTTTTTTACAGTCCACATGCCTACTAGTTTCGTTTCGCCCCGTGATGACGGCATTGTGAAATATATTTAATCACCACCCCGTTCCTCTGACGCAGGTGTCGTAAGAGGCGACTAAGGGAGAAAGAATAATAGAGAGCTATCAGCAGAGAACTCTGTGCAATACCTTCATACCAAATTTTGCGATTAACAGCCGTTGCCGTAGCCCAGCGAAGTGATCAAGCGCAAATTCTCCGTTTATTGACAATCAATATGAATCAATCAAATCAGAATCAAATATTTATTCAGTAATTAGGCATTTGCAGGTCTTTTAGACGACAATAAGTTTGGTTCATATTACGTGTTATATTAATAAATATTTAAATTATTATTTTTATTACAGAAAGGCTACAAATAATAGCGTTCGGCACGACACAGCTGAGAAGAAACGCCGACAGATACTCATTAATAATACAGTATTGGTCGGCTACTCACCAGAAGCACTTTGTTATATCCAAATTGAAAATATGTAATGAAAAAATCACTTTGTTATGTGTCTGTCAGTCTACAAATATATAATATTATAACATGTAATGCTTGCGAACGAGCGATCAATCGTAAATAACATAGGTAACAAAAAATACTAAGTAATTGAAGTTTTATTATGTGTAACTATCACTAATGTACAATAAAGTTTTTGAAATAAATAAAAAGGAAGTTGTCAAAAACTAAAGCGGAGCTGACCAGACCCCTGTGGTGGTTCACGAGTAGAGTTGACTCAGCTTTTGCAGTTGCTATTGCAGCAGTTGATATAAATCAAGTACTTAACTACATGATTTATAAACGGTGCCAAGTTATATTCCACGAACTGTCTGTACGGATTAACCGAATAAAAAAAAGACCTAATTATTTATTAACAATATTTCTAGCAGTGGATCATATCTTCATCAGGTCTTTTTTAGTCTCCACTGCAGGAGCACGACCCTTTCTGTACTACCATATACTCTGTACTCTGTACTCAGTACTCTGGCTGCTCTTGCTAAGGAGAACTATAGTTCAGAGTTACACTTAGCAAGAGCAGCCAGAGGATTTGGCCTACACTCTCCACGCTGGCCAGATGGATTGGAGAGGTCTCATTGATGTTTATAAGCTTTATTTAGCTTGTGTTTCCTAAGTCGCCTTCTACGACATCCACAGAATACTTGGAGTGGTCCTATGCTACTCTACCGGGATCCACACGGCAAGAAAGAAGATCATAGTATTCTTGCTCATTTGGTTCATTAAGGCACTCCAGATAGAATACAACAATCACTCATCACTCTATATGATTGCTCATCAAAGTCAATCAATGTTCAATGAGACGTCTCAGCTGCATTGTGAAATAGACGGGCTTTTGTTAAGATCTTGACCTAGCCAAGGCCAAGACGTATTGGCTCTATATCAAACTTTATTGTTCCATACATGCAATGCTACTATCTATACGCGCTATTTTTAACCAACTTCAGAAAAGGAGAAGGTTATCAATTCAACTTTTTTTTTATTTAGGTCAGCTGCTTCTCTTCCCGCGCAGATCGTAAAAACCGATCGAGGGAATGGGCAAGAATCTGAATCATATCAATAGGCGATGCGGTTAGCAAGCCAACACTATTATAATTTCTTTTTTACACCTTCATGCCCATCATCACGCTAAAAGTGGCCTGGGCCTTACCGCCCTAGGTTCTGTCTGCCCCGTTAGGGATTAAGACGTGATAGTGTAGTGTATGTTACCGATTTTGATGATTCTTTTTTATTTGAAAGATTTTACTACTTAGTTGGTCCCATATTAATTTCTTGAAGATATAATATAAAACTGTGGAGATATGGAAGAAACGCCTCAAATAAAATAACGTCGGTTTTTTTTTGTTAAAAATTTAATTATTCACGTCGTTGTCAAATCGCTTTACTGATAAGACCGCCTTTGTACCCATTTATATGTATGTACAGGTCTAACAAAATATACTGAAACTATTTTAAGGGTGGATTCAGTCCATGATATTGAACAACTTTCCCCAAAGAACATATACCGAAATATGAAAAATAATTTTTGACCTCCCATACAAATTAACCGATCAGCTGATCCGAGTTTGTAGGAAAAGCAAAAATATTTTTTCATATTTCGACATATGTTCCTTGGGGAAATTTGTTCAGTATCACTGAATCCACCCTTAAAATAGTTTCAGTATATTTTGTTACACGTTATATATATATATATATATATATTAATAATATAACTCTAACTTAATATATATATATATATATATATATATATATATATTAATAATATAACCTATAAATAGTTCATAAAATTGAGATTCATAAAGTTCATATAAAGTTTGATGTTCTGTACACTAAATTCACATTTTGGTTGGTGGCTACAAGGTGGCATGAAATATCACGTGCACCTTGCTTTGGAAGGCACTTTAAGGCCGTCGTTGCTGTCATCTTTTCAGATGCCATATGCAGTTTATATAACCTGGCACGAATCTCATGTTGGCCACTAACACAAAAAACATCCATCCATACTATTATTACAAATTATTATCCTCGACGCATATATTTTCAGACTGAAATTCGAAAACTATATTAAGCGATTCTGATGCAGATTTTACTAACATGTAGGACCTTCAAAGGTTTACTCATATATTACAAACCCGTGCAAAGCCAGGATGAGCCGCTAGTTTATCATAAAATAATGATGAAAAGGAGGATACAACATTGTAGGCATAAGTAGAATCGTTGATTTAAAAATACATTTCTTGGTGTTATGCATATTAAGTACTCGTAAGATACTGTAACATTTAATATGAATTATTATAATGCCTCGCGTAATAATAACTTTACTTATAACACTAAATATTCATATTAATTTTCCTCAACTAATTAGTTCAACTTACTACTATATAAAACAGAACAGCGAAGTAGGCCCCCAAAGCGATCACGGTGTCAGTAGCGCATACGGCGAAAATTAAATTTGATCATCGAATACGCAATACTGAAGTCGTCATCGACGAATGTAACCAAGTTTGATAACTTGCAACTTTCTCTGCCGCTCGCAGCCTCACTCACAGGCAGGCAGACGCGCGAACACTCCCGCGGCGAACGGCGCGCGCCAGCGGATAAACGCGATTTTATAAAATAAAATTTAAATTTCGAACGTAAAAAAAGTTTTGTTTGTTTGTTATCTGTTATCAACGGCCAGTATGGGAACACTTAAAATGTAAGTTTTATAAAAAAAAATTGTGCCAGTGCTTATAATATTAAATAAATACAATAAAATTTGTTCATTAAAGACAACTATACGGTGGGTCCATTGCAACTATGTTAATAACCACTTATAACCTATGTTACTGATTTATCACTAAATCCATACGTATTATAAAGTCCCTAGTCTATCTGTATGTCTTTTCGTCTTTTAAATCTCAGAAATTACCAGTGCAATTTCTAATAAAAGAGTATTTCTTCTGAAAGCTTTGTATATATTAAATGACATACCTGAATAAAGCGGCTAGTAAAAAAAACAGGTCTATTTTTGCTAGGCCAACATTTAAATGTCCTCGCGACCAAGTTTCGAGACAACTGCTAAATAAATCCCTCTCGACTAAATGTAGGACAATGTAGAGGTTGCAAGTTCAACTCGTTTGAATATCAGTTGTATTTAGCGAACAATATGTATTACATAAAACATTGGTAAATTTTCTATTTGAATACACAAGCGTTACGAAACCGCCTGTCAGACAAATACAAAGTTGTCTTTAAGCGAATAATAATATAAATATCTTTAGCAACCGAGCTTCTAGACTTTGTATAGCTACCAAAACAGGCTTCAGGTTAAATTAAAGCATTCCGATTACATCTTAAAGCCACTTCCTGCTTGCCTTGTTAACGTTTATGTTTCTTTCTAATTTCCTACTTCAACTAAAAACAAGTTGCAATACATAAAAATACAGTGCAAGGTTCACGCATTAGGCAAAGCACAGAGGTGTCAAACTATATGCCACTGTATGACTGTACTTACAGCAATAAGTATTAACACTAGTTTTAAGTTACCTACTGTAATGCTAACTTGGATCATAGTTACTTAAAATAAAAGAATTGAAATGAGAAGCCCTGTTGCAAAAAATCTGAAAGCTTAACAAAACTATATTTTCAAATTGGGACAAGCGGAGAGAAAAATTAATAAATCTTCGATAGTTTCCTTTGTCGCGTTTCATAGTCTCTATGTTTTATTTAATTGCGGGACATGCTCTGCCCTTGAAAATCACTTTCAAGCTATACGTCGAGACTAAAGAATCTTTTTTGTAACCATCAGGGACTAGTACATAGTTAAAGCTTATAAGGGTCATTTATTTTTGTCTCTATTTAGTACTAATGTAGTATCTTATCCACCATATCAGAACAGTAGGATATCTTTACTGCTTTAAGTACAGAATGTCCCTTACATGATATTGTTCTTTTTTTATTTATAAGTAGGTATTTTAGGCCAGTCTCTTGTCAAATTCAGGTCTCTCTGTCTCTCTTCCGCCAATTCTAAACCTTTTTGTTTTGAATAAAAATCCCTTTATTCTGTCTGAACTAATTTCGTTCCCACTTTCATCTTAAGTTGTGTTTTTTTTAAGCCAGGGGTCCTCTTTTTGTATTTTGTACTCTGTGTTTATAACGTATCTCTGGTTGCATCCCTAACTGTGCTACTTTTTTGTAAAAAGTAAAAAATAATAATAAAATATAATTTATAGCCGTACTTTAAGGTACACTACAGTAAGAAATCAGTATAAACAAAACCTTACAAGTAGACAAAGGGATGCCTCAGCTTGCTTATTACCCCGGAGCGGAGTCCGAGGTAATGCTGTTGTTCAAGCATCCCTTTTCCCTGAGATAGTGTGCGGGAAATTTTGAAATGGGGGTTTACATTCTTAATAAAACTAATTACAGTTCCTACATATTATTAATTTAAAAAGATAAACGTATTATAGGATGATTTATGAATGACAAGAAAAGCTCAAGAAGCAGGAAGTAAATATGTGAGCTATCAAAATATGCTATACACAATAGTGATTACAAAACCGCTGGTTATATCATAGTATCCGGACGAAACACCGCGATGGTAAAAACCACACTCGTGGTAGGGCTGCCGACTAATTGGCTAACTAAAGATATTTCTATGATATTTAACGATACGATTTTATAGTTTTGTTTTGAAAGAAAGCATTATTTTACAGAGATTGATAAGTTTTATATTCATAAACTGTTTTTCATCTTTGCGTGTCGATGTCGGTTCTAATATATGACGTGTAACATAATATGGCGAAAGCGCTGGATGCAGGCCGCTCTAAATCGATCATTTTGGAAAACCTTGGGAGAGGCCCATATCCAGCAGTGGACGCTATGCGGCTGACATGCTGAACAAAACATACTGAAACTATTTTAAGGGTGTATTCAGTACATGATACTGAACAACTTTTCCCAAGGAACATAATATACCGAAATATGAAAAATATTTTTTTGCTTTTTAGACAAACTCGGATCAGTTATCAGATAAAATAGTTCCAGTATATTCTGTTAGACCCTGTATATTAACTTTACTCTGTCAGCCCAATAATGCGCCACTTCGACTCGAATACTATCAACAATATGTTACCAATTGTTAAAAAATAAAAACATAAATATATTTTACTAAGTATTTACGTAGATTCAACCCATGCTATATTTAAACGACCACCTGCTTTTTTAGTTACTTACTCATATATACCTGAAAGATAATAACTTTTATTTCTTGTGTATTTTGTACAATAATGGATACAGTAATAAATAGAATTACTGCAGAGATTTTAAATAATTCTCGTATTAACATTCATTTTTATAATTAATGTGTGATAAACGGGCTGGTCACGTAAGTGCGTCTCGAGTCACATTCGCCCTGAAGAAGACCTCGAAGGATGAGGTCGAAACATGTCGCCCAGTAGCTGACTCTACGTGAGTAACCCGTTTATCGCATATTAATTATGTCTGTGTTTCACGTTAGTTTTCACCAAAAAACACAAAACAATATCTTTCGGCATTGTATGAACTCTCTGAGCAATTAAACTTTTTTTTATACTTTTTTTTATTTAGGAAATTGCTCTTTTAGGCGGAGTTAAGTGGAGATGCCTCACTTCCTCTCTTCTCTCTACCTTCTTTTATAATGTCTTATTAGGACATAGGCAGGACTCCTAGCCCTGTGGGACCTCGACCTGTTTCGGCGCTCTAGGCGAGTTCCCACATAGAAGATAGTAGATGAGGTAGAAATACTCGTAGAGATTCGACAACAACACAGATTATATATTATTTATTATCTGATACTGACTGTTACAGAGTATAAAAGAATAATATTTAATAAGGTACAACAGATAGAAAGAAGTGAGCGATCAGCTTCAGAGATAATGGTGGAATGAGTGAAAATGGATCAGTCAATGATTTGACAATGAAATGAAAGAAGTTTGAACATGATGCATGCAGCATCGTTATAACCCTTTCTTAACTTGTTGGAAAAAATTCACCCTCAGTGTTCCCCTTCTTCGTCTTCCTTTATTATTTTTCTCCTATTATTCTGAAGATATTGTCATGTCTTATTAGATATCCAATCATCTTTAAAATTTACCTAAAATTCTCTGTTAACCCTAACTCAACAATTTGTTTCTAGCCTTATTATTCAACTAGGAATGTTGGTTTTTATGTTTACACAATAATGACCTCTCTGGCCACTTTGACAATCTGTTTGACCGAGTCACAAATCTTATTGACACCTCCAAGGCAATACTAAAAACTAGACAAATACACACAACTATGTCGAGGGCACACATTGTGTTTTTCAGAGAAACCTATATCTGACTCTATTCAAGACATCCTTTTATGATCATTTATTTCCCATCAACTTTTATGACCTGTAATTATGACGCGTGATTAGGACACGGATAAGTGTAGAATTATTAAAGCCATGTACTTAATTATTTTTGTACTATGAGAGGTTTTTCATTGAAAAACATGTCTAAAACGGGTTTTTCTTATCTATACTATCTATACTAATATTAAAAAGAGGAAAGATTTGTACCTATTTTTGTATGTTTGTAATGAATAGACTCAAAAATTACTGTGCCGATTTAAAAAATTCTTTCACCGTTGGAAAGCTACACTATTCCCGAGTGACATAGGCTAGTTGTGTACCACGGGCGAAGCCGGGGTGGACTGCTAGAAAGTTATAATTTTATTTAATTCGGGTAAGAAAAAGACTTAAAAAAATATTTCATTATTTCTGCATTTTAGAATCAGATCTGCAGTATTTTAATTTAAAATTTATTATGGGACAGACGGAGCATTTTGGGTCTTGCGACTCTAAGCAGACATAGCCCAGGGCTGCAAGACCCAAAGGCCACTTTTAGCGGGATGGTGGGCAAGAAGGTGAAAAAAGGAATCAAATTAGTGGCAAGTTGCTAGCCGTCATGATTTACTCGTACATATTTAGATATCAATATTTTCTTTGGTGACTAAACTTGTGTATTTCGCATTTACTGATTGTTTGATTTTTCGTAGAAACACTTGGATTCTACAAAAAAGCCAAAAATCTTCAAATATTCTGATTAACTATAGTAATAATTAAAATGCAGATACTGAATGAGGATAAAAAATGTTTCCACATATCGACTTATTCCTCTTTTTATCATAAGCGATGCGATCTTTCAATTAGATTCCATTCAAAGATTATATTATCGTAAGAGGAAAACGATGTTCCAAGAGACTATAATAAGTCATAAAAAATAAACATACGTGTAAAATATGATTCATAAATATGATATTTCCATTCTAGGAAGATGACTAAGTTCGTAAAAACTTGCAATAAGTTCTTTCAGTTTATCTAAGTACAATGTGCTCAGTAGTCGATCAGCAATAAAATATATGAATGTACCAATTTATAAGGTACGAATAGAGATAGGCAAAGTTTTTCTGCCCAGCTGGGAAAATTAAGAAGATTCCCGGCATTTTAGGCATAATTCCTTATTTGTCCGAAATATCTAAATGCCCAGATAAATGCCCATGGGAAGGAATTTATGGGCGGATATAATTATGGTCTATTGGGAATCTTCCCAATTTGCCTTATATGCCCGGGCATTTGCCCATTTCTAGTCTCTACATTTATCATAGTCGTTCCCAGTCACATGCTTAGGTGCTCTTTCCAGCATTTCGTATCCAAACATGATACCGATGCATGCATGCCAATTATCTTGAATACCGAAAACTACGGAGTAAAGAACAAAAACCATACGTTTTTAAAACTGGCCACCACTCGACAACAACGCTCCTATTTGTTTTTGATGATGTTTGTGCTCAGTCCTTCTAAAAATTCTGATCTACTTAGCTCAAAAGTTGTACACAAAAGTTAATTAAGACAGTTAAGTAATAATATTATCTTATACTGCTGCAGCTGTCACGTAAATCAAACACTAACGATATAAACAAAAGTTCTCGAGACGTCAAACGTAATCTTGACGTAATGTCGCGCCCTCGAAGAATGCAGGCCGCAATTGCTACATGGATCACGCATTGTCGATGCGTTGCTCGATTGCGCAATCCTCATTACGTGCCTCTAATCCAAGCAGGTTATTAAGATAGAAAGCCTTTGGTGGGCGAGATCAGATTTGTGGCTTGCTTATCATTTCTATGGGTGATTTAATATTTGTGAGCCATGATAAGTGGAAGCCAAAGCAACAAATCATAACTGTTTAGGACTGATTAAATCGCTATGCCGTCGAAATGCGGTATTTTAGTCTATATGAGAAAAATCTAAAAAAATATTCTTGTGATAGCTTAGGCTGAAAACTGTCGGGAAATGTTAATTTTCGTTCATAAAATAACAAAATAAATTTAATCTGTTTTTAAACAATAGTAGCCGCAGTGTAAACTAAAACCTGACAACTATCAAAATACATCAATCAGCGCATTGTTTACATACATAACTGACGTCATGACCAAAGAGCAATATGGCGTCCACTTCTCCAAGTTATCGGCAAATTACGCGCGAAATTTGAAACTGTAAATTTTAATGCATTTTTATGACACTTATATAAAAATACTTTTCAAAAATGGATGTAATAAATACCCTATTATTTATTATATGCCCTAAGAACTATAGGAGAAGTAACAATAAGAAGAGTCTTAGATATACTCGTACGAGTATATGAAGTGATTCCTTGATTGTTGAACCAGCAGCCATTCGATATTCGAGTCTCCTAACTGTGAAATGCGCGTTGACAGCTGTCAACAACTGTGTTAACATAAAAAGCACTTAATTAATCGCGAAGTCTTAAAGAAACTATATTCTTTATTTTTTTCTTATCGACACTGGTGTCAGATTTTTCGAGCTGCCTAAAGGCATCTGACGTAGCTTAATAACTGTCATCTAGAGACAATTATGGGTTATACCTATAGTATAATGAGATGACTGGAATTATAAGGAAAATGCTTATTAATATTTATATGTTAATAACTAATATGAGTGTAGATGAAGCGAAAGAAGTCTGTCAGGGTTGTAGCAAGTGGAGGTCCATAGTCTCTGCATACCCCTCTGGGAAACAGGCATGATAATATGTATGTATATATGATAATAACATCAGTCGGTTGTATTGAATCGATTTGTTAATTTTCTAGCTTATAAACTACAGAGTTCATGTGACAGCTGTGGATGTCAAGGTAATCGCGGAGGCGAAGGAGGCAGCTACCGCCCTCAGTGATTACCTACTAATATCATTACCCTATCCATTAAAAACAAAAATAGAACAATTGTTTTGTAGCATATATGATTTTATCAAATCTCATATCATATTATAAAATTTGAATAATCTTCAAACTGATTTTATATTATTAAACTTCTTGAACACACTACCGAAATTTCTAAAGTGTATCGCAATACAACACTTCTTCTCTTACAAAATATTTATTTTGCATTATGATATAGGTCAAATATTTTTGAGCCCTACACCGGGCAAATCCAAGAAGTTAATTCCACAATAGAGATGAAATCTCTATTGAAAAGTCCATTGTGAAGCCATAGTTTTTTCTCCAAATATAATATGCATATCAATGATTACCCAAGGATACCAAAGACCTTGCTAAGTGGAGAAGAAATAGGCTAAACTAATAATATATATACTAATAAATAAAACCCCTCAGTATGTGACAGTATCATAGACTACTACTATGGGATAAAGTCTGAGTCCTCATATCGCAAAGTACAAAGTGATGTCCCAGCCGCATTATGCAAGCGGGACCCTGCGCCTGCGACTTTCCGCGTCCGCCGCTTGCGCAACTCGCGTTTTCGTTTTCTTTCAACAGATTCACTTTCGTACGAATTCCGGAAAATCTAAATGACTTGTATTTACACCATATATTTAAATAAGTAACGTAAATTTAAACTTTAAATTGCTCGTTAAATTAAGTCAACTGCATTTAGGTAACTTGAAAAAATCAAGAATCAAGAACCAAAGAATCAAACGTTTCTTCAATAATTAAGCCTTAGCGGGCACTTTTACACGTCAAAAACTTTTTTTAATTATTTATTTATCGTAAGGTTAATTTTAGAAAAATAAGCGATAAGCGAAAATAAGCGATAGCGTTATGGAACAAACCACTGCTGAAAAGAAACCCCGAAAGAAACTCATTTAGA
The DNA here is from genome assembly GCA_963576875.1 of Acrobasis repandana. Classification (NCBI taxonomy): domain Eukaryota; kingdom Metazoa; phylum Arthropoda; class Insecta; order Lepidoptera; family Pyralidae; genus Acrobasis; species Acrobasis repandana. The sequence continues at coordinate 9,184,311 of OY756222.1, forward strand.
CAGTACTGGTCGTCTTCTCGCTAGAAGGGCTTTGTCATGTGTCAGTTTACAAATTAAATACAATGTTAACACATTATAACATAACATGTCATGCTTGCGAAGTAAATATGCTAAAGTCAAAAACTGACTTTAGCATAGTTCACGAGTTGACGAACTTATCAGCTATCGTGGAATTTAACCAACCGTATAAGATGGAATCTAGCGACCCGACCCGACCCACACCATAATAAAATTTAACAACAAAAAACAACCGATTTTTATTTTTTTAGAAGTTTCTTCCATATCTCCAAAGTTCTTCATCATATCTTAACCAAATCAAAATGGGACCAATTTGGTAGTAAAGGCTTTCAAATAAAAAAAGAATCATCAAAATCGGTTCACAATTGGCGAAGATATCGAGTAACAAACATACATAAAAAAATATATAAAAAAGGCATACCGTCGAATTGATAACCTCTTCCTTTTTTGAAGTAGGTAAAATCTAACACTAGTGTCGATAAGAAAAAAATAAAGAATATAGTTTCTTTAAGACTTCGCAATTAATTAAGTGCTTTTTATGTTAACACAGTTGTTGACAGCTGCCAACGCGCATTTCACAGTTAGGAGACTCAAATATCGAATGGCTGCTGGTTCAACAATCTAGGAATCACTTTTTCACAAGTTCGGACACTAGGCTTTCATAAATATTAAATAGGTACCTAATAAATGAATGCACTTAGGATATTGTGATATTAAATCATAATATGCGTGTATAGACGAGATTATTTTACCTTTCCAACACAATCTATAATTGCTTCCGGCACATAATTACCAGCGAGAAGATCGATAGCTATTCTTATACTTCTCAACCGGACACATGACAAATCAATGTCTTCTGCAGATTAGTTATAAAGGGGTGCCCCTTGTTTCACAGACTGGAATTTCATAGAATTTCGATTCACAGAATTTTTTTTATAGAATATTTAATTCTTATATTTTTATTTCAAATATTATTGTTTCAAAGACTATTTACTTGAATGAAACACAATTTATAGAAACACAGTTCAATGAATTTTAGAATCTCATATTTTCATTTAACAAACTAATCAAACAGTAGAATATTACTTTAAAGAATATTGTTTGTTCGGTATAATCTTTATGGAATTTTATTTTACTGAAAATTATTATTTAAGGAAGTATTAATCAAATTAAATACCATATAATAAGTTAGAATACATTATAAATCGCTACCACAATATAGGTTAGGGCAAACTTATAGGTTAGGTTAGAACTGCGACCAACACACGCACGAGCCGAGCGAGCGAAGCGAGCGTGCCGCGGCAGCAGCCGGCGAGCCTGGGAAAGTTTTATCCATTTTACTAGAATAGGGCAAACTTATAGGTTAGGTTAGGTCAGAACTGTGACCAACTGCTGGGAAAGTTTTATCCATTTTACTAGAATAGGGCCAACTTATAGGTTATAAATATTATATTAACTAAACTTATTAAAAATATTAATATTTAATTTGATATTCTGATATTAGAAACATCGCAAAAGTAAATGTTATTTGTAAAAAAAATCTATGAATTCAAATTATTCATAACAAACATTCTAATTATTGATTTTCTCTGCAACGAAAATCTATAGTTAAAAATTCTTTATACTGAGTAACCTACATATTGATTATTCTATGACATGATAATCTTGTGAAAATTTTCTTATACAGACAAAAGTTTAACAGATTTTCGTTATTTAGAAAATTTTCACATCCATTCTGGTCTGGAAAAATAAGTAGTATGTACCAGCTGCTTATCTTCCCGCGCAAATTTAAAAGCTGATTGAGGGAACGGGTGATAATCTGAATCATACCAATAGGCGATGTGAGAAAATTAAAATAGTGATGTAATTTTCTTTTTCCACCTTCAAGTGAGACGTGACGTCTTCGCTGAGAGTGGCCTTTTCATTTGGGGTCCTAGACTGTGTCGCCCTGTTAGGGATTGAAGAGACGATATCTCTATCACCAGTATATATATATATATATATGTATGAAATCAGCTCAATCCCGGAATGAATATGACTTCTATGTCAAAAATGAAATGAATGTATAAAACAATTTCCTAATAGGTTATACCACAAAGAAAAAAATACTATATATATTTTTTAAATACCATACTGATGACAATGCACGTTTAATAAAGACATAAATTTTTTTTTTCTTATACAGGCATAAGAATCTTTACCGTATAAGGTAGAATATTTATTAGTATATGTACAATGAATGAAATATCTAAATAGTTATTTATAAAATATAAAATTACTTTACAAGTATATAATGATACGGTATCCTTTGTACGTAAACGAAAAATATTTTACCTATTTCTTGTCATAATCTCAAAACATTTTCCGGTTAACCATATATTAACCATATACATCGATCAAATATTCCATATACCACCTTTAATTATACTTAGGTATTATTTATTTGTTTGAATATATACCTAATATAAATTATATATGTCGGTGGGCTATATAAAATACGAGTACGTAACAGTGAATTTAATTTGGATAATAATTTCTATTTTAAAAACAGGATTTATTTATATTTATGTTTAAGGTTTTTCATTGTTAATAAATAAGCATTTTTTTATTACATAAACTGAAAATCTACAGACTTAGATTATTATTTAAATAAGTTTGTATGTATGGCACCGAAAACCGGGTGGTCACGGTGGTTATACTTAGATGTAGTTTTATGAATAATTACCTACCTAACTTTTACCAAACAATTATTTATTTAAAAAATAATTTGCATTCTTAAAAATTTCAGAATCTGAATATCAGCACAGCTAGCTAGCATTTAGCAAACGGAATCATACGCACCTCAGCATCGTTTTGTCAGTTCAATCTGAAAAAGTCAGCATCTGAATAATTCAAACAGTGGACAGAGGGTAGCCAATTTCTATGGGATTCCGTGCTTCCAGAATCAGGATCTCTGAGATTCAGTATCTGAATTTCAGACTGAGGACGATCGCTTATAATAGAGGATTAATTTAAGCGTGACGTTACGATTCGTTTTCAGCGTATTAAGTAAGTGTGAGCTCACTACAGCATAACAATGTACATGAGTTGCGTTCCTTCCTCTTACCGCATAATATTTATTTTTTAATACTTAGTCGTATAATTCAAAACTAAAAATCTTTTCTAATATTTGCAGAGAATGTAATTATTAACTTTACTACTACATTTATGTTACGATATGTTCTTTAAGACTCCAAAAGACAAATCAAAGTGTAATTCCTTCATCAAAATATGATAATGATAACACTAAAGATTTTTTCAGAAATGCGAGATAATCTGGACCTATTAAAAAATAATATCTTAATTACCTACCTGGTTAAGAACCATAAATAATATCCAATTGAATCTACAAGAAACTATAAAATAAGGCTACATTTTGAAATAAGCCGCTTTATCAGATAATAGTCGTATAATTCTAAACTTTACTTTTGTATTGTTATCGGCAGACATCAAAATCCGGTCACGGAGGTAAACACCCGCTGTCAAACTATTACCAATTAAATTTATCGTTTTTGTTTTTGAAGGTACTTTACGTTGTTCTTTTATCTAGATATGATACAGTCAAATTTTATGAACAAAATCAGTTATATTATAATACAAATAAAAAGGAAAATATTTATTTTATTTATTTAATCTTTATTGTCCATCAAATACAAATTGTACAGAACAATAGGTGAACTTAACGCTAAAAGCGTTGTCTACCAGTCAACCTTTGGGTTATACAGAAAGTCTAAATGTGGGTTGCAAGATAAAGTGTAGTATACATAAAATACACAATGTACATTGTTACATAAATAAATATATAAATATATATATATATATATATATATATATATATATATATTTATTTATTTTTTTAGACCATTTTGGTAGACAGACCTACCTAAGTTTAAGATGTGTGTCTACTTAGTGTGTGTTTATTGTCTATCAAATAAACGAATTTTCTTTGTTTCTTTCCAATTTAAAGAGTGCAGACTTAATGATACTATATAACTGATTGCAGTTTTTTTTATTAAAATAAATATTGTGGTTATAAAGTAACGTCATAATAGTATACCTATATAAAGTCAGTTTTAATCTAAAAGTACTAGTGATAACAGAAAAATAGTTCTCTTCTTGAGTGAATATTGTAATACTATATTCCTACAATTATTACAACTACTGTATCATATATACTACAGTGTATAGTAGCAGGTATATATATATATATATATATATATATATACATACACTATACACTGTAGTATATATGATACAGTATATATATATATATATATATATATATATACATACATATACTATACACTGTAGTATATATGATACAGTAGTTGTAATAATTGTAGGAATATAGTATTACAATATTCACTCAAGAAGAGAACTATTTTTCTGTTATCACTAGTACTTTTAGATTAAAACTGACTTTATATAGGTATACTATTATGACGTTACTTTATAACCACAATATTTATTTTAATAAAAAAAACTGCAATCAGTTATATAGTATCATTAAGTCTGCACTCTTTAAATTGGAAAGAAACAAAGAAAATTCGTTTATTTGATAGACAATAAACACACACTAAGTAGACACACATCTTAAACTTAGGTAGGTCTGTCTACCAAAATGGTCTCCGCTTAGCTTATGTCGGGCGTGAGCCGCGATGCTGTTCTGACGCGGACGCCGCGCGCCGGAAGCATACTCACTAAATATATAACTGACTTAGAAGAACAGATTTTTTTATGAATATGAGAGTAGTACAGCACATTTTAATATTTTAATTAGACCCTTTACTTCCTTGTTTTCCCTAAATTAAGAATGTTTTATAATCTGCGTAGGTCGCAATTCATATCAACTTTACATATATACGTAGTATTTACAGATAATCACATAGCTATGATAATTAAGAGCTATCATGTGACTTAAATATTATTCTGAAGGTTAACCACAGAATTAATAGGTAGTTTAATTTAAAAAACAAAGGTCGCTACAGTGTGTCACATCTTTTAATGTTATATAATAACACACCCACATATTATTTTAAACTTGGTTCTACTAACCAATACAGCATATACCTACTTAATTAGATACATGTGTGACAACTAGTGGTATTGTTAGTAGTAATTTTGCTATTGTCTTCGCAATAAACAAACAATAATGATCTTAAAAAGTTCTTTTAAAAATGGCAGAAAATATGGGAAGATTTTTGCCAACCGGCGTTTCATTACAGGAACTAACTGAAGCTGTAAAGTTTAGTGTTAATAACGGATATGGACTAAAAAAATATATTTGGCTCGTCAAGTAGATTATTAAAAAATATTATATATGTATATATTGTATTTTTCTTTTCTCTAATTAGTAAATAATGACGATGATAGCGCATTTAAATTTCGCATGACCTCACGGTCTCGTTCGATTTCCACTCCAAAACTTCGATGCGCTGTATCTTCGTGAATCTTTACTGCTTTTATAAACCGAAAAATATTAGTCCCTTATCTTTGGATAATCCAACTGACGGACTAAATAAAATAATATCTTTCGGACCCAGTCCATATCCCTATTATATTTAAATTGCTATAATTAGAATACGTATAACTACAATGCCTTAAATAGAAAATACCCATGTTATGAAATAAATTACTGGGGAGTTTGTTGTCCTCCTACCTTCTTTTTTTCAATCCTTTTTTGAATTTTAATATTTTAATAGTTTCTTACATATGTTTTCCTAGCTTAGTCTTAGATAATAAAATAAACAACAAAAACTAATTTTTTCGTTATTTTTTAGAATTGAGCATATTTCTCAAACTCTATAAAAGTTTTAAAAAATAATAAAATTAAAAATAACGCCTAAAAAAATCCTTTCACCTCAACTTTACGTTGTGACAGTGTTTACTGAATAACCAACTGCATTACCGGATATAGCGTAACCAAACCGCATAGCATACATGCTCCGTCGTGTGTGTAGAGGTCACGACTGCGTAGGAAGTAATTATAGGCTAATCAACTATGTTAGACCATCGACAGGTTAATTATATGCCTTACAAACGGCGAAACTGTAGTATTTTGGAACATTTTAGACCAATGTACTCGTACTAGCAATGGGTTATTACTCGTATCAGTGGCAGCCCTGGTGACGAATTTTTGAAATCAGCAGTGACATTACGAATGGTTTTCGCAAGGCGTTTCCAAAAAGGCGCATTTTAACCCCCGATAAAAAAGAGGGGTGTATAAATTTGACGCTGTCGGTCTGCCTGTCTGTCTGTCTGTGGCATCTTAGCGCTCGAACGGATGGACTGATTTCAATGCAATTGTTTTACGTGATAGCAAGTTCCCTTGTCATCAAACATATCTAAATATGTTTGATGAAAATCGGTCCAGCCGTTAAAAAGTTATTGAGGAAAAATGCTTGAAAATCAGGGTTTTTTCTAGCGAATATAAATATGGCGTTATCCGTAGCGCGCATGTAGCGCGACTTGATGTCCGTATCAAGTCGTATCAATAGTTCCGGTTCACATCACTAGATGGCGTTCTTAACAGTCGGGGGTTTTTTTTATTTGCCTAGTAAATAAACTTGTTAAACGAACGATAGACGAGCCATAAAATTTGTATTCGCGTTTTGTCCTAACAAGCAAAATATGAATGAATTTTGTATTTGGTGGGTGGGGTCGCCACTTTTAGGTCTTACAATATTTAAAAATGATGATAGAAATCAATATTCCGTCACTGGTTAATATAGTCCTTACACTACAGACTACAGCACAATAGAAAGTTCAAACTTGACTGGAATGACACATTCGAACGTTACCGTTTGCTTAATTTGTCTAATACAAATACAAAACCCGATAACGATTAGTCTGTTTGCTCAAAATGAGTACCCTAGTCCTAAAACTCTACATTATCTAAAATATTATCTACCTGTAAAATTACAAAAAAGACAAATATCTTCTAAACTTAAACTCAAGAGCTTTTTGTTTTTTTAAAGTTGTATGAGATACTACAAACTCAATAAATTTGAATGAAATGCCACATTCGTGATAACATTCGTCTAACAGTTTGAGTCATTTTCTTAATGCCCACCAATTTGTTCAAAAGGCCACGCTGCACATTCAAATTAAATACGTCAAATGTAAAATTTGATGAGAATCGTGATCGTTCTATCAAATCTTGAGGTCTTTGGGAGTATTTTAAAGATTTCCTTGTCTTTGACCAAAACTTTGACTATATCTAATGTCTTTAAGTCAAATTTTCATTGCTAAAGCTCGTAAATCAAATATAAGGAATTCGTATAGGTATGGAATAAAACACGTTTACATTTAAAATTTTCTTGAGTGGATTGCCATTGTATTCTTTATTAACCCACCCACTAATGTACAGTAATTTAATTTCTTCATAATATCTTCCTCGAAAGTGAAGTTGTTGTAAAAAAAGTTGGTTGACCGGTGGCTTCCGGCCTAGAATATAACCACTCCATCTCTTCCTGTAGATGTCGTAGAAGGCGACTTAGGAAACACAAGCTTATTAACATCAGTGACACTCTCCAACCACCAGCGTGGAGAGTGTAGGCTAAATCCTTTGGCTACTCCGGCTCTGGTAGTAAAGAGACGGTCGTGCTCCTGCAGTGGAGACTAAAAAGACATGATGATGATGATCTCTTCCTGTGGATGTCGTAAGAGTAAGTACAAACATCTTATACTACAACTGCATTCCCAAGGAGGTTGACGTCGGGCGATGACCGGTTTTAAAACTTTTCACACAATTTTTTTTTTTTTTGGACAAAAAGCACTGATTAAGCTAGCCCCAAAGTAAGTTTTAAACTTGTATTATGGGATACTAACTCAACGAAACTATATTTAATGATAAATAAATTATATAGATTAACACCCAATGCATTCCAAAAGAGGATTGACGTCAGGCACGCGGCCGGTAGTAAAACTATTGTTAAATCGTTTAAACTGTTCCGGCTATTTCTTCTTCAATTTTGCATTCTTCGTTGTGTGTGTTGTGTCATGTCTTCGGCATTTTAGGGTGACCATTGACATGCTTATTATATTTGGAGAAAAAAAAATATCGGGAATCCCGGGCTCCGAAGCAGCATAGCTGAGGATGCAACTGGGATTGCGTTAAGGTGAGGAAGAGATCTTCCTTGGAGGTAAACGGTCAAGGAAAATGAAAGGTTACAAAGCACAGAATATTACTTATTGTACCTTATCATTCCTTTCGACTACTGACAATTGGTCTGGGAGAGAGTTTCACACTCTCTCATCTAGAGATCTAAATAGAGGACAAATTTATTATAATATTTGACTTTTTCTGTTTTTGTATGTATGACAATTTACATTTTGTAAATTAATTCTTTAACAAATTGAGGTAGGAGTCAAGTCTGGTAGAATTATAACCTTTAGCTTGGCACAAGTAGCTTTAAATGCCACATCTAAGCAAAAGTAGGTAAACTCAGAACATGTAGTCGATTCCAATCGCGCACAGCATCTTGAGCAACCTGTCACGAGGTTCTAAAGCAATCTTGTGTTATGTAATTACTATTGACACTCGATTACAAAGATAACCGTGTCTTCGACTTTAACTAAGTGTTATGTCCCCAGTCACTAATGTGTGGTCATTGTAGTCGTGAGAAAGTATTCTTTGCGTCTCGTTTCCAGGTCTATTACGACTGTGAATAACTACTTTTTGTATTTCTTTGTAACACTAAAACGGTGCCAATTACTTACATTACGTCTACATTTGCGGTTTGACCGAACGCTAACAACATTTCGGTTATACCTATGTAAAAAATGGGAAATGTTTACAAGAAGTAAGGAGTTACGTATTCCAAGTATCATATGATGTCAATGACATAAGAACGACAATATAAGTGTGACTAACATATATTTATGTAAGTAATATAAAAAATACAGATAAGTAGATACGAGCGAGTCAGAAATAGGGTCTAGGGTGAACCGTGTGAATATTTTATTTATTTATCTTTATTACAAAACATTTAACAGGCGGAATTAAGGCATAGGGCCTTTTCTACCAGTCAGCCTACAGGTGGTGCTGATAAAAGCAAATTTCAATATCAAATAGGAATAGAAAGAGATGACATATGTGTACAGAAATATAGAAAGAGAAAAATATGTAGATAGGTGCAAGCCGTTCTGAAGTAAGCAGCAAATTGAAAATATAAACCATTTACATTCATACTAACTATATCTTTGTACTTTAGAGGTAGACAGACGGTCGAAAGACCCTCGACTCTTATTTATTTATTTTCAAAACAGAAAAAACCGGAAAATACCTCCGTACGATGTTTTTAACCGGTGAAAAAAACACGATTCTTATATGAACCCCTTTAATTTTTAACTTTTACTTATTATTACAGTTACAGTAATACATAATCGGTGAAAATTTCAATTGTCTAGCTATTATGGTTCAAGAGATAGAGCTTTATGAAAGACGGACGGATAGACGGACAGACAGCGGAGTATCAGTAATAGGTCCCTTTGGCACCCTTTGGGTACGTCAAGTTATAGAGAAACAAAATTTTATAGATACTACTGATGCTGTATGATTTTCAGAGGATTCTCTGACTGCTCTGGTTAATATATGGCTCTGCTAGTCGAAGAGGGTCATGCTCCTGCAGTGGAGACTAAAAAAGACCTGATGATGAATGATGATGTATGATTGTACATGTGCAGTCATTGATTCTTAAGAACTAAGCAATCAAAACGAACATTAGCCAGATCATTGCAGCCACTTCCTTTTCAACTTCCTGCTATGAGATGCGTGCATTTAATGACCACGTTTGACCGATAACGACTTAATGAGGGTCATAAAGTCATCTTTAATCCATGGGTAGCCGGGTTTAACGACACCACGCACAAAAACCTCTGGTTGCAAGGTCACACTTAAGTGACCACTTAAACGATACGACGTTGAATGTAATTTTTCAGATGAACTTAATTTGGTAGGTAACATAGTTATTAAGGTTTTATTTTATTAATTAAAAGAACCAAGTCTGGTAATTTATTGGTTTTAAACATAAATATCTAGGGTATCAGGTAAACATCCAAAGATTCTCAGAATTTTTATATTGATAAAAAACTTTAACTAAGTTAAAATAAAACTAATGTTTCACAGTTTCTTAGAATTGCTTATTTATTCAGATTGAAAAACCTTTTTTTTCGATGTTTAGTCTTTAAACGGATTTTTAGAATATTTTTATTCAATAAACAATTTTAACTAAGTTAAAATAAAACAAAATGTTTTGCAGTTCCTTGGATTTACTTATTTATTCAGATGAAGTAACTTTTTTTTCAATACTTAAGTCTTTAAAACGTCATGACCCGTGTCATGGCGGTCACTGGTCACCTGGCAGTCAAGATGTAAGTATTAATTTTTTTCTTCTATTTTATTTTTAGGGTTCTTTATGTATATGGCAACTTAAATTTTATTTGTTGCTTGTTACCTAAAAAATTTTTAAGATAAATTATACCCATATCTTATTTAAAATAATGCCAGTAGGCATTGCATAGCATTCTCAAAAAATATCTAACCCAGAACTTACGAAAGCAATATTGCCTAGTAACAAGTATTACAGGTTTCCTAAGGAACGTTTTCTTAAGATCCATACCTTCTTGTATAGCTATAGGGCTAAACATCTATATTTTGGATTGTAAACATCAATTCCTTATTTACTTTGCTTTCCTAATTATCTGCCTCGCTAATGTACCAGCTGCTCCTCTTCACATGCAGATCGTAAAAGCCGATCGAGGGAATGGGCGAAAATCTGAATCATATTAACCTTTTCACCGCGAGACGTTATGTCAGTTGTCGTGCCCCCAGCGCGAAGCGTAGTGAATCGAAAATAAGTACCTACAAAAAATAGGGATGTGCAATACTTACGTATTAAGATATCGATAATGATTACAATAGGTATAAGTATAGCATAAACTTAAGTCTCCGCGCGTATATCCATTTATCTGGCTGTCTATATAGGCTTAGAAATGACTGGGGCGATCTTGATGACGTTTTTACTATTAAGAACATTTATCCGGATACGTTTTATTTAAGTACTTATAATACATAATAGTCCGCGGTCGCAGCTCCCAGGTATAGCTGCGATATTATAGGTTGTAAATTACAATATCTAAGTATGTGCGAGTGTTTCCATCCCAACGATACTACCTAAACATATGACAAACAATCAATGTAGGCAACTTTCAACTGGCAAAAATGGAAATCTATCAAGGCGTGAATGGAAAACGATGATAATATATCATCATAGCGCACTCCCGATTCGCACTCCGGAGGTCGGGGTCGGCTACCTAACTTTTTGATGAAGTTATTAGTATTTAGATATTCAGTTCAGTGGTATTTAGGTACACAGAGCAACTGCCGAGTGACCTCCGCTGTCCAAAGTTTGTGAAAGATTTGTGTTATGTTTTAATTTTTCTTGTTTGTACACTTCACCTAGGTACCTATACCATTCACCATAATTTTTATACAAATAAATGAATTGTCCAGAAGCTGATTGATGGTGTACTTACTTTAAATACCCTTACCCATACTATAATTATGAGGCATTTTTCGTAAGCTATTAAAACAAAAAGCGTTTAAAGGTTTAAAATGATTTATTAATTTGTACTTGAATTAGGTACTAACAATCACATTTAATCGTATCATAATCATGACTCACTAATAAATGACGAAGCTTTCTACTGCTGAAAGAACTTAGTGAACGTGCCAAATGTGCAAATCAGATCATCAAGATGAAAAACTTTTTGCATGGAACTGATGATGGCAACTCGAAAAAGAAAATTTACATCAAGAAGTTCTCCATATTGACGAGCGACTAGCGTACCGTAGGTACGAACGAGCTGCTATAACAGCGGCGACATACATACCTACATACTGACAGCGGTAAACGACTTTGTTTTATACTATTTAGTGATAAAGAAATTCGCAAACATACATGTACATTAACTTCTTAAATTACTCTACTTTTATAGCAGTTGGTAACAAAATTATAAGTCCGTAGGTATTTACTACTCTCGCAATTGAAATAGGTAAAAAAAAACGATGTATTAAAAAACTTACCTCATTATCAATATCAAATTCATCATCTGTATTGAATTCTTCATTATCGTCGCCTTCAAGAATTCTTATCAATTCCTCCGCAGTAGTCATCACCACCAAAGAGAATTTAACCACACGAACGCAAGCCCAACACTAAAGAAGACGGCGCTCGCCTGTGACGTCACAAGCTGTCGCGTATATGAGACGTTCGCGCTGGGGAACTACCAACATTATGTTCTAAACATCTAGGCTTAGGGATGGGAAAATCAAATCCATTGCTGACATTTCGATAGTTCATTTACTAAATTTCATGGACATTAAATAAAATATACACAAATATTAGTATCAAAATTATTAATTAATAATATATGTGATAATTTTAGATCTTTTTATGGTGATATAGTCGGTATAAGAAAGAATATTTCAATTTACGTTTAATTTTTATCAGTAAATAAATCGTAAATGACCCATCCCGCGTGTCACATATATGTGACGTTCGCGGTGGACATTAATACAAAGTTATGAAAAATATATCTGATAATTCGTCAAACTTTTGAAATTATTTTTGAGTCTTCTAATTATACGATTATAGTGAATGTTATTGTAAATGATTACTAGACTACTTATATATCTAATATGAATATTTTTTTATCCGAATACAACAAAATGAAACAGAAAATTTGGATTTTACAAGGACTGGTTTTATGTCACGTATATGTGACGCTCGCGAAATGGGCTCGAAAATGTTTGTCACATATACGTGACGTTCGCGGCTAAAGGGTTAAAAAGGAATGCGCTAGCACCCATTACTATTTTGTTTCCCTTTTTCCACCATCACTTTTCTCATCTTGCGGCACGAGACTCTGTCTATTCCGTACGTGATAGTACATCTGTATCATTCCTTACTAGGTATAACAATCGGAGTTAAGTAGATCTTAGAAATAAAAAAACGGGCAAGAGCGAGTCGGAATCGTACATGAAGGGTTCCTTCCCAGAAGAGAAGTGTACCTCCGTACACTTTTAAAACGCTGAAAAAACACGTTTCTTATATGACGACCCCCTTTAATTTTTAATTTTATCTAATTTTTAGTATTTGTTGTTATATCTGCTATAGTAATACATAATTGGTGCTATTATGTATTATGGTGTATATATGGTGATCTAGTTAAAAACGCTAAAAAAACACGCCTTTTGTATGACGACTCCCTTTATTTTTTTTATTTTTAGTATTTGTTGTTATAGCCGCCACAGTAATACATACTTTACTTATAATGCATACATTTACGTTTACGTTAAACATTTGTCATAAAGCATTTACCGGTCAAACTTAAAACAAATTCTACTTTACCAAATTACTATAAGTTAATTAATATAATTATACACATTGTGAAGATTAACTGAATTTAAAATTGTACGCTTAAGTATAGAACCGTGTGAATGCATTCTCTGTACGTGCGTCTATTCACGTAAGAACTATTTTAAGATGTTGAATTATAGTCTTTATGGCTTAAGATGACAACTGCCTCACACCGGCGTATCACACATTAAAACGAGCCGGCATAGCATTGTAAACTATTAGGTAACCGTGTTTCCCCTCGGTACGTTTTCGCAAGAGTCGTTGCCACACCAAGAGTCAGACTAATTGCCGTAAGCTGGAGGACTTTTATCCAATATTCACGCTGCTCGTTCGGTGTCCAATCGAATTCGGCAGGGTTATGTTGAGCATCACGTGATAGGGTTGCTCAGCTAGGTGATCGGCCGTGACCGATCGATGATTGTCTTGGGTTTCCGCAATTTGGTTTCTTGGTTTAACTGCGATTCTACTCACGAAATTCATCTCGAACACAATAGCATTTTGTTTTGATATGAAGTCGATAGGATATGCGTGTCGAATGCTTACGATCTGGAGATGTAAATAACAATTATTTTTTATTATTAACTAGCGGCCCGCCCCGGCTTCGCACGGATATTTAAGCTCCGTAGGAACCATCCTCGTACTTCAAGGAATATTCTAAAAAAAGAATTAGCGAAATCTATTCAGCTGCCCTCGAGATTTGCGCTTAGCAACACATTCAGCGATTTATTTTTATATTATAGATTACCAAGCTATTATTGTTGTTGTTTTTTAATTCTTTTCTGCAGGTATAAAGTCCATGTGGATTTTATTGGTAGATAAGTATATAACTAAACTATTATGATTAAGATACTTAAATGCAAATAATTAATGTTCTATGAAACCGTAATTATAATAATATAACGTATTTAAAATCCTTCTAATCTGTTAGTTAACTTACTTCATCATGTCTAGCATGTTAAATGTTATCATTGCATTATTATTTTTAATGTTTTTGCTTATAATTATGAATTTATGAATTATTCAGGACTTGAAATTGGCAGACGAAATGAAATGGGATAAAGGCCAATCATAGAGCTATAGATGTGGGCAATTTCAGGTCAATACGATTTTAATATCTATTAAATTGAATCACACAGGACATTTTTTCATAATTTCTAATATTATAGATGGTATCTCTACTTTTGCAGTACCATTCATCCTATCTACTTGGTGTTTAATGACTATAATGTCACAGCAGAAGCTTCCCACGTCTTTATGATTAGCATTTACATACTAGCGTTCTATACATAGTGCATACTTAACGATTAGCCACAACATAACGAGAGTGTAGAAATAATACTTCATTAAATTAAAATGCTCTCTCAATTCCCTCCGATAGTAATTCAAAATATTCGAAATAAAGTACCCAAAATAATTCGTGTATGTTCAGATGAGAAATTATTCTTATATTTACTATAAATCATGACCCTGGGCTCTGAAGCGTTACCGCTGAGGATGCAACCGGAAATACGCTCAGATGTTGATGATTTACTATAAATCATGAACATCAATGGCACTTTTAAATATTGCACATCAAAAGCAATTCTATACGTTGTTAACTCATTTACCAACACGCTTAATGTTCAATGGATACAATTAGTATTAAGATTAATTTGCCTTTCTAGGTGTGTGTCTAACTACCCATGCGTTGGATTAGAATTTTTAATATTTGCATGAATGGACTAAATTATCTCAATTATTGATTTTTTGCCTGTGTATCTCAGGCATCGGTACTTCGATCTAAAGATTTTAAACCATTTAATTCAATTCAAAATGTCTTTATTATCATAGAATATTTATAATGCCTCTTAATGATAGTCACTTTGTGACTATAAAACATTAATGAAACCAATGTGGTGTGGCTGACTGGTAGAGAACGCATTAGCATTAAGTCGACCTTTTGTACCATTTTGGTCAATAAAGATTTAATATATAAAAATAAATAAACAAATGTGAAGGGTTGATTCATAGACCATTCTGTTCTTCTGTACTGTGTATATGTTGTGCTATAGCTAATAGGGACTCACGTGATGCCGGCTGGGTTGCCCAATAGCAATACCCGCATATAAACGTAAACACGAAAGTTACGTCACCAGCGCGGGCGCATGCGGAAACGCGCATGTGCGAAAACTTCAAATAAAATATGCTTGTTTTTATTCATTTCTTTAGGTAATGTATTACTATACTTATGCCAATTAGTTAAGCGGGTAATTAGTTATTTGTTTACTTTTTTGTAGTTATTTATGCTAAAAATAATATTATTTGTTTGTTGCAATAATTTATATCATTAATGCTGTCCATTTAGTGTAAAATAAAAAATCCTCATTTAACTGATATAAATGGACAAGATTTATTATCTGTTTTTAATTTATAAATAAATTTTAATTTACGTGTACGTCATTAAGACGTCCTAACAGCGGAATCGTTTACTTATTTTTTTTACTTCACTATTTTTTTAATATAATTTAGTTTTGGCTAATCTGTGAACTAGTCACGGCATCAGCACCCCTATTATTGATACTTATTAAACATTGATTTATGTCTGTAGGAACAAGTACAAAAATTTTTAAAACTACGTAGATCAATAACCAAAATAATAAAATGGAGCTGCGTTTTCTGTCTTGATCTGACATATACTTACATAAATTTTCGTGTAAAATAAAACATACAGTTATCAACACTTTCATAATATTAGGTACGTAGGTTTTTAGGTTATATTCCCTAACTTTATTCATTATTGTTTCTCCGCATCGAATCTTTAAGTATGAGTACATAAATTCTTAATCATAATGATTATGCTATAGCAAAGATTTTCTTGATATCAACACCCATTCATCTTAACAAAGCCGACAGCGACAAGTTATGTCAAGAATTCGTTAATTTCCTAATTATACACCTTTGTCTAGCCTTTTTGTTGACAGTAAAAAGTTGATAAGTATAGAGAAACAAAAAGTATTGCAAAAGTACCTTCTTAGTAAACCTATTGTTAAGATTCAGAGAAGAAAACTTACTTTTGTTGTGTTAGTAGGTAAGTTCGACTTGGGTATCTATGGCATCGCAGTACGTATATAAACCGATTTTGAGAACAATTGATTTTGAAAATTTTGTTTTGTTTGAAATTTGACTTGATCAAGAATGTTCTTCTAAAATAATAAATAATAATTTATTTACAACAAACAGATTTACAAGACAAAGTTTTAGCCCTGGCTCCTGGACTAGGAAGACCTGTATTCTGAGAACCAGTTCTTCCCTAATTATAAACTCTAGATAAAAATATAATTTGTTATAAAGAAATAATTTACAATAGATTGTTACAATTTAGACATAAAATTAAGTTTTAAACAATTGGACATTATTGTGAATTAATTTTATTTGCATGCAAAATGAGCAAGTAATCGTTATAATTACCTGCTCATTTTATCAAAGTTACGTGTTTGATGTATAAATGTATATATGTGTGTGTATACATATACTAAGTGCATGTGTATGCGAAAATAGGTGTACTACTTCGGTATAACCAAGGTACAACTAATAGATTTTTCATTTTTCATTATACTCGTACTGTCGAGTATAATGATGTACCTAAATGAACTAAACTAAACGAAGTATAAAATGGGAATACGCACTTCCCTATAATTACACCAACGTACAAGAGATCATTCATTTATAATTCAACTGTAAAAGCAATAAATCGAACTAGACGTATGCTTGTCAGTAAACTAGTCTCTTCCTTCATTTCAACGCTTCCTCCGCGTTTGTGTTTAAACTTATTTATTTTATTGCTTAACTCCTTCAGATAAGTATAGTAAACTAGTTTTTAACAATTCATTGATGCGGCTAAGATATCATCCAGATATTTTTTGATATATTTGTATGAGATGTTGGGTGTTGATGGCAGGAGTGCAAGATGTTGTTTAAAAAAATACTTAAACATTTTAGACTGGGTACTACTAAACATTGACCTTAACCTTCTTGTCCTACATTTTCAAAGACAATACTTACGATAAAATATAGCGGCGTGGATATAATAGCGTCTGTGTAGACTTACACAAACACATAGTTATATAGAATAGCACATGGATGAAGACGTGCAGGATGTTGTTCTAAAGGTCGCCCGGTGTCCGGCTCGTGAGGTCACCGCGTTCCAATCAACTCCTTGTTCCGATCCACCAATTTTTATAGCGTTTTTGCATTTTATATCTACTTGTGCCAATATTAAAATGCGAAGAATTTTTGTTTTCGAGTCGGAATCCAGCAGCAGATTTCCTACTTTTTTTAATTGTTTAAGGTTTAAATAAAAGATTTTTCAACTTAAAATTCCGTTCTTTTGATCCTAGCATTGTATGCTGTTAGTCAATAATTAAAATAAAGTGGCGAAATTTTTCATCACATATTTTTTATTAAGATATTGTTCCGAGCATTTTGATGCTGTATAAGAAGGTCATTGTATATAAGTCAATAATTAGGTTTTTTATTTTTATTTTTATGTATCAGTTGCAGGTATCATTGATGTCAGATTTTTGCCTCAAAGACTATGATTTTCAGCACCTGTTTCTGGAATAACAAAATAAAGACACAAATATTATAAAAATATAGAGTGTAGGCCAAATCCTCTGACTGCTCTGGCTAATATATGGCTCTGGCAGTACAGATAGGGCTGTGCTTCTGCAGTCAAGACTAAAAAAGACCTGATCATAAATATAAAAATACAATATATCAACGTATAGACAGAGAAAAATATCTTATATATATTCTTTTCTCTATTATTATTCCGAAAAATTTATTAAAAATCACAAACAAAACACGTTACAAAATTATTGACAAGCATCCTTTGAGCCCGGATAATTACTCTCAAAACCACTAATAATTTTATGACAAACATGAACTCAAGAAGCACATTCATTTAAATATTTTATAACAAGTATGAACCGTCAATCTGTTATATTGGTAAATAACAATAAATTAGTTAAGTGACTTACATACCTACATCTATTGCATTCTTGTTTTAACAGGCTACAAAATATGGTGCTACAAGATTAATAAAGATTATTTTACTAAGTATATGTACTCGTAGGTAGATACTATGATTATAAATCTTAAGCGTAAATACATACAAGCACAAAGTTTTGCGTCACTGCGTAAATAATAATTTAAGTTATAACTTTTATTATTATAATTTTACCGTAGATTACTTATATTTCAAAAGCTTAGAGTTAGCTTAAAATATGTTTGTTTATATTTTATTTCCGCATTTTTAACAAAAATTACGCAAATCAGCCATTATATATCTTTTCGATAGCAAATAAACCTCTTGCTTCTATTTTCTATTAAAACTTAAAAGTCCTCTTACCCTAGACAAAATCAGATTTTTTCATACAAACTTTTATTTTAAAACGACATGTCAGATTTCAGCAATTTCATTTATTAGGCATGTATTATATAACTAGTTTTCACAATCATAATATGAACTTGAAAGAGAATATAGTTGATATCATATATTTTCATATTTTAGCCGTGTGGTTCCCGGCAGAGTAGAATAGGACTACTTCAAGTCTTCTCGTGGATGGCATAGAAGGCGACTTAAAAAACACAAGCTAAACAAAGCTTATAAACATCAATGAGACCTCTCCAACCCATCTGGCCAGCGTGGAAAGTGTAGGCCAAATCCTCTGGCTACTGTGTCATATGGCTCTGGTAGTACAGAGAGGGTCGTGGTCCTGCAGTGGAGACTAAAAAAGACCTGATATTGATGATGATGATATCATATTTGACAATCAGTTTGGAAAACTTCTACACCCTTATATTTTCTTTCAAGTTCATATTTTGACCGTCAAAAACTAGTTATATGCCTAGATATGTATATGCAAAAAAGTTTATTGACTTGAATTACTTAGGAAGACATATATTTTTTTGCAAGCCTGACTTGTATCTTTAGCAAATATCAAGAATTTATATTTAAACATATAGCAAATTACAGCTCATTGATATTCATCCATAAATTTGACGATCAATTAACTTTAATTAAAATCATTCTGTACTAAAAATAACCCAAGTGCCTCTTGCCTTATTAGATGATAATAAAGATTATTTAAAATACCATGTAAATACATTAACGGCTGTAAGTTTTTATCTTATTTCAAATTTTAAATATTATAAGTTAACTACATATTCTTAAATAAATAAATAAATAATAGGTTGGGGAAAAAGTCTTTTCGCATTTTATATGAAAATTCAAAACATTTTTTAATATAGTTTATTTACATTTAACTAAAGTATGTAGGTACCATTTTGTTCGATAACTTTTTGCCATCTTATAGGTAGGGACATGATCCTATTGCTATAGAAATTTTGGGACTTCTGATCAAAAAACTGCGTCAAGTAGTTTTGGCAGTCCTCTCGTGATGTTAACCTGACACTGCCTAAAGAATTCTGAAGAGACCGAAACAGTCTTTTCGCATATAGTATGTATGAACTTGTAATAAAACCACTTTGGCTATACTATAATATTTGTACCTGGCTGGTTTTAATATCATTTAACAGTTTAAATTTTAAAGAAGATAATTCCAAATTCAAATTAGGAAAATGCGTGATTTTCATTTGTTTTTCTTACCGTCAAGATGAGTGAATCTAATGAAGAAATTAGATATAATACATTTTAAAATTTTACTACCAAAAAGGTAAAAATGCAACGCAAGCCGCGAAAAAAATTTGCGATGTTTATGGACCTAGTGCAGTGTCTGTGAGAGTAGCACAAATTTAGTTTAAGCGTTTTCAATCCGGAAATTTTAAACGCGAAAAGACTTTTTCCCCAACCTATTATTATTAAAATTTATGTTTTTTTTTAAATATATGATTTCATCAGATTTCCTGCCATTTTATTTAATAGAACAACTAGATGAAAAGGGGGTTCCTAGCAGCTATTTTGGGATATATATTTGAAGGAAACCAACCACGTTTTTATGCAGCAGTTTAATTTTACTTGATCAGAGCAGAGACACGCCATAAAAGTGAAGTATATCAAGTATAGAACATTCAGACAACTCTAATTTGACATAACTATTTGACGTTGACAGGTGTTTGACACTGATATATAAATATTTGTTGCGTTTATTTTAACACAACTTAAAAGCTAAAGTTAACTGAGCTTAAAAATATTTCTATTACTGATATTTTTGTTCAGACCGTACACACAATTCTTAATTTTTTTTAGGTATTTTTACAATAGGTTGAGTTAGGAATACTGGTGGGATGAATAAGGAATATAAAATTAAATTTTTATTGTGGGTTGAGTAAGGCACATAAATAGGTTGAGTAAGGAAAAAACATGAGTAGGATGAGACGTCATAGGATGAATACGGAACAACCCTAAATTACGCCACGGAGGTCTTCAATTTTAATACTTATTAAAATAAGAATTTAAATATATAAAGTCTCACACATCCAAGGTCATGTCATGTCATAAGACAACCAAGGGTACCGGTAGGTCGGTACTACCTACCTTGGTAGTACCGAGTTATCGGTACTCTTAATAGCTGTGCTTAATAATCAAAAAATTTAACCTCATTTTCTCAGTCATAAAACAAATATAAGTGCTATACCTCAATGTTTCTAATATAAGTATAACTGCTAGAAATTTTGTCAAAGATCAAGTAGGTACAAAAATATACTTAATCTTTGATATTTGATTTTAATAAACCCTCTTTTTTGTGTCATTGACACAAAAATGCATGTTTATTAATTCGTTTTTAAACCTGTTGACCTATTTTTATTTTATTTACCAAGCGAGCGAAGCGTCTCAGTTTAGAGATTGACCAAAAATGCTTTTGTCCGTCAGTTTGTCGGTTTTTTTCTCGCCTACATGTCGTATTTAGCAACGTTTTGTCTAAACACTTTTTTTTATCCGATAAACTTCGCGAGTCGCGAGATTTACAGCTTACAGAGCCACTAGTGATAAATTGTTTCGTATTTAACTTTAGTCCATTGTTTTTATTCTTTTATTCGTTATTAAACTTGTCACCTCCAACATCAATTCACCTTTAAATGAGAAGATGCTGAGGCTGCGCAAACGCATTGTTTGGGGTCGCAATCCGTGCAAGAAAACAATGTCTTTGTCATGCTCATGTCTGCTCACGTGTCCAAAACTATTTACCGCCTTCATTTCGCCACATGACCTTGTATTTCAGAAATTCTTTTTTAATATGAATTTAATTGAAGGTACCCGTGGTATATCACACTCAAGTCTCACGTATTCTCATGTAAAGAGGAATTATGACAAAGAAGTTGATTACACTGTCTTAGCGTCAACTCACACTGGCGCAGAGTCGAAGCGTCGCGTCATGTTTTTCACCTAAGTATAT
This sequence comes from Acrobasis repandana, assembly GCA_963576875.1. Taxonomy (NCBI): domain Eukaryota; kingdom Metazoa; phylum Arthropoda; class Insecta; order Lepidoptera; family Pyralidae; genus Acrobasis; species Acrobasis repandana. The sequence goes on from OY756222.1 coordinate 9,206,188, forward strand.
TCATCTCGATTATCCCATTATTGAGGTACAAATTAAACCTTTCCGACTCCAGCCAAATGTTGACATATTTGCATAACACAAATTTGTACCTTAATAATGGGATAATAGAGATGAATATACTTTAGGCGAAAAAATATGAAGCGACGCGACGCTTCGGCTTTGCGCCAGTGTGAGTTGACCCTTATGTCATAAATGTTCACGTGCCCCATCCAGCAAACCGTTTCAGGTTGAATTTCGCCACACGACCTTGTCCAACATAAGTTGTGCTATGATATCCATTTAAAGTACTCTACTTAGCGGTCACGTATTCTTGGCGAACGCCGAATAACGCACTTTCGCTTGTCTAATGTCAATTTGATAGTAGTTTTCGATGACATTGAATTAAAATAGTTCCTGATTCTGAATTTTAGTAGATATCGATCGTTAATAAAGTTCACTTTGCCGTGCACTTGCACGTGCACTTTTGTCAAGTACCTATTGTTTCTTGATTTTATTTTAACTGTAACCACGCACCAGGTAATGCAGAAAAACAATCATTCAAATGTAGATTTGTACCTATGTATATCATGCAATATCTACTTACTTAAATCTTTTTAAAGTTTTTTTTTTAATTGTTTAATTTGTAGATTGTCCTCTTAGATTGATTGAAATTCAGAACATTTTTGTTTATTATTAAAATTATACACCGGATTAAATAAGTTAAGTCCATTAGTGGATTTCTTGTGGCTGATATTATGATGTGATTAACTTAAAGCTATTTAAAACTTGACAACATCTTCTTCAGTTTATTTGGGTCTTCTAGGGCGTAACCGCCAGGATTTTATATCCTAGTTGTTTAATGTAAGATCTTACTCTAATATTGTCATTCGCTAAAATTTACCACCGACGTCGCCGCAGATCTTCCTTTACCGAGGCTTATTCAACTTATAACGTAATGCTGTATTAAGTTAAAATAAATCCCATGTAATATACGAGGTCTTAAGGAGCGTGAAAGTAGTTGGTTGGCATTTAGATAACGACCGCCTGTAGATATGCTCGTATGTACTTGGATAGAGGTAGTATAGTTAGTATGTAGCAGCTGGCAAACCTACCGGTTGGTAAAACTGCAAGTTACGTTATGTAAATGATTTCCAGTTGGTGACCGGGTCTTTAATGACACAAAACTGATATAAATATGGGGTACATGATAAGTATTTCTACAGTGCAGAAATGTTGACAGTATTAGTTCAGTCGATGTCGATAAAATTTTTAAGTAGTCATATTTTGTGAAGAGATTCAGACGCAACTGCAAAAAGTACCTTCTTATCTGCCATACTATTTGACCATTGATAAACATGGCATGGAGTGGCGACGCGACGCAGACGGCCTGCGCGCTGCTCTTTGAGTTTGACTGAATTTTAATGCTCAGGGAGAGTTACTCAGTAACAGGCTAGCCCTAAGGCTGGGCATTTAAGATACTGATTTCATATAAATTTCCTGTTTTACAACGCTCGGTTAAAATTGTATCATTATAAAACCAGCAATGTATATAAAATCAACATCTGCATTTCAGCAAATGGATTCCCAGCCCTAATATAAAATTACAGAGCGGACATTCCAAAAAAAGCAGCACTATTTATATATAACTTTACGCCTGCAATTATAGGTTATTGAGAACTAAAAGTGCTGGATCAATGTTATTATATTGTATTAAAACAGTATTAGCAAGAAGTTATCTATTATTCGTAAAAAACATCAAAAATTGTTTTGCAAATTACACTTTTTCCCAGGATAACTTTCTTCATCTAATGACTATGATGCATTCACCAAAGTGACTGATCATTATTTAAATAAAACCGGCCAAGTGCGAGTTAAACTCGCGTCGAGAGGGTTCCGTACAATCGATTGAATTCTTATAGGTTTTCCTGTAATCTACAAGCAATAACCTATATTTTGTATTTTTTTTCAAAATTTTTGGCTCTGTAAAATTGTAGGCCTGATCTCCGAAACTACTGAGTCAATTTTCGTCTTCTTTCATGAATAAAATCAAATCTATTTATTATTAAATTAATGCATACGGGAATTAACGCGAATCGTACCTTTTTTTTTATTTTGCTGACGTTAATTCCCGTATGCATTAATTTAATAATAATGCAACGCGATAGTTAGATTAATAGCAATCTTTAACAAGAAAACCCAACTAGCATGTAAACTAAATGAGACAAATAAGCTAAACCCGTATGTAAAACCTGCAATCCTTCCAATAATATACCGAGGGAGGGCCTAGTTACCTGTAGAACAGGTCCCCAAGAGACCTATTTCAGGGACTAGTCTCTTCACAAGGTTTAATATGTTAAACAAGATTTGCATAATACAAATAGTGATAAGTAACAATATTAGTTACTTAAGTATCTGTAGTGAAGAGAAAAATAAACGTTATTTTATTATAGTTTTAAAGTATATAAATCTATTTATTTTACAATTATAAAAAAATATATATATATATATAAATATATATATAGATCCTCATTACGAACCCTTTCATTTTATATGTGACAAACTAAGGTTTGCAAAACTTTTTTTTCAATTTCCTTATTTGTCCCTTAAAAGTTACCCTTATTAAAAATAAATATTTATTTACTTTGCACATATGTGATTAGGATCATAGTATTACACCATCCTACCAAATTTCAACTGATTCAGTCCAGTAGATTCGGAGAAAATTAGCTGTGACAGACGGACGGACAGACAGGCAGACAGACAGACGCACGAGTGATCCTCTAAGGGTTCCGTTTTTTCATTTTTTGTACGAAACCCTATTAAACGAACTTTTTTGTCGTATGTAGTCTTTTATGCCAATCAACGTCGGTGAGTATTTTTTTAATTATATTGCATGTATTTGTCCTTTCTGACGAGATTGGATGTCTAAAAATAGATACTAAACAAAAAAAATAACCATCCGCTAAATCTAGTACCTGATATCATGGCCACCAGCGTCGCCTTCCATTATATTTATGTTGTACATAAAAATATATTATTTATTTTAGTAGCTTTTTTGGACAAAACATTTAGTCTAAGTCTAATATATGCACTACAGGTTTTGTCGAACACTAAGTATTATATAATTAAATTTTTAACAAAAAAAGACAACCGAATTAATTTTTTTCAGGAGTTTCTTTTATATCTTTAAAGTTCTTCATCATATCTTGACTAAATTAAAATGAGACCAACTTGGTAGTAAAGGCTTTCAAATAAAAAACGAATCATCTAAATCGGTTCACAATTGGCGAAGATATCGCGCTACAAACATACATAAAAAAAAAACATAAGTACAGTCGAATTGATAATCTCCTCCTTTTTTGAAGTCGGTTAAAAATAGCAACTTCCAATAAATTGGACTAGAAACTCGTCCTCTACTTTACTTATGTTTATTCCATACTAGTTGCAATCGGGGCAACATATGTCTCTTATATTTTTTTCTGGTAAGTAAATACGATAAGTAAAACTTTTAAACATCCATGAGACCTCTCCAGCCCATTTGGCCAGCATGGAGAGTGTAGGCCAAATCTTCTGGCTACTCCGGCTAAGTACGGCTCTGTAGTACAGAGAGGGTCGCTCCTGTTGTGGAGACAAAAAAAGACCTGGATAATGATGATGAAGTAAATATGTGCAGTGAATTAGGTTTTTATAAATCTAAGTCTCTTGGGTGCATTCCATAACTTTTTACGTGAAGTTTGTGCACTTTTTGATAGGAATATTAAATATAGTGCCTGATTAAAGTAAATAATATAAATATAGCAAAGTCGACACCCAAACTCTTATTATACCGTAGTAAGGCATGTCATTAAGAACACCCCTACTTCCTACTATTGTTCTCATTGGGTACTAATAGAATGAATGGCAAAGGTAATTGTTCTGAAGCATAACAATCAATTAGACTCTAAAAGGTCAACGTTTGTATGTACCACGCGCGAAATAAGCAATATCATCTTATTAAAGGTAGCTGATGCCCCTTATAATTTTTTTTCTTTCTAATTTCTTTTTCTCACTTCAGGTTGGTAACTTGTTGTACAAAATTAATGTCTATTTCCAAAATGTTTTTTTTTATGACGCGCGCTTTCTCGTATTCCTATATGCCAGCATGATTAATAAGAACCTCTTTGGGTTAAGATTTATTTCGATCAGAAAAAAAAATGTGGACATGTTGAATTTTACGCCAGCACTATATAAAAGCAACACGCTTCCTCAAAAGACCACAAAAACTCTTTAACAAAATAAGAAAATAGTACGAGTAGTTTATGATACAAGTGTGGGTGGTAAGTTGTTCATTACAAGCGAGGCCGGTTGACACACAAGCGGGCGAAGGCTGCGCGTGTGCCTATGAAGACTTGTCTGTAGTAGCAGGAATCAAGCTGCCAACGGCTACCCTTTATTAAAAAATAAATTGATGTTTTTGATTTCCTAAAACGGCAACGGTTTAACAAATATCGATAAAACTAATTAAAACAAAGTAACTTTGTAAGTGGGCTGGCTGCTTGCAAAGAGATTTTATGGTTCGAAAATAGTATTCGATATTTTGGAATTATAGAATATGATTCCTAAAATATTAAAAGAAAATCACTTCACAGGACTTGTATTGTAATGTAAAACCTCTCGATTTTGAATAGTTTTGTGCATAATGGATTCCGAACGAATGTGTTGAAAAGATATTTGCATGAGATTGAATGATTAAATACATTTCAACTGCGGATCTACTTTTTGTGCAAGTCATTGACACGTCGAGAAAGTAACGTATTCCAGTACATAGTGTCATAAGACATAATATATAGATATGAGATCTTGGATAAAAATGAAAGCAATGCAGTGTGGTAAACTTGTGGTCGATAAAGAGAACAGCAGGAAGGAACAGACCTAGACCTAATATAGTTAAATATAACAGCACTCAACAGTGAGTTAGTTCACACAAATAACTACCTGTTTTGTTTTTTTCTCTCTCCTGGGTCTGCTGGCAGAAATTTCTAATGTTAATAAGCAGTTCTTTTATATCCAATTTTCTTTCTTTGTCTGTTTTTGTGTTTGTCTCTTTGTCTACATTTTGTAAATGAATACATACACACTATCTCGTATTTTTCCCTAATGAAGCAGACAGAGCATTTCATTACTAACACTAGTATCTATGTAAGTTTTGTTAGGTACTAACAGTTATATGGTTGTATGTGTGACCGAAATAAACAAATATTATTATTATTTTGGGTCTTGCGGCTCTTGAGCCCAGGGCCACAAGAATCAATGACCACATTTAGCGTGATGGGTTGCTAGCCGCAACACCTATTTACATGATTTATAGGAAGTAAAGAGAAATTCAATTTAATGAATAAATAAATTAACGAAAACAAATAAAAATTAATAACAATTTCAATTCATGCCATCTCAATTCATCATCAATGATTAATAAATGATTTTAATTATCCTTAAACGCAATGTTAAAAGATAATTTAAAGTTTTAAACTGTGTTAATTTATTAACAAGAAGGTACCTAATATGTTTTAAAGCACAATACAATATTTAATTATTTTTTTTATTAAATAATTTTACGGCTCTGGATACAAGTCCTTTAGAGCCTATCATTAATTTTGTTCTTTATTCCTAATCCTAACCTAACCTAATCCTAACAAGACAATCAAAGGGTGGTGCAGGCCTTTGACTGCTGCAAGGGAGTTTCTGGCGACAAATCTATACGAGTCCACTGGTTTACATAGACGATTGAGTGGCGGACGACGCCCGAAGACGCCCACAAGTCCGCGAAATAAATATCACTACAGCCGTACTATGACTGTCCACTTTAACTATTTCACACATTGTTCATGTCATGAGCATTTATAACACCAAACAACACCAATTTCATATTATAAAGTCTAATAAAATCAATTTGTAAAATAATTTAAAGCAAACCCCAACCGAACCCCTTGACTTCCCGCCAAAAACTGTACAATATTTAAGTTGTTGTTCCTGAACTGTTACTTGTACAACTCAGCTATCAAAACTCGTACAATCGAATGTGCATACTTGAGCAGCAATGAGAAATAATAATAATTACTATGGTCATCTTATGTTTTATCGCATAAGTATGTCGTTTTGATGTATGACACAGCATTCTATAATTACAATAATTACATGATGAATAATGAGTCGTTTTGAAGCATTGCTATCCAGTATTGTTAGTTTGATTATGCAGTATGTAAGTACCTAATATTTTATAAGAAATGTTGGTAACAAATAACCTACTTGTTAATCCTGACATTTCAAATGAGATGCGTGTTTTATGATCGTAGGCAAGCACTATACAAGTTCATTTATGAAAATTATGTTTTCTGTTTATGAAAACTAACAATTTATGTACAATTTTTTACAACCGGTCTTACTTTGATATTTTCAAAAATAAGTAATTGACAAAATCATACTGGCCACCTCGTTGACTATCCAAAGACGAAATATTCTTCCTTGGATGGAGACTGACCACTAAAACATCGTGACAAATAACGTTCTGTATTTGAAAATTTTCTCAATGTCAAATTTTCCCGCTTTTACTTAAGGGCCCGATACTTGAATTTTCCGGGATCCAGTGCTGCCTAGTTTGAAGGGTTGTCTAGGGCTTGGTAGAAACAAAATTTTAAATGATATCTCCGTTTCCTTTCAAATATTTTTTTCAAATAGGGGCAGCACCGGACCCCGGATAGATTAAATATAAGATCGAATTATTTAGGAAATAAGATTAAATTAATAAGAATAATAATCATGTTAAAATAAATATGACATAACGTGTATATTTATTCAGTTTGGCATTAGTTCAATGCTATCTCATACTTGAACTTTCTTTGAATGCAATAAATTAAACTTGTGGGCTAAGATGACATCAGAAACCTTGCTGATCTGCTGACTACTAGCACAATTAATACAACAATTATTCTCAGATTTTTGTTGAAAAATACGTCGCTTTCTTTCCACTTGCTTTTGACAAAATTAATACTAAAAAATTGTACCAAATGTGTAAGTTATCGACAATACGAATAATTACGAATAATGGAAACATTTTTTAAACGTGAAGACAAGAAAAAATTGCCCTGAATGACTGACAACTATAAGCTTTGGTATTACTATTTTACCCAAAACTTTCTTAAATATTTTCGACTTTTACCATTACCTGGATGTATAATCTACTGGAATGGGAGAAGCAACGCTTTCCGCTCCTCCTTCAAATGTCATTTCCCTTGTTCTTAATTTGCATTAAGTAAGTATACTTAATTGATCCGCTTATTCATTTAACATTTCTTTGTTTCAGGTTAAGGCTAAGTCTGCTGGTTGTGACGGCAGTGCTAGCAGTACACACGTTCGCGCTGAAAAGTAAAGCAGGTGATAGCACACAAGCAGTCCCTAGCGACCTCAGGCGGGCCGTTAGTGAGGCGTTAGCGCTTGAAAGAAGATATCTACAAGGTGCTCGGGATATGTGAGTATTTGTGCTTAAATATTATTTTTAATAGTATTACAATGGTCGGAAATTTGCCACTCGGCGGATTTTTTCATCACATATTTTCAATTTGAATATTTGTGCTCATTTTGTCTATTTTTATGAGTGGAAATGGCCATCACAGGTGTCAGATTTTTCAAAATGTTTACAGACATCTGTCATAGCTTGACAATGCCATGTAATGATGACTCGGGACCCATTGCTGAACATAGGAGGAGATGATTCGAGATGTTTTATGTCACTTGTGGTCACCAAAAGTGTGGACCACCACGAGCTAATCTAAAAGGCGTAAGCGTTCTCCCGCCGGGTCATAGAGCTTTTCCCATAAACCTGAGTACAGACCACCAGGTCCTCACACACACTTCAACCATATATGTTGTTTGAAAAAATTCTAACACGTTCTATAACATAAAACACAGAACTGCGACTTCGAAGTACCACAGCTATGGATGCTAGACCCGGATCTAGGGGACCTGCCCTGAGCGGGAGTTTCAGGGGATGCCAAAATCATCAAATATTTGCAACCCCTCTTTCTCACCCTGTCATCCACAATGGGGTGGTAGTTGATTAGAGGAGTCAAACTTAACTCCTATTTGCCTAAAAAAATCCGAGGTGTTTAAAAACATATTTTAATTGTTTCAGACAAAACTGCACAGTAGAGCAAGATGAAACCAGCACCATTCCTTGTCCACCAAGCAAGTACCGCAGTGCCAGCGGGGAGTGCAATAACGTAAGGCACCGCCCCTGGGGTAGACGGGGCGACGTCTTCTTGAGGCTGCTGCCAGCTAACTATGCTGATGGTAAGTATTCTGCCTTCAGACAAAACTACACAGTAGAGCAAGGTGAAGCGAGCACCATTCCTTGCCCGCCGAGCAAGTACCACAGTGCCAGCATGGAATGCAACAACGTGAGGAGCCGCCCCTGGGGTAGACAGGGCGACGTCTCCTTAAGGTTGTTGCCAGCTGACGGTCAGTGTCCTTCAGAGTTTTTGGCAGGAAGTCAAGGGGTTCGGTTGGGGTTTTCTTTAAATTATTTTGCAAATTGATTTTAGTGGACTTTATAATATGAAATTGGTGTTGTTTGGTGTTATAAATGCTCATGCTCATGAACAATATGTGAAATAGTTAAAGTGGACAGTCATAGAACGGCTGTAGTGATATTTGTTTCCCGGACTGTTTGGGCGTCTTCGGGCGTCGTCCGCCACTCAATCGGCTATGAAAACCAGTGGACTCGTATAGATTTGTCGCCAGAAGCTCCCTTAAAGCAATCAAAGGCCTACACCAACCTTTGATTGTAATTTGTTAGGAAAAAAGAATTTCTTACGTTTTATTAACTTGTTCCTGGCTAAATACGCAGTAGCGTCAAGCCATTAATAAAAAATAAAAAAAAATGTGTCCTTCAAATAAAATTCACAGTGGGCACCAAATTATACGCGCCAAGCAAGATCCGTAGTCCCTTTAAACAACAACAAGTTCTACGCGATAGATTAAATTCCGACTAAAAATTAAAATATAAATATTAAATTAAAATATCGAATTAAAGACCTACAGCGCAGAATGACGTTGATCTGTTTAACTTAGAAACTACTCGTAAAGAGCTTCTTTTGATGCAATTACTGCATTACAAAAAGTTAAAGCAAATAGAACACTTCAGCGTCACAACAATTTTTAGCTTATTGAATGTATTTTTTTGATAAATAGGAATACTCATAGGCACTCACTTCACTCAGTTATATTAGATATAGATTAAATATTTTATACCAATTAATATGAGCTAACTATAATATTTTGTAAAAACAAAAAACATTGTAGATGTAGTACTTACTGAAGATTTCCTAATTGACGAAGAACGGAGATGTTTTATTTTTATCATAGATCATTGAGGAAATCCGGTGGTTATTGCCTGAGCATTTGGTAATCCATGTTTCGAGTCGCTTGACGTTGACTTAGGTTTCAAACGAATGCTGTGGCAACATTTCAAATAAATTATGTAATGTGAATCAGTGTTACGTCACATCAGGACATCTTGATGTCTCTCGAAATTTCTGGTCTGGGAGAAAAGAAAAAACATAGAATGAGCCAGCTGCTTCTCTTCCTTCGCAAATCGTAAAAGCCTATCGAAGGAATGGACGAAAATCTAAATCATATCAATAAGCGATGCTATTAGCAATCCACATTATGATTTCCTATTTCCACCTTCATGCCTACCATCACGATTAAAGTGGCCTAGGCCTTACCGCCCTAGGTTCTGTTTGCCCCGTTAGGGATAAAGACGTCGTAGTATATCTGTATCTACTAAATTCAAAAATTATATAATTGAGAAGTAGGTAGGTACTTATGTTATATAAATAAATAAAATAAATAAATATATAAGGACAAATCACACTGATTAAGCTAGCCCCAAAGTAAGTTTTTTTTAAACTTGTGTTATGGGATACTAACTCAACGACACTATATTTTATGATACATACATATATAGATAAACACCCAAGACCCAGGAAAATTTGAAAAAGGCCATTTTCCAACTTGCCCTGGCTGGGAATCGAACCCAGAACCTCCGGATTAGCGGTCTAGCGTGTTAACCATTACGCCACGGAGGTCGTCATATCTTTTTTTACACAAGTTAATTACCAGTATACTTCGATAGATCTTAGATAACTTTTAATTGTTAAATGCGCCACGCTAAACGTAGACACAATAATATAAACAAAACAAATAATAATTCACTAAAATATAAAAAAAAATGTTTACACTGCGGATTTCCCTAAAGGATTTCCTTTACTTATTTTTCATCTAAATAATAAGATAAATGCTATATTTTGCATGGTTAAATATGTGTAAACCGGTAGTAAACAATCACGTCTATGGTGTAAAAAAATATGCAAACTTTGACCTCCTTTGTCTCAGTAGCCAAATATCTATCCTCAGATCTATCAATAGAACCACAGAGTAATAATATACTAAACTGTAGTTTTCATGTACATGTGAAGCTATTACAGTGTAACAAAAAAGTAGAGTGAACCGCTCCCGCGTTCCGCCTTTTAAGGCTCCGTCAGTTCCAGAGCCAAGAATACCGTGAGTGTTTTTGAAAAATCACTGTAATTAAACTAATATAGATATATGTATATCTCAAAAATTTTACATGAAAATCTTAAGGCCGTACCTGAATTTTCCGGGGTCCAGTGCTGCCCCCATTTAAAATAAATCATTTCAAAGCAAACAGAGACATTATTTAAAATTTAACTTAAAATTAAAAAACGCAAAAACGTTAAGCTTTACTACGCACATTAGCCAAAAGTGGCCGTTTTTCGCAAATGTGCGTAGTAAAGCTTAACGGTCTCACTTTAAACTGTAAACAGTAGTTCATAAAATACTTTGAAGGGTTATCTAGGACTTGGTATTAGCAAAATTTTAAATGATGTCTCCGTTTTCTTTGAAATGATTTATTTTAAATGGGGGCAGCACTGGACCCCGGAAAATTTAGGTACGGCCTTAAGGCTTTTCTTCAGACACCCGCAATATCCAAAACACGATTGAGCATTTTTGGCTCGATAAAGAAAAATCACAAACACACCATACCATTAATTTCGCTACACAAAAAATTATAAATATAATCCAAAAAAAAAACAGTGAAATATCGTCGAGCACGGGTCCGGGCCTCTGTTCGCTCTCGACGAATATTTCACTGTGTTTTATTTACAATTTTTTTTATAATATTTATAATTTTTTGTGTATCAAAATTAACTTGTAATTTAGATTATCTATTTTTTGGTATAATTTTTATATAAAAAGGTGTATAAAGTACTAATTATCTTTTTTGAAGGTAAATTTAGGCAATTTTAGAGGTATGTTCGTGATTTTTTTCTATCGAGCCAAAAATGCTCAATCGTGTTTTGAATGTTGTGATTTTCTGTAGAAAAGCCTTAAAAATCTTATGAAATTTTTTTGAGAAATAAACTGTAGTAGTCTAATTACAGTAATTTTTCAAAAACACGCACAATATTGCGGGCTCTGAACCCATCTCGCCTTAATACAACCGAACGGTTTGCAGAGGCATGGAATGGGTGGATCAGTAAAGTTTTCCAATCGGACAAATACTTCTTCCCATATTGGGATGAAACGGTTGACATATACCTATATATTGAAAGAGGTACGTCAAGTTCTGTCCTTCAATATGAAAATTTACTTTTATAAGACAAATGGATAATTTTCATTGGTCACTTAGTCGATACCCGCAGCATACTCGTACGGGTGCTCCCCATATGCGGTCTAGCGACCAATGAAAGCAAAAACAAGTGGTCGTTACACCGTCTGCGGTTATTCCCCACATGCACATGCTGCATATCCCCGAATTAGGGCTTCGTCAACTAGTGAATAAAATTACATGAATGCGGGCCAGAACGACCAATAAAAATGAGCCATTGTGCTATGATCATGAAATAAAATTACATTTTCTTATAAATTGTTAAATTGGGTCAGTTGAACTCTTTTGTATGAAAAATAGCGTTTTAAGTCATATTGTTCATAGGACCAAAGGTAAAAGTAGTTTTTACACGTATATTTTACAGGCTGAATTACCGTTCAAGTACATACGAGTATGTGGTTTTTTTTTTATTTCATTATTTCGTCTGTGTAGTACTAAAGTACTCTTGTAAAGTGCATCTTGAGTGCCTGAAAAGTTGGAAGAGCATAGTCGTATATAGACCAGGTCTCTCGTTCAAGTCCTGCTCACGTGGAATTTTTTTACCGTGTCTTATTACCTAATCCATACATTTACCTCTATGGTTTATCCCTAGTGGTTGACTGGGAGAAAATGCTCTTAACTTTAAGTCCGCCATTTGGTAAAAGTATATTTTTACTTTGGAACAAAAAAGTGTTAAAATAAATAAATAAATTTTCACCTTGTAGGTATTCTTGCATGGTTTGCTAAATTGATATAACAATGGCAGGTCCTGCCTTGTAAATATAACACCCAAAGCACGACTTGCCACAAAAAATATGCTGATTTTCTTGATAGTGAGGAATAACCGATAGAATTGTCAAACTTCGCAGCTGGTCACGAGTTCTTGAAAACCTTATCGGAATTGGTAATCTTTTGGTCTTGATAGTTCTAAGCAATGTTTTAATTTTGGTAGTTGGCTCATGAAAAACTAATGCTGCTATTAAATATTTATTAAATTTATATTCATTCATCCATTCACAAAATATTAATATTCATTCATTAAAGTAAATTAAAGGTTTTAGTGTAGTAGTATGTAGTTTAGTAAAATTGAATGTTGTTTTTTGTTTTCTGTTGTCTGTATATTGTACCCACTCTTTACCCTGTCTTGATGTTACGTGTATTTTTTTATATTTCTTTGTAAACAATAAAGTTTTAACAAACAAACACACATTCTTGATTTATCTACAAATCAATTTTGGGACTAGATTCCACAATTCAGGTTGTGTAATCGTATACAACGTGGAAGGGACATACCCGTAATAAATCGAACCACGGGCTAAATTTGGCGTTTCCATACAAATCGTCCGGCTGGCCGCACACTTTTCTTATGGAAATGCCAAAAATTTTTTTTGTTCTTTGGCTGTTATTTTAATTTCATTATACTATAGTGATCTAGTATAGCTCGTGGTTTGATTTATTACGGGTATGTCCCTTCCACTTTGTATACGAATAGGTAGGTTAGTTACTAAACATAGAATTTAAAGATTACCTATACAGCATGTAACTAAAACCCTGTCCGAGCCGTGAAGGTCATGTAGGGTAGCTTATGTAGGTTCTAATTATCGGTTTTCGCCATAGAATAGGTACAAAAAATTACCCATGGCAAAATTAAATTAAAATTCAATTTTAAATTGTAACTTACATGGCAACTCAGGGGGCGACGGGCGGGAAGCGCCTGAGTCACGGTGCGGCGACAGTCGATGCCGCGCTTGACTGTGTCTAGCCGTGGTCTACACATGCCGCCACCCGAGGTGTTGTCGCTTTCTTTGAATTTGCTTGATTTTTGGGAAATAATGTAAATTTTTGATGTTTTAGAAATTAGATAACTTTTTCATATTTATTACTATTTTCGTTTTCTTATTTTTTTTGAACTTGTCAATTAGGTACTTATATGCCCATTTCCGGTCGGACAGGTTTTCTTTACATATTGTATTATATTAGAGGACTTCTTCTTGTCGAGTCGAAATGGTTTCACTGTAGCTTCAATTTCAAATCATCTTTGACCAGTATGTGGCCACGGCGAATTCTTAGAGCACTAAGAGATTCTTAAAAAGACTTTACACCATTAAACTAAACGTTAGCGATCGTTGGGTTGCATTTCAATTTCAATCTCATAAAATTTGCAGCTACAACCCGATTCTCACAGAAACATGAATTGCAAAATATCTAAATCTTGACTGATGCTAATTTACAAGAAATTAACTTACGAGTATGTTTTAAATCATTATTTTGCTACGGTCAATAAGTAGCTATTTGTGATAGATACCCGAGGTTACAATTTACAACGACGTGTCAAATCGTAATGTGTTCTTTGTTACACGTAACATTGAATGAATATTACGAACTTGAAAATTCTAAATTAAATGCATATGTATGCATCTACATATTAGATGAGATATCAAATAATGCATACTACACTTACATCATTACTACTACTTACATCATTTTCTGAAGATGTGATAATAGTATATTTTCAAGACTTATCCGAAAAATTCAAATCTTCATCCCTGTGGACCTTTCTATTCAATGCTCAAAAGTACGCTGAGTATTAATCACAACGTGGATATCTCAAAATATTCAAAATTAATTGCCTTGCTAAAACGTAAAGCAGAAGGTTATACTTTTCATATCATGGGTGTAGATAAAGTATTGTATGCAACTGTTCATAATTAGGTATTAAAACATTCATGTGATACTATTATCACACTCGGCTTCGCCTCGTGTGATAAACCCACATTCGTGTTTTGATACCCCTTATTATATCACAGTTGCATAAATAACTATAACAGAACACTATCATCATAATATACTTAGTTATCAGATTATGTGAGGCTTAATAACAAAGTAGGTATGTGCTTATTAGACTATTTAGTCTCGGGATGTATGAAGGTATTTATTTATTGAACTTTATTACAAAAAATGTAACAGGTGGGCTTAAGGCTCAGGGCCTTTTCTATCAGTCAATCCACAGGTGGTGCTGATAAAATAAACAAATTTTGGACGATTAAAACATTCCAATTAACTATAAATTTGACAAAGATATTTTTCTTTTCTACGGTATATGTACATTCATAGACCTACATAAGAAAATAAAAAAATATTATACATATATTTATTCATAAACCCTACATAGACTACATATATATATTTTTAAAATACTCTTTGAAAATTTATGAAGAAAACGAGCGCGCATAGCACTCTTTAAACGCATGGCGGGCGACTATATAAGAAATAAGACCCAACGTTTGAAACCATTTTAAAACTAAGATGTTTTTCACTTTTAGACATCAGTGAACCTCTCGGGTCACCGCGTCTTCCGGAGCCAGTGTTGGCGGTCACCGCCGCCGCACAGCTGACGCAGCCAGCTGACCACGACTACGTCACGAGCATGCTGGCGGCCTGGGGGCAGCTGCTCACCGACGACCTCGCCGCTACTGCCAATGGGAACAAGGTATGGTGTGATAAAATGTTATAAATATCCTCCAAAATCCATACCTACACAAAAGATGTTTCCTCTAGGAAAAAGTCGCAAAACATGATGGTCCCGGAAGCTGGTAGACATTTTTGGGTAGGTACTTGAAGCAAGCCGATAACTTGACTTATACTTCCCTAACTTATAACTGCAGACCCACAATTTTTAAAGTTACAAAAAATATACACTTAATTTTTTTCCAAAAAAATATACGTCTAATTTTTACACGTTAAAAATAATAAGTATTTAAGGAGTAAAAAAGTTAATAAGCCAGATTATTTAGTCGGGTCCTTAACTTTACCAGATGGTCACAAAAATTATGAGCTGGTGGACATTTATGTATAGGTTTTGAGGCAAGCTTAAAACTTGTCTTATACTTCTCCTATGATGATACCCTAACTCAGAACTGCAGTCTAGTAGGCTCTATCATGGCTAATTTTGTATTGCCTATTTCAACTACGTCAGTCATGACTGAAAAATTGCGCGGAGATTGCCTCAAATACCTGTCCAAAAATGTCTCCTAGCTCTCGGAATATGACAAGACTTCTTTAGTATTGATCGTCCTAAGACCTGAACCTTGCCAGAAGTATAACAAATCCATAGTCAACAAAACAAACTACTTGAATAGCAGAATTAATGTAAACATCCTGAATAAAAAATAAGCAATGATGGAGCCTACTAATTTGCCAGTACAAAACAAAGCAATTGACTGACCTACGTTCACATCTGTGTTCACACGTAACTCGTGCCGCTAACTACCAAGGCTACCACCAGACGAGCTTTTATGGCTAACGTTCCTCACAACAAGTATGTATGTAGCTGTAAATACTACTGAAACTATTAACCATAACCTGTAACTGAACAAATATCCTCTCAATCTATTGCAGGCTCAGAATATTACTAATCGCAGGTTGACTGGAAGAGATCCCTACATGGGATAAGTCCGCCTTTGTATATTTGCTCTTTCGTATTATGTTGTCTTTTACTAAAATTTTGGTATAATAAAGTTATTGCAAACAAACAAACTATTTTAAAGGGATTCTCACTTCACATTCATAAATAAAGACCGTGCTGGTCTGGGAAAAAAGAAAAGCTGTTTTTCTTCCCGCGCAAATCGTAAAAGCCAATTGAGGGAATGGGCGGAAATGCGAATCAGACTAGCAGCTTATTCCTATTGTGTTCCTATTCCCGCCCATTATCATAGTCATGATCATTTATTCATCGCTAACATGTTGCATAATATTAATTCACTTGAGTATCAGGTCGTCCACGAGGCTCATTGTGTAAATCGAAATTTCCAGAACGGAAACGTTGAAACCAAAAACGCACCGTTCGTTCGTTAGCGGTGCCTGGTCCATACACGTCGTTAATTCTTCGAGTCGTTTCTGCAGCACTGGTGCCACGGTGCAACTCGTATTCGTAAATACCGCGAATTTTCAATTTGTCCATAGTTGTTGTTATAGCAATGTTGAAACTCAAACAAATGATGTTAAAACAAATGAAATACGAAATTTAAAACAATATTTTTCTGGCTTTATTTCGAAATAAATTTGTATTTGGAATTCCTAATGAAACGCAAGATATTTGATTTTAAAGTTGCCAGTATTGAAAATCGGCAATTTCATATGTAAGGACCTAATATAAGATGACAAATGTCTGTGCAGTACTACATGTACCCAGTTTGGGTGTGGCGATACAATTGTCAGAACTATTTAATTTACATCGATTTAATATATAATATAAATATGTATGATCGTTCATATAAAGTATAAATCGTAAATAAAAGTACCTATTTTGTTAATATGCATTTGAAAATATATAATTACATATGTTTAGTCGAAACTTAAGTTTTCCAAGGTAGTCAAACAATAAATTCATAATGTATAGCTATGCAGTATGCAGTCACATTTTTAAAATTAACTAGTTATAGAACGAGGGATTGAGAACGGTGTTTACTGTAGGTAGGTAGATGTTTACGCGAGTAAGCGTTTAACATTTAGATATTCATTTATTGTATAATATGCTTTCGAGAGTAGTAGTGACTTTAGTTGTTTTGTAAACAGAGTGTCCTTTTGTAAATTTTTTATTTTGTCGGGTAATTATTATAAATTTTAATGGACATAATGTTCGGACTGGTTTTAAATAACTCTAGTCTGATACGAGTACCAGATGTTAGGTGTTCTTTTTGGCGCGTATTTATATCATGCGTATCTTTAACTTGCTGAAACAGGTAAAAGTGTTTTCTAACAAACGGACATATTTCTAAGATATATTTTTTTCTCGATGAAATACGTTTGCAGCTATCCCGTAAAAGTGCATTTGAGTCTTACGGCCCTGAGCTCTGCGTAGAACCACAAAACCCAAAATGCTCTGTCTGCCACATTATAAATAAATAAATAAATATATAAGGACAAATCACACTGATTAAGCTAGCATCAAAGTAAGTTTTTTTTTTAACTTGTGTTATGGGATACTAACTCAACGACACTATATTTTATGATACATACATATATAGATAAACACCCAAGACCCAGGAAAATTTGAAAAAGGCCATTTTCCAACTTGCCCTGGCTGGGAATCGAACCCAGAACCTCCGGATTAGCGGTCTAGCGTGTTAACCATTACGCCACGGAGGTCGCCAATTATGGCTAAAGACGTAATAGTGTGTGGTGTGTGTGTGTGTGTATTCATAAAAAGCAGAAAATCAGTTTATATAGGCCTCAGATATGCTTGAATCCCTAAACGTCTCCCTTGTCCGACGGTATTTTTTTTTGTAAAGTGACTAACTACCTTACTTATGCGAGTAGTAGACGATTGATTGCGAGTACCGTCTGCGTGTCGTATGACCATAATCGTCTCTTTACAACTAGTGGATGTTGCAATGCATTGCATTCATGCCTAGTCGAGTCGCTCATGTAATGTGGCGAATACCGCTAGAGGAATGTTTTTTTAAGCCCAACTTGAACTTGGCCGAGACTCGGATTATTACATTGTTAATAACCTAATGACGTATTTGGTACATGTCGCAATTTGATTTGAATATCAAGGTGAGTGAGATACGCCTTGAGATAAATTGGCGTGCTCGTTTTGGCACTTTGAATCGATTAAAGTTTTAATTCTATGTTTTTCGTTAAAGTTAGGTTAGGAGTAACTACAACGTCTTTGACTTAAGGTGATAGTTATAGCCTCAGACCTTCTTCTTGTATTTAAGAGCCATGCTCTTGTCGGTGGAAAGCTTTCCATGTCTCTCTTTCTTCCGCTAAGTTCTTAACCCTTTATAAGGCAGTGGCAAATATATTGCCACCTAAAATTGAACCTTATGCCTTGGTAATAAGGTCCAAAAACATATTTTTTTTAATATACCTACTGCCTTATAAAGGGTTAAGCCTCCTTATACGTTTTCACGTATAATTTTTCTTTTATTTGATCAAAAAATTTTCTTCTGGGTTGCCTACCCTACTCCTCTTTTGCCTTCTATCCTATCTTCAA
Source organism: Acrobasis repandana (assembly GCA_963576875.1). Classification (NCBI taxonomy): domain Eukaryota; kingdom Metazoa; phylum Arthropoda; class Insecta; order Lepidoptera; family Pyralidae; genus Acrobasis; species Acrobasis repandana. The sequence goes on from OY756222.1 coordinate 9,224,874, forward strand.
TTATTGTTTTATGAGGAAGAAATGCGCAGGCAAGAATGACTCTTGTAGAAGCAAGAATGAATTGAGAAGAAATCAAAACTAACTTTTTTTTATTTGGTGCTGGTAACTGTCATTTGGGAAGTAATAAGCATCATAAATGCTGGTGACAAGATAGGGTTTTACATCCCATTGATTATATTTCCCGAGATTAACGTTTTTTCAATAGATTTACCCCGTGTGGTTCCGGGTTAGAATAGGACCACTCCACCTCTTCCTGTGGATGTCGTAGGAGGAAACTAAAGGACTCAGCAGAAACATCTTATGCTACAATTGCATTCCCAAGGAGGGTTAGCGTCGGGTGGCGGCCGATTGTAAAACTTTTCACACAAATACATTCCCAAAGAGGGATGGCGTCAGGCAGGCGGCCGGTCGTAAAACCATAGCCAAATCATTTAAACTGTTCCGGCTATTTCTTCTCCATTTTGCAAGGTCTTTGGCATCCTTGGGTGACCATTGACATGCATGTTATATTTGAAAAAGAAAAAGCGGGAAAGCGCACCCCGGGCTCCGAAGCAGAGGATGCAACCGGGAACGCGCTTGGACGAAGAAGAAGAACGTTTTTTCAATAGAAAAAGTCAAGAAAATTCTAAAGCATTTTCCGGGTTGCATTCAAGTGCTGACATATCGCGGTCATGTTTACCTCCAGCGAGTGCAAGCTTAAGTAATACAACACGTAATGCTCAAATCGGAATCTTATGAATCGAATACGTATTGCATAATGGTTCGTGATTCGTGATAGTACGCGAGGTCGTAGGAAGAAAGGTTACGTCAGTGAAAGCGAAGTAACTGGCAGATTGAACGCTCCTTATGGGCTCGTCTCTTGTCGGTAATCGGTGCTTTGATGTTATCGATATAACTCTGATGAGTTAAGATACGTTTATAAGAATTGTTATAAGATCACAAGACGCAAGATTCGTTCCACGTCACAAATGTATTAAACGGTTCTTATGGACTCATCTCTTGCGTCGATAACTGTTGCTTTGATGTTATCGAACTCTATGACTGATGAGTTTACTTTTATACGAATTGTTGTTATATTATAAATCACAAGATGAAAGATTACTTAGTTCCACTACAAATGTATTAAAAGGTTCTTATGGACTTATCTCTTGTCGATAACTGTTGCTTTAATGTTATCGAACTCTATGACTGAAGAGTTTACTTTTATAAGGATTGTTGTTATAAATCACAAGACGTAAGATTAATTAGTTCCACTACAAATGTATTAAAAGGTTCTTATGGACTTATCTCTTGTCGATAACTGTTGCTTTGATGTTATCGAACTATTAGTTTACTTTTATAAGGATTGTTGTTATAAATCACAAGACGCAAGATTACTTAGTTCCACTACAAATATATTAAAAGGTTCTTATGGACTCATCTCTTGTCGATAACTGTTGATTTGATGTTATCGAACTCAATATGACTCTGATGAGTTTAAGCTAATAAGGATTATTGTAATTAGATCATAAGACGCAACAAATTAATTGGATTCTTGTTACTGACTACTTACTTGCATGCCAGGAATTGTTGTTTTAATCTAGGTATGGATCCTGGATTAAAACACCATTTTATTTATTTATAAGTTATTACTCTTATAAGTTACCTTTTTGGTGGATACCGTTATAATATTATAGAAGTGTATACATAAAAGTCCCCCCTTACTCTAGACTTTCCCATACAAATGTAGGCTAGCTTTTATTTTGAAACGACATGTCGGATTTCTGCAAAATTTTGTAATTTCTATATTTTCTAATTTCAAAGAAATTGCATTTAACTGGTTTTTGATGGTCAAAATAAATAAACTTTAAAGAAAATATAAGGGTGTAGAAGTTTTTCATTCTGATGGTCAAATATGATATGTTACCCTATATTCTCTTTCCCATTGATATTTTGAGTGTGAAAACCTGTTATAAAGTCCAAAGTCAAAATCATTTATTTATTTTTGGATGTTTGTAGCGCTTGATAATTCACAATATTTTCTTTCGATTTCATAAAAGTTGTTAACGTCAGATCATTTACGTAAACAGCTAAGATTAGTGCCACTTCCTAAGCGCAAGTGCAGAATAAGCGACAACAAACTGCACTGCATTATTTTCTCCAAATACGTCAACATACAATTAAACTGATATTAAAAATATATTTACATATCTACGATATGTACATATCTACGATATGTAAATATCCTTAGATATGTGCAATATCTTTGAAATTACAAAATTTTGCCGAAAGCTGACATCTCATTTTAAAGTAAAACCACAGAATAAATAATACTAACGTACAGAAGTCTCATTCAGCAAAGAATTACAAAGAAATATCTACTCAATGTGGTTAGCGATATGGTTTAATTTAGCTCACGTCAGAACTCAGCACCTTTTCGTATAGATACCTAGACATCCATTGCAAGCCAATTTCATTCTTATTACTCTGGTGATACGATTCGTATAACTGAATTTACCACCCGGAGGGGCCGCCTGCGCGCATACTAATAATGTAGGTACATATATATTGAGTCCAGGGCTAAGACGGCTTCTAAAAAACTGGGCATCCTCTCCAAGGTCCAACGATATTTTACCCCTGACCAACTGTTGAGCCTTTACACAGCTCAAGTCCGCTCATGTATGGAGTATTGCTCCCACCTATGGGATGGATCTGCCCGCTATCAGCTCGAAGCCCTGGAAGCTATCGACAGACGTGCCAGAAGACTCGTTGGTGATGAGTTGCTTACGGCAGGACGGCTCCACAGCCTCGAACATCGCCGACTGGTAGCAAGTCTGTGTGTCTTCTACAGGTTGCACTTCGGGGAGTGTGCGCAGGAATTACATAATTTAATTCCCCCTGCACCATTCCACCATCGGACAACACGACGTGGACAGGGATTCCACCCATTTGTGGTCGATATTCCTCCTCATCGTACCTCTCGATTCGCCTCCTCCTTCATTGTGCGAACCGCTAAGGTGTGGAATTCCCTCCCTGCGTCGATGTTTCCCCATACATATAATTTAGGGATTTTCAAGGCAAGAGTGAACAGGCATTTTTTGAGTTTGCGTGATACACCTTAGACCTCATCTTAGCTTCCCATCAGGCTAGATAGAGATCAAACGCACTCAAATTTCTAATAAAAAAAAAAAAAAAAAACATTTTCGATACCTAAACGGGGAGTGACACCGGCCTGGTAAAACATAGACTGTAGGTAGATAGGTACTAGATTTCCGTATATTACAAATCTTAGGTTAAGTCTACATAATTTACATTGTTCATGCACTGTACAGCTATTTACCTACATCATTCATTACACATGGATTCGTGCTTGTATTCCTTTTCTAGGAAGTACGAGTTCATACGAGTAAGTGCGGAAATCACAAGCGATTCCGCATTCTCTTAGTGAAGCAAATGATTGATGGGCAGTTATAAATAAATGGAATAAATCTATATATTTAACGTTATGAAATTAAGTCATTAACATTAAAGCTGCCTACACACGAGACAATTTTTTATACAATCTGCAGTAACAATCTGGTACTTTACTGCAGATTGTAATGTGTTTGAGGTCCAAATTGCATGTAAATTGTATCCGACCGTGACATTGCGGGTTTTGTAATGATACAATTTGACCTATCTACAACGTGTTAATGAACTGACCGAAAACCTTTCAAATGGTACCTCAGGCCATGAAACTGAACAACTTTTGTGCTACAACTTTTACGAAATCAAAAAAAAATTTGAATTTTCATACAAATTGATCAGCTGATCGAGTTTATTTGTATAAAAATCCGATATTTTTTTTTGGGTTTCGTGAAAGAACAAAAGTTGTTCAGTTTCATGGGCTGAGGTACCATCTGAAAGATTTTGCGTTAGTTCATTAACACGTATAAAATCAGCATCTTAAATTTAGCATAGTGTATTCGAAATTCAGCATAGTGTATTCGAAGATCAAACTTTCGTTGCGTACGTTGCTTATTTAAATACGTAATTATACGTTACTTTTTAGTATGAACGGAGTTACCATGGTGAAAAGTCCTTGGAAACACTGAAAAAATTCGTAAAATTTTCTGTATATCTACTTAAATAGAAGTTTATATTCTATATATATGATTTTTTTTTTTAATACTTACTTTTATGTCCATAATTTTCTTATTTCTATAAATATACAAAGTAATCGCGAGCCCCTCTTTTTGCAATTTTGAAAGCATAACAGGCATGCGCACTCTGTCACGATTGGACGCGCACTGAAATCCGCAACGATCGCGACTCCAACATGCCGCAACTGCAGATTGAATCGCAATTTGTGTCATGTGTAGGAAGCTTTATACAAGATCACCTATTTCTTTGTCTTGTCAGGTCGTTGAAATACCTCGAGTAACATAACGAGATTTCGCCGTTAAGGAACAGCAAAATCCTAAAGACCATCTGCAAATATTTTCCATTACCTAAGATTTTTTCTTAAAACTGCAGTTTGATACAGTAGATAAACTTCGATTGCAAGCATTACGTATTACTCTTGTAACCTTTAACTGATATATGACAAAGTCCTTCTGGTAAGAAGGCGACCAATACTGTCTTAATGGGACTCATTTGGCGTTTCTTCTCAGAAGTGGTTTCTTCTCAGAGGTACAATTATAATAAATTAGTAAGTAATTTAAGGATATCTCAACGTAAAAAAACTGCTTGTAAAAAAGACTAGTTCTTAATATTTTTTTGATATTTGATTTTATTTTGGTTTTCGGTAAACAAAATGTCAAGATTCTCAAGATTCAAAGGCCACTTTAAACAAGACCATGGACTTAATATTTTTAGAACACGGGACCCAAATATAATATATAGGTGGTATAATATATTATAGGCCTTTTGTCAGTCAAAAATACCTTTTATAAGATTAGATTCTTGCTACCTACACGTCCTTGCCACCTACCTCGCCCAAGGCTGTTTCAGAAAAACAACATTTCACAACTTTACAACGGTTTCGCTTCTGTCTGTTGTTTCGGAAACGCATCTAGACAATGAGCTAAGCAGGCAGGAGAAACCACGTCATGAAAAATTATAACAAATGCTTTCTCAACGTACATAAACAAACTTGTCTCAACTATTCATGTTTAGTGTTGACAGAGCCAAACTAATGAATATTACACAATGTTGATTTAGGAATACGGTCATGTGGATTACGTATTCTATGTGTAAGGTGAAAGTTATTTGGTATTTTTAGCTATTGTTCATGGGGGACTGATAATGACAATCCATTTTGTTTGATTATGTTGCATAATAAGGCAATTTAGCACAAAATAGCATGCAAGAAATAAAAAAGTAGGGTAATTAATACCTTTTTCTGTTTTAAATAAATAATACTTAAATTGGGACAAATAACACTGATTGAGCTAGCCTCAAAGTAAGTTTAAATTTGTGTTATGGGTTACTAACTCAACGACACTATATTTTATAATAAACTAGCGGTCCGCCCCGGCTTCGCACGGGTATGTATAATACATATAAACCTTTCTCATGAATCACTTTATCTATTAAAAAAAACCGCATCAAAATCCGTTGCGTAGTTTTAAAGATCTAAGCATACATAGGGACAGACAGTGGGAAGCGACTTTGTTTTATACTATGTAGTGATACATACTTATATAGACAAACATCCAAGACCCAGAACAATTTGGAAAAGGACATTTTTTTTACTCGCCCTTGCTGGGGATCGAACCCAGAACCCTCGAGTGTCCACGCTACGGCGGTCGTTTACCTGTCAATTACATACATAGACTGCTACAATCATTACCCTTCCTTTTGGCTTTGCCGTAGTCGGGTAAAAATGAAACAATGGTTAAACAATTGACTGAGGTGCATATTATGACAGGTGAAAGGTTAAGTAGGTGACACCGAAATGAAATGATTGTAGTTATTGTACTTACTTATTTACCATATAGGTACTTATATGCGATATAATGTTTAGATGTCAGTTCATGCACTAATACGTTTGATTCTAGTAGAAGGAAAAATTGTAACTGAAAACAAAGCTGTTATGTTCTTACGTAAGTTTATTTAAATACCTTTGTAACTATTCAAAGCTACGAAAAATACATCGGCCCAGTTCAGGCGGAGGCTCGAAGGACCAAAATACGAGTAATATCTATGGTTGCTAGATAAGGTAAATATATCACCATAAATATTAAGTTATCAAAATATTTATTGACCTTTTCAGGCCCTGCAATTATTTTTCTCTTATCTGATAAGTACCTACCTATTACTCCTTCAACGAAATCAATTATACTGATTCGTATAAAATTGACAGCACCGATTTAGTATTTGACCTACTTAAATCTTTTTATTATGCATACTATACCAGAATAATTTATTGTACCCTATTCTTATAGTCCAATCAAGATACATCTAATCAAAATGATGCATTTAATTTATGCAAAATGGAATATGTGTCAGAAAATGATAAACTGTGCTCGAGTCAAATCATTTTAATTTGCCATGACTGCAGCTAGGCCATAAATTAAATAATATACCAACTACTATAACCGACAAGCCAGGCTTATAAATCATCAAACTCATTCAAACAAAACTTGCCACATGTCACTTTGCTCGCTACCTCTTTTGTTTTTATGTGGGGGACCGTCATGATATTGTTTATCGCACTCTACTATGGTGATGATCTTTCTACACAGGAAAAAGAATTCTAGGTCTATGACTAAAACTATAATTGACTATGTTTTTTACAGGAATGTCAAGGATCCCAATGCGAGTACGTCAGATCGGCGCCAGCCAGAAATATTGATTCGTGCGGCTTTGGTAAGTTTATTTAAATAATGTCTAACAAAATATACTGAAACTATTTTAAGGTTGGATTCAGTCCATGGTACAACTTTCCCCAAGGAATATACTGATTAATTTTGTACTCCTTGCCATATTGTAACCTTGGAATCAGAATCACTAATAGAACACAAACCATAAGAAAAAAAAACGTGTGGCACTCGGGGACTGCCGCGGTAAAGCTATTCCATACGACGTTAGACGATGCACGGCTTTCAACGCCGCGCCGCTGTGCCGGTCGGTAGGCAGAGTGGGGGTGAATTTCTTGATTCGGTCGCCGCGCTCAAAGCCTGTAATAAAAGCTATGCAATAGCTTAACTTTTGCAATTTTTGGTTTCTCCCTAATTTCTAATAAATGGTTAACCTACTGACTTCACTTTACGCGGCCGTTGACCCCCCGCTCGCCACCCGCCACCCGCCACCCACCACGACCATAGTAGCGGGCGGTGACATTCAAATAGGAGTCTTTTGATGTGCATTTGTCGACTGATAGTTATGAGATATCTTCTTCAAGGTACATATTATGACAGAATATGTATTTTTATGTCGCTTACTATCCTTGAATATAGCTTTCTTATATTTAAGAGCTGGGCTCTTGTCGGTGGAGAGCTTTCCATGTCTCTCTTTCTTCCACCAAGTTTTCAACCTCCTTATATGTTTTCACTTTTATTTTTTTCTTTATCTGATCGAAAAAAATTCTTCTGGGTTTTCCTACTCCTCTTTTTCCTTCTTTATAGCTTTACGAGGTGGAAATTAAAATTTCAGAAATCCTTATTTGCTTATAATTTTTTGAAGAATCACTCTACGAAAGCAATTTATCCAAATAATTGGATTAGATAACTAACAAAAAAACTAATATGAAGAAAATGCATACATAACTGCAGTTATATTCCTCTTTATTTCATCAGGTATTCACTATGACCTAAAATTATCATGCATTAGAATAACAATTTCACGGTAAATGAGTGTAAAGCAGTTTGAAATGTAGCCAGTTAAGAAATAACTGGATCGCTGCAGCAGGGTTGCCATTGCAGCATGAATTTTGCAATTTCGTTTTTTTTTTTATTACCTAGCTATATTATAAGTCCATTCTTATATTATAAGACGACCTCTGTGGTGTGATCTAATTACTTATCCCAGGTTTTTTAAGCTAAAGTCCTAAAGATCTATGTTACTTCGTTGCACATAGCATGGATTAAAAACTTATAGTTTCTTGGTACCAATATAAAGCTAAAACTCTCACAACTCATTTACTCCGGAACGTTTCATTTTCGACCGAAAAAGCAGAATGCCAGAACTATTGAGCAGCTCAACCCTGTCTCAACTGGTTTCAGATTTTGCTTTAATTTTATAACGTTGACATAATAGTTAATTATGTATCATAATGTAAACCCAGTTTTTATTTCACACTTCTTGCTATTTGGTTGCTATGTGAGCTGCAATGTTAAATATTTTATTGACCCACTTACCGGTAACTTAGCTAGATTTATCTTATTCGTGTACGATTTAAATTAATACTAAGGCTACCTGTATTTAAATAATTTATCACCACTTAGTTAAATGTACCAATCGATATCATATTTGATAGACATTACCCACATTAAAGTACTCGTACTTGTATATAGATACATACTGTTCGTACGATCTTAGATTGCTACTTGAGCAAGGTAACACGCTCAGTCCATCAGTCTGGTTAGAATGATCGGAGAATGATCGTGTAACCCGCGGAATGCTAGACTGATGGTTCGGACAGATGAAAATTAAAATTGTTTTGAATTTTGAAATACTGATGGGAGACTGATCGCGTAACCCGCTCGTATCATTCTCGCGTCGCTCACCGTACTTTACTACACACCGTACACTAGGGTACATTAGGTTCATTATAGCTCTTTGCCGTACACGTACTTTTTATCAGTCTGCTATCATTCTGGATTGACCGTGTAACCGTGAAAATCATCCATCATTCTGGCGTCAGTCACGTCAATCCAGACTGATGGACTGGACTGATGCCAGAATGAGCGTGTAACCTACATCTTACAATACTATTGATAACATGATAACTGTTACTTCTCTAAGTACCCATCACATATACGTTAGTTTACTGTAAATTATACGTAATCTATTTGCAGTAAACATAGTAAACGAGTGTATTAAAAGGTGTAAATTTGTCAAAATTTTATATTTATGAAGTCAATTCGTCACATTTACCTGACGAACTTACACATATTTTTAATGCATGTGACTTTACTTTCAATTAATGTTTGGAGTGTACAAAAATGTTATGAACTTACTTTGTGGCAAATATACAATAAATAACTTAACCGACCCAACAATGTTAACACGATTAGTAGAGTAGGTTAAGTTAGTCGTACCTAGATCAGCTATGTAAATTATGTTAAAATAATATATTTTTACCTTGTTCGCACTCTATGTCATAGATACCTTACTTTTTCAGAGCATCGGGAACAAATGAACTTGGCCACTGCTTTCCTCGATGGCTCTGCTCTGTATGGCAGCTCCGAGAAAGAGCTGCGGTCTCTTCGACTATACGACGCTGGCAAACTCGATGTTGCATCTTGTCACAAGTGAGTATCTACCAATAAATAACCAAATAGTTTGCATCGTGTCACAAAATAGTAGTTAACTACCACAAAATTACTAGGGGGTTCTGGTACAGAATCGTCTAAGAAACGTACCAATCTGTCGTATAATCACCAAATAATAGTATTTATATCTGAGGGAATTCGTTAATTTTCAAATTTCCTCTGTAATTATATTATTTGAAAATTCGAAAATGAAACATTCCGGAGTAAGTAAGTGGTGATAAGTACCCATTTTTATTCATATCACTTGTACTTACATAAAGAAACAGACGAGGAACTACATCAAAAAACATCTACATTCATTCTTTCGATCGGCTGATAGCGTGTCTGTATTGGAAGTAAGTAGATTTTTTTTTCTTTTTTAGACACACTTTTCTGTTCGATGGTTTGAACGTGCTGTACAAAAATAGTGGACCACAGGAGGCTTGAACAAGACTTAAAGCGAGATGCGATTAAAAACAAACCACCCTCCTCAATACACTACCACTATGACGGTCGCACATTGACGTGTCCGCACTGTGCACTTACATTCACCTCAAAAATAGGGTATGTCAGCCACATCAGGGCACATGAACGACGTCAACAATGAATTTTTGTTTGTTATTAAACGAAGTCAGTCACCATAGCCGAAAACGGCCAGGGAAGATTTATACAAAAATAGTGCACTGGACATAAAAACTTTGTGTATAAATATGTACCGATGTACTCATATGAGGCTATGAGTTAATTCATTTTGAAATGATTTTAGCGCAATTAAAATTGTCTATAGTACCTAAATACTAAAAAAAATACAATTAAAAAATCTAATGGTATGACAATTTTCACATAATTTTGGTTGATATAAACTGTAATTTAAATAAATAAACAAACAAATTCAAAATTAATCGGCTACATTTTGTCTATATCCGTTTATCAACTAGTTACGAACACTAATGATGAGCTGAGATGGAATTCCTGATGTCGTCACAAAAATGGATTGTATGCAAATACATCCGGCCGAGCCTTGAGACGTACCTTCCTTCAGAGATTTCAATCGTAACATGTGTTTACAAGTCATAAATTCGCGTAGGATATCATCGATGGTATGGGAAATTATGCATTGTTCGCATTAACGTAAACATCTATAAGGATAAATGATGGTTGTGCGTAACTTAATGAACTGTGGCACTTGATGATGAAGTTCATAAGTATACCTAGTGACGATATCGTCAATTCTGTTTGTTAGTAAATTCATATTATTATGATATCATCATCATCAGGTCTTTTTTTAGTCTCCACTGCAGAAGCACGACCCTTTCTGTACTACCAGAGCCATAAATTAGCCAGAGCAGTCAGAGGATTTGGCCTACACTCTCCACGGTGGCTGAACGAGTTGGAGAGGTCTCATTGACGTTTACGAGTATAAGCTTTATGAAGCTTGTGTTTCCTAAGTCGCCTTCTACGACACCCATGGGAAGACTTGGAGTGGTCCTATTCTAAACTGCCGGGAACCAAACGGTAGCTAGATATTATATTATCATTATAATATGAATTAACTAAGGTTAATTTTTAGGTTTGAATTTGGAATCCATGTATAGCAACCTCCTTCTTCCTTGTTAAACTGCAAGTAGCTATGAAAGACTGTCTGAAAAACAGTGTCTTCTTCAGCAATGTCCAGCCTTCAGTTTTCCTACCGGTATCTTGTACCGAATGCAAATTAAATCCTTTCTTCAATCCTTTTAACAGTAATAGTTGTAGTCTTATATAGTTCGTTTATGTCTTTAGCCTCGATGTCCCTTTGTAATTAAATCACAAGTAGACTATCGATGTAAGACATTAAACTAAAGCTTACCTAGGTACTTTTTAATTTCAGATGCAATGACGACAAGCCCACAGCTCCCCTATACAAAGCCCTGGTATCAGAACACAACCGCATCGCCGGCGAGCTCTACGCTCTGAACCCGTTCTGGGATGATGTCACCCTGTTTTTGGAGACGAGGCGAGCGATGGCGGCCATCATGCAGCACATCACTTACAACGAGTTCTTACCTGTTCTTTTGGGAGAGGTAAGCATTTCAATTTCTGTTTTCAGACTAAGTAGGTCTGTCCTACTACCCCCACTGCACTGCAGAGCAAAAGCCTCCGTTTCAGAATTCCTACTTACAATTTTTTTTCTTTATGCAGATATTGACCATTTGAGACCCAATGTTAGTCGGTTTACTGCGATTCCATATAAATAAATAAACCTAAGAAATACTCGTAGTGTACATATGATGCGGAGGACTTACCTATTGTCTTGTATCGAAACACAACCAAATTACCAACTAGCTCCTAGTTTCGTTTTGTTACAATGAGGCAAACGATCGTCATCAGCATATCTCCAGCAACGAGTTTTTATCAGTGCTGTTGGTAAAGCGTAGGTAATTCTACAGCATAATCAGAAATTTATTATTCATGTAAACTGAGTTTCAGGATTATTTTATCACTTGGAATATTAGTATTGCGAAAACTTTGACATATCTAACATTTTTGTTTTATCTATGCTCAGGTGGGCATGGCCAAGGCTGAGCTGAAGCTGCAGTCTATTGGTTTCTGGCGAGGATACTCGAGCTCAAACCGCGCCGGCGCCTACAGTGAGCTGGTGGCTGTAGTTCCCATCTTCAAAGCCATGATGAATGAGAAACTGGTAAGCATAACATTTTTATCAACCCGAATTGCGGAGAACTTCATTTTCTTTTCAAGACATTTCTCAATAGGTGTAATTATTACAATAGCTTCTCATCCTTAAACTACTTGACAGGATGTTCATATGTATATCCTCGAATAGAAGGTTGACCAGAATCAAAAAACCTACATCATCGCCATGGAGCTTTAAAAACTCAATTTTAATAATGTCTACAATAGTTGCTGAGGCAAATTTGAATACCTACCTTTGAATTTTCCCAAATAACGTGATATCTTCATCCAATTCAGATCAACACAACAGTCACCCTCGAGCACTTGTTCCACACTGTCGCACACAAAGTCTCCCACTTCCCAGCATCAGCTCAGTTCGACCTCAGCCGCGCCAGAGACCATGGTGTCGCACCTTACTTGAGAGCTCTGCGCATGTGCGAACCCACCACTCCTATCAAGACCTTCGGAGATTTCGAGAAGATGGGCTTTGACAAGATCCAGGTGGAAATGCTTGCTGATATGTACAAGTAAGTCATTGTAAGAATCTTTAGTAAGTCTATTTCTATTGGGACTAAATTTATCGTTAGCACTACTTTTACGAGTTTTACGACACAGACTGGTGGTAGGACTATAAGGATAAAAAAAATACTATTAGACCTACTGATATAATTAACTTTCTACTGAAACTAGCTCGAAGTATTTTTCATTTCAAGTCTCTCAAAAAAGGTCTCACAGTATCATGGACCTAGTAAACAAATCCGGCAATTTCATTAATATCGGTAAAATAAATTCTAAAAGTTTTAAGATTAAAGCAGAAGCCACTGCAATGTATTGGTGGTGTTATTGTTGTTGTTGGTGTTGTTTTTCGTGTGTGTAAGTGGCCAACACTGGTGTCAGATGATTTTTCAAGTATTGGTATTGGTCTAATTTTTTTGTTTTACAGAAACGCTGAAGATGTAGAGCTGATTATTGCCGGAGCTCTAGAGAAAGCCGCCAACGGAGCCGTAGTAGGATCTACCATCGCATGCGTCCTCGCTCTGCAATTCGCGAACCTCAAGAAAGCTGACCGGTACATATGTATTTACTTATATTTAGAACTAAATGAAACATTCTATATCACTTTTTTTCTTCTTTTTCTTATAAAATAATGGTATTTATATGAAAATGAAAGGTAGTTGAAATATTTTTCAATTTTACCGCTGCCTCTATTGATGTTTTGCCACACATTTACAACATTTGATTATTCGAAATTTTATTGCTTTATTAATTCCTAAAAATATTGCAGTTATAAACAGCTGTAAATACGTTAGACCTACTTCTACAAGAACTCAAAAAAATATATTTGTCTTCAGGCTTTTCAATTAGGGTGTTTAGGTACTTACTAATCCGAAACATATTACCTCTCTTACAGATTCTGGTACGAAAACGACATCCCGCCATCTTCATTTTTGCCGGAGCAGCTGGGAGCTATCAGGAAGGTCTCACTGTCTGGATTACTGTGCGCGGCCGACGATTCACTCACCAACGTTCAGCCTAAAGTGTTCGTCAAGGAGGATCCTTACTTGTAAGTCAATAAATAAATACAATGTAATGTTTTGCTCAGAACTTTTGACCGATGCGTTATTTTACATACAATTATGTAGGTAAACATGCATACCTACGGCCCAACTAATGGTAGGTAATGGTAAATAGTTACCGTGGCCTATAAATGTATGTAATAGCAGGGTTGCCAAACACGCATTACTGAACCTGATGAAATCTTTATACTTATTTGCGCATTTTATCAAGAACCTCAGGTCGTAGTCTCTCTCTCGACAAAGTCATTGTAGGGGCGCCCACTCGTACCTAGGTAGGTATTTAAAAGAAAATTCCTATGAAACCATTGAGTTTGAAATTTTAGACTATTATCCCACCAAATTTAGCTGTTTTATATTTACAACCTCACCGTAGTCCCACCGAGTTTGAGTAATACAATAAATATATCAGTAACAAGAAAATGTCTCATTATTAAAATAATCTAACCTTAAGTGTACTCTTTTTTGCAGGAATGCGGCTCAACACTGCTCTCAACACAGTCGTCTTGAGTTGTCCGCTTGGAGGGATGAGAGCGGTGCGAAAGCAGCCGAAAGATTGTCCCAAGACATGCTGGCCACAGCCCTAGAGAAGGCAAAGCAGGAAATGGCAGAGAGGAAAAAGTTAGAATACATGCTTTGGGAGTCGCGTAAGTAAACTACCCAAAACGTCGGGAGCATCCAATCAACCTGCATCTTTCTTAACTTTTACCATTTTTGGATTGCTACTAGCTTTCGTGTTCTCATAAGACTTTCAGATCATTCTAATAGATAAATTCCTTATCATCCTAGTCGCACAAGTTAGTCTAGCGGGATTTTCTTAACCCTCCCAATAGGACTAAAGCTATTTTATTATCATTTCCAGTAAACCTACCAGTGCTAATGAGAGATGAAGCGATAACCCTTCAGATAACTTGATTTAAGTGCCTTAATATATTTTTTACAGGTGGTGGAGCTGATCCTAAGTCTCCCGTTGGAACAGCGGCTTCCTTTTCCAAGGCCAACAAATACGCGCTGAAACTCGCCAACACCTCCTTATTCTTTGAATTCGCCACCAATGAGCTGCTCAACAACATCCATGGAGGGTGAGTTTGATGGATTGTTTGTCAATTGTTTTAAGTTTATTTAGCTCAGAAAATTTTATACAGTAGGGTAGTATCCTGGGTCAAAAATAAATTATTTGATATAACGTCATATCCATTTTCAAAGTGATTTTATATTTATTAATGCAGAGCGCTATTTGACTCCAAAAAACAAATCCCTTAGAAAAAGTTTGTTTTGACGTTAACAAAAAGTATCTGATTTGACTTTATGGAAAGTAGAGAATTACTGACTACTAGTAAATATGTCATCCGCAAAGTTCTAAGGTTGTTTGTGCCACGCGGATGCTTTCAAGGATCACGTCTAGTTTAGTCATACCTACGACAGAGACGCAAGAGGAGGCCTCCTCCTGAGACAAACTGGATGCGTGGCGCATCATTGTGACGCACCGCACGTCCTTGAGTGATAAATTAAATCCTTTGCTCAGTAACTAGACTGTGATGATCACCGTCTTTTCTTCACAAAACATCTAGCATATACAAACGTATAGTCATGTATTTAGGTATGTAAGTACTTGGTCATAAAATTGCTTTCAATGTTCCAGAAACCGTCGTAAGCGCCAAGTCTTCGACGACAGCCTCGGCTTCGGCACCTCGAACGAATTCGTCGATTCCCTACAAAACGTCGACGTGAGCAGTTTCGTCGGGCAGGACGTCGGCCCAAGCATCGAGCCCAATTGTGACGACAACGGTTCCTGCGACCCTGACAGCCCCTTCAGAACGTACACTGGATACTGTAACAATCTGAGAAACCCTAACTTGGGCAAGAGTTTGACCACTTTTGCAAGGTTGCTGCCTCCAGTTTATGAAGACGGTTAGTGCCAAACCCTTATATTAGAAGATTTTAATAACTGTATTAGTGATTATACTGACTAGGTACATAGACTACCTACCTTAACCTTAAATCCGAATTCATGGTCAGGAATTACTAAGAAATACTTACTGTATGAAGGCATACATTTTCAACACTCTTACCAGTACCAGTTTAGTAACAGTACCACTTTTGTACCAATTGATTGACACACAAATAGTCGGAACCATAGGTTGACACACAAATAGTCTTCCAAAACGTCCCATGTCCACTGATGTCCAAGTTGTCAAGCACTTTTAGTCCCAAATTCGTTGCTGAAGTCGTTTATGTTACTCACTAATATCACTTCAAAATTCACATGGAAGTTATCTCATTAAAAGCTTATTAAGCACTGGCTTGACGCACACTCGGTTCCCTTTTCATATGCGCCGGTAAAGACTACCTTATTCTCGAATATTCCTCATACATGAAGAATGCGTTTCGATGTCTAGAAACTTCGAGTACCATTAGGTATACGTATGAGAGAAGAAACAGACAACTCTTAACTTTATACCCTATGACAGACGGATTTGTTTCGTTTCTTGCAGCATTATTATTTCTCTGGATTCCTGCTCACGAACTTTCTTCGTCTTATCTCGTTCGCGACAATATGTAGACACCTATTAAAGAAAATCTAATATAATTGTTTCCAGGTGTGAGCCGCCCTCGTATCAACTCTGTGACCGGCACGCCCCTGCCGTCGCCGCGCATCGTGTCCACAGTGATCCACCCCGACATCTCCAACCTGCACACCCGCTACACGCTCATGACAATGCAGTTCGCGCAGTTCCTGGACCACGAGCTCACCATGACGCCCATCCACAAAGGTGACCCTATGGTCACCTATAGGATATATACCCTACCGCTTATAACACAACTTTATTTATTATCACGTAGAATACACATACAAATCACGTTTTCACTCCTTTCTCGGTTGATAAATTCACTAGTCGCAAGATCCAACGGCGGCAAAAACAAGATTTATTGATTCTGTGATTAAGCCTCGGTAGTAGGTAGTATCTTTACATTATAATTGAGCCGTGTGGCTTTCGGCCTAGAATAGGACCACTCCTACTCTTCCTGTGGATGTCTTAAGAGGCAACTAAAGGACAGGAAAATGCAGTTGAAGTACAAACATCTTGTGCTACAACTGAATTCCCAAGAAGTGTTGACGTCGGGCGGCGGCCGGTCGTAAATTGTTTATATTTCTTCTCGATTTTGCATGGTCTTTGACATCCTTGGGTGTCTATTGACATACCTATTTGGAGAAGAAAAGGTGAGAAAGCGTATCCCGGGTTCCAAATCAGCACAATTGAGGATGCAACCGTGAACTTGCATAGAATAATATCATAAATTTTCGTAACCCGACCAAAATTTCCTCTTTACATTTGAAATAAAGTGATGGTTATTTTCAGGTTTCCACGAGTCCATCCCCGACTGCCGCTCCTGTGACTCGCCACGTACCGTCCACCCCGAGTGCAACCCCTTCCCCGTACCAAGAGGCGACCATTACTACCCAGAAGTTAACATCACATCTGGGGAGAGGCTGTGCTTCCCCTTCATGAGAAGTTTGCCTGGACAACAGAGTTTAGGTAAGTTTGATTTCAGAAGAGCAGATCTGTGGGACGTGCACATGGATGGATTAACACCGCAGTCGAAGCCGTACTATACCTGTACAGTAGCTATAGCTAGAACAGTACAATACCTAGTGGTTTTACGTAGAATAAGAAGAAGCAAATAATTAAGCTTACAAGGAATGAGTGATTCAATAACATCCTGCAGGAATAGCATGTGATCCGGTGAATACTAGTATACTGTATTGACTGATGACTTGATTGTAAGAAGAGCAGAATAAACTACATTTTATTGTTCTTCCGTATCTTGGTTCAGTATAAGTAGATTTACATGCTGTACCGATTTCACGTCTCTAAGTGGAATCGGTATAACAGCTTCATTCTCCTTAATCTCCTATCATGTCATTTGTAATATTTTATGTCCCCTTCACGCACTGCATCCCTTAGGTATTCTGTTTTTATTCTACTCTCATGAACATATATATATATATTGACAACAGGACCCAGAGAACAAGTGAACCAGAACACTCCCTACATCGACGCCTCAGTAATCTATGGCGAAAACCCTTGCATCGTGAGGAAACTGAGAGGGTTCCACGGGAGACTGAACGCGACTGTCAACCCCCACGGAGGCCGGGAGTTGCTGCCACGATCTGACTCGCATCCTGAGTGTAAGGCCGCCAGCGGATACTGTTTTATTGCTGGTAAGTAAGCTACGGCTACGTCGTCTATCTACATCTTTATTCCAGGATCAACACATGGGTAAAGAAGCGTACATACAAGTTGCCCTTTTACACTTAATTTCTCAACAAGAAGCAATCAAATCGTGTATAATGGAACCTACTCTACTGTCCTGGTTTGATTGATCTAGGAAAAATTAGTATATGCAACAAACTCATTCCTCTGTTTATTTGCTCGAATTCTTGTTTTGAAAAATAGCAATGCTTTTTTTCAACATTATTTGAAACGTTTAAGGTGACTTTCGTATTCGTATTATAGGTGATGGCCGTGCTTCTGAGCAGCCCGGTCTCACTGCCATCCAGACCGTCTTCATGAGAGAACACAACCGTCTGGTAGAAGGCCTGCGCGGAGTCAACCCTCATTGGGACGCTGACCTTTTGTTCGAGCACGCTCGTCGTATCCTTGCTGCGGAGTTCACGCACATCATCTACAATGAGTTCTTGCCGAGATTATTGTCATGGAATGCTGTCAATCTGTATGGATTGAAGCTGTTGCCTTCAGGTAATCCAACTTGAACTGTTTTAGTTGTTTATCTCTTTGCCTGTCGATGAATTAAATTGTATGGTAGGTATATTATTTGTAAGTGAAAATTTTGCAGCCACCAATAACTGGTTCACTGATTTGTTGCTTCCAATACTCTTTTTATCTTCATCTAAGCACGTTTCCGGTTGATTCCTCAGCTGTGCTTCTTCGGAGCTCGGGGTGCGCTTTCCCACAAAGATGCCGAAGACCATACGAAATCGAAAAGATTTAGCAGGAACAGTTCTATGACCAGCCGCCTGCCTAACGTCAGTTTTTGTTGCTTCTAATACATCCTTCAAAAAGTCCTTCCTAAACAGGAGTGTTCTTACAACAGCAATACCGACACCTATTTGAACTGTATCAATGTATTTTTTTTGCTCAAAGAAAAATAAATTTACTCACCAACCTTTCTGCACAGGTTACTACAAGGAGTACTCGCCTACCTGCAACCCAGCAGTCGTGACAGAATTTGCATCAGCTGCCTTCAGGATCGGCCACTCGCTCCTCCGCCCTCACCTGCCTCGTCTCTCGCACACCTTTCAACCCGTCGAGCCTCCAATTCTGCTGAGAGACGGTTTCTTTAGAACTGATTTGTTCATGGAAGTAAGTTTCTACACGAACGCAAATACAGCAGAATCATAGGCTAGTAAAATAGACTTTTGAGGATAATTGTGTTCACACAAAAGTACGTCAAAGATTAGGCGATAGTTTTGTATTTAATTTAATGATTACCTGGTGTATTTAATTTTTGTAACGAGCTTCCCCATCTGCGATTCATGCTTTTCATAGATATTAAAACCGGTTGTTTGGAACCTCTGTTCTATTCCAAATGTTAACCTATCCCGGCAGTGGACTCTTTGCGGTTACAATGATGATGACATTACGAGTACATAAGATGCATCGTATACTCTAAGAGCTTATATTTCTTCTTCTTGTTTGGGGCAGCATGAATCTGTTATAAATCTCCATGCTGAATAATGATTTGGCTGAAAATTTTATGGCCGGCCACCTGCCCTCCTTGGGAATGCATTCGTAAAAAAGTTTTACAACTGACCGCCATCCCCGTCAACCCTCGTTGGAAATGCAGTTATTGCAAGATCTAAGGGCTTTGTCCTTTAGTCGCCTCTTTTGACATCCACAGGAAGAAATGGAGTGGTCCTATTTTAATGAATCCAATAAATATTTACAGAAAATAAATGGTCTTCCTAATATTTGTATATTCCCTTTCAGCATCCATCTTTAGTGGACGAACTGATGCGTGGTCTCTCCTCCACTCCCATGGAAACCCTCGACCAGTTCATCACCGGAGAAGTCACGAACCACCTGTTCGAAGACCGCCGCATTCCGTTCTCGGGCGTCGACCTCATTGCGCTGAACATCCAGAGAGCCAGAGACCACGGCATTCCTAGCTACAACAACTACAGAGCATTGTGCAACTTGAAGAGAGCCGCCACTTTTGAAGACTTGTCTAGGGAAATCCCAGACGAAGTTATTGCCAGGTTCGTAGTCAAATAATTACTACTCCTTGAATTTTGGATTTTCCAGGAAGCTTTCTTTATTTGGTTATATAAGTAGCTCCCATTGGCACTAACTGGCAACATCAAGAGAAATTCAGTCTCACCTATCTAGATCTGCCTGTGTCACCACTTACGACTTCCTAATAATTATAAACGCGTCAGTTGGAAGAGTATGGCTGTGTGGATGTTTGTTCCGCTTTCACGCCAAAATGGCGGAATGGATTTTATAAAAATTTGGTATGTAGATAGCTTATTACCTGGATTAACACATAGGATACTTTTAATCCCGGGAAAATGTGAGGTTTCCGTAGGATTGTCAAAAAATTACCACGCAGGCTACGTGGGCATCAGCTAGTATTCACATACTAAGCGTAATACTAAACAATTAACGCAAAACTCAAAACTGTCTGATTTTCACCAGTGCCTATATTGATTTGCGTTTTATTTCAAAACCATTTTACTCTAAATTCCAGATTAAAGAGGATCTACCCTACAGTAGATGACATCGATCTGTTCCCTGGTGGTATGAGTGAGCGACCTCTGCAGGGTGGACTCGTCGGGCCGACCTTCGCTTGCATCATCGCCATCCAGTTCAGGCAGCTCAGAAAATGCGACCGATACTGGTAAATACAATATCATTGGAGTGGAGATGTCTCAAATCTAAATTGAAAAACCTTACATTAGTATAATTAAGGTGCTCAATCAACTAAGCTACCGCCGTGTCAATAGGCGATACGACTAGCACTATTTTGATTCCCCTTTCCATTTACCCGCCCATCACAGTGCTGAAAGTAGCTCTGGGTCTTATGACCCTCTATCTTCTTTGTTAAGGATAAAGACGTGATTAGTATCTTTATATACTTTCTTATGTATAGACAAATCTTAAACAACGTTAGCCACAGAAGACAGTAAGAGTATTTCATACCTTTGTACTGGCTTCTTCCATTCGTTTAACCTTTCAAATGTTTCAGGTACGAAAACGACAACAACGCTGCGAGGTTCACGGAGCGCCAACTAGCGGAGATCCGGAAGACCACCATGTCCAAGATCATGTGTGATAACTTCGACGTCGAGGGAGACATCCAGCGTGCTGCCTTCGATTTACCCAGCAACTTCTTGTAAGTTACAATGATATCCACTTCAATATCTATTGTGTTATGTTTGGACACCTTATACGACACGAAAATTTCATCATAAATATCATGGAAGGAAAGAAGACAAGAAGAGGAAAAGAAAGACCAAGAAGGGCGTTCATGGATGAAGTAAAGGAAAGGGCAGAAGTCGTGTCGTATAGGGAAGTCAAGCATTTGACTGAGGACTCGGGAGAATTGGAAGATACGTGGAGTATACGACAAGAACATAGTTCTTAAATATATTGATGATGATGATAGATATAATGATATCTATTGCCGTGTTCAAGGGCGTCGCCAACCGATGCCTCGAGGGCAAGGACAAGTTGATATAGACAATACCATTACTAGGGCGGTGTTAGAACCTTTTATGTACTTAACTATTCCGTCCGTATAATATAGTATAGAAAATAGGACTCTCATCGGGCGTCTAAAAGGCTAACGGCACTGGATATAGAGCTGCTGCCATGATAAAGATATAAAAAATTAACCAACTTAAATATCAAGTGGACAATCTCCACTACTCTATTCATTCATCAATTACAGGAACCCTCGTGTGCCATGCTCGTCTCTGCCCAAACTGGACTTGTCAGCGTGGAGGGAGAGCTCTGCGCAGGGCTGCCTAATCGCGGGGCGCTCCGTCGCTGTGGGAGAGTCTGCCTTCCCGTCGCCTTGCACGTCCTGTATATGTACTTCTGAGGGAGTAAGTTATATTATTGTAACTATTAGATCTAAGTCACAAACTGGACCAGTCATCATGGCGGGAGAGATCGACGCACATGTCTCTTCGCGGGCCGCTCCGTCGCTGTGGGAGTCTGCCTTCCTGTCGCCTTGCACGTCCTATATATGTAGGTACTTCTGATATTAAGTTGTATCATTGTATCTATTAGATCTAAGTCACAAACTGGACCTGTTAGAGGGAGAGCTCTGCGCAGGGCTGCCTCATCGCAAGCAACTGTTTGACTTACCAATGTGTGAGAGCAAGTCCACACTATAAAAAAAGAAGATTTATTCTCATCATTATTTAGTACCTAACTAATTATGCCCCTAGGCAAATATTATGCTGCAATTACACATTTAAGGTCATCCTCCTAACATAAGTTATCATTTCAGGCCCAATGCGCATCCCTGCGCATCACAGACTGCGCACAACTGCTGCGCGAGTGGCCGCGGGACGCCGTCCTCCGCGACGACGTGTGCGCGGCGCAGTGCGGCGCCGCCGCCGCGCCCGCGCCGCCGCACGCGCGCGCGCCGCGGAGACCGAACATCAACTTCAAGTTCCCCGACCTGTCGCCGTTCATAGCAAAGTGAATGCAATGCTGTAGAGACGACTGGCTGACTGGAAGTATCGTGAGGCTTGAGAAGTTTGTTTGTTTTTCTTGTGTGTAAGTAGCCAACACCGGTGTCAGATTTTTTTAGCTGCCTAAAGGCATCTGACATAGCTTGACGACTGTCATACAATGACGTCAGCCAGAAACGGCTTTACGTACCATCCGAAGCACGGAGCTTGAGAATTTTTTGTACTCCTTGTCACTGGTCACCCATCCAAGTGTGGACCACGCCCGGGGTTGCTTAACTTGCGAAAGCGCCAGCAATGTATACTCCTACCAGGCCACCTAGTTCCTCATTGAAAAGTTAAGTTTAATATGACAGGATATAGTTTAAAAAACTTCAAATCGACTACGGGAAAATTCTTACTGAAAAGTAACTTATACAGTTAATACGAGCACAGTAGGGAGTAACAACTAAAATTGTAACTTTTTGAAATGTGCTAATTAAGCCCTTTCATTTGATACCGAACACGGTATTATACTATTTTATTTTTTAGTTCATTACTTTAAGGCCTGAGAGGGCCACATTGAATTTACTGTGACGACACATGTCCTATTAGTAGCGGAAAGCCAAGAAGCTTCCAACGATACCTTGGTACCAAGGTATCTTTGATATTATTGAAGATTGAAGACGAGGGAACAAATGAACATATATACATACATAGAGACGAAACAATTAACCCTCCATTTAGCTCTGCCATAGTCAGGTAAAGATTCAGTTACCATCTAGAGCTAATTTTAATTTTATCATAAATTGTGTAGTTTGAATTACCTTCTGTCATTAAAAAATATTAAAAAAACACTTAGAAAACTCTAAAAACTAAACATATATCAGGAACTAGGCCTTTGCAGGCACTTTTCTTTTAATCCTACGAAATACCAGTTCAGCAAATCGTTCTTTAGGATAAAAATGCGAAAGCCAATCATCTCCGTTGACCATTACTCACCGTCCAAGTCCCAAAATAAAAAGTTATGGTCAATCAACAGATGTGTTAAGGCGCTAAGGCTAGTCGTGATGAGTATGCCTTAAAATTGTAAATATGACATAATATTTTTTTTAATACGAATAATTTCTGAAAAGCTGACAATGTCAATCCCAGTTAACTTACACATATTGTTTTAGCTTTTCAGAAATCACATATTTTTAAGTAAGTTTTAAGTATCATACTTTAGAGTAAGTTTTGTTACGTGATTTTGTATGCAAATATTTATAGATCTGGTTACCAAAAATTTATAACTTATTCGATCATTGAGTTACGTTAAAAAATGTAATGCCAATGTGCAATCTGAAGTAATTGAACTTTATTAGTGTAAACAGGATACTATTTACTTAACTTTAAATGCATTTGTTGTGTAAAAGTGCAATAATTTAATGTTACATTACGGCATATCTTTTCATTTGCCCAATTCCGAATTATGTAATTGTTATTATATCATATCAACTTTTTGTATAAACTTTTATTATGGCCATGTTTAGCTTTAATTGATAAAGTAAGGAGTACAGTAGTGTCTGTTCATACAATGCGCTGGAAGCGTATTTTTCTTGTAATATGTAAAATGAACCTTAAATTTATTGGATGAAGGTTCATTTTAGACTTGTAACTTATTATATTCCCAGCGATTCTACAAGTTAAAATGAGCTTTATTAGTTTTAAGACTCATTTTGAATTTGCTTCCAACTTATCTGAATGAATCGACCCATATCTGTCTAGCTGTCATATAGCGAAGTAAGATTTACCATTTCATACTGCATGTTACCATTACGTAGTACAATGAATGAGAATTTACTATGACCATTACCATTCACTGCCTAGAATGCCTGGGGTCTAAGAATGTATAAATTATTTGTACGATATTGGCGTAGGTAGTTTTAGTTAGTATTAAGAAATACAAACTCACCTAGTGACAATTTTATAAACTGATCTATAAGATTTTGTTGTTTCATTCTTCTTGCACCTTGAGGGCCGCGCTACACTGGATTGGCATGGCATGGCATCGGAAGCGACGCGTCATTTCTAAACAAGCTATTCTAACCTTAATGTCTAGTGTTATAAGAGGCATAACCGATGACTCTGGAAGCACAATCTCTCGTACCAAACACAACCTCTCTAATACTTATGGGTAAATAAAAAATGAAATATGTAATAAAATATTTACAAATCACTTTATTTTGTTGCATATCAAGTCTATTTAGTTTCTTTTTACAATAAATACATTGCGTTTGAGTATAAAAACGAGTGTTGCAAAAAAAATAAACAACACAAAAATGGTCTGACAATTTCCGAATATTTGAGTCTTGATTTGTCAGGCGAAGCCCCGTCATTTCGATAAACACATGTCCCGGTGACAATTGCCGAAGTCGTAGAATCGCCACCAAGCGACCGATTTTGATAGCACTCTCACTGCTCCGAATTGTCCTGGAACAAAAGATATTCCCATTAAAATCTAGCAAAATAGTAAGGACTTAAATAGTTAGGACTATGCGCTTTCCTGAAGGCGCAGTTTCATCGTAGACGAAAAATACAAGACTGAAAACTCCACACAAGAAAGTGTACCCTGCTAGAAAGCTGTATTATTCCCAGATGACGCTCTATCTCACCCGCTAGCCATTCAAAGGATGCTGGGTATCCACAACGTATATAAAGGATGCTGGGTATGGCTGACGGTATCCACGAAAAATCAAAGGTGGCGCTTGTTTGTACGTAGAAAATGAATACAGATACCGTCATCTTTCAGAAATTAAGCGGCACCACCTTTCGAACTAGTAGCTCCATCTAGTTACAACATTTAAACTAAAATCGGACACCATAATGAGGAAAAAAAGCTAAGCGTCCATCTCAGTTCAAAGTCAAAATTATTTATTTATTTAAAAAACTTTAGTGTACATCAGCGATAGTTACACATAATAAAATAACAAAGGTAATTTTACTAATGGTGGACTTATCCCAAAAGGGATTTCTTCTAGTCGACAAGTTTTTTTTTTTAATTAGCCAATTATTATTATGAAATGGATATTTAAATAAACAAAAATTAATGATTGCCG
This sequence comes from Acrobasis repandana, assembly GCA_963576875.1. NCBI lineage: Eukaryota > Metazoa > Arthropoda > Insecta > Lepidoptera > Pyralidae > Acrobasis > Acrobasis repandana. Next base: position 9,250,363 of record OY756222.1, read on the forward strand.
TGCAAAATTGATCAGCAATGGGCGCGTGCTCGTTGCTGCGCCGCCACAGCCCGTACACTCTCCGGCCCTCCCTGCACAGCCCACACATACACGGGTGAATCCGAGTGAATGGTAATGACGATGTAAAAATGGTAATGATTGCACGTCCTATGGTAATGATAATAGTCAAATGGTAATGATGTAATATAGGATTATTAATATTAATATCATCACTATTACCTGTTATCATTACCATAGGACGTGCAATAATTACCATTTTTACATCGTCATTACCATTCACGACAAAATTCTCGGATTCACCCACACAGCTCACCTGCTGTAGTTCAGTGGCGTGTCAGTTGGCCGCCACCTCCTTGAACCCGTTGGCGATGGGCGCGTGCTCGTTGCTGCGCCGCCACAGCCCGTACACCCGCCCGGGCACGCCCTGCCACAGCCGCACGGTTCCGTCTTCGGATCCCGTCGCGTAGAGCTCGCCGTCAGGTGACCACCGAACGCAGTGGACTGGCCCGAAGTGGCCTTTGTTCGACTCTAGAATATAGTATAACAAAAAATGATTTTATACTGCTTGTATATAAACTCATAATCATCATCAGGTCTTTTTTAGCCTCCACTGCAGGAGCACGACCCTCTCTGTACTGCCATAATCATAATATTGAGTAAATATTATCGCAAAACGAATTGTCCTCCAAAGCCGCTTAGGGCGTCCGCTACGTTAAGTAAGCGGGCGCACGCGATGAGTTCAGTCTATCTCTGTCTGTCTGTAACTCTACGTGTGACAGAGACACGGCATCACGCGACGGATTCTGCTATCTCTTTCGCGCGTAGAGTTTGTGACAGAGATAGACTGAACACGTCGCGTGCGCCCGCTCAACTTAGCGGACGCCTTAACAGACGGCCAAAAAAATAAACCTCCTACATGCCCCACCGGCGTATCGGTATAGATAATACATTCCTCCCCTTGCAGCAGCGTTACCGATATATTACGTAATAATGAATTTTTAACACAGTTGCTCGTAAAGTAGATAGGATAGTTTTAGATATATAAAGCAGCTCATAAAATACGCGTGTTAAGTAAGTGTAAAGTTATATCCTATAACCGCACTATTTGCTATTTGATTGAAAAAATTTATCTTCAAATTTCGAACTAGCGCATCAAATTTCGTAGGTAGCGCGCCGAGTAAAACGGCGGCTGCAAGCAACAGTGTGCATCACGGTTTTAGTTTATTAGGTACTTTTCCTCGAAAGTGTGTTGAAAAACGTCGTACGATATACGTGCGTATATTGGTTAAACACATTCGACTCTGTTACGCCCTCGCCTTCGGCTCGGGCTGAAATTCTGCCTCGTGTGTTATAACCATCATAACGCGTGTAATATATCGTATGTACAATAACTCACCAAGTTCTGTGCCCGTGTTGTAGTCAAACTTGTACACTTTGAGGTCCTCCCCGCCGCAGACGAAGGTCGCCCGACTGGGCGCCAGCGAGGCCGAGTAACACTTCGTCGGCACGGGAAACTCCCGCATTTTGCGCATCGTGTCCGACGAGTAAAACGACACGTTTGTACCTGAAATACAATTTGTTAAAAAGGTATTTACTTATTACATCGTGAATTTATTTCTTTATTCAAAACAATACAAAATTATATTTTAAGTACAAAAAAATATCTCTTCTGACGCACCACATCGAGACAACGCGCCCACTATGCTGACAGCATTTCCTCGCTGTATAGCGAGACTTATTATCTGAGCGAAAATCGTCTCCACTGGGAATGGTAGAAAAATAAAACTGTCTCCCAGACCCGCGTATTTCTGCTTTTTGGCAGCCTCTGTAGTAAAAACATGTTACAGGCCGGATTGGACAAATAGCAGCAATAAGAAGAATACTTCGACATTCATTTAGAAAAGATTTTCTAGAAAAAAATAGAAGACTGAAAACACTGACGTTTTATTTCAGTTAAGATCTTCAGATATAATTAAACAAAAAATGTTATTTTAAACTTGCTTACCATGAGCCACTGTGAGTATTGCCCCGTCCCTCGATAATTCTAAGCTATTTGGAATCGTCGGAAATTCCACTTTGTGCACCTCCTGTAACAAAACGGAATTAGTTATAGTAAACTAAAGATTGTAATCATTTTCGATGCAAGGTGATGCGGGTTCTTAATTCAGCCCATTAACATGTAAATCGTATGATATAATCAGTGAAGAATTAAAGAACTGGAAGTGTTAGTTACTATAATACAATACAATACCAAAATCTTTATTGCACCAAATAACAATAACAGTTTCCGTGCATCATGAATTTAGAGGTCCCTGGGGTCAACTTTACACGGGCATAGTAATGCAACCCCATTTTTGACAAAATACTCGTAGCAAAAGTAATGCTGATATGAATACACACTGGATTTCCTCTAATATGGTTGAGTTCAGCGATACGCGTCAACTTGCGAACGGGTGCCGCCAGTAGAGACTGGTCAGCTCGGCTCCGTTTATTTTTTTAAGACTACTCAGTATTATATTCTGTAAATTGGATTTGGCACTCATTCGCAAGCTTTACATACAGCATAATATCTTCGTAAACTGACAAAGCCCTTCTGGCGCGTAGGCGACCAATACTGTGTAAATTAGTTTCTTTCGGCGTTTCTCATCAGCAGTGGTCGTTGTGAAACGCAAGTATCGGTAGCTTTTTTTAAAAATAAATAATAATTATTTAAATATAAATATAAATTACCCGTAATGTACACTAAAATTATTGACGTGTAAAAGTGCCTATGAAAGCCTTATTACTGAATAAATATTTGATTCTGTTATTGATTTGATTCTTTGAAAAAAAAATGACTAGCGGAAATTTCCAAGGCTTGTATATACTATACATATATTGTATATTTATATGTATAAATTAAACTATTTCATAATTATAGACAACTAAAAGGCAGACTTAATTCTACAAGTATTTTGTACTGACCTACTGAACATCCATGGAAAATTCTTTGGGGAAATGTTCGGTCATACCTGTCCACTGGTGCGGTCCCATACGCGCATCGTGAGGTCGTCACTGACGCTCACGATCCTTGAATTGTGCAGGAAAACGGCGTGTCTGATGCTGCTAGTGTGGGCATTTATTTTCTCCAATGCTGGAAAAAGAAATACACAAAATAAGCCAAAACATATTTAAAAAGATTCCCTGTTACATGTGTTTATATTATGGACGAACAAATTCTAGAGGACTGACAGACTTCATACTTTGAAGCGTAATTCGATTTTAAGTTATGTTGTAGCTAGATGGAGCTACTAGTTCAAAGAAGGTAGTTTCGTAGTGGTGCCGCTTAATTTCGGAAAGATGGCGGTATAAGCGTTCATTTTCTACGAACAAAAAGCGCCATCTCTGATTTTTGTGGATATCGTCAAGTACACATTTTGACTTTCTCGCTGAGTACGTTTTATATATGGGATTGTCAGTATTTTAGTATTTGTTTGTCCATGATATAAACTCATGGTTTATACGAACATTTGTTATGTTTTACTACTGTTCTATCTTCTTTTTGGAAGTCGCCGAAAAGACTAAGAACAAGGGATGGTTGTTGCTAGCATAATTAAGCCACACAAACATATTTTCTTTTATTTCTTAATAATCAATCTGTGTTTGTGTTTATTACTCCACGACAACCTGCACTTGACTTCCCATATAGATAAGGAAGTTGACTCGAAAAGAACGAGGTAAATACGAGTCATAGACAAAAATCTATGTCTGTGAATACGACCTTCTAATGACTAAATTCTGTTCTCCGCGAGAAGTTCGGTGGCCCGACGCATTGCTTACGTTTTCCCAAGGTAAGTGACACTGGGCGTGGTCGGCACTCGGACGGGTGACCTAAAGTGGCATTAAATTTCTCGAACTTTAATGCCACTTTAGCCGTTGCCGGCACGGTAAGCCGTTGGTCCCGGCTGTCATCATTATATGGAAATCGCCAAGCTGTATCAGATTTTCAGCATTTTTCAGATTTTAGGCAGTTTGAAAAATCTGACACCACTACACCAGTGTAGGCCATTTACACACACGAAAAATAAAACAAATTACTACATTACACCCGGAGACAACTATTTAAAATAAACCTGTCAAGTGCGAATCGGACTCGTACATGAACGGTTCCGTACCTTCATACAATGTTTTTAAACTGAAAGAAACACGTTTCTTGTATGATCTATCTATAATTTAAGAACTACGTTCTTGTTGGTGGAGTAGTTTCCATGTCCCCCCTCTCTTGAGCCATCCTTTTGACCTCCCTATACTTGTATGATGACCCCCTTTAATTTTTAACTTTATCTTATTTTTAGTATTTGTTCTTATACCACAGTAATACATAAATCGGTGAAAATTTCAAGTGTCTGTTACGGTTTAAGAGATAGAGATCTGTGATAGACGGACAGACAAACAGCGGAGTCTCAGTAATAGGCTCTCGTTGAAACCCTTTGGGTACGGAGCCCTAAAAAACAACAGGAATTAATGTACTTATTAATACGAACTCGCATTTCGGGGTACACATCTGTCTCAAGTTTACGTAGGCTTTATAGGATTAATGAGAATGTCGTTTTAATTCACGGCCGAGTGTTGTACTTGCACAGAGCAGGTATTTACTAATTGCTTGCCAGTGATCAATGTCACGGAACTGTATTAATAAACTGATATAAAAGACAAAGATCTGGCCTGTTGAGACTTGAGAGGAAGGAAATGAATGACTTGTACTTCTGTGCACGTAGAGAACCTTCAAATGCTACGTTTCAACCAGCTGACATTTTTGGCTAAGATTTAACATCTGTTTTATGTTTTATATTGTTTTTTATCATAATGTTTTGGTGCAATAAAGATTTCAACTAAGATAGCATTAATTATTTCAAGCTGTTGCGTTTCAAGACGACCTCCGTGGCGTAATGGTTAACACGCTAATCCGCCACTCCGGAGGTTCTGGGTTCGATCCCCAGCCAGGGCAAGATGGAGAATGGCCTTTATCAAATTATGCTGTGTAGACGTAATACTGCGGTCAATGTGTAAAGTTTCTTGGAAAGGCTAGGACAAGTACAAACGCATTCGCGGCAACCTTCAAGTCCATTGCATAATTTTATAAAATAATTTAAAGGGCTATTCTAGTGCCTAACGGTTAGCCATATGGAACTTAAGCTATAACCATATTTACGATCAAATAATTCATTTCAAATGAGGGCGCCACTTCTGCATGGTACTGGCCTTAAATGTAGTTTTCCCATCTCAAAATATTTTTCTTTTCGTTTCGTTTTTCGTGTGTGTAAGTAGCTAACACTGGTGTCAGATTTTTCAAGCTGCCTAAAGGCATCTGACATAGCTTGAAGACTGCCATACAATGATGACAACCGGGACCAACCGGGGCTTTACGTGCCTTCCGAAGCAAGGAGGAGCTCGAGAAACTTTTATACCACTTGTGGACACCCATCCAAGTGCGGACCACGCTCGGGGTTGCTTAACTTGCGAAAGCGCTAGCAATACGTACTCCCACCAGGCCAAAGAGTGTTTTCCTTATAGTAGATCAAGTATCCACCAGGTAGAGGACCTCCCTGGTCAGACTGGAAGTCTCAATAGACTCTAAGCTGGTGTTGGGAGGTGTCGAGAAAACAGAGTTAGGTGGCGACACGCTGAAAACTACCTTTGCGACTGCGATGCCATTTAGTTTATGGTCCACCTTCTGTATGTCCAAGCTGCCCTACGTCATGTACCATACAGGACCTGAATGAGGATAACGACAGAGGGATCACCGTTGTCACATACTGGTTAAAGATGATTTGAAATTGTTGCTACAATGAACCCATTTCGACTCGTTAAGAAGAAGTAGATGAGAGAGGTACCAACCTCCTGCGTCTGGTTTGTTCAGGTCAAACACCCGTATCAGCTTCTCATTGCTCGCCGTGAGCAGCATAGTGTCGTCTGCGTTGAAGTTGACGCTCTTGACTATGTGCTCGTGGTCGAATGTGTGCGCTACTTCACCGAATCGCGCGTCCCATAACTTTGCTGTAACAAAACAAAATAGACTATTTTACCATCTGTTATCTAGTTTGGAAATACTTGACGACCTCCGTGGCGTACTGGTTACCACGCTAGTTCACCACTATTATAAAATACCCATTTAAAAAAACATATATATTTTTTTTTATTTTATCACCTGTCCCAAGTCCCAATATCTGCTTGTCAGTCTATCTGCAAGTAAAATTTGTATCACTTTGCGGTTCGATTGTATCATAGCAATCTAATTGGCAATCATTGTGGGTTGTCATTGGGTTATGTACCCTATAAATAAATAAATAGACGATGTACCTACCAATTAACAGTACATTTTTATATTATGTATTTTGATCTTTCACAATCACGATAATAAATGGTAGGTAATCATTTTTTACAAGATTATTTTAAAAAATCCTGAAATGCTATTGTTAGTTTATTCAATAAGATGGTGATGATCAGGTGTAACATGCAACAAATATATGCATATAGACATAATAATAGCATAGGCTTGAACTGATGATGATAATAATGACACACAATAGACATAATAGCTATAATTATATTGTTACTTGACTTGATAAGTTTTTTAACAAGCTTATTGCAAAATATAGATGTAAGTACCTACTTAGTAAATTTCAAAATGTTAGCACACTTCATTCCTTTTTAGGGTTCCGTAGTCCACAAGGAACCCTTATAGTTTCGTCATGTCCGTCCGTCCGTCCGTCTGTCTGTCCGTCCGAGTTCGTACTCCGCCGCTACTGCACCGATTGTCACGAAAATGGTGGAGAGATAGATATTGAAGTCCCAAAAGTTGGTTTTTAAAATTATGAAAAAATGTTTTTTTTTCAGCCCTCCCATACAACGATGAATTTAAAAAATTAAATTAGACTAACCCCAACGTGTGGGGAATCGTTGAAAAGGTATTTTAAAATGCAACAAAAACTGCTTTGAAACTATGTAGATCAAACCCCCCAGTCTTGAGATAATCTAATACAAAGTTAAAATTTAAGGTGTCCCCCCACCGTAACTTTTGAAATATTACAAAAATAATTCTGAAAAAAATGTGGTATATACCTCAAAGTATGTACTTTCAATTAAAACTATAGCGGTCTCGGTATCATAGATAGTTATTTTTTAATACGTCATAAATCGTAAACCGCAATTTACCTTTAGAACTTTTATATTATGTTACTTGCTGCTACGGAACCCTTAATGGGCGAGTCCGACTTGCACTTGGCTGCTTTTTTATTTTGGGTTTGGTGTATATTTAAATAAACAATTGACATAAAAAACAACTACAAACAAACTATATTTGTACTTGTCAATGACAGCAACTATTGTATAACTTAATACATTTCCTTAAATGGCTCACAACATAATAATCTACTAGACTTAGACATCTAGGAAATATACATATATTATGTACAGTACCTAACTATGTCTTTGAATTGTTTACAAAATTTTTCTGTTAAAGCATTATGAAAATTTGGTAAAAGAATAAGCGGCTTGATAAATCAAATTGTAGTGTTAATTTTCTTCTTTACTACATTGTAGTGAAATGAAGATGAAAAACATATCATAGTTACTAGAATTATATAAGTTGGTAAATATAAAACTTTGCTGCTTATAATAAACTAGCTTTTGCCCGCGGCTTCGCTCGCGTCCTTTCTTAGCGGATGCCTACGTCATAACATCTACCTGCATGCCAAATTTCAGCCCGATTCGTCCAGTGGTTTGGGCCGTGCGTTGATAGATCACTATGTCAGTCAGTCAGTCACCTTTGAGTTATATATATTTAGATCAACCTGACCTTACTGACTTACCTGAGAAATCTGCTGAGCCAGTAGCTGCCAGATTAGCATTCTGTGTCAACGCCACGCCCCACACTGCTCCCTTGTGACCCTCGAAGGTCCCGATCCAGTCACCAGTCTCACCTTGCCGCAACATGGGCTTGCCATCTGTTAAAAATGCACCATTGTCAATATCACAATGAATGGAACCTTTTTATGGACATGGCTAATATAGGATGTTCATTGATGCTTCTTTAACTTATCAATGGGTAAACATTGTTTGAATAATAATATTTAACAGGGAGATAATGGTGAAAATGTTTATTTAATTTTAACCTGTAGTAGCTTCTTCATAAATTTTTATTTATGTAATCTTACTTTATTCATGTGCAATAACTGCACATGAATAAAGTTAAATTATTAAAATTTTAGAATTAAAATTATAAATGTATACAAGTAAATTATTAACACTGGTCTTCCACCGTGGGAATTTTTGATTGAACACCTGAATCTGTTGTCTATCTACAAATACGCATTGCGCTGTATTGTACATGCACCATGGAGACGAATTTAGACGAATTCAGAAGCGCAGCGAGCCGTCTGCCTTATCAGCGTTTTCGTCCCCATATTTATTTAAGAATTTCGGAGAACTTTAAATCCTTTTACAAAAGACAAATTTTTTTTTATTGATTTATTGTACGTGTTTAAGTATGAATCAATCTTTATATATGTGTATTTTTCATTTTTTAACTCAGTCGTATGCGCAAGAAATCCGATGACGTATTCGCTTAGGTATATTTTCTTCAAAGTTTAACCTTTTTAACTAAGTTTTTGAATGAATTAAAAAAAAATTACTAAAGTCTTCTCATGCACTTTTTAGGATTTTCCTTTGTCTTTATTTCTCTGTAATTTATACACAACTTCATGTTTTAAATTCCATGTAAACAACAAAGACATGAATGTCGCGCACCACAAAAAATTGAAACATGTCCCAGGTTACTTGGAAATAAACAAACTATTACAATGAAAATCAATAAATTGTCTCATTCACTTTTTTAATACTTAAAAAAACTTCAATTTATTCTTCATATCTTAACATATTGTTACTAAAATAGTTTGGCTCCAATCAGCTCCGAAAAAGCAGTCAAAATCACTAAAAATAAGGACTGGGCCCTAGGTAGGGACATGGTATTAAATAGAAAGTATTGATACTGCACTCATAAGCAGAAACAAAAAAGTATTCTACTGGTAAAAGTATTGAAACAAAAGTTTTGATACTTTAAATATCAAGTACTTTTCATAGTGCCTAATGAATTCATTTCATAACTCCTACATTCCTTATATTGTAGTAAAGTCCATGGAGATTGGACTAACAATGTTTTGACAGATACTGAGTACATTATGTACATCTTCTACCTAATGGAACCTAAATTTATAAATCACATAGATATGTTTTATTTACTCTCCATAACTAGAACTTAAGAAATGCCAAGTCAGGCTTCATTAATATTGGGAAAGATCTCCAATTCACACAACGGTAAATTTATCTAGATAAGAAATCAAGCCCTAAGCCTAAAATAAATAATGTAATAGATATAAATGTAAACAAAACATGGGACCTCATTATAGACTTTACTTAATTTCAATCCACTAATATTCTGTGTAGGTATATACATTAAACTGTTTAGTTTTGATTAGTTACTTTATCAACTAGATCTTTAAACTAAATATAACAGTAGTAGCTATTATCTTTAACCTACTTAAATCATGCAAGTATTTGCTCATTACAAGAAAACTCCAAAACAATTTATTAATAAGAGGGAAGGAATAATTCGGAATTCTAATTAGATTATTTAAAGCTTTGTGTGTTTGAGCAACAAGTTCAGGAAGTACACCTGTTTGTCTTCCCACAAAGCATAAACAAGATGATACTGAAGTAATTACATCATAAAATCTGCTGTTTTCCTTATAGGCTTACTCCAATGAAAGTAACTTAATGACATGTTTTACCCTCCATATCTTGACATTAATGTCAAGTACTCTGGTCAAACCTTGAGGAAGTACAAGGTGACCCAGAATGAGTGAAATGTCAACAAACACAAACAATCTTTTGATTCTAGTACAATTTTGAACACACACAAAGGCACGGAACTTGTAAGTCATGTCGCGGCGACGTGAACAACACCACGATACGTCTACAAGGCGAGCAGCCGCCGCGAGGAAACTTACGAGCGGATACTCAAGGTGCTTCCTGCATGTCCGGAAAGAGAAGGTCACAGCATGCATACTATGCACGCCGGGCGACCGGTCCACAGATATGAGGAAAGTAAAGGCCTTGCTTCGCGACGCCCAACATCTGTCACACTCAACCCAAACAAATACACCCAAACACACTTGCGAGTCTTCCTCCTACATCTAGGCCAAGGCAAAAGGGCATTCCCGAACACATACAAATCGACAAAACTTACCTTTGCATGCAGAAATCAAATAATATCCATCTTTCGTAACGTCACTAAAATCCAAATGCACGACTGGTCTTGTATGGCCACCACATGTGAGAGGAACTTGCTTGAATGTTGTCATTTTTGTATCAATTTTTATGTTATTGTACTTTTAGAAAATAAAACTAATATCTTTGTAACTAAAATTAACCTAATGAGTCTGATCGTACTGAATGTTGACAATCGACTGACGGAAAAGTGCAAGTCAGTGTTGCTATAGAATGATTTTAATATTACCTACGACTTTTTATATGACGAAGGATTTTTTTTTTGTACCTATGTAATGTACGGTAGGTATGTTACACGGTTACACCCCGATTTTGCTTATTTTGTATATAATTGCAGTAGCAGTAGCAATAACAAATTATGGTGGCTTAGTACTTGTCGCGAATGACAGAGCATTGCGATGAAATTTGACAGTGACAACTTATTAATTTGTGCCACTGGCAATTTTATTTAAATGAATAGTTTATAGTGAGCGGATCTCAATTTGATGAACGCCATTTACCTTTTCCAAACGCACTTGTCTAAACGGTCATTTGATATCTGGCCGCCGGGAGACACGGATGGAGACGCGTTCGCGGGATCTCTGAGGCAATTTCTACGAAGCAAGAAGCCACGGGAGCTGGCTTTCTTTAAGCTGAATATTCTCATTTATTTACGGTCTAGATTGGTCTACTCGGACAGTGCTATTTGAAGGTGATATCTCGGGGAGCGGTAGAACGTACTTGGGGGTCGCGGACCGGGCCCGACCTGGTCGAGAGACGTGCCGGGCTGCGACCTCTGATCGTGGTGTCTGCTCTCCATGCAAGTATCTTTTGTGTAATCCCATTATATCTAAATTGCTCCCGACAGTAATGGTCGAGGAGAAATGCCACGATACTGAAGACTATGTGGGATGGTTGGCCTACAGTTGAGATCCTGTAAGGTATTTATAACCTAGTTTATTATATATCATAAATAACCGTGTTATTTGATATTACAGTGTACTCGTACTTAGTTATTGAATCCCATAGGACGGTTTTATGATATTGTGTTCATCTCCCCAATTGTCTACTTGATTGTCAATTTGTGAGTCAGTAAAGGACCAAGTGTGCCCCATGTCGATGTCCATCACTTGTTACGTTGTAGGCGTAGCAAGTACCCCGTGTATTTGGGGGGTATCCTCCAGTGGCCTGTACGATTGATGCTGGGCAGATGGCAAGGGCCTCGGGATCGTACGCGCGCGGGAAATAGAGTTTTAGACTCCTGGAGATGGAGAGTATCCAACAAGACTGACAGACATAGCTCCTTGTAAACAGTGACTCTAGCTAACCCTGTATTATGATCTATAGACTAGATCTGTGACATCTTGAACCTTTGACGGCCTCTGGACGACCTCCCGAGATGCTCAGTGATAAGGACGTGATCATAATTACTTTACCATGCAGGTGGTAGTAAAACCAGCCCCTCAGGCGTAGCCCGAGCGGGCGAAATGCGAAGCAGCAGCTCGACAATACGAGCTAGAACCATGAGAAGGTCAATAGGAGATAAAGGTAAGATTCACACATCTTTATCTCTTTTATATTCGCGAAGACATGTCGTACAATAATTTTCAATTTTTTCTACCACTGAGGTTACATTAACCGAAGGTACATAATACCTACCTTAAAGTACATATACTTATACATAAATACATACAATAAGACATGCGCTTCGCGACAGTATTAAGTATAATCTCTAAGCTAAGTATGCATGCAGGTTGTTGAACACAGTAGATGTAGATAGATGGTATAAAGTCTTTGCGGAAAGGACGCTGCTGCCCGTTCTTTGTTAGGTACCTATACTTTACCTCCCTGAGTCAACTCACAGTCACAGGAAACCAAACAGCATAATTCGTTTAGTAACAACATTTTCATAAATTAAAAAGACACAGATACCACACCTCTATCTTTAAATTAAGAACAACGCTTTTAATGTGGAGTAGTAGTAGTAAGTAGCCAGAAGTTAGTAGTGGAGGTCAAAGACATTACAGTCAAAGTATAGTTAAGGAGAGGGAGACATGGAAACTAAACCACACCACGAAGCAGCTATAAATTAAAATATAAAAAAATAGGTACAAAATATTGTGTCATTCATTTGTGATGGCAAAGTGCAAATTTCAGTTCAAACTTTGAACACATATACAACGTGGAAGGGACATACCCGAAATAAATCGAACCACGGTCTATACTAGATCATTATAGTATAATGAAATTAAAATTACAGCTAAAAAACAAAAAAAATCGGCATTTCCATACAAAAGTGTGCAGCTGCCCTGGCGATTTGTATGGGAATGTTGAAATTTTTTTTGGTCTTTTGACTGTTACTTTAGTTTAATTATACTTTAGTGATCTAGTATAGCCCGTGGTTCGATTTATCACGGGTATGTCCCTTCCACGTTGTGAAAAGTCTCGTGCGGTACCACACATGGAAATCAAACAAGTGAAGCTATGGCTGGCGCCGGCATTACGATAAGTATGTGATTAATAAATAATTTTAATTTAATTTAGTGAGGGACGCCCTGTCTGCTTTTGACAAGGATTGGAGGGAAATGGCTGGGGATCGAAGTGACTGGAAGCAACAAGGGGAGGCCTTTGCCCAACTATGGGACGTAAATGGCTAGAAAAAAAGAATTAATGAAGTTTCAATAAGCGTTGTGTGTAAATGTTGTGTTGTGTTATGTGTGATCATGTCAAGCGTTGTCAATAAGTTTTAAAAACTTTCATTATTTGCCTTTTTCAACCTACACGCTAGGTTCTGCCTACCGACTACCACATAAAGGACGGAAATGAGTATTATGTAATATTATCCCAATTTATTTGGAAAACACTTTGTGATGGCAACACCACCATGAACAAAGCATTAAAGCATAGACAAAAAGTTATTTTTCTTTAGTGTGATAGTCTAGCTTTTTAAGCCCTGTATTTTAATATGTATATATTTTTTCTTTGCCTGTTAAAAGTATAACTATAACTTTGTTTGTGGTCATTTCACTGACGTGTCAATTATATTCTTTTTGACGTGTCTTGTTGACGTTGACAAATTGAATTGTCAAAATTTAAGTAGGTAGTTGTTTCTAAAGAAACATTCGTGCATTTTTCAAGGGAATAAATCACTAAAATGGATTTCTTTACTTCAATTCCAACCCACATTGATTACGTCGGCCAGGCGAAAGCAGAAAAACTTTATAGAGCCATCATTACATTATTCAGTATTGTGGGATTTGTTTGGGGTTACATCGTTCAGCAATTCTCTCAATCTGTGTACATCCTTGGTGCCGGCTTTATCCTAGCTGCGGTCCTGACACTTCCGCCCTGGCCTATGTACCGTCGCAACCCTCTCAATTGGCAAAACCCAAGAAATACCGACGAGAAACCATCGGGCAAGAAAGGCAAGAAATAGGAATACTAACCACATTCCACTTATAATATCTGTACATTTGATATGTGTATCTCAATAAAAGCTAGTTTGTAAGATTTATGTATGTTTTATTTCATAACCAAAATTCAAATTATTCTTCACAATCAAAAACTTCAAAATAATTCTTATTTATACAATATCAAGAGGGCTTCTTATACAAAATCAAGAGGGCTTCTTATATATACAATGTCAAGAGTTCTCCAGAGATAAGTGTATATAAGTTTTTGCCATTGAGTAAATAAATTTCAAGTGAATTGCTGTGCTGTAGCTTATGCTTATGTATAGGTAATTAGGTAACTTCCTAGGTAGGTCAACCCAACATACTCTGCACTATTGTCTGCAGAGCACTGGAGTAAAGAGTATGAAGAATGGAATCTTCTAAGGTCCTGCGCAATATGCATCCCAGTTCCCAGTCCCGGCACCTTTCCCCTGTTCTCGCCTTGTCGAGGGGCAAGAGCAGACAAACACACACTGCACGGCGCACGCGGCCGCACAAGAACGGGGGAGAGGTGCGTGGACGCATATTGCGTGTACCTTAGGAAATTCCGTTCTGTATACTCTTACTGTCTTCTGTGCTGCAACTATAAGTTAAACCAAAACATTTCAATTCATTTAACATTCCTTATCCTTGCAAATTTTAAACATGTAAATATGTGTCTGACAAACAAAAATTACTTCTACTTTGTGCATTTACTATAAGCAGTGTGGTTCCTGGCAGAGTAGAATAGAATCACTCCCAAGTTTTCTAGAGATGTCGTAGAAGGCGAATTAGGTAACACAAGCTTAACAAAGCTTATAAATATCGATGAGACCTCTCCAACACTTCTGGCCAGCGTGGAGAGTGTAGGCCAAATCCGCTGACTGCTCTGCCTATTTTATGGCTCTGGTAGTACAGAGAGGGTCGTGCTCCAGCAGTGGAGACTAAAACAAACCTGGATGATGATAATGTGCATTTACTATAGCCACCAAGCTTCCTACTGAGAGACAAAATAGCTATCCAAGGATTTTCAAAATGACCAATTGGAAGAAAGAACAATTATTCTTGTTCTATTGAAACTTCAAACAGTATGGGGAAAAACTAGGTGATCTGCAGTTGGAACAAGCTCAACTAATAGTTCCGTATTATAGATTGTATGTTTATTCCCACTATATAAAGTTGAATATAAATACAATTAAGAAAATATTTTCTGGAGCATACAATACATATCATATACAATATAGGTGACTATGAAGGCTACGAATCAGAGCCCAGTGTCTGTTACCTACCCCAGTACTGTATGAATATAGGTGAAGATTTATTTTCTCCGGAATTAGAAAAATATAACTACATAAAGAATTCCAGATAATAAAAAAAATCTTCAGCATTTTCATCGAGAAATATTACCTAGCTTTTTCAGATTGGTAGAAATTAAATATTTTAAACTACCTAGTAATGTCAAAGTTAGAAAATCTCAATGCTAACCAATCTAATTGACCAAACAACATAGCTATAGTTATCACTATATTATTGTTGCAGTCAAAATACTAAACTATATACATCATGTAATTTTGTTTCCCTATAAAGGCAATAAAAGGCCTCGTGTAACTACATCAAACAATAAATTGAATTCTCTAATTCGTTTCTCATAAAAGTCACAAAATAACTAAGATCAACATTTCAATCTATGAAATAAAATAAAAAAAATGAATATCTGCTTGCAGTTTTCAACTCAGTCATTGCAGCTTTCAAAGATAAATAATCTCAATTCTAATACCAATAATACTGAATGTATTATAAATCTTCATTAAAACTAAACTTCTCTCTAAGATTTTTGAAAATATTGTAAATCCTATTTTCATTGCACGGATCACAATGATCACTGGTGGTATCTACATTAGCACTGCTACCTTCTTTACTACCACTGTTTTGTTCATTTGTGTCTTTAGACTTATCTTTTTCATCATCATTTTCACTAGTATGCTGTTCACTGGTATCACTTTGCTCCGTTTGAATATCATTGGGTGCGCCTTCTGTTATTCCTTCCGGTGTGTCCTCCTTATCAAATATTTGTTGTAGAGTTATAACAACGAACATGAAGGTGACACCAAAGTTGACAAAAGTGAGTGAAAGTGGTCCCAACACTAATATGCAGACTGCCATTGTGGACATAGATGCTGCTATTGTTTCGTAGTTTTTCCTGAAAAGTAAAAAAAAAACAAATCTTAAATTTAAACATTAAGTACTCACTATTTTTAAAGTCCATTATCGTTAATTAGTTGATCAAAGATTTAAAAGTTTTGATCAACTAATTTACGATAGTAAATAAATAAATATAAAACTGTCGGGTCGAAACTGGTTTCGTAAGGCGCAGAACCGACGTGGTTGGCATACATTGAGGTAGGCCTATTCCCAACAGTGGGATATAGAAGGCTGCCAATGATGATGATGAAAAAAATATATAGGGAATTGAAGTCAATGTCTACACAATATAAAAACATGTCTAAAATATCCACGATATAATTATCCACGTAACACTTTTCTAAAAATGAGACTTATTTTTTAATAATCTTCAAGAATTATTATTTTTAATAGCATTACAACCATTACAATGCTCGGAAATTTATCCAAATTGAACATAATATGTCATGATAAAATCCGCCACGATTGCCAGTTTTTTTCATCACATATTTTCAATCTTTAAAAATGTTTGATTGTGCGAGCAAGACCGCCAACCAAGTGTAAAATGCCTTTCTTCTTTGTTGTAAAATTTTTTATTCATTTGGCTTTATAGCCTTTGTAATTTTTCTATAGGACAATAAATAACTTACAATTTCTTCTTTGGTCCTTCCATCTGCCATATAACAGTTGAACAAACCGACAGAGCCATGCCCGTGGACGAGGATGTGTCAGGTTCCAACACCATCGAATACCTGTCAAACAAAGTAGAATGGAATTCATAAATATCCCTATACAATAAATATACATTTTAAGGACATTGCCTGGTATTAATAGATTTGGATTGGATGGACTTTTCCATGCTGGTCTGGGAGAAAAGTAAAAAAAAGAATCGAATGTACTAGCTTCTTCTTTTCTCGAAACTGCGAATCCCACTATTTGGATTCCTTTTTCCACCTTCTCGGCCATCATCACGCAAAACCTGGCCATAGTTTCAGACTTGCGGCCCTGGGCAAGACTGTTTAGAGCCGCAAGACCCCAAAATGCTCTGTCTGTTTCATTAGGGATAAGGATGTGATAGTGTATACGTATGTATGTTGTAAGTTTATGCTCTTGTTTTTCTAAAAGAGGCATGTGGAGAAATGCCAAGTGGAGAAAAAGTAAAAGAGGCCAGAACTCGCATAATAAGAATTAGAGTAAATTGAAGAAATGGTAAAGGCCAGAAATCTGTGGTACAGGCGCTAGAAAATGTTGTGACAACGTAAAAAAAACCCCGCCGGACCCCCTGTACCATTGGGCAGTACCATAGCTGGCACTAGTGTTACGATTATAAAAAGAACCTTTGATGTAGAGTTAATTATACAACAAGTAGTGTTATTGATGCTTATGTACATACATACATATTATCACGCCTGTTTCCCACAGGGGTAGGCAGAGACTATGTAGCTCCATTTGCTACGATCCCGACAGACCTTTCGCTTAAATACACTCATCACTCTCTCCATGCAAGCCCGCCCGTTACGGGTACTTCTGACCTCTCCTTTTTTAAAGATCTATCTGATCACTAAACACTTGCCGCAAATTCAAGGAACTTACTTGAAATTTCTGGCCCAAGTCATCAACGCCGGTACATTCACCAACGTCACAGTCATCCACATAAAGAACAACATCATATGGAAATTCAAGTTATTCAAATCCTCATCTATACTTTCTTCATCTTTTTTAACATCTTCGTCACAATTTTCATCGCTCTTTGGCACTGAATCTCCTTTTTCTTCTTCTGAATTTAATACTGATACAGTTTTTTCACTTGACGACTCTTTCGGTTCGTCTATCTTATCCTTTATGTGTTTTCTTTCATCTCCTTTCTCATTCTCCTCTTTGTTCTTACTTTTATTGTCTTCTATTGCTTTAGTTTCCTCTGTTGTAGTTTTTATAAGACTAGTTTCAGATTCATTGCTAGTGCTAACAGTCTTTTTAGATTTGAACATTCTACACATTCTTGACGCGAACTTTGCCATCAGTTTGTAGACGTAATCCTCGAGGTATTCTTCATACATTTTTGATAGCTGTAATTTTCATCAGTATTAGGGTATTTTATATATATCGTTGAAACTGCTATAAATTAAATAATAGCAAATAATTAACGAAATACTTGGGGTTAATGTAATACGTATTAAGAACCTACAGCTAGTTTCAATGACTTTACTCTATGCCTATATCTGATTAGGTCGCAGAAGACTAATCAAATAAAGGCAAACAAAAATTTTAATACATACAACGCGTAACAGAAACGGGGTGTACTAAGTTAGAATCGTCGCAATAGGTATATTGCGCCGATTTTTTTCTCGATTAAGATGTTAGTCCTACAGTAATTAAAGTTGTTTATATTTATGAGTACTTTAACCCACTTTCCGGTTGCCACCTCCTTTTCGTTACACATTGTACGAGGGCTGTTTGATAAGTACCCGTTTTCTAAATATATTAATATCACTGGCCGCAAATAAGTATACCACCTTTTTAAGCCATTTTTCAGAGGCGGGAAAATTTAAAAAAAGATGGCATTCTTTTGTTTTTTTTCTCATTTGACAACGATTCAGTGAAGGCGTGAACTTAAAATTGTTAAAATGGAGAAAAAACAGTATCGGTCTGTAATTAGATTCTTATTTTTGGAAGGAAAAACATGTGATGAAATAAAAGTAAGAATTCAAGCGGTTTACCATGAATGTGCTCCTTCTATGACAACCGTCAGATATTGGTATAACGAGTTTAAGCGGGGGAGAACAACCGTCTTTGATGAGGATCGCCCAGGCCGGCCAGTTGAGGTGACTACAGACGATATGATTAAGAAAATTGAAAATATCGTTTTAGCCGACCGCCGAATTAAACTTCGAGAAATCGTTGATGCTGTAAATGTTTCAATCGAGAGGGTACGACACATATTAGAAGAAAAATTGGGTATGAAGAAAGTATCGGCGAGGTGGGTGCCGCGTTTACTCACGGAGGAGCAAAAACGGAACCGACTGACTACTTCGGAGCAGTGTTTGGCCGTGTTCAAACGTAACCCGAAAGAGTTTCTCCGTCGTTTCGTGACCGTGGACGAAACGTGGGTCCACCACTACACCCCGGAAATGAAAGAGCAGTCGAAGCAGTGGATTTTACCGGGTGAACCTGCTCCAAAGAAAGCAAAAACCGTCCCATCGGCTGGAAAGGTCATGGCGACCGTTTTTTGGGATTCGCAGGGTATTATACATATTGACTATTTAGAAAAGGGAAAAACAATAACAGGGCAGTACTATGCCAATTTATTGGATGAATTTGACGCCGTGTTGAAGGGCAAACGACCCCATTTAAAAAAGAAAAAAGTACTGTTTCATCACGACAACGCCCCGGCTCATTCGTCCAGAGTTGTGGCGGCTAAATTAGCACAGTTACGCTACGAACTATTGTCTCACCCCCCGTATTCTCCAGATTTGGCCCCATGCGATTTCTTTTTGTTTCCCAACCTAAAAAAATGGCTCGGTGGCAAGCGATTTGGATCAAATGACGAAGTCATTGCCGCCACAGAGGCCTATTTTAATGACTTTCCAAAATCATACTTTTTGGATGGTTTATTGAAGCTTGAGTATAGGTGGAAGAAATGTATAGAGTTAAAAGGTGACTACGTAGAAAAATAAATGCATATATACAAAAAAAAAATGTTTTTTTTTACCATAAACGGGTACTTATCAAACAGCCCTCGTACGTAGCATACATTTTTAAAACATTCATAGATATGTGTGTACACTTCTTGATTTTGTGGTTTAGCATCAATCCTTTTCTATATGTATCATATCCGCTAGTTTCCAACAAGTCAAATCAGATAAGTAAAGTACCTTTTCACAATTTCAAAACAAACATTTCCTATGCGATTTGTGTGAAATATCGAACTGTGTTGTGACGTCATCGTTTCTTGGAGTCAAATAGCGCTCATAATATCAGTTTTTCTGCTTAACAAATCTAAACCCACGTTCAAAATGGATATGATCAATGACAAGTGACATTACTTTGCCACTTATTATTTTCTTATCAGTACAAAATTAATTCATTTAACCCAGTCCACATTACTTATTCTTCGCAATTTGGGTGTTCTTTATTATTAAGTACTAACCATAAAGGCATAGAAAGCAGCGCCAGCGACCAGAGAGGCCGCGCCGCAGGACAGCGGGACTGCGGCCACGAGCACCACGCTCACCACCATTGGGAGCTTCTGAAGCCCAGACGCTACCCTCTCCGCAAAGCCACTGCTGCCACGCCACACTATTCTGTAGCAAGGAGTTCTTTTGTTTGAATGGATAAGGGTTGGGACACATCTGTCAGCACAGAGCAGCATTTTCCTATGCTGCTATCCTTTTCTGTCGCTCAGAACCGTCATTTGCTAGAGCGAGAGAAAGCGACGGAATGCGGTAGCATCGCCGATTCCGCGGCGTTCCTTCACTCTCTCTCGTATTACTCACCCGTATGAACAGGGATACTTACCTAAACAGTAGTCGATGAGCCAGCTGCGACGAGAAGACCATCACAAGGACAGCCGCAGCTGCCGCAATGTTCAGCAGACCGAGCGCAGTCATGTACGCTGGCAACACTACGAGCGAGCGAGCGAAGTATACCAACTCTTGGTTCTTGAAGCTTGCGTTCTCAAATATAAACAGCAGGGTTGGAAGACTCCTGTAAGAAAGTAATGGCAGAAACTTTATTCAAAATGCTTGACAAAAAAGATTTATTTATTTCAATATTATGTTCCTTGGCTGCCTCCGAAGTCCAGTGGTTCGAGTTCAAATTCCACTGAGAAGCATACTTTGTGAAAAGTTGTTTCCAGTCTAGTCAGGATATTGCAGGCTTTAGTCACCTGATTATCCAAAAAGAAAGATGGTTCCGTGCTTCGGAAGGCACGTAAAGCTGTGGGTCCCGAACGCCATCTAGCGTTTGTATAAATCTGTCTAAAAATTGGTTGCAGAGGCCAGACGGCAGTCGCTCTGTGTAAAAACTAGTAACCCTGTCGAATCACCTGGGTTTAGGTAGCGTACCCCGGGCACTGAAGCGTTACCGCTGAGGATGCAACCGGGAATATGCTCGGATGATGATCATATGTCCCTTGGGGAAAGTTGTTCATGGACTGAATAAAGCCATAATATAGTTTCAATATATTTCATTAGTCGTTATATGTGAGGTATGTTTTATCAAATGAAGGTACTTACATTAAGGCCATGACACCCAACCTCGCGATCACCAGGGAATAGTAAGGTTTTACCCCCTCACTCATCAGCGCCCCGTGGATGGTCAAACAAGAGCCATGCTCCATCAAGTGTAAAATGTTGCTTCTCGCCGCTAGCAGTACTATAGCGGCTATGTACGGAGTCAGCACTGGAGTGTAGTGCCTGACCAGTTGGCCGAGACGGTGGTACCAAGAGTTTGCTATACTGAAAGAGGCAAAAAGTACAGGTATTTTATTTTTTAACCGACTGTAAAAAAGAGGAAGTTATCAATACGTCAGAATCTTTATTTTTATGTACCTATGTTTTTTTGTTGTTTTGTGTTTGATGTTTTTTTCAAATCTTCCATTCGTTGATTTAAATAGCACTAAAATGCTCGGAAAAATATCTAAATTAAATTATAATAATATCGAATTAATTATCTATATAAATATATGAAAAAAAAAATATTGAAAGAAGGGTGGTTCGAAGTCACGGTAACACGATTGAAAAAGAACTCATGGTATAGACTTGAGGGGCGTAAGTTCAAATATCACTTGTGGCAAAAAAATCTTCACGTATTAAATAAATAAATATAAATATATAAGGACAAATCACACTGATTGAGCTAGCCCCAAAGTTTTAACTTGTGTTTCGGGATACTAACTCAACTATACTATATTTTATAATAAATACATATATAAATAAACACCCAAGACCCAGGACAATTTAAAAAGGCCATTTTCCAACTTGACCTAGCTTGGGATCGAACCTAGAACCTCCGGGTTGGCGGACTAGCGTGTTGACCATTACACCACGGAGGTCGTCTATATTATGAATTAGGATAAGTCTTCAAAATTAAAAGTTTTCTTTTTAAATTCTTAATAATTTATTTACCTTATCGTAAATGTGCATTGAGGATCCAACAGAATAGTAATTTTAGGATGTTCCTGTGCATCCAGTCCTAGAGTAGTATTAGGATTGCTCATAAATAATCTCAGTTTCATTGGAGATATCTTGGATTGCCTGAAAAAATACAACAATCCCTGTAATTTTTAAAATATTTACTCAATGAAAGTAAAAATGTCAAGTAAATTCTTCTAGATTCATATTACAGTCATATAAATTAGCATTTTATCCTTCGAGCCGGATAAAATTAACCACACTTACGTAAAATAATGATAGTACTCTTGATTGTCGGCCCATGGGACACTCAGTTCAGCAGAAACGTGATACTGTGTCGCCTTACATCCAGCAGTGGGTTCTACATATAGCAGGTATGCCTCGTGGATAAGGTTGAAGTCTTGTAGAATCAATTCGTAGTATAAACTATCCTTTTCTGTCTCTTCCTTTATTACTGACTTCCCAAATATTAGGTATGAAGGTAGGCTGACAGTGATTTGGCGTGATGCATGGTCGTTTATATCGACATTTAGCACTACCTGTAGAAATAGGCAAAAAGTCTTGTCAAAAATCCACAGTATTAAAATCTGATGTTTTAATATTGTATGTAGAGATATTCCTCTCAATCTTTTTTTTATTCAATGTAGGATAAATATATCACTTATTGAAGGTCATTATTTTTAATTATTTTTAGTGCAAAAGCTACCGATACTAGCGTTTCGCAACGACCACTGCTGAGAAGAAACGCCGAAAGAAACTCATTTACACAGTATTGGTCGCCTACGCGCCAGAAGGGCTTTGTTAGTTTACAAAGATATTATGCCTAATACAATGTTATTTATCACAACATAATATGTAAAGCTTGCAACTGAGTGCCAAATCCAATTTACAGAAATAAGTAACACCGAGTAGTCCGAGCTGACCAGTCCCTACTGGCGGCATCCATTCACGAGTTGACGCGTTGACGCGTTAACTCGAAAGGCTCGAAACCCATTACTACTTTGATTCCATTTTTCCACCTTCTCGCCAAACATGACGCCAAAAGTGGCATTAGGATCATCTTATGAACATATGTCTATCCCGTTAGGTATAAAGACGTGATGGTGTATAGACTTACAGGTTTTCTGGTAGGCGAAACCTTGACGACGACATGAGTCCATTCGGGGTGGTCGTCCATCAAGCTATGGAGGTGAATCGTCGCCAGCTTCCGCTTCCCGAAATCGGTGGCTGCGCCAGTCCATCGGCTGAGCTCGGCTAGCGACGTTGCTTGTTTACTGGATGAACAACGATGTAAAGTAAACGTTTCCATTACAAATATTTTAACACGATTTACTCACGTTGTGCAGTCGGAAAATTGCTTTGGGGACCGCAAATCCGTCGGGTCGCCGCTTCTAACACTCGCCCTGATGATGATCGTAAACTAAAGCGAGTGAAACTAGTCCAGATTTTTGTTAACGAAATATATATTTTTTTAACTAGTCGGCCTTTTCCGACACCACTGAGTAAACCGAGTTTAAATATTTATAATAAATTTATTTAGTTTTAATAATATTAGTTTTCTTTTAAATGCTTGGGATCCGATATTGTGTACAATAGGACCTCTTTATTTCTTCCTGTGGACTGTGTATGACGAAGGAGGCAACGAAAGGATGGCACAAACATTTTTGGACCATGTGCACTTGCACTTGAAAATAGGTAGCCGTGTTCCTAATGACCGTTTTGCATTTTTTTTTTCAAAACAATTGTACTCTCGATCGTGGAATCAAACTTTTATTTAGGTATGTACTTAAAATAGCATAGTAAAAACAAAGATTCTTGGAAACTTCCCAACACTGCTATCTACTTTTCTTATCAAATGTGAAAGTGCTACAAAACAAAAAGTATACGTAGAAACGAAACTTCATAAAATGCATAGAGACGCTTAATGCAGCTTCATGACATTGAACAATACCCCCAAAAAACATAGTGAAAATAACAAAAAAAACAGAGCTCCCATATAAGTAAGAAGTCAGCAGATTTTTCCGCTGCTAGGGCTTTTTGAACCGGTCTGACAGCCTCTGTGGTCCAGTGGTCAAGGCGTTTGCTTTATGATCCGGAGGTTGTGGGTCCAAATCCCACTGGGAAGCAAACTTTGTAAAAAGTTATTCCGGTCTAGTTAGGATATTGCAGGCTTGAGTCACCTTATTATCCGAAAAGAAATATGATTCCGTGCTTCAAGCAAGGCACGTAAAGCTAAAGGTCCCAAACGCCAAGTAGCGTTTCTTTAAACCTATCCTAGGATTGGTTCTGGTCTACCCTTTGGGTTGCGGAGATCAGAAGGCAGTCGCTTTGTGTAAAAACCCGTAACCTCATCAAATCTCGTAGGTTAGGTAGCGGACTCCGGGCTCTGAAGCGTTACCTCTGAGGATGCAACTGGGAATACGCTCAGATGATGATGATGAGGGCTTTTTGAACCGGGTGAACGTATTCTTTTGGGATGTATTAATGTAGCTCTTTCTGCCCTGACATATTTTATGTTTCAAAACTTACCAATATCTATAAGTATGGTGCGCGAACTTGGCACTGCAGCCGAAGAGCCAGTCTGTATCGTCCACGTTCACGCCCTCGATAGCTACGAACCGGTTTTGCGGGAATATCACGAGTCTGATCATCAGATACGTGGTCCTGGAAGAATATATGTATTAACTAAATTATATAATTATTGATATTTTTTCAAAACAAAAAACCGACTATAACACCAGAAAAGCTTAATATTCAAACAATTGTATAAGTATACTTAGACGACATATTTTTTCTAGTTATTTTCGTTTAAAAACAAACCACATAACAGATTTTAATAAGATCTCTATGGGACCACTTGGAAAATATACCCTTTCAAACAAAAGGAGAATTTTCCAAATCGGTCTAGGCGTCTTCTAGTAATCTGAAATCTATATTACTGTTCTGAGCGACATAAAAGGATAGCAGCATAGGAAAGACCGTGCTGATAGATGATCGTCTTGAATAAGATTTTTTTAAAGCCCTTATCTTTTTAAAAGATAAAGGGTTAAAGTGTCCTGGTTACACGGTTCTCGCAGTAAAAGTTAGGCTTTAAACGTCTCTATCTCGGTTATTTTTCATCCTATAAAAATAAAAATAAACCAAAATCTTTGTTAAATAAACGGGCAAGTGCGAGTCGGACTCGTACATGAAGGGTTTCGTCCCACCGTACAATGTTTTAAAACGCTGAAGAAACACGTTTCTTGTATGACGACCCCCTTTAATTTTTTACTTTATCTTATTTTAAGTATTGTTGTTATAGTGGTCATAATAATACATAATTGATAAAAATTTTAAGTATCTAGTTAATTCCATTATAAAGATCGAGTTAAAAACGCTGAAAAAAACACGTTTCTTGTATGACGACCCCCTTTAATTTTTAACTTTTTTTTACTTTTAGTATTTGTTGGTATAGCGGCCACAATAATACATAATCGGTGAAAATTTCAAGTGTCTAGCTATTACGCTTCAAGAGATAGAGCCCTGTGACAGACGGACAGACAGACGGACAGACAGACGGACAGACGGACAGACGGACAGACGGGCAGACGGACAGACAGCGGAGTCTCAGTAATAGGGTCCCGTTTGCACCCTTCGGGTACGGAACCCTAAAAAAGAACTCAAATTTATTTTTTTACGAATATCCAATATTTTTGAAGTTATTTTTAAAAGAAAATGAAATTTACAAAAATTTGAAACATTTAGATTTTTTAAATTATACTTTTTTTCAAAAATAAGCATTCGAAACCGGGCAAAATTTCTGAGGTCATCATTTATGCTAAAAAAAAAAGAAAGTCCTTTAGGTATAACCATACATTTGAATTTTTGTGGAAATGGTAAAGGTTTTATTTTTCGTTTTTTCCAAAAAAATTCGTAAGTATCATCTTATTTTTATCATAACTTGCTCAATTTTGATGCTATTAACTTTTTACAGTGCTCATTAGAAAGATATTTCCGAATACTTTCAAAAGTGTTTAAGAAGTATATGTCATAAAATGCATCGGTTTCCCGTTATTTAAGTTTGAATACTTAGATTTAAGTACTCGCCGAAAAAAAATATACATACAGTTACCTATGCTCACTTTGAATTAATATTAGGTTTTTCAAAGTAGGGATTTGTTTGTTTTTTTATTAGCTTCAATTTTGGTAATGACACATTTTTTGTAAAAACTCATTTTTGGAGTTATTTATGAAAAACCGCTTTAAAACATGTATTTTTATCACGAAAAATCACAATCTTTGATCTTTAATAACTCAGAAAGTATTGATTTATTCCAAAAAACGTAATATAACAAATTTTGCTTAGAATTTGTCTCTCTATCGATTCCTTTATTATTTTTATTAAAATAATTTTCACCCCAGAGAAGGGGTGGCATCCACCCCCAGGGCAAAAGCGCAAGTTGGCACTATGTCACTTTTGTTTCGGTATCCCCCACCTACTCACCAATTTTCAAGAAAATCGATTGAGATTCAACGAAATCGGAGGTGAAAACCTTCATTGACTGTACTAATAAGCGGGTAACTCAGCTACTGGCCGACATGTTTCGACCTCATCCGGAGGTCCTCATCAGGGCGAATGTGATAAGCGACGTCCACTTTTTTAGAGCTGGTATTTCGTATGTGTGTAAAAAGAACAAGTGCATACTGATTTTACCTCAAGGAAAATGTAACGATATTAAATTCATCTGTTTCCAGTGCTAATAATAATTTAGCTCATGCAACAAAGTTGATACTACGAGTAGAGTTATTGTCGAACATAAGTAACTACATACATACATTAAAATATAGTACCATAGGTACTTCCAAAACGTTACGAGCGAAGATTTCCTATTCTAATTAGAAAATTACTTATTTTTATGTTTGTACCTACTTATATTCGACAATAACTCTAGTATCAACTTTGTTACCCACATGACCTAAATTATTATGCAAGTTTCTTTTATGAATTTCGTTTAAAGTTAACATACACAAAGTCGGCATAGTAATGGAACTGTAAAACTGGGTTAAGATCACAGTACGATAGTGATAAATGACTTGTAAACATTTCCGCTGACGAATCGTGGGCATCGTGGCCTTCTAGTTTTTGACTATTGACGAATGAACCTTTCGTCCATTGACGAATGATCCCGTTTCCTTTGAAGAAAGATAGTTGACTATGACTACTTGGCACCAATTCAAGAATCAAAACCCAATGGCTTTAGGTTTAGAGTTTAGAGTAAGACTGGGCCCTTTCACATTAGAAAAAAAATAATATTATAATGTGCCTAATTTTTATGGGCCTTCAGCTTAAAACAATATTTCAAAAGAACATTGCCGAATATTCAAGGGTCATGTCATGACTGCTTCCGTGGTCCAGTGGTCAAGGTGTTCGCCTTGTGATCCGGAGGTCATGGGTTCAAATTTCACTGGGAAGCATACTTTGTGAAAAGTTGTTACCAGTCTGGTTAGAATATTGCAGGCTTGAATCACCTGATTATCCGAAAATAAAGATGATTCCGTGCTTTGGAAGGCACGCAAAGCTGTGGATCCTGAACGCCATTTAGCATTTATTTAAACCTATCCTAGGATTGGTTCTGGTCTAACCTTTGGGTTGCGGAGGTAAGACGGCAATCGCTCTGTGTACAAAACCATTAACCTCGTCAAATCACTTAGGTTAGGTATTGGACCCCGGGCTCTAAAGCATTACCGCTGAGGATGCAATGATGATGATTGCTGAATATTCAAGGCCTTAATTAGTCATTCTTATTTAAGGAATACTCAAAAGGGACTGACGTAATCATATCCAAAATACACCGCTCCCCGAAGTTCCGACTTGGAGGTTTGCCAATGACTGTTGTCATAGAAAGCATGCATATACCTAAATGACGGATTTTATCGTTATACGATTTACGAGTTCCTCAAGACTTTACTATGTCATCTTATCACGGATCTAAAATGTATGTTTATTTTTTTACCATTATGATTCTTATCTTGATAGCGTTAAGACTTTTACTTTTATTAGTCATATCTATTGTGAGTGTCAGCATCGCATTCATTGGCGCATAATAAAGACGATAATTTAATAGGTAATTCATGAATTAATGGTCTCGATCGTAGAATCAAATACGCTTGGACAAGCTTCTGGTCGATGAACGAGTTAGTGAACAAGTTTATTTATGTGCCAGGAACTACGATGCCAGACAGACACTCAGAGACACGTCAAACGTATAACACCCCTCTTTTCCTTTTTCGTCAGGGGTTTTAAGAGACTCGTCGTCATGTTTATCTTGCCCATCCTAACCTACGGTGCCTAAACGGGGTCTTACGGATACGCAAATGTCCAAATTGAAGGTTTATTGCCAGCAAGCGATGAAGCTTATCAGCATGCCCTAGCATGTCAGACAAAAACATCGCGAAATTCACACTTGGCTCCTTCACTAAGAAAAGTGATTACATATAAAAGAAACTAAACTGAAGTGGGATTGGGCGGAGCATGTCTGTCGCATGCATTCCGAAAGATGGGTAGGTATAGGATTGGGATGTGTGGAAGGAAGAGGGGAGGCTTTTCCCAAAAATGGGACCTAATTACCCAAAAAAAGAGTGATCGTTTTATTTTTGCCAAGCCAAGCTATACTTGTTAGGCATA
The DNA here is from genome assembly GCA_963576875.1 of Acrobasis repandana. NCBI lineage: Eukaryota > Metazoa > Arthropoda > Insecta > Lepidoptera > Pyralidae > Acrobasis > Acrobasis repandana. Next base: position 9,279,075 of record OY756222.1, read on the forward strand.
TCCTGAGGGTCTTGAGGCTTAAAACTACGTTACGCAGACGCCCGCGCGATTCCATGCAAAAGTGTCCCGCACGGTTCCATACAAAAGTGCCACGTGCGGGCGTCCGTCGCGTGCACCCGCGCGTACGTCCGTCGCGGGGAGGCGGGCCCCGCCCCGCGTCCGCGCGACGGAGCCCGCTTGCGGGGTACGCGCGGCTCGGACTTGTTCAGTATAGACTTTCTCCTTCTTCTTCCAGTGCCATCTTCAACGAAGGTCGGCAATCATCATTGCGATCTGCACTTTTGAACGGCTCCTCGCTCTGGGAGCACGACAACTAATATAAAGTCTCGCGGTGAAAGGGTTAATACGAGTTAGTTTAGTAATGTAAATTTTAAAAATTAAGAACTGCAAGTGCTCCCACACTGCTGTTAAAAAATGTTTAAACCTTTCTAACAACATAAAAAAGTATACTAAGTAATAACATAAAAATAAAATACTGTTATTAATTATAACAATTATAAATAATAATACGAGTACATATAATAACCTATAATAACAAATATTACAATAAGTTATTATATTTGAATTTTGAAAATGTTTACTAATGTTTGTAAACATTTTTTAACAGCATTGTGTTTTAATAACGATGTTTTAAATACTTAGATAAACCACCACCAACACACGACCCCAGATAAGGCTAATGTTTATATAGGTTTTATGATAAAGATAAAACAAATAGAAAGGGTTCTCACGTACTTTTCAATCTCCGGTCTGGAAATCTGGTATATTCTTCTGTTATCTTCATACCAAAAAGCTTCTACTTGCATCATTACATCTGGCCTGACTATTCCTGGATTCAGGAACATCGAGCGATTGGCCTGTGGGTAAACAAATATATAAATACTAGATAGGTACAAATATTTAAAATTTCTATTCTTGCTAGTTGTATCTGTAATAAGTCTTCAACTACGAGCTATCTATTGAACGGCGTTGTCGTGCATAAGGTGCTTCTCAGACGGCAGCCTCTCGCTACATGAATTTTCCAGGGTCCAATGCTGCCCCCATTTGAAATAAATTATTTGAAAGGAAACGAAGATATCATTTAAAATTTTGTCTTATGTGACGTTACGTAAAGCTTTTCTTCGCACATTTCCCAAGCAAGAGTGGCCGTTTCTCGCAAATGTGCGAAGAAAAGCTTCACGTTCTCACTTTAAAATGTAAAAAGTAGTTCATTAAAAAGTTAAAGGGTTATCTAGGGCTTCACAAAGGCAACATTTTAAATTATATCTCCCTTTTTCTTTCAAATAATTTATCTCAAAAGGCAGCACTGGACCCCGGAAAATTCATATATGGCCTTAAGGGGGGCTACATGAATTTTACGTGATATAGTACTATATATTTAAACACAAAATAGTATAGTCAACATCAAGGTTAATTACCCCTGCTTACCTGAATGATGTTAAGTTAACCCAAAAAGTTATATGTGAAGAAAATAAAAATTGTAAGTAAATAAGAGTTTCTAGGTACCTGAAAGAATTGTCTAGCCGTTGTTGTCAATGCACTTTTATCTTCCTTGATCTGCTCAGTATAAGGGTCGATTATCGCAAACAAAAACTTGTTGATAGCCATGACTAGTTGTTTGCACCAAACTATGCTCACGTGGTCTGTAGACACCCAAACACCAGGTACGGCTGTAGTCTATAAAAGAAGATGTGAATATGAATAAAAAGAATTTAAACAAAATACTTAAGTAACTGCTCAATTAAATAAATAATAAATCAACAAATGAGGAAAGTTGTTCAGTATCAAATACAATGTGCATCAAATTAATTAGTCACATGATCTAGTCACTATCATCGTCCATCATCATCAGATCTTTTTCAGTCTCCACTGCAAGAGCACGACCCTCTCTGTACTACCAGAGCCATATTAGCCAGAGCAGTCGAAGGATTTGACCTACACTCTCCACGCTGGCCAGGCGGGTTGGAAAGGTCTCATTGATGTTTATAAGCTTTTTTTAGCTTGTGTTTCCTAAGTCACCTTCTACAACATCCACGGGAAGACTTGGAGTGGTCCTATTCTACTCTGCCGGGAACCACACGGCTAGTCACAATAGGAAGTGAAATTTTTATTTTTTATTTCAATATACTTAAAACTATATTGAAACTCCAAACTCCAACACACAACTTATTATAATTGTAAAACAATTTAACTAAAAAAAATATTTTATTTTACTTCTTATTATTTTTTATACATTTGTTGGGAAAAGTTGTTCAAAATGATGGAGTGAATCACCCCTTAAAATATTTGTACTTACCTAATTAAAGTTGTACTGAACCACACCATTGTACTCATAATGGTGACCACCCTTAAGATATTTGTACTTAGTATATTAAAAATAAGCTTGTATATTAAAAAAATGCCTTTTTTATTTACACACAAAACCTGTTTCCTTACCAAAGCTCCAATATAACTATCATTATCAGCTGTCAACCACGACGGCATCAGCACATCACGTGGACCACTACCAAAACTCAACAAGAGTTTCCTTTGCCTCACACACTCATCTGCATTGATATTTGATGCCCATTCCATCTCCATCAACTTGTAATATGAATTAATTTCTATGTCAAAGTTTATCACCGGAGCCTGTAGAGGTGCTGCCAGTGTGATCGCTATTGTTGTTGTGTTTAATGTACTTGGATATGCTAAGAGTCGTTTTGCAATCACACCACCCTAAAAATTTAGATAAGGTGGTAAATGTTTTGACTTTGTAATGGATACATGCAAGTTCTGATTTAAAAATGTTAACGCAAATGTAAGTTGTCTAGGCATGGCCTGATTTACATCAATATGCTTTGAATTACAAACTCAGTAACAATAAAGCAGATTAAAGAATAAGAACAAAATAGTTTACCTTAAGGCTGTACCTGAATTTTCCGGGGTCCAGTGCTGCCCCTATTAAAATAAATCATTTCAAAGAAAACGGAGACATTATTTAAAATTTTGCTACTACCAAGTCCTAAATAACCCTTCAAAGTATTTTATAAACTACTGTTTACAGTTTATAATGAGAATGTTAAGCTTTACTACGCACATTTGCCAAAAGTGGCCGTTTTAGCTTAACATTCTCACTTTAAACTGTAAACACTAGTTCATAAAATACTTTAAAGGGTTATCTAGGACTTAGGTAGGTAGTTGCAAAATTTTAAATGATGTCTACGTTTTCTTTGAAATTATTTATTTTAAATGGGGGCAGCACTGGACCCCGGAAAATTCAGGTACGGCCTTAATAATTTTTTCCAAAGCATAATAGTCATTACAATTGCAATTGCATTATACATATGTATAATAATAAATTATTACAACTACACTTCATATAGCTCCATATATGAACACCTTTTCTACATGTGAAAAGGAACTTTATTTTTAACTTCATATAACTTCACATAATGTAAAGGTTGACTGGAAGAGATCCCAATCTGGGATAAGTTCGCCTTTGTACCTATTGATGTCTTGATGTTACGTGTAATTTGTATTTGTTCTTTGTCTACAATAAAGATTTAACAAACAAACAAACTTAAAGGACTCTAAAGATACTAACCATTGAATGACCAATAAGGATGACAGATGTTGGTACATTTTTAGTATACTTATTGCTTTTGTATAAACTAAGTATCTTTTCAATGCATGCAGCTGCATATTTTGTTTGTTTCTGCAAAACTCCTCCATATAATCCCGAGAGCTCCTCATTATACTTTACTAGTGAAAAAGAAATATATTGGAGTATTAGAAGTAACCAGGAGACTGAAGATCTAGTGCTGACCCAAGTATCATCAGTCAAACAAAAGTAGGCCTGGCTGGCTCTGACACTTAAATAGAATGGGAGAGGATTGGGCGGTGAAGAGGGCCTAGTTGGGTCGGCCAACTGACTGTCGGCCTGTTGGTCGCCCCAGGTACAGATGGGCCAAAAAGGTTAAGAAAGACCTTCGATGCCTCGGAACTGGCGACTAGTGATGCTTACAAGACCCCAAGAAATGGCGTCATCTAGTGTCGGAGGCCAAGATCCATTTTGGGTTACTGCGCCACCATAGTGAAAAAAGATTTGAAATTTATAATTAAAAACATTTAAAATTGAAGTACGAAAACTATCTAAGGCTTATATTGTCTACAGTTTGGTAAATAAATATAGAAATGGGAAAAAAATATTCCTTTTTTTATTATAGAAACCATACTGAAAGAAGATGCAACTTCTCAAATGTGGTAGATAAATCAGGATCCAAAGTACTTAACTAATATTAGAAGAACAGTTTTAATGACTTACAAAAATTTAATCAAAGTATCACAGTACTTACTTGTGAAAAAATCAAAATGATAATTATAATCATGAGCCAATGCCTTGCGAAGTGCAACGGAGGCTAAGGACCGAGCCTGCATGTGGCTGCCAGAGTTTCCTGGCAAGAAAAGTACTGGCACCCCATCAAACCTTAGAAGTAAAAATATTTTTTTATCATTCACAAACTTAAATTTACTAAATAGTTGAAGCTGTGTTATTAACATTAAAAAAATAAACATACCACATTTTCCTGGCCTTCTCAGTCAATCGACCTTCACTATAGGCATACATTCCATACTGTGGATTAAAGCTGTTGTCTGGTACTGAAATTTCCTATAAAAATATTATTTTAAAATATTATTAATAGTACCTAATTTAAAAGAAGCTCGCTAATTTGAATGATACTAACCACGAATTGCGGGAATTCAAACATGTAAGTCATTACACAATAATTATTTTTATCACTGAAATATAAATTTAAAACGCCGAGAAGATATCCCACAACGAATAAAACTGATATTATTTGAAACACACTTGACTCTATTATTTTTAACACCTTCATCTCGGCACATTTAATACAAAATCCGTTTGTATTTCTTGGAATATTTTTTATTTCGGCTTTTGTTTGAAATCTACATCTGCATCTCCATAGAGCAAAACAAGAGCTTCATAGAAATAAAATTGTACACACAAAACAGAAGGGAAAAGTTTCACGAAAGGATAAAGGATTGTATTATAATGTTTAGGTCACAAAATTACCTAATCACATAATCAAATGAGCGTAAATTACAATTAATTTATTAGAACAAAAATACATCCAACAAGCTGAGACTCTGACTGACTCAAGCACAGAACTATTTTACTCCTATTCGGAGAAGAGTAACAACTGCATACAATTGAAATGTAGACATAATGCAGATGACATTTTTATTTTTTTGACGTGACAACGTCTAATAACTCGATACTACGGGCTGCATCTTAGATCATTATATGATCTAAGGGCTGCATGCACGAAAAAGATGACGTCATTGTCGCGTTCCAAAAACGAGAGCGTGGCACGAACGAGACAGCGAATGTTTGACGTTGTCACGTCAAACTACTGTCCGTAAACCGACTTTACAGACAACCAATTTTTTATATTTCATTGGTCGGTAAATTATCCCACGCTTTGAGATTGGCTCCCAAAGATTAAAATAACCAATGAGAACGGCACTTTTGTCGTCATAGTAGATAGGTAGAGGTAGGTAGGTACTATACCTATATATTCCATGGTAGTAGGTTAATTTATTATTATATATGTAGGTACCTAATATAAGAAATAAAACAAATAAGAATTACTGACAAGGATTTATTAATAAAATGTATAAATAATTTAAAACACTGTAAACTAATCATGGCATGACCAGCGATAATAGAGGTTCCTTTTTCCCGACTTCAAAACACGAAACAGTTTGATGAACTTTGGTGCCATCTTCTATAGTCGCACTTAAAACATTTCTGCCTGTTTTCTTTATCTGATATTATTTATGGCACTAATTACGAGTCTTTTCTCACTAACTTAGCGTCACAGTTACACACAGGCTCACAGGAGTATTTTTTCTCGGAAATTCTAAAAAACGGAGGAACAACTGTTCAACTTAACGTTCCCTGACAAGATAATTTATATCTCATCAGCACAGTTCGCAACGCAACACAGCAAATTTAAAGTCGGAGTAATTTCTTAGTGGAACTAAAACTCAGGTCGACGAAAAACACACGACAAAGTCCAAAACTCCGGTTCATTGTGAAAAAATCACCATTTTGGTTTGACATTGATTAGTGTTGCCAGTACTAATAAACAAAAATTCCTACAATATATTTTTTTTTACTGCAGTAGTAGTAAGTATAACTTATATACAGCCACACTGTTGTATATTATTTATCCCTCGTAGATAGTTTTCGAAGGCCCATACTAACTTGACCAGGGCTGGAATCAAGACTGACTGATTGATTTGTATTGTCAGATTGACAACGACAGTTACACATTTTATTTTTGTCTGTTCGCTTTATATTTCTCATCACATACGCATTGCGCTATATTGTACATGCACCATGGAGACGAATTTAGACGAATTCAGAAGTGCAGCGAGCGGTCTGCCTTATCAGCGTTTTCGTCCCCATATTATTTTATTTGAGAATTTCGGAGAACTTTAAATTTTTCTATCTTTTTAGAAAACACAAATTATTTTTATTTATTTCGTATTGTACGTGTTTAAGCCTGAATCAATCTTCATATATGTGTATTTTTTATTTTTAAATCAGTCGTATGCGCAAGAAATCCGACGACGTGTTCGCTTATGTTTTCTCCAAAGTTTAACCTTTTTAACTAAGGTTTTGCATGAATTATTATTTTTTTATTAAAATCTTCAAATTCACTTTTTACTTAGATCATTTAATTTAGTATTAAATGATCTAAGACTTTTTAGAATTTTCCTTTGTCTTTATTTCTCTGTAATTTAAACTCAACTTAATGTTTAAAGTTCCGTATAAACAACAATGACATGAACGTCGCACACCCAAAAAATCGAAACACGTCTCAGGCTTAGATCAAGGTCTCAGGTTATTTGGAATTAAACAAACTATTAAGTAGGTACAATGAAAATCAATAAATTGTCTAATTCACTTTTTTAATACTTAAATAAACTTCAATTTAACATATCTTAACATATTGTTACTAAGATAGTTTGGCTCCAGTCAGCTCCGAAGAAGCAGTCAAATCACTAAAAGTAAGGACTGGGCCCTTCAGGGACCCACAGCTGGGCATAAGCCTCCTTCTGTCTACGCCTATTATATTTCTATTGATTTAAAAATAAATAAAAACTAAACCCATCACTTCACTCATGTCATTATGAGAAGTTGACAACGACAACTGACAGTGACAATGACAACAATGACAAGCATCTGTGATTGATTTTTTTTTTTTTTTTTGGCGGGAAGTCAAGGGGTTCGGTTGAGGTTTGCTTTAAATTATTTTATAAATTGATTTTAGTGGACTTTATAATATGAAATTGGTGTTGTTTGGTGTCATAAATGCTCATGACATGAACAATGTGTGAAATAGTTAAAGTGGACAGTCATAGTACGGCTGTAGTGATATTAATTTTGCGGACTGTGGGGCGTCTTCGGGCGTCGTCCGCCACTCAATCGTCTATGTAAACCAGTGGACTCGTATAGATTTGTCGCCAGAAGCTCCTTTGCAGCAGTCAAAGGCCTACACCACCCTTTGATTGTCTTGTTAGGATTAGGTTAGGATTAGGAATAAAGAACAAAATTAAAGATAGGCTCTAAAGGACTTGTATCCAGAGCCGTAAAATTATTTAATAAAAAAAAAAGCATCTGTGATTTATTTTGCAAAATGATAATGGTAAAAAAGAGCAAAATATAGGTATCTATTTTACATTTACTTTGCATTTATTTATTCTACTTGTAACTGGTTTGTTTATAACTCTTTATAGCTGGTAATTTTACCTCGTTTCTTGAACTACACCTATACTTCAATATTACTTCTCATCTTTCAGCACATTCCGTAGGTAATCGAGATTTAGTTGCAGCAAGGGCTTTATTTTATTCATAAATCTCCCTGAAGACTGACCTTATGATGAATACAAATGAATTAATTATTCTGGCAACTATTCCAATCGGCCTGGTAATATTAAGAGCCCTTTATGTCCTGATTAAAGTATACACAACTGAGTGCAAATTACAAAGTGCTCAAGGTGGTCTGAAAACTATTTTGTGTATGGGATCGGGTGGGCATACAACTGAACTTCTTAGATTGGTGAATAACTTGAGTAAAGAGAAATACTATCCACGACTCTACATCTTGGCCGATAATGATACAAGCAGTGAAGTAAAAATACATACCAATGAAGACGGCCAAATAAACTATTTAGTCAGCAAAATACTTAGAAGCAGAAATGTGAAGCAGTCCTACTTATCTTCTGTGTTTAGTACATTGTATGCATTTACTCAAACCATTCCCTTAATCCAAAGATTTAAACCAGATGTAGTATTTTGTAATGGCCCAGGCACTTGTGTACCAATTTGTGTTGCAGCTTTTATTCTAAGATGTTTATTCATTTTAGACTGCAGGATTGTATTCATTGAAAGCGTATGTAGGGTAAGGACATTGTCTCTTACTGGAAAGATATTACAGTACTTTGCAGACATATTTGTAGTTCAGTGGCCTCAATTGCGAGATGTTTGTTTTAGAGCTAAGTACTTTGGTAGGTTGACATAAGTTTGGAAATGAATTTAATGTATTTTGTATAAATAAAACAAACATGAAACTCAGAAAAATGTGTATAATTAATTAATAGTTCAAATTCCAAGAGATCAGTAGGTACACAATTTTCAACAGTTTTTGTTTTGGTTCATTATATGGTTAAATTTGGGAAATTATTTTCAGGGATTGCAGCAAGTAGACAAAGTTCTTAATTTCTTGCATATTATGTATAGTATTAGCTCAAGGTATATTCAAGTAAGTACACTATATAAAATAAGTTTACTGTCTGATTTTCTACTAGTCTGCTTAATGAATTCATTACTATCATTGCTACTACCCTTTTTAAACACATGTGGGCTCCACACTATAAGGTAGGTATACCATAAAGGTATGAGGTGTAAACAATAGACTATAGAAATATGCATAAATTACAGAATTCTTTGTTCACAGTTTGTACAGTCACAAAATATAGAGTCCACATTCTGTATCAAGTTATGTTCTGTTACCAGACTCTAGTTCTGCTTTATTCATTTTATGCAACAATTAATTATGAACCCATTGCAAAATATGTTTTGGTTTTTCAAAGTAAATGAAATACTAAATAAAATCATTTACAATTTTTATACAAAGTGGAGATTGTTGTCATACATCTAAACAGATCTAAATTTTTATTCTTGGAAATTCTATAAATATATTTAAATAATCTATTCTAAATTGAAAGTATATTGTATATAAATTTGGCTGCATATGATGGTTCTCCTGATCTTAGTTAAAACTCACAAATATAAAAGCTTTATAGGTACTTGCTCCTAGATAAATACAAAATCAATATGAATCATGATGGGGCAGTCTATCTATATTACTGGTAGATATAGGATATAAGATCCCCCTATATTTATTCTTGTAAAGAAAAGGCACATGACTACAAAAGGCAAATTATAAAGGCCTTCAATTGCTTATACCATGACGACGATTATTATAAGTACTTAAGTACGTTTCAGCAGTATAAAGATAAAAACAACAATAACAAAATGACCCTCAATATTCTAAGACATAAATGACTTCATCTTATTTATGAAGGTATAATAATAAAGGCGAGAACTTACTTTCTTGCATACATTTTATGATTCTGTTTCAATATACAGACATATCCTTGAAAATATTTTTTGCATTATGTATGTTTTTAAAATCATATTCAACAAAAATTGAGCTTATGAATTTTAACCATCTACACAAGGTGAATCAATAGATAATAAAATAACCAATGCATAGTTTCAGATTGGTAAACTTTATCAAATCTTTCGTTCTATTTCAAAATAAGCCTTTTGCAACAGTAAAAGTTATCTAAATTTACACAACAAACATTCACTGAAGAAACTAAAGCAATCTCTTATATAAATTCAGAAAACAGTTTTAGTTGTCAATGTCAGCCTTATATTTAATTAACATATATACGGCATTTTCCAAGCATGTTGGCAACTAACATACATTAAAATGTAAATGCATCAGTCTTCACAACATTTAAGTGAAAATATTGCCATAGTTAATAATCTAAAAGAAGTCTAATAGTACCATAGAGTAGGCCTGCCTTCACCTAAACTACGGACTCCGGACAAAAAAATCAAAAACCCGACATTTCAGTGAAATTAAGAATATTACCATGACGCGCTTGAAAAAATTTTGCGCCGGGGCCGGGAGAGCGGCGGGCGCCAGGGCCGGGGGAACGGGGGAAGCAGAGGGATGCGGGGGGCAGGTGGGGCTTAAATGGTGGAAACTATTTACGGGCCTCGCGCGGAAGCCCTTCAAAACTAGGACAAATCCGGGGAAACCCGAACTGATGACAGGCCAACATAAGAGGAAGGTACTTAGGTACTAAAATAGTGGAGCACACAAAGTAAATAAAATAAAATTTACAACTATGACCCAATTCCAAATATAAGTATGCAGCCTCATTGTCATTAGGCTTTGAAGGTACACACTTATTCGGGCCGGCATTAATCGGCACAGCCGGGTGGTAAAATCGAATATAAGTAAATGCATGTTCGGGGAAAAAGGAGATGTAATATAATTGATTCGGTTCGGCTTTGTTGTTCAATAAACCGAATCGAAAGCCGAACCGACAATGCCGGCTCCAATAAGTGTATAGCAATCCTGACTTAGCTATAGCTATGCAATATTTGTTAGTACTTTATGAAGTATAAAAAAGGTCCTTCTAAAGTTTTCTTTTTCTCAGCATCACCAGTGGGTTGACTGGTAGATAAAGCCTATGGCTTTAAGTCCGCCTATTACGTTTGTAATAAAGTTAAATAAATAAGTATGTACTAACAAATATTGAATAGAAACTTCTATTTTTTTCGTTTTATCCATGTCATATCAGAATAATACACTATTTTAAAGTTGTTTATACATATATAATAGTGATATTATGCCAAGTGTGTTATTTGTAAATATATGCATGGTTGAGATTTATCATTAGTAGTGAAGACTGCTAAAATCACAACCCAATTTTTTTTGTAGTTGGTTAAATAAGTATCTCCTCTGGAACATGGACACTGAGTGTCATAGGCGTACCCAGGCCGTATTTTCAGGGGGGCAGATCCTCCAGATCTTCCCCTCGGTATGCCTATGCTGGGTGCTAGATTCCATCTTGTACAGCAAAACTAATTAACTTTAAGTAATGTTCATAAGTTTGATCTCAAATCAACAATTTCTTAAGACCTTTATGCTGCATTATCTAAATCAAGAAGTTCATGAAATGCTATTATAACTATTATCATACTTAGTGGCGGCCTTAGGGGGTGGCGAGCAGGGCAATCGCCCAGGGCCTCCCTCCAGAAAGAAATATCTGGACATGGGGAGGTACATTCAGGGGCGGGAAAATAGGAGCCAAATGTGTTATTCAGGGCTTGATAAGATTTTCGAATGACATACAAAGGACAAGAGCCTCGCAAAAAACTGAAGCCTGGGGCCTCGCAATGGTTAGGGCCGCCGCTGATCATACTATCAAAGACTAAAAAAACTTTGATTTTGCAAAGTTTCAACATACTAAAATAACTCGTGTTTCAACCTATTAGATAACAACATAGCTGTTAAAATAATGCTTAGGCACATCTGAGAATACAATATCAGTAGTTAGTGACTATCAATAAGTACAAAAGGAAGAATTAAGATTTTCTTACATAGCTAGTTATGCACAGGTATATAAAGTAAGTAGATAAATTTCATGGTTTGCTGCTATCAGCTGCATCAGAAGATTGGTTACTAGTTTCTTGTTTGGCGTCATCATTTTGTCTGATGTGTAGCTTTTCATCAGTGATGAGGCACATGGCTTCATCATATGTAGGTGGTGGTGGTTCCGAGCTGGAAGGTTGGGGCTTACTTGTAGCAGCATTACTTATTAGGGCATCATAAGATGGAGGGAGTGTAGCACTTGATGCTGTCCTAGGCACTTGACCACTATATGCTTGTTCTGCTGGCATAGCAGCCATATCCTGTAATGAAATGAAATAAATAAATAACAGATTGATAATTAAGTTCTTTTGTCGGAAGGGCTCAAGAGCCTTGCCAAGGGGAGGCAGGGAACCTGAGCCACACTAGCCAAGGTAGATAACTCAAATAGATATTTCATTAGTATTTCTTGTGTGGTCTGTGATTTCTAGAAGTGACACACTATTTTAGGATGTTTTCCCTAAGAATTTTTTTTTCTGTCTTACGGTACAACCCAATTTCCATACCTAAATACTTACAAATACCTAAAATTATCTTACTTAACTAATTCTATATTCTTAATTTTTTTTAGGGCATTTTCATGTGTGACAAAGAACTAATTGGGCAATTTTTTTTTAAATTGCCTCTTTTTTTTAGGTATTCTTATTACTTCATGCATGTTGCTGTAGCTATGTTTTGTAGCAAATAATATATATATATATAATGGATAAGGACTAATAACACTGATAGAGCTAAGTAAGTTGAAACTTGTATGATGGGATACTATACTACTGGGTGGCGCAAAAGTACTGGCACTAAAGAAAATACTTTTATTTTTTTTATATGACATTTTCTGTCATTCTGTTGTTGAAAATTGTGTAGTGAACAAATGTAAAATACACTGAAAATAAACATGGACCGTTTTACTCCCCAAGAACGTGGAATAAACACTATGGACTTAGTGAGGGACGCTTTTCCAGGCCGAGTTATCTCTCGTTTTGGCGATTTGCCTTGGCCTGCAAGATCACCCGATCTGACCAGTCCAGACTTCTTTCTTTGGGGTTTTTTGAAATCTCGGGTGTATGTGAACAAGCCACAGACTCTCGCAGCTCTAAAAGAAAACATTCGTCAAGAAATAACGAACATATCGCAGGAAGTGTTACGGCAAGTTATGCAAAATGTCATAAATAGGGCTCAAATGTGTATCAACTCTGGAGGTCACCATTTAAAAGACATCATCTTTAAATCCTAATGGTACGAAATTTAATGGCACAAATATACATTTAAAAAAACCTAAATCTAGTTTTCTAATTTAGAAAAAATGTTATAGCTGAACCAAATAGGGTCTTTACTTTTGCGCCACCCAGTATAACTCAACAATACTATATTTTATAATAAATACAATGTGTGAACAAACGCAAAACCTCTCAGATGGTACCTCAGCCCATGAAACTTAACAACTTTTGTTCTACAACATTCCCAAAATGCCAAAAATAAAATTCAGATTTTCATACAAATTGACTCGATCAGCTGATCAGTTTGTATGAAAATTCAATTTTTTTTTGGTTTCGTAAAATTTGTAGAACAAAAGTTGTTAAGTTTCATAGGCTGAGGTACAATCTGAGAGATATTGCATTAGTTCATTAACACATTGTATAGATAAACAGCCAAGACCTAGTACAATTTGAAAAAGGCTATTTGTTTGTACCTAGTAAGTGCATAAATTATTGGAAAAGAAAACAAGTACATACCTATAATGTTGTTAATTTTGTCCTACAATCCAATAACCTTATTTTGAATATGAATGACCAACAAATAGCAAATAGATGTAAAACACCTAAATCAATGCCCTCCAGAAATTGTAAACACCACCAGTGTTTAATAAGCATTTAGCAGTGGTCACCTTGTTTGATTTTCATTCTATGAAACTAGGTTGCTAGTAAGGTCACATTTGTTTTGTAAAGAAAACCATAAAGATAAAACTATAAGAACAAGTTTATTCAGGAAGTAGATAAGAATTTTCCTTTGGTTTTTGATAGTCATTTACTTTTAACTTTGCTTTATTGACATGATTATAGTAGGTAAACAATAGATAATTTTCTAGACTAAATTGAATGGCCTTTACAAAAGTATGATTACAAAAATGTTGTCAATAAATAAGACACAACATTTGATAGACTTTTAATACTCTTCATGGTTATGAAAGTGTTATAATACATTATACTCACCCTAATTAAAGCACGTCGATGTAGCAGCATTTGAATAACACTTTTCCTGCGCAAGTATAACATGCTTTTGACTGCAACCATCATTCCAGAGCATATGAATATAGGTCCTACGAGCCACATGTGTCCTAAATTGCTAAGAATGTAACCATCCGCGCCTCCCAATGCCAACACTGTGATCACGGTACCGACCGAAAACAGGACCATCGACAGTACAAAATACGAGTAGCTCGTACAGTCACATCTCCCAAATCTTTGATCTTCTTCAAAGTCTATATCACGGTGCCTTAACCGATTTATACGTTGTCTAATAAAAGGGCTATCAAAAACGGTGGCCATTTTTTAATAGGTCTCACCAACACTGTACAAAACACTACAATAAAAATATATTTTCCATTCTCTTAATACTAGTTGATGGAAAATTCATAAAAACTACGTTAAATAATTAGAAAGTCCATACGCAACACTATAGAGTAAACAAGTTGTTCCATGCGACTATGAACAACTTTATAATTTATATTTGAAGAATTTTCACTTCACAAATAAGCGACGACGAAATGCAAAATGACATGAATGACAGTGACATGTGACAGATAGTGAGACTGACAGAACGGACAGATAATATCTCTGATTTCTATGGTATAATCTAACCGCTCGACCACAAATGTGCGCGACAGCGGCGGCGACGACGGTGACGACGGCACGGTGTATAAATATCTACTCTACACTAATAGAACTCGGCGCTGTCCTTGAAAAATATACCAACGTTACGCGTGCGCTAGGGATGCCCGTCTACGGTATTTTAATTTCATCTACCTACTAGAGTGACTAGTTTTGTGATTGTAAGGTGAATGAAAAAGGAAGCGTTAAATAAAAATACATGTTATGTTTTTGATTATTAGCATATTTAATAAACATAAATTGCACACTTATAAATTTACGAAAGAAAAATATTTGCGTCTCGACTGAGAAGTACGAAAAGCTTTATTGTTAAATTTTAATGCATTAAAAATCCGCATTCGGATAATAAGTTTATTTAAAAATCTTTAGGGAAACATGAACAAGGAGGAGAAAAGGAATATCTTTCACTAGATTATAAATACCTGCAGGTACTTTACAAATAATATGTTGTTTTAAATGATGTCCGGAATTTTTCCTCCATTTTTTCTACATGTTCCACGAAATCATCACTTGGGACTATTAACAAATTTTGTGAATTATTCTTACAGTAGTCCCGATACCTTAAGGTGAATATAGAAGCAAATGGCCTTGAAGTGGCGCCCTCATTTGAAATAAATTGTTAAATCGTAAATATGGAGATAATTTCCATATTGCTAGTCGTCAGGCACTAGATAGCCCTTTAAATTATTTTATGAACCACCGTTGAAAGTATTTACATTAGTTCGTCTAGCTTTAAAACTTGCCTCCGCCAAAAGTGGCCACGGCAAGTTTTAAAGCTAGACGGATCACCAATAATAGTTTCAACGGCAGTTCATAAAATAATTTGAAGGGCTATCTAGTGCCTGACGATTAGCAATATGGAAATTATCACCATATTTACGAGTTAACAATTTATTTCACACTTCAAGGCCATTTGCTTCTATATTCACCTTAAATACAAAACTCTCTGTGCTAAAATTAATTATTCAAAACTAAAAACCGACTTCAACCCCGAACTACAGAACCGATTTAATAAAATTTCTATGGGACCACCTGACTAGTATACCCTTTAAAACAAAAAAAGAATTTTTCAAATCGGTCCAGGCGTCTTCGATTAATCGGTGATCATATATAAAAAATAAAAGATCGCGACGAATTGATTACCTCCATTTTAGAAGTCGGTCAAAAGGGAACGTTAAGTTATTCTGGTTTGTTCAATCTAGTCGGATTGCAATCTCTACTTATATACAGCACGGAGCAACTTGAAATAAGTTTTTTTTTGGTCACCCATCCGATATTGAAATGCTGCGAACTTTACTTAACATTAACCATATCATCGTGTGCGCTACCTACAGCAATCAAACCCTACTACAAAATCTCAATTAAAAGCAAATTATAGGTAAGTAGAGTCTGGCTAACGAAAGATGCGACTGGAAAAGGGCGGCAAATTAAAAAAAACATCGCATGGCAACTCTAGTTATAGTCGGAAATATAGTTTTGATACTTTTTGTTTTATTATAATATTCTAGCATTCAGTAGAATCTGTAGAATAATATACATCGAATCAATCATAGTAGTAGCTTATTATTTTACTTAATGGATTCCAAAAAAAAAAAAACATCAGTAAGTTAAGGAAGGAAAAAAAAAAACATGACAATGAAAATACAATTTTATATTTTTAATCAGAATAGTCAAAATCTGAATCTAAAAATTCAACCTCAAATGAAGACTGAACTACTATCATTTTCTCTGACTCTTATTATGAACTTTTCCATATCTGCAGTAATTCCATCTCGTTTTTTGTATTGGTCTTCAACATGAATAACATGATCTGTATTTTTTTCCAGTCCTCTGGTGTTACGCTATTAAACGAGTCTTGTATTAATTTTACCATATCCTCTGCAGACAAAGCAATATTTTTACTGGCAACTTTGCGTTTCGCCAAACTCCATATTAATTCTATCGCGTTTAGATCGCAGTGGTAGGGCGGGAGTCTTAGCACTTCATGGCCATGCTGCTTTAAAAGTTCATCTACTTGGTAGACCGGCGCTTGTTTATGCTCCTTTGCCAAAACTAACAGTTCTTCTCTTGATAGACAATCTTCATATGAAATACCATTTGAAGAGAGCCATGCTTGGATATCCGATTTTCTAGAATTAGTTGTCAGACCCTTATTAACCTGAACACAGTGATAACTAGCATTATCCATGACGATAACACTGGGCTCACTTAAATTTGGGATTAGTTTTTCAGATACCCATTTATTAAAATTTTGGGAATTCATATCGTGATGATAGTCTGCATTTTTTGATTTTGTACTGAATACGAGAAGAGCATTTGGTACGAAACCTTTTTGTGAGCCTGCATGAACTATAATATATCTCTTACCTGAAGATATGTTTGTAACAGCACCACTTGTGGATGGACCCTGCCATGATTTCTTGGATTTATAGTTCTGATGAACATACGTTTCGTCTAAATATACAATTTCTTTGCCTTCTCTACGTTTAGTAGCAATGGTCCGCAAGAAACGGTGTCTCCATGCCGCAATATCATATCTTTCAATGAGAATTGAACGTTCATCTTTATTTTTCTTGAATTCAAACCCATTTGACAAAAGAATGCGACGCAATGTTTCACGACAACCAGTAAAATTAATATTTTCTCTTAGTTCACTTAAAAGGGACCTTAAAGTTGGGATTTGTTTTTTCACTATATAAAACTCATTAATTTTGTTTTTAATTGCATCAATATCAAAACTATCCAAACTTGATACTGTTGGTTTATGTGGTCTTTTTTTTCCTGGTGTGTTCCACACGCCTTTATTTGTTTGACCTTCTTTTTTAATTCTTTTGAGGGTACCAACACTGACATCTGAAAAAATATTTAAGTAAAGTTAATTTAAAAGAACATGGAGTCAATAACACATTTCTTGACAAAAGAACGAAAAAAAGAATTTTTTTATAAAATTTTTATTTTAATAAGAAGGCCAACCCAAAATTATGTATTACAATGTTTGTTAGCAAAGGAGCCATTTAAGGTCTTTATAAATAAAAAGGGAGTATTTAACAAAATGAACAATAAACACTGCTCGAATTCCAGTTACAATAACAAGTACCTATAGTCCAAAGAACTATGACAGTTAGTCTGAACATTAATTGCAGGAAACTGGATAAGTACTGGTAAGCAATGACTAGTGGCCTGATACATGTATTTATCAATCTGTATATATAAATTGAAATCTCTTAATAGACTTATTTGATTAATATATTTATTTCCCTAATTATATTGCGGTGTGTGTGTGTGTGTACATTGTGACGACCTCTGTGGTCTAGTGTTCATCATGCCATGCTGTCACACCCATGAAGCTAAAGGGTTCCCTTTTACCTCTAACTTCATGGTCACACCGGAGGTCCCAGTTCGGCCCCGGTCAGGTCAGATTGATCTGGGTCCGGGATGCTTCTCTATATATGCATTTATTATAAAATATATTATTGTTGAGTTAGTATTCATTAACACAGTTTCAAACTTACTTTGGGGCTAACTCATATTTATTGTAAAATAATTACAGTAACAATTCTACATTTTGTTGGTTCTGATAAGGTTGTATTTCCGTGTCATGTTAAGTGTAAGTATTACTTATGTATCTAAGCAACGGTTGTTTTGTTACTTTTCAATATATAAGAAAAATAACGGTGGTTTTATAAATTGGTTTTATTTATACTGGGTGGCGCAAAAGTAAAGACCCTATTTGGTTCAGCTATAACATTTTTTCTAAATTAGAAAACTAGATTTAGGTTTTTTTAAATGTATATTTGTGCCATTAAATTTCGTACCATTAGGATTTAAAGATGATGTCTTTTAAATGGTGACCTCCAGAGTTGATACACATTTGAGCCCTATTTATGACATTTTGCATAACTTGCCGTAACACTTCCTGCGATATGTTCGTTATTTCTTGACGAATGTTTTCTTTTAGAGCTGCGAGAGTCTGTGGCTTGTTCACATACACCCGAGATTTCAAAAAACCCCAAAGAAAGAAGTCTGGACTGGTCAGATCGGGTGATCTTGCAGGCCAAGGCAAATCGCCAAAACGAGAGATAACTCGGCCTGGAAAAGCGTCCCTCACTAAGTCCATAGTGTTTATTCCACGTTCTTGGGGAGTAAAACGGTCCATGTTTATTTTCAGTGTATTTTACATTTGTTCACTACACAATTTTCAACAACAGAATGACAGAAAATGTCATATAAAAAAAATAAAAGTATTTTCTTTAGTGCCAGTACTTTTGCGCCACCCAGTATCATTTAGAAATATGGAGTATTTCATATGCTAACAGTGATTTAACGGGTTCCAGGTGATTTGTTAAAAAACGATGGCATAGGTACTTACCGGTCAGAGAAGAAATCTCATCAAGATACTGATTTTGTGTCTTTAAACATTCTTTTTGGAACAAATCATTCAATTTTTTAATGGTTGCTTTTATGACTTCTGCAACTGGATCATTTGCGTCATCCATGTTTTCTGAAAATGAATAAATATTAGACATATCCACTCCTGCGAAATAAATTGGAATGTGCAATCACAATGAAAAGTATCAAAATATCTAAACCACACTAACCAATGCACTGGGATATTTCACGCAAGCACTCTTGTTTTTGCTTGAAAACTACATCGCTTTCTACTTGTTTCTTTTCAAATTTACTAATCGTAGTAAAAAGAACCTTTCGCAAGTCGCTTTTCAGTGTTTTCGTCATGTTTTCAATAAGAAATCACGTAAATCGCAGAAATATTTTTCACTTTGACACATCAACTACTCAGGTTATAGTGACAGTGACGTTATTATTGGTGTTGCCATTTATAATTTCGGAATAAAAAATCAGCCTCATCTTTCAGTAGCTAGACTTTAGAGTCTAGCTACTGAAAGATGAGGCTGATTTTTGATTTTTGATGAGGCTAATTAGGTCTACAAACATAAACATTTGCCAGTAAAAAAAATGAACTAAGACCTGTCAATTCATATGTCCCCTTCCGACGACGGTTAAATTGGGGTAAATATTACGCCAGAGCATTACCTACCTATTTTTGGGAAATGTTATAACAAGTTGATAGAGAATCGAAGAACTCGTCAAAACGAATATATTTTGTTCCGTTGATATAATAGCGGTTTTATTCGGTTTTATCTCTTAATCAGTCTAAATGATGCTTGTAGCGTCAAAATCTGTTTGTGTTAAGTCCATACGAAATCTAAAATGTATAAGACTGTCAAAAAAATTTACTACATATATCGAGGGTGCTCATTTGTTGATATCGCATTTGATGTCCGTTTGCTTATTTATACATGTAATTACGTCTTTTCACACCTCCCAGCAAAGAAAAAGAAAATAATTCAACGAAGCCTACTTTCAATGTATGATTAGTAGGTATGAGTGCAACTTTAAGTTTATGAAAACATCATTGATTTCATAAACTTTAACGTTTCACTTGTCGTATACCAGCATTTTAAGCATATCATAGCGTTTGCACAGACTTTGTGTTGTGACAAGTAATACCAAGTCATTATTCATATAATTTATGTTACTAACTACGCTCTGCTACCAAAAATTGTTATTAACTACGCTCTGCTACCAAAAATGTTATTAACTACGCTATTGGTACGAGTCCGGCAATCCCACCGGCAACAAACAAACACACAAACAAACCTACGCAGTCTGCTACCACCCTAGATAAGGTCCATGGAACCTCCTAACTTAATTATAACTTAAACTTAAATCTAATTAAAAGTAATTAAACTAATTACAAATGAGAAACAACTTAGGATAAAACTTACAGCATCCATACCGTCTTCAGGCAGCCTCGCCTGGCCTTCGCGTCGAGCCCGAAGTCCTCCTCGGGGCTGGCGACGGCCTTAGGTCCCACCACGGGTCCCAAGTCAGTGGTGAAGAAAATGGGGTCCCTATGCGAACCTACCCATGAGCTCATGTATGTCGCCCCAAACGAATACGTCGTATTTATAGCACCACTATTATTTCTTCTTGACTGTTCAATATTAAGCACATAACCTAACAGCGGAACGTAACATGGGGTGTCCCTCGCTCCGATTCAAACATTTATCACTGTTTATACATTTATGGGCATCCACGCCACCAAAATTAGTTCCTTTTATAGTCAATTTACAAATACTTCCGTTCCACACAGGCAATAGGCAAAAAACCAACAATTTACAATGATGCAATGGCACGCGTTTCACATTTGACACATATCACTGTTTTTATACGTACTACGAACTATTCCCGGCTCCACGCCGTTCCAAACAAATTGGGCACACACAAACAAACAATAATTAGCGATAATTCTTCACGAAATATTCGCAATATACCAAGGACAAAAATGCCGGCATCGGCTTTCTCGCGACGGGCCAGCGAACCAGTAATAATGGCGTCGGTCGAGAGCTTGACGCGACCCATAGACAAAGATTATTTCCTGGCCGGGCAAATACATTCCGCGCTCGGCGGGGCGCCCACAGCCGGAATATCGCTAAATCGATAATCTTGCCCGTGTTTGTGGAGATCACACGCAGATGGCGCTAGTCTCCTAACAATAAGTACTTTTATCCAAAACAATTTACGCAATATGTCGCACCACCTACATTTATTTCTCTATGTACATAGATAACATCATAATCATCATCCAAGCGTATCCCTGGTTGCATTCTCAGTGTTAACGCTTCAAAGCCCAGGCTTCCGTCCGCTACCTACCTAGGTGATTTGACGAGGTTACTGGTTTTTACACAGAGTGACTGCTGTTTGACCTCTGCAACCCAAAGGGTATATCAATCCAAGGATAGGTTTAAACAAACACCAGATGGCGTCCAGGACCCGCAGCTTGACGTGCCTTCCCAAGCACAGTATCATCATTCTTTTTGAATAATCAGGTGATTCAAGCCTGCAATATCCTAACCAGACTGGAAACAACTTTGAAAAAAGTACCTATGCTTATTTTTTTATTTATAAAAACTTTATTGTTCCACTATTAAAAATTGGTACAATTGGCGGACTTAACGCTAAAAGCGTCCTCTTCCAGTCAAACATAAGTATAAACAGATACGAATCATGTTGCGGCGCAAAAAACTAGATACAAAATAAAGTATGTGCATAATATATATGCCTACCTAACACTATATAATACAATATATAATTGAATAAATTATACCTCATAGAATATACCTACATACGAACATAAGACTATCTATAATACCCTAAATACATATAACAAATAAATATATACAAACATGCAATATATATAAATAATGAATGATGATGGTGAAAAATAAAGTATAATAACATCAATCAAAAACGAAGAGTGCACTCTTCTCTTAAAAGAAAAAATTGTAGAAAGAGCTCTATAGCTTGTAAGGTAAAAGAGCTTGTCATAAAATTTGTGCGATGAGGAGGAACAGAAAGGAAAAGATTATCAGTAGAAAGAAGTTGCATGAGTGTCAGAAAGAAATTAAAATTTACATTTAGGTACTCAAAAGAATTGAAAAGAGAGTGCAAAGAATTCGTATTTGTCTGCGTTTACGGATAGGTTCCATTTAAGCTCAGAACGAAAAGATGATATATATGATCATATTTGAAAAAAAATTAAATGTATACAATTATTAACGAGACAGTCAAGCTTCTCAGTGGGATTTGAACCCACGACCTCTGGATCACAAGGCAAACGCCTTTGAACCACAAAGGCAGTTAATTCTCTGTAAGTATGGATAACCTTTCTACAAATAAGGAGAAAATAAATAAATACAATTGAAATTAAACTACATTACTACAAACTAAACCTAATCTCATCTAGTGCGGTATGGTGTCAAGAACGTTTCTACTATATTTTAAAGCATAGATGCCCTTCAGAATACTAAAAAACGCCTTTTAGCTTTTATTTTTTTCTGCCCTGTGGTTGGGCATTTATTTGGACATTTATGGATTTATGCCCAAAATGCCAGGAATATTCCCAATATGCCCGTTTGGGCATAAACACTTTGCCCATCTCTAACCCCGACTGTTAGTACGCCGAATCATGGAACTAGTGTATGCTGACCTTCGAGGCGCGTAGGTATAACTTGCGTCCCGACCGTTTGTATGAAGATACAATACTGTATATACTGTGACGACGGTGACGACGGCGACGACGCCGCCGCCTTTGCCGTTGCCGTCGCAGTCGTATATATTTGTGGTCGAGCGGTTACTCTTGCGTTGCAAAATAGGTATCTACGATGGAAGATTTTTGTCTATTAGTTGTCAATGTCAATGTCAGTACAAAAGTCAAAATAAAAATTTTAAAGAAAAAAGTAAAGAATTTTGTTTTGTGACGACGCAGTTTTAATTTTATTTTATTGAGAAGACGAATCAATACGCTTGAAAATAAACATTAGGTTTTGTGTTAATTTTATAAATGGCTTAGAATTTAATTACTTTCTAATAACATTAAATAGATCAAAGTTTCCATAATCATTTTGATATGGCTGTTCTTTTGTTTTTCTATTTCGGTATCTTCCTTGACATAGGTATGTTATTTTATCTTTAGATGAATATTGTGGTCCAAAAATAGTCCAATCTAATTCTTATCTAAGTTTTCCTTATAAATGTTTCTTACGCCCTCTTGTATTATATTATTATTATGGGATACACGGTAACTCCCGTAAGTCAGCTACTGGCCGACACGCTCTTGTCGGTGGAGAGGATATGCCAGACTTCTCGATCTTCCGCTTTGTGCTTTAGCGCTTGATACATCATCACTTGTTTATATCGGTGTATAGGTCCACATAACTCTTTCTTCGTCTCCTTGGACCTCTTCTACCCCTTTACTTTTCTTCTAGTATGTTTTTAATGACTTGAATCATGTATCAAATAGCCAATTATTTTCTCTTTTCTAATTCCAGTTTCATCCAGCAGTCTTCTTTTCTCTCCTGCTATTTCTAACACCTCATTGGTTTTCCTTTCCAACTTATCTCTCCATTCTTCTCCAACACCACAATTCAAAGGCTGCTAGCCTGTCCTTTTGGTACTTCAATCTAATTCTAAGTATTCTCTTAAATTTTCAGGAGTGTCTGCTATAGAGCTTACTCTTACCAACAATGGGCCTGCCGTGCGTGGTAATAACATAACATTTACAGCAACAGTGCAAGATTACAATGGTGATACATATAAATATATTTTCTGGGATGAAACTAGGGATACTTCTAGTGAGGTAAGCATTTTGCCTAACACAGTATTAAATAACATGCAGTATCACATCTTTATCCCTAATGGGGCAGACAAAGCCAAGGGCTGTTGAACTCAAAGGCTACATTTATCACATTGATGGGCATAAAGAAAGAAAAAGGGAATTAAAAAAAGGTCTCTACCCAAAGGTTGACTGGAGGAGGTCGCATCTAGCGATAAGTTCGCCTTTGTACCCAGTTTTTCTTTGTGTTTGTTATTTTTTAAGTGTTATCATGGTGCGATAAAGTTAATTTGTATTGTATTGTATTAAAAAACTGATGTGTTGCTAGCCACATTGATCATTAACATAATTCTTGCCCATTCCCTCAATCGGCTTTTGTGATCTGTGTGGCAGGAGAAGCAGCTGGTACATTCTATGTTTTTTCTTTTCTCCCAGTCCAGCATGGAAGAATAATTACACTTGATAAATTTATAGATCCCTATGCAGGGAAGTCTTGTGTTAATAGGAAGGGTTAAATGTATCAGGTTTAAAGAAACTGTTATTAAACTTTATTATAAATATACATATAGTATATACATGCTCTTGCAGCAGAGACAAAAAAGGACCCGTTGATGATGATGATGATGTATATATGTATACATATAATGATAAGAATCAATAGCTCAAGGCTTTTTAGTCTACCTGAATATATGCCATTTTGGACCAAACATTATAGGCATGTTATTCTAATGTATAAAGCTGTTTGAGGTATTGTGATACATGATCTAACATTTTAAGCTGAAAATGGACCAGGTGCATAATTTTTTAAATCGCTAACTTATTTTATATTAACTTGTTCAATAGGTCCTCATTAGCATCCAAGTAGTAGGCATCTGAGTAATTGGGAGATGGCAAAATGAGGGATTTTTATCTTTTAACTTTTATATCATCATAAACAAGACTTTTATATCATTTCAGTTTATATTAACATCTGGTGTGGCCAATTGGACTCAAAGTTATCCTAAAAATACTGAAGCTGGTGAATACACAGCTACCGTGGAACTTAGGAAAAGCTACCTACACATACACAATTTTTGGATTCTCATCAAAACTGTAACTTGTAAATTTAATTTGACAGGTATGTAACATTTGTATTTAGAAAATTCTTGTAACTCTTAACAGACGAGCAACAGTATGTGTGCGATCATAGACCTGTATTGAGCCCGCGACCCTGGTCGCCGATGGTCGGTCGATGACGGAGGAAGCGTCGCACGACAGTTCGTGAAAGCAGGTCACTGAAACAGTCGCTGTCGCAATTCATTTCTGTGATGTATGCTATCTTAATATTAGGATCTTTTGTTCTGACTGTCGTCAACGGCTCGCTCTGTTCTGTAGAGTCCTAAGATATATGAGGTTATTTGATGCGCTGAAAAGTTCTCGAATGGTGACTATGACCGCTAAGTATACAGGACACTCATTTTATAGGAGGTTGGATGTCATCAGCAATGTTGTAGAAAAATACTGGATACAGGCCTCGAAAAGTCATGTTGGAAATCCGTAGGTACCCTACATCCAGCAGAGGACTTCTTGTGGCTGAAATGATGATTAAATACCTGTAGGAAAGAACACAAATAAAAAAACTAAGATCTCAAATTTGTGTAAAACATCCAAAATTTTGCCATTTAGTTTTTTTTTGCGTGCGACGGAAATAATACATACACTCGAAAAACATAACCCTCTTTCTGGCGCAGGCGGGTAAAAAATTATTAGAAAATTTTAAAGTTCTGCCTTTCTTGAATACCTAGATGATTTCATACTGGTTAGTCTATTTCAAACTATACTACTAAGTAGGTACTTAGTAGTATAGTTTGAAATAGACTAACCTATTTCAAACTATACTACTAAGTACCTACTCAGTAGTATAGTTTGAAATAGACTTGGTAAGAGGAAAATGTAAGTAAGTAGTGACGTGACATCAATCAAATATAATTTATTTTGGTAATATTTGATTGATGGTAGTGAGTAGTCAATACCTGGGTTTCTCCATGCGCTGTTTATAAATCGTGGGCAATCACTACATTTCGGGTTGGCATGTTGGAATCAAATGCTTCAGAAATAATAAAATTCACAGTCACTGGACGAAATTAAAAAGTTTTTCAGACTTCAAACTCGAATCACTTTGCTTATAAAAACAAAACCCTGGACTTTAAGACCATGGATGTTAAAATGATACTAAATTAGAACCAGGAAATAAATGCATTTCATTGGAGAAATTGAGGTATTATTATATATATATATTATTATATTTTCCTTAATTGACATAACAATTATTATTACATATATGAGTAGTATGTTTATTGGTCATTATCTGGGCTGGGTTATAATATAAAGTTTTAGCATACAATTTAAATATTAATAATGTTATCATTTGACCGTATTCTTATTTTAAATTACCTCTTATGTCATTTACCAGAAGGTATGTTGTTGTTTTCTTGATGGTGACAGTTTTTGTGTTTTTAATTCAGTTTCCTCAATAAACTCTATTAATATCAGTTTGTATGGTTTTGTATTAACTTATATTTACAAATTGGAGGAGAATAAAATACTATTTTAATTCATTTCTGTGTTATATGCTCACTTTATATTAAATCTTTAGTTCTTAATTTCCTCTTTTAGTTAAATGTTAAAAATATTTAAGTCGATTTTATAATTTTTTACAGATACTCTGAACGGCAAGTTGGTATTGAGTCAAAACAATGAAGATAGACCAAACAGCTATGTGGCAGTAAACAGAACAGTCACCCACACCATAAAGTTGCAGGACAATGAACTAGAATTTCTAAAGAATAACGCATCCACTGTCGCTACATACTGGTTCATAGATTGCAACTACATGATGATAACAACAGATTTTTCCTTTGATTATACATACAGTGATCTGATGGGTGAACACAATATAGAAGCCATAGTGGTCGGTGACAACAATCCGTTACAGCCGATTACTACAACTACTACCACCACTACCACTACTACAACCACCACCACTACTACAACAACTACCACAACGACAACAACTAAACCTCCAACTACATCGCCATCACCTTCAAATAAAACAAGTGATGAATCTAAAAATGCTACGAACCCAGTCCACAGTATTGCCAAACGGGAAGCACTGAAGACTAGCGATTTCCAAGATTCTTTTTGTAACTCTATTTCGTCTTATTTGCCAATCAGTGCAAATTACACTTATGGACATTACCGAGAGACAATACGCGTAAGAGGTAAGATATCTTTACCACTCATAATTCAGTAAAAAAGCTTGAATTTAATTTCTCACATTATTCATTATTAGTATTATGTCAACTTGCTGAGTTGACATAGACTAAATGATGACTTTAATTTTAAATCTCTGTGCTAAGGAAGTCATGAATCCTTTGGTCTAAATAAAGTGGCTCTAGCTAGAACAGTTATAGTGGTCACTTAAACATTTTGTGAACATGTGATGTGACTATTAAACAAATTTCAACAGTGCCTGAAATAGACACATGATATGTAAGCTGCTCGTCTATAATCAAACAAATAAATAGGTAATCAATGTATTTTATTGCTTCAATGTTTTTGTCTATTTAGTGTTCTATGAAGGTTGCTATACATCTATAAAGCCGTGTGGTTCCCGGCAGAGTAGAATAAGACCACTCCAAGTCTTCCTGTGGATGTCGTAGAAGGCGACTTAGGAAACACAAGCTAAACAAAGCTTATAAACATCAATGAGACCTCTCCAACCCGTCTGGCCAGCGTGGAGAGTGTAGGCCAAGTCTTCTGACTGCTCTGACTAATATATGGCTCTGGCAGTCCAGAGAGGGACGAGCTTCTGCAGCGGAGATTAAAAAAAACCTGATCATGAACCCAAATTTTTCATATGTCCGTCAATCACTCTGTCATCATTGTCCAAATTGAGGCATCAGTAAAGAAGCCGCAACACCTTTTGCATTTCCAGAACCAATATCTGCTATCAACATCACCGGTCTAAACTGGCTTCAACACGGAGAGCTGATGAATCTCACAGTCAAGTACACCGGCACTCCTCCGTTCAACTTCTGTGTGCAATACAAGCTTGGACAGTACAATGTTACAGGCAACGAGACCTGTACTTCTCAGTTGAACACAGACGCGAATATGTTCACTATGATTCATTACTTCCCGGAGGGTGACCAGCATACAGTGGTGGTGGTGATTGAGAATATTGTTGGAAGAAATGTCTCGAGGACTACTGTAAATATTTATAAAGGTAACCATGACAGGCATGTTGACCTTTTTTTTAAATACATATTAATACGTCTATTCCTTACGGGTTAATCGCAGCCAAGAACTGCAAACCCACAGATCTGTATATACTACTAGATAAAGAAAGTCCTTCAATTTGTATGAAAACCTGGCGTGCCAATTTTCATACAAATAGTTGATAAGAAATTCACTTAAAAACCTAAGGATTTTTTTATGACTTCCAACGTTTTTCGACGAGTTTTTACAGTACAAATGAATGTCCGATCTAATGAATTGACATACACAGACTAAAAGTGACGATCCTAAATGAAGTCAATTTGACTTCAGATCGACACGCAAATTCACACAGAGCCTGTGTCTATCTTGATTATTCTTGATCTATGGTCTGTGTGCAAACCCCTAAGAGCCTAAGACTATGTTTAGTAGGAGAAGTAAAGCATAATGGTCCGAGAGCTGGCACGAATTTTTGGGTAGGTATTTGAGGCAAGTTGAAAACTTGTTACATACCTTTCCTATTATACCCCAACACGGAACTGCAGACCTGGCTGGTGAGTAGCGGGGCTAAAGCAACCTATAAATTTACAAAAAAGGTATTTGAGGCAATATGCATTTTTTATATGTTGTGTAGTTTAATGTTTAGAGAATAAAAAAAAATATAAGCCAGACGATTTAGTCGGGGCTTTGATATTGCCAGGCGCGTGTAAAAGTTATTTGTTAATTTTTTTGTTTTTTGAAATTTTAATAGGGTATTACTTATAACTAAAAAACCGGCCAAGTGCGAGTCGGACTCGCGCACCGAGGGTTCCGTACAAACCTGCAAGGTTTAGTATTTGGTATGAATTTCAATTTAATACCTCTACGCGTTTATGAGGAAATGGGAGTAAGTTTAAAATTATTAAAAAAATATATATTATGTGATGTAACTAAAAATTTATGGTTTTCGTAATTTTTCCTTTATCTATGCTATAAGACGTTGCTTCGTACCAAATTTCAAGATTCTGAGTTCACGGGAAGCACCCTGTAGGTTTTGATTCCCTTGCAAGTGTCGAAAATTTGCGGCATAAACGGCTGTATCTTTTGATTGCGTTGGCTTAGAAGTTTGATTTTTTCACAGCTTCAAGGGACAGTAGACCTGAGTAATTGATATAAATTTCAGCTTCATACCTCCACGCGTTCCTGAGAAAAAGGGTCTTGACAGACGGACGGACGGACGGACAGACGGACAACAAAGTGATCCTATAAGGGTTCCGTTTTTTCCTTTTGAGGTACGGAACCCTAAAAATAAGATTCTCTAAAAGACAGGTCATTTTGATGGGACTTTCTACCTGCCAGGTCAATCTAAATAAATCAAAATGGTTTAGCCCCGCTACTCACCAGCCAGGTCTGCAGTTATGTGTTGGGGTATAATAGGAGTGGTATGTGACAAGTTTTCAACTTGCCTCAAATTCCTACCCGAAAATTCGTGCCAGCTCTTGATCTATAAGCAATAAGCATTAAAAGGATCTCAGAATTTGATCTCAAATTTAATAACTCGTAAAGCAAAGAGTTTCAATCTTCGAAAAAAATTTTCGGCTTCCCATACATATCAGCACTCAGCCAAATGGATTTTGTATGGGAAGACGAAATTTTTTTTTTTCGTTTTTCGATATTGGTTTTTATGGAAAGTAGTTCAGTATCATGGACTGAACTTGCACCAAAAAGGTTATGTGTTAGATACCAGTAACCCTGTATATACTATATATACTATTTTAATTTCAGCTGTGGTGCAAGCGCAGTTATCGGTCATTGTGGTACCAGTGACATTCTGTTTATTGGCTGTGATTCTGGTAGTGTTCGGCATTGCCTACTACCAACATCGCTCAAGGTATGTGTTTACCTAAATTTGATATGGGAATCTCTAGCATTATTTTGACAGCCATGTAGATCCTATATTTAGGGTTCCGTAGTAAACAAGGAACACACGGACACAAATGATAATTAATTTATAAGGTTGGGATGGACTAATGCTGGGCTATTGCAGTAGCAACAACGGCACCTGCCACAATTTAGTATTATTGATTTTTTATATGTATTTATTATGAAATACAGTATCGTTGAGTTAGTAGCCCATAACACATTTAAACTTTGGGGCTTGCTCAGTCAGTGTGATTTGTTCCTATCTATTTATTATTTTTGATCTGAGTGTCCCGCAAAGTGTTAAACTTTATTGAAAACGTTCACAGGTACACTGTAGAAGTAGCAGACTTCGACTTCGGCCAGGCCAACATGGACTATAAGACGTTCAACGAGCGCCTCCGAGACAGCTTCCGGGACGCCCTCAACTTCCGGCAGCGCGACGACATGGACCCGCTGGTGAGCAACACGAGATACGACTCCATGTAGGTTGAAACGAAATGTAGATAATAAAATAACAGACTATTAGGGCCCAAGCACACGGCGTATTTTATTATTTACATGACTACAGCGCGCCTGTATCGCTGTATCTGCGCGTATACGCACAGTAGACGTGCGTTTTATGATCGCTCCGTATACTTTTACGAGGTTGCGTTCGAATCTCGTCTGCGCGTTTAAAATACGCCATGTGCTCAGGCTCTTAGGGCCTATGCTGCATTACGCGACCGATGTAGTTGCATAACATGATGCACGCATGATGTTAACACATCATTCCGTCGCATTCACCTGCATGCGACTTATTTATCGCGTCATTTTACGGTTCTTAAAATCATCAGAAACTGATCTACAAGAGTAGGCATAGTATTGGCTCATAGGCTGCACTTAGGCCGTTCGCTAAAACTTACTGGAAGGCCCCAAACGACTTTTCATCCCATAAAATTCAAGGGGTGAGGGGTGTGATGCGAAGACTCGCGAGGTCTACAAGTCACAAAGCCAGTAGTTTAAGCCGAGTGATAATTTTGTTTGCTATAAACACTTTACCCGCTTTGTTCTTCGGACGGCCTTAGGCACATCGTAAACTGAAATCTGTCCATTACTTGGTGTGTTATGAAAAGTATTTCAGGAGGATATCATTCCAATGTTTAAGCATTTACGCGCGATAATGTAGGCTAGTTCTTCAGAGTTCAAATTCCTAGCTTTGTTTTCGATTAATCTCGCTTGATTGGCGTATAGCCTAGCGCGTTTTAATAGAAGAATTAGACAGCAAAAGTTCTTCTTAAGGCCTAATTAGACATTATTTTGGGCGGCGTAGGCGCATGTAGAAATTTACACGACATAGAAGTATTCGTATATTTTCGTTTTCTAAACTTTTTGTTGTGAGCTCAGAAATCACTAAAATGTAAACAGAATGTATATGCGTTTTTGTCAAGTAAAAATGTATGTTATTGCTTGCGTCCTATGATGTACTAGCACAGTGGTGAATTTAGCTTGAATGCAAAGCTCTGTATTCATTCGAATTCCTCGGATTCTCTCCATTTATTTTGTTTTTCTATACGCGCTTACGTAGAATGTAATTTTGCCTTTTGTCCAAGTGAGAGTATGTACGTACAGATTATACTTAAAATACCATTCGTCGATTGAATATGAGGACAATTCTGTAGAATTTAGATTACTATTAATTACTTACATTAATTACTTTCATTTGTTATTTTTAATGCTACAATAAAATAACCTTGACTATTTACAGACTGATGGACTATTTATATTAATGTTATTATAATTTTATTTTTGTAATTTACTTACCTACATATTATGCTTCGGTGGGTGATTTTTAGGCGGTTTCTAACCAAAATTGGCAAATAGGTTAATGAATATTTAGTTCGTTTATTTAATTTATAGATTTGTATTGTATACTTAATTATTACGTTTTGTTATTATTTCACTGTAGAGACTGTATGACTACGGGTCAGTTCACACCGAGACGCGATACGACGCGACGACGCGCACTCTTTTGAAGAATTATAGAACTTGTTTATTACACTTCTTTCAGTAACAGCCGGCTCTCACTGAAATCTCACTCTTTTTGTGTAGTAAACAAGTTCTATATTTCTTCAAAAGTGCGCGCCACGTCGCGTTGTGAACTGATCCGTAGTCATCGTGGGAGTAATTGTGAAAAACTTCAATATTATAATGGAGGTTTTGCGAACTTGTGATACGTGATACTATATATATACTATACACTATCACTTATACGTGATGGCAGCACTGAACATTTGGGTTAGAACCTTTAGACACTAGATTCTTAGAAGCGTGGCTGCACACTCCAAGTGCGTAGTATATTTATTGGTCTTGAGTCAGCCAAGGAGCTGAGCTGCTTTGGAAACCGGGGTGCTTTCCATTTAACATTGGCTTCTAATATCAGTATCTTTTCAGAGTAGTCGTCTCGGTGCTGCCATGTAGTGTCAGATCCTACATTTGTATATTTAGTAAAAATCTCGTTGATTATTTAGCCAAAAACAAATTTACTTAATGAAAAATATATAATAAACCAGTGTTTTTTTTAAATTAAGTACTATCAAATATAAGTTGGGGCAAATTATGGCGTCACCAAAAGCTCTCGGTCTTAAATATTAGAAACATCTCAATGAGAAAACCTGGCGTAGGCGTCTGTAGTCTACGGACCACTTACTATCAAGTGTACCGTATGCTTGTCTGCTTAAAAAAAAATTAAGCAAACTTTGTATAAATAAAAAAATTATACCTAATTCTTGATAACGTCGTCAAAAACTAATTGACAATCTGTACGAATTGTTTTCAGTCAATGTAGGTCAGAAATTAAAGTGGCAAGTCATGTTTTGTGATATATAGCATAGGATTAATTAATTTAGAATTAAGCTATCAATACAGTAAAAGTATTATTGCATATTTATTCATGATGTAATGTACAACACATGTGTAACATTCATGATCGCAAAAATAGCCTTGAAAATACCTTGCAGTGAAACGCCTTTTTCCTAAAAGCATTTTGTCACTGATTATAAAAATATGGCCTTTGGATAGTTTAAGTTAGCGCATAGTGTTGTATATTGTAATAATGAAATTAAAATATAATTAATGTAGTTACAATAAAATGTTATACAATTTCATTGATTTTTTTTTGTGATATTCCTTTATTGGTATGAGTACCTACTAGAAATCTATAGGTAAAGTCTAGCGCTCCAAATATCTAGATTTGAGTAAATTTTAGCATTTATTATCACGGTCTGCCTCTATAACTTTTAACTGTATCATATTGTTATATATCATATTGTTGCCTATGTCCAGCAGTGGACTTGTTTTTGCTGATATGATGATGATGATTAGGAATCCTAACTGGGGTTAGAATTTGAAGAAAAATGTCAAACTTCGTATGAAGGGTTTTTATTTATTCACCACGGAACCCAACGTTGACCCGTTTGGTAGCTCGTACGAACTGGCATGGCGTACACTGTTTCCTTTTTATATGCGCCGGTATCTACACTTTTCTCGAATATTATCCCCATGTACGTGTCGAATGTGTTTCGTTGTCCGGAAACATCAGAGTTCCATAGGTGCCCCGTGCGACTGAGTGAAGAAACCGGACAAGCAATATGACGACTGACGTACAACATAAGGCCTGGTTTCGCTTGCACCTGTCTTATTTGCCTGGGCTCATGCTCACGAAACTTCTGCAAATCTCGTGCGCCATTTAAAAAAAAACATAATCGCTTGTATTTAATTCAAATGCCAATACATGCAATGCTGATTGCAAAAGTACTGAGGACCATCTGTTTTTGTACAAGCAATATGTTTTTGTTGTTTATCAGTGACGCCATTTCGCGATAGAGTTGTCCTTATCTAATGACCTCAAGATTAGTAAATAAACATACAGTTTATTGTAATATTTCAATTTTATATTTGACTAAGGATGAGGTCAACGAGGGTTCATCATCATCATATCAGCCACAGGAAATCCACTGCTGGACATAGGCCTACCCCAAGGATTTCCAAAACTACCGATCGGAAGCGGCCTGCATCCAGCGTTTTCCTGCAACCTTGCTTAGGTCGTCCGACCACCTAGCAGGTGGGTGTCCTACGCTGTGCTTGCCGGTACGTGGCCGCCATTCGAGACCCTTAATGCCCCATTGACCATCGGTTCTCAGGGCAGTCTTTAACATATTGGAGGCCCTGGGCATATTAGGATAATGGGGTGGGATGGAAAAATAAAATTCTGTCAAAGTCATAGGGGATGACTTTGACAGAACACTATTTTGTTAGAATAGACAAAGAAAGTAGACAAACAATATTTATTTTTATTAACAATCACATGAAACGAATAGTAATAATATTAAAATGTGTATGTGCTTAGTATACCATTATATATTTAAATTTATTTTAGCATGCTGAAGTCGGTTTTTTTTTAATAAATACCTATTGGTTATCGTTTGGTGATCTGACAGGAACTAGGGACTTTGTATTTGATCTGAGATGGGCCCCTATCGATCGCGGGGCCCTGGGCACTTGCCCAAAGTGCCCACTGGGAAAGAGGGGTCTGTCGGTTCTTCGCGCTATGTCAACGAGGGTTGCTACACACTTATTCGGGACCGGCATTATCGGACTGTCGGTGCGGTTGTATTTTTCGAACATCAAAGCCGACCCGAATCAATTATATCGCCTTTTTCCCCGAACATTGATCTACATAATATATTCAATTTTACCGCCCGGCTGTGCAGATTAATGCCGATATTGATTAATGTGTAGCAACCTCTTTTGTTTAGGCACCTACAGACTTGAGTGTTGTACTACTTGGCACGACCACGGGAGTTTTTGTTACTTGTTTTCGGTAAATATTAATGAAATAGAATACCTACTTACATACTTTATGTACTTACCACTGGAATATCCAAATTATAAGAGTGCACTTTTAAAATGTGTAAGTAGGTACAATGTACATGAAAGTACTCTTTATTTAATTTTCAGTACTGAAAAAAAATTAAGAAATACTCCCGTGGTCGTGCCAAGTAGTACAACACCAGACTTGATTAATGATGAAACTAATTATCTAGATTGTCTATCCCAAAAATGGACGCCGTGTGAACGCGGCCTAACTTTTAAAATGAGTGCGTGTGGCAATTTTGCTGTAGATTGGTCTCGTCCGCACTCGATCAATCCGGGTACTGTCACACAACGAAAAAAATAAATAAATAATAATAAACATCTATTTTGCTTGTGTGAGCGTAAACCAGGAGTGGGCGAGCATTTTTAAATTAGACCTACTTGCCTCTTTATTTAATTATTTAAAAAAAACAATAGTTGTATGAAAACATAGTATCGGTGAACTGATAAAGATTCCGGGAACAGAATAAACTAAAAGATTTCCGGGTGCCTCTACTTACAATATGTATAAGGCTATCTGGACATCGTATAGGCATACGGTGGGTACCCTAAAGATTTTCACAGCAAAATAGAATTTTACTAACGAACTTAAATACTTATAATTATATAATTTGTGATTTTAACATAACTCTACAACTCTTTTGTGAAGTTAAGAGTTACGTTACCTACCTAGTAATACCTAAGTGTAATAATACTAATTACCGTCTGTTTGCTTGGAAAGTCGTATCTGCTAACATCTAAAAATAGTAGAGAATAAATCAGCTAATTTTCGTTTAATCCAGTAAAAAAATATCTAATTTGTCTCGACTCCAAAAGCCCAACATTAAAAGTGTTCGTTTCGCATCTCATTAAAATTTTAACTGGAGCTCGGTCTAGGCATTTTAAGTGGCGGCGGGGTAAGTCGCCTTAATCGTGTAACGAATACACGAGCACTGTTTTAAATAGCTACTCCGGAACCCTTAATGAACGCTTTGTGGTCTTTGGAATCCTTTGCTTAACTTTAAGAAGGGTAATCAAAGGATTCAAAGGTGTCACTAAGTTAGATTAATAATCTGTTGTGATTAATGTCGGGGTTACACCAGCATAGCTTTCCGGGCCAAGATGGAAAGCTTGCAGTTATTTATTTTTATTGACCTGAACATAAGTATATACCTAGGCTAGGTAGGTATCATGAGTTACTTTTACTATGGATTCACAACAGTGGATAGAATTTTGTCGTTATACCTGTTGTCTTATTAGTCTTCAGGTCACCTTAGGTACGTAGTAACCTATGTACTGTACATTGTACACGTACTCGTATTGGTTGGTAAGTAAGTACACTACTAACTACAAATTAACAAATTGAGTCGGTCCTTGATATGCCAGACAGAAAATTCAAAGCTTATGTAAAGAAAGTACTTTGTGAGAAGGCTTATTATAGGACCGATGACTATCTTAAAGACAAAAAGGTCTGGCTTGAGCTTGGCGCGGGTCCCTCTTAAAGGTTTGTATACTTAGACATGTCATAATTTAGGTACATTGGTACATACTAAATTTACAAATTGACATTATTTTAAATTTCGTAATTCTTATATAGGTCCTTACATATGAAATTGCCGATTTTCAATACTGGCAACTTTAAAATCAAATATCTTGCGTTTCATTAGGAATTCCAAATTCAAATTTATTTCGAAATAAAGCCAGAAAAATATTGTTTTAAAATTCGTATTTCATTAGTTTTAACATCATTTGTTTGAGTTTCAACATTGCTATAACAACAACTATGGACAAATTGAAAATTCGCGGTATTTACGAATACGAGTTCCACCGTGGCACCAGTGCTGCAGAAACGACTCGAAGAATTAACGACGTGTATGGACCAGGCACCGCTAACGAACGAACGGTGCGTTTTTGGTTTCAACGTTTCCGTTCTGGAAATTTCGATTTACATAATGAGCCTCGTGGACGACCTGATACTCAAGTGAATAACGAAGAATTGAAGGCGATAGTGGAAGCGGATCCATCTCAAACCACTTCTGAATTAGCAGCAGCCTTCGGCGTAAGTGACAAAACGATACTTATCCACTTAGGCCAAATCGGAAAAATTAAAAAACTCGAAAAGTGGGTACCGCACGAATTGACTGAAGCAAACCAACAAACACGCGTTGCTTGCTGCGTTTCTTTGCTTAATCGCCACAATAATGAGGGGATTTTGAACCGTATCGTGACTTGTGATGAGAAATGGATCCTGTACGACAATCGGAAGCGATCATCACAATGGCTTGACCCTGGAGAACCGGCAAAACCTTGCCCTAAGCGAAAACTGACCAAAAAGAAGATTCTGGTTAGTGTTTGGTGGACCAGTGCTGGTGTTATCCACTACAGCTTCTTGAGATCAGGCCAGACGATTACTGCAGACTTGTATTGCCAACAATTGCAAACAATGATGGAAAAGCTCGCCATTAAACAACTGAGACTGATGAATTGCTCTAGCCCACTGCTCCTTCAGGATAACGCTAGACCACACACTGCACATCAAACGATCGCCAAGTTAGAGAAGCTGCGACTGGAACCTCTGCGTCACCCACCATACTTTCCAGATCTTGCCCCAACCGATTACCACTTTTTTCAAAATTTGGATAACTTTTTACAAGGAAAAAATTTCAAATCTGATGAGGCAGTCAAAACCGCCTTCAAACAGTTCATAGACTCTCGCTCCCAGGATTTTTTTTCCAAAGGTATCAATGATCTGCCTATAAAATGGCGGAAGTGTATCGATAACAACGGCGCATACTTCGATTGATTAAATAATAATTTAATTTAAAAAAACTTGTTTCACTTTTTTGATACTGAACGGCAATTTCATATGTAAGGACCTAATAATTCAATTTAATTATGACATAACTAACAATGTAATCTCAGCCTATCCATATAACTCATTTTAAGTTTTTAGTTTGTTAGTTGACGTCTTTGGAGAAAACGTGCAGTGCAGTTTGTTGCCGCTTCTTCTGCACTTGCGCCTAGGAAGCGGCGTAAACTTAGCTGTAAGTAACGATTTGACGTCAACATTTGTGCAAAACAAAACAAAATGACTATTATTAAGGCTCGTACATGCTTTAATGACCTTCAGTATATGGGCGGAGTTTCAAACCTCTGCCCCCGCACCCACATTTCTCCCCGTAATAAATTTACGTAAAAGTTGCCACCTAGTAGCAACCGTCAGTATTGACCGACATATAACGCCATCTCCGAATGTATAGTGGTACTAAGATATACTCGTGAATCTTGAATTTAGGAATAGCCTAGGAGGCAGTGTACATTAACATTGATAGTTTTATATTATTGTGGGCATTGTTTATTTTTTTTGGAAAGCGCGTTTACGAAGTATCAGTAATAGGGTCCCGTTGGAATCCTTATGGAGACACACTACTGTATAATTATAAAAAAACCGGTAACCTCGTCAAATCGCCTAGGTTAGGTAGCGGACCCCGGGCTCTGAAGCGTAACCGCTGACGATGCAACCGGGAACACGCTCGGATGATGATAACTACTGTATAATTATACTGTGCCGGTACCCCGCCGCGCGAATATGGTACGACGCGATTATCGCGCGAATTTAAATAAGGATACCTACCTATTCGAATTCAATAAGTTTAATCACGCGTTCGTACGAACTAAATTCGCGCGAATTGATTTTGAAGCATATTTTGTCGCATGACCGCGTCATGCGATTGTCAGTTAAGACACCTATTCGAGTTCAATATGTTTAATCGCGAGTTCGTACGAGTAAAATTCGAACGAACTTGCGATGATCGCGTATTCGCGTTCTGTTAGGACGATGCCGACCATTATGACAATCGCTTCACAACTAGCGTGTTTTTTTAAAATATGTATTGGGCTTGGCCGTTCGTTTTAATAAGATACGACTTTGTCTTTGACATGATTTTTATAATAATTTATAAAAAAATTACTAAGCCGTAATATGACAAAATATTCAAATTTGTTTCTTAAAATACGCTGTACACGCTGAATTTTCATTGGTTAAAAATCGCGTGTTTGTAAATTTAATAAAGGACAGTGGGCAGATCTGGTCCAAGAGCTCTGAAAGGTCACACATACCTCGGGTAATAGGCCATAATGCAGTCTTTAAACAGTCCGAAGGGCATCAAATTATTTTCAAAAACTCTTTAGTTATTAGTGACCAAACTAAGACTCTTCACACTAATTGACTACGTACAAATGGGAGGTCTATCTATACTGGACTATTACTGGACATCAAATATTTTCGGTAATTGAAAGTGTGCAGGGATGAAACATATCACATTAAAGGCCTTAATCTACTCTTTCATCAGTCAGAAAAGCAAAAACATCTGTCCTTGTGCAGTTAAGTTATTAGCATTTAAAGAGTTAAGGCAGAGTCTTTGGAAGACTTAAGTACTATGCTCGGAGACCTTAATCGGGACACATAGCGCGACGTACCGAAGGCCGATGGGGCAGATAGGTTCTCGAAAGGCGACCACGTACTTACACTTACGACACCCACCCACAATGTGATCAGACGATCTGATCAAGGTCGCTGGAAAGCGTTGGACGCAGGCGGCTTTAGATCGGTCATTTTAAAAATTGTTGGGAGTTATGCAGCGAAAATCGTTTACATTTTAGAAGTATTATAGTTTTAGTTGCAAATAACAACCGGTACGCATTTCAATGTTCTTTCTGTGTGATAAAAGATAAGACTTATATAGTAGCATTGGTATGTTTTTTTCTTGCACACTTTCAAATATTTAAGAATAATTAAGAAACAAATAGGGATAATCGAAATTCAATTCAATTAAAAATATCTTTATTATCATAGGATATTTATAATATCTCTTGATAATAGTCACTTTGTTTTGCACAAATCACAATGATTGAGCTAACCCCAAAATATGTTTAAAACTTGTGTTATGGGATACTAACTCAACGATAATAAGTATATGTTATAATAAATAGGTATATAGATAAACATCCAAGACCCAAGACCATTTGAAAAAGTCCTTTTTTCCAACTTGCCCTGGCTGGGGATCGAACCCAGAACGTCTGGAGTAGCAAACTAGCATGTTAACCACTACACCACGAAAGTCGTTTGAAATCATAAATAATCGTCTAGGTATTTTTTGACAGTTCCATAGTTTTAGTTGCTAATAACTTAACCCCACCGGTACGGATTTTTATGATCTTCTGTGTTATTAAAGACAAGACTTATACCCTTCATTTGTCATAATATGTTTCATTCTGGCAAACCTTCTGTTTCCGAAAATATATCGTCCATTATAGATAGATCTCTCATTTAAAAGTAAGCAGATACTAGCGAGGGGTCTTTGTTTTGGTAGGTAATAACTACAGATTTTCCAAAAATAATTTGATGCCACTCGGCTCGTTTTAAGATTACATTATGGCCTATCATTTGAAATATATGTGATCTCTTAGAGCTCTTGGACCAACACCCATAGCGCCGTGCTCTTTATTTTTTAATCAAAAAATGAGTGTGGGCGATTAGGAAAGAGTAACCGAACACGAAAAATTCGATGTCAAGTCCATGTTTGATAGATTTAACATGACTAATGCAGTCTTTGTACAGAAGATCTTTGACAAGATTTTTGCAACTGACATCTGAACGTCGTTTGATTACACGACCAAAATTTGAGGCCGTCAATAATTTTCTTCTCAACTCCAACCATCGAAAAAGAGACAATTCTGCAAAGCGCTTCCAGTGCGCTTTGCAGAATTGTCTCTTTTTCGATGTTTCGTCTTTCTTCTTCTGTTTAAGCTTACATTGAAAAGTAAATGTAGAATGCAATCCAACTTGCTTCTCAGAAGTTATATCCACGGATATAAGATTACAATTGAAAGGACCATGAGTACATATGTGTTGAAGTTTTTTATACACGTTTATCATGTTAATAATTCTTCGTCCTTCGAAGGCAGATGATCGATCTACTTCTTTTGTAATTTCATAAACTGACGATTCGGCTTCAATCTGAAAAAAAAAAACATTTCTTTCTTAAGGCATCGTCCTAATAGAACGTGATTACGCGATCACCGCAAATTCGCGCGAATTTTACTTGTACGAACTCGCGATTAAACATATTGAACTCGAAAAGGTGTCCTAACTGACAATCGCACGACGCGGTCGTGCGACTTAATATGATTGAAAATCTATTCGCGCGAACTTATTACGTACGAACGCGCGACCAAACATATAGAATTTGAATAGGTGTCCTAATTAAAATTCGCGTGATAATCATGTCACGCCATATTCACGCGGCGGGGCACCGGCACAGTATACATAATTATACAGTAGTGTGTCTCCATGGGTCTTGGTGTTTATCTATATATGTATTTATCATAAAATATAGTATCGTTTAGTTAGTATCCCATTACACAAGTTTAAAAACTTACTTTGGGGCTAGCTCAAACAGTGTGATTTGTCCCTATAAATTTTTATATATACCAGTTCCAGCGGAACCCTATTACTAAGACTTCACTGTCTGTCTGTCCGTCCAGCTGTCCGTCTGCCGGCTATCCGTCTGTCCGTCCAACCATCTGTCCGTCCGTTTGTCCGTCCGTCCGTCCGTCTGTCCGTCCCTCTGTCATTCTGTCCGGCTGTCAGTCTGCCGGCTGTCCATCCGTCCGTCTGTCCGTCTGTCCGTCTGTCCGTCTGTCCGGCTGTCCGTCTGTCCGCTTGTCCAGTTATCCGTCCGCACTTGGATGGGTGACCAAAAAGTGTCACGAAAATGTAGTGCTGCCCCGTGCTTCGGAAGGCACGTTAAGCCGAGCGTCACTGACGTTCATGGTTGTTGGTTTCGACCGTACCACCGTACTCTACGGTCGCTCGCGTCTTCAATTCATGCGTTCTATTAGGACACCCAGTTTTTGCCATCGCGCGAACATGCAATGGTAGCATCGCTTACTCGCGCGATAATCGCGTATTTGCAACAAAAAAAAACAAAATAGTTTCATTTGGAATCTCTAAAAATCTCAAATACAGACCTAAAATATTTACACTAATGATAATAAAAAATCTGTTTTAAAAATTTATTCAGCAAGACTTCTTAAGCGTACAGAGGTACATACTTAGTTATGATTATAACTCACCTGTGAAGGTATCGAAGGTTCATCGATATTTATTTCGACTGTTCTACCTGTATCTTCTGTAGAAAGTTTTTCACCCCGCGATCTAAAATCAAAGGACAGAATAAAATTAAAATAGGTACATTTTAAGAAAATAATTGAAAAAAAATATTTGAAAAAAAAGTCTTTAAAAAGCCAGGACTGTGACTGGTGGAATTGCATATTAGTAATGTGAAACAGGCATGAGGATATGTATGTCTTCAGGTTGTCGTAAAACTATCGTTAGAAATGTACACAGGCTCTTGGTCTACTTTACTTACTATGTTGTGACATTTGTGATTGGTTGAGATTGCGATAGATCGGAGCTGTCGGAATTTTCTTTATTTTCAGCGCGAGTCCACCGTCTTTGGTTTCTGCGAATAGAATAAAAATTGAAAATTATAAAAAATAAGCAAAAAAAAACAAAAGTTTGTGGGCCATGATTCGAACAGTATACCTACTCTACTCTACCTACGTTACACCAATCATTACATTGAAAGAAGTGCCAAAATTATGGATCACTATGTAACTGCCTGCTAAGACTAATCAGCCCATTTTTCGATTTTATTGTCATCATTTTAAAAACTGCTAGAATAAAACACGTACAAAAATTACAACAACGTGTACAACAATCAATGACCTTCTATACACATGGAAGGTAATTGACAACAATAAACGAATAATACTTATTTAAAAGTTACTTTTCTTAAAAGTACAAAAAAATTGGTACTCACAGTATATCTCTTCTTTTTTCGATAGTTTCTTTTAGATATCGCTTTCTTTTCGAAAGTTTAGGCATTTTGACAAACTG
The DNA here is from genome assembly GCA_963576875.1 of Acrobasis repandana. NCBI lineage: Eukaryota > Metazoa > Arthropoda > Insecta > Lepidoptera > Pyralidae > Acrobasis > Acrobasis repandana. The sequence continues at coordinate 9,321,975 of OY756222.1, forward strand.
ACTTTCGCAGTATTTTTTCACAGCTTCAATTTATACGCACTTACACTTTCGGGAAATCGGAAATTGAAAGTCGCCACGTAACAACGAGATCTATGTACTAATGTCGATGCCACGTAAGCAGAGCCGCGCGATCAACAACGGACACAAGTTCCCCGTCAGAAAGCCAGCGGTCGACTGCCGCCCGTCGCCCGCGCAGATCACCGCGTACCCCAAAATATTAAATAAGAGAAATTTAATATTTAAAAAAAGAATAATCTGTAGAATAAAAAATCCTCGTGAGAGTTTGTAGGTTTATTGATATTGTATTCAATATAAAAATTGCGTGGCTCTAAGACGAAGAGTTACGTAGTTAATGATTTATTTTCAATAGAATCGATGTCCGCGGTACATTTTTTTTCAAAAAAACTATGAACTTGAGAAAAAAACTCTCCTCAGCAAGTAAAGATTAAAAACCATTCTACAATATATGTTTTTTTTGGGTATCGAGCTTTATGTATGACCATTTTTATAGAGGTTGAACCTAGCCGAAATTGCCAAGGAGCACCCTTAAGAGATATTATAAATATCCTATGATAATAAAGATATTTTGAATTGAATTGAGTGTATCAAATATTTATTCTATAAGAAACTCATTTACGAGTACACAGTATTGGTCGCCTACACGCCAGAAGAGCTTTGACAGTTTACAAAGATGGGTAGGTAGTTAGGTACTAAAGTTTATTTTGATCGTATGTCGTAGGTAAAATTAACAAGTCTCTTAAGATGCTGTAGGTAGGGTTAAAGAAAACATTCATCATTAACTAAAATAGTTTATTATTCACACATTAACAACTTGTTTTGAATAGTATAATTATCTAATTTATTTACAGTACATACATTGGACATTGGTACTGTTATCATTTGCTTTGTTACTTACATAACTAGATGCCCACTAATTGGCTAGTAAAGGTTCTCCAGCTACGATAGAACTCTCTATGCCGCAGTGGTCTTCACCTCTGAGGATCTTGAAGAAGCCGTTGTCTCCCCAGTCCGTGTTCCACGAGTTGGCAATCAACCAATATTTGACACCTTTCTCGACACCCCAACCAAGAATCTTAATAGCGTGACCACCGAGTGCGTCGCCCTGTACGTGCTTATAAACACCACTCTTGTACAATAGAAGATCAGAATAAACGGTGAAGGCGCCTTCGACTGGACCATTGGTAAACAATTCAGCTCTGATGTGGTCTTCGCCGCCTCTAACCGAGAAAACGTGTTTGCCGTAACGTTTGTCCTTTTTGTATGGGATCTTGTAGTTGTCTTCGCAAGTGCGTGAGCATTTTGGAGTTTTCGTATCGCCACTGCACGGCATACGGTTGCCGGGAACGTGGTGCTCACAAGGTTGTATCTCATAGGGCTTGCATCCTTGGCTTGAGTTGTAGTTGCCTCCTGATACTAAACCAAAGTGTTTCCAATACTCCCAAGCCAGAGTGGGCATACCACCGTTGCATCCGAGACCGCAGATGGGGCAGCAACTCAGCAGATCCTCCGCGGAGTAGTGGAAATGTTGCGTGCCGTTCGAGTACGTGCAGACTCGGTCGGTCATTGCCTCGACCGCGCCGAAAGCCCAGCAGCTTCCACACGAGCCTTGGTCTCTAATTTCGTTCAAAGTAGGACAGTTTGGCCACTTATCTCTTGGGTCGAAGTTCTCCGGGAGCGATGCTATTACGTCGGCATCTTGTATCTTGTTGGATAGTTTCTCAAAGTGGTCATCCTTCAGTACGCCCACGAGTTTCATTATATGTTTCGTCGGCGTATCTGCCGGGAAGTTGCGGCCGGCTTTCCATAAACTCTGCTTTGTGTTAATGAGATCGATGAAATCGTCGGAGAGGGCGTGAGGCAAGTCGACGGCGGCCACGGACAAAGCGCACAGGAGAGCGACAAACGTTGAGCGATAAGGAGCCATGATGCTCTTTTGTTCTTATTAATCAATATAACGACTACTGGTCACGGCCGTAGCGTGCCGACTGACGGATGGTCTCGGCTCGGCTACTTCCCTCGTACATACTTCGTTTGCAACGCTAACCAACCACTTGCGGTATTCGTCATAAAATATGCGTAGCTGAATTAGGGTTGCCCATCCAAAATTTTGTTTGGAATAAGGGGGTTCACTGCACCCACTAAGTAGGTACAGGTTTTATCTTTTCTCATTTTGTAATTGCTAGGATAGGTAGGTAAGAGATTTGTACTGAAAATTTTTACCATAACCACCATCAAAGAAGATATGGGCCATCCATATCTTTACTTACATGTGTGTTAAATAAATCATCATCAACATCAGTCTTTTTTAATCTCCATTGCAGGAGCACGGGCCCTCTGTACTACCAGAGCCATATATTAGCCAGAGAAGTCAGAAGATTTGGCCTACACTCGGCCTGGCCAGACGGGTTGGAGAGGTCTCACTGATGTTTATAAGCTTTTGTTTAGCTTGTGTTTTCTAAGTCGCCTTCTACGACATCCACGCTATGATTGGAGTGCTCCTGTTCTACTCTGCCGGAAACCACACGGTATAATAAATATTATGCCGCTATAATGTATTTAAATCAATCATTTTAACGGAAGAAAGCATCGTAAAGTCCAAAACGAAACAGGGAGATTTTAAAAAAGGGCCAGGCTTATTACCGAAAATATTCTAAGAGCCATCCGGTCAATTCAGCGGGGTACTGAATTACTTTTCAGAGGAACATTTTAAACCAAAATACAATCTTTTTCTTTCCTATTCCATAGAAAACTAAATGGGAAGCTAATTTTTTTGTATTTAGTATTTAGCTAAATACCAAGTTCAGTATCGTGATCTGAATTCACACTTCAAATAGTTTCAGTACTTATATTTGGTTAGTACTTATTTTTTTTAATAGGTATCTATTATTTAAATAGTGAGGGCCCTAACCGAGTGAGCGCGTGATATAAACTGAATCAGACACAGCCGGTATCAGTGGCTAACCGCTGGTGTCAAAGGTGATTGGATTTGATTAAACACTTGATTAGGTATTTATTTATCAGACAAATACAATGTAGGTACTTAGTTATTCGAATTTGATTAGGTAGGTAAGTATAGCATAGTGACAGCCCTAACCGAGTGAACGCGTGATATAAACTGAGGCAGACAGCGGTGTCAGTGGCTGACCGCTCGTGTCAAAGGTGACTGGATTTGATTGTACACTTGATTAGGTATTTATAAAATAAACGGGCAAGTGCGAGTCGAACTCGTACATGAAGGGTTCCGTACCACCGTACAATGTTTTAAAACGCTGAAGAAACACGTTTCTTGTATGACTACCCCCTTTAATTTTTAACTTTATCTTATTTTTAGTATTTGTTGTTATAGTGGTCACAGTAATACATAATCGGTGAAAATTTCAAGTGTCTAACTATTACGGTTCAAGAGATAGAGCCCTGTGACAGACGGACAGACAGACAGACGGTCAGACGGACAGACAGCGGAGTCTCAGTAATAGGGTCCCGTTTGCACCCTTTGGGTACGGAACCCTAAAAACAACACAATGTACTTAGTATTTTGATTTGATAAAGTAGGTATAGAGCTCCACAGTAATAAATAAAATAATGTTATTTTAGAAGATCTTTTTCTTTGCAGTTTTTATTTTTATGCAACATAATCATTGTTGCTGGTGATTGTTCGTAAATTATGGGTGAGAAATATGGTATTTGGGATTTTAGCTAAGTATAGCATTTATGCTCTTGGTTATCACACCACACCACCCATTGCAAGGCGAAAACACCTATTGAACAGTAGTCTTTTTGTTGTAATTTGCTCAAAAAATACTTACATACTTACGTATTTATCTAAGTATTTAGAAAGCGAGGAAAATGTTTACATACTTAAAGGCGGTACCTAATTATGCTTAAATCAAACACCTAGATTTAATGACCTAAAAGCCGAACAGGTAAAGCAAAGAAGAAACGCTCAAGAAAAGCTAATTTAACTTAAGGCCGTACCTGAATTTTCCAGGGTCCAGTGCTGCCCCCATTTAAAATAAATCATTTAAAATTTTGCTACTACCAAAGCCTAGATAACCCTTCCAAGTATTTTATGAACTACTGTTTACAGTTTATAATGAGAACGTTAAGCTTTACTACGCACATTAGCCAAAAGTGGCCGTTTTTCGCAATTGTGCGTAGTAAAGCTTAACGCTTTGTAAACGACTGCCTCCATGGTCCAGTGGTCAAGGCGTTTGACTTGTGATCCGGAGGTTGTGGGTTCAAATCGCACTGGGAAGCATACTTTGGGAAAATTTGTTATCAGTCTGGTTAGGATATTGCAGGCTTGAATCACTTCGGAAGGCACGTAAAGCTGTTAGTCCCGAACGCCATCTAGCGTTTGTACCTATCCTAGGATTGGTACTGGTCTACCCTTTGGGTAGTGAAGATCAGACGGCAGTCGCTCTGTGTAAAAACCAGTAACCTCGTCGAATCACCTAAGTTAGGCAGCGGAGCCCCGGGCTCTGAAGCGTAACCGCTGACGATGCAACTGGGAATACGCTCGGATGATGATGATGATGGAAGCTTTTGTAATTAAGTATGCATTGCGTTTGTATTTTGACCCTTTTGCATCGTTTCACGCAAAGATAATACAATTACTAGTTTCACGTATGAATCTTGTCACAAACATCGTAGATACGTACCAACATAAGAAAGTATTAACTTTTCAAAATTAATAGACGATCAATTCTGATGTTTACCTATAGGGTTAAAAGTAGAAGCATAATGTTGCAGACATTTCAATAATAATTTATTTGATTTATACTTTATTGTACAACTAGCTGGTGCCCCCGACTTCGTCCGCGTGAAATTCAGTTTTATTGTGCAAATTTAAAACTTTAGTTACTTAGTGTGTAATTTACACAACATTCATCATCGGGTCTTTTTTTTCAGTCCCCACTGCAGAAGCACGACCCCCTCTGTCCTGCCATAGCCATACTTGGCCAAAGCAGTCTAAGGATTTGGTCTACACATCTCCACGCTAGCCAGACGGGTTGGAGAGGTCTCATGATGTTTATATGCTTTATTTAGCTTGTGTTTTCTAATTCATAAGCAACTATTGATTTTTTTTAATTTTTTTTTAGTGTTTCCTAACTCGCCTTCTACGACATCCACAGGAAGAATTGGAGTGGTCTTATTCTGCTCTGCCGGAAACCACACAGCTTACCAACACCTTTGTCTTACTCTACTTTAAGTTTACTTCTATTGCACAATTTGGGCGGGGAAATATACATACACTATCACGTCTTTATCCCTAACGGGGCAGACAGAGCCTAGGGTGGCAAGGCCCAGGCCACTTTTAGCGTGATGGTGGGCATGAAGGTGGAAAAAAGAAATCATAATAGTGATGGGTTGCTAACCGCATCGCCTATGGATATGATTCAGATTCTTGCCCATTCCCTCGATCGGCTTTTACGATTTGCGCGGGAAGAGAAGCAGCTGGTACATTCTATGTTTTTTCTTTTCTCCCAGACCAGCATGGAAGAAAGGCGGAGAAAGATTTATTAAAACCATTATCGGTATGCCAAGTTTAAGAGTAATTTTAAGTGAAGACGATTTGCAGTATATATATATATATATATATATATATATATATATATATATATATATATATATATATATATATATATATATATACTCAAAAGCTGGCCACTTAATTCGTAACAATTTGTGTCAATATTTCTATTTATTGCAGAGGCTTGGTCGTTTCTTGAGGTAAAGCGCGTACACATAAATAACGTAGTCACGCATTCGACTACGCATGTCCTGACACTTTTGGAGAAAATTTCCTGAATTTACTTTGGAAAGTGTTTCCGAAAGAGTCACTTGACCGCTGACCGTATTCTTCTCGTTCTAAGTTCACGGTTATCAAGCTTAATTATTTTCATTGATCTCGTCAGCTGATCACCAAGTTCAGGTCACCAGGAAGACATTTTACCTGATCTTCTCAATTGTGAATTCCTGAGAAAAGTAATTTAAAGTTCGTCACGATTAATGTCCCGTAGTGTAATGCTCGATCTACGATTTTGACGGCTTTTTTGTTTGCCATTGTGCATACATCCCAAACTAGACAGCAAATCCTCAAAAACTTTTTTTGTACTGGTTTCATGTTACACATTAGGTTTAATTGCTATGCTAAGGTTTTGGCGAAAATCGTTTTGATGTCTTTCCAAATGCCGTGTGGGACATCCAGGGTGATCAATTTTCAATCATTACGTATATTATGCATACCTCTCTGTACGTAAATTTTTATTTTATTTTGAAGTAAAATTTGATAAGTTGTCATAAATACATAAATTCACTTTAACTTGTTTTCTTATTCACACGATAGTCAATCAAATCATATAAGGGAAATAGTAATGCCCTACGGCATTGTTATAAGTAATCCCTAATTAAAAAGACGATATCTTGCATAAAATTGAGAGGACTATTGGTTACCCTTTCGATAGTTACATTACCTACATCAATTTCTTGCTTCGAGTCGCAAATGCGTAAAATATCTTCAGATAAGTAGATTGTCTTACATTTTTTCCTTCACGGCAAAGGATCTGGAATGAGTACTACAGAATACCAAAATCACTCAAAACTAATGGCTCAAATGATTTGGCTGAAACAGGCCGCCTCAACTGTTTTGAAAAAGGTTATCATTATCGCTTTTTTTTCGCCTTCGCTATTTTGACTGTCAAAGGTGAAATCTTCTTCTCGATATAGGTAGAGAGAAGCGAAAAGTGTTTCTAATCGTCGATTTACGACATGATCTTTCATATTTCATTTAAGAGACAAATATTAGTAGGTATACCTACTATACCTCGCCGGTTTCCCAAATGTTCTTCCAGATTTGACAGTGAAATGACGTTCATGTAGGTATTTATAAGATATCCCAATAATACGTCATCTAGAATTAGAGAAAGTTATGTAGCGCCCGTTATATTATCTGGAAACTTTATTTTGGTATATTTCCTAAAGCGAAAATAGGAATCTTACTTTGACAAACAGAATTTCGTAATAAACTCAATTTCACGCGAACAAAGTCGCAGGCTACAAATATATCTTGATGAAATAGTATTTTTGTTAATTTTTTAGGGCAGTTAAACTTTGGAATCGACCCTTCAAGTGATATTTCTATATGCATTTTTTAACAGGATAGCGGCGTAATAAAAATAACCTTAAAAATGATGATAACTTTTCCCCTGACATCCGATTTTGATGAAACAGCCTATATGTTGCTCCGAGATGAGCCTAATCTATTGTTGAAATCCACGTTAAAATCCGTTCCGTAATTTCGAAGATTAGCGTGAACATACAGACAGACAGACAAAAATGTTTTTTTTAATCTTTTTTGTATTCAGTTACTCTTTTCTAATCGCCCACACTAATTTTTTGATAAATGTATTAAATGTACACACGCGATTTATACTGTTTTATTATATGTATAGTTATAGGTACAAACTTATTAAGTGCAACAGGTCTTTGATGGTCTTTGTCTTTGTAGAACTGGTACCTATGTATTAATTAACCAGTGAACTTAAAATAAGTACTAAATACTACTTACTTGGTACCTGTTAATTTTTAAAAATTAAAGATAATTTAATATCGACTTAAACATCTTCCTCCTTCTTTTCAAAATTAATTAATAATTCAGGGAAAAGGATGGACCTCACAAAAGCAATTTAATTATTAAGAATTCCATCAAACTAAACTTGTCCCTTTTCGAGGATTTCAACCCGTTTAAAATATAATATTTCGAGATCGTAAGTACCTAATTGAAATCGCGGTGATCTTTGTCCAAGCTTATTGATATTTAATTGAACTTGGAAGCAAAGTTTTCTAGATTTAACTTGACCAAAAGATTCTGTGCCAAAAGTCCTTAAATAAAATGCCTGATTAGATGTTGTTGCCACAGCCACTGCAAAATAAAAAACACCTGGCCAGATAAACTCATATGTATATACATATAGCATACAGCCAGCCCTACAGCTATTACTTGTGGCTTATAGCTGTAGTGTAGGGTATGGTTTTTACACAATGTCTCAATACTCAAACCAGGCCTGTGTCACTCCCCGTTTAGGTATCGAAAATGTAGCTACATTACTACTATGCGCGCAGGCGGCCCCTCTGGGTGGTAAATTCAGTTATACGAATCGTTTGTCCAGAGTGATAAAAATGAAATTGGCTTGCAATGGATGTCTAGGTATCTATACGAAAAGGTACTGAGTTCTGACGTGAGCTAAATTAAACCATATCTCTAGCCACATATTTCTTTGAATTTCTTTGCTGAGTGAGACTTCTGTACGTTAGTATTATTTATTCTCTGCTCATACGCATTACAACGTTTTCTATAGGTATGTAACAAGAAGTTTACAATCATATCAAACAACATATAGGATTAATCCCATATAATAGAGGATTAGAATTAGAATTTGAAAAATGAGTTGGTATCTAAATGTAAACTAAATGTAAAATGCAACTCTCTCGTCTAAGTTGCAAGTAGTCTCAAATGTTGTTTTGACTAAATTTTCAGAAGTTCTGAAGTTTCAGTTCAGCTGCAAGTGGTGTAAATATCAATTCATGGCCTTCATCATACTCCACGACACAGGGGATCCTGGTGTGGAGTGCCGAGATTGTCACTTAAAATGTTAAAATTATTTTATTTTTTACTTTAACAGTTAATTAGTTTCCAAAACATAGACTTCTGCCTAGCTTGGGAACTCAGTAATTTAGTTGTGTTGTGACTGTGCTTTTGAGTAACATAATAATCAATTTTTAATATTTATTTTATAAGTACCTAACCTAAATTATTCACGCGGTCTTTTTAGTTGTCATAAATAGCACATGCTTTTAGGTATACCTATGCCAGGCCTGTGTCACTCACCGTTTAGGTATCGAAAATGTACCTACATTATTACTATGTGCGCGGGCGGCCCCTCCGGATGGTAAATTCAGATATACGAATCGGATGTCTAGAGTAATAAGAATGAAATTGGCTTGCAATGGATGTCTAGGTATCTATACGAAAAGGTGCTGAGTTCTGACGTGAGCTAAATTAAACCATATCGCTAGCCACATTGAGTAGATATTTCTTTGAATTTCTTTGCTGAGTGAGACTTCTGTACGTTAGTATTATTTACTCTGTGCCTATGCCAAAAAGAAGCCCCGAGACATGCACTGTGGATACAAAGGTAAAAAATTTCACGAGTTTTACACACTGCACAGCGATTACTGAAATAAAATATATTTCTGTACCATAGTCCGGAAGTAGGAAGACGCTTCGGAAATCCATTGTGGCTGGAATTGGCCGGAACCGCCCGTTCCTTGTCGTGTGCTGCCCAAAGACTGAACTTTGATCCTTTGTGGCTGCTGGTAAATAAATTCATATTCAACATCTAGGTAAGTATAATTACTAAGCCATGATGCATGATACGCGAAAATGAAAATCATGTTAATAGGCGATGCAGATAGCATCTACTTTGATTCCTTTTTCTACGGGAACGTAGAAAAAGGAATCAAAGTAGTTGCACCATCACGCTAAAAGTGGCCTTTGAGTCTTGCGGCTCTGTCTACTTAGAGGTGCAAGATGAAAATGCTCTGTCTGCCCCATTAGGGTGAAGACTTGATAGTATGTATGTATAAATAAGAAGACTAACAGCTGGAATATAACTTACTTGAGACGCTGCTGTACTGCACTAGGGTTACCACACGCACGCATTTCCGACGAAGAAATATTTTCCATTTGAATAACCCTAAGACCAAAAATGGTACCTTCTTATAGAGATAACTGTTTAAAACCCATCTTTTGTCTCTTTCCCTCGGTATTTACAGGGGTTGTTGTACATTTGCCACAAAGTTAATTCGTCACAAAAAAATTTTTGTGTAAATTTGCCACACCTTTATTTTCTTAAAGTTAATTCGTCACCGATTATTTTCTTATTTTTTATTATTAGCCATTTATGTCCCACTGTTGGGCAAAGGCCTCTTATAGACAGCAAAAAAAAAAAATTAAATAATTTAAATAAAAACATTTATTTCTTTAATTACAGTAGCATTAGCAGTATAGCAGTCACTGAACTCATAACAAGTTAGATGTATTGACCGATAGGATTGGTTGTTACGCCTAGAAAGAGATAGATGCACCGAGCAAGCAAGCGCATGATAGCATGTGCAGGAGCGCTGTCTTGTACCTATGTTTGTATTAAGGTGAAGATATAGGCAAATGGCCTTGAAGTGTGAAATAAATTGTTAACTCGTAAATATGGTGATAATTTCTATATTGCTCTTCGTCATGCACTAGATAGCCCTTCACATTATTTTATGAACTGCCGTTGAAACTATTATTGGTGATTCGTCTAGCGTTAAAACTTGGCGTGAGAACTTTTGGCGGAGGCAAGTTTTAAAGCTAGACGGACTAATGTAAATACTTTCAACGGTGGTTCATAAAATAATTTAAAGGGCTATATCTAGTGCATGACGAAGAGCAATATGGAAATTATCTCCATATTTACGAGTTAGCAATTTATTTCAAATGAGGGCGCCACTTCAAGGCCATTTGTTATATCTTCACCTTAATTTTCCCAGATTATCTTGTCCTCATATAGTTGCATACTTTAAACATTTGCAATAAATATCTATATTTCATTTTGACGGCTAAACAATCACTTTGCTTGCTGTCGGTACTTTACTACTTGTGGCAAATTTACAATAACCCGAACCTACCTGTGACGAACTAACACATACTTTTTAATGCATGTGACGAATTAACTTTCAATGTAGTTTTAAAAACGTGACGAATTAACTTTGTGCCAAATGTACAATAACCCATTTACAGAATGAGACTTCGCTAAATGTCAAAAGTAAAAATATATCCTGTTTTCTGCTAAATACTTACGACAAAATTTTAATAACATTGACTTTTGTTTTGATAACTTTTCTTTTTATTAGCATCTTACGAGTAGCATCATACACTTATCGAGTTAAAAAATATGCCACTACGTTTAAAAAAAGATTGCGCTTTTGACACTTCATCGCGGAATATATAACGTCTAACAAAATATACTGAAACTATTTTAAGGGAGAATTCAGTCCGTGATTCTGAACAACTTTCCCCAAGGAACACATATCGAAATATGAAAAATATTTTTTGGCTTTCCATACAAACTTGGATCAGCTGATCAGTCAACTTATATGGGGGGTCAAAAAATATTTTTCATATTTAGCTTTACGGTCCTTGGGGAAAGTTGTTCAGTTCATGGACTGAATCTACCCTTAAAATAGTTTCAGTATATTTTGTTAGACCCTGTATATCCTGTAATAATAATAACCTCATGCAGTCGGTTGTTCCTTTACGGTTCCTCTGAAAATTCTAAGAATTTAGCCAGACACTAAAATAGCTTCGCAAGTAGCAGTATCAAGTGGAATTTCATAATTCTATCCAAGCTCAGAATACATATTTATTGAAATGTGGACATATAGGTATCCTTCTTCCGCAAATAGAAAATCGGTATCATAATTAATTCGACTAGATATAAATGTTAATTACTCGTAGATTGCGATTCTTTCGAGGACAAAATGCAAAACAGTAAATACATAATACGTCGTTCATGTTTATTATCAGGCGCTAATAAATATTAAGTAATAAGTAATGTATAAAATCTGTGGGACAAAATGCATGAAACATCTGGGTTTTATAAGCTGGTACCTACCTTAGACGAAGCGTAAGTTATTCGCTTTAATGCTGGGTTAATCTTGACCAAATAAAGTAACGTGATTGCTACTCACAGTTTCTAAACACCGATGTTATATCCCACTTCTGATCTTGAATTAAATAATAAAAATAAAAAAAAAACAGATTAGGACAAATCGAGGTTACTGGTTTTACTGGATAAGAATAAAACACATTAAGCTAGCCCCAACCCAAAGTAACTTTAAACTCGTATTATGGGATACTAACTCAACGATACTATATTTTATGATAAATAAACACCCATTTATATTTATAGATAAACACCCCAAGACACATGACAATTTAGGACAATTTGAAAAAGGCCATTTTCCAACTTGTCCTGGCTGGGGATCGAACCAAGAATCCGGATTGGCAGTCTAGCGTGTTGACCATTAGGACGCAGCGGAGGTCGTCGATGTAATAATAGTTTGGATTTCCATTCATGCGTGTTCCAAAATAAAGAGTGATGAGCGAGGCTTGCGGTCAACCCTCTGCAGGTCTACGTACGTTTCTCGAAATCAAAATCAAATATTTATTCAGTAATTAGGCCTTTGCAGGCACTTTTCGAAGAGATGGTTCGCGCGTTTCAAGAATGCTTCCAAATCGAGGAAGAAAAGAAGATATTGATGATGTATGCTGTCCTCCACATGTACCTAAAATTGACCTGAAAGCGTTATTAAAGTCAAACAAACGAACCTAATTAGCTTATTCTTAGTATTTTAAGTAAAAAGTTACAGAAGCAATCTTCCGGGTGCCATTAGTAGTTATGCTCATACTATCATGTCTTTATACCTTGTGAGATAGACAGAGCCTAGGGCCATATAACCTTTGGGTTATATGTATGGTTTGGGTAACCACGTAGTCATTGAGATACGGTCAGGGCGATTCATGCTCAACGTAGACTTTTAGAATACATATATACGTAGCCCAGTTTCGTTGGGCCCAGTAGGTTGAAAACGGAATCTAAATACTCGTAGTGACGGACTGACGGACAATACGAATATTGCAAGGTAAATAAAAGTTCTAAAGCGCAAACTCGTTGACATTTGTTTACTGCCAATTCTTGCCTATGGTGCACCCTGTGGGTGCCAGAAGGGCGCAGGCGTATAGTGGGAGACCACGCGAGACGACTTCGACTTAGCTTCATGAAAGAATGGCAGCAGGCTGCTATAAATAGGGATCAGTGAAGATAGAAAGAGGAGACCTTTGCCCAGCAGTGGGACACACCGATAGGCTATTATAAAAATGAAGCCAATGAAATGCAGTTTCTCCGATTAGCACATTCGGGTACCAAGTATTTGCCGCTTTGTACGTCGCAATCAAGGCATTACCGCGCGACGAACATAACAACACTTGTCATAATAAATCATCCCTATTCTGCGCCATTACCCAAATGGAACGTTGTTTCTGATATTGCGTAGCAACAATTATGGATTTAATAACCCGATTTTTGCCTCATTTTATTATGAGATGCGACATTCGAGCTGGCACTTGCCATCCAATGTTTTCCTCTTTTTCGCTGGGAATACACTACCTATGCTGAATTTAAAAGATACCATATACGCCACCAAAAAGTGATGTCAGTTAAAAGACACCAAAATTGGTGTCTTCGTTCTTAGCCCCGCTCACAGCTTGTCATTACGTTATGGGAGTTCACGGCGTCACTACGTAACGACACGGTGTTAATTTATTGTAAAAATGACTGTTCGTGCAGTGAAATCGTGCAAAAATTACATTAAAATAAAAGACCAGGAGACGGACATCACTTTTCATAAGTAAGTAAGCAAATTTTCGACTAATTCCTACGTATTATTCGTAAAATTATTACGTTAAAATATTGTCAACAAACCAACGCCATGACATTTAGTGTTGCCAGAGTGTGGTATATTTTTACCATCTCTTATTATTGAGTCGACAAATCGTATGATTTAGAGAACAGTTTTTTGTATGTATGTTTAATTGTAAGTTTTGCTATGTATGTTTGTGTGAGATATTAACGTTAACATTTTCATAATGCGCTAAGAAAAAATTATAACATATTGGTAAGTAGGTATGTATTAATGAAATTTTGAAGCACTTATTAGGTATGAGTTAGTTATTGAGGATAAAAAGTTAATCGTTATAATGTTATTACCTGACTGCGCCAGAAGGAGGGTTATGTTAATCGTGTGTATGTATATGTATTTCTTTGGCACGCTCTACAGCCTAAACGGCTTGGAGGATTTTAGCTTGAGAGGTGTCATTAGATTTGTCTTAATTCTGAGAGTGACATTAGATATATTAAAAATTTTAAAAATACAAAATGGCGGATTTTAGGCGCCAAATGACATATATTTTTTCATTTCAAATATTTTTTCGTTTAAAACCAATCAAGTGGTTTATCAAAAGAAACGATTTTATATAAGGATTACAAATATATATAACTTACACGTTTCAATGTAATTTGTAATGAAAAATACTAAAAAATTGGTTGTCTGTAAAGTTGGTTTACGGACGGTAGTTTGACGTGACAACGTCAAACATTCTCTCTCTCGTTCGTGCCGCGCTCTTGCTTGCGGAACGCGACAATGAGCGTAACGGGACAATGACGTCATCTTTTTCGTGCATGCAGCCCGTAGTATCGAGTTATTAGACGTTGTCACTTCAAAACAACATATAATCACGCTGATGTTGTATCAAGCAGTCGGGTTTTTTTTAAAAATAATTACTGAAATAATAAGACGAAAAATGAATTCTGGTGGAAGTGGCAGCCTAAAGGAAGGATGTTTTCAGCTAACTTTCGTGTCCAGGACACATACACAACAAAGAGTGGTCGTCGAACAATCGCTAAGGGGCTGTGCCTACAAAGGTATTTTATGGATTTTTAAGGACTTAAATAAATAATGTTGATTTGATACGTGTTTTTTTCTTTTACCTATTTTAACTTAATGTTTGTTCACCTATATACACAATAAAGCTTAGGGGTCGTCTACATACTACGTCACGCAACATTTCTGGACATGTCACGCTTTTTCCGATCCCTATGACACGTACCGTCACGTTTGGCATGACTCCCCCTCCCCCTATCACTGTAACATAATATGTGAATGGCCCTTACGAGGTTTAATTTTATACACTTATTTATAATTTGTCAATATAAATAAGAACAACACGTAAAAAAATCTTTCACATTCTGGGGTAATTTTCTTGCACTGGGAATAATTTACTTCACACACACAAGAATAGTAACGATTGTAATACACGCGTAGTGGGCGGTGCTCACACACACGCATATCACAAAATGGCTTCACTTTGAACGTTACATTTTGTATGAAATACTCAATCTAGATTAATCTAAGGTGCTGATTTTATATGCATTGCATGTATTGCAGCGATCAGTCAAAATTGTATCTACTAGCAATTTTAATAAAATTTGCATCTGAATTTCAGTTAACAGAGCTTTCCTGAGTTTTCTGTCATGGTAGGTACACGTCAAATGTTTTCCTATGGGGCAAAAATGACTTGTACTTAATACTGAATAGTGTTCAGATATCGGGACATATTTTATCTTTATGATAAGTTGTTTACACAGTAAGTACCTGGGTAGGTACTTATGTGTCGAACAAACATTTAAATAAAACTTTAAACAAACTCTATGACAGTATGTAGTTATTTTATCACTAGGTACTTACGAGTGGACTTTTTCTTTGATTGCGGTGGCTTTCGAATTAAAAAAAAGGTGTAAAACACTTAAGATTTTTTATAAGTGTAAAAAAAAAGAAACTTGTCTCCATTTAAAGTACTAACTTACTTCTTACCTAGTAATACTAACTTAGTAGTACCTATTCTAGAAAAAAAACATCGTATACCTACAGTCAAATGAGTTGCGCAATTTACGTTGCATTCGGTTTCATACGACAGTCTTGTGCCACACGGCGACAGAAAATGAGTTGTGAATTTCTAAAGAACGTTAATTGCGCAACTAATTTTACGCGACTCACACAACTCAAAAAACATTCGTTAGCCAGAGCCCTTATAGTCGAGCAATCCTTCATGATAACTTACATTACATATGTATGCACGTGTACGTACAGCCTTTAAAAGATCATGTTTCAAGCTTTCAGTACATTTGTTTTGTTTGTCTGTTCCAAACACAGGTTCCAAATGTAGTCTCATTTATACTGCAGCTGCAGTTGCGAAATAGTTACATCGCGGAACTTCATAAAGGTTGTGCTCAGTCAATATGCTTAGGTTTCCAACTTAAAGCCTTTCCGTGTTGTTTGGTTTGGCAGGTGTACCTCCAGTAACAATGCGTTGCGAAAGCTTGTACCTACAGCTTTGAAACGAAGCGTTCTTAAATTTTAAACTACTTTACTGAAGAATTATATTGTGTGGGCTACAGGCATTGACTTATATGTATACGTAAGTACATAGTATCTCAATGCCTACAGGCACTAGAATAGAAAAAAATACTTAGGTAGAATACCTATTGTACAATAATCTTACAGATTGTTAGTGCAATAAATAATATCATTATCATCAGGTCTTTTTTAGTCTCCACTGCAGAAGCACGTCCCTCTTTGTACTACCAGAGCCATATATTAGCCAGAGCAGCCAGAGGATTTGACCTACACTCTCCACGCTGGCCAGACGGGTTGGAGAGGTCTCACTGAGGTTTATATTATAAGCTTTGTTTAGCTTGTGTTTCCTAAGTCGCCTTCTACGACATCCACGGGACGACTTGGAGCGGTATCCTACTCTGTCTAGGCAGGTATAAAATAAATATAATAAATAAAACAAAAACATACTTTTGCGTAAAATGCCACTTACGTCTTATGACTTAATATATGCTGCCATAGAGATATTTGATGAATGATAGAGCACATACTATATAATTTGTGGATATAGCCGGAAGGAGACCAATATTTGGTAATAAAATCTTAAATTGGGTTTTGTTTATACTTAAGGTGAATATAGAAGGAAATGGCCTTGAAGTGTGAAATAAATTGTTAACTCGTAAATATGGTGATAATTTCCATATTGCTAATCGACCGGTACTAGATAGGCCTTTAAATTATTTTATGAACTGCCATTGAAACTATTATTGGTGATCCGTCTAGCCTTAAAACTTGCCGTGGCCACTTTTGGCGGAGGCAAGTTTTAAAGCAAGACGGACTAATGTAAATACTTTCAACGGTGGTTCATAAAATAACTTAAAGGGCTATCTAGTGCCTGACGATTAGCAATATGGAAAATATCTCCATATTTACGAGTTAACAATATATATTTCAAACGAGAGCACCACTTCGAGGCCATTTGCTTCTAAATTCACCTTAATTGTTTACGACTGTATTTTGTCCGGGATCTAATAATCATCTCATCAAGCAACTTCTCAATGTCGAATAATATGGTGTACAAAATTTTATTTATAGTGAAAACAGAACACTTATTAGAGTCCTAGCAACGCTATAAACTCACAATAAAAGCTAATTTTAAAAATATGTTCGTTTAGTAAAAATAAATTGAAACCTATTCATTTTACAGCTCTATTAAAATTATACTGACGACGAATAAAAGAACGTAAGTCTTTTACTTATTTTATACGTTTGTCTCTTTTATTGCTCGTTTCCACACCTACGCTTCATCTCAACATTTTATTTCCTGACATTCAACGCAAACAGTTATTGTAAAACTGTCGACTCAGCCCCGTTTTATCTTGTCTTTCTCCATCGATCTATGGGCCCGACGTGCTGACGACACAAAAATAACAATTGCATAAAATAAGGGGAGGCCACCCCTTAATCGGCTTGTCAGAGGGAAATTGGCCAATGCACTACTTGTCTTATTATCAAAACAACAAAATTCTTGTTGAATACTTCCTCATATTTTCATTTAACAGCTAATGGACGAAACCCTTCCATAAAAAATAGGAAGACGCAAATGAGATACATTAGGTGAAGGCATAATGGTAACCATAGTAACACCCTCCCAAAATTGTGAATTTCGAATGAATTTTCTAGTTATTTAATTAGATTAGCTCTAAATTAAAATTCACCGTTGAAGGTTTTTGTTGGGGATTTTTTTTTGTGAGTGGACAGAACTAGGAATGTGCGCTTTGCCGCTCCATTGAGTTTGGTGCGCAGTCTGTGGCCATTGCAGACGATTCGCATCTCGGAACATTTACCACAAAGTGCAGACACACACGTGATATGTATTGTGTGGTGTGCAAATATTTTTGGCACGTAAAGTATTCGTAAAAGCAAATGTGAGAAAACTAATGGGGAGCGTGCGTGAAATTTGATACCCGTTCTATTAAATACCTTGAGCCAATGAATGTTGGAAATTTATAACGAAAAGTTGTTAAAGCTATAAGTATTATAATTAGAGATGGGATAATCGGATTCATATTTTCTTTAGGTAAGATATTTTTTACTATATGGAAGATGTTTTTATTAAAAATCAAATCCCGGGATTCCGGAAAACCATATTACGTTCAAATTGGGATTATTATGTCTCACGGAGTATACATTTAAATTAGAATTTCCCGAGATCGAGGGATTTTTTTTCGATAAATAAGCGTTTTCCATAAAAGCCAAAGCATGTTATTTTAGGTAAATATGCATGCCGAATATCCGATCTCTAATCTCTCTAATTATAATTGTATGAAGCAATTATTAATGTTGACTTAGTTTATAATAAGTAGAAGTTCTAGCCTAGAACTTCATCCTACTCACTAACTATAACAATTACTCTGGGAAGTGTTCAGATAGGTTTGTAAGTACTTATATTACTACTTAATGTTAGGTATTCCTACTCGTGCACCCACGGCAGGCCGGATCCTTTCGCCTTTTTCAAGGTTTTGTGAGTCACAGTATGGCCTAGAGAACATCAAGATGCAAGTACTTATTAGTGTATTTAGGTTACGCTAGATGACTGCATAAGATTAAAAAATATAAATGTATTGATCACTCTGTCATCTTAAGAAAAAAAAACCGGACAAGTGCGAGTCGACATTAAGGTTTCCGTAGCTCCGTACAACGTTTAGAACGCTGAAAAAAACACGTGTCTTGTATGACGAACCCTTTAATTTTTAACTTTATTGACGTGACAACGTCTTAAATTAGGTTGCGGCTGGGAGTCACTTATGAAAAAGTGTAACGCTCGGTAACGTTACGATGAGTCACCGAACGAGAGAGAGGCCCGCCGAATGCCTTGCGTCTCTCTCCCACTCAACTATGATCGGTCTGTACGTTGTCACGTAAAATCTTCGCCCGTAAAACCGACTTTACAGGCAACCATTTTTTTATTTTTATTTTTAGTATATGTTAGCCACAGTAATACATAATCGGTAAAAACTTCAAGTGTCTAGTTAATGCCATCATAAAGATCGAGTTAAAAATGCTAAAAAATATAAAACACGTTTCTTGTATGACGACCCTCTTTAATTTTCAACTCTTATTTTTAGCATTTTTTTTTATAGCGGCTATATTAAAACATAATCGGTGAAAATTTCAAGTGTCTCGCTATTACCAGGCCAGTGTCACTCCCCGTTTAGGTATCGAAAATGTACCTACATTATTACTATGCGCGCAGGCGGCCCCTCCGGATGGTAAATTCAATCATACGAATCGTTTGTCCAGAGTAATAAGAATAAAATTGGCTTGCAATGAATGTCTAGGTATCTATACGAACAGGTGCTGAGTTCTGACGTGAGCTAAATTAAACCATATCGCTAGCCACATTGAGTAGATATTTCTTTGAATTTCTTTGCTGAGTGAGACTTCTGTACGTTAGTATTATTTATTCTGTGCTATTACGGCACAAAAGACAGTAAGAGTATATTACCGTTCAAGAGATAGAGCCCTGTGACCGACAGCGGAGTCTCAGTACTAGGGCCCCTTGGCACCCTTTGGGTAGGTACGGAACCCTAAAAATATTCTATGTCTATCTAAAGGTTTAGAATTAGCTTTCGAAAGAACTATCTGACTATATCGTTGAGAGCGGCGGAATCCTTAATACTTAATCATGTTCCGGCGTGCCCTTGACCAGTTTTTTATTTGTTAGTTGATTGTTACCCTAATACGTTCAACAGGTCATTTGATCCTGACTCTGATTCTTAGCAGCACGAGGTGTCTCTTCTAAAAGCCGACCTCTAGTAATTGGGTAGATGGTTAAGGCAATAAGGCTAAAAGGATGGCGAACCCAATTTGCAAACTTTCAGCCCTCGCTTTCATCCCTCTAAGGTGTAATTTTGTTAAAATCCATTTATACCTGGTATTACGTGAAACTAATAGTTAGGTTCGTATTGACGGTGCGCGTCGGCTGTTTTAACATCATTGCCATTGCTCGTAGGCAGTTTGTATTCAAGGGGACCTTTCCATGTTTGCTATCCTTTTTGCAAAACCACTTGCTAGGTTTGTGTAAACTGGTAACACCTTTTCGGTGCGGTCACTTACTCGAGATGCAGGAATAAATTGTTCCATTATACCTACACAAAATATTTTCCCTTCTTCTATCCCTCTTATCCTGTAAGTGTAGGTAGAGCCTCTTTGATTTTCAAACTCAAAAGCTTATGTAATAGAATAGTTGGAAATAAAAAATCTTTCGCAACGAAGACTTGCTCTTCCTTCTCCAAAGAAGGAAGAGTGTATTAAAATGATACTGATACACTAACACGTCTTTATCCCTAATGGGGCAGACAGAGCATTTTGGTTCTTCCGGCTCTAAGCTGACAGAGCCCTGGGTCGCAAAACCCAAATACCACTTTTAGCTTGATGGTGGGTTGCTGCTCTAAACAGACAGTTTATGTAGACTAGTGATTTCGCCCATTCCCTCGATTGGCTTTTACGATCTGCGCGGAAAAAGAAGCAGCTGGAACATTAATTTTTTTTATTTTCTCCCAGACCAGCATGGGAGAGACAAGTAAAAGTTCTATTATATGTAATTAGTTACTTCATATGTAAGTAGTTCTCTAAGTGACTAGTTTGGTACAAGAAGCAATTAATAAAGTTAAGAAGAACTATTTCATGGAATTCATCTTGACCCTTAGCACGGCTGACAACTTCGATCGACATAAAATTAGCTTGTTCGCCTATATAACGCTCATAAACCAGAAGGTTCCGTCAAAATGAACTAATAACTTATGCGAAATTTAATTTTTCCCGATTTTTTCCCGTTATATTCCCTGAATAATTCATCTAACGTCGTCTATTGAACGTAAGCGGGCGCTCGAGTCTTTTGTGGCGGCGCCTACACGCTTAGGCGCTTACTCATGCAACCACCTTTTGTACACCCGTCACAGAATGTTCTGCTAATTTTAATACGGCACTTACATGATGTTGATCGTCTAATATATTGCTATGAAATTCAAGTAAGACGTGAATTCATGGACACCGCTACCTAATTTCAAAGTATTCATGTCATATTTCTGTTCGGCGTACCAGATTTTATTTTCATCCTTTTATTTACTTTAAACCATAACGAAAAAGGGGGTATCAAAAATTATGATCGAGATTGTACATAGCTAATGATTCTAGGACATTTTTGAACAGGTGGATTTAATTTTTTTATTTAGGTTTACAGTTGTCGTGTTCTCTCCTTCCAGTATATGTAATTACCGACTGCAATAAATCAACCTTTGCATTTACACTACACAGTTATACTTAATAATGAGTTTTATTTTTAATTTAAGCCATATGTACGCTTGATGACTGAATTTCTTATCATAGTTATGATTTTTCCTATCAACATATTATATGCTGTTAATACATATAAATAAAAAATATGTAATGGAAAATTTCGCCACAAATGAGATTTTAACTCACTCATATTTTTAATGAAGATATTGTTTCCTGCATTGTAATGCTGTATTCTATTCATCAACAATGTATTAAGTATCGAAAACAATATGTGGAAATTGAACATTATGCACCACGATAATTACTATATCACAATAAAACTATATCACAGTAAGATCAGATGTGGAACTCATGAACTGTTCTATTCCCCAGGGAAGCGTTGTCGGATGTTTGCTATTTTGAATTTACATAAATGACTAACACATACTCTGAACTTGCGTACTATTCGCGGATGACATTTCATTACTAACCCCTTACACAAATCATGACAATTTAGACCAATTACTAACACAAACTATTGACTCTGTTGTATCGTGGCTATCCAATCATAATCTCGATAGAAACTTTACAAAAACTCAATTGATACAATTTAATTAATATTACTTTTGATAACGACTCGATTACAATAAATTAAAAAATACCTAATTTTTTAACTCTAAAGGTTTATTCATAAATTAACTGCATGTCATAAAACTCGCTTGCCGTTCCAATTATTGTGTTGCGATACCCGACAGGGTTCATAGTGTACTATTGTATGACAGTGACTTTTAGTTGTTCGAACTGATGTACATTATGAAATGCAATAAATGGATTGTATTGAATTTAATTTATACAATTGCTGAATTAACTTAAATCTTTTCGACGCTCATTTATTTTTCTTGCCTAAAATATACTTTTCTCATTATGTGTACTGTGTACCTATATGTCCTACGATAGGTAATAATTTAAGTATATTAACAGTATTATAGAGTTGTTATATTTTTATCTGTACTCGTCTAGACTTAGTAGATTTCCCGTCTGCGGATGTGATTTCCTTCCAAACAGGAAATTTACTTTCTGCTCGATAAGAAATTTCAAGTGCTTTTAGGGATATTAAAAATATACTTTAAAATAAGTAGAGGTATATGTAGGTAGGTTAATCAAAATATAAAAGTACCTATAAGTTTTACCTGGGCAACGTATATCAGAATTTTTTGAAAAAAAAATATACTTACCTATACAATATATTGATTGAACCTTCTAATACGAAAAATCTAAGCGGATGAGTTGTAAGGTTCTCGTAGAAAATCAATAAGAAAGAAGATAATGTTCAACACAATGTTTCCGGTAATTATAGATTTTTAAAGAAAAATATAGAGTCTATTGAATACCTATCCTAGGATTGTTTCTGGTCTACCCTTTGGGTTGCGGAGGTCAGATGGCAGTCACCCTGTGTAAAAACCAGTAACCTCGTCAAATTACCTAGGTAAGGTAGCGGACCCCGGGCTCTGAAACGTTAATATTACAGCTAAGGATGCAACCGGGAATACGCTCGGATGATGATGAGGTAGAGTCTATTGAATAATATAATTTGTACACCAACAATTCACGTCGAAGCTTTCTTACTAATTACTTGTATTGTTAAAAGGTATTAGATATAATAAAACTGGTCACTTAAAGGCGCCGTAGAAAAGCGCCTCCTACATATAATATAATTTATTTAGGGATATTATTAATTGCACATCTAATAAATAATCACCCATCAATTTAATCTCATCATTTATATACTTTTTTACATCAAATAAATCAACAATCTTATCATAAGTACTGATTGCACAGCAAATAAATACTGACTGCACATCAAATTTATTAGGTTAGGGCAAACCTATAGGTTAGGTTATGTTAGAACTGCGACCAACACACGCACGAGCCGAGCGAGTGCTAGAAAAGTTCTATCCATTTTACTATGCCACAAATATAAATTGCAGTTTGTTTAGTAATATTTTCAGTTGAGTATTTTGCTGTGCAATCAGTAATTTTGATTTGCGTTTAAATACTACCCATTTATTTACCTTTACCTTTACGAATTTGTGTATTAACATAATTAAAACTAATTTTTTTATTTCGCTATCTATGTCCCACTGCTGGACAAAAGCTTCCTCTCTATGCTTCTAATCACCTCTGTTCTTCCCTTTCTCATTCCAATCCCTTTCAAAATTTCTCAATTCATCCGACCACCTCTCGGAGTCCAAACGGATGAATTAATGAATGAAATGAATAAAAAATTCTTCTTCTCCAAATATAACATGCATGTCAATGGTCACCCAAGGATGCCAGACCTTGCAAAATGGAGAAGAAAAAGCCGAAACAGTTTAAATGATTTGGCTACAGTTTTACGACCGGTCGCCTGCCTGACGTCAACCCACTTTGGGAATGTATTTGTGCGAAAAGTTTTACAACCGGCCGCCGCCCGATGTCAACCCTCCTTGGGAATGCAATTGTAGCACGAGATGTTAGTTCTAAGTCCTTTAGTCGCCTCTTACGACATTCATAGGAAGAGACGGAGTGGTCCTATTCTAACCCGGAGTAACTTATGACATATGGTAACATAAGACATGACGATGTGGACATAAGACATGACCAGCCCAATCTTTTTTTTTATGAAACATACATTACTAGATAGATAGATAATTTATTTATTCATTCTTCTGTAACACACATATACCTACATACAAACAAGAATCACAATAAAAGGAAAACGAATGAAATCTTAATTTTTTTTTTATGAAACCTCTAATAACTTTTGTTATTTTTTATCATTTTTAGGGCTCCATACCCAAAGGGTGCAAATGGGACCCTATTACTGAGACTCCGCTGTTTGTCCATCTGTCTGTCTGTCTGTCTGTCCGTCTGTCCGTCTGTCACAGGGCTCTATCTCTTGAACCGTAATAGCTAGACACTTGAAATTTTTACAAATTATGTTTTACTGTGGCAGCTATAACAACAAATACTAAAAATAAGAAGAAGTTGAAAATTAAAGGGGGTCGTCGCATTAACTAGATACTTGAAATTTTAACTGTATTTGTTATTATAACGGCCATAGTAATACATAATATTATATGTGAAAATTTCAAGTGTCTAGCTATTACGGTTCAAGAGAGAATTCCTGTGACAGACGGATAGACGGACAGACAGCGGACTCTCAGTAATAGGGTCCCGTTTGCACTCTTTGGGTACGGAACCCTAAAAATAAGATAATGATACAAAATTAAAGGGGGTTGTCATACAAGAAACGTATTTTTTCAGCGTTTTAAAACATTGTACGGAGGTAGGAACCCTTCATGTACGAGTCCGACTCGCACTTGCCCGTTTATTCTGTTTAATGAGTACTTGCTATTGTATTTTGCGCTCTAACGAAGTAAACAATTTTATAGCATCCATATAAAAAATAACTGGATCGTAAGTTCTGCAGTTCGCGATTGCCGAAGCTTATTATGTACCCTCAGTAATAAAACAAATCAATCATGATAATATCGCGTCTGTATTGTCTTCGACGAACTCAATATTGCGATCTTCAGTTTATGGATAGTCAGATATGATGTTGCCAATTATGTCAGGATTGAGGAAAGTTTTGTAATAAGTACCTGGCACATTTGTCATTCAAGTTGAAACAAAATGGCGGCACTGCGCAGGTAATAATCTCAGTAATAATAGAGGCAAAAGTGTGCGCAATGGCCGCCATTTTGGTTCAATTTATGTGCCGGGTATTGTAAGTAGGTATTGTAAACATTATTGATTTATACAGCATTACAATGCTCGGAACAATAAATAATTTGACTTAACAATATCGTCATTTTCCTCGCCTTCTCCATATTTGGGGTTGGCTCTGTATGTCAACAGGTATGGACTTAGCGCAGAACCTGGTGTAATCCAACTCCTACCTCGAACCTGTCTGTTATACCTGCTGTGGATCGAATTCGTGTACTCGCTCCCTGGTACATATCTTGGATAAATTTTTGTTGTAGGCATCTCCATAACACATCTCTAGTATTCTATCATAGGCCTTCTCTAGGTCAATAAAAATCATTGGAGGTTCCTATGCGCTGCTCTGTACTTCTCCATTAATTGAAGCAGGGGCAGCGAAGATTGCGTCTGTTGTTCCTTTCCCAGGCATAAAACCGAACTGGTTCTTAGATACTTCTGTTTCAACTTTGAACAATATTTAAATTAAAAATATGTGATGAAAAATTCGCCGCCAGTGAGATTCGAACTCGGCGTGAGTAAGACTCACATTACTGTGACTGTACTGACGAATTTCCTCACCCCATAAAACTTACGCATTTAAAGCATGCTTATTAGTAGTAATGAAAAAATACGCATTTTAGATATGTATTGTAAATTTTATAAACATACTTCAAATGTGAGTTTACGATACTCGATACGTGTTGAAAACACTAGTGGAGGGGCACAAAAATCATTACAACAAGACTGCGAAAAACAAGATCATGCCAATCCCTCTACTACAAATTCAGTACCTATATCAAAGGCGCAGTCAGAAATCAGCTTTACTGTTCTTCCGTGCCTCGGACAGACTCGTATGTTTGGCGATGTCGTTAGACCAACAGGCAACTGGTTCTTCAGTTTATGTGGCCCGTTGTATCCAGTCAAAATTTATGTTCGGTGCCAGTTTATTGCTTATGGCAGACGCTCTTTTGTCTATAAATAATTTAATTACAGTAATGTCTACTTAACTTGTTTTATTAAGAAGATTTTGTAGCGGCTGAGTAGTGGTAAGGAAAAAGTGTTAGAAAATTGCTACGATTTTTACAACCTTTTACTTAGCTTCACGGCTTTACCTGTCCCGTGGTCTGTGTGTCCGTAATCAAATCTTGCTACCTAAATTAGACCACTTCCTTCCATCAATGATCAAGTTTCAACTTCACATAGGTACTTATGTAAGTTGGGTGACAATGCAATATTATGACACCAATGACCTGATCTCATGATGAAGCCGGAAGGTCGCCACTGTATCTCTGTGATACAACAACATAACCCCACCGAGTTTGGGCTCATTTGTTTCGTCTTGAGGAGCACTTTAAACTTGTTAGTTCATTGTTTTAGATAAAAACTTGTTTTAAACAATATTTTTTTAATAATTACTTGTTTTATTTGCATCATCCATTTCATAAATCCTCCTTTTGTTGAAGAAGGTTGACAGTCGTTTTAAAATTCATTTATTAATTTTGTACCTAATCTAAATGCACCCCTTGAGGTTTGTTAGCTTCGAAAATAGGGTAGTCAATACCTATCAAAATATTTTGCTTATATTAAAATACGATTAGCATAGCGAAAGTTTTATATTGGGGGAGGATTCTCGGAAATATTTGCTGATGTAGGGCGTTGTTAGATAAAAATTCATAGCAGCTACCTATGAGACTAGACATTTATTAAAAAAAATTGGTATATCACTGCAATAGGAAATATAAGTAGGTACTTGAACAAATACGTGGCGAAATGAAAAGAGCCAAAAACGCGACGAGGTATTTCTGGAGAATCTGCAGAAGAAATCAAAAGAAATAAGTCTTGATAATAATGGACATTAAATAAAATGATCAATTTCTATACTTTAAGTTACTTTAGATCTAGTAATTTTCCGAGTATTTTAATAAAGCCTTCTTAATTAAAGACCGATGATGATGAGTTTTTCCAACTAATTAAAGAAAAGTTAAGAGTAAGGTACTACAAGGACATTAAAAAGATGGCAGAGAGAATAGAAGAGTGGAGGCATCTCCTCCACTAATCGCCACAGACAAGTGCAAGCTCTTAAATTACAAGAATAGAATAAATGAGCTTTTATTTCGAATAATAATTTTGAAGCAGATTTTTTTTCAATAAAAACAATTATCTTATGATAAAAAGTACCTATTTATTTATTTAAGTTTATTGCACACAGTCTTATATTTGATTGATTACAATGGGTCAAACTTAACGCTATGCATTATCTACCAGTTTGCTTTTGGGACACATCGAGAAGTTGGTAGAACGGGTGCAAGTTGTAGCAGTATTACAATACAACATTCCTACATAATATTACACAATAAATACATATACAATACAATAAAATACAAATTATCTTTATTGCACCATAATAATTCATAAAATAAAAATAACAAACACAAAGAAAATATTGGTACATATACTTAATTTAAATATTATACCTATGTAGTAAACCACGACATTTACAACGTCAGCGGAAACGTACGGAATCCAAAATTTCCATTTCATCTTTTATCAGTTTGGATCGCTGAAATAACGTTACGTACATCGGAATTTTATTGGTTCCACAAAGTGTGGTGCTATGACGTCACCGTCACTCATCTCAAAGTGGGAAACTCGGAGAATTGAGTCGGCTCTCGACGGCGTTTTTCTTTAGGGCTCATGCACAATGCACATGCTCTCTGACATCCTATTTTCATTGGATATTTTTTGAAAGTTGCGGTTTCCGATACTCCGTCTTCTGCTTCCTGCGATGTTGTAAGAGACGACTATAGAATTAAGCACAAATGAGTCGTGTAACAATTGCTTTCTCAAGGCAGGCTTGTCGTCAGGCAGGCGGCTAATTGTAAAACCACAGCATACCCAATCGTATTGGTTCTAAATAAAACCGGAAAGCGCATTCCAAGATGAACCACATATATCTTGTTTAACGCGGCAAGACGAAGGAGATATAGATCGGTACCTACTCATTTTTGGAAAAGTCATAATCATAAACTGAAAAGCTATGATATGAAGTACGTAGACTTTTAGGAATGACCATGCTGCCAAACTCATAGTTAGCAGTTTTCCCACGATCTTCCCTGTGATGTCGACCATGTCGATTGTGTTGGTGTGTTAAAGCTCAAAGGTATTCAGTTTCTACCGACCGGAAGTAACACTAGACTTTGTTAAAATCTATGTTCTTGTTAAGAACTTTTGCAAACTGGAACACAAGGTTATCCAGCTAAGTATGATTGGCTTGATACCAAAATTTTGCGCCCTGATCTTGTCAATCTTCTTACGATATATTTAAGATACATATGAGGATAGGCTTAAATCAATTCAAAAGAAATTCTTAAAGTAGGTATGTACAGTTTAAGACAAAGTGCTATTATTCAAGCTATGATGCAATGTGTCATAGGCATCATATTCTTCCTCTAAACGTTAGACGACAAATTGCTGATGTATCTGTTTTGGTCATAATTGCACAAAGATCATTAGATGCCCTTACTTTGCTGACGAAAATACAACTTTAAGTACCAAATAGATCTGTTCGAATTCCTTTAGTCCTTGCTATCCCTCAGAGTGCATGCAATTATAGGCAAAACTCGTTCTTTGTTAGATCAGCAAACTAACTGAACAAGCTGGCTGTCCGCCCTGAACTTGAAATGTTCAACTCAAACCCTAGATGCTTCAAAAATAGAATGTCTAGGTCGTGGTTTGATGGGTCCCACTGTCAATTTTATTGTTTTTATTTATGAGTTAATTTAGCCTTTTCTTTTGTATTTGTTATATTTGATTTGTTAATCAAATACCTAACAGACAAGCACTTTTGCGACATATATGCGAGAACATGTAAATGGTCTTTAGTATCTAAATAGTTTTTTAACAAGTTATAGTGACTGTATGTTTTCCGAATAAAATAAAATAAAAATAAAATACTGGATAACACGAAGTATCAAATTGGTAACATGATAAAGCCAATTTTGTGTAAGTCATGAAGAATCACATATAGATAGCACCGCTTCCGATTAAGGGAAATAGAGATCGAAGGGTACCATAACTCCAATAAAGATTACACAACTTGGCGAAGTTATGTCAATCCAATATGGATTCGACTTTACTGCTGGGCCGCGTCTACTGACCCAGTTCGGGTCGTCGTGGGATCACTCGGAAGGGTTTACGGTTTCAATATTCCGATGCCTCCGCAGACTCGCATATCGCATCCGACCTCTGCATACATGTACTTATCAAGTTTCCCGATTCTTTCAAAGTAAACAATATGGCGACCTATTTTTAAATCCGAGGGGATTAAGCCACAGTACGTTGTGCAACGGCACAGCCTTCACAAGGTGCTCTAATCTGGTTCACAGGGTGGTATCCAATTTGCTGAGTTACTGCGGGGCTTCAACCGCAGTTGGTAATTGACACCGAAAGTAAAACCGCAACTTATGAAGCGGAAAACGCACCATGCAAAACGCCGCAGAATTACGCCACGTCGCAAACAATAGCCACGACACCCAATCTTCTTAATGCTTTATTGTTATTGTCTGTAGACTCCCAATAAAAATAACGTAATTCACCGGCCGAATAGACCAGACTTATAGGTTTAGTTTAGAAAGTTGGCATCTTGTCCATAGCGGTTATTTAGCGTTCCCTACATCGGCTACCAGGCGGCAGGTTGGACAAAAAGAAGGCTCTACTTAACGGGAACTGATCCGGTAAAAAGCGCTCTATGAGCTCTAGCGAAGAACCGGATTAGTATGGCGAGGCTGAAAAACAAATCTACTACGATTTACGTACCGTAAACTCGTTACGCGTTCGAAACGAGACGAGTCGGGAGTCAGGAGGCTGTTGTCGGAATATGTGTCTTGTTATGTCAAGAGGAGGGTCGAGATCTCGCAGCAAGGAGTGTGCCGAGTGCGTCGCCGGATGGTGAGAGAGAGGCGAGCTTACGCTGTCTATGGAGTTTCGTTTCGCAGGTTCATTCGTAGTAAGTATCGTTATCACAGTCGCTGTTCGGCGGTCGAGCGGCGTGCTGGTTTGGAGGGAGCGTGTTTTCACTGCGACGTCGGCTGAAGTTTTGCGGAGATCGCGTTCCGGTATTTCTTCTGCGGCCTTTCCCGACTCGTGACCGATCGTGCTCGCTTATAGAAAGTGAAACTGCATTGTTGAGACGTGATTATAAATTGTGTAAGGACTACTAACTCTGTGCTAACTTGAGTGAAGTGGAACGTTCTGAAAGTGATCACGAACTCAGCCGGGACTCGTTTCGATATCTGCTCAGTTTTGAGTAAAAACTGTGCCTAGATTATTGAAGCGGTGTTTAATTTTCCTCAAACGGTAAGTAGTTTATTTTGTAATTAAATTAAGCATTGCTAAACTTAATAATATTAACTACAATAAAGAAGATAATAAAAGACAGCAAAAATAACTTTTGCTGACTGTTGAAGATGCCATTGAAAATTAATTTCGCATGTCGTTTCAAAAGTTAAGGAATTTTGATGTTTGAAGAAAAGATAAATGCAGATTAAATTTTTGTAGCCCACCCTCATGGGGAAGACCATCTGAAGTATTCATAAATGTTCAAGGAAAGAGAAAAATGTAATATCGTTAGGTGGACCCCGCACTCCACCCTACAAATGACTTTTAAACGTACATACCTACGTAACATATACCTATTTGTAAGGTTTTTTTTTTTTGTATGTATGGTAGCGAATACTGAAAGTTTGTCGACTGATGACAACCGTGATCAACATAGCACGAAGGAGCTTGAGATATTTGTACCACTTCTGATCACCAATCCAAGTACCATGCATTGAGTTGCTTCACATGAGTAACCGCTAATAATGCGTACGCCCGCAGTTGTGCAGACATCATTTAAAATCTTCATTTTTATAATGACGGACTACTTCGAAAATAAATGCAGTTAGAGTTCGTCATTCCTGCAAACTGCGTCGTTTTTAATTTAATTTCATCTATGGTTTCTCTATGGAGTTAATTGAAAATGCCATTACTTTTATAACACTCATAGTCGTTGGGCTATGAGTGTTAATAGTCATTATACTGAGAAAGCTCACCGATGTAGATTACCTGGCTCTACCCACTCATTTTTAAAGCCTCTTATTCAGACTGATCAGGGTTGAAAGACAGCGAAGGCGTAATCACGAATTATTGCGAAACTTTATAGACAAATCCTAACCAATATTGCTTAAGATAATGACATTGACTGTTTCGTTCGATTTCTTTATTGCACCTGGATTAACATAAGTCCCATGATGATGAGTGACATGAGTGGCCAATGGGTTGATTAGGAAAATGTGTGCACAGGGCCTTTCTTGGTACAACTCTTGCTTGCCGATGCTGGAGACATATTTATGGTCGATAAATATATAAATAGATATAAATATTGGAAAAATCACACAAATTGAGCTATCCCCAAAGTGAAATTGAACTTGTATTATGAGATACTAACTCAACGATACTATATTTAACAATAAAAACATATAGGTATAGATAAACATCCAAGACCCAGGACAATTTGAAAAAGGCCATTTTCCAACTTGCCCTGGCTGGGGATCGAACTCAGAACCTCCGGATTGGCGGACTAGCGTGTTGACCATTACACGAAGAAGAAAAATCCGGAGCCATTAAAATATAGTTTATAGCTATTACGAATTATTGCGTACCTTTGCAGACAGGGCAAAACCAAATTGCTAAAGATAATTCATCGACTATTTCGTTCGATTACTTCATTGCGGCTCGATCAACATAAGTTCCGAATACATTTGCATTTGCGAATACAAGAACATTTACGGCCAATTTATAGGGGGCTTTTAATTTGCCCATTACCGGGAAGATAGATGTCTGTATGGAGAGTGGAAAAACAAGAGATGTTCTTTAAATACTTCTAAATACTTATGAATACATGTATCGTATGGTTTCCGGTTAAAATAGTACATTGGTACTATTTATTACTACTACTATTGGTACCATTAGAGTTTGTGGGAAGAGATGAATTGTCATCTCTTCTATTTGTTGTCGTAAGAGTGACTAGAAAAACAGCACAAAAATCTCGTACAACGTTTGCATTCCCAAGGTGGGCTGAAGT
Source organism: Acrobasis repandana (assembly GCA_963576875.1). NCBI lineage: Eukaryota > Metazoa > Arthropoda > Insecta > Lepidoptera > Pyralidae > Acrobasis > Acrobasis repandana. Next base: position 9,354,193 of record OY756222.1, read on the forward strand.
CAGGCAAGCGGCTGGTTAAAAACTACAGCTTAATAATTTTAATTGTTCCGGTGTTTCCTGTTCCACTTTATATGGTCTTTATCAAATTTGCGAGAAGAAAAAAATTATATAACACTACCCAGAAACACATCTAAAATGAAATCGGGAACGAGCGTGTGAAGTGAAGAAGCAGGGTTGGTAGTCAACAAAGGCGTTTAAGCACTAAAACCTTGCATGAATTGTTGTGTAGCTTCACGAACAGAGCCTATCCATTTGCTAAAGATAATTGCATTTACTGTTTCGTTCAATTACTTCATTGCGCCTCGATTACCATAAGTTCCGAATACATTTGCATTTGCGAATGCAAGAACATTTACGGCCAATTAATCGGGGGCTATTAATTTGCCAATTATAGGGGACCGAGATGTTTATATGAGAGTCGAAAAACGAGACGTTCTATAAATAGAGACACTGGCATTTTCTGTAAGGCCACGACAAAATGACGTAGTTGGAAAAATCGTCTTTAATGTTTTAGTCTCAACTTCCTGTAAAACTTTGCGCGCTGATTGATGGTGTCATAGCCACGGCAGTTATTGAATAAACTCCATGATTTATTAATTATTCTGGGACTCTAGCACAGACTTTAGCCTTGTTTAGTGACAAACGAGCTAGATTAGTGTAGCACATGATATATGATGAAGAGATGCCTGTGCTCAAGAATAGGCGGAAAAGGGCTGAGAAGAAGAAAATAAAATCATCAAGCTATATTCTATGCTATAAACAAGTAAAAACAATAAATACTGCGTACCGCTGAGCCATCGAGCACCTTTTGGTTACGACTTTATAGTTCATCTGTTTTAATTGCTTCATTGAATAAGTATCACGTTAAATGATTTTCTAGGTTTAAAGTTTCTGATTTGGCGCCATCTTTAAGCGGATGTGTTCGTGGATTTCAGAGGATAACGTCATTAGGAAAGCTGAGCCCTAAAGAGCGTGTGTCCAATTCAGTATTGGGCCAACTTGATGTCATTTATTTCTTATTTCCTCTTTAGGTTTTAAGGTTGGCAAATGCTAGAAGCTTGTTATTTATTTATGTTAGTGTTATTTTATTTCTCTATTTACTTCGTTAGAGGTTTTTGGGGTTGCTGAAATGTCTCTATGTTATAATATAAGTAACTATCGAAAGTTAACCACATACCAGTGTGTTTAGTTATAATAAGCACTAACATATTGCATATTCCTATTTCATGTTGGCCGAGTAGCATTCGTTTTTAGGGGTGATCGAACATGATTGGTCACCCCTCTGCAATATACACCAATCAGACTGATTGATTATTTAATTGCAGTTGCACCCGAAAGATAAAGCATTAGGTAATTAAAAATATATGTACAATAAAAATAAGCAACGTACAGTCAACGTGATAAATTAAATTATGCCCAAGTGCATGTCCTGGCTCGCTCAGAGTACTCGTAGAGTTCCCAAGTTCGACTTTATTTTTCGTAATTTGACATGTTCACTACACTCAGTGAATCGAAAAGTCGTCTTTACAATCCAATGGTCATTGTTACAATCCCTCAATGTGGTTAAAAGACCTATCTAACGATACTCCTCACCTCACTATGGGGTACATGCGAAAAAAATGTCATCCTCACTTTAGGTTTATGTACACAAATTTTTTTTTTAACGTTAACCTTGGCGTTTTGTCAGCATACTCGTAAATACGTAATATGCTTATGCAAAATTACAGCTTTTACTACAGTACTAACAGTCTATGAGCTAAAACGATAAGAGATCCGTCTAAGGACTTCGAAATTCTAAAATCGAAATCGAAGTTTCAATGACAAAGAGAATTGCGATTTATTGCAAAATGATTTTTTAATCATTGTTCAATACTGTCCTATTTGCGATACCAATACTTAACATTTAATTATTTTGTTTTATAACAATTAAAATATTTTTTTAAATCTACTAAACTGTTATTGACGTTACAGTGGGCAGATTTATCGTTTATAGCGATCCCTTCAACACAATAATTGCTCAGTCGATTGGCAGTTTGGATGCATTTATTTACACAACATCACAAAAACTGAAATGCTGCAGTGTAGTAGCGTTTGTATCTATAGACTTTATGTGTACTCGTACAAAACCATCATGGTATGAATCGACAAATTCTTACTAACGGTGCTCAGATCAGATACGTAATAGCATGCTCTGATACGACTGATAAAAAGAAATACGAGAAGCATACGAAGAGAATCTAACGAAATCAACTATCGTAGACCATTGTTATGCATCACATCACATCACATCATCGCACAGCGTGTGCTATCGGCTACAAATCTCACTGTGACAAACACGATTATATAATGAAAAAACTAGTTTACAAACACAACAGTTCTCTTGGAATTTGATATATCAGACGATATAACGAATTTGAATATAAATAAAATGGTGAAAGTATAAAATACTATGTTGCATAGATATTTTTGTTGTATGTTATCGTTTTTATTTTAGAAATAAGAAGTCAAGTTATTTCTGACGTGCATAGTATAACGTAGAGTCGTCTTAGTAGAAATAAACGGGCAAGTGCGAGTCGGACTCGTACCTTAAGGATTCCGTATCTCCGTATAATGTTTTAAAACGCTGAAAAAACACCGTTTCTTGTATGACGACCCCCCTTTCATTTTTAACTTTATCTTAATTTAAGTATTTGTTGTTATAGTGGCCATAGTAATACATAATCGGTAAAAAATTTAAGTATCTAGTTAATTCCATTATAAAGATCGAGTTAAAAACGCTGAAAAATACACGTTTCTTGTATGGCAACCCACTTAAATTTTTTACTTTCTTATTTTTAGTATTTTTTGTTATAGCGGCCATAGTAATACATAATCTGTGAAAATTTCAAGTATCTAGTTAATGCCATTATAAAGATCTAGTCAAAAACACTGAAAAACACGTTTTTTCAGTGTTTTTAGGGGGTTAATTAGGTATAGGAATTTTGTTTAAAAACCTTCAAGACTTGTATCTACATTTTAAAGGAAGCTAAGTTTTAAACTACACTTTGTTTTATATTCATAAAGTCTCGATTAGTATATTTTGTTTGTGAATAATAGACCACGTAGATAGGGTCACAATTTTTTAGAAGTAATTTATTTCACAATAAATATAGTTTAGTCGTTTCAAAACAAAATAAGTTTAATACTCGTGAACATAAAAATCTCAATTTCGGCATCGCGTGGGTAAAAATCAAAAGAGTTGAAAATTAATGCGTTGTCTACAATAAGATAAGCCGATAAAAATCAAAATTGTTGAACAGCGTTTTGTGAAAGAGAGAACCATGAGACCATTTAATTAAGTATAACAATTTGAAATGAGAGTAGTTTGATGGTATCAGTGGAAAGAGGCCACGGTATAGCGGAGAAGCAGTGCTGTGGTTATAACCAAATTAAAATCATTGTTCCATAGCAAAAATACATTATTAATTTATGATAATGAGATCTCTATAAAAAGATATTCATGATAAAATACAATGTTATTGTTATATTTTGGTTTGCTGTGTAAGTGACTTTAAATAAGTAGTGAGTGGAACTTCTTATGTTTTAAAAATAAAAGAATTTACTACTGTTTGACGTGGAAATAGATAGAGGCTTTCTGTCTAAGTAGAACCAGGATAAAATTAGGAAAAGGGCAGTTCGGTCTTTGTAACACTTTTTAAAGGATACTTGAATACGATACTCGATCCTGCGAAAATAGTTAATAGTCACCCCATTCGCGTAGTTTTTTATATCGATATTTAATTCTGAACTATGATGCTGCTATGGAGACAATAGCTGTTGTCTTGCCGATTTTAGTTCCTTTTCAAATGCCTAAATGCTCACAATTTCACAAGTTGAAACATGTTATTACTAAAATACTCATAGATAAATGCTATTATAATATTAATGAACCTTTTTCTAATGCTGTCATTCGATGTGACTCAGGTGAATAACTTAATTACTTATTTGCATTGACTTATATATAATTGACTATAATATTGTATGTGTATTTGACATCTTATTATTTTTTTTATATTCGTTGACAGTATTTTTGAATTATTGTAATTTGTTCAATATTATTTATATAATTTGTAATTGTTTTTAATATATGACAATTGTTTTGCATGCCATTGTACTTTGGCTAAACATGCGCACTTATCAATAGTTAAGACCTGTATTATAAACTGTATTTAATGAAAATAAATAAATTTGATTTGATTTTCTACACGTTATGTTTTAGTATAAGAATATGACTACAACCTGGTTGTAATAAACCTTTCATCGCCCACTTCCCAACTGAAAAATAAACATTAATCATTGACTACTTTCATCAACTTCTCAAGACAATTGACACCGCAGTGGCATTTGAAAGCATTTTGTTCTGTCACGGCCTGAATCGCGGACATCTTTGGGTGCACAAAAACTACATTCAACTTGTTGTAAATGTTTAATAAGAAATAGATGCTGTTATTTACTTTTTCTTATTAAATGTATAGTTACTAGTATAGACGCTAGATGGCACGGGACATACAGCTGTGCGTGCCTTCCGAAGCACAGAATCATCTTTCTTTTCGGATAATCAGATGATTAAAGCCTGCAATATCCTAACCAGACTGAAAACAACTTTTCACAAAGTATGCTTCCTAGTGGAAATTCCCACGACCTCAGGATCACAAGGCAAATGCCTTGACCACTGGATCATGGAGGCAGTTTAATAGATACGAGTAAGTAGGTACATATCGTACGTAAAACCTCGTTTTTTGTAGCCAGTTAATAAAATTCAGACAAATGTAGTTACAGCTTTTTGTTTCATAACACTTAAACAAACATGCCTATCAGAATAACTACCTTCCCACTGATGTTATCAAAAAGATACGATGAAAGACAAATTGGTACTCGCGTACGAGTCACGCGAGGAAGTCATTTCTTATTTTCCTTTTCTGGAATCTTCAAGGGCAACTGCCGTAATTAGTTGCACACTTCAATGAATTGACCAATCAGACGTCTGTATAATAAAAGATCGCTTAGATAAAAATATCCTCCTTTGATCACAGTTTGTAGCATATATGGGACAATGTACTTGTATTAGACCTCACCTTTAACTTTACAAAATTTCTGTATCTCAATAATACTAAGGTTGGCTGGAAGAGATTGCTATGCTATACTATAACACCGCCTTTTGTATACAATTGTCTCCATTTATATATTTACATGTATATATTTTTTGTTAAACTTTGTGCAAAAAGTGTAAAATAATATAAATAAATAAATTAGATATGCACAGAAGGTAAACTTATTAAAACTTATAAATATGCAGTAGATTTAACAACATGTGTGAAATAATATTTTCTTTTTGTCCAAGTCATTACAAACATCCAAAAATAAATAAATGAATTTGACTTTATTACCAATTAATTTAATTTATTTATGTATTATTATGTAATTGTCAGTTTCAGCAAGACAATAACGTCAACTTAACACTTTCGGTCGGGGACATATATGTACGTCCATAACAGATCTATAAAAATGCAAATTATGTAATCTGGTAATTTGTTTATAATTGCCTAAAAACTGAGCCTAAAACATAGCTTCAGTCAGCAAAAAATCCTAAATTTTTTAAAAATTAATGCATTGTCAGGTTTTTATAACTTGGCGAGGATTTACACATTCCTATATAATAGTATAAATAAGTCAACCCTAAATTATTTATTGGTATTGTATACATTCCTGGTATTTCTTGCCGGAATGTAATCGCTTAATCAAATCATGGTAAGACGCTGCTGATAAAATATCCATTTAATTAAAAGTCCCACTTACGTTCTGTGCCGTACGTATCAGGTGGCAAAAAGACGTTGGTACCACAGATCTGTATGTCGTTGGAACATAAAACATTTTGCCCACGTCATTGCATGTCTTTTCAAGACAGCTTTCTGTGCGTATCTATTTTATGTACAGGCCATTGAACGCCAATCAATTCACAGATACAGACTTTTTGCTCATACCTTTTTTGCTCTGTACCGAATAATAAGATGTCTATCAGATGCGATCAATTTCTTCCACAGTATGTGTCCTTGTAGAATTGATATTTAATTTAAAACGTGTTTTTTATCTAAGTACATATATGTAGATGAGATCTGATAATATCATGAAGTAAAGTTGATAGCTTAGGGGAGAGTTAATATGAACGTAGGTCCTCTTCGAACCAAAGATTTTGTTGTACGAGTATATACCTATTTGCGCACTCTCTTGGTAGGTTTACGTAGCATTTTTCTTTTATTTTAACTACATAGTTAAAATAAAATGCATACTTGATGAATAAAACAGAAATTCATAAAGTTTCTCTAGACAGAAAACTTTGTTGAGTTATTGGGTTATTTGCTATAAGATATTCATAGCCAATTTAAGGACTTTGTTTGCAACATTGTCTGCATGCATAGAGATACATAATAATTTTGGAATTGTGGCTGTTCCCTAGTACTTCATGAGAGTATGAAGTTCTCTGAAAAAGCGACAAATCTAAAATTATTTCTTCTAAGTACAACGTGTACGGCGCAGGCTTCAGTTGTCACCTAGGCCTAAACGCCATACATGAAGAGAGAGAGAGTGACATTGTTGGTTGGTTAATGGTATGGAGACACGTAACCACGTCATGTAGAAACTGGTCCATTGTTGATAATTCACAACTAGAGTTAGGTGTGACGGGTCCCTTTTCGATCGCCAGTCGATAGTATCTCAATTGATTGTTATACTTGATTTAAAACGTAATCGTCTTCTTTGCTGGTCTGGGAGAAAAGAAAAAACATAGAATGTACCAGCTGCTTCTCTTCCCGTGCAGATCGTAAAAGCCGATCGAGGGAATTGGCGAGAATCTGAATCATATGAATAGGCGATGCGGTTAGCAACCCATCACTATTATGATTTCCCTTTTCCACCTTCATGCCCACCATTACGCTAAAAGTGGCCTGGGCTTTACCGCCCTTGGCTCTGTCTACCCCGTTAGGGATTAAGACGTGATAGTGTATATGTGTAAACGTAAAGTGAATAAAAACAGCTGACACGCGACCTACAAAGTTTGTAGCCGCAAGCAGCCGAAATGTGCAAGTTTGCTCGTACACAACGTCTCGTTTCACCCAAATTCCTTCAGTAATTTTCCGTGATTGTCGAGCAACCTCAAATATTATTAACTCCATCTATATTTCAGAAGGCAATCCTTACGGGCATGGGCGTATAACCTTACGACTGGGAGATGAATAATTTCGTCACATTAGACATTACGATAATACACCGATCATCTTCGTCTGACAAATCGCGTTACGGGAAGATCGCGGGTAGGCCGAATGCGAAACGTGTGGTGAATATTTAACGGCGAGCTAATAAAAACATGCTCTTCGGATATGAATGGATGTGAAATCCACGGTATCTTGCTGGAATTGCTTAGAGATCTACATAATTTTATTACAATGCTAAATACCGTTTCTATTTTCCTGATACTTAAGTGGTTACAGGGATACATTAATTTTCCGGGGTCCTGTGCTACCTCCATTTGAAATAAATTATTTGAAAGGAAACGGAGATATAATTTAAAATTTTGTATCATACGGCTCTATATAACCCTTCAAACTATATTATAAACTACTGTTTACGGTTTAAAATGAGGACGTTAAGCTTTTAAATGGCCGTTTTCCGCAAAAAAACCTTAACAATAATATTTTTCGACCTTTTCTTTAATATAATAAATAAATCAGAGATGAATGGTCTCTGAGACACCGTTAAAAATTTATGAATTGGCATAGCACAATACTGCTTAAGTCATCTAACAAGATCCGATTTAACGACCACCACGAGACATATTCGGATGAAATGTTGAATGTGGAGCTGAATTGTATTGAGAATTCGATCGCGGTAGTGTAATCTTGACTTTTTCCGAGTCGTTTTGCCGTCGCATCCCTAAGGCGTGACTTGGCTAGCGAAGAGATGAGATTAATGACAGGGGTGGTACGCCTCAGTTGGGATGCCCGTCACACCGTAACAATGTACCGAGAAAATTAGCTGGAGGTGAAACAGAGATAAGACGAGAGTACGAGACATTTTGTTTAGGCGACAAAGAAATTACGAGAGGCGGCATCGAGGCTAAGAGATAATTTTGTTGTCTATAATTTGGTTATGTAAATACGTTATACATATAAGCATAGAAATATAATCTCTAAAAATCTAACGCTCATACATTCACCGCTTCGATTTTGATTCCATTTACGCAAACAAACTAACAGTAATTACAACGAAACACACACACATAGACAAAGATGCATGCAATTGGTCGCGCACACGCACGCGTCATCGCCGCGTCGGTAGACCGACGCAGTCGGGTAGCCGGCTCAGGGGCAGATTATTAAAACGTTTATTTACTTACATAAGAAAGGCGAGTCCTGTGTTTTTCATGTCTGTATGGCTTCTACACTACTTCACGGCACATGACGGCATTTTTAATGAATCGAGTATCGCAAAAACACAGCAATATTCTCAAAGGAAACTTTTTGCGACGCAACCGTACGACTCGAGTGTCACGGCGAACTGTCGCGCCGCGCGGTTCATATTTTAAGCCCCGCCCGCCGCGGTACATATCGCGTGGAATGATTTTTCGGGATTAGTTAGGCTTCTAGAGATTATAATTTAATGCATATGAGTTAATATTTCTTTAAAATTAATATTTATGTATATTCTTGATTTATTCTTGTAGGTATTTATAGATACTTTAAAATTTTGTTTACACACTCTGTCGCACCACCCAAATTATTTGTCTACTTGGTCTAATGGTTGACTGGCAGAGAACGCCATAAGGCGTTAAGTCCGCCATTTGTACACTTTTTTTATGTGCAATAAAGTTTAAATAAATAAATATCTTGTAGGTAAATAATGTAGACATTGCAGAAACAAGATATTATAAAAATGCTATAGCAATGTGCAACAATGCCAAGCAATATGTCAATTAAAAATTTACGCCCACCGCTGGCGGGTCAGTTATTTAAAACACTTTTGTGGTCTACTTATAACAAATTTTATATATTTTTAAGAATAAAAACGATTTGTTATAAAAACATTAGAAATTCATAGCAGCAGCTCCCCACGAGAAGATAAACAGCTGATATACTTGTTCTAAGTTTTTTTCTTTACTTCCAACTAATATATAACGTAGAAGGGACATATCCGTAATAAATCGAACCACGGTCTACCCTAGATCATTATAGTATAGTGAAGTTAAAACAATAGCCAAAAAACAAAAATACATTTCGGCATTTCCATACAAGTGTGCGGCCGCCCGCGCGGCGACCGGGCGATTTGTATGGGAATGTTGAATTTTTTTCTGGTTTATTGACTGTTATTTTAATTTCATTATATTTTAGTGATCTAATATAGCCCGTGGTTCGATTTATTACGGTATGTCCCTTCCACTTTGTATAAGTCAATACTTCCAGCAAAGAAGATTGATAGGCCACCATTGGCTAATTAAAAAAAAGGAATTCAGTGTTATCGGTGTGTGTGGCAGCACCAGCAGCCGACTTTATCGTTTTTCGGGTCTGACTTCCGATGGATTCGATTGTTCCATGGACTCTGCTCGCATACATTAAAGCTGACCCCTCCTTGCTGCGGCTGAACTTTTAATTACAGAGTCCACACTGAATAACCATTTCGTTACAATGCCTTTGATTCTGCAGCTGATATTTTTGTTAATTACTTGACTTACCTATGAGTATAACTCACTAAGCAAATACGAGTAATTTATTTAAAACTTTATAAAATCAAGAAGCTACAATACCTAGGTAGTCTTGATGCTAAATACATTATCTCTCTAAAAATTAAAAACACTGTACCTACATATAGGCAAGAAGATGTCTAAATATAAGAGAAAGTTAAGGTAAAACACAATACAAATAAGCACCTTAAGGCGACGTGGGTTCACAATTTGCAATACTGTGCGTGTTTTTGAAAAATCACTGTTATTAAACTACTATAATTTATTCCACAAAAAAATTACATCAAAATCTTAAGGCTTTTTTACAGACACCCACAATAGCCAAAACACGATTGAGCATTTTTGGCTCGATAGAAAATAATCACAGAAATACCTCTAATTTGCCTAAATTTGCCTTTATAATACATAGTAGTTTTTTTATACAATCACTTTTTTATATGAAAATTATACCAAAAAATGTATATCTATCCATTTTGGCTATAAAAAAAATTATAAATATAATACAAAAAAAAAACTGCGAAATATCGTCGAGAACGGCTTCGGGCCTATCTTCTCTTTCGACAAATATTTTACTGTGTTTTATTTATTATTTTTTTTGTATTATATTTATAATTTATTTTGTAGCCAAAACGGATAGATATTTAGATAATACATTTTTTGGCATAATTTTCATATAAAAAGGTGATTGTATACAATAGTAATATGTATTATAAAGGCAAATGTAGGCAAATTTAGAGGTATGTTTGTGATTGTTTTTCTATCGAGCCAAAAATGCTCAATCGTGTTTTGGCTATTGTGGGTGTCTGTAGAAAATCCTTAAGATTTTTATGTAAATTTTTTGAGAAATAATCTATAGTTTAATAACAGTGATTTTTCAAAAACACGCACGGTATTGCAAATTGTGAACCCACGTCACCTTAATACAAATAATTTCTACATGGACAGACACCTGTATGTTCTTGCTAATTAGGATTTATTCGTGCTATGCTACGATCGTGCTACGATTCTAGGCCTACAGCCTAGAATCGTAGCACAATTTTAACACAGATATTACTCTATTGTTTTCATATATTAAATTGGCTTTTGCGCTGTTTTAATTATAAAGTCAAACTTTACAATTTGGTACTGTTAGTTTAATTGTAATTGTTATTGTACTTTTAATTGCTATACCAAATAAACATTTTTTTTTCATTCATTTCTTTCTTACGTACAGAACATGAATTATAACTAAATTACAGGTTCCTAAAGAGCCTATTCAAAAGACACCTATCAAAAAGATTACCTACTTCCTTCCTCGATTGAATTTTTCATTCAGCGCTGGGCTTTTTGAGCCTTGGCATATTCATAAAATATAATTAACAAAAATATATTCTGTAAATTATTTCGATTAAGTTCCGTGACGAAAACAAAGGCGAATGCTTTTAACATTGTAATCGAGTTTGGATTACCAAGTTATCCCTTGTAGGAGGGATAACCAATTTAATTTATTACCTCTCAAATGAAGTTTAAGGTGATGGAAAAGTGTATTTGTTTAAATTGTAGTAAGTAAAGTACAGTGTTACTTACTCGTAAATTTTATGACAAAAGGGACAAATATTTTTGACGGATGCTAAAATGTTGGTTTTCCATGAAAACTCTGCGAAATAGCGTTAAAAGTTCTTTAAGGAATGGTGGAACAGATTTTTCAATCATTATTCTTGCTTCCACACGTCCTCTTGAAAATCCTCAACTTATTTTCTGGGCGTTCATCTCTTAAAAAAGAGCTTCTTCTTGGCTATAAAAGAACAGCTTTGGAAAAGAAACACATTTATTTATTGAATTTTTTTTATATCTCCAATGAAATACCGATATGTATGTCTATCGACGTATGAGGCTGGCCACGAAAAATTTAGTAATTAGCTTTGATAGCTTCGCTTGTTACAAACTAGTGCAATGGAAGAAATTAGCCCTGGGATAAGCCCGCCGTTGTACATTTCTATTATTTTTTGTGATGCATATGATATGTATGTAACTTGTTTTTATTAAAATGTGTAGTAAAGTGTTAAAACAAACAAACTAGTAGCTCTGTGAGCTGTAGAACTCGCGAGTCTGTTGCATAGCTTACAACTGAATAAATGTTCACCGCGTACCACAAATTGGAAATTTTTCTGAACCTGCTCACAAAATTTACTACGTGGGGCGCACTATAAGTTTCCGGAATGAATATGAAAAAATACTATTAAAGGTACAAAATTAAGATATTGTTTTTCAAAATAATCTCCCTTGGCGTCTATGCACTTTTTCATTCGATGAAACCAGTTTTGAAAACTTTTGTGCCACTCCTCTGTGGTGACCTCTGAAACGTGTTTTTCATACTCCTCGACAGCCTCTTCTGGTGATGAAAATCGTTGACCGCGTAATTGATTCTTAATTTTTGGGAACAGAAAAAAGTCACAAGGTGCCAGGTCGGGACTGTATGCAGGATGACTCATGACTTCTACATTTTTCGCCTTCAAAAAGTCGTTTGTCTGTCTGGCCGTGTGAGAACTAGCATTGTCGTGGTGCAGGATGATACGGCGCTTACGGTTATTTTTACGGAGTTCGTCAATAACTTCCGGCAAACAAATGGTCATGTACCAGTCACTATTCACTGTACGACGATTGTCTAAAGCAACAGTAGCCACGTGTCCAGTTTTATTAAAAAAAGAAGCAATCATCCGCTTAGATGCACTTTTCACGCGCGCCACTTTGGTTGGTTTCGGCTCATCTTGAAAGACCCATACGCTCGATTGTTGCTTTGTTTAGGGATCGTAGCAATAAATCCATGTTTCGTCACCTGTTGCTATGTCCCACACCAAATTTGACGCACCTTCGTTGAATCTGGTAAGCATGGCACTGCACCAAGTGACGCGGTCCGTTTTTTGAGCCTCGGTCAAGTTGTGTGGGATCCACCGCGAGCACAGCTTTCTCACACCCAAATGTTTGTGTAGGATTAATTGTATTTGACTCATGCCTATTTCTAAGGATGCGCGAATTTCATGGTAGGTCACATGCCTGTCTGTTTCAATCATACGGCGCACAGCATTGATGTTTTTGTTGGTCACAGCGGTGGACGGCCGACCATCGCGAGATTCGTCACTGAGATTGATACGACCACGCTTGAATTCTGCAAACCAGCTATAAACAGTTGTCTTGCATGGTGCTTCATTGCCAAAAGCTGTTTCAAGCCGAGCGATGCTCTGTTGAGCTGTCAAATTACACTTAAAATCGTAGAAAATCATACTACGAAAATTTTCCCGAGTTAAATCCATGTTGATGCAGAAACACAATTTTTTAAATGGCGCCACAAGGTAAAAACCAAAGACGTCAGATGAAACAAACTGCATTCTACAGCCAAAGAGTTCTATTTTCAAATGTTGCAATAAATTTTTAAATATTGTTTATGTAAGTGGCCAGTTCCGGAAACTATCAGTGCGCCCTATGTATAATCGGTTGTGAAATGCGATCTATTGAGGAAATCCTTCGAACAGCCACATATACATAAACGAAAGTATTTTTGCTAAGCTGAAACGGAGACGCTTAAATATGTTAAATAAATATATAGGGACAAATCACACTGATTGAGCTAACACTAAAGTATGTTTAAATGTTATGGGACCTATCCCATTATAAAATATAGTATCGTTGAATTAGTACCTATACTAATTCAATGATACTATATTTTATAATAAATACATATATAGATAAACACCCAAGACCCAGGACAATTTGAAAAAGACAATTTTTCAACTTGCTTTGGCTGGGGATCGAACCCAGGGCCTCCGGAGTTGTGGACTGGCGTGTTTACCACTACACCATGGAGATCGTCAAACTAATAACACATTTTCAGTACAAACAAGTCGTCAAGATAACAACATAAACTAATAATAAACTATAAGTAATATATAAACTCTATAAATGCATTGAAACACACGCATAAGACATAATGAGACGTTATAATAATTACGTAGCCGTTATGTTACGCGGTAAAAATATACAATGCGCAATGAAATTTAAAACGGATTATTATCACCGTTACGTGGAAAGTACATATTTTTGGTCGACTGCGTAAAAATAACACTTAAGTACTAAGTGTTATTTTACTTAATATTTTTTTTTGTAAAAAGTTTCTTGTACTATAAACAAACTGAAAGTAGTATCTAGTACTAGTAACTAAACATTCCATGTCACTTTTTCTGATTCTCATTTTAAGTCCATTTTGGTTAGCGTGGCCTTATAACTTTGGCAGTCTGTTCTGTAATGTAACTAAAGGATAACAAACAGATAAGAAATTCTCGCTTGTATTCCTGCTAAGTCCTGTGCCTTATTTTGACACTGTGTTGGTCACTTACACACACGAAAACCAACAAAACAAATAACTAACCATCGTGGCATAGCCATTGCTATACCTATAAAGCCACACGTAACAGTTTCAATTAAATCTATTTACTTTGACTTTTTTGGTACTTGTTAACCCTATTCGTGATCGGGCTGCGTTCGTCAAAAAAGTATTTCGTGTCGATTCGATTACCATTGCGACAGTCACTGATGTAATAGCGTAACAGTCGGCTTCATCATAGTATCAAAGCATGCCTTACTCTTTCATAAAGGATATTTTTTTATTTCCTACTGATTAAATAATTTCAGAAAGAAATGGAAAATACGAATAATTCTTCGGGTTTGTATAGAAATTTGTTATTTTTTTCATATTTCGACATTTGTTTTAGGGGTAAGTATTCGTATAAGTAATGCACTGACCTTGTAAAGATTTGCGCACTGAATAAAAACGTCCTTATTTCAATATACTTATTTAAAAGTGGAAGGATTTTTTTAAGTACTTACTTCAGTGTCACGCACTTGCGTGATTTCGACTTGTAGTACGTGAGTACTAGTACTTATTATGTGCTTATAGTAAATCGAATTAGAGTTATTTCGCACAACCGTTAATAGCACATCTTTTTGTCAAATCCAAGTAGTACATTCTAATAGTTGAATGGTGATGACTCTGGAACAAAATTAATGTGCATTGTACATAGAATTTCTTTCAGAAAGATTTAAATTGTTTTAAAGGGCTTTGCGTTTATCTAAACGCGTAAATCTGAACTACTTAGAAAAAATAATTGCTTCATTTCAAGAAAAATGTAATCTTAGGAAACAAAAGCAATAAAATCTAAATTAATATAATTTGCCAAGAAGCCGTTTCGTTTTCACGGTCCGCTTAAAATGATTCCTACTCCTTAATTCCTACTTCGCAATAAACAAGAAATTGCTTACACTTTTCTTTGGTATTGCTGATAAATTAACATCAGCATTAATTAGTGTCAGTAAGACACTAATTAAAGTATGTAAAAAAAAATAGTATAAAAAAATTATTTAGGATTAGCTTTTTGCAGATTTAACTGGTCTCAACTGTTAAGCGATAAAATAAAATTTATTTACGTACATAATAACCTACATTATTAACCAATGTTCTTTTGACTAAGCTTGTTAACACGTAAAACTCCAACTTTGTTTCAAAATATTACGTGTAAAAATATACTATACAGAATTAGTTCTCGTAGAATGAGAGTTTACACTTTCGAGTGTGGAACCTAATATAGAAACACGCTTGTACGATATGACTACATACAGAAAGCACGGCTAATAGAAATCTACTATTTCGGGCAACACGTTTCGCCGAAAACTTTGTTGATAGAAAACATCGTCCGTAGATATCTCGGTTCATAGGAAGCACTGTTGACAGAAAACCAATGTTTTCTAAAGTTATTAGATATCTGTTTATTACCCGACTAATTTATGGGTACCGACGGGTTATGTTTTTCGAGTGTATGTAAATTTCTTTGGCATACTCTGCAGCTTAAACGGCTTAATGTATTTTAGCTCAAGCGGTGTCGCAAGATTCGTCCTTAATGTAAGAGTTACGCGGGGCTTACCAAATATTAAAAAAAAATGGCGGATTTCTGGCGCCAAATGATATGTCTTCAATGTAATTTGGAATGAGAAATGCTAAAAAAACAACATATAATCTCGCTCAGGTTTTTTGTTTTTTTAATAACAACTTGTTCAAATAAAGTGTTAAAGTATACCTATTCAATTTATTTTGCCCTACAACTAAGATACTTTATAATCAAACTAAAAAAAATAATGGCGACAACTTTATTCAAACGCAGCGACGTGCGGAACCATTACAATAGATTTTTATTTTTTCTTGAGCAATTGTGCGTTTATGTTGGATATTAAATTCTATGATGCGTGCCAAACCTGTCGGATGCCTTCGAAAGGCATCTGAGGTGACAGGAGGATGGACCGTTAGTGGACGCACCGGAATTCACGCGGGATACCGTTACGCTGGCCAGGCGTATCACCCGTAAAGATGTGTGCACATCTTTATGAGGTGGGCTGTATTTTATAAATAACAAAGAGATGATGACAAGAACATTGTTATTTCTCACATACTGTAGACCACAGGCAAAATGTGCTTTTGTACTTATAACACATGTATTTACCACAGAAAACTACAGATTTGTCCCTAGGTGATTTATCTTCAGGAAAGGCGTAGACATTTTTTGTTACAATTTCACTTATTTACTTATCATATCTGTGTGTTCACTTCACGGAATACAGAAACAAGTTGATGTTCTGTGGGTCGTTTCATACTTACCTATTACGATTTTTTGTTAAGTGAATTTGTTGTTTTTTGACACCAAAAAGTATCTATACATACCTGTGTGGTCACTTCACGGAATACAGAAACTAGTTGATGTTCTGTGGGTCACTTCATACTTACCTATTACGATTTTGGAAAGTGACTTTGTTGTTTCTTGACACTAAAAGTATCTACATACCTATACGTATACAGGGACAACTTTTAACCACCAGCCAAATTTTTGAAGCAAGTTGAATTACGAAAAAAATATGTTTCGTTCACCCATACAAAATGCGTTTGGCTGGGCTCTGATTTTTATGGGAAGGGCGAATTTTTTTGTTAATCATTTTATGAAAAGTATTTCAGTATCATGGACTGAACTTGCTCCAATTTGGTGGTGATTAAAAAGTCACATTGTATAATTAAGCTTGACGCGCCAAAAATTTGATCTGTGGCACAGGTTTTATGGGGATAGGTATTTATTAAGATACGAGCACGACCCTACACAGCGTTTGAAGTTGAATCGCTCTTGTAGTAAACAGAATTCGTAATGTTCTGCATTGCAATGCATCAGAATCGAATCTCAGCACTTTTGTCTCTGGTCAACACTGCTGGCTTTGTAAACTGGAATGCCGAGTCAGCACTACAAAGACATTGTCATGTTTCGTGGAAAAGACCGTTTTTATGTGTTTTATTGAAACTATTGGTGACACTTTGTTCGTGGAGTTGTTTTATTGCTATGAATTTGCAGTAATTTTGTCATCATCATCATCAGGTCTTGTTTAGTCTCCACTGCAGGAGCACGACCCTCTCTGTACTACCAGAGCCATATACTAGCCAGAGCAGTCAGAGTATTTAGCCTACACTCTCCACGCTGGCCAGACGGGTTGGAGAGGGGCCAGACGGGTTGGAGAGGTGTAAGACGGGTTAAAGAGTAATTTTGTGAATTGAATTAATTATATGTTTTTTAATTATTTTTTTAAATATATAGGGATAGGGATATATCACACTGATTAGGTTTAGCGAAATTAAGTTTTTAAACTTAAGTTATATGATACAAACTCAACGATACTATGATAAACAGCGATAATTTAAATAAACGGGCAAGTGTGAGTCGGACTCGTACATGAAGTGTTCCGTACCACCGTACAATGTTTTAAAACGCTGAACAAACACGTTTCTTGTATGACGACACCCTTTAATTATTGTTAGTTTTATCTTATTTTTAGTATTTGTTATTATAGTGGTCATAGTAATACATAATCGGTGAAAATTTCAGGTGTCTAGCAATTACGGTTCAAGAGATAGAGCCCTGTGACAGATCAAGTTAAAAACGCTGAAAAAAACACGTTTTTTGTATGAAGACCCCCTTTAAATTTCAACTTTTTTTATTTTTAGTATTTGTTGTTATAGCGGCCATAGTAATACATAATCGGTGAAAATTTCAGGTGTCTAGCTATTACGGTTTAAGAGATAGAGCCCTGTGAGAGACAGACAGACAGACGGACAGACAGCGGAGTCTCAGTAATAGGGTCCCGTTTGCACCCTTCGGGTACGGAACCCTAAAAAGGCCATTTACCAACTTGCCCAGGATCAAACCCAGTGGCAAACTCAACTTCCGAGTGGCGTGGTTACCAATAATACTCAACGGGCGTAAATGTATGAGTACGTATCCGTTATGGAAATAAAAATGAAAAGGTTGGGCTTACGCGGTTTCCTTTTCTTCAATTTATAGGGGTTTTTGTACATTTGCCACAAAGTAAGTTCGCCACTGGAAAAAGTATAAAGTAAATTACCCACAATTCTATTTTTATGAAGTATATTCGTCATCCTGTGACGAACTTACACATATTTTTAATGCATGTGACAAAACTTTCAATGTATGGAGTGTACAAAAATGTGATGAACTTACTTTGTGGCAAATAATCAATAACCCATTTATAGGTGGATTTTCTTATTCCCGAGTTCTATTTGATATAGGTTTATCTGGAGATAAGAAAATCTACCTTTAAATTACTATGCAGGTATGTAAAGTAGCTGAAGCGCGTGGGGTTATCTTATTTTTGAATTAGGATTTCAAAGACTTGACACTTTTGGATGTAAAAATAAAGAAAATATACAAAAAATACTACGACTAATTAACAAAACTAAAAAATCGCAATATCTAGAACAGCAGAAATATGGGTATAGATATTAAATAGAGATAGAGAATTTACGAATGGGTACACACCTTACAATAATATAATAAATCGCCAGTTGACAGGCGTTAGCAAACAAATGCTAAATGATTTTCGGATAGGCATTGTTGTGAGTCTTTTGACCTCATGCGACCCTGAACATTAATCTCTGCCACACGGTACTCTTCTCAAATGAGTTTTTTAGTTATAACTTATATTTCACAGCTTTATCGACAACATACGCCACACAAAATTAGTTTTGCACCTAGGCGTCGTGACGAATATTTGTTCTCGATATATGTAGGTAGATATAAGAAAGGATAACGGCTTTATTCCGAATTTATAAGACAAGTCTTGAGGTCTTGAACCTCGTGAGAAGAGAACAAATAGAGCAAGAATCAAAAGTAGTGTGACTACTGCTATAATTTTTAGGTTTTTCTTTCCTTCCTTCTCACTCATCCTATTTTACGATAAGCAAGTAGAACATGGTGTTTTTTTAATGTTAGGCAACTACCTTTATTATTAGTTACTTAGTTTTAGTTTAGTAATTATTTATTATTACCTAGATGAAAAAAAAATACTGACGAGTAAATTTAGAGCGCTAATGTTGACATTATACGTATAGAGTTTTACGAACGTTATGATTTCTAAATATTGTCTAAAGTCTTTTTCTAAAGACGTAAATTGAATAACGTTAGAGTCGATTCTGTTCAATAGCCAGCCGTCAATTGAGAGTAACAGACGGACCATCAGCGACTGACCGTGAAAATTGTCGTTTTCTCCGCGCTCAAGTTGCTAGTGCTACTCAGGTGTGACTTTCTTCGAGATCGTGACGAGGCTGCGGAAACAGGCCCGGCAAAAATGACGGATTTCTCATAGAGAGAATAAAATTGAGGGAAATATACCGTCTGGCTTTTCAGAAATCGATGTGGCGCTTTAGAAATATTATTTTTATTAAGTTTTTTAATTTTAAGATTAGTATGCCGTGTGGTTCCCGGCAGAGGACCACTCCAAGCCTTCCCGTGGATGTCTTAGAAGGTGACTTAGGAAACACAAGGTAAACAAAGCTTATAAACATCAATGAATCCTCTCCAACCCGTCTGGCCAGCGTGGAGAGAGTAGGTCAAATCCTCTGACTGCTCTGGCTAATATATGGCTCTGGAAATACAGGGAGGGTCGTGCAGCAATGGAGATTAGGAAATACCCGATGGTGCTGAAGATAAGTTTTAAGTTTAAGATAAAGTTAAGTTTTAATTTAGTTACACCAGTTGTTTTTTTGTCATATGTATTTATATATACTAATATTATAAAGAGAAAAGATTTGTTTGTTTGTTTGCATTGTATAGGCTCCGAAACTACTGGACCGATTTAAAAAATTCTTTCACCATTGGAAAGTTACATACTATCCCCGAGTGACATAGGCTATGTGTGTACCACAGGCGAAGCCGGGGTGGACTGCTAGTTCTTAATAAAGTTACAATTCATTTAAGAAAAACCG
This sequence comes from Acrobasis repandana, assembly GCA_963576875.1. Classification (NCBI taxonomy): domain Eukaryota; kingdom Metazoa; phylum Arthropoda; class Insecta; order Lepidoptera; family Pyralidae; genus Acrobasis; species Acrobasis repandana. The sequence goes on from OY756222.1 coordinate 9,374,301, forward strand.
GCCACGTTTGTGTCAGGCCACGAGCAACGTAGGGTTCCGTAATACAAATGCTGACTTAGAGTTCACGTCTTACGATTGAACGATTAAAAATATGCCCATATAAAAAATAAAATTCACGATTTAATTTAACCACTCTGTCCGCGTGACATTTTTTCATTTTTTTATTAGAGATTTGAGTGCGTTTGACCTCTATCTAGCCTGATGGGAAGCTAAGATGATTAATTATATTTTCAAGACTAGATTAGTTAAAATAAAAAGTATAACCTACTTCATAGTCTGGTGTTAGTCTCGTCAAGTGTCTTTCTTTGTAATCGTGACTCGCCGTTGGAAACAAATCCTACAAAAAACTTATGATTAGTTTTTAGCAAGAAATTTATCTTTAACAGGAAAATATATTGCAAACTTCTTAAATAGTTTTCTTTTAACTGGCATTATGTTTTTGTTTTAAGAACTTAATCCATGTAATGAAATAATTTAATTATTTATGTACATTGGAAGTATCTGTTATTTTAAAGTAATTTGCACTTAGTACCTATCTAAGAGATTATTATATAGTAGTAATGCTGTAAATCTTCCTAACAAAAAATAAAAAAAATCCGCTAGTTTCCAACAAGTCAGATCAGATACTTTTTTCTAACCGTCAAAACAAACATTTTCTATGGGATGTGTATGAAATATCGGACTGTGACGTCATAGTTTCTTGAAGTCAAATAGCGCTTTTAATATCCGTTTTTCTGCATTAACAAATCTAAAAGCACGTTCAAAGTGAATGTGATCAATGACAAGTGACATTATTTTGTGACGTTTTATTCTTTTAACAGTACTAAATAATTTATTTTTGACCCAGGAAACTACCCAATTAACAAAATTAAGTTATCATTATTATGTAGGCTAATCTTGCTTACCGCTCTCTTATTTTAGATGGATTTGAGCTTTGAAGTCACAACTTGGTTTGAAAATGGCAAGTTCTACTGAAGTATTTTTACAAAAAACTTAAATTAACGTATATAGCTATTAATCTTATATTACATATAATTATATATATTATGTATATAATTATATATATTATATAATTACATTAATACATAAAAATGATATATCATCACGCATATTGACCTTGCTCCACAGTTACTAAATTGTTTTAACTTTAAGTCAAATATAGAGTACCTACCTATATTCATTTGTCCAAAGTGGATTCTTGGGAGCATAAAGAATGTCTAGGGTCAAATTAAGTTCCAAAGTTAATTGCAAATACAAGCGATAATTACTTTTGTCTGGTGTAGCAAATTAATAGCAGGGCACGCAGGGCCGAAAACTCTGAACAGTTTATTGAAATTATAATAATTATAGGATATGCGGGCAGTATGCTATTGAAATTGGTATTATTATAAAATTTTAATTGAACGACTTCGATGTCAGTAGGTACATATTTTTTTCTTATGATGACAGTTGTAACATAGCATTTTAATTCTTTTGCATACTTACCATAAGGCCCCCATCCATTTAATAATATATGGATGGGGACAAAAATATGTTTTAGCTAATTAGGTAGATTATTAAAAAATATTGTATACCTACGTGTTTTTTTTTGATTAGCGAATGATAAGAAAGATACAGCGCATTTAAATTCCACATGAGGTCACGATCAAGTACGATTTTCACCGAAACTTCGACGCGCATTATCTTTGTGAATTTTCACTTTTTTGATAAATCGGAAAATATGGGTCCAGATAATCTAACTGACAGACTAAATAAAATATTTTATTTGGACCTAGTTCTGGTACATCCCTACCTTCCTATTATAAAGTCTGTAATATTTTTTTTTAAATATTTATGTTATAAAAAATCAACAAGAAATATGAAATCATTTCAAACTCTACACAGCAGAAGTCAAAGGCAAAGACGCTGTCAACACAGCTAGTAAATAATAATTCAAATAATTGCCAAGGAATGTTATAATAGCAGTGCCATATTATTACTGACTAGACTAGGGTAGAGAAGCATGAAAATATGGGTGGCATTCTTGGTATTCCTCGTCTCAAGTTGAGTACGCATCGTTTATTTAATAGTTCGTTAACCTTAGAATTTTGCTTGTGTGTTCAGAATAGTTATTTAGCAATATAATTATAGCTTTATCTAAAATTAAAATACTCTGTCAACTATACCTAATTCAGTTGCAAAATTCTTAACTAAATATCTATGTCGCCATCAGGATATTGTAAATTTTGCTAAATTATTAGAATGCATAGGTACTAAATGTCAGATTCGTTTGTTTATAATATACCTGATCGTTAATTACCTAAAGTAATTAGAATAACCGGCCATGTCTATATACACTTTATTGATATCTACCTACGCAATAGTAATAATTGCGATGAGATTAATTTTAAATGAAGTTTAGCAAATACGACCTCGTAAGAGATTCCTTGTAGATACGTAATTAGGCATACATTACAGATGAGTTGTATGAACTTTGTTATTTAACATCTCATTTGCATGAGGTCATTGTAATAACTTAAGTAGTTGCGTTCGACCTTGGCGTTCACTCATAAATCGCTAAATATCTCGGTCTGCCCCCTTAGCATGGTAACGGCGACAGCGTTTATCGAGCGCTATCATCTATCACTATCTCACTCTACGTCATGATAACGAGCAGGATGGCACTAGTCAATTGCGCGATATAAACTTTATCTGGGTTTATCAACGCTGCCATGCTATGGGGGCAGGTCCATTGGTAAACTTTGATTTTATATCAAAAAATTAAATGTTTTAATTAACATTACATTCATACATGCTTTTTAATGCTATGCCATATGTTACAGTTATTTATGGAAAAAGTATGAATTAGGGCAACATTAAAGTGAAATATATACAATAATAAAACAATAGTAAGAGAGCTTTTGACAACTCTTTTTTCCCTTTTGTGATTAACTTTAAAATATGTAGCTCATTAAATAACTTCACAGAGATTAAGTGCTCCTGATAAATGTGTGACTCATTATCATTACCTATCTTTGTATCCCCATTTCATTAATGGATCTTTTTATTTAAAACATCGAACAAAGGTATTTTTATCTCAGTTTTATAGGCTCGTTTAATTTTAAATGCGTGTTTGTGAGCAAAGGACCACTTTCACCACTTTATTGAGCTCATCAGATGTACTTGTCCAATAAAACGATTCTGTTTACGACGGTCCGTATTTTAACCCAATCAATATTATTAAGTACCTATAGGTTGTTACAAGAAGGGAAACTGTTAATTAAATATATGTGATGTTTACAAGATTTTATTTAGTTTCACCTATCCCGTTGTCTCTTGCAAGCTATATTACACCGACTTCCCATTATTCGATCGAGTTGTAACTTCACATACATAAGTAAGTTTGATTACCATGCAATATTATGGTACCAATGACCTGATCGCACGATAAAGCCGGAAGGTGGCCACGGGATCTCTGTGATACTAATAAACGAATATAACTTTGATTCGTCTTGAGGAGCACTTTAAATTTTTTAGTTCATTGCTTTAGATAAAAGCTTGTTTTTAAAATATTTATTAAACCATTACTTGTTCTGTATTATTTAGAATTGACTTAACAAAGAAAGTAGACTTTGATTGATATATCAATCAATTCCTGCATAGCTAATAGGTCTTACTATTAACTATACGGAACTTTCTTTCAACTAATCCAACAAAGCATAGTTCTAGGCTGTCAGTTAGATGATAATTTAAATAATAAAAAAAACATACAAGAGTCATGCGTTATGGAAACCATTCTCGTAAGTATTACAACTTTTGAACCATAGTCCTGAAAATAACGTTCATTTTTTCTAAACTCAATAACCCCCTTGCAGATTTTCTGGCGGGTCCTTTTTACCCCGTCAGGCTTATAACGTGCCTCGACGGTTTATTTCACAAAGTCACCTGTTAGCGCAATAACTCTCAACCCGTCCGAATGTCTTCTGAAGTTTTGTTGATATTTTGTTAGCAACTCCAGTCTTTGTTGGCTGCTTATAAATCTCCTTTATTACTGTACTTACGACCGTAACCCAATGTTCCCTTGACAAATGGACTCCTAGTAATTGCAATCACTTTATTTACGCGTATTTACGACTAACGATATCTACGAGTTTATGCATACGAAGTAGGTAGAGCGAAATAATTTATGGATGTTTTTAGGGTTCCGTAGCCAAATAGCAAAAACGGAAACGTCATGTCTGTCTGTCTGTCTATCTGTCCGTCCGTATGTCACAGCCACTTTTTTCCGAAACTATAAGAACTATACTGTTGAAACTTGGTAAGTAGATGTATTCTGTGAACCGCATTAAGATTTTCACACAAAAATAGAAAAAAAAACAATATATTTTGAGGGTTCCCACTAAGAACTAAAACTCAATTTTTTTTATCAAACCCATACGTGTGGGGTATCTATGGATAGGTCTTCAAAAATGATATTGAGGTTTCTAATATATTTTTTTTTCTAAACTGAATAGTTTGCGCGAGAGACACTTCCAAAGTGGCAAAATGTGTGTGCCCCTGTACCTTCTAAAATAAGAGAATAATAAAACTAAAAAAATATATGATGTACATTACCATGCAAACTTCCACCGAGAATTGTTTTAAACGAGATGTAGTAAGTAGTTTTTTTTTAATACGTCATAAATCGTAAACCGCAATTTACCTTTAGTCCTTTTATATTAAGTTACTTGCTGCTACGGAACCCTTCATGGGCGAGTCTGACTCGCACTTGGCCGCTTTTTCCTTTTCGTAACCGTGTGTTGATATAACTAAACTATGTTAGGTAATAGTTTACTTCGGTTATACGGGAATACCATAACGTTACAGGTGTCTTAAAATCTTTGTAGTTTTAGTCAAAAGTATATATAAATTGATTATACCTACATAGTCGTGAAAGGTTTAATTGTGGCAAAGAACAATAACTTGTGGAAAATATCCAAACTTCATTCACCTGTCTATGAATTTCGGTATACTAGGTAAATAATATTCATATAAGTAGTCCCTTTATTTCGCAATGTTTACCTTATTATTTTTTGTAACACGAATTTACGTAAGATGTCCACATTTGTAACAAAATCTTATCAAAATATTTTTCCGGGAGAACACGGGAATAAACCTTTGACAATCAGATCACCGTATCACAAACGGCAGTCTCAGTGTGTCGTGTGTGTAAACATTTGCATGGCCGCCGGCGGGGTCCAAAGTTAGGTCTGCTTACATACGTGTGCGAATGGGAACTTTGCAGGTTACAACACGAGAGAGTCTAGGATTCAAATTAAGAGATAAAATAAATATTTCATAGAGATGTATCTTCAATATTTTATCGAAAGTTTGAACCAGTGATGGTTCCAGGAATGATGATAAACATAAATTATTGGTACGGAGTAAATGACGTACGGTTTGATAACAGTTAGACGACTTTTTTGAAATTAAAATTAGTACAAGATTTAAAAAAAGTGATCATGTCCTAAGTCGAAGTGAGTTTTTGGCAGGAAGTCATGGGGTTCGGTTGGACAAATTTATTTTTGTGGACTTTATAATATGAAATTGGTGTTGTTTGGTGTTATAAATGCTCATGCTCATGAACAATGTGTGAAATAGTTAAAGTGGACAGTCATAGTACGGCTGTAGTGATATTTGTTTTGCGGACTGTGTGGGCGGCGTCGTCCGCCACTCAATCGTCTATGAAAACCAGTGGAGTCGTATAGATTTGTCGCCAGAAGCTCCCTTGAGTCAGTCAAAGGCCTACACCACCCTTTGATTGTAACTTGTTAGGATTACGTTAGGTTAGGAGTAGGAATAAAGAACAAAATTAAAGATAGGCTCTAAAGGACTTGTATCCAGAGACGTAAAATTACTTAAAAAAAAAAATAAGCTTAAGTCTAACAGATCAACCATATAGGTAACAATAAAACTTGATAATACAGCTATATCTGCCTCGCCGTGGTAGAAAAGGTAGAGTCAAAAAATGTTGGCCTTAATTTAACGTTATCATGATTGGCATCATTTACTTATGCGAGTTTACATTTTACACATGATATGAACCTAATGTTTTATACAATCCTTTAAATAAATATTTTTTTAATTTCCGCGGCCCAAAAACCTTCTATTTCAAGAAAATGGTCCAGGAATGCGGAAAATTGTACAAAAGAAATATTAAGGACGAACGCTAATCAAATTTCATAAAGCCTTTGGTGTTTGCCAGTCTAAAATTGGATTGATTTTCTGTTTTCGTTTGAATTGCGTCTAATTTAATTTAAAATTTAAAGTTGGTCAAGTAATCATCGAAACAATAAGTTAGTAACTTTAGATGAATTTTTAAATTTGTATTTTTTGGTTGAAAATTTTCACATTAGTGTTGACACATTTGTAAACGAAGCGGTAATAGAAATATACCTGCTAATTATGGTTCATAATCAATGTTGGCAGACGGATGAGTGTACGGATAGCAGCAGGGGCTTAGTACAACTGTCCCGATAACAGCCTTTGGACGCGGAACCCTTTTTAAGTAACTTCAAAAAAGGTGGAGCTTCATTCTTTTTTTTTATGTACAACCTCTATTCCTCAGTAACTTTTCCGTTTTTAACCTGTTTAGATGTTTTTTTTGAAAAGGTATACATATATGCATATTGGTCCCATTGGTACCAGGTGAAGATATGATAGAATCCTCGAGAAATCGAGGTAACGCCTTATATATTCTATGAACACATAGAGGTATAGTAGTGATTTTGATGTTTTGTCAATACATCAAGCATTTGCATTCTTAAAGTGTGTTTTGGTGACAAAAGACCAGAAATTTAAGCTTCGCTTTTTTATTTAATATTATATTGAATGAAAAAAAGTTTTTACTGTACATTATTAGTAATGACACCCGTCGTACCAACTATGTACCAATACTAAAATATTTTAATTACATTTAGCTATAAGTTCTTTCTATATACTGTAATTGGTGAAAACCGTTGTTTTTAGTTTTTACAATAAATAAATAAATATTATCATACGTCGGTTTTTTGTTTTTAAAACAAAACATTTATCTTTACTCTTAGATTTTCTCGAAAGAAACACAAAACAAAAACTCATTAGCATACAAATAATGTGCAAACACATGTAGGTAAGTAGGTATATTTTTCACACTGTATTATTTTAAATTGCCAACGAACCTTCATTATAAAGCATTACTAGACATGAACAGCATAACACCTGCACGCAGTTCAAGGTCAAGGGTCAGGTCTGGTATCAAGATCGTGAAAGCGATGAGCAAACTGCCAGTGCGTGACCAAACGCAAAGCTTGCGATTGCATAAAACTGGCGTGCGTTCTTTAAAGTAATCTAGGCGCATTTGACCGTGACTTTTGACTCGTTTAAAACATAATTTGTTGTCTTGACTTGGTGTGGCGTGTCATGTCAACTGCATGATTGTGATGATGATGAATTTGGTAATGCATAGTCGTGAGGATCAACTCTAAATGTCCATATAATTGACTACGAAAAGATTAAAATTTTAATCACTGATAAGGCGAAGATATAGGCAAATGGCCTTGAAGTGTGAAATAAATTGTTAACTCGTAAATATGGTAATAATTTCCATATTGCTCTTCGTCATGCACTAGATAGCCCTTTAAATTATTTTATGAACTGCCGTTGAAACTATTATTAGTGATCCGTCTAGCTTTAAAACTTGCCGTGGCCACTTTTGGCGGAAGCAAGTTTTAAAGCTAGACGGACTAATGTAATAACTTTCAACGGTAGTTCATAAAATAATTTAAAGGGCTATCTAGTGCATGACGAAGAGCAATATGGAAATTATCTCCATATTTACGAGTTAATAATTTATTTCAAGTGAGGGCGCCACTTCAAGGTCATTTGCCTATACCTCCACCTTAAACAAAATTAGGCAATAAGTAAGTTAGTAGATACTTCTTACTTATTGCTCTGACTCAGCGTCTCAAAATGGATCGTGGCCTCCGACATTAGAAGACGTCATTGTTCCCTATTCTGCGTCATCTGCAGATCTTGGAGGGCTTTGACGTCTTTGCAGGCTTCGTCTTTCCATCGGTATCTAGGACTCCGAGTAGTAGTAATTCTAGTAGATACTCCGACGGCGATGAAACAAGAAGGTTTTAGATCACAAGAATCAGCCACCCGTAGCTTTTTCATATAAATATGTGATCTGAGGCTTTATTTATCATCTTCCGAAGTCTGTATACAATGTTATGTCTTCCCTTAGCACAGAAGTAGCATTTCTTCGTGCGCGTGCCGGGTATAAAACCCCATGCACTTGTGCTACTACACTAGCGACTCGGGGACATAAACATTTGAGGTCCCACCTATCCCAGCTTAAGTAGGCCTCACTTACAGTAGATGTAGAGTTGGTAATAGAATACTCAGCAGAGGAAGCAATTAGAACACCACATAATAGGCGCTTTATTTTAATGCACTGATTATTTTTATAACTGTTATAAAAATAATATTTAAAATATACATATAACTTTTATTATAGATGGTGGTTCTCCTGATTGTATCTCCAGGAAGTCCTCTTCCTAGAGATACAATCAGGAATTCATTCCTATGAAAGTGGAATGAGTCAAGATGAAAATTAAGAAAGAAAGAAAAATAATTTATAGAATTATGGAGTGTGTAACAAATTTGAAAATGAAATTTGGTATTTAGTTTCGAAAAGGGAACTGGATGAGATGACGAAGAAATGAGGTGGATGGCAACATGCACCATGAGAGCGACTTGCAGCATCGTTACAAACACACAGGTATTTAACTAGAGAGCTAATAATTAAAACATCACGTACAATTCGAGGTTTACATTGCACACACGTTTTACCTGTCAATAGCTCTGTCTGAAAGCTTCGCATAAGTTGAAATGATATGTCTGAGTGCATTTACAGAAGTTTCATTTTATTAATTAATGACAGCTTTATGTTAGTAATTTATTCTAAGCTATTGTTTATTAAGTTTAGAGTCATCGATTAAGTAAACAAAGTACATAGTTCTTTATCTTTTATTATCTAAATATTACCTTATTAATATAAAAACTTAAGTGTTACAGATTTCTTCAAATCATTTTGGTAGGTTTTTTATACATATACTTAACATTAATAAAATCCTTGATGGGTCTTTTTATTTTTGCTCCAATTTCTTGCATTTAACTTTCCAAAAAAGACCGTCAGTGTTTTGATTGATTTAATCATGAATTTTGCTAAAGAAAGTGTTTAAAGTGAAAGTGTAGCTATAGGTAAATGAGCTAAGTGCTGGCTAACTGATAACGCTTCCTACGTTCCCTTTCACTATCTATATTTCTAGACGGTAACGTGTTTTATGCAATACTTTCATAATAATACTAAGTAAAGTTTCTTGCTCGAATCTCCAATGAGATCTTTATTTTTATTTCAATAAATTATACTTAATGATTCGTTCATATTTATCGGCGCATAAATATGTTTATGTAAGTACGTATGTTTTTAATGAATAAAATTGTGTAAGCCAGGTACTTATAATTCCCTAGCCCACAAATATAAATTGTGTACTTATTTAAAATGAAATACTTACAGGTTAATTTATGAACATTAATCTATTTTTATCAGATATCAGTCTATAAACATTTTAATTTAATTTGTAAAAGAAACAAACCAGAAAATTAATGACATTTATCTCTATTGATAATTGAAATATCGTAGCCAATAAAAATACTCATTTATTGGCAGTTAAGCCTGGGTGCTGAATTGCTTCTTGTTAGTTTGCAAATAAAATAAACCAATAAAACGGGCGCGCTCGTGTGGAACTTGATAATTCACAGCTAAACAAGAAATATGAAGCAAAAACTCCGCTACGACATTCTGACTAGCAGCCAAGCCACCTTTCACTGCCAGTCATGGTACATTGACTGGACTAAGAACCTTTTAAGTCCTATCGGAAACAGGACTTCGTCATGCTTTTGAAGTTTCCAATGTTGGTCTCAGATTTTATTACTATGTAAAACCATCGCTATCGACGAGCTGCACTGAATTTGTGGTTATTAATGGAATTTCCGCATCAGGGCCTAGTCGGCCCCCGGACATGAATCCTCATGACGCTGCGTTCGCATGGCGTTCGGGGGTTAACCCGTGCGATGCGGTCGCGTGCACCCTTGCCCTCGTATTAATCCGATTAAACCCTAAAGGCACCTCGCGCCTGAAAGGTTCACCCGTGTATTTAAATGATTTTTGCATGTGGCATTTCGACGTCCCTTAACCCAACACCTTTCATCCACTGGGATAATTGGCCCCTACGCTTTGTTTCGCAATGAGCAATGAATATTAATAAACAGAATCGAAGTTGATTTTCAGAGGGATCCGCGATAATTCGTATAAATTTAGACGATCAATCTTCCCTCTTCGGAACTTTAATAATTTTTCCTTAGACAAATGATGAAGTAGGTAGATACTACAAAGAAGTGGCCGTGCCGTAAAAAACCCTCCAAGTCGTCAACCTTTCGCTTGAGGGAAGCACGGCGGTGATATAAATTTTTCTCTTATTATCTCTTATCGCGCTAGGCATAAAGCGCGAAATTTACGAAATGGGCGCATTTGTTACCAGTGTTTATTATATAGCTGTAGGACTTCCTGTTACCTTTATATAGTGACAAGGTGTATATGTAATGCTAGTTTGGTGTTTCAAAAATGTTTATCACTTACAACAACCAAACCAATTGTAGATGAAGGTATTGACGACCTCCGTGGCGTAATGACACGCTAGGTTGCTATTTCGGAGGTTCTGGGTTCTTCAACCAGGGCTAGATGGAAAAGATCTTTTTTAAACTGTCCTGGGACTTGGGTGTTTATCTATGTATTTATTATAAAATACTGTATCATTAAGTTGCCGGTGTGGTTCCGGGTTAGAGTAGGACCACTCCATCTCTTCCTGTGGATGTCGTAAGAGGCGACTAAAGGACTAAGCACAAACGATTTGACTTGTTGTCATCTAGCGGATTGCATTCCCAAGGAGGGTTGTCGTCAGGCAGGTGGCCGGTCGTAAAACTATAGCCAAATCATTTAAACTGTACTGGCTATTTCTTCTCCATTTTGCAAGGTCTTTGGCATTCTTGAGTGACCATTGACATACATGTTATATTTCGGAAAGAAAAAGCGGAAAAGCGCATCCTGGGCTCCGAAGCGGCACAGCTGAGGATGCAACCGGGAACGCCCTTAGACGAAGAAGAAGACTGTATCGTTAAGTTAGTATCTCATAACACAAGTTTAAAGCTTACTTTGGGGATAGCTCAATCAGTGTGATTAGGCCTTATCTATTTATTTATTTATTATTTAATTCATCAGTATGTAATTTATCGGATACACTTAATAAACATGTTAAAATCTAATATTTTGTAGACTAAACAAACTTTGAAAATTGCTTTTCCTATCACAAGTTCCACGCATATTAATCACATCTGTGATTAGTTACAACGGGAATAATGTTTGCCAGTCTAAAGGGTATTACTACGTGATTAATTTCAGACGAAGCGAGATCGATAGAGCACGGTCAATCGATTGTCCAAACATGGTGTTCCAATCTGAGTTTCCCAATCGGAACATAACATACGGGGTTCAAATAAAGATATCCGCGTTTGAATCGCTGGCAGCTCTTGGTATGCTTGATTTTAATCGAAAGTTCCGATTGGACTGCCAGCCATTGGAATGAGTGCAATCGGCATACGATCGTAGTTTAATGGCTGCACCCAAAATGTGTTCGATCCTATTTGCACTTCCATAATTGTTGGAAGTTCGCCGCGTGACGGGCTTCGCTCCCCAAGACACATGTAACTCGTTATAAGTTGGACGTAGGCGCGAAGTTGCTGCATACTGCATATTGTAGCTGTGTTATAAGATATTTGGTGGATACGCGTATCGTTAGCGCTGGAAGCTAAAATTATAAACTTGTACAGTATTAATACCACTACACTCATTGGCCTACATCAGGCTTCCGCTTTACCTACATCTTCGGCTTATGTCGGCCAGTTGACTAAAATTTAAGCTATTTGTCATTCTAATTTTATTCTTTTATAAACTTAGAATGACTGTTCCCGCTCAGATCATTGGGTGAAAATGCGAATCATGTTAATTGGCGATGGGGCAAGCAAACAATCATTATTTTGATTCCTTTATCCACCTTTTCGCCCACCAACACGGTAAAAGTGGCTTTTGGGTTTTGTGGTATTGGGCTCTGTGCTAGAGCCACAAAACCTAAAATGCTCTGCCTGCCCCATTAGGGATAAAGACGTGATAATGGCTATAAAGATTAGCACCTATAAAATTTACTCTATTGACATTTAAATGCCTTTAACAGTACTAATATTTTAAAATGTTGCCAATTTATTTATCTCTATGTTTTCAAATTTCCTACCAAAAATATTGCGTAAAGCTAAATAATGAAAACTGAAGGCAAATCTCTTAGGTCCCGAGCCTACATTTAAGTGAAATAAAAATAAATTGTGCCCAAAGTGGGATAGCCGCTCAAATTAAGCACCTGAATAAATTGTGTGATAATCCAAAGCAGTCTTTTAATGCTTTATTTAAAGGAGCGAAGGCGTGCGCAAAGAACGGACGAATGAGATAATGATTACTTTCATTTCATTACTTCTCCTTGATCCTGGTAATTGAGGAAATTGGGTCGAAGTGTGATAAGAGAGTATCGGGTGTTATTGGGGCGGTCCCATTAGGGACCTCTTAATCGTATTTAACGCCTTTATCACCTGGGGTGTGCAATGGACCGTAAGCGGCGGCATAAGCCGCGGGTAGGCCGTGCTAATAGACATTGTTCTCACTCTTTATTTGCGAACCCAAAGGTTTGAATACAATTCTTATTTACATAATGGCCTCGTTCGGCGGTAACAGTACTATTTGTTGATATGTGGAGTGAATGGCTCTGATAAAAAATGGTTATTTGTATTTCAAGTTACCTGTTAATGCTATAATGACTACTCTTGGGTAAGGGCAAAGGTCTTCCTTCTGAAACGCGTAAATTTGCAAACAGCAAAAAAGTATTCTATAAAACTCAGAAAATTTATGATTTGTATCAATTTAGCATAATTTGTCTAATTCTACCTCTTCTTCTTCGTCTAAGCGCGTTCCCGGTTGCATCCTCAGCTGTGTTGCTTCGGAGCCCGGGGTGCGCTTTCCCACTTTTTCTTCTCCAAATAGAACATGCATGTATATATTATGGTCACTCAAGGATGCCATGTAAGGGCCTGGGTGATTTGTCTCTATATCTGAATCTACTTCACTTATAGGTACTTAAAACACACGTAAAACGTACATTTTGCGACAAATATTTATTTTTTGTTATAAAACATTGCACAACTAATTATTTCACTCCGAAACTTGTTAAAACAAATATGCAGTTACATTTTCCGCACATATTTCCATGAAAAAGAAATCGAGGAAAGAACGCGCCGGTGTTTAATTTATATTTTTTTTCGGGCATCGGGCAAGTTCATAATGGACAAAACATTAGCCGGCCTACTTTGGTTAAAAGCTTTCAGGGCTTTTCGACTCATCTTTGGTTATGTACTACTGCATCTTCATTACACTGTGGAGTTCTGCCCTGCGCAAAGCCGTATTTTAAAAACAAAATAAAGCGCGATTTATCGCAGCGAGATTAAAATAACGCATGCGTTTAACTGCGAGCGGAATTTATTAGAAATGGGAAATAAAGTTTAATGTACTGTCTTACGAGCATATATTTTTCCATTAAAATTTGGATTCTCTGGTATTATCTTTACTGTTCGAAAAAGTTAGTACATTTTGATATCGCAATAAAATGTATTCCGCAATTAACCTTAGTTGATTGAAGGAATATTTTTGGGATTAGGGCTTGCGACATGCTAATATTTTGTACTATCTTTGTATGAAAAATACAAAAAAATACAAATTAACTTTATTGAACCATAATAAACACATACCTAAAACATTACAACTACAAGAGACAATATGGGCACAATGGCAGCTTATTGCAAAATTGTATTAGTTTTGGTTTGGGTTTGTTTTGGGTTTTTAGTTTGGGTTGGTGTTTGGTTTGGTTTGGATTTGGTAACCTATGTATAAACCAAACATTTTGTAAATATGGCTATTCAGTTGCCTTTTAATCATATTTAGACGCAAACATCACAAAATTTATATCATATTTCTATGTAAGCATTATAATTAATTTTTACGATTTATCACATCTTGTCACCGATCACGGAAGTCGGTTTCCTGCGTCTAATTTAATTTAAACGCTAACCATGAATTGGTTACTTATGGTCACACAGTTTATTACCGGTCAGTGAAAGTGCCTAGAGAGTGAAAACCGCAAAAATGCAACTCAGCCACTTTCCTAAGCTCACACGTGGCCATGTGCGACAGGTTTAAATTTAACCGGTCAGATTTATGATTATGCCCGTACTGTAGGGGAACTGGATAAATTGCACTTTCACTGCTTTTGAATTTATACGTACATGTAGTCATAGAATACAGTAAGAGTAAACAGAACGGAATCTCCTAAGGTACGCGCAATGTGCGTCCCCGGTTCTTGACGGCCAACGTGAGTCATCAAGGCGAAAACGGGGGAGAGGTGCGGGGACGGGGAACGGGGACGCATATTGCGCGTACCTTAGTAGATTTCGGCCTGTGATGTAGTTCAAACTCAAAGGACCGGGATAAAGCGAGTAACGGAATTTGTTCTGCTAAAATGTGAACTATAATTCTTCTATGTTGATCTAAAAAACGAAGAATATATAGCTTCTTAACTTCCTGCGAATATTGTAAAAACTGATCGAGCGACTGTATGAGAATCTGAATTATGTCAATTAGCCGACGCGGCTAGAAACCCGTCATCATTCTGATTTTCCTTTTTAGGTGCACGTTCCACTATCTAAATGTGGCCTTTGGGGTCTTATGACCTAGTCATAACTAGAATTATCTGTTGTCATTGATTACATTTAATAATACTATCTTCAACTTCTAATCAAATACTAATAACTTCGCAATACCGCACCATGTTACCAGTACCTAACCATCTTACTTATGTATGATATACTCGTATGCACTCAAAAAGCGAAAAATACAGAAAAATCTATACTAATATTATAAAGCGGAAGAGTTTGTTTGTTTGTTTGTTTGTTTGTTTGTTTGTTTGTTTGTTTGTTTGTTTGTTTGTTTGTTTGTTTGTTTGTTTGTTTGTTTGTTTGTTTGTTTGTTTGTTTGTTTGTTTGTTTGTTTGTTTGTTTGTTTGTTTGTTTGTTTGTTTGTTTGTTTGTTTGTTTAAACGCGCTAATCTCAGGAACTAATGGTCCGATTTGAAAAATTCTTTTTTTGTTGGGTAGTCCATTTATAGAGGAAGGCTTTAGGCTATATAACATTACGTTCCGACAACCACGCGAACGAAGTCGCGGGCACAGCTAGTAAAGAATAAAATAGGACTTTTAGAGCTACGCTCTACCTCTTTATTCTGACTTGACCTAGGGATTCTCTGGATTTAAATATTTTTATGATATACTTAACGTTAATTAATTGATTAAAAGCTTCACCAATGATTCTACAATTTCCCAAAGTATCATTAAATTACATCTTGAAATTGGAAAATTTTGTGCATATTTAAATGCTTTCATAACATTATGAGTAGGTACATTCAAGTTCAAAGAAAAAACCTGATCAGTCTGGTGTGATGTATGCAAAATTATGTCATTGCTAATGTAGTCGGCTATCATAGCAATGTAGCAATGTAGGTATATTTGAATATATATAATCAGTTTTTAAAAGGCGAAGTTAATACGAATAGTAAAGTGCTAATTTTAAATTGGTTTATATTTATTTCCATTTTACAAGTGTGTAGTACATGTAGTAAGATCGTTACCTAAATACCTGATACATGGATGTATATATATATATACAGGGTCTAACAAAATATACTGAAACTATTTTAAGGGTGCACTCAGTCCATGATACTAAACAACTTTCCCCAAGGAACATATATCGAAATATGAAAAATAATTTTTGGCCTCCCATACTTGTTGACCGATCAGGTGATCCAAATTTGTATGAAAAGTCAAAAATTATTTTTCATATTTCGATATAAGTTCCTCAGGAAAAGTTGTTCATTATCATGGACTGAAGTCGCCCTTAAAATAGTTTCAGTATATTTTGTTTGACGTTATATATATAACATCTAACAAAATACAATGAAACTATTTTAAGGGTGGATTAAGTCCGTGATACTGAACAACTTTCCCTAAGGAACATATGTCGAAATATGAAAAATAATTTTTGGCTTTCCCTACAAACTCGGGTCAGCTGATCGGTCAACTTGTATGAAGGGTCAAAAATATTTTTTCATATTTCGGTATATGTTCCTTGGGGAAAGTTGTTCAGTATCATGGACTGAATCCACCCTTAAAATAGTTTCAGTATCTTTTGTTAGACCCTGTATATACATTTGTCGAACTATTTTGCAGGCTTATAAAAAAAAACTTGTTTATTTGTTTTTACATAATATACTTGAAGTAGACAAGTTTTATTTAACTGTTGTTAGTGTTTTAAAGGTAAGTAATTTGAAATTAAGTTATATTTTATATTAAAGTTTCTTAAAGTGATAACGTGACGTGACAAAATATTTTAATTTTCGTAAAAATTACATTTACATAAATTGTAATAGGTAAAAGTAAAGTAACCAAACTTAGGTATAAAAAATGTTAAAACTGTTGGGAAAAATTAATCGGCTTATAAAAACAAATGTGTCCGGTGTCTGCTGATAATCTGCTTACTCTAACGCTTATTGTAAAGCGCTTTGGTTAACTTGCTTTGCATATTTTCTTTCTGAGCATTTTAATTTTAGTTATAAGCACAAAGCTGGGCAAATTTCAGATTTCTGTGTCCACAGAAAACTTGCAATTTCAGGTATTTGAATTTTTCACAAGCCTTCACTTTAAAATTTTCTAGCTTTTGTCGCTTTCACATTAAAATCTCTAAATTTGTGACAAAATCTAGTCCTTTTTAGGGTTCCGTACCCGAAGGGTGCAAACGGGACCCTATTACTGAGACTCCGCTGTCTGTCCGTCTGACCGTCTGTCTGTCTGTCCATCAGTCACAGGGCTCTATCTCTTGAACCGTAATAGCTAGACACTTGAAATTTTTACAGATTATGTATTACTGTGGCGGATATAACAACAAATACTAAAAATAAAAAAAGTTAAAAATCAAAGGGGGCCGTCATACAAGAAACGCGTTTCTTCAGCGTTTTAAAACATTGTACGGTGGTACGGAACCCTTCATGTACGAGTCCGACTCGCACTTGCCCGTTTATTAGACGTTAGATAACGATGAATTAAGGTGTCGCCTTGCGGATCAAGCATAATAAATATACTCGTATATCTAAACTGGAATACGTACTTTCCATACGTCAGCTTTAGTTTGCGTTTTTGCCAAAAGTGGCCGTTTTTAGCAAAAATGCAAACTAAAGCTTAACGTTCTCACTTTAAACTGTAAACAGTGATTCATGAAATAGTTTTAATGGTTATCTAGGTTTTAGTAGCTTAAAATTTTAAATGATATCTCCGCTTCCTTACAAATAATTAATTTCAAATGGGGGCAGCACTTGACTCCGTTTCTCGTCTTAAACAGACATTATCGTAAGCGGTTAAAATAATACCTAACAGTTTAGGCCTGTAAACATAATTTAGCAGGTAACTATGTAGTTTGTTACAACATTCGACCAATCTACAACGTTTCGTGGTTACAACGCCTTATAAAATCTCGTCAAGCAATTTCTCAATTGATAAACTTTTTATATAGACTAGGAAGTATTTTATTTTGAAGCTATATGAACAGTTATATCTTAAGTAGAAAAACTGGTAAGTACCGAAATACAGAAGATTTCAGCGTACTCGTAAGTCACTTATTTAGCGACGGCAACCCACGGCGAAGCGATGGCCTTAGCCAATGCGAGGGTTCGGGGCGACAAATTTTTCCTCAAGTAAAATATGAAATTGAAAGTTGTATTTTTGCTAAAGCTTAGTTATACTTTAAACGACATTTTTAATCAGGCTTATCTAAAATAAATTAATAGCGCTCTTAACATGACCCATTACTTACAGATTCGTCTCTTTACGAGAGACTAGACTAGAACACGTTTCTCTCAATATAAACTTACTATTATCTTATCATAGACGGAAATACAAGAGGACAAACAACTTTCATACCTTAAAGCGTAATAACATTTTTAGTTTACATGTTGTATTCAGATGGAGTTACTAGCTCGAAAGAAGGTATTTTCGTAGTAGTAGAAAAGGTGGCGGCATAAGCTTTAATTTACAAGCGCCATCTCTGATTTTTCGTGGATACCGTCAGCCTAAGTGCCTAGAATCTTAGCGGGCCAGATATTATGTAGTGATATCTAGAAATAATACAGGATTTTGGCTTTCTACCAGAGTAAAACTGTTGTCAGTCCTCTTGTATTTGTAAATATTATTTTAATCACTTTTTAAGAGTACTACTATACACTTATAAACTACTATACAGTAACTCCCCCCGTCTCCCTCTCTCCCCATCTGGGGAGGGCCCTAAAAGGCCGGTAACGCTCTTGTTACACCCCTGGTGTTGCAATTGTCCATGGGCAGCGGTGATCACTTACCATCAGGCTGTATAGTCGATGCCATCAGGTGACTCGCTTGCTCGTTTGTCGTCCTATAACATAAAAAAAAAACACTAGAATTTCTTGTCATCAAAATAGGGCTCAACTCAGTAAGTAGGCGATTGCCCTTTTACAGCATCTAAATCCACCATTGCCGCACAGATTTCAACACTGCAATGAAAGTGCATTCAATGTGGGACACAAGACAGTAGGTGGGCTGGTCCTAACGGTAACATTTTGCACAATTTCGCATTTCATTCGAGATGTCTTGGATCTGTAATTGACACTGGATGCCGCTAGGAAGATTTTTTGTAATTCTAATAAGCCGTTTGATTGTGCATTGTAATAAAGTCACGTAGTTTATTGATTGTATAAAGGTTTAATGCCAGCCGCGTCTTATCATCAGTATGTTGGCGGCGGCGCATTTTATTATAATTTTGATTACATTTTACGTTTATCTGTTACCATTTATACGTTTTTATAGTATGTGATTTGGCTAGTCAATGTGGTTGGATCTGCTCCAACTATACACACACAGGCATATGTCATACAAGTAAACCTCCAGATCTAAATGATTAAGAAACTGTTTTAAACCGTCTTTTCGTTATTAAATGCCATTAAACCAATTGTTCAGTAGGTTTGGTACAATAAAAGTAATTAGGGGATCAATTGACAGACAAATAAAAAAAAAAACACAAATTGTTTTATATTGTATTGAGAGTCCAATTTATCAAAAAAACTTGTTTCATATTAACCTCTGGACACTCAGCAAATGCTAGACTAAAAAGCAAACATAAGAGACACAACAAAAAAAAAAAAAATTGGAATAAACAAAAGTCTTACTTTCCAACATTTGTCGCGTAGGGTTTCAAAACATGTTAATTTTTATTTAAAATTCTTCGCCGACATCCAACCGGTTCCGATACATTGCAAATTCAAATGTGGGTCCCTCCCGTTCCGTGTCCCATCTACTGTTCATCTAATTCCGTTACGAATGCAAACCGAACGAGAGTGCCTTGCCTACTCGGGGTTTGCTAATCTTAATTAAATCTGCCCTTACGTTATCATCATACTTTTCGGAAGCGAAACAACAAATATATTTGTAGTAGGGTTCAGAAGACCACAGAAGTAACGTTATTTATGCCATTCAGTTCAATAGTATTGTATGACAGTGTGGTATGTATGACACCGAAGATAACTCGTATAATCAAATACTGAAGCAATGTAAAGAATAAGACTTGACTTTGTTTAAGAAAAAAAAAGTTATTGTTGACTGATAAATGTTATTATAGTGTTAAGGATTTTTTATCTAAAATATAAAATGTAATATCACTTTGATTTATAGAATATTGTGGCAGGTTGATAGATTTATTAATATATACTTGAGTATTTTAAGTATTATAATAGACAGTGATTCTGACAAAAAATTGCACACCCGTGATGGTAAAACATAATTGGATGTAAGGAAAGTAAATATTTTGCTTGTAACACATGTTTGGCAAATAAATTTATCTTTAAACTTTATCTTTGTATTCTATTTTATGTCACTGGAATGTAAGGAAATGTTTCAAACCCAAAAGGGTTTAAATCAGAAAATAATGGAAGAAAATCCTTAACGATTTTCAGCTCGTAGTGACTAGTGAAGGCACAGAAGCAATTTTCTTCCAATATGAAATAGCCAGCATTCTGACATCACTTTATCATAATCGTTCTTTTGTAAATTAGTCACAAATTCACAACTACTTATTCCAGTTTCAAACGATTAAGATATTCGCCTGTAATATAGCCGCAGAATTAGAGCCTGTGAATAGATCAGTGGGCCTAGGCTGCCCAATTTAGGGGTTCGTTGTTCGCTTATTACTTACCGTAATGTGCCCTTTAACTTTTATGGAGCGAAGTTGGAATGGCTCGGCTCACAGGGGACTAATATAGGGCAAGAGTTTTATCAGTTGCTTTGCTACTTTTGCTTAAATTTGTATTAATTTTATGGTTTCAATTTTAGTACACGTCAGGTCTAGGAGTGCTAGTGTTTGGCGTTAAAAATTCCATGACGTTCAGTTGTGACTATTTATTTTGTCCTTGACGCTTGTCCGTTTGGTTCCCGGCAGAGTAGAATAGGATCACTTCCTGTGGATTAAGTCTTCCTGTGGATGTCGTAGAAGGCGACTTAGGAAACACAAGCTAAACAAAGCTTATAAACATCAATAAGACGAGACCTGACCAACCCATCTGGCCAGTGTGGAGAGTGTAGGCCAAATCCTTTGACTGCTTTGGCTAATATATGGCTCCGGTAGTACAAAGTGGGTCGTGCTCCTGCAGTGAAGACTAAAAAAGACCTTATATATGATGATGAGGCACCGGGTCTTTTCGCCTCGGTCCTTTAGGAGGCTTGCGTGGGGATACAGATCCAACACGATGCCCTTTGAAGAAGTTGATGGGTTGTGGTACTCTGTTTATTTTATCATTTTTCTTGTTGATAGCGTCTTCAAAAGATTTATCTATGATTTTTAGTGTAAGCCTGTCGACTTGCTAAACGTAGCTTTAGATCTTGTGACCTTTACCAACGTCTACCCCATAAGAGATAAAGATGTGATAGTGTGTCTGTATCTTGTTTATCAATACTCGGATAAATGACATATATTATTATATTTATTATGATTCACAAACTTTTTCCCACAGTAAAATATTGACTATAATTGTCATTTTCATATCTTTTACCATTAATAATATTATTTTTTCTTCTTTTTAGGTAAGTGGTGATGAAATACGTAGGACTTCCAGTGATGGACATGATGTACTGCAGTAACAGTAGGGAATAAATTACATAGGTAACGCTTTTATATTTTTGGCGGATACGTAAAAATTTATTGTAATAAAATCAATTACAATAAAACTTAGTTTCATAAGTTTTATTTATTTATTTAAACTTTTATTGCGCCAAAAAGCATTCTCTTCCCGTCAATCTTTAGGAAAATAGATCAGAAAATTGGTGTCTAAATAAGAGATAAAAATTAAAATATCCAGATACATATAATTACTTTAAAATTATCATTAATAAATATAATATATACCTACTGCCTACATATACAAAGTGGAAGGGACATACCTGTAATAAATTGAACCTCGGCCTATACTAGATCATTACAGTTTAATGAAATTAAAATAACCGTCGAAAAACTAAAAAAAATTTGAAATTCCCATACAAATTGCCCGAGCGGCTGCACACTTTTCTATGGAAATGCAAAAATTTTTTTTGTTCTTTGGCTGTTATTTTAATTTCATTACACTATAATGATCTAGTACAGCCCGTGGTTCGATTTATTACGGGTATGTCCCTTCCACGTTGTATATACACACATATGTAGAAAATGTTAAGAAGCGATGAATTCTGCTAATTGTTTATAGTTTAAAAAAGTAAATCATTTTAAATTAAATAACTTATGAAGACAAATAATAAAAATTGATTACAACAATCAAGAGAACACTCGATTACTAACTTTCTAAAGTCAATAAGTCAAAGTTTCTGCTTTTCCATTAGCTATCAAGATCTTTTAATTAATTGGAGGTTTTTGAGTACCTATGCGAAAGCAATTAAATAGATGATATCGCGTAATAATGTTGTGCGCACATCCGAGTGGATGAAACTTGCCCTATAAATCTGCCGCCCTTTACACTTCATCGAATAATAGGGAAGGGTCCTTGGACAATTACTGTGGAATATATTAGGGAGATGAGGGCGCGAGCAATCCGCGATATTAACTTATCTCAGGTGCGTGGCGTGACGCGTACGCAAAGTGCCTTTAAAGTAGAAGCTGGAGTATCATTAGTGTGATGTTGTTGTTTTTAACCGACTTCAAAAAAGGGGGAGGTTATCAATTCAACTATGTTTTTTTTAATAATAATAATATCTGTTTATTTCAGGCAACTAAGTTTACAAACATTGTTTACAAACAAGGCCCATATATACTAATATATGCATATAAATCATAAAACCTTTAAACTATTTATTGTTTCTGTTCCACTGTGCTGTGTGTGTACTGGTGTCAGCTCTGGACTATTATATATATTTTTTGTATGTATGTTACGCGTTATCTTCGCTAATTGTAAACCGATTTAGATTATTTTTTTACGTGAAAGCCTTTACCTGTGCCTTTACTATCGAATTGGTCCCAAATTAATTTGGTGAAGATATATGATGAGATATGGAAAGATCTACTCAACAATAAGGATGTCGGTTTTTTTTAGTAAAAGAAAAATAATTATTTAGAGATTCGTGCTGAGTAGATGCAGTAATAAGGCGTAAGTAAGTGCGTAAGTCCGCCATTTGTACCCATTTTATGTGCAAAAAAGTTTAAATAAATAAATTAGGCTTTACGTTTAATTTCGGATTAAGAAATATTCTAACATTAAGTATACCATAATCATGATTATACTTTACAATCACCAAATCAGGTTTAAAAGAAATGATTACCCATTATGAACTCTCCCTAAAAATTCATAAGTACTTTTGAAGTCCTCTCGATTTTCTATATCATTTATAATCGAGTGACAAAGAAATACGAGAAGAGTAGATGTAACTTAATCTATGAAAAAATTACTTTATATAAATGCAAAAAGGTTGGAGCAAAGCTCAATATGCTACGCTTGATCGGTAGCTTAGTGTACTCATTAAAAATTTCTAGCATAATTTGTCTGAAATCGTGATATTTCATTCTATCACGTCTTGCGGTAAGTAGAGACACAGTAGACAGAGCTTTCTCCCAAAGCTGTTAAAGTTGATTGGATGTAATATAATCATCCGTTATTACGTATGAATCATGGAAAAGACACTCATTTATTACATGGATAAGTTTATTCATCAACATAAAACTTGTTTCATAAATAAACAGGACGTAGTAAAAGTATTTTCAATTATGCTCACTATGACATGTTCGTTAGATATTTTTTCTTATCATTTATATTTTAGCCAGCGTGTAGAGTGTAGGCTAAATCCTCTGGCTGCTATGGCCAAGTATGGCTCTGGTTGTACAGAGAGAAATCTTGTCGCCATTATGGAGTTTTAAAAAAAAAAATTAAATATTACATCACTCGAGTCTAGTACAAAAGGTTCAACTCCATGTGCGACATAAAACCGGTGTTAAAAAAATTAAGAACTTTCAGCGAGATAGTGTCGCGCTCCCTGGAGACTACTCTCACTCTTTCACCAGAATGCTGCTCATAAATATTCTTTATTCATATTGATAGTATCATAAATTATACCTTTAACTGTGGCGTCAAACTAATTTAAGATACAAAATCCGTGTTTCCGCGCCATCAAAAATTAAGAGCTTTGGAGTCACACTCCCTGGAGATTACCCTCACCGTGTCACCACAACGTGGGCAGTAGCCCATAATTTAAATATCCTTTATTATTAAATAATACCCATGCTAGCTTTTCTTATACCGCAACAAACCATTAATTTACTTTTAAAAACATATTTGTAACACAAAATGCGTATTTTCGCGCTATCAAAAATGAAGAGCTTTCAGCGTGACAGTGTCGCACTCCCTGAAGACTACCCTCACCCTGTCACCACAATGCTGCTCATAAATATCCTTTATTCATATTGACAGTATCTTAAATTATATTTTAACTGTGGCGTCAAACTAATTTAAGATATAAAGTCAGTGATTTCACGCCATCAAAAATGAAGAGCTTTCAGCGTGACAGTTTTGCTCTCTCTGGAGACTACCCTCACCCTGTCACCACAAAGCTGCTCATAAATATTCTTTATTCATATGGATAGCATCTTAAATTATACTTAAACTGTGGTGTCAACCTAATTTGAGATACAAAATCCGTATTTTCGCGCCACCAAAAATTAAGAGCTTAAGAGTCACACTCCCTGGAGATTACCCGTGTCACAAAAATTCTGCCCATAATTAAAATATCCTTTATTTTTAATTGAAATTGATGTTAGCTTTTCCCATACCTCAAACATAAAATTACTCTTAAAAACTTATATGTAATACAAAATCAGTGTTTTCACGCTATCAAAAATGAAGAGCTTTCAGCGTGACAATGTTGCTCTCCCTAGAGACTACCCTCACCCTGTCACCACAATGCTGCTCATAAATATCCTTTATTATTCATACTGATACTAGTTTTACGCATACGGCTTTACGCAATCATTTCTATTCCGTTTGAGGATATCTAATGAACAAAGAACACGCAACGTCATGTGTGGGTGGAGGGATGAGACCCACTTTTTTACCTACAAATCGGTAAAAGAAAAGATCGATGCAATCAAAGCAATTAGCGTAAAAACCCATGCAATAATAAATAGTTAATTGCTTTGGCCAAGGTGTTATAGGTATACTATATAAGTCAACTTAGGTATTATTGTATTATGATGACCTCCGTGGTGTAATGGTCAACACGCTAGTCCACCAATCCGGAGGTTCTGGATTCGATCCCCAGCCAGGGCATTTATTATAAAATATAGTATCGTTGAGTTAGTATCCCATAACACAAGTTTTCAACTTACTTTGGGGCTAGCTCAGTCAGTGTGATTTGTCCTTATATATTTATTTATTTATTATTACATTAGCTACAATGATGATCATCATCATTTTAGTGGAAGGAAATCTGGACATACTCAGCCTCCATCAAACTAAAATTCAATTATATAACATTTAACAAAATATACTGAAACTAGTTTAAGGGTGAATTCAGTCCATGATACTGAACAAATTTTTTTCAAGGAACATATATCGAAATAGGAAAAATATTTTTTGCTCTCTATACAAACGCGGATCAGCTGTTCGGTCAATTTGTTAGGACACATTTTTTTTTTAATATTTCGATGTATGTTTCTTGAAGAGTTGTTCAGTATCACGGACTGAATTCACTCTTAAAACAGTTTCAGTTTATTTTGTTAAACCCTGTATAAAAAACTGACTGACGTACCCTATGTTATGGACTTTTTTGACATTTTCCTTGACAAGAAATCTTTTTAGGGTTCCGTACCCAAAGGGTGCAAACGGGACCCTATTACTGAGACTCCGCTGTCTGTCCGTCTGTATGTCTGTCCGTCTGTCACAGGGCTCTATCTCTTGAACCGTAATAGCTCGACACTTGAAATTTTTACCGATTATGAATTACTGTGGCCGCTATAACAAAAAATACTGAAAATAAAAAAAGTTAAAAATTAAAGGGGGTCGCCATACAAAAAACGTGTTTTTTCAGCGTTTTTAACTTGATCTTTATAATGGCATTAAATAGATACTTGAATTTTTCACAGATTATGTATTACTATGGCCGCTATAATAACAAATACTAAAAATAAAAAAAAAAGTTAAAAAAGCAAAATGTATGAGAACCCCTCATACAAGAAACGGTGGTACGGAACCCTTCATGTACGAGTCCGACTCGCACTTGCCCGTTTATTTTGTGATAAAAGACGCTTTAAGACTTAATATTAAGAGTAGTTATGCAGATTTTCGTAGCTCCTCTAAGACTCCCACACCGCCAACACGACAGCGTTTAAAACAATTCGTCTGGTATTTTCTTTTGCTTTAGCTTCTAAGATATTTGTTACTTGAATTTCCATAAAATCGTAGGCATATCTCCTATATAAGTATTATTTAAATATTCCTATTGTGGCTTTATTATATAACTAACTTTTGTCCCAAATTCATACACGTGTTTTCCTCTAAAAATGGCCTCGCTTCCAGATAAAATAATAGGGTCAAAGGTAAAATCGCTTCGTATGATATCAGCAACATAATTTGGATCGAACTTCACTTTGTAAGTATTTTGTAATGATAATGGAATAAAACGTCACAAAATAATGTCACTTGTCATTGGTCATATCCATTTTGAATGTGATTTTAGATTCATTACCTAATGCAGAAAAACTAATTTTAGGACCGCTATTTAGCTCTAAGAAACTATGATGTTTTGGATAGTGGTACGTGTTTCTCTGTATTATGTTATAGTGTGATTTCTACGTATTTTTGAGAAATATTTTTTTGTAATTTTGTTACAGCAATTTATCAAAAACACTCATAATATTATGAGCTGTGAACCTACAGCGCTTTAATATCCTATCGTATTATTTGAATCATCAAATCAAGAAGTGGTGTTACTGTCTGTCAAGTTTCATTTAAACAGTTTTTGCGCGCTTGAGTCGCAAATATCCAATCTTTTGCACCTTTTTTATTCCTCATTGATATTATAACATTACATTGTTTTCTGCGTTTGTTTGTCTGTGTATTACTGCTTTTAAGGAAGGCTGCATAAAAAGGCAGTAATCACATTTCTTTCAAAAAGTTAACGAATGTAAAGATGAGTTTAAAGCATTTATATCTGGACCAAGGTACGCCACGATAATTGAAAATGTATTTGGTTTGTTCGGCTTCTCAGCTTGGGAAGTTGAACAAAGATTTAATTGTTTCCATTTCTTTTTGTCACGGTCAGGGATCCATCTCACGCGTCTCTGTGGTAGATCCACACGTTACTGTGTACAGCTATGATATAGATACTTATCTATAGATGTACATAGAAAGATAAATAGTGCATCAGATTAACGGAGTAAGTCACAGACGATAGTTACGATTAGTCTCGCTGCGTCCTGTTTACTACCATTGACATGAATATATAGACCCGGCGTCTTCAAACACGGCCATGTCCTTTTTGGTAATATAGACTAAACATGAGAGTAGTACAGAAAGGTCAATATATTTTTACATACCTACGAGTACGTGGTTTAAATTAAATCCTACATATATTTTAATAAATGCGAATATTGGTAAGTATGGCTGGATGTACGGATGGGTGTATGGATGGTTGTATGGTTGTGTAGACTCACGGCTATCATATTTATAAAGGTAAAAGTTAAACTGCACATATCTGTTTCTTTGGTAACCTTTTATTATTCTTACTTAATTTCTTTACATAATGTTTTGCACTAGAAGAAAGTGATTTCTTGTACTTGTATACCTTTTTGTTTTTTTTTCTCTGTTAGCTATCTCTGTATTTAATGTATTATATAATCATAGTAGGTATTGGATCAAAATTACATATGTTTATTTAGATTACATATATGAAGATTTGTAATCGGCTTATAGTTATATAATAATTTATCAAAATCGATTTAGCCGCGTAGTAGTTACGAGGAAACAGAATTATAGGGACAAACATAATAAAACATCAAAAATGTGTAAGCGGCCATCTTGGATCCAAAGTCTCAGCAGTTTCAAGTTGCAATTGTAGGGGTACAGCCCCCACATACAAAATTTTACGAGATATGACTTAATTTTATAAAGGATTTATAGGATTTTAGGAAACTTTTGTAAAGCAGTTATAGCATATGTAGATAAAAATTATAAAACTTAAACATTTTTAAACGTTTTACAATCATTACTAACAGAGTAGCAAACAAATAGTTTTTCGATGCTTCCATGAAGAAAGTGAATTGTAGGCATATTTATGATGTCTACATTTCACTTCTTTTTTGTTAGTCTATGACGAATCATTCCATCGGTTGACAGATCATTTACTCATTTCATTCATTATTGCAGCCGAAATTTTGCAATCCGTATTTAATTTTCAATCAATGAAATCTATTTACTTACCGATGGAAAGTTATTCCTTCATATTTTGCTTTGTTCTTTGAATTACTAGTGCAGTATCTCAACACACACCAAGGCATTTTTGACTAAGTTGACAGTGTTTTCTTTAATGAATTGTGGAGTGTTTTATGCGCGTATTGCTAGCGAGTGACTAATGTGAGGTTAACAGTGATAGAATATGATGAACAGAACACAACTGTGGTATGTGGCGTCTTCTCTAGTACGTAAGTACATAGGTCTTGTTGTTTACTACCGATATTTATGTGCTGATTAGGTACTCGTATGTTGGATACATACAATATTGTGTTCAAAACCAGTAAACTCACGTACCCTACCTGCTGTTCCGCAATAAGTGAATGGCATTGATTACTGTTGAAACAGGTAACGAGTCTAGACTCCGAGACGGATTTTTAAATAGCTATATTTCAAGTTATAACAGCCTATGTAAAACGTTGCCTTCTAATAAAGCGTATCTGTCATAAACTGATTTTATCGTTGCATCTACGCACAGGTATGGCACTTCATAGAAGCGAAGTATAATTTATGCCTACACTACTACAAACGCATACATCCGTGCACACGTCAATGCGCATGTGTTCGCCCATTTTATCTCCTCGACAAGGCGAGAACGGGGGAGATGTGCGGGGACGCATATTTCGCAGGACCTTAGGAAATTCCTTTCTGTATGAAATACTCTTATTAATTCTATGATCCACGGGCGACAGAATCGCGAGTCGCGACGAGTTGATGAGTCAATGTATGAGTATCAAATCGCCGCGATGATATCGCCGTGTGGAGACACGTTTAAAGAGTACATTTCATCTCAAGTCAATAGTTTTAACAACACGAGTAAGGCTTGTTTAAATAAACCTAAATAGGTCTCAAAAGTCATTGTCAAATAAGCGTACCTGATAAAGTTATGCTTATGTGATATTTTTTTTTATGACGTATGCCATTCCTTTTTTAAGTAATACTTACTTTATTATAAAGCTAACTGAATTAAATTATCTAAAGCGGTGGTGGCCAGTTTACGCACTGGCAGTGCATCTGTAAGGCACGAGTTCGATGCTTACTAGGCGTGACCTGCCGTGAGTACTATTAATATATACACACTAGTGAAGATTAAATTATCTTTGAAGCAGAACGAAGCGAGGGCTTTCAGTAATGCCCAAACTTTCCTATCTAACAATTTATGCGTAGGATAACTAATCAATCAAACTTTATCTCCACATTTAGCCTAGCTCCGCCGGGCGAAGTAGGGCTAAATGAGCGATTCAAAGACGACTGGGAAACACCGTCAGGATCGAATGTAATCCCTGAATATGAGCTCTAGTCACCAAGCGGTGTCTTACGCAATAAGCTGGATAAGGACGACGACAAGTGTGTCGTCGAAAGTTATTCGAAACTTGTAAATGAAATTAGTCGAAACGAAAAGATTTTCAACATCGGACATAGTGATGTCCGATGTTGAAAATCTTTTCGTTTCATTTTGTAGGTAATGATGCAATTTTACTAGATTTCAAAATTATAGGTATTATACTTACTCCAAAATTATCTAGAAATAAAATTCTGTCACTATTTGGGCCAAATTAAGGAATGGATAATACTTGATACATTTGGGCTATCTGTATAATCCAAAGGTTGACTGGTAGGCAACGCTGTTAGCGTTAAGTTCGCCTAATAAAAAGATAAATAAATGAAAGTGTTTACTATGTAAGGTAATTCAGGACTGGATAATTTGATTGTTTCTTTCCTTGTTAGTATAAAAAATATATTTTCCTGAATTATACTAAAATTTTATATCTTTTGACAAATCACGTTAAAGAGTCCGTGTTTTGTCTGCGCCTTTAACTAAAATTTTCTCTTACCTACACTGTGTCATTTGTTTTATACTTAACCTTAATGTAAGAGCATACATTATAATGCTATACACACTTCACCTCAGGAATACTCACAGTCGACTATCAGTTTGCGGCCCCTTAGTCTGTGTGACAGGAATCTAACGCCTCCACTTGACTTCGCCTGACTCCTAGTAATCCGCTTGTCGGCAGGGTCTTACAGGTCTTACTCAAGCACGGATTCTAAGGCCACTTCCCCAGTATTACAAGCTTCATTTTAAAGTCATGTGCTTACTTTTGCTCTTATCGATTTTACGTCGGAAGAAATTTTAATATTCGATGTCTGGGCGCGTGAAGAGGAAATTTGATTTTATATGGAATAATGTTTGATGAAACTTTGTACTTATTGAATGATATGGAATAATAAAGTAAAAATCGGTCAAGTGCGAGTCAGATAGTACATGAAGGGTTGTATTACTCCATGCAATCTTTTAAAACGCTGAAAAAACACGTTTGTAAGACGTAGGATTCTCTTTTTTAGGATGCTGTACCCAAAGGGTGCCTACGGGAAAGTTAAAAATTAATTGGCGTCGTCATACAAGTTACGTCACAAGTTATAAGTTACTTCATACGTGTTACTTGTTTTGTATAGTTTTAAGACATAAGAATACGAAAATAAAAAACGACGGGTTGCACTCCGGAAGTGCCGGCAGAAGTGAAAACTTGAATATTAACGTTGTTCATTTTTGATATTTTGGAATGGTTAGGGAATAATTTTGCGCAAATTGCTTTATCAGTATAAAAGTACTATCATTTATGTGGTAGAATACAATATTTATTTATTGCGCTATCGTACACAAACATGACAATTTATATTACATTAAAAAGTTTATCTCTCAGCTAAACGAAACAGCAGGCGCAGGCATACATTTTCGCCGCGCCGTAGAAAGAGAGGGGGATACTTTCTCTCTTACGCCGCGCCGGCTGTCTACTCTCCATCCGTCTTACGAATTTTCGATCAGGACACGTGTCCTGACGCGAGTTTAACATTTTTTACCCATTACAAAAAAAGTGCACAACGCCGCTAAAGAAGTTTTCACTTCAAAAAAAAAAACAATCGGATAATACACGGGCGATAACAGTTCATACTTCGAGAGGTTGTACTTACTGTCTCCTATCACGAATATTTAATACCCTTCATACAATGTCTTCTTACTAACAACTTTGTATTCTTTGAGTGACGACAATCTAGACAGCTTAGTGTCAACACCCCCATTTACTAGCACAATGGACGTCACAAACAAACATAGCGCAAACCTTGTTCTTTATCAGATAATGTATCAACGTAACGCTTCCAGATTTGCTTACATCATAAGCCGAATAGGGTATTTTCCCCGATACCGCAATCAGGAAGATAAGGCAGCGCCCTCTTCCTTATTTAAAGCATTACTTTCTTGTTTTGACGTCGACTTAAGAAAATTAACTCGATCCAAACTCTGGTCTTTACGGAATGAGAATTGGTTTGGTTAGAATTTCCGATAGAAAAACAAAGCGTGCCTTTCGCGCTACGTGATCTTGGATCGAATGATCCAACAGAGATCGTGTATCATTATTTTTACTTTCATATACGTGTTGAAAAGTGATTTAAGATATTATATTTTGAGTATTGCCTCGACTCAATAATAATGATCAACGTTACATCACATTCATGATAATTTATTGATTTAATTTTGCAATGTGCAGTGATATAACTAATTGAAAAGTTTCACACCCATAAAAGTTATAACGTAAGTATCCATTTGTTGTAAAACATAATGCAGATGATTAAATAATTATTTTCTTTTTACAATTAGGTATTACTCGTATCTATGCAAGCGTTGCTTAGCCCGCGCTATATTGAATTCTTTCAAGGGACTGGGCAAAAGATTAAAGAGTTAATCCAGTGAAATTTATGTTAAAGAGACGTGATCCGCAGCTCCACAGCATCATTATTACCAAGCAACCTTAAGCATCATATCTTCATTAATGTTGTAAGGCATAGATAATGACGCTTGCTACTATTCTTGATTTTTCTTTCAACTGTCGGATTGTCGTTTTGATAAACGTAATTATTTGTTCTAGTGATTTACGACACACGTATTTGTAGGCAGGTCATTTTGTTGCTTGCAAAATGTTAAGACATAAGTATAAATAGTACAGAATGAACAAAGAAAATCTGGCATCATTATTTAGTGACATGACACGGCCACAAATCTGTCGCAAGGCGAGCGCATCCCGAGATGAATAAAGGATGACATGGGGAATGTTGAGATACGAGTTCTCTGTTCTAAGACATTTAAAAGTATAGTGATTCCACTGTATGATCATATTTTTCTTTTCTAAAGGTTATCAAATCGTCGCCGTTAAACGTTGAAACTGTCTTGGTCGCATATTGCTTTGAATGGAGTTATCTCATTTAGGTCCTAGATTTTAGATTTAGCTTTTGGTTAGTTTTAATTGTATTTTAATATAGGTATGTGTTTTGTTCTTTTTAGGGTTCCGTACCCAAAGGGTGCAAACGGGACCCTACTATTGTGACTCCCCTGTCTGTCCGTCTAACACAGGATCTATCTCTTGAACCTTAATAGCATAGTTTTAAGACATAAGAGTGTATAGATTTCACCGAACAAAAAAAATTTAACGATTGATAAAAGTGTAAAAATGAATTTATTTTAACTCAAATAATAAACAAAACTTATCTATTTGTTTGAAACTAAAGATTTTCCGCCCAATTTCCCTGAAACATTAGTTTTAACGAAAACTGGAGGACCGAGTTTTATATCTAGATGAAAACAAGTCCGTCTTATGATTTATTCCATTCTGATAAGACGCCCTACGGGGGCGGTTTTGTTTCAGGCGCGATGATAAAACTCTTTTGAACTTTTTGAACTAAAGGGTTGAATGACGACCGCCCCCTTGATATATGAACTTGAACATTTTGAACACAGCTTATAAAACTTTTTATTTTATTACTTTGTACAAAATTTCTTAAAAAATTTGTATATTGTAGTTTATGATATTGTAGATTGAGTATTATTTATATCAGAACTCTTATTGTAAGCATGTGTACATACTAATCTAAGTACCTTATTGACATTTACTCAATTAAACTTTCTAACAAAACCCCTATGCCTAAATAAAAAATATATGCCTTAAACAACGGTATATGTGGTATAATGCACATCTATTTGAAACGATTAGTTATTCCAATGTGTCCTCAAAACAATTTATCTTATGACGTTCGCGTGGCTGTGAAGGCCCAGGCTTACTCTAATAAAGTGACTTGCTCCGAAGCCTTCTCGGGTAAATCTGCCAATTTATCTATTAAAGTACATGACGGTGCAACATATTCAGCGATTTATATGTAATAGGATCAAACTAGGCTCTCCATTCAAAGAACAGACTAAAAAAAAAAAGCATAAATTTTATAAAAAAAAATTGGAAAGGAACAGAATGGTCCTTATTCACAATTATATTACATATATTACGTACCGAGAATACAGTCTTTACGAAGCGATCACAACCACCAAAAATTATAATTTTATACCCAACGTTTAATTTTTATATTTATTTTTAGGACCTAATTTTGTCTTTATTTACGTTGTTACTTTAGTTTAAACTCGTGCAAAAATATTTTAATAGTTTCAGAAAAGACTATGTTAGCTAGTAAACTTATTCTTTCAATTAAATCGAAATCGCTGTCCTTTCGGTAAATTTCTACTGTTTATTTAATGTTTTTCGGAAAATACAATTTCCCTTCAATTTCCCTCAATTCCCAGCTTCAGATAAATTCATCCATACAGAGCAGCCAATGAAAGATACACATGCAGCAGAATCGGCATGTAGCAGGCACATTGCCATTCAAGCGTTGCGTTACGGCTTTATTTACTACTCAATATCTGAAATATACTATCTGTATTCTGATTTCATATCTATCTTATATATTTTTATTTTGTTATTTCGTGTTTGTAAACAAGAATTTGTTTATACGTTATATTATAATATCAATAGAAAATTGTTTGGCATAAATAAAAATACTTACTAAGATAGTATGAAACCCAATTAGTGTAATATTATTTCCAATAGTAGGTATATTTACTAAAAAGTAATACTTGATTGTGTGTTAGATAGATGACATAATTTTTTATTATTCAGGTACATAACAAAAGAAAAAAGAAAATGATTAACGATAAGCAAAACATTTATCTCCTAATAACCTCCCAACGCATCGTGTCAAATACACTGGCAGCATGGTGTCGCTAAATATCGAAGCTAATATGCTGACAAAAAAGTGACATATCTTGTACATTATCTACGATGCAGTTACCATTTGCCGTGATAATTTTACTTTTAAGTCCCAATTATCCAAATAATTTTCACACCGGTTTCTATATTATTTTAATTAAATATCATATTATTAACTACAGAAAATAAACGTCAACCAATAAAATGATATCGGAACGTTACCGAGCTCATAATTGGCTATAAAGCCATAACTCACTGATAACAAAAGGCGAAAGGCACGGGCTACATCGGTGTGATTCCAATTAACATCGCGGAATTGAGTCAAGCGAGCAGATAGGTGATACCAGTGGCATATCCAGGGGGGCACGAAGGGTTTCAGGCGTCTTAAAACCAGTTGAGTCTACTAAAATTAATTTTGAATAACTTTTTTACTTTCGAAGTACTT
The DNA here is from genome assembly GCA_963576875.1 of Acrobasis repandana. Classification (NCBI taxonomy): domain Eukaryota; kingdom Metazoa; phylum Arthropoda; class Insecta; order Lepidoptera; family Pyralidae; genus Acrobasis; species Acrobasis repandana. Next base: position 9,409,151 of record OY756222.1, read on the forward strand.
AGGTCGTTCATATTGCGAAATTTAGGTGATTTTTTTTCTGATATTTCAGTTCATGGTGACAAGAGCCATACAGTACTTAGTTCTTCTTTCGATTACTCGATATTTCGAATTATTCGCGTGGGGATTGCAGACGGGACGTAAAACTCTGATTTTATTTTCTCTATCTCTAGAACTTAATTACTGTAACTATACTATTTATTACTCGTTTAAAGTACTTGCCCTTCTTAATCTAAAATCTTGGATGCGCCCCGAGGTGATACTCTAAACAACGCGAAACAAAGCCTCATTGGCTGCATTGTTTGCGACCAGACTACGCCTTAATGACGACATCCGAGCAAACGTTAATTAAACCAACAATGATACCGAATAAGACACTTTAGCCCTTCTGCCACTGATAACAATTTCATTCGCCAAATTAATTCCAGCTAATATAATTTTTTGTTTAGGGATGTTTGTTTCAACTTTCAACGAAGGGCTTTTATTAGGGGAGATTTTGTTTGAATTTTTATAATATGCTTTGTTGGTTAATTAGTTAATCTTTTTAGAGATAAGGTATTTAGGATGTTGCGTACTGTAACAAAAATGTGGAAATGAATCCACACAATTAACAGGTATTTTGGGAAATAGAACTAGGAAGGGAACTGCTCAAATCTAAGAATTTAGGCTTAAAATGAGCTGAACTACTTTCTTAAAGTAAATATAAAACAAAAATAAAGTAGAATTAGTCCAAGTATGAACAATTTCAACACTAATTTTATATCAACTGTTATCATAAGTTTTAAAACCAATAAGCAAACAATTAGAAAACCGCTTACCGAAACGACACAGCAAAAAATGTCCACTTACAGTCACCTTCGGAACAACTAGAATAAAGCGAGTCTTAAAACTTTAATGTTTTCTATTTGGCCAACCGTTTTGAGTGAATTGTACTGCTGCCGTAGCGGTTCATGAAGAAAACAAAGGATAAGAAATAAAAGAAATTTGGCACAGGTCTGCACTACGAGATTCGGGACGAGTCCAATGGACAATGAATCTGCGAAAATCTGCCCCACTTACATATTATTTGCGTAGTGTACCCTTAATATAGCAGAGAGCCGAATCTTAAAATATTGTTTCTTTTTCATGTAAATTGATATTTATATTTGCGACCTTGCAGGAAATATGGTGTTTTTCGTTGGGGAATATCTGGGATCGTGGCAGAAGCCTTTTCTATAGAGAATGCGTATAATAACGCTGTCCGGGCTGTATTCGTCTCATCCATCACTCCTCTCACTTCATTAGGCATAGCGTTCAAAATATAAAGCATGTTGTCCGCTAACCAAGCGCGGGTATTCAGTGGACGCCCCAATTCAGAATTATTTGTATCACAGTGTAATCCGACGTGTAACGTTTGGGCTGTAGCGTTTTCCTTGTATGCTCTTTCTGCTAATATATTTTAGGTACATATTAAGTTTTTATTCACTTTATCTAGGAAAATGTAAGCAATAAGATCAAGACTACGCAAAGTTCTCGATATAAAATTCTGAAAAAGGGATTTGAGGAAGATTTCATAAAGGAAAACGTATGAATATATGGTAGCCATACGACAAGCGTGATAAAATTACTTGAGCAGAATCCATTGCGTTTCAGATCCGCGAAATTCGTGGACTGCCTTGGTATAAAAATTCATTGGAGCTATCGTTTCTTTAACGTATGAGAATTATCGTGAGACTTGAATATTGCTATCGCAAAAAACCCGGCAGTCGTGCCGCCCCCAAACATATCGGGTTAATTTACATTTCAATTTATGTTGAGAAGGTACACCATTGTGAGCGCTTAGATAAGGATTCATATAAAACAATAAATATTCCGTATACACGTTCATGAAAGAAAAGCAATATGATTTCAGCGAAAGCATTTTTATTATATTTTCTTTAAATAACTTTGCATTTTTTATACCTATTATAAATGGGTTTTTGTATTTTTATCCTGAATCTTCTGTTTAGGTGAAGTTTCCTTACAGGATCTGAAAGAACAAATAACTGGCTCTTGTATTTTAATTAAAATATTTTAATTGCTATTCATGCGACTTCCTTTCCTCTTTATCTGTACTATTCATATATGTCTTTTTCGGCTAAAAAACTTTAAGTTCCAATGTATCAATGTATCCAAGCGATACATGTGCGTTTCCAATAGATATATACTTGTAGTATTTTGACAGTTTAGCACTTAAGCGCCTAATAAGAAAACAAGATCTCAATAGCATTGACGAAAGGTCTCTGTTATTGTTTCTTTTGTCAACATAATAACACAGTGTTAATCAATCACAAGAAAGGAGCCGAACTAAGTAAAACAAAAGCGGGTGACGTTTGTAAATACAAGTGTAGGCTCTCCTGCTGTCGATTCCCACGGCTTGATAGCGCCCCGACCACAAGGGAATAGGATTGTGGAAAACCGAAGGTCATCTTCACAGACACGTTCACAGAGAATCAGACAGTGATAGAAAATATGCATATCTATTTAACAAAAGACAAAACTGGTCAAACCACATCCTACTCGTATATTCTATAAATTATGCGGGATATAATAGAGCCAAGAGGGATAAACAAGAAATGCCAAAAGTGACGTATTTAGTAAAAAAAAAATTTACACAGCAATAGGGATGTGGGCTGGGTCCAAAAAATTGAATTTTATTTACGTCCGTCATTATCAAAGTGGTAAAAATTTACAAAGATACAGCGCGTTTGATTGACTCACCGTAAAGTGAAAATCGTACTTGATCGTGACGTCATGCGGCATTTAAATGCGCTTATCATAAAAAAGGAAAAAAAAACGTGTACAATATCTTGTTGAGTACCTGATGAGCTAAAAATTTTTTTTTGTCTACGTCCATATTATCTAATCGAGTTTCTATGAAAAGGTTTTTGTTTTGAGTATATTAAGTATTTCCTAGGCAAACTATTCAATAGCATAGATGGACTGTGCGAAATAATCCTTCAAGAGCATGCACATTTCGCTCCTAAGGGATTAATAAGCTGTTCAGATATAAAGTATGGAGAGTAGTATAGAGTAGCAGATGCGTGTAATGGTCTTGCATAAAGTAGATGTTCTGAACTAAACGAGGGGATAAAAGTTTACCTATAGAAAAGTAAAGTGCGGACTAAAGAGGTTGTTTCCACGAAGACACAATTCACAAATAAACCTGGCAAACAAGTTCATGAACAAATATGCATTTAAATTACGCGTTTTGCAAAGCAATTTTAAAGTTTATGTTGACCTTGTAGGCATTACTTTTTTATTGTTTTTATGTGCCTAATGCCTATCCTAGCTAAAAACAAAGCTAAACATCTTTTTGACGTATGTATTGTTTTATTTACCTATATCGTTCTTGCTGGCATGTTGCAATTAATAAATAGAATATATGGGATATTAAAAAGGGCATTTCGAAATATGTTAACCTTCTTCTATTATTCCCTATTACTCCCGTGGCCGAAAGTTTCGCCGTGTTTGTACAAACGTATCCGCATAAGTTGCGTGAAATTGATATCGGCTCTGTACACACGTCCTCTGTTTGCGTATAGTGAATCGTTATTACAATCGCGATGGGATCTCATTGCTAGCTGCCGATACATTTACCGAGATCTTTGAACATGGAAATTGAAAATTCTTATTCATAAGCAACTTTTTTCAAAATGCTTACTCTATTTGTTCTATGTATTCTTGTTTTAATTTGCCGCTCTAGAAACAATGGTTATATAGGATATCCTGTAACTTTAATTAGAAAGGTTTTATTATATGCTGTGTTCGTGATGTATTTGTATTGAGCAAAGTTTATCTCATCATATAACATGCGTGAAAGATCTAGACAAAGGTCAAATTGTATATTGTATAATTAGAAATGATATAGACTAAACTACTTAAGTGAAAAAACTTTTTAGTAGGTACTTACTTTTCCATAATCTATATGGCTACAGATACAGCTAATACTTTAGCTTTGATCAGTGATGTGAGCTAAAATACTATATTTACTTTATTTAGTATAGGTAATTAGGAGGGTATTCGTATATAAAGTAAAGAAACTGCATGCATGCCTTTGGAGAAGCTTAATTTTATTAGGCCGATGTAAAAAGATATCTTTAGATTTAGTTATCTACTTATAATGATAAGTTTAGTTCATAATGATAAATTAAGCTAATGAGCTTAATTTATCATTATGACAACTCTAACTACTCACATGTGTGTATGAAGTTATAGGCTAACTTTACTAACTAAACGTAACTCCATATCGTAGAGATTTAAAAAATATATATCATTCCTTTACTTTATCCAGGAACGTTCTTCTTGACCTTCCTTGTCCTCTTCCGCCTCGATCTTTCCTTCCATGATGTTTCCGATGAAATCTACATGTCAAACATTAGGAAAAAGCATATGTCGTGTCGCTCGTATAGGGAAGTCAAGTATTTGGCTGAAGAACAATAGACCTGGAAAATACTCCATCCACAGACAAGAACATAGTTCTTAAATATGTCTATTGATGATGATCAATTCCTTTAACTAACCTATCCTTTAATTACACAATAATACGAACCAAGCCGGGCCAGTTATGAGTGCCCAAAAATTTTATGGGTATTCACACTACGGCTTTATTTTCCCATTTGAGCAAATACTATTTGTTTATTTTATTGCCCGGAACCATAAAGTGTTATGACTCTTGGGAGGCGTTAACCTCTGTATCGACGCGGCTGCCGGGTTCCGTTCGTATATGTTTGTTCTATATCTCATTGAATGCTGTTTTTTTTCATATAACATTTGTGTTCTTTTTTACGAAAGAAAGGCGTGTTATTAGTTTGATGTGTGTGTGTCTCTTAAACGAATATACCGATTTTGATGCGGTTTTTTTAATCTTAAGCCTTGTCTTTCAAGATGGCTCTTAGCTATGTTTGATGAAAATCGGATCAGCCGTTTAATAGTTATAATAAAAAGTTATTGTGGGTGAACGCTTGAAAGTCGGGAGTTTTTAAAAATTGTCAGGCAAATAAACTTGTTTAAAAATTTTATCCATTATCTAGAAAACACAAAATATAATGACAGAACTTCTAGTTTATTTTGACATACTCAGTGAACGAGTAAGTCTGCGCCGTGCTAACAAATAAATTTATAAAAGTATAGTCCTAAAATTGATTTCGAATCTGTAAACAGGAAAAAATTAGTACGCGGAATGAGTAACAAGATACAAGTATTATTATTTACATAAGTAAAATTATCAAAAGTAGAACACATTCAGATATTGAATTATAATTCTCTGTGCATTTAGTAAAACTACCAACTTTCAATTTACACTTTGGTACAGCACGACAAATTCATAAGAACAATAATAGAAGAAAGAAGGGGAAGAGGACGACCCAGGCACAGCGTTATGAAATAAATAAATGAGAAAGTGGTGTCAGTACCAAGATGTGAAAAGTCTAATTGAACACAGACAATAATGGAAGAATCTCCATTCGATCATCGCTCTTTGAATGAATGGCTTTACAGTCAGCATCTATAAAAAAAACCATTTTTCTTTCGACGCATTTGAAATTCCATTGACTTTAATCTCATTCCGCTCATATCATTAGGTACATACAAAAGAATCCAGGGAATCGGAAACTTACGAGGTGTTCCATCCCGATATACGAAAGATAGGGCGGCCTCCCTTCCGCGCCATATACGGCCATTCATTGCGTAGGGTAACAAAATTTTATTTCAAGTTAAATTGTGTTGGGAACTCAGCCACTTCTTATATATAGGGGTGGAGTATTGACGCCCGGGGCTCCTCACACGTGCGCATACAATGCTGACTTAATATCAAAGTCAATGGACCCTTTGTCATCGCCACTGGCAATTTTGGGTTACATCCCTGTAAGTCATTCAATAAACAGTAAAAACATTGCGACTACTGGTAAAAATATATTTACGTCCTCCCGTAAAATAAAAGATTTGCGCCCGCTATGCGTGCGAAAAAAGCCCATTTCCTGGCTAGAAGAAAAAAAGTATTTATTTATGTAGGTAAAGAAAGCAAACGATGGACATTTATGTGATTTTCTTTTCTTCTTTACCGCCCTCGGTGTATAAAATCTACTATAAGTGTTTCGTATTTTTACAGAGCAGCAGACCTACATATATTTTTGAGTGTGCGAATGTGAATACTTTTAATCTTTTATTAGGTACTAGTAGATTTATTATTTTATGTAAAATGTAAAGTGCTAATTTTCATTTAGATCTTCAAATTTTCATGACATTAAACATGCTATTATGAAATAATAGAGACGCAATATAAATGATGCAAATATTTAATATTGAGTTAAAACGTTTAAATAGTCTCCGACCGTGACATTTCGATAATCTCCCGATTCAGCCAATTACATTATGTCTGTAGACAGTAATCTCAGCAAACTTAAACAGTTAAGAATTATTTGTATTACGTAACATTAAACACAGTCTTGAGCAGGAGACGTAATGAGAAAACGCGGAAAACTTATTCGTCTAATGTGGCAATATGTTTAAAGAACTAAAGTAAAAGGAGAGAACTGGAGACCCAGGAGCTGGCAGGTTTTTCGCCCAACGGCTGATGATCGCCCAGATGCTGCCAGTATTTTGGGCACGTTGTTTCTATGTGACATTAGATGAAATTTTATATTTTTAAAGTTTTTTAATTTGTTTAGTTTTAAATTTTAACTAAATTTAAGTTTTAGTGTTATCTTTGTTTTGTATTACTAATAAATTATTACAAGTAAAGGGTACTTCAATAAGTAGTAACTTAACTCATTTCCATTTTTCTTCTTCAGGCTTACTTACAATTATATTATGTTTGTTTGCATCTTAATGTACATTAATTCTGAAAAGTGAATTTCCTGAATAAAAAATAACGATTTGGATGTTCTGCAAAAATATTCATTGGAATATTTTCCTTAAGCTGAAAAGTCTTCATAAAATTTAGGCTGTTATTATGCATTAAACGAAAATATAAATAAGGAAGAGACAAGAGTCAAACAAACAGATTTACATTTTATATTGGACCTGAAGTCTTTGCCGTTAATATTATAACTTACAAAAATGTATAATTAACCAAAATAAATATTAAAGTAGATCCCCAAATAAGTCACAGATGTCGTAAATTGCGAAAACCAAATCCCTTGCCGTAGGTATTTTCATGATATTACTTTGAGTAATTATTATATTTCTGTAAATTTCCCGCGAGATTCAGGAAAGAGGAATGTAAAAATCAGATTTTTGTTCTTGTGATTCTTGTAATGAATTCGAAATAAACCGCAAGTGTGAGAAAATCTTATATATTTTTTTTTTTTTTTTTTTCTTTTTATTATCACATGAAAGATCTTACAAAACAATCAGTTGACTTAGCATAGAAAAACCACGAAGGTTTGAGATTATACTAAGAATTAAGTTTACGCCAATCAATATACAAATCTTATATAAGACACAAACAATAAAAATATACGTATATATATGTTATGTAGGTAAGTAATACACCATGACACATACAGAAAGAGAGGATTTGGACAAATACATACTGTTCGGTTATTATTTATTTATCTCCACAACCTGCATATACATTTTGAAGGGAACTAAGGAAGTGCTCTTAAAGTTTATACTTAATACTTTGTTTCGTCATTTTATCCCTTAAATCCATAGGTAGTTTATTAATGAGCCGACAAACAATATAATCTGATGTTCGTCTACCGTATTCATTGTTTACTCGAACCGGTCCGCTCCTCAGTTGACGCCGAGCTACTGATCGCGTGTATACAGAGTGTTCCGGTTGTGGCTGATTATTGATTATAAAGAATAGTTTTTTTAATAAAATATATTTTACTTGTGAATGGACAGGCAATACTTTACAGTGTTTAAAAAGGCCAGCATGATCGTCACTATATTGATTTCTAACTTTACTTGATACAATATTTTTTAATATTTTAAGTTGTAGGTTGTAAATTTTATTTAAATAAGTTTTATATGTACGGCCATAGCTACATAAACCGTATTGCGAGTTATAAAGCATTATCTTAACTTTAAATGGAATCCTATTTTTAAGTATTATAATATTTGCCAAAAACTGTCTTAACTTACTACACACTTGTTCGATGTGGTTGCACCAATTAAATTTACTATCGATTTGAAGGCCTAAATATGTTTGACAATCTACCACATCAACAGGAGTGCAGCTGCACTGAGTTGACGCAGGTGAGTGTAGACATCTATGGTCATGAGCTATAACACCCTTTAAGGGAACACTTTTAATATAAGGTGATTTAATGGGCAATAGTTTGGTTTTAACAGCATTAACAACTAATCCTACATCGTGACACCACTTTAGAAGAGTATCGAAATCTGATTGCAGCATTTCACAAGCCTTGTTAGGGTCTTTATCAGCAGCCACTAAACAGGTGTCATCAGCGAACTGATAGCATGTACTATATTGGATGTACTTATGCATTTCGTTGACATAGGACAAGAAGTGGAGGGGTCCAAGCACGGATCCTTGGGCCGTGCCTTCTGTACTGTCTATCAGTTCACTGTAAACGTCATTTACCTTCACCTGGAATTTTCTATTTTGGAGGTAACTACTGCACCACTTGAGGACGGGTCCGCGTATGCCACATTTGTCTAGACTAGATATTAATTCTCAAGGTCAAGTGTATCAAAAGCACACGAAAAGTCGATAAAGAAAACACATACATGCAGTCTTTTATTTAGGTACGAATTACCTTCATCGGTGAATTTAATAAGTAAATCGGATGTGCCCTTCCCCATCTGAAATCCAAATTGATTTTGATATATAATACCATTAAGCCTAAAAAAAGTTAGTAAAAAAGGTAGTGTAATTGTTCACTAATGTATTTTTCTACAACTTTGTCTATAGATGAAAGCAGTGTGATTCGACGGTAGTTTGAATAATCGTCTCGCTTCCCTTTTTTATGTAAAGGTCGAACACATCCAATTTTTAAATCGTCAGGGTATGATCCTTCTTTGACACTAGAATTAATTAGATCCGCGATAGACCCTGATACTTCGCATCCTATACTTTTGATGTCTGATGTTTTTATGTTATCTGGGCCAGGAGCTTTCCTCGGATTTAGTTTTTTTATTATTTTGTGTACTTCCACTTCCGTAGCCTTTTTAAAATAAATACTACAGTCGGCGGAACTGCAATTACCACTTCTGTCTATTAACTTTGTGCTACAGTTGGGAATAATATCTTTGACCGCCTTATCAAATCTGGTAGCAAAAGTATCAACAATACATTTTGTTGTGAGACCCTGTGTCTCAAATGCTCTTAGTACCACTTCATCAATTGACAGTGTCACTCGACCTAACATATTATTTATTATCTGGTACACTTTTTTTGTATTATTAAAGTTTTCTTGATTTTTTTTCATATAATATTTATTTCGTCTTATTTCCAAAAGTTTATGTAATTTGTTTCGTGTTTTATTATACTCTAATCGCAGCTTAAAATCATAAGGATTCTTGCGCCATAATTTAAACAAATTTTTTTTTTATCGCATAATCGTGTGACATTGTCATTGACCCAAGGGACTCTAAAGTGACAGGAGTTCTTTTTACGGTTCATTATTTGTGCAGTGGTTGCCGCCGCGGTCGCATTTTGAAAGGAAGATCTAATGAAGTTCAAAATATCGGTTGACGAAGTCATATCGCTAGTTTGCAACCATTTTACCTTTTTCAATTCCTTATGAAGAACGTCAAAGTCAACAACTTGCTTTGGTACACCCTGTACAGTGCAAGGCGTCTGCGCTGCATCGTCGACGCATGCGAGAACGATAGCTCGGTGGTCAGCCAGTACGATATCTAACACTGCCGTGTACGGACGTAATGTGGGTAAACGAGTGAAAATGTGGTCAATACAAGATTTTGTTATTTTATTTAGTTTCTTTTCGATTCTAGTGTATTCTGATATACCACACATTAGTCCGTGCTCGCTGAGTGTTTCTAGAAATGAATTTCTATGTGAATCAATGCGTTTTAGGTCAATATTTGTGTCACCAACTAGCAACAAGTTTTGTTTTGAACTGTATTCCGTGATATATTTGTCCAACTCCCTAACAAACAAACGTTTATTATAACGGGGTGGTCGATATACAGCACACAGAACTACCTCCTGATCTGGATTTATTTTTAATATACCAGTTATGTTTTCAAATGACCAGGTAGAATAGTGAATTGGAGTGAATTTAAAATGTGATCTCACATAAACAAGAATGCCACCACCTCGTTTATTAGAACGTAACGCCGAGTACATAGTATAACCCGATAAATTATAAAGCCGTACAATATTTGAGGAAATACCCGCTTCAGTAATAATTATGACATCTATAGGTATCCTACAGTTATGAATAATCTGTTGTAAATTCGTGAAATTCTTTATCATTGATCGAATATTTATGTGCAAACATGAAATACTGAGATGACTGTTATTAGGCAATTTATGAACAAAATCGTTTATAGAAGTGCAATTATATAATTCTGTTAAGTTACTATCCATTATTTAACTAACGAAATTGTGTACAAACGAAAAAAAAAAAAACAGTAAGAAAGTACCTATTTTCTACTTATGAACGGTTTGGAATATCATTCGACTGTGGTAGGATACGATCTATATCTTGAACTGATCGGATATAAAAAATCTTACTATTATCGGTTTTCCTAGCACATACATTTCCATCTTTGCACCATACAAATTTAAAAGAATTACTTAACTGAGCTTTAGCGGTATATAATAATGTTTTTACATGTTTGGTTAATGCTTCTCTAAGGTAAACACGGTCTTCAGCTTTGTCTTGCGAAACATGCGACATCAGAGTCCCAACTGTGAGGCATTTCTCCTTGCTGGCTGCTACCCACTGGCTCCGCGCTGACGGTGTCCTCATCTTAACAAGGATTTGGCCGGGCTGGTCTTTAGATCCAGGGAGTCGCGAAGACGACAAAATGTCATTTTTGTCAACTTCCAACTTAGAGGCTATGCTTCCTAGCACATTCTGCACTTCTTTAGGAGGAATATTAGGTAGGCCTGCAATTTCTAAACAGGAAGACAGACTTTTCTGTTCTAATATATTCATGCCCTGTTCAAGGACGGACACTCTCAGTTCTAAGTTCTTGTTTTTATTTATCAGGTCTTGATTTTTGTTTTCTAAGTCTTTTATACTAGCATTTTGTTTTAAAATACTTTGTTCCATGGTACTTAGCTGATCAGTAAAGTAAGTAAGTAGCTTTATAGGAGCGAAGAGCAAACGAAGTTATTTTTGACTTGAGAATAACTTGAGAGTTTCGAAACGAATTGCCTTTACATGAAGTATTCTTAGAGTTTGGAGCTATCTCTCTACACTTGTGCTTATATTTGATTTTACTTGACATGATTATCAAGAATTAATGAATCGAAATACTTTAACAAGGTAAATTTTTATCGAGTCAGAGTCATATACATCAAAACTTAAGAAGATTATTCAGATTATAAATCACTTTGAATCTCCTTACCTTGATAAATACTTGCTAGCAAAATTTTCAGGTTATCGGATCGTAGCTTAGCGACACAGTATAATGATCATAAAATAACTTAGACGCTTATTTTTGGTATATTATATATTGGGTGGATTTGGTAAAAATCTGAGAAATCTGCGTTAACTAGCAACCCATCTTTAGATAGTATTCTGTTTCTACATATGTCCGTCATCTTTCTGGTTGTGGTTAGTAAGTATAAAATAGATTTATTGAAGCTTTTTGACACCATTGCATCAAAAATAGACTTTGCCACAGAATTTATTATAAGCTTAAGCTGTCTGTCTACTAAGGATGACATAGAGGTAGAATGTTTAGTAGAGATATGACGTGTTGAAAGTTGTATCAAGTAGGCGACTAAGTGTACAAATTGTATTATCAATAGACCTAATATACCCTTAAGAAAAACGTAAATAGCACGTAAATTGACTTACCAAAGTATACATATACCGATTTTGATGCAGTATACATATTCGATACAAAGACTTAATTCAATGTAATTAAAAGCGGAAGGTTCGTAAGGCTTCTATTTTAATTTACCAACAAAATGAATAAATGTTGACGGGAACATCTTGCGACGTCAGCGAATCTGAGGCCGCAAGTATGCCTTGTTTTATTCATAGGCTCTCTGAATAAAGATGAAAATATTAAAGCAAGGAAATGTCAACTGGGGCTAATGTGCCCGGGGTTAATAGTCATACATATTAATGGACAAAAATATGTTGACCGCGTCAGCGTGACATGTTGGAGTAACAGTTAATTAAAGATTTAAGATGTAGAATATTCATATGTTAGTTTAGGTCTGACTAGAAGTATTTTAGCGGAATTATTATTTGGAAAAAGTGTGTTGTCTCCATACAACGTCGAAAATCGAAATATGTAGAGTTAATATATTAAAGTCTGGGGGCACAATAGTCTCCCCTCAAGACGAGGCGACGGAAACTCAGGGTACTATCTGTCGTAACCTAATCTATCCAAAACAGAATCTGTCCTTAACCGAACAATTAAAACTGGGATAAGTCCACCATTTGTAAAATTACCTTTGTTATTTTATTATGTGTAACTATTGCTGATGTACACTAAAGTTTTTTAAATAAATAAATAAAAATCGCTAGACGCTACCTACCTTTCTCGAATCGTTGCGTCGTAATTTTAAATAAACAATTATACATAGATTCAGTCTGAATACTGCAAGTAAGTCTAAGTAGAGCCAATATGTTTCTAGACTTATTAGCCAGCCAGACTACAACTGCTACTACTAAAAGTCACAAAAATGCAAACATAACACTGGGTCAAACTAAGTTTCCTTAACATATTATTTATATTCATATTTTTATGAAAAAAAAAGGTCGCAAATATTTTTTTTATCATATAATAACGAGTTGAGTTATCAGTAGATTGCGTTTTGCGTTTCTATGACAAGTAATTTTCCCCTCGCACCCTGAAAATTGTTAAAATAACATAGAAAGATACGTGTGAATAATTTTAATCCTTCCCGGGTCGTGTTCGTGTGACGGGCTTGTCTTTAAAAGGACCGTCTGCGAAAACGTGGCCGCTTTGTTAAAAATAACATAAAAACATAATGTGATTACGAGGTCTAATTAGTGACGGGGCATAAGACTGTCGGGGAGCGTGTTAAAACTTTTATCAAGTTTGGGCATTTCGCACAATAAGATGGTGGCTAGGCACAATGCCTAGGTGGCATAAGTCATCTTCGCGGGTCAGCTATCACCGAGCATCGTGAAAGTTGATGTTCTGTTATTACAAGGCAATTAAAGTGGACAGTATACAGTCTTAATGAGTATGTATTGTATTAATGCAAAATCTTCTCATTCGACTAATAGTTACAAGTACTCTATCGTCCCCCTATTTGGAACACTTAGAGGATTAAATTTGAAAATTGGATCAACTTTACGTACTTATCTTACATTGTAAATTCTTTATTGTACAAAATAAAGGACAAGGTTAAAAATACAAAACGAATAGTACAAAGGCGGACTTATCCCTGTCAGGGATCTCTTACAGTCAACCCTAAAACCAGAGATTATGCCAAAACTTGGGCGGATCTTGGTACATTCATACAAGGTAAAACACAAATATCATCCTCATCATCAATAGGCATGATGACTGAAAAAATATTTTAGGCCCATCGGTTAGATTGTATAAAAAAATATTGTACACGTATTTTTTCTTTTCTCTGAGAAACAATAAATGACGAAGATGCAGCGCATTTAAATTTCGCATGACGTCACGCCTTCGTACGATTTTTACACATCGGTGACGTCACAAGCCCCCACTCTGGAACTTAGATACCCTTTATCTTTGTGAATTTTTATTTTTTTGATAAACTGATAAATATGTGTACATTATTTTTGGATAATATAACTAACGGACTAATTAGAATAATACTTTTCTGACCCAGTCGTCAACCCTATTATTGTATAATTATATTTATTATAAAAACAATTGATGATGAGGATGATACTTACACATATTAATCTGCTATTTATGATAAATAAAAACTCAATACAAATCAGGAAAATGCATAAAATAACTTAATGGTATTTTTGAAGAAATTCAAAGTAAAATTGTATTCACGATTTTTAGAAAAATCTTTATATTAGGGTAAACACTCAGACCAAGAATCAGGAAATATACAGATCTGTGGGAAATAACATTTTCTTCACAAACGGGCAGTAAGTAGCTACAACCTAAAACCCTTAGTTTCGGGAATGTTACTGACGTGACGGGAGTCGTGACTGGTGACTGACAGCTCTTAGAAGATTTCTCATATCCAGAAGTATTTCATTCCTCTGTCTAGGTTGATTTAATATCTAGAAACCTGTTGCTCGTGGCTCGTGGCTTGCTGACTTTATAAACTGTCTGAAGCTCTGGATCTGTGCAATGAAATCGTTTTCGCTCGTACTTACACGCTACTAGTAAACTTTTGGATATTTTATCGTTTGATGCAAAGATATAAATATTAGTGACAGGGGTTATTTGCGACGCGCGAATGCCCCTTCAATTAAAAGGAAAAATTTATAAAAGCGTAGTAAAACCAGTTGTTTTATACGGTTCAGAATGTTGGGCTACCAAGGTGACGGATGAAAGACGGCTGCATGCAGCGGATTTGAGAATGTTAAGATGGATGAGTGGAGTGACAAAAAAGGATAGAATTAAAAACGAGTATGTAAGAGGAAGTACAAAGGTAGCCCCAACAATGGAAAAGTTGAGAAGCAATAGACTAAGATGGTATGGACATGTAATGAGGAGGGAGGAGAGCCACGTTACCAGAAGGTGCTGAATTTGAAGGTTACAGGAAATAGGAACAGAGGAAGGCTAAGAAAAGGTGGATGGAGTGCGTTAAGGACGATATGGATAAAAAGAATGTAACAAAGATAGAGGAAAATGAAAAATACTCACTTGCTGTCCCAACCCCACGTAAAGTAGGATAAGGTGAGGAAGAAGAAGAAGATGCAAAGTTATAAAAGGTTTTTCACAAAGGCTTAGTAAAAGGAGACTGGATTTCTTTGCTGCTACGAATAGGTAACCTTTTCCTTGAATTGTGGTATCGTCAAATCAAATCAGTTTTTTTTTTCATTTTGTGTTCTGTCAGTTATAAACTTATCCTTTATTACATACATACATACATACTATCACGCCTGTTTCCCACAGGGGTAGGCAGAGACTATGGACCTCCACTTGTTACGATCTTGACAGACCTCTTTCGCTTCATCTACACTCATCAACCTCTTCATACATGCCCTTCGGTTACGTGTACTTCTTACCTCTCCCTTTTTCAGAACGTCTGCAATCTGATCGCAGAACGTTCGCTGAGGTCGACCCTGTCCCGCTCTTCCTTTCACACTTACCTTATAAATATTTTTTATTAATCTATTTTCATCCATCCTTTCTAAATGCCCAAACCATCTTAACATCCCTTGTTTTACTTTTGTCACTACGTCCTCTTTCACTCCACACCGATCCCTTATAACATCATTTCTTATTCGGTCTTTCAAGGTAACACCACACATACTCCTCAGCGCTCGCATTTCAACTGCATTTATTCTGCTTTCATGCTTTCTCTGCCATACCCAACTCTCACTATCCTTTATTACAAGCTTTTATTTAGTTTCACCTGTCCCGTTATCTGTGTGTCCGTAATCAAATCTTGCAAGTTAAATTAGACCTACTTCCCATTATTTGATTGAGCTGAGACTTCCACACACACCGAGTTTGGGCTCAATTAATCCGTCTTGAAGAGAAATTTATACTTTTTAGTTCATTCAGATAAAAGCTTTTTTTTATAATATTAAATAATCACTTGTTCTCTTCTGACTTTCCGTATGACTCTCCTTCCTTGTCATCATATGCCTATACAAACGAACATATTCCTAACAGTAATAAGTATACACCTACTTCTTAAGGTTTCTGTCACGAGTGTCCTTTTTAGAATTATTCTATAGAAAACTACAAATTCCAGTATGAACGTGGAGTAAAAGTCAGAAGGAGTATAGAAGGAAAGATTAAATTAGCAGGCAAGTTATATTACCAGACTCACAAGCAATGTGTTAGTAATTTATTTATACAAATAAAAACAGACAATAATTCGCACTGAATAATATTTTCTTGAAATGAACAATGACAAACTGTCACACTTTTTCTTTTTTTTCAAAACCAAAACTTCTTCTAAACTGCATTAAAGAGGTTACGTCAAAACATCACGGAATTTAGTCCTTTCCTTATTTGCCTTTATGCAAGGTTTAAGAATATTAAATTCCTGGGTCATATTAAATTAATCACGCATAAAAAATTGGTAAAACAATTTTGCGAAACAATGTTGACGATGCGTTTATGAAAAAAGTAAACAGTAGCTTCGTACGGCACTTTTACAGCCACTTATGCCTTTCATCCCGCTTGATAAATGAGCGTTGTCGAGTTTTAGTACGCGCCACGTGCTACGGTCGCTCGAGTGAGATACCAGAGACAATGATGTTACAGGTAAAAAGGCGTAGACAAGTTACGCTTCTCCTCATTACGCTTAAATTAGGGTATATTAATAAAAAGTTCAATGAAAACTGACACTTATTTTAAACCCTTACCCAGCCGATACAAAAGGACTTTCGTTAAGTCTGGCAACTTGGATAGATACTAGTTAAAACCAAGTTCTAGGTTAAATATAACGTATTTCCTGCTCCGGGTGCTCTACCACCTAGAAGCCTCTACTCCAATTTTTTTACTTGGGGGTAATGATAACGCCGTCGAAGTGGCTCTCTACAGGGCAGACAAAATATAAAGAGAATACTAAAAGAGAGAGAAAAATAAGTATAAAGAGAATGTAACACCCTGTCTTCATGCAAAATTACGAGTAAACAGTGGTTAGTATGTATGATCGTATGCAATTAAAGCATATAGGACAATATAAGTAGTGTTTTGGTTGGATGAAAAAAACCGACTGATTGAAAAGTATTTGGCCTTTTATACTTATACTCCGTATCTACCTCTTTTTGCTTAGAACAACGTAGCCACTCGTAAGGGAAGCGGAGTAAACAACCGGTCAATTTCACTTATTTCCACCGTATTATTGCTACTAGACGTGGATCGATACACGTTTACAGATACAACAAACAAAGAAAACAGTAAACAACATTATACGTTCTCCATAAGCCATTTCATGTATGAATAACTCCAATATTCCCTAATAATATTGACTCAGAAGTATTGACTAACGAATCGAATCTACACATAAAACAAGGACGCTTTTCCCTTTCGACGTTTTCCGCATTTCAAAGTCAACAGGGAGCGTCGCCTGTCAGCTTTGCTCCTGCTAATGTCGTCATCTTTATTCCAGCCGCCGTGAATATTACGGGATGCCTGCGTGGCTATTCCCCCACTGTCACCAAACTTCGACCGCCCTCATAAATTATAAGAGGATAAATAGCCTCAGCGATTCGTCTCGACGATTCAATTCTTAATACTTAACGATGGAAGTTTAAAGAGAATTTACGACGTGAGTGCTTAATAAACGCGAGCCGTCAGAAGGGTTTGTTTTGCCGCTGTTTTCCTTAACCCAGCGCGCGATATTTTTACTCTCAGTGCCCCCTTAAGAGTCGTTTTGCTCCTCACTCGCACATATTTGTTTGGGATCGCTTGCTACTTTAACCTGCACGAAGAATCTGGACTTATTGTATCAGATAATAATGTTTGTTCTGTGGAAAATAATATTGGCACGGATGCCGGAACCATCGATTCGTTTTATGGAGGCTCACTTCCGACGCTCCCTGCGTTCGGAGGTATTAGAACGCGGCTGACACAGATTTTAAGAGTTCGCTTCACGGATAATGGTTTTGAAAGTAGTGTGACGTTAGATACGGATAGCTCATCTTTATTCAGACGGCGTTCATGAATAACACAGCGACTGTAAATACAACTCCCCGAGGAACTGAACTAGTGATAAGAGAGACACCACGGGAAAACGTTAAGGGTAATTCAGTTCAGGATCTTTATTACGGCATCACTGCGAAGTTTGGGCCTAAAGTGGGGGATAAGGTACGTATAATGCGAGATTAGAAGTACTCCGGTGAATTATTAAATGCACATAGATTCTCAAGTTTATATCTTCAGGGATATCCGGTGGGGCGGGTGTTATATCTGCCATAAATCAGGAAGTTTTAAATGCTTATAAAACAGACCTACATGGTAAGTGATCTTGTTAAAAGATTTCTGATAAGTAGGTACTTAAGTATAACATGTGATTATTCTTTTGGTCACTTATCAATTCCCCGTATTTTGTTTCGTTCATTCGTTGTTCTTCAATATTATTTTTAACACGTTCTATTGAGTTAGTTGAGTACTAACTATTTATAAAATTCAAATATAGATTGACGTAGGTATGTCATGTACATATCTACTGTACTGTCCAACTCATGAATCATTTTATTTTAATAAAGTTTACTCTTACCCCCATCGCATGATGGATTATATAATCCACTGAGCCTAACTTAACATAATCTACATACTAAATTCCGTACCAATGTTTCATTACTTTTAATATATCCGTCATGGAAATTAATAAAACGGTCGCTATACTAGCTGTACTCGCTATATTTTCTTTCATATGAAGGATGTGTTTAAGATGACTGAAATGGATTTGTTAAATAAGTCGAGGATACGAAGCCGTTATTAAATTCGCTGTGAACATGTGTGTCAGGCATTTCATTTAGCGATATAAATCAAATAATAACTAGGAGCTGCCGTGGATGCAGGGACGGGAAGGGGGGTGCAATTGCACTAATTGCTTTGTTATTTGGTCGGTTCACACCACGGACTGTTTGCGCAATATCGTGAATTGTATCGTAATTGGTTGTTTCGAAACATAATGCTATTAGTATAGACCAAATACCAAAAATGTATAATGCCGCAATTGATTTATTAATATCCTTCAACTTCCCGCTGCAGGAAATATGCTCTCAATTAATGCAAAACATCAGTTATACTAGTACTATAGGTGTGTGTTTTTATACACGCATAATTGCAGAAGAAGTTGACTGCTCCGTGGCCCAGTGGTCAAGGCGTTTGCCTTGTGATCCGGTGGTCGGGGGCTAAAATCCTGCTGGAAAGCATACTTTGTGAAAAGTTGTTTGCAGTCTGGTTGGGATATTGCAGGCTTGAATGATTATCCGATAAGAAAGATGATTCAGGGCTTCGGAAGGCACGCAAAGCTTTGGGTCCCGATCGTCATCTAGCGTTTATTTAAACCTATCCTAGGATTTGTTCTGGTCTACGCTTTGGGTTGCGGAGGTCAGACGGTAGTCGCTCTGTGTAAAAACTAGTAACCTTGTCAAATCACCTAGGTAAGGTAGCGGACCCCGGGCTCTGAAGCTTTACCTCTAAGGTTGCAACTGGGAATACGTTGGGATGATACAATCGCGAAATAAGTTGATTTGTTTGATGTTCTACCGGCCAATTGATGTTCTGTTCGATTTTGTTTACTTTTTTTTTGCTGCTATGGTCACAAAATTGCCTCACCCAGAACCAAATCCTGTATCCGCTCCTAACTTAAGAGCTATATTAAATTGCTTTCAGTGAAAAAAGTCGGGAATCGTACTGGGCTGATACTCTATTTCGAATTACGTGGTGTGAAATATGTTCCAGGCTTTGCAAAAAGCTTGGTTTGCTGGAAATTGAAATTCATACATATAGATGAATGATCTTGTTTTAGACTGTATTGCAAAAATATTATTTGAAATAAGATACTTTGAACCCATGTGTGGCTAACAATTTCTTCAAATTTTCAAGCTATTTACTCATTCAGGATAAATAGTCTAGTAAACCGCAGGGCAATGGATTAATATTAATTCCACATATTTAAAACCTTCTTCTTCTTTATCTGAACGTGTTCCCGGTTGCATTTTCAGCTATGCTGCTTCGGAGCCCAGGGTGCGCTTTTCCGCTTTCCACGGTCACCCAAGGATGCCAAAAATCTAGCAAATTTGAGAAGAAATAACTGGAACAATTTGAACTATTTGGCCACAGTTTTACGACCCTGACATCAACCCGCCTTGGGATTGCTATTGTAGCACGAGCTTTAAGTGCTATTTTTCCTTTAGTCGCCTCTTACGACATCCACAGAAAAAGATGGAGCGGTCCTATTCTGACCCAGAACCACACAGGTATACCACATATATAAGACATGATGCAAACTTGATGATACTTGAAGCAAAATATAACAAATTGAGGTAAATATCATTCAGAAGTGGCGCCCTCATTTGAAATAAATTGTTTATTTTGTGAACTGCTATTGAAAATATTACGAGTATTGGTGATTCGTTTAGCTTTAAAACTCGTTTTCGCTAAATACGGTTGTTCATAAAATAAATTAATCGGTTATCTCGTGTCTAACTTTAGCAATTTGGAAATTTTCACAAATTAAACAATTATTTCAAATGAGGGCGCCACTTTTGCATTTAATACAAAAACCTTTAAAATACTAACTACACTCTTACTTAATAATATACTAAGTAGGAGTACTAACGACAAGTGCATGACCTAACGGAAATGAATTATCTCAAGAATGTAAAATATGCAAATGATTCGATATTCATAATCGATTGAATCGCTGGAGGACTCGAGAACTTATTAAACAGTTCATTCGCGTCGTGGAATATTAATCGGCTGCCGATCGAGAGGCAGAAAGTGACAAAAGTGTCTCTTAGAATCGCCATTAGCTGAGGGGCCGTTTGAGAAGCAATTGCTTCAGATATTAATCAAATTACGTTCGTTAAGTATTTATTTAAAAACAGAATCTGTAAAGGAACAAAAAAAATCTTAATAACTTGAACCTCTATGTCTGCTTCGACTCTTGTTCGCTGTTTTTCATGCACAGAAAATATATATATTAAAAACTCGTAGATATCTAAACTAACGTTTTGCCAGAAAGGGAAACAGCTGTTTCTCTTTGCATTCTAAGTCTACCAAAGGAATATAAGATTGCTATGCGATAAGTCCACCTTTGTATAATTTTTCTGTTTATTCTCTCTGTTTTACGAAACTCCTTTTGTTTACGGAGCAAAAAAGAGTATTTTGTAATTTTTGATTTTGAACCAGGGTCCTTATAAACAGGCAATGGGTTGGCGGGCTATCGACCTGCTATTATGTTTGAATTTATTATGTATTTATTTTATTTCTAGGATCTTGCTTAGTTGTAGCATTAGGGTCTTGGTGACCCTTGGCTCTGTCTACCTCGAAAAGTTTATTGTATTCGTATCTATGAGATTTTTTATAGATTTTTAAACTAGTGCCTTGCAGGCAGTAACATCTTTAGACATTTACAAAATTACACGATGTTAATATGTTACACCTACCTGATCCATCTGTTTAAGTTACCTTTTCTGTCTTTTGCGACATTATTATTTGTTGGTTGGTTGAACAAATAGTTGTTGGAAACGTTTTCTCAGGTGTGAAATAGGTACCTTTGATCCCGACACATTTAGTGATGTGTGAATTTGTTAATTAATTTGTATTCCTATGATTGTAACCAGATGTCATGTAGGTATTGTTCCCGTTTTAATTAATATCAATATTAGATCTACTATACTTGCGTTCACTTTTCTTTACACGATTCAAACTCAAACTCAATAATTTAACAAATTTTAGGTCCAAATTCAATAATTTGACAAATTTTTTGTCGTCTAAAATAAATAAATCAAGATTTGAGCGCCAATTTGCTTTTCCGCGACCAATTTAAACTAAATCGAGTTTAAAAATAGATACCCTGGAAGTCAATTTAAAATCCATCCATACACACAATCCATTCCAGCCTGATTTAAATTTAATCAAGTTCAAAAAGAGGTCACTACTATTCTTCTAATTTTCATTAGTACAAAAAGCTCGTTTACGCGATATATGATATATGATCCACTGCTGGTCATAAGCCTTTTTCTGTCTACGCCATCTTGTTCTGCCCCTGGCCATCGCAATTATTGAATTGAGAGAACTAAAGAATTATCTTTCCAGGAACTTGTCTGACATCGTCTGCCCACCTAGCCGCCGGACGTCCTACACTACGTTTCCCATTTCTGGGCTACCACTCGGTATCTTGTTCTATCTCCAGTCTATTTGTCCGTAACTACCTTCTCATATCCTCCTTTACACATTTCATCCACCATTTCTTTGGTCTCTGTTTCGACGTCTCTTTATTTTTAAAACCTGTCTTGAACATGTTGTAGCTACTTGTATTCATCTATTATGTCGTGGCCATTATGAACACGTCAACCTAAGTAAATACTCACACAAGTACGTGCAAATTGCAAAAGATTAATAAGGACCAAGTTCCAAACTATCATCTTACGAGTAGTTTCTCAGGTGAAAAACACTCGGCGTGGAAGATAAGATCTTTGAATAAGTCTTTATGAATATACTTAATAGTTTCTATGTTGTATGAAGTTTTAAAGTCATGTTATGAAATACAGTATCTCCATTTAAGTTATTATTTATAGGTATTCATATAGATAACGTTAATGTTTTGTCTATATTTTACGCTCTAAATCTAATTACATCAATAGCTTCTATGTTACATAGAGTACTTGTACAGTTCTGAAAACAATACCGTCTCATCAATTTGAAGTTCCTTGCAATGCAAACAAGCGTGTCGACGTGTGTAGTGAAGTTTGAATTAAACTGTGGATTTGGCATGATTGGAATACCTAGCCGGTAATGGGAAACCCCTTACAGGTTCATTCGGAACTTTGAGATACAGTGTCCTATTTTTTTGCTTTACCTACGAGTGTAAGGTTAAGCTTGTTAAAAAAAAAGGTATTTTAATCTAAGACTTTTTACGAACCCATACATATATGACCAGAACCCAGTCAGATATTAGGATCCCAGCATGGTCTTAACCATGGTCTTTCCGTTCGTTTTAAAAATGTCTATTATTGCAATTATTTCCTCTTTGTTTATGTTGTTTTATGGTCCGAGAGCTGGTAGATATTTTTGGGTAGGTATTTGAGACACTATTTCTCCTATAATACCCTAACTCAGAACTGCAGACCTGGCTGGAGAGTAACTAAATAAAACAAAAATATTGAAAAATGTGTTTTGTAATTTATTATTAAAAATAAATATTCTAAAAAAGACAAATCAACTTAGTGGGACATTCTACTTATAGGAGAAGTAAAAAGTTAAGCTTACTTATCTACCTACCCAAAAAAAATTTTACCAAGTCTCGGAATATTATGTCACGAAAGACGTGTTACTGATGAAATTTTTACATTTCAGAGATTACATAAAATATTGCGCAGGTAATATGGTCCTTACATATGAAATTGCCGTTCAGTATCAAAAAAGTGAAATAAGTTTTTTTTAATGAAATTATTATTTAATCAATCGAAGTATGCGCCGTTGTTATCGATACACTTCCGCCATTTTATAGGCAGATTATTATGTGTATGATAGAGGCATTGATACCTTTGGAAAAAAAATCCTGGGAGCGAGAGTCTATGAACTGTTTGAAGGCGGTTTTGACTGCCTCATCAGATTTGAAATTTTTTCCTTGTAAAAAGTTATCCAAATTTTGAAAAAAGTGGTAATCGGTTGGGGCAAGATCTGGAGAGTATGGTGGGTGACGCAGAGATTCCAGTCGCAGCTCCTCTAACTTGGCGATCGTTTGATGTGCAGTGTGTGGTCTAGCGTTATCCTGAAGGAGCAGTGGGCTAGAGCAATTCATCAGTCTCGGTTGTTTAATGGTGAGATTTTCCATCATTGTTTGCAATTGTTGGCAATACAAGTCTGCAGTAATCATCTGGCCTGATCTCAAGAAGCTGTAGTGGATAACACCAGCACTGGTCCACCAAACACTAACCAGAATCTTCTTTTTGGTCAGTTTTCGCTTAGGGCAAGGTTTTGCCGGTTCTCCAGGGTCAAGCCATTGTGATGATCGCTTCCGATTGTCGTACAGGATCCACTTCTCATCACAAGTCACGATACGGTTCAAAATCCCCTCATTATTGTGGCGATTAAGCAAAGAAACGCAGCAAGCAACGCGTGTTTGTTGGTTTGCTTCAGTCAATTCATGCGGTACCCACTTTTCGAGTTTTTTAATTTTTCCGATTTGGCGCAAGTGGATAAGTATCGTTATGTCACTTACGCCGAAGGCTGCTGCTAATTCAGAAGTGGTTAGAGATGGATCCGCTTCGACTATCGCCTTCAATTCTTCGTTATTCACTTGAGTATCAGGTCGTCCACGAGGCTCATTGTGTAAATCGAAATTTCCAGAACGGAAACGTTGAAACCAACAACGCACCGTTCGTTCGTTAGCGGTGCCTGGTCCATACACGTCGTTAATTCTTCGAGTCGTTTCTACAGCACTGGTGCCACGGTGGAACTCGTATTCGTAAATACCGCGAATTTTCAATTTGTCAATAGTTGTTGTTATAGCAATGTTGAAACTCATACAAATGATTCTAAAACAAATGAAATACGAATTTTAAAACAATATTTTTCTGGCTTTATTTCGAAATAAATTTGAATTTGGAATTCCTAATGAAACGCAAGATATTTGATTATAAAGTTGCCAGTATTGAAAATCGGCAATTTCATATGTAAGGACCTAATAAAAAGTTGTTTTAATCAAAAGACATACGAGTATATAGGTATCTGCTTATACTTAGTTTACTGTAAATGCTCGTGTAAACAAGATAACTGTCACATGTTTATTTTATCACCAGATGGGCGTGTTTGGAATGCAATTGTCAATAAATTCATGTTAAATTGGTCACGACTGCCTTAGAATTAGGTAGTTATGTTTAAATAATTGACATTTCAAATTCCTTCTATAAGTGGTTCAGTGGTCAAATGTAGGCGGCGTTGGTTCTGGACATGGTAAATTAATTAGTGTCCAATTTGATGTATGACTCATTTAAATTATATAGGTTTGATTTGTAAGCATGTATGGTAGGTACTTACTTATCTCGTATGTACTTATAACTCCCTATATTTAATATGTTTAAAATGCTTTAATGGTGATTTTATTTTCTTGTTTTTAATGACTGAACCTTAATACAGCTGCATGTACTACCTAGGTATTCATTAATACCTAGGTAGTACTCGTAAGGGTTGCTACAGCCGATTTACATTCGAGCTGGCATTGTCCAGCTATCAGCGGCCTAAGGAAACTTCTCAGTTGTTGTGAGGCTTATGCTGTCAGAAACGGTTCGAAATACAATGAAAAGAAGAGTAAGTTTTTGTTGTTTAAGGGAAAACTAAAGGAACCTGGTAATGTGCCTCCTATTAAACTAAATGGCGTATTATTAGATCGTGTCAAGCAGTTTAAATATCTGGGTCATATTGTGACAGAAGATCTAAAAGATGATCAAGATATACAAAGGGAGCGCAGGGCACTGTCGATTCGTGGTAATATGTTGGCACATAGATTCATAAGGTGTAATGCGGAAGTGAAACGTACATTGTTTAAGGCATACTGCCAAAGTTTTTATACTTGTGCGTTATGGTCCAGCTTTACTCAGGCTTTGTACAGTGTCTTGAGGGTGCAATATAATAATATCTTCAGCGCATTGTTCCGGCTCCCTCGTTTCTGCAGCGCCTCAGGCATGTTCGCTGATGCAGCAGTAGACGACTTTTTTGCAATCATGCGCAAGAAAACGTTGTCATTGGTGCGCAGAGTGCGGGGGAGCAGGAATAAGGTCCTGATTATGATAGCGGACAGGATGGATGCAGCCATCTTCAGGAGGTTCACTGAATTGCATGTTTTACATTGCAATCGGTGAATCTTCTTTTCATGAATTGTTATGTTCTTTTTACGGCCTTACGTCATTTTTTTTTAGAAACATTCAAAGTTCTGGAATTTTTCGTATTGTATTGTATTTCTATTGTTCTAATGTTTTGTAATTTTATGGACTCACAATGTCACAGGCCGGAATCTCCTAAGGTACGCGCAATATGCGTCCCCGTTCCCCGTCCCCGCACCTCTCCCCCGTTTTCGCCTCGATGTCTCACGTTGGCCGTCAAGAACCGGGGGAGAGGACGCATATTGCGCGTACCTTAGAAGATTCCTTTCTGTTTACTTTTACTGTATTCTGTGACAATGTCTGAAATAAATGTTTTTTTTTATTGTCGGTTCCTCAGTATTTGTCGAACAACACAGCCGACACAAAGCAATAAGGAATATGAATGTAATACCAATCCGGCTCATATTTTTATTTTAAAATTTCTATTAATACGTTATCACGCCTAGCTAATATTTTTTCTTACTGACTCCTATTTAGATTAGAAATAAATTATTAAAAAGATGCAAACATTGCGCGGGAACTTTTGATAAACTAAAGGGAAATGACAACAAAGTCTACAAAAGGGAAATGACGAGTTCGGGTGCGTTCGGTAGTACTGTCCGTTCATGTAGTTTTACTACCGATGATATAAAACATGTATATACTTTTATATAGAGGTTTAACAAACATCACTGAATTATAATATTGAAAGTACCCAAAAAAGAAAAACATGCATTGACAGCTTATGTCTCTCGCTAGGTTGTCACAAGAAGTTTTTTTTCTTCTAATGGGATGTCAGCGGATATTGTAGACTTCGACGTCATATTTTAAAATGACGCGTTTTAGTTGTTATAATCAACTTGCTATTTTTAATATTTATTTTCTACACCATATACATGTTTTTCAGCACTGATTTTCTTTGCGGCTATTTCTCGACGAGAACTATCGATTAAAAATAAATAATACTCTCTATTAAGTATATCGGCTTTTCCTCCGAACATTCATTTACAAAAGTATATTCGATTTTACCGCCCGGGGCTGTGCCGATTAATAAGTGTGTAGCAACCCTAAGAGATAGTATTAGTATTCTTATTTTATTCTTATTCTATTAGTATTCCAAGTAGACTAGGTATCTAAACTCTATGAGCTTCCACTCAGTCCCAAGGTCATTGACATTCAATGCACCTAATTGTACTTAACTTGACTAAACTGCATGTCATCCACTTCTAATGTACTTTAAGGGACGCTTCACTTCACTGACTTGCCGTAAGATGCAGAATAACAAGCACTTCATTCGATTTTCCATTCTATGCATAGGCAAATAGAGGCTATTAAGGCTTGGGTGCAAGAGTGGACGGCTCAGCACCGCAGTTGTCAACTTGAAAATTCTCTGGAACTTTCGCCGCGACGGGCGCGCGTCGTTTGCATAAAGAAAGCACCGTTTTGTTTAAAGTTTTTCTTTTGTGAATCTAAAGTGCTATTTTATTTTTCACGGACGCACTCTTTACTAACTTGTATAACAAAAGGCGGGAAAATGATTTTCCTTTCTATTCACCGAAATTTAATAAAGAAAATCCTTTCGGAGTGAGGCGTGTACGGAGTCACGCACAAAGGTGTTACGGCTGACACTGTAGTAGGATGTTTCATTTCCGGTTAACTCTTGACGCCATTAATTAAATGTTGAGAACTTGTTGCCAGATTTCATTTAAATAGTCGTAAAACGCGGACTTGGCCGGAAATTAAAAATGCTGGACGTTATATTGTGAAAGTTTTAGTTTTGCAAAATGTTATATCTCGTTTTTTTTAATTAGTGGGCTGGTGACGTCAAACAGTTGTTTATAAATATTTTGGAGTTGCTGGAATCTAGATGTTGTTTTTGAGAAATACGGAAAATTAGGGTTCTACATTAGTAGGTACTTACTTATTGCTAGGTACTTAGGTACTTAAAAATTATTACCTAATTTCTGGTTCCTTATCTTAATTTCACTATTTTCTCTATAAATTATCTGTGATTATACTAACTTCATCTAAGTGCGTTCCCGGTTGCATCCTCAGCTGTGTTGCAACTGAGCCAGGACTGCCAGGAGAAAATAGCAATATAAAAATATGTTTTCAACTTAACCCCCACGCAATTTCGCAATTCATACAACTTTAATATCAGATTGTAATGTGATATACTCGTACTACTGTTACATAATGAACAATGTGAAATAAACATGTCTGACATCTGATCCATTTATAGGTTACAAACTATGAATCTGTTATTGAATCTTCTAGTCGACATGGCGGGAGGCAAGAGTCAATAAACGATTTTATGCTCGAATAACTATGCTAATAGCGCTCGAACAATAAAAACACGACTTGTCCGACATAACCATGAACGATATTAAGTACAGACTTGGGACGCTTTAGAAATCTGCAAAAAGTTAATGTTGAGCTCACTTTTCTCAATGATAGTGGAGTACCTAAATTACAAACGATCTTTTTCTTTCTGTGAAAAGTTGTATCGATTTAGAAAGAGTTGCATTTGTATCATAACGTTTAATTTATTCATTTTAGTACAGATACAGATACACTATCACGTCTTTATCCCTAACGGGGTAGACAGAGCCAAGGGCGGTAAAGCCCAGGCCACTTTTAGCGTAATGGTGGGCATGAAGGTGGAAAAGGGAAATCATAATAGTGATGGGTTGTTAACCGCATCGCCTATTCATATGATTCAGAGTCTCGCCCATTCCCTCGGTCGGCTTTTACGATCTGCACGGGAAGAGAAGCAGCTGGTACATTCTATGTTTTTTCTTTTCTCCCAGACCAGCAAAGAAGAAAGTTTTAGTAGTAGCAGAATTATGACAGCGAGATCTCACTTGTTGAAAGATTTTTTCAATGTCACCATTATTATTTCAGTTTTAAAATTCTAATATCACACGGGCCTCTTTTAAGAATTTCTTATTCCCTTTTATTGAGTTTACATTTATTTGTCAATTCTTTTACAAATTCTCTGAATGATATGGTTTCTTTTATTTTAACCAATAGATAAAATTTGTATAGGTACATAATGAATCGTAAGTAAATATGTACATATTTAATTGAAATACATATACTTACAAGGTTACTTTTTACCCACCAGCCAAATTTTTGAATCATGTTCAATCTGTAATACTGAACTTCTTTCTATAAACAATTAACGAAACAAGAAAAAAACCCTTCCCATACAAATCGGCGCTCAACTAGGTATGGGAGGACGAAAATTTTTTATCGAATTTCGTTAATTGCTTTTATAGAAAATAGTTCATTATCATGGATTGAACTTTCACCAAAAATTTGGCTGGTGGTTAAGAAGTCACCCTGTATATGTATTTTAATAAAATATTTATGATTCTCTCTTGCATGCAATTTTTATTTATTTGTTGAAATAAAAGAAAGCATCTCATTCAAAAATAATTATGAAAAATACAAATAAACTGCAAATAAACGGGCAAGTGCGAGTCGGACTCGTACATGAAGGGTTCCGTATCACGGTACAATGTTTTAAAACGCTAAAGAAACACGTTTCTTGTATGACGACCCCATTTAATAATTAATAACTTCATCTTATTTTTAGTATTTTTTGTTATAGTGGTCATAGTAATACATACATAATCGGTGAAAATTTTAGGTGTCTAGCTATTACGGTTCAAGAGATAGAGCCCTGTGACAGATCGAGTTAAAAACGCTGAAAAAAACACGTTTCTTGTATGACGACCCTTTTTAATTTTCAACTTTTTATTTTATTTTAGTATTTGTTGTTATAGCGGTAACAGTAATACATAATCGGTGAAAATTTCAGGTGTCTAGCTATTACGGTTCAATAGATAGAGCCCTGTGACCGACGGACAGACGGACAGACGGACAGACGGACAGACAGCGGAGTCTCAGTAATAGGGTCCCGTTTGCACCCTTGGGGTACGGAACCCTAAAAACAATAAAATAAAATATCAATAAAAGCTCCGTAACATAATTAACTCCTACGAGTAGTCAGAAGTTAGGTTTCATGTCACAATTTCAGTGCCACGAAATGTCCAAGCAACTTTAACTCCATCTGAATTCATCAAACTCTCCACAAAACGCCAACTATTCCTATCTATTTTGGCGACAATCTGGTGCCCTGAACTTTTGAATTCTCCAGGTTAAATATGCTAATACTTTCACTATGAAATTAAACTGGCCGCTCGCCGGACCAAGTTAAACGCGCTCTATTTACCCAACTTTAAAATTCCACAAACTTATATTCGCTGGATTTGAAATAGTTTTCTTTAAATTACTACTTAGCGAGCTTTGTGGCGCGGAAAAAGAAAAACCTCCGCCCAAGTACCGACGTCTGCGTTTTACGGAATCTTAAAAACTTTCGATGCTAAGTAATGAGTTGAACGACTTAAAAAGAAACTTAGAATACCTTCAGGTTTCTTAGACATGCCTAATAGTCAGTAAGTCAAAGATAGTAATGTAATACAGAGAAAAGTGGTTATAAGTTAGAATATAAACTTTTACATATTGTTTTTCATATTTGAACAGTGATTATTTTAGATTATATTTAATATGCTTTTTTTTCAAGCTTTTACTCGTAGGCCCAATAAAGTAAAAATAAAGTAAATAAATGAAATGATAAGTACCAAATTAAGCAGTGTCCTTTATTTAGTTTCACCAGTCCCGTTGTCTGTGTGTCCGTAATAAAATCTTGCACGCTAAATTAGACCCACTTCCCATTATTGGGTTGACCTGAAATTTCACATACTTATTTAATTTAATTTAATGTTATTTATTCAAGTACACTTGGAAATTTACAAACATACACTAAAAAAATAAGGAAAACATAGTACTTAGGTGCTACTTATTTCTAAAGAAATTACTTATAATACTTATGTAAGTTGGGTGACAATGCAATATTATGGAATCAATAACTGGATCTCATGATGAAGCCGGAAGGTGGCCATGGCATCACTGTGATAAAACAACCCCACTGAGTTTGGGCTCAATTGATTTGTTTTGAGAAGCACTTTTCATTGTTTTAGTTAAAAGCTTATTTTAAAATAAATACTTGCTTTTGTATTTATTAATTTATTCATTTCTTTTCCCAGGTAAGTTCAACTGGCTGCCTCATCAAACTTTGCTGCTAAATGCATCAGGTAAATCGTTGCTAGATGAAACTGAAGTGGCCTTATTTATGGTCACTATCTATCTAGCCGTTGGTTTTGCATGCAAGTTGTAGACCTTATGACGTACCTAAATGAATAGTTTGAGTAATTTGAGCTATTACAAACATTAATTTATTTTTGCCCGATGTAAATGCAAATGTACAGACAACATAGCTACCCTGCTTGAAGGGCCGACGGCGAGGGGAGTCCAAAAAAAGAAATAATTATTCATATTTTTTCCAAACAAAATCACAAAACATACTGACGACATAAGTATTTTTTTTAGTTATTTTTGTTTCAAAAACAAACCACACAACCGATTTTAATAAAAATGGGACCTTCTGGAATGTATACCCTTGCAAACAAAAAAAGAATTTTTCAAATCGGTTTAGGCGTCTTCGAGTAATCGGGGAACATATACGAGGAAAGATTCCGACGAATGTTAACCATTAGAGAGAGTAGAAAAATAGCATTAAAATAGTTTCAGTATTTTTAAGATCTTATAGTACAGGTTGTAAATGTACGGTCGATTCCATACCACACAGACTACGAGTATACTTTAATAAATGCAGTATTTTTCAATTCGGCTTCGGGACTCCTTGGAGATTGCGAAGCCTCTATAAGGGGGTCGGGGGTCGCGAAGCCTCGGAAAAAAAGAAAAAGCCTTTTTAAAAATTTAAATTTTTTTAATTTAAACGTGTTTCTTTAATAATATTAAATACGAGAGTTTAACATTAAAACAATGGCTTGCATGCTTAGTTTGGCAGTTATCTCGTAATGTGATCGATGTAAAAATGTGTCTTTTATAAGAACTTCATCATGTATTTAGCCGATACCTAATTATGAAAATAAATGTTAAAGTTATTTTTAACATAAAAAATATAGGTTAGAAAGAAACACAGGTACGCAAATTGTTTTACATACTAAGGGGGTTGCGTCAGGAAAAAGGTTTAAAAACTCATACTGGTGATCAGTTTATAACACACTAATATTCCGTATCATAATATGAAAAGGTTTTAAATACATAACCGTGTAATCAGACTGTCGGACACTGTCTGCAGGATTGTCAGACACGCGGAGTCTTGTTCAGATCACAAATAATGAATTTACGCTTCGATAAATATGTAAATTTCCTTTGGAAGGATACCAAATTAATGCTTAATTTCTCTGTTCTGTTTCGCATAAATTTCCTAAATATATTCGTAAAACCCTTTTGATAAGCGGAAGCAGAATAATTTTATGAACACCGTGAAGTTAAACAAAATGCCTAAAACAAGATATTTCCAGTTACAAGTTACGTTTACCAATTTAATATTGCTAAATAAAATTTCTGCTATATTCAAATTCGGTTATTGGTTTGCAATTTGCCGATAATGATTGATTTTGTATTACGCAGGCAGTATTAGTGATATCGGGCTAGATAAGATGTAAAGTTGATGTTGAGAGTTAATAGGTTCGTTAAATGGAAATTCAATTTTCCGTAGTTATGAGCTGTTTAAGATGTATGGATCGTTAAAATTTAAACAAATATATAAAGTTAGCAAACGCAGTCAAAGACACCCACTTCATACTTAGGTAAATACTGAGTAAGTTTGCAAGAAAACTCTGTGCAAGACGCTTTTAATCGGCCGTTTTGGAGATCCTTAGGGAAGGCTTATATCCAGAAATAGACTTTCTGCGCCTGCAATGAAGATGACGATACAAAATTACCAACTTAGTCATACAAAATAGGCTTTTATGACTGAGTAATTTTGTATCACCATACTCTAAGTATATCAAATCAAACAAAAAAGATGTGAATGTATAAGGAATTCATCAGTAGGAAAGCCTTTACTGTGGGGAAAAATCAACTGTTTTATTTACTTTTCTAGAAAAATGACCTTTTTCCGAACATGATCACTTTTCTTAATTAGGTATTTAATTGATCAACAAGCAAGTAAACCAGAGCAGAAACGAAGCCCTTTAATAATTTTCGCTACACATAACATGGTGATTGACAATAACAATAATAATTGGATCCCGGAAATCAATTGTGGTTCATTGTAGGTCTTTGTTGTGTTTCTGTGTTGATAATAAAGTTTTAACACCAATAAAATGAAAAAATACTTTTGAACTATCGCGCTACATTATTATTAAATTAATGCAGGGAATTAACGCAAAACATACATACCTACTTTATTTATTTATTACGTCAGCGAAAATAAATAATAAGGTATGTTTGACGCTTTGACTATACAGCTTTTGGCGTCAATTCCCGTATGCATTAATTTGAAAATGAAAATGTGTCTTCTATGTAAGAAAAAGACATAAAATGTACCAGCCGCTTCTCTTTCCAGGCAGATCGTAGATTCTGTCTCTCTCTCTCTCTCTCTCATAAAGGACAGACGTGATGGTATGATGCGATGGAAATTTTTTGTCATTAGAATAATGTCCGTGTCAGTGGAATTTGTACAATTTCCATTATTAATCCGATCATTAAGATTGCCCCATTTCGATTTTACTATGTTAACATAGTGTTACAATAACAAAGTTGTACAATGTATTGTTAAATCG
Source organism: Acrobasis repandana (assembly GCA_963576875.1). Classification (NCBI taxonomy): domain Eukaryota; kingdom Metazoa; phylum Arthropoda; class Insecta; order Lepidoptera; family Pyralidae; genus Acrobasis; species Acrobasis repandana. The sequence continues at coordinate 9,442,707 of OY756222.1, forward strand.
TCCCCGGCGATATGGGACTCAATTTTGGGCTTTCCCCCGCTAGTAATTTTAATACCGGCCCGAACCCTCAACCAAGTTGTCATGGACAGGTGTTGTGGTTGGATGCCATTTAAACTTATGAATGCTTTGCGAAATATGCCAGCACGGTTTGACGTATCTATAACTTTTGATGCTATCGGCGTCTTACTCTTTCTAAGCGGTATGACAGAGATAGCAAGCTTTATGATTGGTTTGGCGATTGCATCAAACACGATATTGATGCTATTATACAAATAGTCGGCTTGGGGAGCTCATTAGGAGGCATGACTCGACTCTTTGTTGAGATACTTATAATTAAAAGTATTTGGTTAACGATGGTATTCAGAGGCATATATTTCCGATTTCTTCAACAATGAAGGTTAACTTTTGCATAAATGGGACTCGTTAAATGAATGAGTGAATGAATGTAATTTGCGTATCAAAAAGTAATGTGAGCTAATTTTGCTTAGAAAAAAAAGTTGGTCCCCAGATCTGTGGTGGTGGTGGGTATTATGATTATGACCAACTTTGAAAGCGGCGAAATAGGTATATTATACGGGTTTATCAGTCTATTTATACTAGTAGCTCTGTGAGCTGTAAACCTCACGAATCGAAAGGGTAACAAAAATGTTTTATGACTGAAATATGATTTTTTTAAAAGTTAAACCCCATATTTCCGCCATTTTGAAAAATTACCAAGAACTGAATCGACAAACAAACTATATACCTAATTATCGAACCTGCTTATAAAATTTCACGAGAATCGGTTGAGAAATGTCACCGGAACAAACCGACAAAGTGACAATCTGACGGACAATAGCATTTTTGGTCAACCCCGAAACTGAGGCAATAATTTCATGTACATTAGATCCATATTCGAGATGAATCAAGTTGCGTAATTGAGAGATCTTAGGAACAGTCGGATCATAAAGTAGTAGCACAGAATAAATAATACTAACATACAGAAGTCCCACTCAGCAAATAAATTCAAAGAAATATCTACTCAATGTGGCTAGCGATATGGTTTAATTTTGCTCACGTCAGAACTCAGCACCTTTTCGCATAGATACCTAGACATCCATTGCAAGCCAATTTCATTCTTATTACTCTGGACAAACGATTCGTATAACTGAATTTACCACCCGGAGGGGCCGCCTGCGCGCATAGTAATAATGTAGGTACATTTTCGATAGCTAAACCGGGAGTGACACAGGCCTGATAGTAGGTGTACCTATTTAAATAAAACTTAATCATTTAGTGCAAGGATCAAGAGTGAAGCTTCTTAACACTCTTAAAACCTTGTCGATGTTACCATTCAAGGTAAACACCTATGTAGTTACATCGCACAAATAAATGAACTAGCAAACATTTAACATACAGACCTCAATTTATTTTTACCTCATCAGCGAAAGCAATTTAAACTAGCTACATCGATTTCTAAAATCTCTTTAAAGTTAGTTCCGATCACTCAAGAGAAATTCAATTTGCAATGTAATGCCCTCCTCGTAAGCATCAGATACATCCAGAGAAATCCCACCCATATTTATTTATCGCTTTCGACGTTAGAGGGCGCAATTACCAGGCACCCCACGCTACTGCAATTTCGCAAATTGCAGATTTTACTTCTGCCTCTGGCAAGACTAAAATTGCAACTTGTTATGTGTTAAGAGTGTCTTCGCAATACGGATTCCTTTGTCGTGAGCCAATGTAAGTACGGTAATCAAAGACGATAAAAAAACAAAACGTGTACCTAAGTATCCTTTCGAATTCTCAGAAGTTTAAACTTGGACAGGACTTACTAAATAAAATAAATACGAGAGTTTACTTCAGGTTTTAAGTTTATTACATACTTATTCAAAATGAAATCGAGCTTAACCACCTACTAATAAAAATATGAAAAATAGCGGGATGAAGCTAATAGACTATTATGGAAAATTCAGGGTCATAAAAAAATTTAAATGTACTTATATTTCTTAAAGACGTTTGAATGAATACCGTTTTATATAGTGTAAAAAATAGCACTTTGCGAACGAATGTGTTGAAAACAAATTTATCTTTATAATTATATCCCTTCTTTATATATAATCTCTTATTTAGTATGTTTGTTACAAGCTTTAGTGTTTACATCCGAGCAGGCTATCTCACATCAGCTCAGTATATGTCAAGGCTGACTGGACAGAGCATACAGGTTTTGCACAGGCTACGCTTTGCATTCAAGATTACGTCTGGGAGGTGCAAAGTTGAGTTATGACATGGTTCACCTTGGGGTTGCAGAAACTATTTGTTACTTTATTACTGGAAGTGTAATTATTTTAATCTTTTCGACACGCGCGCGCGCAATTCATCTTGTCTTTTATTCAATACTTGGAAAAAAATTTAGGCACTTGGTAATATTTTTCTCGTGTGGTTTAAGGGGCTGTCTACATATTACGGCACGCATAATTTTAATTTTTTCAACCGCACCTCTTCTTCTCACGCTTTTTTCTGATCCCTCACATTTGGCATGCTGCTGCTGCGACGTAATAAGTGGATGGGCTATCCAGCTTATGATAAAATTTTTGATGTTAAATTGATAAATATGTTGCCGGGACATTGTAGATTAAATTTTACATTAATTAAAAAAATAGCGGCCAAGTGCGAGTCGGACTCGCCTATGAAGGGTTCCGTAGCAGTAAGTAACATTTTACGATTTATGACGTATTAAAAAAAACTACTTACAAGATCTCGTTCAAAACAATTTTTTATTATTCTTTTATTTTAGAAGTTACAGGGGGGGGGGGGGGACCAACATTTTATCACTTTGGAAGTGTCTCTCGCGCAAACTATTCAGTTTAGAAAAAAATATAATAGAAACCTCATTATCATTTTTAAAGACATATCCATAGATACACCACACTTATGGGTTTGATAGAAAAAAATTGAGTGTCAGTTCTTAGTATGGCGAACCCCTAAAATTTATTGTTTTTTTCTATTTTTGGGTGAAAATCTTAATGAGGTTCACAGAATACATCTACTTACCAAGTTTCAACAGTATAGTTCTTATAGTTTCGGAAAAAAGTGGCTGTGACATACGGATGGACAGACAGACAGACATGACGAATCTATAAGAGTTCCGTTTTTTTCCATTTGGCTACGGCACCCTAACTAGTAATACGTACCTACTATCTTACCTTAGCCTAAAAAAAAAATGCCGTCCACAAATTCCACAATAAATTATCATTACGTTGGCAGTACTGAAACGTGCCCACATTGTACACGCACCTTTACCGCTAAGACAGGGTACATCAACCATCTCAAGGCACATGAACGAAGTCTTGACGATATAAATACATATTATTATGTACACTTCTAAATAAACTGAGTCAGTCACCATAGCTAAAACCGGCCAGGGATAATACATAAATAATTTGTCATAAAAAAGGGGTTTTATATGGTTTTAAATAAGTTTATAAGATGGTTTTAGCCTACCCATAGATAGATGGATATTTGCCACAGATTTAAGTCTTAATTTTTCTTTAACGGAGCGGAATTGTACACAACAGAAGTAATTATTTTGTATTTATTGTATTTTTTTCTGCGAGATTACTATGCTAGGTATAAACATAGATCACTAGATAACCAAGTGAGAATGATCATTAATCTAAATAAGCATTGCGCAAAGCGCAGCTATGCGGCTTGCGCACAGGTGCGCAGCCATTACCATATTTCCGTCGTAAGTCAGTGTTACAACCTAAAATTAATAAAACCTTCTAGATAAAGCAATGTGATGAAATTATTCGATAGAAGTAAACTCTATTTCCTCTTCTATTTATTCCGAAGGTTGACTGGTAGAGGATGCAGCATTAGCATTAAGTCCGCCATTTGTACCATTTTGTTTTGGTAAATAAAGTATAAATAAATAAATCTAATTGTTGATGGGGTAAATAACATGATAGGATTTGGGCCTATACAGTCTATTGTTGCATTTATGAAATTTTGTTGCCTTTGCCTGTATGAAAATCTACCGTAATCTTGAGTTAAAAGGCTTCGAAAAAGTTAAAAAGTTGTAAACAATAGAGAATATACAAATTCCAGTATTAATTCAGTGTAATTTAGTGTGCTGTATTTAAGATAATAATATGTGTATTATGTATTCACTTAACTAGGTAACTTCATTAATTAATATTGTGTTAAATATATGAATTATAATTTGTTCATTATAAAAAAAAAATTGTTTAGGATCCGCTAATACAACGCGTTAGCAATCGTGTTTTAAGGTATATCTAGTAGCTCCTGAGTGGCTGAATAGTTAAGCTTAGCAGATATAGGTATTAAATATTTAATACTTACATTAAAAACAACTTTAACAAATCCATCATGCATTGCCGTTCAAAATACGAGTGTGTCACGAGAACATTAGTGGCTACGATCCTGGCCCAAATCAGAAAACTCCATTCGGCGGCGGATCCCTTCGAAATCCCCTGCTTTAGGGATCTTTATCCTAAGAGACTCCATTACGAGATACGCTTTGTAGACCTGATAGCTCAATTACTGCTCTGTATCTTTGTACTTACGAAAACTTTGCTATTTTGCTACCATCAAATACGTATTGTTTGAAGAATGTGCTGCCCATCACAATGAAATTATGCACTTACATTAAGAGGAATGTTTAAAAAATATTGTGGTTACCTACATTATTTGGTTTTTCTATTATGTAATTAGAAAAATTATGTATTTTTTCATGCATAGCCAGTGACAAAACTCAATTATATAATATTTGTCAAACAAAAATCTTTATTATCAGCCAAAATAAACATACCATTTTAAGTAGAACATTATTGAGTACAAGATACTTGACATGACACCCCGGTATGATTCGATTTTTTTTTGTTCATTACTTTATGGCCTATAAAGGGCGCTATATTGAATTTACTGTAAAGTCATATAGCGTATAACCAGCAAAAACGCTTCCAACGATACCTTATTTGTCAAGGTACCATGGATACCATAAAAGATACGAGGGAGCAGTTTGAACATACATACATACATACATACATAGTGGTGAAAGACATAACCCCCTTTTGGCTTCGCCGTAGTCGGGTAAAAAGTAGAGCTGTTTGAAGTTTGATCTGTATGTATTACTGTAAACGCATCGATGAACGCAAGCTATGCAACCCTTTGAGAAGCGTGTTTTGCTCTTTGTGTTTAGTATACGCATTGGGCGTATGCTAGGTTTTGCGATCTCTGGCTATATCTACTCTGTCCCTAAGAAGCCTTGAAAGTATGAAAAATTCTCAATAGGTCCTCCTTTATCTTCACTTCAAATAAGTTCTGGGCTGTTAATTTTTAATCATTGACTTATATATTACTTTGTTTTTAATGCTGCCGATTAAAACAAGGAAATACAGCTTACAAGAAAAATGAAACTTGCATTTCGGGAGTGCCGACAGAAGTCAAAACTTGAACAATTACGTGGGGTGTCGGTTACGGTAACAGTGTCCCGTGTTCAATGGTTTTTTTCCATCTCAAAAATGCCTAACGTGCCTAAAGAAGTTTCACTTCAAAAAATGTGTAGTACTTATAGATGACTTTCCAGTTCCGTACCCGTCAGGTACAAACATCAAAAGCCTGCTTTATAAAAATACGTATCTTACGTGATACTCGTACGTTTCCCTTCACGCGTTTTCCCTACATCAATATTGGATTGGTCTTGTACAGATTTATAGCTGTTACGTTTCTGAAAAGTTCCATGATAGGTTTTTGCCAGTAAAGGCTTTTACGAAGATGTTTGTAAGGAATATCTTATCATTTACTTGTACATTCACACTCTTATTTTATAACAGTCACCGGTTAACAATTTGCAAATTGCAATTTCTCAAATACCAAATTACCAGCATCTACAATATTGTTTTTATGAATACTTCTTGAAAGCGGTGACATTCTGTTATTTATATAAAGAAAGTATTTTTTTATAGATACATATATACATAAATTATATATACACTCACTTAATATAAATGACTTTCTGAAAATCTATTCCTTTAGGCCTAGTAAGAACCGTATTCCAACTATTCTCAGAATACTTATTCTGAGTTAAGATTGCAATTTAACTTGTAAGATATTTGTAGTATTAATTACCTTAAAGTAAGTTTCTGTGTCAAGTCTAACAAGCTGATTCGAATGAACTTATAGTTCAATACGTTTAGAAGATATGTAATTAACCTTAATGGTTTGTTGAATAGGTATGTATATGTACTTCTACCTGTAGAACATTGATATAAGTATTTGATTGTGATGTTGCTAATACTTATAACAAACCAATTCATATTCAGCATGCGGGTTTATCAAGCCGAAAACGGTCAGTGAATAAATATATATATATATATATATAATTATAAGTTTGTTATAAGTATTAGCAACATCACAATCAAATACTTATATCAATGTTCTACAGGTAGAAGTACATATACATACCTATTCAACAAACCATTAAGGTTAATTACATATCTTCTAAACGTATTGAACTATAAGTTCATTCGAATCAGCTTGTTAGACTTGACACAGATACTTACTTTAAGGTAATTAATACTACAAATATATATATAATTATATATATATTAAATTATTATATGTATATTTAGATACATTTATCGTAAGTTTTGAAAATCGCCGTAGATTTTTGCTGATCATGTTTCTAAATTTGACATATAAATAAATATGAATGTTACAAATTTAAAATAACTTTTGATGAACTTTCATAAATTCATTGATTTACATAAAGAGAAATAAACTTTTTGATATCGCAAGTGTTCGATTGCCGATTGAGTCTGAAGTATAAGTAATGTTATATAAAGTAAACAACGATAATAATTTTCCTTAGCCCAGGTTAACAGGAAATTGTTATTACGTCGCTTCCGGTAGACACCTAGAACCAGGAACATTCCACAGAAACGAGCTTTCGTAAGCCTTTTTATAGTACAATTGCTACTAGATTGTAATATGTGCTAAAAGGTTAGAATATGTCCATGTGCTTGTATTAGGTATATGAAACTTTAAAGAATAACGTTTTAAACCGGTACAATGCTGTTACGTGACCTAGTAAGTACAAAGCGCAAGCAATAGATCAGATAGCGTTAAAAAATATTTTTATTTCACCTATTCACTCTGATCAGACCAACAATTGTCATTCGTGCGACTGTTAGTAACAGATACGACTCATTTGCTCAAAGCATACCTAGATGTTACATTTAGCGAGTACCCACAATCGGAAACTATAATTTTAAAGTGCCTGAATAAGGCGAGGCATAGTAATGGTTTATATTTCCAGATTATTTAATATCATTTTAATGTCTGAAACGTTATTTCTTATCTATGAAAGTAAGCGTTGCTAAAAAAACAACTTTTTTATTAACAAACTTGTAAAATGAATGTTAATATTACTGTTCATTTTCCAAAATTGACTTCTAGATAACGACATAAATATTTTGGATTAACTAAAAGGCTATAGAGTGGGGATAGTTTTTAATTCAACTCGCCGACTCTATAAAAAGGTGATAATTTGAGTCGTAATTTGTACAACTGACTTACTTCTAGTCACTACTCAGCTCTCTCTATATACTCGAATAATATGAGCTTAGCCTTTTTGCTGAATCATCGAATGTTTACGATTTGGTTTAGTATGCGGATGACGGTTGAGCTGAAACGTTGCCAAATTCAGGATATGGAAAGCACAACCCCCAACATATTTATTGTTCTTGATTGCTACATACGTATGTACATAATAATATAGGTATCTGCGTACTAAAATCATTTATAATATATAAGAAGTACTTTTATTTATTGCACACAATGTTAAAAACTATAAAAAGGATATATAACTTAATGCCTGCCAATTAACTCAATTAAAAATGAAAAGAAACTAGCATACATAAACAGAAAGATGGTAATATAATAATGCTATTTGACATAGCTTAATTATCCTTATATAGCAAAGATTAATCATCCTAACAGAATAGTAAGTTACTTATACAACAATACGATATACAAGTTCATAATCAAAGTTCCCGGCAACGTATGTAATTCGAACAGACTTAAATTAATTTTCCAAGTATACTCACTTAATTTGGTAGAGGAGCGAGTTCGAGCAATCCAAAGGCATGGGAACTGAAGTTTGCAGACAGCTTTGAAGTTTGGGTAAACACAGAATCGGTTGTATCGGATTGGGTTATTCAATTTTCGGTTTTGACTTGCTAGAGTTTGAAATCATTTAGGTTTATCAATATCAATTATCTTTAAAAAGTATTTACTATAGGTATACTATACACACAAATACTTACACAGTAATTAATTAGGTAATTAATTACTGTGTAAGTATTTGTGTGTATAATAAAATCGTAAAAGTCTATTTGTAAGAATATGGCTCTAGATTTTTAAAATATAAATATTTACAATTTATCTAATAATAAAAATAAGTAAACTAAACTAAAACTAAGTAACCAAAAAAAAACTTTATGCAACTTAAATACTTAAAATAAATATAAAATATTATACAATTAATATCAAAAGCAAGACGATAAAATCAGAGCCTTTAAAGCCAAAGAATTGGAATAAAAACGATAATCACAAAAAAAAAAAATTTTTTTGCTTTCTGCGGCCTCCTTTTTCCGTCAGCGTAATTTCTTTATATGTGATATTAAGATAAGTAAGTGCTCTTCTTAAAGTAGTAAGTAGCTTGCGTGTTTACTTTACTTACCTTTATTATTTAAGAAAGGTAAGTTTCATATTTATGAAAACATCGTTATCTCGTAATTTAGACCTCGTGTTAATTACAGGTATGTAAGATACTACACCCGTGTGGTTCCGGGTTAGAATATGACCATTCCATATCTTCCTGTGGATGTCGTAAGATACGACTAAAGTACTAAGCACAAACATCTCGTGCTACAATTTCATTCCCAAGGAGAGTTAACGTCGGGCGGCGACCGGTTGTAAAACTTTTTGCACATATACATTCCCAAAGAGGGTTGACGTCAGGCAGGCGGCCGTTCGAAAAACTATAGCCAAATCATTTAAACAGTTCCGGCTATTTCTTTTCCATTTTGCAAGGTCTTTGGCATCCTTGGGTGATCATTGACATGCATGTTATATTTGGAGAAGTAAAAGCGGGAAAGCGCACCCCGGGCTCCGAAGCAGCACAGCTGAGGGTGCAACCGGGAACGCCCTTAGACGAAGAAGAAGATACGATCTACTAGGCCTAACCTAAGGCTGACTGTTCACGAAGATAACTTAAGGCGCGGTGGGTTCACAATTTGCAATACTGTGCGTGGATATTGTAGGTGTCTTTAAAAAAACCTTAAATTCTTATGTAAAATTTTTGAGGAATAAACTGTAGTAGTTTAATTACAGTGATTTAAAAAAAAAACACAGTTTTCTTGGCTCTGAACTGGCGGGGCCTTAAGTGTAATGTTTACTTTGTTTTAGCAAATAATTTTTAAATTTTAACCATTTTTTATAATCTTATTTATTGAATACATACGATTGTATGTATTTAAGTCTAGTAATAGGTACAAATAGTTAGGTCAAGGTTTTACTAGTAGGTACCATATAGATAGCTTTTAAAATAAGAACAAAAACGGCTTTAAAAAAAGAGATTAAACTTCTAATTACGTGTATAGTAGTCCTTAATTTTAATTGACACGGATCAGGGACCGTTTGATTTCGTTTTACTGTACATAACTGATGTAAGAGTAACCTAACGATGCCTGACTTATTTCAGTTCATTTGTAGGACAGATAGTAATATAAAAATTACTATATGTATACAAATACCTGGAAGATTGCCTAAAAAAATACTAGAAATATTTAATATTTGTTAGTATAGGGATAAAATAAATAAAAATTATATTTAAAACTTAAAAGGTAACGTAATCTTAAATTTTTGTGCCAATAGTTTTGAGCCTTAGGCTGATCTGAACAAAAACGGTAAATATAGTTAGTTTTTAATACTGTCTCTACACAAACTTCGGGTTCGTTACCTGGAAGCTACATTTTCCTGTTCAAATTAGCTCACAAAGTGCGGAAACTATGAAGAATCAAATTGACTTCCGGACAATTCAATTAAGTAAGTCTAAGTGCAAGTTTGGCAACAAGCGAGCCGAGCAACTTGAAGTTTATCAAAGAGATTGTAGCCGACAAGTTAGCCTTCACGTGTTTGTAGTGTTTGCGTCGAAGAGGATTTTATGAGTTTTTTTTTCGATTCTTGGACTAGGACTACGAACAATAATTCTCTAGAATTGTAAATAATCCCGAAAAATCATTCCACGCGATATGTACCGCAGCGGGCGGGGTTTAAAATATGAACAGCGCGGTGCGACAGTTCGCCGTGACACTCGAGTCGTGCGGTTGCGTCGCAAGAAGTTTCCTTTGAGAATATTGCTGTGTGTTTGCGATAATCGATTCATTAAAAAGGCCGTCATGTGCCGTGAAGTGGTGTAAAAGCTATACAGACATGAAAAACACAGGACTCACCTTTCATATGTAAGTAAATAAACATTTTAATATTGTACCTCACCGCTCGTGGCGTTGACCGCGGCCGTGTCGGTTGAGCAGCCGGCTTCGGGGAGCTTGCTGCTTGACCGACATGACGCGTACGTCGCGACCAATCGCATGCATCTTTGTCTATGTGTGCGTTCGAGTGTTTCGTTGTAATTACAGTTCGTTTGTTTGCGTAAATGGAATCAGAATCGAAGCGGTGAATGTAGGAGCGTTAGGTATCTAGAGAATTATATGTCGATGCTAGAGGACCATATCAGTATAGTAGTCAATGTCAAATAAAAACAGGTCTGGAGACCGCAACCGAAGCAAGATAAAGAGGGTTAAGCAGATTGCTATTTTTTACAGGCATTATTTTTAATAGAATCTTTCATCTATCATACATACATACATACTATCACGTCTTTATCTCTAATGGAGCAGACAGAGCCACGTTTAGAAGACTCTCGGCAGGTTCCAAAACAGCAATTTTTCACCCTTTTGTCTCGGTTGGGAAATGCAACGCCTGGAATAAACAAAATACCAATTCTTTACCATTTAACTCAGTTAGGTTAGGTTAAGTAGGTTATTTTCATTTAAGACCGTACTTGAATTTTCCGGGGTCCAGTGCCATTTAAAATAAATCTTTTCAAAGAAAACGGAGACATCATTTAAAATTTTGCTACTACCAAATCCTAGAAAACCCTTCAAAGTATTTTATGAACTAATGTTTACAGTTTAAAGTATGAACGTTAAGCTTTACCACGCACATTTCCGAAAAACGGCCACTTTTGGCAAATGTGCGTATAAAAGCTTAATGCTCTCATTATAAACTGTAAACAGTAGTTCATAAAATACTTTGAAGGTTTTAGGATTTGATAGTAGCAAAATTTTAAATAATGTCTTCGTTTTCTTTGAAATGATTTATTTTAAATGGGGGCAGCACTGGACCCCGGAATATTCAGGTACGGCCTGAATTTGTTGTTCATAAGTAACGCCTGTTTAAAAAAGTAGCAATTTCTCCTCCCTATATCTCGGCTAGGTTGGGGTTTAGCGACCTAGTTTTTTCTGCTATTACTGTTTTTTCACATTTCATTCACATTCACATTTCGTTCATCAAAACGATAACAAAAACCACTCTTCGATTTCTTAAGTATGACTTCCATAGTACCCATAAGTAACGAGATTGTTTTTTTGTGCTGAACCCAAGATATTACCTCGTTTTTCTCGGTACTTAGGTAGGTACAGCTGCTGTAGAGCTGCCGCTTATATGGTGTATACTGATACTTGTTGTAATCTGCCGCCGCCAACTATGCCGAGGCCTGCCCCTCTGCCCGCTATAAAAATATAGGTACTATAAAAGTCAAACTTATATAAAAGCTGTTGCATTAGATTACCAAAATATAATCAGTAAAGAAACAAAACAAAAACCACTCTTTGATTTCTGTGTATCAAATTGATACCCAGAAATTAAAGTGTGATTTTTGTTTTGTTTCTTATTTTAAAGCTACTTTTTTGAACCACTGCGCCCCTTACTAGAGTAAGGGGTAAGGGGCAAAAAAGTTTAGGAACTTATTTATAGAAACGTAATCTAGTTTTAGTAGCAAGTTCAGATTTAGTCGTGGAAAACCAGCTAGTTACGAGTATATTGCAACACTTTATCAAAATCTGACATGTCGTTTCAAAATAAAAGCTAGAGTACCTTAGTATGGAAAACTCTAGGGTAATTGATTAAATTCGGAACCTATGTATATTATAAAAGCACGTTCGCAGCATTAATCGCTGAGACAAGAGAGAGACTCTCTCATCTCAGCGTTTTAATGCTGCGAAGCCCGGGGTTCGCTTACCGGGTTTTTTTCCACTTCGCACGGTCTTGAGCATGGCCTTGTTTGTAACAACATTTATTTATTTATTTTATTTTATTTATTCAAGTACACTTAAAAATTTACATACACAACATAAAAAATAAGGAAAACATAGTACTTAGGTGCTACTTATTTCTAAAGAAATTTCTTCCAGTAGACCCGCGAGAGGAAATGGGAAGAAAGAGACCATATAAAAACACATACGTATCATATTAGTATAGTTTATTAACGCTTAGATTGTTCAGTTACTAAAGTGGCAGAAACTGTGAACAGTAATATTGACTTCTAGGAAATTAAATTAAGTTGGCAACAAGTAAGTACTCGTATACGAAGGCAAGCAGGATAAGTTTATCAAAGAGATTGGCAAGTTAGCGCAAGTGTGTCTGCTGAAGATTTTTATGAGTTTGTTTTGCGATTCTCGTTAGAATAATGCGTCCTACTTTCCCGAAGATATTTGTGTGATGTTGACATCGATTGTCAAAACATTGACGTATAAATGAGATAGATTTAAAAAAAAAAACAGTCGTAGATAAAAAGAAAACTTATTTATTTAATGATAGTTATAGCGCATGTTACTCACATTCCGAGACAGGCATTGAAATGGACCCCTCAAGGAAAGAGGAAGCGTGGTCGACCAAAGCAAACCTGGTGGCGATCGGTAGCGGCGGACATGAAGACATCGGGCTGTCTTGCCCGAAGTGAAGCGCGTTGCTCAAGACATAGCGGGATGGAGAAGCACTGTAGCGGCCCTCTGCCCCACCCAGGGGACATACGAAAATAAGTCAAGTAAGGGTTGGATCTCATCTATCAGCACGGAACAGCACTTTCTTATGCTGCTATCCTTTTCTGTCGCTCAGAACAGTAATTTGCTAGTGTGAGAGAGAGCGACGGAACGCTGCAGCACGGCCGGTGCTGAAGCGTTCCGTCGCTCTCTTTCGCTCTAGCAAATGACGCTCTGGCAACATTCCCAACTGATGACGTCTTCTGCCAATCACGTGGCTCAGCTGTCACTGGAAGGGAATACTACAAATATAAAACACTATTAAAGGCTAATGACGGGACGTGCTGTAGACTTATACCTAATTCGTTATAAGTAAAAAAGTAAAACTTCTCACGTAAAATAGGTAGGTATTGAAATTGGGTAGTGAGATTTACTTACATTAAAAATAAATTAAAACAATAAAGTAGATATTGTTTACAGCGAACATGAACTTGCCAATGTTTTTAAATCTTGATATCCCCGTAGTTTGGCTGAAAGGAATAGTTTTATTGCGAAGCGTTTACAAACCAACAACCATACATACAAGATAGGCGCGAAAAACATACCCTTTCTTTGCGGTCGGGTAAAAACAATATCTAATTTGTAACTCGTAGATTTTATATTCGTCTTGTTACCTAACTACGTCCAATCAAATCAAGAGTTTATTTTTCAAAATTTTGCTACACCATTTCGAAACATTTTTAGAAACTCATTGTACCGATTGACTTTTCATTAAATAATAAAACGGTGCTGCATGTTTCGTAAAAAATTTGGCAACATTTAATTAGCCGAACAGTAGCATAAATGAATGCACATATTCCATGAAGGCCGGCTGATTTATTTATCGGCCTTTCATTGGCGCTGTCAAAATCATCTTCAAATAGATTTCGTTGGAGTCCGGTCCAATACTAATCAATCACATCACGAATGATTTATTGCCAGTAATATATTAGCGTTGCCATTTGTTGAAATCAGTATTGATTGTGATTGTGATACAAGTTTTCTCTCAAAATGTTTTTTGGGAAAAGCCGCGTTTGTATGTATATAGGAAGACTGTTCTCCAGATTTTAACAGTAATTTGAGCCCCTGATACTGATTAGATTAGGTACATTACTATGATACGAAAACATACGGTCCAACACGAAAAGTTTTTGCCTGGAGGACATACAAATATTCCTAATTTTATTTTTCGTAACTCCTTTATTTCTTATAGTAGGTGCAATTAGTATCAAAAATTGGACACTGGATCAAAAAAATCCCTGAATAGGTAATTTGTTTGAATACGTCGTTTAAAACATAGTAGAACAGAATAACAAAAAAAAATATTCTCTAAGAAACCTGTGTAGATTCATACATACTCGTATGACTGAAAATTTCCTAATTTTTGGGTAATATACGCTGACAAAAATAAATGGCTGTATTAAATTCAATTCAATTCAAAATATCTTTATTATCATAGGATATTTATAATATCTCTTAATAATAGTCACTTTGTTTTGTTTTGCACAAATGTTGACGTCAAATCGTTACTTAAAGCTAAGTTTACGCCGCTTCCTAGGCGCAAGTGCAGAAGAAGCGGCAACAAACTGCACTGCACGTTTTCTCCAAAGACGTCAACTAACAAACTAAAAACTTAAAATTAGTTATATAGATGGACAGAGATTACATTGTTTATTATGTCATAATTAAATTGAATTATAAGAATTACGAAATTTAAAATAATGTCAATTTGTAAATTTAGTATGTACCAATGTACCTAAATTATGACATGTCTAAGTATACAAACCTTTAAGAGGGACCCGCGCCAAGCTCAAGCCAGACCTTTTTGTCTTTAAGATAGTCATCGGTCCTATAATAAGCCTTCTCACAAAGTACTTTCTTTACATAAGCTTTGAATTTTCTGTCTGGCATATCAAGGACCGATTCTGACAATTTATTATAAAAAAGTATACACTTCCCCATAAAAGACTTACTGACTGTATTCAGCCTGTAATACGGGCTAACTAAGTCATTCTTATTACGTAAATTTCTATCTGTAAAATCACTTACTTTATTGAACATGGAAATATTTTTCCTTACATACATTATATTTTCAAATATGAATTGTGATGCAAAAGTAAGTATACCTATTTCCTTGAATAATTCCCTCAGTGAGTCTCTCGATCCTAAACCGTAAATAGCACGAATTGCTCTTTTTTGTAAAAGAAAAATAGTCTGAATGTCCGCTGCACTCCCCCATAGAAGTATCCCGTAAGACATTAGACTGTGAAAGTAACTAAAGTACACTTGTCTAGCAGTTGCTACATCTGTCAATTGTCTTATTCTCCTAACAGCGTAAGCCGCAGAGCTAAGCCTATTAGAAAGTTTAGTTATATGAGCGCCCCATTGAAGTTTCGAATCAATTGTGATTCCTAAAAAGGTAGTACTTTCAACCAGATCGAGTTTCTGACCATTAATTAGTATGTCAACACAGGCTTGATTCACATTAGGAAGAGAGAATCGTATGCATTGGGTCTTGTTCGAATTTAACATGAGGTTATTGGCCGAAAACCAATCAGAAATTAAAGATAACGTGCTGTTCACCGCGCTAGCATCACTGTTATGTCGATCTATTTTAAATATTAGCGAGGTGTCATCAGCAAACAGCACCATGTCAGCCTCTTTCTCAACCATGTAAGGCAAGTCATTGACATAAACTAAGAAAAGGAACGGTCCTAGAATTGAACCTTGGGGTACGCCCATTTTCACATTAGACCCGTGTGATTTTACGCCGTTTATATCAACAGTTTGAAGCCTATCAGTTAAGTAAGATTCTATTAATTTAATTGACTTATCATCAAAACCGTATTGACGAAATTTGAGCAAAAGTGTTGGATGATCAACGCAATCAAATGCTTTAGAAAGATCGCAAAATGATCCAATTGCATCATTTCTGTTTTCCCACGCGTCGTAGATATTAGTAATAAGTGCTACTCCTGCATCGGTGGTCGATTTTCTAGCAGTAAAGCCGTATTGTTGGCTATGGAAAAGATTATTGGTCTTAAAGTGAAGTAGCATTTGATTGAGCATTATCTTTTCGAACACCTTACTCAAAACTGGCAGAATAGAGATAGGTCTGTAGTTGCCAGGGTCTGTTTTTTCTCCTTTTTTGAATAAGGGGATTAGTTTACTACATTTCATTAAGTTAGGGAATATGCCTTCATCAATACATTCGTTAAATGTTAAAGCTAAATCGGCAGCAATTATGTGTATTATATGACTTACTACGGCTACTGACATGCCCCAGTGATCTTCTGATTTTTTTAAATTTAATTGTTTAAAAGCATCTATTATATCGCTAGGGCTAACATGCTTAAAATTAAATTTAGAATCACAAGGGCTAACACTACTCTTAAGCAAAGCCTCAGCACGCTGGGCGCTAGAACTCACATCTTCTCAAATCTTTTGTGATCTAGTGTATAACTTTTCGAAAACTTAATGTTGTTATGTTCTTTTTATTTTTGCAAGCAAACTTACTATCCGGCTCAGTGACCCAAAGTGAGTCTTGGCCTCCAGCACAGGAGTAAGCCACTGCTCTCAGTCCTGTGCTAACACTCGTCAGTTGTCGTCAACTTGCAGCTCGCGCAAGCTCTCCATCACCACGTCACTCCAGCGATACCTGGGACGGCCCACCGGCCTGCGACCGATCAGCCGGCCCTGGTAAGCTCTCGTCACTCCCCGATCCTTCTCCATTCTTTCGACGTGGTCGAGCCAGCGAAGACGGTGCGCTTTATCATTAAACTGCAAATACATTACCTAAAAGACCAAAGCTTATCCAACTGCGAAACACAACTGAAACGGAACATGTTTTCGCATATTACGAGGTAATGGACCGTAAAACCATATCCAGACATCAAATATAGCAAACAATCACAGTCCTGTTACAGTCTGAAATACCCATAGGGCCCAACCAAATATCATCAAAATCCAATGTATTATAAACCCAATGATGCGGTGAGCGAAACGGTATTACGATTATGCGTTTTGTGCATTGGGCCATTGTTTGTCCGGTGTAAAACATTGAGATTTAATAAATTTTAAGTTAGGAGTGGACATTTTGGATTGTTGTTGTATTCATAAATAAATATTTCTGCCTACAAGCATGCGGTGGGTGACTTGCCATTTGAGAACCATTATGACAATTCGTGACCCAAGTAATGATCTAGTACAAAGCAGCCATAATACAGTATTGCCGCTTACTAGCTGAGGCTTTATATGCTAAGAATTATTTTTGTACTCTATAATTCATCTTACCATTGTTAAAATTTTGATTCAAAAATGTTTGGAGCCAGTTCAATCGATGATTCTGAGTAGTTCAGAATCATCGACTGAATTATGAAATCTCATCTATGAAAAATAAACGGGCAAGTGCGAGTCGGACACGTACACGAAGGGTTCCGTACCTCCGTACAATGTTTTAAAGCCCTGAAGAAACATGTTTCTTGTATGAGGACCCCCTTTAATTTTAAACTTTATCAAATTTTTAGTATTTGTTGTTATAGTGGTCATAGTAATACATAATCGGTGAAAATTTCAAATGAGTATCTAGTTAATGCCATTATAAAGATCGAGTTAATAACGCTGAAAAAACACGTTTTTTGTATGACGACTCCCCTTAATTTTTAACTTTATAGCAGCCAGAGTAATACATAATCGGTAAAAATTTCAAGTATCTAGTTAATGCCATTATAAAGGTCTAGTTAAAAACGCTAAAAGAACACGTTTTTTGTATGACGACCCCCTTTAATTTTTAACTCTTTTTATTTTTAGTATTTGTTGTTATAGCGGCCACAGTAATACATAATCGGTGAAAATTTTAAGTGTCTAGCTATTACGGTTCAAGAGATAGAGCCCTGTGACAGACAGACAAACAGACGGACAGACGGACAGACAGCGGAGTCTCAGTAATAGGGTCCCGTTTGTACCCTTTGGGTACGGAACCCTAAAAAACTTTTGTCATTCCATACAAAATCCGTTTGGCTGAGTACTGATTTGTATGGGAAGGCCTAAAAATTAAATTTTAATTTTCGTTACTTGTTTTCGTGAAAAGTATCATGGATTGAACTTTCTCGAAAAATTTGACTGGTGGCACAAAGTCACCATGTATTGATACTTGTGTCAACTCTATAAACGGAACTCTGCTCAGTGGCAAAGTATGTCAGTACATACCGTGTTGTGAGCTCAGAGAAAACAGGGCTCAGAGAAGACAGAAAACGACGCTATCGGAAGACTGCCGTTTTATGTTATGGAGTAAGGGGACGCAGCGGATAACTATCTCTACTACTATTAGCCTAAATATTTGTAGTCGTCAAATAAAAAAAATTACGCCATATGGTTATGGTTTTACCTCAATATCTATTCTAATGTCTATTCTACAATTCTTACTCTATCACACTTAGGGAAAACAGTTATTTAATCACACAGGGATGCAGCGGCTACCTAGCTCACAGGTACCCGCACTAGCCTAGATATTTGCGGTCGCAGTTTAATGACTACGGTTACATTGTTTCGCTTGGTGTACTTTGTTTAGAAGCCCTGTCTGGTTTATTTTGCGATTTAGGAGACTTTGTATATCAAAGTCCATTGTCTAGCTAGGTCGTTATTTACTAAGTAAGTTCATGAACCTAATTAATCAATATTTAAACACAAATCTAAGTTACGTGATCTAGTTACTATAGTGTATGTATATGTATAGTGTATAGTGATACTTTTTTGTATTTTTATATATTTATTGAGCATAGTCGTTCAAAATGACGGAGAATATGCACTTGCATAAGATTAATCAAGCTACTTACCTACAAGCATCTTCTATATCACCGTGTTATGCTTTTAAAGCGTTAAAAGCTTAACGACTGTCATCTAAAGATAACATCGTTAATTAAATATCTATTGGTAAGTAGATAAGTACATAAACTGATCTTCTATTGACCTTTCTAGATAACCATCATTCAAAATGGAATTAAACAAGTTAAGTAACACATTAAACTTGCGAGCACATTCCCATATTCCCATTGAAATTACCATCAACTGTTCGTAGCTACCACTTACCCTTTAGTATTCATACTACAATCCATTAGGGTTTCGGTAGTTGGCAAATCCAGTTACACAAGCTATCTGCGATATCTCAGCGGCAATCGAACCAACGAATTAAATCATGACGTAATTCCATCCTGATATTATTCAATTGGGCTCCTTGAGATTTGGAGTAAATATCAGTCTCTAACTTAGCCGGGTTATGATCGGGCATTAGAGAACACGCAACTTAGACCTTAATTTGAATGTGAATATATACTAAAGGAAATCATCATTACTAGTCCAGTGAATAAGTAGGTATAGTCTATAATAAATTAATATAAAAAGTAATTTAAAGTGAACAAGCTGAATTTCATTGCCTCACGTACTGTTATGGACATGAGTTTTGTTGTTGTTATCTAACCTACACCATTTCATTGCTGGGCAATGGTAATGTTTATGTAAAAAGGAATGCAGAATATTTTATAAACATAATGGCACCTTTGTACAGAGTAAAGAAATAGGTACTATAGAACACGTGTAAAGTCAGAATGAAGGAATTAGAGCTAGTATGAATAACAGAAAGAATTGGAGAGAGTTGTTTAGGTGTTACCCGTGTGGTTCCGGGTTGGAATAGAACCACTCCATCGCTTCCTGTGGATGTCGTAAGAGGCGACTAAAGGACTAAGCACAAACATTTCGTGTTACAATTGCATCCCCAATGAGGGTTAACGTCGGGCGGCGGCCGGTTGTAAAACTTTTCGCATAAATACATTCCCAAAGAGGGTTGACGTCAGGCAGGCGGCCGGTTGTAAAACTATAGCCAAAAGTGTTCCGGCTATTTCTTCTCCATTTTGTAAGGTCTTTGGCATCCTTGGGTGACCTGTGACATGCATATTATATTTGGAGAAGAACAAGCGGGAAACGCACCCCGGGTTCCGAAGCAGCACAGCTGAGGATGCAACCGGGAATGCGCTTAGAGGAAGAAGAAGAGTTGTTAAAAGGTGAGGAGTGTCGATGCTTACGCAAGTCATTGCTGACACATTGCCAACAGTATTGTTCAATTCTTATACACGAGAATTTAAAGCATAACGTACCTTTCTTATTTATTAGCTGACATAAATAAATAAAAAAGGTAATAATGCAACGCGATATTTTAAAAAAGGTATTGTTGACGTACCTTTATCAAACTTTTGCTTTAAAAACTTGAACCACTTATAAGTGGATAGGACACTGCTGGACTAAATAATAAACTCATTTTGTCTCAACTTTGATGCATTTTCTCGACTACTCGGTGTTCAGCTAAGCTGCAGAACGTGTGGGTGATGTGACAAATTTTTCAGGAACGTGTCGCATTTGATAACATGTGAACCTTCTAAGATTTACCTCGACCTGGCCGGCACGGTGGTTGGAGAAGTCGAGTCACGTGATGTCGCTTGGTATTTCAGACAGCAAGAAGCGTGTCTTGCGACATCTGCTCTCCAGTGCATTCTCAGATTTGCCAGTAAAACTTATCTTGTGCTTCTAAAATAAATTTTACATTCTGCAACAAAAACATATATTTATCAACACATATTATTTTATTTGAATTCTTATGAAAATGAAATCATAATGTGATTACATGATATAATAGGATAAGCATGACTTTCCCTATTTGCTCTTTCTAATTTTGTATATTAGGTTTGTAATAAAATTGTAACAATTAATATATTTTTAAAAAGCGGCCAAGTGCAAGTCGGATCGCCCATGAAGGGTTCCGTTCCGTAGCAGCGAGTAACAGAATAATAAAAGTTGTAAAGGTAAATTGTGGTTTACAATTTATGACGTATTAAAAAAAATTACTCACTAGATCTCGCTCCAACCAATTTTCGGTGGAAGTTTGCATGGTAATGTACATCATATATTTTTTTTAGTTTTATCATTCTCTTATTTTAGAACTTACAGGGGGGGGGGGACGACGACGACACATTTTACCACTTTGGAAGTGTCTCTCGCGCAAACTATTCAGTTTAGAAAAAAATGATATTAAAAACCTCAAAATAATTTTTGAAGACCTATCAATAGATACCCCACACGTATGGGTTTGATGAAAAAATAATTTTGAGTTTCAGTTTTAAGTATGGGGAACCCCCAAAATTTATTGTTTTTTTTTCTATTTTTGTGTGAAACTCTTAATGCAGTTCACAGAATACATCTACTTACCAAGTTTCAGCAGTATAGTTCTTATAGTTTCGGAAAAAAGTGACTGTGACATACGGACGGACAGACAGACAGACATGGCGAATCCATGAGGGTTCCGTTTTTTGCTATTTGGCTACGGAACCGTAAAAAGTATAAGTAAATGTGAGCTGAAAGTGTCTCTAATAATTCAGTCAGATTGAAGACTTCTTAAGAAAAGGAGAGAAATATAATGTAGGTATGACAAAAATGTTAGGATCGTATAGAATGGAATGGCAATCACCTGCTCGCCCTTATTGGAAAAGACGCGAATATTAGACGTAGATATTATATTGCGATAAATAATATGAAAGTTGCTTTATTTTTAATTTTACCTAGGTACATATATGGATATTACATATTTTTTAGCTATATAGGTTAAACAGTTTGGGCAAAAGCCTCCCCTCCTTGTTTCCAATTACTTCTATCTTCGGTTGTTTCTCTCTATTCTTTATCAAAAGCGGACAATTCGTCTCTCCATCTTATCCTAGCTTTTTGTATAATTCAAATACATATATCACCGAATAAAAAAATCCACTGAACTCATCAGGGCACGCTAAATGTATCAGGTTGTGACGAGAGACATGCAAAGTTTATCTACTATAGAATTTTACTTAATAAATTTGACTATCACGTGTTTTGAGTCTGAGCCTAGAGCTGTAAAACCCAAAAGTCTCCTTTAGAATAATGGTGCGCGAACAGGTCCATAGTCTCTGCCTACCCCTGTGGGAAACAGGCGTGACAGTATGTATGTATATATGTATGTGCGCGTTAAGGCCATACTTGAATTTTCCGGGTTCCAGTTCTTAACTTCGTACATTTGCGAAAAACATCCACTTTTGGCAAATGTGCGAAGAAAGCTTCATGTTCTCACTTTAAACTGTAAATAGTAGTTCATAAAATAGTTTGAAGGGTTATCTAGGGCTTGGTAGAGACAAAATTTTTAATGATATCTCCGGTTCCTTTCAAATAATTTATTTCAAATGGGGGCAGCACTGGACCTCGGAAAATTCAAGTATGGTCTTAAGGTAGAAATTTTATGACTTTCAAATATTGTTCAGTTAGAAAATTTATGTATTTGATAGCTTTCATAGGAAGTACTAAAATGTTTAAATCGCGTGATGCACTGCCTGCGCCAAGTTGTGAAAGAATAAGTAAGAAGTTTCCTTCCTTTGGCCATAACTTCCAGTTTGCTGAGCTTGCTTATGTAACGGGTAAAAAACATACGAAACATTTTGTTTTGCTCGATTTCCTGTCTTGAACTACAAATAAAACTTCATACCTTGCTAGGTAGTTAACTTGTTTTAGTTAAAATGTTAATGAATTGGGACACTTTTATTCATATGTTATATAGATAACATTATTAAATTAAACTGACTGTTATTAAACTGACTGATAAGTATAAAACTAATTTAGATATAAATACTTGAATAACATTAAATAATAAAAAATTAACCCCAAATCGCTACACTCGCAGGGCAGCCCAATGTTAATTGTTTCAGTAAACACGGTGGAACTTTACTATGAAAAATATTTATTGACATTGGTATCTACTTTATTTATATAACTGACCATAATCCTTGGTCTTTTTGTGTAAAGTGGCCAACACTGGAGTTAGATTTTAAATCTGCCTAAAAACACATGAAATAGTTTAACGACTGCCATCCAGTTGATCGCCGAGACCAAGAGTTTATCGTGCCTTCCGGAGAGGAGTTAGAGACAGGTAGGCCCTTGCTCGTATGTATGTCTAAGCTATATCAAATATATTTAGCTCTGACCTGGCCAAACTAACTAGTGACTCTGTGAGCTGCTGACCTCGCGTATCTTTGCATAGCTTGAAACTGAATAAATGTTCTTTACCCATGGCTGTGCTATTTTTTTCCAAAAACTGAATCCATAAAAAAATTATTTATTACTCCTTATTGTCTCAAAGTAAAAAAAAAGCTTTTGACAATTGGTGAATTTAATGCTAAGAGCATTTTCTCCAAGTTTAGTCAACCGGGATGATTAACAGAAAAAAATTGCAAAACTTGGCGCAAAAAGCAAAACTCGAACCTGCTCACAAAATGCCATGAGAATAGAGAGTATGCATGCATTTTTTTAATATTTTTAATCGATAGTCCTCGTCGAGAAATAGCCGCATAAAATAAATCAGTGCCGAAAAACATGTATATGGTGTAGAAAATAAATATTAAAAATAGCAAGTAGATTATAAAAACTAAAACACGCCATTTTAAAATATGACGTCAACGTCTGCAATATCCGCTAGAGACAGAAGCTGTCAACGCATGTTTTTCTTTTTTGGGTACTTTCGATATTTTCAGCCAGTGATGTTTGTTAAACTTCTATATAAAAGTACATACATTTCGAATGTCATCGATAGTCAAACTACATGGACGGACAGTCCTACCGAACGCACCCGAACTTGTCATTTCCTTTTTGTGAACTTTGTCGTCATTTCCCTTTTGTTTGTCAAAAGTTCCCGCGCAATATTTGCATATTCAATAATTTATTTCTAATCCAAATAAGAGTTAGTAAGAAAAATAATTAACTAGGCGTGGTAACGTATTAATAGAAATTGTAAAATAAAAATATGAGCCGGATTGGTATTAATACCATGTAATTACATGCATATTCCTTATTGGTTAAAAATACTATCTGTAGAGGATAACAGCCAGACAGCCAGACAGCTGGACAGAAGTACGAAAGTATTTTTGTCCAAGCTAAAACGAAGATGCTCGCTCTCGGTCGGTAAATAAAATTAACTTGAAATTAACTTAGAAATGTCTAAAAGATTACGTAATTTTTGAAAATAGGTATAGTTCTTTTGCTAAAATGGTGTCCATTCTTTCGGCGCGCCACAATGGCCACGTGTTTGAAAAAGCCGATGCCGCCTTTGTTAGCACGCCGACGGTATTTCGACATTTTCATCTGTATATTGGACTCAATTTTCCAGCGGCGTTAAAACAGGTAAGCATATATTCATAGTTATTTTAGTTTGGTAAAAATGTTTATTTGAAATTGGTAAATAAATACCTATTAGTTTAAAAAAAATACCTATTACTTTATGAGTACATTAAGTACGAAAAACTTACAATTATATAATTTTATCTATATATTATTGCATGCGGAAAAATACGAAAGTAGATATTTTCTGTAATATTACCTATTTCTTGAAACTCGCTCGCTGGCTTCGGAAGTCGTTTTCGTGCGGTGAAGGTCCTTCACATAAATGTTTGACGCTTAACCTCTTATTTATGGCATGTCTCTTCGTATATTTGAGATTTTGTCCTATATAAGTCGATATAGAAAATTGTTTTGTGTTTTTGCGTTATACCTACTTCTCCTAAGTAGTAACGTTTGTTTGTTGTTTATATTTTGGCGTGAGCCAGTTGTAAATCGATTGGTTATATTTTATACAAACTTTTCCATAATCTCTGAATCGTTTGGTGATGAATTTTCATTATTGCATCTTGTAAATTATACAAGTTGAGAGAATATGCTTTGGTGATAGTTTTTTAGGATTCCGTAGCCAAATGGCAAAAAACGGAACCCTTATAGATTCGTCATGTCTGTCTGTCCATCCGTATGTCACAGCCACTTTTTTCCGAAACTATAAAAGCTATACTGTTAAAACTTGGTAAGTAGATGTATGTGTGTCTGTGAACCGCATTAAGATTTTTACACAAAAATAGAAAAAAAAGCAATAAATTTTGGGAGTTCCCTATACTTGCCTATACTTAGAACTGAAACTCAATTTTTTTTATCAAAAATGATATTAATGATAATTAATGATAAATAAATAAAAAATAAAATAAAAAAAGAATTAAAAAATATTGAGGTTTCTAATAAAAAAAATTCCTATACTGAATAGTTTGCGCGAGAGACACTTTCAAAGTGGTAAAATGTTGGTCCCCCCCCCTGTAACTTCTAAAATAAGAGAATGATAAAACTAAAAAATATATATAGTGAGTAGTTTTTTTGTATTACGTCATAAATCGTAAAATGTTACTTGCTGCTACGGAACCCTTCATGGGCGAGTCCTACTCGCACTTGGCCGCTTTTTTTATCACGGTTAAAACAAATTTTTCAGACATGAGGCATTCTTTCCTCCGTAGTTGTGAATTTTAGCATTCAATGATGCGAACGATCTTTCAGCAGGCTTGTTTTTTATCAAAATGTTTTAAAAAGAAATGAAAAAGAGAAAAATGGTTGCCAGCGCTTAGTTTTATTTAGGCCTCCGTAATTAAAAAGCGACCACGATTTATCAAATATACTGGGTTTTATATCAAGAGGAAGGCGAAGTAATTCCAAGATTAAATTTCTTAGCGGCTTACGTACCAAATTTGGAGTAAGCGTGAAATTACTGAGGCATTCGGCGTAATGCTCAATTTACCCTGCGGGCCAGGACTAGGAGACTCGCTGATAACAATACGCAAATCATAATTAAAGAAATATATCTTCTAAGCTAATGCGCTGCTTAATCACAGTGCCTGCTTTCAAAACAAGTTGCAGGAAATCCTGGTTTCCAGTTTAATTTTTACGCAGTTTCCAGGTTTCGTACTCGATTTTAAAAGCGACAATTACTCCTCATCTTGGCACTAGTAGGTACTTAGTAGGTGGGTAAGTTTTATGTTAAAAATGTTTTTGCGAAGGGAAGGACTTGCAAGAAGGTCAATGTAATCTCAACACAAAACTTTTAACATAATGAGCCAAATTCGTAATAGCAAAAACATGATTATAGCTGTTACTTTTCTTTGATATTAATATATTTCTCGCAATTGATTTATATAAATAAACTAGCTTTTTCCTGCGGCTTCGCCACGAATTCCCACGGGAATATTACTTTTTTCCGGGATGAAAGGTACCCTATGTCCTTCTCAGTACTCCTAACTATGTGTATGCAAATTTTCAAGAAGATTGGTTCAGCAGATAAAGCGTGAAGAGGTAACAAACAAACAAACAAATATACAAACTCATTTTCGCATTTATAATATTATATATTAGTTAGGATTAGGATATGGTGCAGCTCTTTTAGTTGCTTAATTTTATGAGAGCATCCTTCCTTTCTGACTGATTTGTAACAAGATTCCCTACTGTTAAATGACTTGTACAAAATACCAATAAAGAACAATAAAAAAACATACAACTGTTTAATCTCGATTCAAAGTAAAAATAGCAAGATCCTTGAAATAGAATAGGGTTTATATCTGTAAAGTGCAGGATCCTATTGAATCGCGTCCTGCGAGAATACCCGGGGATTAGATTGTGTTAGCAGAAACCCTCGCGTTCCCTTTGATAGGCATTTACTTCTACCGTTGTTCACTTACACAAATGGTTTACATTTGTTGGAACTCGATACTTTGTATTCCTTTTAACAAGTTTTACTTGCAAAATCTAGCTTAAATTTTTACTAGTTCCTTTCAAACATTGTTAGATGAAATTTCTATACATTTGGAAAGTCGGTGACAAGTACAAAATACGTTTGTTACTATGGTCCGTGAATTTTACAGATTTAAACATTTTTTTCGGATCGAGTACTGAAAATTTGTTAATTTTTAACCTACTTCAAAAAAAGGAAGAGGTTATCAATTCGTCGGAATCTTTTATGTTTTTTTTAATGTATGTACCCCGATTACTACTCGAAGAAGCCAGAACCGATTTTAAAAAAATATTTTTTGTTTAAAAGGATATACTTTCCAGGTGGTTCCAAAGACATTTTATTAAAATTGGTTATGTGGTTTGTTTTTTAAACGAATATAACTAAAATAAATATGTCGTCAAGTAAACAATTATATGAATATTTAGCTTTTCTGGTATTGAAGTCGGATTTGGTTTTGAAAAAATATGAATAATTATAGCTTACTATATTTTTTCGGTTTATCAAACAAGTGAAAATTTACAAAGATACATCGCATCAAAGTTTCGGAGTGGGGTCAACGTCACCGTCAAGTGAAAATCGTACTTGATCGTACGTCATTCGGAATTTAAATTCGCTGTATCTTTGTAATTATTTGCTAATCAGAAAAAAGAAAAAATGCATATAAAATATTTTTTAATAATCTACATAATGAGTTAAAAATATTTTTTTGTATTCTATGTCAATATGCTTGTAAAAAACACGTCAAAGCATTTAATGCTTATTGGTTTTGTTCAAAGAAATAAAAACCCTTTCACAGTTTATTAAGTATGGATTGGATATTATGTATTAAAGTACCATATAAAATATATAGAGTTTCTTCAGCAGAATCCTACGGCAGAATCATTAAGGCGTGTACACAAAACTTTGCCAGTTGCCTCTTAAGAAAAATGAAGCAAGTTACCAAGTCCTCACAACTAAAAATATTACGAGGAAAAAGCTTAGAAAATAGCGCCAAGGAAAACAACCATCACTTTATTACAGAAGTAAGATTGGACGTAGGTATTCTACAATCATTTTATCTAAGACTTATTCTGAAAGTTAGCTTAGAAAGGCATAAGGGGGCGTCCATAAATTACGTGAGATGTTTAAGGGGGGGAGGGGGTCGAGTCAAATCTCATTTAATCTTACGTTGGAGAGAGGGGGGTCTCGGCAAATATCACGCAATTTTTTTTCTGATTGAAACAAAAAAAATTATACGATTTTGGTCCATTTAATCCAGATTGTACATGCTTAAGATTTAATCTTAAGCGTAATCGTAATACGATTAAGATCATTCAATAATTCGTTCGATAGAAAATAATTTAATTCATACTTCGACGTTATACATCTACTGACTGTCAAACCACCATATTTGATTTATACCAAATAGCTCAATTTAATCTGAATTTACGATACAGTGTAGTGTTTTCGCGCCACTGTCAGCCGAACGCGCGACTCTATGAACGAGAGCGTACGAGCTGAGTGGCAGCGACACACGGACAGGTTCCAACCTGCTTAGTTTATTCTTGTAAATGTTTTACTCGACTCAGTGCATGCTCTTACTAATTTAAAATGAGTTATCATGATTTTTATAACGCATACATCAAAAGATACGTCTATAAGACGAAGAAGTCCTGCCAGGACGATGTGATAAAATTATGGAATACAGCTAAGCAAAAATTTCCGAAGAAAGGAGAGTTATTTTAAAATAAATCATTTCAAAGAAAACGGAGACATTATTTAAAATTTTGCTACTAACAAATCCTAGATAACCCTTCAAAGTATTTTATGAACTACTGTTTACAGTTTATAATGAGAACGTTAAGCTTTACTACATTAGCCAAAAGTGGCCGTTTTTCGCAAATGTGCGTAGTAAAGCTTAACATTCTCACTTTAAACTGTAAACAGTAGTTCATAAAATACTTTGAAAGGTTATTTAGGACTTGGTAGTAGCAAAATTTTAAATGATGTCTCCGTTTTCTTCGAACTGATTTATTTTAAATGGGGGCAGTACTGGACCTTGGAAAATTCAGGTACGGCCTTAAGCCGTTGGTCTCGGCTCTCATCATTGTTTGGCAGTCGTCAAACTATGTCAGACGCCTTTGGGTAGCTTGAGAAATTTGACACGAGCGTTGGATAATTACACACGAAACAAGAGATTAATAGTATACTCGTATTTGTATATCTAAATTTGAAAAGTGGGCGAAAGCTAACAAAAATAAGGCGATGTTAACAATCTGTCTATTAGTCTTCTCAAATTCAAATCAAGTCCTAAAACAACTAGAGCAGACCGACAATGGAATTTATTAATATTAATGTGAAAATTATTCGGAAATTATGTTAATGTTGTATAAACTTTACGTTATTTGCGATAACTTAAGTTATATTCGTATTGAACTCCCATGCTTTACAATTCTTAGTTGGAGAAACCTTTTTTATTGTAATATTAAGTTGGTTACTAAAACCCGTGTGGTTCCGTGTTAGAATAGGACCACTCCATCTCTTCCTGGATGTCGTAGGGGCGACTAAAGGACTAAGCACAAACATCTCGTGCTCGTACAACTGCATTCCCAAGGAGGGTTGACGTCAGGCAGGCGGCCGGTCGTAAAACTATTAAAACTACCAAATCATTTAAACTGTTCCGGCTATTTCTTCTCCATTCTGCAAGGTCTTTGGCATCCATGGGTGACCATTGACATGCATGCTATATTTGGAGAAGAAAAAGCGGGAAAGCGCACCCCGGGCTCCGAAGCAGCATAGCTGAGAATGCAACCGGGAACGCGCTTAGATGAAGAAGATTAAGTTGGTTACTAAAAATATCTATCTTTCATTGTGGTTTTTGTGTTAAGGACTTATGTATGTATTATAAAATTATATCGATATTTGTAGACCAAATCGGTCTGAGATAACACTTATTACTTCATCTAAAAATAAATATACAATCAACTTAATCAAGCTGTGAACCGAAGATTTTTTTACGAAACTTGTTTCTAGAGCTCTCTTAAATAGCTATAGGTAAATACAAAAGCGACGCTGCTAGAAGTGAATAGGTTTTATTGTTGAAAATGTACTGCGTTGACTTTTAATTAAGAACCGGCCACATTCTCCATTATACAGACCGTTTACAACAGCCCTGATTTTGTCTGGCTACGCTAATTTATAGCTTTTCTGAGTCTTAATAGAGCCTGTGATAGTAAATTGCATTACATTATGCTTTGATGATGTCTATCATCTTAGATTTATTAAGATAAAATTAATAAAGAATAAATGTTTAATTTTACAATATCATGGCTGTCAGTGAACAGTTGAATTATTCGTCATTACTGTGAGATATTATTTATTTTTATTTTGTTCTTCCTCACCTTATTCTACTTTACGTGGGGTTGGGACAGCGTATTAGCCTTTCAATTTTACACTATTCTTTGTCAAGGCACTTGTTACATTCTTTTTATCCATATCATCTTTAACGCACTCTATCCACCTTTTCTTTGGACTTCCTCTGTTCCTATATTCAGTAACCTTCAAATTTAGCACCTTTTTAGTAACGTGGCTCTCTTCCCTCCTCATTATGTTCATATCATCCTAGTCTATTGCTTCTCAGTTTGTCCGTTATTGGAGCTACCTTTGTACTTCCTCTTACATACTCGTTATTATTCCATTCTTTCTTGTCACTTCACTCATCCATTTTAACATTCCCATCTCCATCTGTCATTCATGCGTTACCTTAATTTAGTCAAGTTAGTTTAAGGAACTGTTTATATAATTATGTATGGTTTGTGTAAATCGTGTTTACATACAAAGAGAAAAACAAGCTAGACAATTAAATAAAAGCTATTACTTGTGATGAAGTCGCACCTATTTCTTTCATCAGTAGATGTTTTTGCTTTCAGATCTTTACTGTTGGCTTGCATTTTATAATTGCTTTTAAATAATTTATAATATTTATCCAATGCTTGCTCAGTTCCGATGTTCCATCACCTATTTCAATCATTTCCACCATCAAACTCGGAACGACACCGCCGCTAAGCCGAGGGTGGCTAATGGTAACTTGTCGAAAGTTAAACAACAAATATTGACGCCTCTTTGTAGTGACAGCCGTCTGCGAGCGACGGGCTTATTGAAAAACTACAGACAAACAGATCCTCCCTTGTTGTAAACATGTACTGAGTGGTCGAATTTAATTTTTTGCAGAGACTGTAATTACAATTAAGGAAGGAAAATGAGACAGACAAACAGATTTTCCCTTGTTGTAAATGTACATTGAAATGCAGAAAAAACAAGGAAGAGACATATGCTTTATTGAAAAATCTACGTTTGTCTGTAGTTTCATCAACAGTAGGTAACATATGCATAAAAGTTTAATTTTTAATAAAGGTATTTTTTTATAATAACTCATTACCTACTTAACTATTTATATTACGAAGCTGCTGAGAAGCAATAATGCCCAAATTTAGGGTTACTTTATCTGTGAATTTTCTTATCATCGTAAATTCAAATCGTAACCCAAAGATGACAACATTTTAGTCATAATTTAGTCTTTACGTATCAGCATTGTCTTCGTAAAATTTCACGCGGTTGAAATATAATCTGGTAATATTTCACGTAACTAAGCTGCGATGAAACAGGGTATTTCCCGGACATATCGCTTTGATTTATGAACTTGTTAAGCACCCCTTAAAACTATGGCGAAAGAAAGTCAATACCCTGTTTAGAGGACGAAGTGATAATGCAGGATGTATAGCTGTTGAGGATACAGGGTGCGAGTAGGTATGTGTATTTCTTCAATTTTGTTGCAATAGAAAGTTTTAAACTGACAGTTTTGTAAAATAATGTACGATTTCAATATTGGCTCTGTTTTCATTACAACGACAATCGAAATAGGTAATTATGTATCAGGGTAGATTTACAATACGAAAAAAATACTTTGAAAGGGACCAATTCAAAAATACCTGTTCCAATAATTACGTATGATGGTATTTTGCGAGATAATGTTGTTTATTTATTCACGATTTCATTGTTGCGTCTAATAACCCTTAAGACTTGATTCAATTTAACTTTTTGGCTTACAATGTATACTCGACTGTAAAAGAGTTCTAAAGGCCAGAACCCAAAAACTTTTAATCCTCGACCTCGACTCACTGACACGAAAATCATCCCTTTAAAATAAAAGTTCCACAGAACAGGCAGTGACAAATTACTTCTAATACCAGACTGATTAAAACCCAGATAAGTGTGAAAAGCACTCTAAAAGTTTCATTTAGTCGTATCCAGCTGACACATACGAATGTGAGCCGGCAATACCGAACCGAATACGTTACTGGGGACGCAATTTGTCCCTACCCGGCAATTTATGCCTACAGCCCATTTACCCATTTTATGCAAAGGAAGTGACGAAAAAGGAACAAAAGTTTCCTTCATTTAATGAATACGCACACTGTTATGAAGTAGTGTTAAGCTTCTACTATATAATCGGAATACCAAGAATTTATAAAATATAATACAAAAATCTTTATGGCACCAAATGAAATTTACAATTACATAATTTTAAGTAAGAACAACATACATTGTAAGATACAAGAGGCTGCCTTATCGCCAAAAATCTCTTACAGGCAACCACAAACAAAAGAAATGCGAAGTATATAAATAAGATAATAGACGATATAGCGATTCATAAGTAATTTTCATTAGTTTACTGCACCTATAATACGAAATTAATTCAAATCCCGTGGGAAGCATACTTTGTAAAAAATGATTCTAGTCTGGTTAGGATATTGCAGGCTTGAATCACCTGATTATCCGAAAAGAAAGATGATTCCGTGCTTCGAAAGTTACGTAAAGCTGTTGGTCCCGAACGCCATCTAGCGTTTGTACCTATTCTAGGATTGGTTCTGGTCTACCCTTTTGGTTGCGACGGTCAGACGGCAGTCGCTCTTTGTAATAACCAGTAGCCTCGTCAAATCACCTAGGTCAGGTAGCGGACCCCGGGCACTGAAGCGTAACCGCTGACAATGCAACCGGGAATACGCTCGGATGATTAGGAATATTAGTGAAAAACAACAGATGTTTTCCACTAATATTCATCATCATCCGTTCATTCTCCCTTCCCTCTGGCCGGCATGCGATCGAGCGATTTACTTTATGTGGTGGAACCCTAATTATGAATATTGGAAAACATGTGAAGATACGAGTATGAAGGCGTAAGTTTAAATTAAGGAGGCGGCAGCGGTGTGAAGTTGGTTATTACGCCGTTAACTACAGTTTATATTGTTACTTTATGATCACTGAATTTTGTTCCTAAACAATAGAGAATAATAACGTACTCGTAGAGATAAGGATAAGTTTTGATTAGAGAGGTCGCAACCTGCATAAAAATCATTACTCTGATTCTTTTATGCCTTGTGTTCGATTATACCCACAGATTATACCCATATCTTCAGATTATCATTTTTATTTTCAGCTCTTTTTCCAAAATATTGAAATCGATTTGACTATAAGTACACTTTTACATTCACATCTTCATACCTTACGGATTAAACGGAGGCAAGGGTTGCAATGTGAAGTTAATATACAGGAATCGGAAATAGTGATAGTTTGACAGCGCAGAAGAAGAGGAAGCTGGTAAATTCTACGTTTTTTTCCATTTGAGTGTCCATATTGGCATGGAAAGTAAATCACGCAATGTCATAATCTTGTAATATAGTATTCTATATTCTAAGGTCATAATTAATAGCAAAAACAAATCGATTTTGATGAATCAAACACAACACCACATTGAATCAACAACCAAAAGTAAGAAATTAACATAGAGTCCGCAAAGTCAAAGTCAATAGATCTTTAAATGCTTTACATAAAGCAGCAAGTTTATTCATGAAACAATAAGATCCCTGGCGGATAGAATGGAGAGATATTATGATGTGACATTATACAAAAAGTCTGCAAATTGTAGGTCGCGCAATGTGCGGGCTTCCGTCAATTCTGTTTCCATTTTCCTTGAGCATGCAGAATTAAGAAATGGGAAAATTGAAGCGGGCCGCTACAGCTAGACCAACCAAATCGTGCAGTCATCAGAAATGCGTATCAGAACTTATCGGTTCTCTTATTGACGGCTATGTGTTAATCACTTGACTATCATAAATGTTTTTTTATTTACTTGTATCATTCAAAGTAAGCGATGCATATTAAAAAAAATGAGGAGTTCCGTGGCTTGGTACGAGTACGCATAACTAGCGTTTTTGCAAGTTAAGTCACATTGGGCGTAGTCCACATTTGGATGGTTTACCACCAGTGGTATAAAAATTCGAATTCAGCCGTGCTTCGGACGGTACGTTAAGCCGTTGGTCCCGGCAGCTGTCACTGTTGTTTGGCAGTCGTCAAGCTATGTCAGATGTCTTTAGGCAGCTTGAAAAATCTGACACCAGTGTTGGCGTCTGACTTGACGTCTTTATCGGTATATCTATCCCTAGCAAATAGGGGTGGTGCATAAATGGTGGTCTACTTCGGAAGTTTTTTCGTGTCTTAAAGTAGACATTCAGATTTTTCAAGCTCATGACTCGACAATCAAATGCCATTTAAAAATTACAGCCGAGACCAACGGGTTATCTTTAAGTCACTATTGGTCATCAAAGCAATTGTATATCATGTCGCTCGTATGTACTTCACTTAAATAGAATAAAGGCGGATCGTGGTAGGCATATTAACGTTCCGCCCAAATCTGCCCTCCATTATACGTACGTACTTATTCAGTTTTTATCTGGGTCGATTTAGTACTACCATTAAATGCTACCCTAGTATGTTTTTCCTTTGTTTGTTGTTTCGGTTTTCTTGTGGCAGCTCGAATGAGAGTCTGGATGCTATCATTCTGTTGATTACACTTTATGATATTGATAGAGGATATTTGGCTTCGGGTGAACATTATATTTTGCTGAATATATCTGGAACAAAAATACAAAATAGGATATTTATTTTTGGATAGCTATTCTATAATTTGATTTAGTTTCATAGATATTATCGAGACAAATGCTAATAGTAATAGCTAAAGCACAGAATGAATCTTAGTTTTAATATAGATAATATTCAATGAAGTGATATATTTATCCTACATTGAATATTTTTTTTTATAGTTAGTAAAGTGAAAACTGATAAAGAAGCAGTTTTCTATCTTTCCCCATCCATTTTCCAGAAGTACCTGTAACCGAAGATCTTTCCCCATCCATTTTCCAGAAGTACCTGTAACCGAAGATCTTTCCCCATCCATTTTCCAGAAGTACCTGTAACCGAAGATCTTTCCCCATCCATTTTCCAGAAGTACCTGTAACCGAAGATCTTTCCCCATCCATTTTCCAGAAGTACCTGTAACCGAAGATCTTTCCCCATCCATTTTCCAGAAGTACCTGTAACCGAAGATCTTTCCCCATCCATTTTCCAGAAGTACCTGTAACCGAAGATCTTTCCCCATCCATTTTCCAGAAGTACCTGTAACCGAAGATCTTTCCCCATCCATTTTCCAGAAGTACCTGTAACCGAAGATCTTTCCCCATCCATTTTCCAGAAGTACCTGTAACCGAAGATCTTTCCCCATCCATTTTCCAGAAGTACCTGTAACCGAAGATCTTTCCCCATCCATTTTCCAGAAGTACCTGTAACCGAAGATCTTTCCCCATCCATTTTCCAGAAGTACCTGTAACCGAAGGGCATGTATAAAGAGATTGATGAGTGTCGATGAAGCGAAAAAGGTTTGTCAGGATCGTAGCAAGTGAAAGTCCATAATCTCTGTCTACCCTTGTGGAAAACAGGTGTAATAGTACGAGTATGTATGTTGTATGTTTGACGACCTCAGTGGCCTATTGGTCATCATGCCAGGCTGTCACACTGGAGGTCCCGGGTTCGATCCCCGATCGATCAAGATGGAAAATGATCATTTTCAAATTGATCTGGGTCTTGGATGTTTATATATGTACCTCTATGTATTTGTTATAAAATATAGTATAGGTATTGTTGAGTTGGTATCTCATAACACAAGTCTCTAACTTACTTTGGGGCTAGCTCAATCTGTGTGATTATTATGTATGTATTTTCAATGGATTAAAACCTTAAATCCACGCTTTTTACTATATATTTCTAGTCTTGACTTAAATCGTTTTATACTTTTTATTTGTCCTTAATCGGTTAACGATTTATGACGTATTAAAAAAAAACTACTTACTAGATCTCGTTCAAACCAATGTTGGAAGTTTGCATGGTAATGTACATCACATATTTTTTTTAGTTTTATCATTCTATTATTTTAGAAGTAACAGGGGGGGACGGGACACACACACACACATTTTACCACTTTGGAAGTGTCTCTCGCGCAAACTAAAATTATATTAGAAACCTCAATATCATTTTTGAAGACCTATCCATAGATACCCCACACGGATGGGTTTGATGAAAAAATAATAATTTGAGTTTCAGTTCTAAGTATGGGAAGCCACAAAATTTATCCTTTTTAGGGTTCCGTACCCAAAGGGTGCAAACGGAACCCTATTACTGAGACTCCGCTGTCTGTCCGTCTGTGCGTCTATCCGTCTGTCCGCCTGTCACAGAGCTCTATCTCTTGAACCGTAATAGCTAGACACTTGACATTTTCACCGATTATGTATATATAGCCGCTATAACAACAAATAATAAAAATTAAAAAAAGTTAAAAATTAAAGGGGGTCGTCATACAAAAACCGTGTTTTTTAGCGTTTTAAAACATTGTATGGTGGCACGGAATCCTTCATGTATGAGTCTGACTCGCACTTGCCCGTTTATTTTTTCTATTTTAGTGTAAAAATCTAAATGTGGTTAACAGAATACATCTACTTACCAAGTTTCAACAGTATAGTTCTTATAGTTTCGGAAAAAAGTGCCTGTGACATACGGACGGACAGACAGACAAACAGACAGACATGACGAATCCATAAGGATTCGTCATGTCTGTCTATTTGTCTTGTCAGACATGACAAATCCTTATGGATTCGTCATGTCTGTCTGTCTTTCGTCGTCTGGTTCCGTTTTTTGCCATTTGGCTACGGAACCCTAAAAACGTCAAGTTGGGTTTGTATTAGTATTTATTACATCCCTTTGACCTTCTCTTGAATTTGGATTTGTATATCCTTATTTTTTAAGCGACTTAAAAAAGAAGGAGCTTTTTCATTCGAATGTATATATGTTTTTTATGTATGTCCCTCCATAACTTCTCCGTTTCTTAACAGATTTGGAAAATATTTTTTAAATCGTAAACATGCAAGTTGGCAACATGCCCCTTGTCACCAAGTGAAGATCTGATGATGGAATCCTCCAAAAATTGAGAGAACTCTTCAGATATTCTATGTGTGGTTCCCGGCAGAGTAGAATAGGACCACTCCAAGTCTTCCCGTGGATGTCGTAGAAGGCGACTTAGAAAACACAAGTTGAACAAAGCTTTTAAACATCAGTGAGACCTCTCCAACCCGTCTGGTCAGCATGGAGAGTGTAGGCCAAATCCTCTGACTGCTCTGGCTGATGGCTCTGGTAGTACAGAGAGGATCGTGCTCCTGCAGTGGAGACTAAAAAAAGACCTGATGATGATATAGTGATTTTGATGTTTTTGTCAGTAAATCAAGCATTTGCTTTCAGAAAGTGTGATTTGGTGATGAACTGATTAAAAAGACCAAAATTTTAAGTAGCTTTTTTTGTTTAAAATTATACGTTCTCGGAAGGACAAACAAATAAATAATTGGTCTAAAATGATGCATCGAACGTGTAAAACTTTTGTTTGCTTTTTACCCGACTACGGCAAAGCCTACGGAAGGGTAATGATTTTAGCAGTCTTTGTATGTACGTGTATGTGGATATCTATGTGTGTTTCACCGTAGCATCGGAACTACTTAATTAATTTTCACGAATTAGTGTCAATTGATTCGTCATTATCGTCCAAGTGATATAGGCTACATTTAGTTTAAATAAAATAAATATGATGAAAGTTACTACATAAAAAAAAGTGTGGGGCCTCAAAAAAAACAAGTTTGCTTCGACATCGATATTACATATTCCAAATATATATACATACGTTATATATATACAGCCATAAATAGCTGCAGAGCTTGCATTTTTGGATAATTCACACTTTTTAGTTAGAACTTTCCCATAGTTTTAGTTTATTCAACGTATATATCGTTTTAATTTCCTATCTTTTTAATTACTATCAACAGCCAACAATATGCAAACCCGCCCAATACACAATGCTCGTGTAGGGCAAAGATAAACAGTTAAAACGTCCATAAATAACTGGAAACGATTAACAAACCGATGGCTGGTAGAGGGACCGTAATATATTCACTAACTGATCCCAATTTGTCTGACCTAACGCAATATCGGACTGGCCCCCACTATAAGTTCACGTATCTATGTCGCATAAAGCTTTTAAATCCTGGATAGCTTAGTTTTGGGTCGCGGATGGGACAGTAAAATATGGCTAAAATATTTATTAGTAGTTTTAGTTTTTACCTTTTCTTGCAATAATTTTTTATTATATACCTACTAACCGCTGTAACGCAAAAGATTCTATACGTATCTACTAATAGCCGTAGTTATAAAAAAATCTGCACTCTATTCATTTAAACCTGATACGGGGTGATTTTAAACGCCCTAGGAAAATTCAAAGAGAGTAAACCTGTTTCCTCTTAAGGCCGTACCTGAATTTTCCGGGATCCAGTGCTGCCCCCATTTAAAATAAATCATTTCAAAGAAAACGGAGACATTATTTAAAATGTTGCTACTACCAAGTCCTAGATAACCCTTCAAAGTAGGTATTTTATGAACTACTTTTTATAATGAGAACGTTAAGCTTTACTACGCACATTTGCCAAAAGTGGCCGTTTTTCGCGAATGTGCGTAGTAAAGCTTAACGTTCTAACTTGGAACTGTAAACATAAAATACTTTGAAGGGTTATCTAGGACTTGGTTGTAGCAAAATTTTAAATGATGTTTCCGTTTTCTTTGAAATTATTTATTTTAAATGGGGGCAGCACTGGACCCCAGAAAATTCAGGTACGGCCTCAACTTGGTACGAGTAGTTGCTCACTATAAGACTACGAGCTAGGTTTTTTATGAATACTGCGGTCAGTACGTACACTGCACAGTCGTACATATCATACATATAAGTCTAAAGAGTAAACTTTTCTATGTACAATGCCACTACTCGATTTCACGTATGGTATGCCAGATTCAATGATACCTAAGTGAAAAGGGTCTCGGGCAAATGCAGATAGGATAAACGAAGACCGAATATTATGAGTGGTAGATACGTATTGAGTCCAAAATTGAATACCTTCCGGTAACTGTTTTGTTATTTAGTACTTCAGGCAAAAAGTTAAGGATATAACATACATACATATCACGCCTGTTTTCCACAGGGGTAGGCAGAGATTATGGACCTCCATTTGCTCCGATGCTGAAAAACGTCTTACGCATCTCTTCATAAATGCCCTTCAGTTACGGGTATTTCTTACCTCTCCTTTTTCAGAACGTCTGCAATCTGATCGCAGAATGTTCGTCGAGACCGAATAGGAGTTTACAATAGGCTTTACAAATTCCTTTACATAACAAGACAACTTCAAATGATGAACTGTTTCAACGGCATATTATAATGAAATGCACTAACACAATGATGCCACGATAATCATTTCAATTAAAAGTTTAGATTCGTTTGGGAATAATGCGCGTCCGTCGTTAGAGGCTCGCTAAGTGCAGTTGCAGTAAGTTTTATCCCATTACTGCGGCTCGGCTCGTGCACTCAGAGCTTCTTAGAACTAGCTTATTATGAACATAATTGGATAATTTAAGGCGCACTCAGTGGTTAGCCTTTCTGCTCTCTATACTGCGGCGATACCTAGATTAGATATGTAGCACAAGTATTTCCTCTAAATGGGAGCTCGATTCTGGGACGACTCACTATTTTTTTAATAACCTCTGTCCCACTGCTGGGCAAAGGTATCCCTCATATCATCCATTAACCCAATTTAGCGCGACCTGCGACCAATTCCTCTCAATACGAGTACATCTATCTGATCACTCCAACGTTTCCTAGGTTTGCCCGGCTTCCTACGACCATCTATGGAAATCCATCCAGTGATTATTTTTTCCTATCCATCTGGGTGCTGCCGTATGCATATATGTGGCTTGCCCAATCCCACTTTAGCTTGGCGGCTTTGACGTCAACAACTCCCGTTTTTGAACGAAGATCCACGTTTGACACTCTATCCAGCCACGTGATGCTTAAGATACTTCGCTCCATGTAATCGCTATTTGGCAAATCTTGAGCTTCGAATCGCTGTGTGGTTCTCGGCAGAGTAGAATAATACCACTCCAAGTCTTCCCGTGGATGTCGTACAAGGTGACTTAGGAAACACAAGCTAAACAAAGCTTATAATAAACATCAGTGAGACCTCTCCAACCCGACTGGTCCGCGTGGAGAGTGTAGGCCAAATCCTCTGACTGCTCTGGCTAATATATGGTTCAGGTAGTGCAGAGAGGGTCGTGCTCCTGCAATGGAGACTAAAAAAGACCTTATTTTTCTTGATGGAATGAATTACCATAATACAACTAAGGTAAACAAATATACGGCCCAGATAATGTAAAGTGGTCCTGCAATGTCAGGGGTGCCATTCGCGCGTAACCGACTTTCAAGAAATCTTTTCACGACATTTTTGATGCATAGAGTTGATTCAAATAGAAAACAATCGAAAAGTTTGAGTGCCAATAGGGTAACACAAAGGACTATTTTTTTTTACAAAAGGGGTTGCTTTTATTCTATTTATTTTTGACTTGTTGAATGCAGAAAATAAATATATCGATATTAGTAGTATGCCGTTTCATTTTCAATAGTTAAAATCTTTCAGTCTTTAAGGCTTAATTACTTGCCGTACCTACCATGCTGGTCTGGGAGAAAAGAAAAACTTAGCTGCTTCTCTTCTTGCGAAGATAGTAAGCCAATAGAGGGACTGGGCGAAACTACGAATCATGTTAATAGGAGACGCGGCTAGCAACCCATAACTTTTTTATTTTTTTGCCCCCAGCCTGGGCAAGTTAGAAAATGGCCTTTTTCAAATTGTCCTGTTTATCTATATATTTATTTATTACTAAATATAGTATCGTTGAGTTAGTATTCCATAACACAAGTTTAAACTTTGGGGCTATGAGCTAGCCTCAAAGTCATCAGTGTGATTTGTCCGTGTATATTTATTGACGACCTCCGTGGCGTAATGGGTAACACGCTAGACTGCTAATCCGGAGGTTCTGGGTTCGATCCCCAGCCAGGGCAAGTTGGAAAATGGCCTTTTTCAAATTGTTCTGGGTCTTGGGTGTTTATCTATACTTATATGTATTTATCATGAAATATAGTATCGTTAAGTTAGTATCCCATAACACAAGTTTAAAACTTACTTTGGGGCTAGCTTTATCAGTGTGGTTTGTCCCTATAAATATATATTTATTTATTATTTAAGTATTTATTTATTTATCCCTTTATCCACCATCACGCTAAAAGTGGCCTTTGGGTCTTGCAGCCCTGGGCTCTGCGTAGAGCCACAAGACCCAAAATGCTCTGTCTGCCCCATTAGGGTTAAGACGTGATAGTAACTACGTATGTATGAAAAAAAATAATTATCGCCTCAACAAAAATTTTTGTGTTTTATGTAATAACCATCAATTTTTACCATTATTAGCATATTAAAATAGTATACGAGCCACACGTTTAACTTTAATCAAAAAGCTTGTTAAATCTTATTTATGAAATTTTAACTTCAAATAAAGGTTTTATTAAGGTTTTAATTAAAATGAAAATTTATTATGACGTAAATCGGAGTGGAGAATCATTGTTTTCGTATAATATTATCATAATATTCTTTGGATGAAATTTCTAAATTAAACATTGTGCTAGTAATTTATATACGTTTTC
Source organism: Acrobasis repandana (assembly GCA_963576875.1). NCBI lineage: Eukaryota > Metazoa > Arthropoda > Insecta > Lepidoptera > Pyralidae > Acrobasis > Acrobasis repandana. The sequence goes on from OY756222.1 coordinate 9,484,489, forward strand.
CCTTGTTATTAGCCGGTCCCATATGACGTTGCAAAGTTTGCAGTCCTTTTTGTACCGGGCTGCGGCAGTGTTATAATTACACGATTTAATTGTCATTTGCTTTTGAATCCGACTGTTTGGTTAGCATTTATTACGAACTTTGAGTATTTGTTTTGCAGCGGTATGATTAATTCAATTAGAAGACAATCAAACCAATTGCTAAATGAGGTGTTCTATGAAAGCTTTGATTAATAACTGTACCTTTAGTTATATGATATTGTGAAGTGGAATTTTCCGGTTATATTTTTAGTTTAGTTTTAAATTTCTTTAATAGCTTATAATTTATTTTAATAATTTTTTGGTTTAATTCACATTTACTATTACGTCACATTTACTAGTACGTCGTATTACGTGGAAGAGATCCCTATAAGGGATAAGTCCGCCATTGTATATTTTGCTCTTTCGAATTTTGTATTTTATATGCATGTTTTAGTACAATTAAGTTATTACAAACAAACAAACAAACGTCTATGTCCCTAAAGAGGCAGACAGAGCCCAAAGCCGCAAGACTCAAAGGCCACTATTAGCGTCCTTTTTATTGCTTTATTGAATAACATTTTCTGGTCTTATTACTGGACTGCCTCGGTTCTGCAGCACATCAGGGATGTTTGCGGATGCAGGAGTAAATGGTTTTCATGCAATTTTACGCAAAAGGACTGCTTCTCTGATGCGTAGGGTCCGATGTATTCCTAATAGCATTATGGGCATTATTGCTAATAAAATTAAAGGTTCGGTGAGGGCCCATTGGATTAAAATCCATGGGCCCTCACATGTACAAATTGAAAAATAAATAGGACATGCAAATAAAATGTTTATGTAAAATATCTATATAAAATGTCTATAGAAATGTCTACATAAAATGTCTTTATAAAATGTTTGTTATATTTTGCATAACTAATGTAAATTAATGCATCTATTGTAAAGAGATAAAGAAAATATATCTTTAATTTCAATTAAATAATTACATTGGTTATTAAATTAATGTAATTAGCAACAGGGACATACTAATAAAAAAAGACTCGATACTTTTTTATTCATTTAGATATAAATAAATCGACTATATTAATAAATACATTGAACATAAAAGTATAATGATTTATTATTATATTATAAACAAGTTGTATATTGAAGTAAGGCCGCTGAAATTTACAAAACACAAGTTTGAATTCTTGAACTTCATTATGAGAAATAACAATAGCATCAGAATCGTTGCTAATCGACAGCGACTGTGGAATTTAATCAAAAGTTGTAACTTTACCTGTCACAACTTCTGCCTCTGCGATGCGACGTCATTAGGGTGATTACGTAATGATTACAGGCCACCTGTTATCAAGTGCTGATTGCCAGCCATTTCTCATCCGTCTTTGTCAGGAAATTGAGTAGATTGATATCAAGTTTCCATGGTTTCATACGTTAGGGTAGGGTGAACAATGTTTTAAAGGTAGCACGAGAGTAAAATACACGTCACCTAACTGATAAAGTTAATAAAGACGGTCAGTTTGTAAGTTAGAGCCAGATGTTACATAATATCCGCTTAAAAGAAGATTTAAGCGGAACTAAATTATTTTTTCCCTCACTCTCCTCCTTCTTCTCTTCGTCTAAGGGCGTTCCCGGTTGCATTCTCAGCTGTGCTGCTTCGGAGCCCGGGGTGCACGTTCCCGCTTTTTCTTCTCCAAATCACCCAAGGATGCCAAAGACCTTGCAAAATGGAAAAGAAATAGCCGGAACAATTTAAATGATTTGGCTATAGTTTTACGACCGGCCGCCTGCCTAACGTCAACCCTCTTTGGGACTGTATTTGTGCGTAAAGTTTTACAACCGGCCGCCGCCCGACGTTAACCCTCCTTGGGAATACAATTGTAGCACGAGATGTTTGTGCTTAGTCCTTTAGTCGCCTCTTACGACATCCACAGGAAGAGATGGAGGGCTCCTATTCTAACCCGGAACCACACGGGTTTCGAGGATGATGCTAGCTGACCAAAACTCGAAATAAGTTTTTCAAAAAAATATTACTGGCTTTATTGTGAGGCCTAAGTACTAATCAAGGCAAATGTAATAAGCCCAAACTCGATGGGGTTGCGTCGTTTTATTACAGGGTTTCTATAGTCACCTTCCGGCTCCATTATCAAATCAGCTTTTCGTTATAATAATATTGCATAGTCGTCTGATTTATATTAGCATACAAAATATCATCTTAATCAGAAATCGGGAAGTGGCTCAAATTTGACTTGCAAGATTTGACCCAAGAATAAACAACAACAAACTGAGCAACTAAAGAAAAGCTTGTAAAAATACGCTCAAGACTACGAGTGGGCGAAAGATTTTAAAAACGTGATCTCAAAATATAGCCACGAGATAAAGCAGTAAATATTCACGTGACGTTAAAAGGATTATGAGGGTGTCGTCTCAAAAAAGTATTTAAAATAAAAACTATAGAAATCTATCTTTAAGCTCAGTTACAGACGTCACCATCGTCATATCTTCCATACTGGTCTGGGAAAAAACAAAAAACATAAAATGTGCCAGCTGCTTGTCTTCCCACTCAGATCGTTAAAGCCGATCGAAAAATGCGCGAAAATGCGAATAATTATAATAGGCGATGCGGCTAGCATCACTACTTAGATTTCTTTTTCCACCTCGCCCACCTGGCCTTTGAGAGTTGCGGCCCTGGGCTCTGTCTGCTTAGACCCGCAGCCCTCAAAGCTCTGTCTACCCCATTAGGTATAAAGACGTGACAGTATTTAGTATATTATATATACGGACGTCACCAAAAATGCACTTTAACTATCCACTGAATACAACTTCAAACAGTAGCAAATATGTTGTTCAAACATCTTGAACTACGAATATCAAATCCCGATTTGGCTTCAGCTCGTCATTAGGACTTTATAGCTTTCGGATTCGGACGCAACTTAGTGAACCATAAAAGCAGTAGTTTGCTCGTATCTCCGAGGGTATTGTATCGTAAAATATTGCTGCGGCTAGCGAGGGGAACTGTGACTTGCAAATTATGATACATTGTTCTTTAGAAAGGATTTGGAAAGTTTGAACAACATATTTAATTTAATTTTTTTTATTTATTCTCCAAACTTATTCTATTTTTACAGGTTTATACTTAATACAATAGAACAGCAATTATTACATATCAATATCAACAATAACACCATAACTTATAATATAAATGGCAACCTTTGTATGTCTATCCTGTCCGCGATCAAATTCTGAGTGTGTATCGCGCGGGGCAGCGGAGATTTGTTCACTACATATTATTTTAAGGTCTTTAAAAATAAGAGAGGAGGCTACAGCCTTTTGGAGGTAATGGGAAGTTTTCCACACATAAATGAAAGCTGTGACAGGAGCTATGCTCGCAAAGGAGTCTGTTAGTCATGCATACAAATAAGTATTGCTTACTATATACTATTTTAGCTTCTAAAACCAGTAGCGTGTTTGATTTAAGAGTCCCTTTATCATAAACTTTTCCATACAAACGTAGTCTAGCTTTTATTTTGAAATGACATGTCACATTTTGGCACTATTTTGTAATTTCAAACTAGTTTTCGAGTCAAAATATGAACTTAAAAGAAAATATAAGGGAGTAAAAGTTCCATACTGATGGTCAAATATGATATGGTACACTATATTCTCTTTCAAGTTCATCATGTTGTTGTTGTTCATATGCCGCTGCAAGAAAAGAACGGAACGGACGGACAAACAAATTTACTAACGGAAAATAAAAAGTATGACAGGCACTCTTTATTTTAGGTCTAAAACGGCAAAGCAATATCTGTTATCCGCTGGATTTCCAGAGATCAACTTGCATGTGCTCGTTACAGTCCTCCGGGGACAGACACTCGTCCGTGGTCGCGATCGGCTGCCTTGAAGCTGCGGGTTATTTCATTTGTAACTATTTTATAAAGATGCCGATTTTTTATTATTTATACTGGGTCTGTATGAAGTTGACAAGATATTTCTTAATCATGATTACGTCGTTGAACTGAAATTAAACTGCAAAGTTTATTTTATCCTAAAATTACTGAGAAACAACCATTAGTCGTTGAAGGATTATTGGATTTGTGTCTTGGATATAATAAGCTGATGTATTTGCGTGATCTTCAGCAATTTGACAAGAGAGTATCATCAACAAAATGGCTGCTTTAATAGTATCGGTCTTAAAAATGGCTTAGCAATAACCGATGTTCGCTGGATTTCCAGAGATCAACTAGCATGTGCTCGTTACAGTCCTCCGGGGAGGAGCACTCGTCCGTGGTCGTGATCGGCTGTCGGGTATTTCGGATATTGTAGAATATATGCTACACATATTTGTAGGGTCTGTATCTGTTTGACAAGATAATATAACCAGCCTACTTGAAAAAGTTCAAGGAATCGAAAATGCAAAATACATATATAAAAACAAATACTTAACCGTGTGGTTCCCAGCAGAGTAGAATAGGCCCACTCTAAGTGCGTCTTTGCACGCCTTCTACCACATCCATGGGAAGACTTTGGCCGCGTCCACGGACATGGTTTTCAATCACTCACAATTTCAACATCGGATGACGGAACGAATAATGGACTTCGTTCGTTATAATATGGGAAAACCCAAGTCGAGCTTTTAGTTCAACAATATGAATACTTGTTCTGAAGTATGGTGTATTTATTATATATTTTGAAAGATTATGCGGAATATCAAAAAGTTTTTATTTTGGAGGCATCATGCCATAACCTTTATCTAAAGGTGTATAATCTATATCTCGTATTTCTACCGGTTTACTAGCGAATTTCGGGCCGGATCCGGGTCAATGCGGAATCCGGATGACCGGTTACGGGTTGTCGCACGGGAACGCAGGTAATCTGAAACGGGGCCGCCACAATGAGATGGACGCTTTTAACGGAATTAAAACCACATGTTTTATTGATAGTTTTTTACTTATACGCGAAATTTAAAGCTTTTTTATTATATTTTTCACATACGTTAGGTACTGAGTACAGACCTCTTTACTTTTGAATGAGTTAATGGGCAATACTTTAGTATCTAGTATATAAGGTGTCAGATTTTTCAAGATGACTAAGTATCAAAAGATATTATGCCTTGCGCGACTGAACATCGGTAAAATTACGCCTGCAATGCTATTTGAATTATTAGCATTAGGCCGAACTAACATAGCGTTTTTCACGAAGAAATAAATTAGCCGTGGAACTTTAGCCGCGCAACTTCAGCACAGTGTGTGCAATTAAAGTTTTACGTAGCTGAAAACGAACTGTCATCTCGCAATAACGACCGGGACCTAATGGGCTTTCCGAAGCCTTGAAGAGCTCAAGGTAAAGTACCGTTTTGTAACAATATAAAATAGTAATGAAATCTGTGATAAATAAACCCAAACACACTTATCCAGGCCCATAAACAATAACATTTAAACACTACACGTCCACTTTACCAAAACTCACTGAATAAATGCTTGATTTCTTGTCATAAAATCAAAATCACTATAAGTGTGCATAGAATATTAGAGGAGTTCCCTCGATTTCTCGAGGATTGTCACCAAGTTAAGATCTGACGATGGAGCAGATCTTAACTTGGTGACAATGGGACCACTTGAGTCTAAAAAATCCTTCAAACAAAAAAGAATTTTCTAAATCGGTTCAAAAACGGAGAAGTTATATGGAGGAACATACAAAAACATACATATATTCTTACATTTTAAATGAGAAGGTCCTTCTTTTTTGAAGTCGCTTAAAAAAAGAAGAAATATACACGAGTTCTTTCTATGAAATAATAAAATAGTGCAAAAACATTATCACTTTCCTGCATAAGGAAATGTTACATTCGAGTACTATAGATTACGGCGACTGTCACTTACCCTAGTTTCTAATGCTTTTACCTTTGTCGTCAAAGTGTCGATAAATGTACAGCAGTCGTAAATCGTCTTTACGACCGCAGACGTATAAACCGAACTCCTTTTGAGGGATTTTAAGAGGAAATGAAGGTCCCACGCTAAGAGCGTGCTGCCCTTAAGGAGCTTGTCAGCATTTATAATTTTGGTTGAGACTTTTGCTTTGGAATTATTGCTAAGGTACCTATGATTCTAGATCTCTCTTTTTCTCATTAATATTAAATCCTGGACTAATACTAATAGCACCGTTAACTTTTGCTTAAATTAGTTTAAAAAACTCTAGTGTTCAAAAAACGAACATTGTTGGATGTGACAGTAATATAGGTTTATTACTTTTTCACAAAGTTCGTAAAAGCCATTCGAGGAAATAGACGACAATGCGATTTATTTTAATAGGCCATGCGGCTAGCAATCCATCACTATTGTGATACCTTTTTCAGCCTTCGCGTCCATCATCACGCTAAAACATACCAGGGGACATTTAGCGAAAGGGACGTTTTGCGCAAGGGACATTTTGCGAAAGGGACATTTTGCGAAAGGGACATTTTGTGAAAAGGACATTTTGCGACTAGGGAACATTTTGCGACGACACCAAAATGACATTAAGTAAGACATGCAGCTCGTCCTGTCTGCTTAGAGCCGCAAGACTCAAAATGCTCTATCTCTTCACGCAAACAGACATATTTAATAGTATATGTAGTGTAACATAGTAAAGTTCAAAGTCAAGTCAAAGTCAAAATCATTTATTTATCTTTGGATGTTTGTATAAAATATTAGTTAAGTTAAAAAAATACTTTCTTTAAATACATAAATCCGCGCCTGATCACCGCCGCTGGTGATAAGACTGGTTGCTTCTTTTCTCAACGAAAAGCATAGCTATTTAGAGAGAAAACGCAGCAAGCGTTCTTGGCACCATGCCGCACGGTCATAATCTGTTAGATTTTAAAATCAATAATTTAGATTAGGTTTTATTTTTATGATTAGTTTGTAGTTAGTTTATTTTAATTTTAGTAAAAATGTATCTTAGTAAAAAATTATCCAGTTAAGTCTTCTTGAAGCGTTACTTTAAACACGCTTCTGGTTAACGTCGTTAGCATAATGACACCTTTTAGCATAATAATCTCATCAGGACGCTACCTGTGATGTAAAATACAAATATGTATCGTTAACTTTTTATATTTTTGTTTTGCCAACGTGTTCAACTTGATATTTATGTAAACGACTGGTTTTCCTGGTGTTTTAATGAAAACATTCCAATTCTTAATTTACACTTAGTCACTGGTTTTTAGGGTTTCGTACCCAAAGGGTGCCAACGGGACCCTATTATTGACTCCGCGTCTGTTCGTCTGTCCGTCCGTCTGTCACAGGGCTCTGTAATAGAGATACAGCTGAAATTTCACCGATTATGTGTTACTGTGGCTGCTATGACAACACATACTAAATATAAAATAAAATTGCAAAATTAAAGAGGTCGCCATTAAAGATGTTTTTTTCCAGCGTTTTAAAAAATTGTACGTAGTCCGACTCGCACCTGACCGGTTTTTTTAGTTAAATTATTAACAAACGTTATTAGCGGTCTTATGACACAGTCGTATTCTTTGTTATGCTAACGCAGCACCATATTTTTAGCCACTAGAAATCTATCGCTAGCAGGTCTACTCCACGAAATTCCAAAATTATTGATTTTAACTATCACAAGTAGAATTAGGTGTCCAAAGAAAAGAAATGCGTGTTAATTTCGATTCCCAACCAGGGAAAGTTGGAAAGTGGCCTTTTTCACATTGTCCTGGGCCTCTAGATAAACACCCAAGACATATCATTAAATATACTTAGTATCGTTGAGTTAGTATCCTATCTATAAGACAAGTTTAAAAACTTACTTTGGGGCTAGCTCAATCAGTGTAATTTGTCCCTATATAATATACTCGTATTTATTTATTTTTATAAATTCGAATGTATAATGTTTTTTTACTATTTTATTTAAAAATATTTGTTAAGTATTGATTAAAAGTTCCATTCAGTTTCAGTTATAAAATAATATCAATAATACTACTTACTTTATTGGAACTAAATCCATCCATCAATTTCTAACAACGAAATGTATTTCAGTCTACGCAGTCCGCTGATCTGTGAATGGCATCAATTAGAGATTAATTAAATAAACTCTCCTTTGCAACATCCCGTGTGTAGGGATTGGTAATAAATGGTTATTGGGATGTGTGTTTGGCAGCGGGGAATCGAAGTCATGTTTTGCTCCCTAAGGGCGCTTTTAGTGTCACGCGGATTTGCTCACGCACGCGGGATTGGCCCGCATGCGTAGCATCCGCAAAGAACAATTTCATATAGGTATCTATTGTAAAGCGTGATAAACGCACGCGGGCCCCGCGTCCCGCGTGCGTTTTTCACGCTTTACAATAGATATGAAATTGTTCTTTGCGGATGCTACGCATGCGGGCCAATCCCGCGTGCGTGAGCAAATCCGCGTGACACTAAAAGCGCCCTAAAGGCGCATTAAAGCAGCACGCATGCATGCGTGTATCAGCTCTAGGATCCTTACTTGCAAATTTGAATCTAAAAAATCAGTGACTAGGTCGCCGCCGGTAAAATTCTGCTCGCGTAGTATTTTACGATATCTCTTACTTAGTAGGGCTACACAATTTGTATTTTTTTTTCGTTTTAGTCCTTACATGGTTTTAATTTATGTAAATTTTATGATCTAGTTTAAATTTAATTTAAATAAATAAGGTTAAATTATAGTACTGTATATTTTCTGATTTTTATTTATAGGTATATTCCTATAAAAATAAACAGGAGAGCATTCCCAAAAAGCGTTATAAGAGTTAATAAAAATTCGTAGAGTGTATGTAAATTATTTATTGTATGCTTAACGACAATATATAAAAATAAAACAATATAAAAGCTGCCTTACCTCAAGGATCTTTTTACGCTGACTTACTTCTAAACTCTTAGGGATCTTTTCAACTGATTTACCTAGAAGATGTCAGGGATCTTTTCTAGTCAATTCTAAATGGTTAGACTGTCTCAATATACCGCCCCACTGGAGACTTGTATGATAGGATACATTATGTATGTATAAATGCAAAACCTTGTAATGCCAGTTGTATAAACGGTTCTTGCAAAAAGTTATATTATATTTTAGAGAAGTTACAGTCAAAACCTCTACTTAGTTTATATCTAAAACCGAGATTTGAGCCTGAAGCGAGCAAACAGCTTCTCTTAATTAGGCTCCTTAATTATGTAACACCTACCGCTAATGAGATATAATTTGTTGCAGGTACTCCACATCTTGCTCGTCGAGACGTGATTTTGCCGTTGGAAACTCTATGAAGTATGTTAAAATTTAATCTTTCTTCATAATTATCTGTATTTTACTAATAGGCATTGTTACCAACGTAACTAAGCGTGGATGCATTTATTATTTATTAAGGGTTCTCTCACTAAGTATGAAGACAACCTAAATACAAACTCTTAAAAAGTAGGTTTGTCTGGCATTTGCCCTAGTGATTGTCCTAAATTGGCCGAAACTAATCGGAAACTAACTGCACTATGTGAGTGTAACCGTATTTCAATGAAATAAGTTATAATTACTCAGCTGCTTTAACATAGGCTGAATGTCAGATCAGCTTTTAAGAATACTGTTACTATAGAACAAAGAATTGCATTTACACAAACTATAATATTTCACTGGGTTCATAAACTAACAAACCATTAAAAAGCACCCATGTATTTAATTTATTTTGGTACTGGTAGCAAATAACCGTATTACAAATCAGCTGACTGCAGTTAACTACATATTGCAATACACTGAACGTGCCGGTATGAAACAACTTTAAGCTTTAACCGACTAACTTTAAGTGGTTGGCGAAAATTGCGAGAATAGCAAAACATATTGTACCACGCCGCCTTAACGTACATTGCAGATGAAAATATAAGGAAAGATATACAGTACAGAGTAATGTATACTGACATAAAAAAGAACCTCTGAAAGCCTAGTTTCCATATAAATGTTTGATAAGACAAAAAACTTAGTTTAGATTTATGTTACACGATTGCAACATTCAAAAAGCTATTTGGTTCGTTTAGATAATAAAATGATGTTATAATAAACGAATCAAATGGCTCTTTGAAAGGTTGTTTTGAGGTATAAAATATTCACATTAATTTGATGTAGAAGTTAACTTTTAAAAGACAAGCACAGTTCTTTTTTAATTGGTAGTGTAACAAAATTTTGTTTGCTCTTGGCTATTTTAAATGATATTTTCTCATGTCAAAATCTCATATCTTCCCTTTTTACATCTAAGATTCCCCTAACTCATTCAAACATCGGCTAAAGTCAGTAGACCGTGGAACGTCATGCTTGATGACCGTCTGCACTTTTTAAATGAAATTATATCGTGTGTATGCTAACGAAAAAAATATCAGTTCACGTTAGAAAAATTCTAAATAACTTTATAAAACTGAGAAATAAGAATTTTAAACGCGACGCATATCAGCTTCATGAAGTTCACTACATGATATACTAATAGACGACCAATAATATAAAACAAAATGTTTTTGTTTTTGCGTCTTTTTTTGTTTCCACTGGAGTACGACCCTCTCTGTACTACCAGAACCATATATTAGCTAAAGCAGTCAGAGGATTTGGCCTACACTCTCCACGCTGGCCAGACGGGTTGAAAGGTCTCATTGATGTTTATAAGCTTTGTTTAGCTTGTAAATCCGCTTTCTACTACATCCACGGGAAGACTTGGAGTTGTCCTATTCTACTCTGCCGGGAACTACACGGCTGTATTTACATGTCACGGCTATAATATATGAACCTACATGAACAAAATTAAAAATTATATAATTGCAAATTGACCAGGACTGTATTTCAAACAAGATTTACACAATTCACGGAACTCATTAAGCAAATTGCTTTAAAACAGTAAATCCAACCAGGTGTATCTCAACATCTACGAGATAAAAGAAATTGGCTGAGCTGGCGGCGTAACCCGAAATGTATTCAAAGAGTTGTTTAAAAATTAATTCAAAAGCCGTTCAGACGAAAACAGTATAACAAAAGGGAGCTGAAAAAGTATTTTGAGCACGTTCATCCCCGCAAGCTGTCCCCTAGCTCGCCGAATTAACTTTGTTAATTCCGAAAAATAGGAGTCAATGTCTCATGTCCGAAACTTTAGTACTCATGTAACTTTTTTAAATAGATCACGATCACATTGGCCTGTTTGTTTTAATGAAACTGCAGGTTTTAATTTCGAATTTATTTATTTAAACTTCATTACACATAAAAAAGTGTAAAATGGCGGACTTAACGCCTTATGGCGATCTCTGCCAGTCAACCATTAGACCAAGTAGATAAATAATTTGGATGGTGCGACATAGTGTGTAAACAAAATTTAAAAGTATCTATAAATACCTACAAGAATAAATCAAGAATATACATAAGTATTAATATTCCTCTTGATGAAAAAATATGAAATTTCGTTTTTGCAGCTTAGCGTGAGTTATCTATGTATAGGTATTTTGCTTTCATCACAAACTCTGACGTATGAGAGACCAAAAATTATTAATTTTCATATTTCGATATTATAATATATTTCTTGCCGGAATTTGTTTAGTATCGTGTAATGAATTCACACTTAAAATAGTTTTAGTATATTTTTTTAGAACATATAGAGTATGTCATCAAAATTCGTGACGAAAAATCCCGTTAGACTTCCTGAAAAACTTCTTTGAAGCAAAAAGATTTAAAACCACACATGAAATTAAATTAAGGTTCTGTCCAACCTGCGGCTAAGTTTCCTAGTTAATTAGAAGACGAGATCGGATTACTGTGCAGACGGACTCTTCATCAGTTTAATTAAATAAGATAGCATTATCAACGTAGCTTTTAAATAGTAAATTAACAAATACAGTGCCGCTCGGATTCGTCAACAAGCCACCCAATTTGTATGTAATTTAATTTCGTGCTAAAATTTTAATCTAATTAATGTTGTGTTCTCTCGAATTTTAACTCTAATAGACTCTTTCGGTCTGTTAAAATATTTGAGCTTTTATATCAACATCCGTCTTTTTGCTCAAATCTGTAAGATGTCGTTCAGGATATGATTTTTATGAATTTTTAGTAAAAAATATGTTTTGAAAGTTTGATAATTGTAATTTTTCTAACGAACGTCAGTTCATTTACTTACAGCTTAGTTATAGTTTGAATAGTTATAAAAACAGATTAGAATAAAGCTAGCATGTTATAAGTACATATATCATTTGTTTTCTTTTCGTACTTCTTTTTGACACACGCATTTAATATTGGAAACTTGAGTTAACTTTTAAAATAAAAATAATTAGGTAATCCATAATGTTGGTTGTAGAACCATGTTAGATATACTTTATTTAGAATAACAGTAAACAATAATTTTCATTACCAATCAAATTTTGGACATTTTGAATAATGAAATGATAGTACTGGCACAGAAGACAGGTATTACATAGTACTGGTATGAATGATATGAAGCAAACTGGATGTCAGACGAGAATTATATACGAACTGACATTTTATAACAGATGCTCGTTAATAAAAACTTAATGAATCGTCATTATTCACACCGTTGGAGTGCATTTTATCACCCTCACCCATTTGTCCGCGCGTACGAATTTATAGTGGACTGGTGTACCTTGTCGGTCGGCATCAAATAGATGAGTCCGCTCGGTTTGATACATGTGAATGGGATCGGAAAATACCCGGCAACAAATAAAACGAAACTACCCGACTACATTGCAACTGCTCTACGCTAGGGTTGACGGTTTCTGATTTTTGGTAATAAAATTGAACTCATTCAATTAATTTAAGGAAATCTGTTTATTAAACAGAAGGGCTCTAAATCATCTAAGTAATTAGATTATTTTTTTTCCATCTAATAAAAATCACAAAATGTTGCAATTGAATTTTAAATAACAAAAAGGTATGTTTGAAAGTTTTATTGCAGACATATATGAAGTGACATTTCAACGCAGGATCTTTAGTAAAACCTTAAATAAGTCATTATTAACACTGTTGCCCACCCATTTGTCTACGAATTAAAATATATGTATTATTTCAGTCAGTATTAAATATATGATTCCACTCGTATACATAACTAACAACCTATATTGCGACTGCGGTTCGCAAGGGTTTTCCATACTTTTGAGTAATACAATGAAATGCTATTAGTCACGTACATTGTTTCTTAATTTGATTCGACGGTGGTTAAACACGAGACATGCTCCATTAATCCGATTGCATTAATAGTAAAGAGTAAAATGATTACGTAAGGAAGTCCCTAGACTGATCGACGCGGAGTCGGCTTTAGCCGATCAGAAAAACCTTTATGTCAATGGAATAAGGGCGTCGCTAATGCCATTCGCATCGGCTCGGCGTGGACGACGCGACGCGACTACGGCCGGCGGCGAAACGAGCAGTTTGCTGGTTATTTGATCGCATCCGTATGCCGCTGAAAGTAGCCGAACACCCACGTCAACGAGTCTACAGCAGTAGTTTGTAAGATTTCGTCTCTGGCGGCAGCCGATCGGCGTCGAAGACGGCCGTAACGGCGTTAATATGATCCGCTCGCACGATTTCATTTCGGACGGCAGCTGAACGGCTCCCGAACTGTTCTGCTCGTATGTTTTCCTGTCTGAAGGCAGCCGAATGGCGTTGAAAACAGCCGAATGCACGGGGCGCAGGCAATCTCAGTTTATAAGTAAGCTCGCTGCAGTTGCTGTATCATTGTGTCATTGACGACCTCCGTGGTGTAATGGTCAATACGCTAGTCTGTCAATCCAGAGGTTCTGGGTTCGATTCACAGCCTTTAAAACTTAGTTAGGGGTTAGCTCAATATTCTGACAGCTAATTACTCGCGGCGTCTATCTGGATGATTAGACTACCGAATGGATATAAACAGCCGTCGCAATGGCCGGTCGGACGAGTTTAAGGTCATTCGAAAGAGTCGGTGATCGTTCGGAGAAGTCGACGGCCGTTCTGTGATTAACCGCCGCAACAGCCATTCGGAGGAGTCGGCGACCGGTTGTCTGTGATCAGCCGTCGCGACGGACGATTGCCGTTAAGCCGAGTAGTGTGGTGATACGCTCTCGGCTTAAGCCGATTCCGCGTTGATCAGTGTGGGGACTCCCTTACTGTTAGTTATCCAGCTTTCCAAAGTCAATTTAATATCACTTTTATTCCCTCTAAGTATATAAATATGATTCATGGTTTTACGTCATGGTATGGTATGTTGGTATCAGTATTAAGTTTGATTTTGATGTCTTCCATGCTAGTCTAGGAGTAAAATAGATGCTTATCTTCCCAAGAAGGTCGTAATTGTTGACAATCAAGGGAATGGCACCAACTGGGCGATCCTTGGACTTGCAACATGTCTATCATTACGATATACAGAAAATAATGTTTGACATCATTTCAAATTACGATATAGAGAAAATAATCTTTGACATCATTTTAAACTCTTTCACCCCTCTTCGTCTTTATTATAGATTCAAAAAACAAAATTCATCAATAAAAGATGGCGTCACAAACTTTGTAGAAAAAACCAAAACAAACGAAGTAGTTCCATTTTTAAATCCTTACTCTTTATTGGCTACGCACAATACAAAGCCACCAGCTTCGCAATATATTTGTACAAGCATCGGTGCACGGTCCAATGGGTACTCTTAATTGCCTAAGCTTTGGCAAAGCTCCTCTTTTTAAGTTTTCAAAGGCTAATGGCCTGCGAAAACGCAAGCTTTCGTCGTTTGGTCTCTGTGTCCTTTTGAAATCTCGTTTGGTCTCTGTGTCCTTTTGAAATCTAACCTGATTTTTACAGGACACAATGCTAAATTAAGTATTAGTCTTTGTTTGACTGTTTTTAAAATTAATTTTGGTGAGACAAAATTTTTAGTTAATTATGTGAAGGACAATTGTTTTTTTTCAGGTAAGTAAGTATTTATTTTCCAGAAAAATATACATAATCTTAGACTAAACTGCAATACCTAACTGAAATTGCAAATTTTAAAAATCACTCCATATTTAACCACCACAATCACCACCACATATAAATACATAAATATATAGGGACAAATCACACTGATTAAATTAGCCCCAAAGTAAGTTTTAAACTTGTGTTATGGGATACTAACTCAACGATACTATATTTTATGATAAATACTTATATAGATAAACACCCAAGACCCAGGAAAATTTGAAAAAGGCCATTTTCCAACTTGCCCTGGCTGGGGATCGAACCCAGAACCTCCGGATTAGCGGTCTAGCGTGATAACCATTACGCCACTGAGGTCGTCTCTATAATTTAAATATTAGCGCTAGGGTTCCGTACCCGAAGGGTGCAAACGGGACCCTATTACTTAGACTCCGCTGTCTGTCCGTCTGTCTATCCGTCTGTCTGTCCGTCTGTCTGTCCGTCTGTCTGTCCGTCTGTCTGTCCGTCTGTCTGTCTGTCTGTCTGTCCGTCTGTCTGTCCGTCTGTCTGTCTGTCTGTCCGTCTGTCACAGGGCTCTATCTCTTGAACCGTAATAGTTGAAATTTTTACCAATTATGTTGTACTATGACCACTATAATAAAAAATATTAAAAATAAGATAAAGTAAAAAATTAAAGGGGGTCGTCATACAAGAAACGTGTTTCTTCAGCGTTTTAAAACATTGTACGGTGGTACGGATCCCTTCATGTATGAGTCCGACTCGCACTTGCCCGTTTATTTATATCCTGGCGAAACGAAATAAGACTCATAGGGTAATTCGTTCAAAAATTGTTAAAGTCATAAATTTCCTAAACGTAAATAAAATTTTTATGATTAAATAAATTCAATTGCTTACTATCTATTTATGCTCTATTCAAGTACAAAAAGTAATTAAGCGAATAGTTTATATGCTTCCAATTTACATATTCCAAACACAATAGACAATATGCATGTGATTCAGAAACGAACAAAAAAAATGATGTGTATACTTCATTGCTAAAGAAAAATACCCATATATATATCTTTTCAATTTAACGTGTTTCCATTGAGAAATTAATTATTTAAAAGCTGTATTT
This sequence comes from Acrobasis repandana, assembly GCA_963576875.1. Lineage (NCBI taxonomy): Eukaryota > Metazoa > Arthropoda > Insecta > Lepidoptera > Pyralidae > Acrobasis > Acrobasis repandana. Next base: position 9,500,520 of record OY756222.1, read on the forward strand.
TTAAAATTCCCTCGCAAATTTCCGAAACGCCACGTGACGTCACGAAACACTGTCAAACTTAATTTTCTAAATAGTCTGTGCTGTCAATCACAAATTAAAAAGAAGAAGACTATCTGTCACTGTCAATAAGTCATTTGTAATTTGCAGTGTTACCAGATTGGGTATTTTTTTCGCAATTCTGGGAAAAATGGGAAATTTTAGAGAAAAAAAATAAATCTTTTGGAGAATTTTGGGTATTTTTTTTCTTAAATAATATAAATTTGTTTAATTAATTACGGTAGGTAGTACATTATCTTATAGCTTATAGTAGCAGGCAGCTAGTCTACTACCTATTAAATTATAAATAATTGAAGTAGGTACTTACAATACTACTGTGTAGTTTTGCAAAGGATGACACTACTCATTTTGCTCACAATATGTATTTTTTGTTCACATTAGGTATGTACAGTTGCAGTTGAATGGTATAATCAGCTAATTTACTAAACCTCTAGCTATTTGGCATTACAGCTCGGTTTTGTAAAACAGCGAACCCTAATACGCGGAATGATTCCTTACATTTGCATATTTGGGCATATGAAAATATATTTTGTCAGGTGCAGTTACGATGTTATTTTTGCACATAGGAACCATACAATATTTATAATAAGATTTTGTGCGCCCTTCCATTTGTAATGAATTGATATTAAAAGCTTTAATCACTCACTTATAATCACAAATTAGATAGTATTACTTATAAAATAAAACTGTGAATCCAAAACTTCGTTGTTTTGTTGATAATATTTTGAATTTGTAATTTGCACTTGACTGACACTGACATATAAGTGTTTCTATGACATTGACAATGCACGGTGACGTCACAGAAAAAAGCGCAAAATGGCAGCGTTTAAAGTCGTCCAAAAATAATAGTAATTTTAATTATTTTTTTAAGCTTATTTAATAATATTCTGTAAGTGTTATATTTTTTTCCGGTTATATAATAACTTATAGAATCGTTTAAAAAAATAAAAAAATAACATGAATATACCCTATTATGATTTGGTAATACCAACACTCGCAATAAACGTATTTTAGGATTCCAAATGCTACTGAATACACCATACATTCCAAACTAAATGTAATCACTATTTTAATGGCTTTAATAAGGACCGCCATCAGAGGCGTAGCCAGGGGAGCGGGGGCAAGAATACGAAAGACTGCTGGGGTGAAGTAATATCGGAGTACGGTAGCATGTTAGAATCACCTAAGGTCTTTGTAAATAAAAGCTTGTTAAAAGGGCAAAGTCCTTAACTTTGCCCTTTTAACAAGCTTTTATTTAGTTTTACCTGTCCCGTTTTCTGTGTGTCCGTAAGGAAATCTTGCAAGCTAAATTAGGCCCATTTACTATTCTTCGATTGAACTGAAACTTCACATACTTATACAAGTTGAATAACAATGCAATATTATGGTACTAATGATCTGATCTCACTATGAAGCCGGAAGGTGGCCATGGCATCTCTGTGATGAAACTACAAAATCCCAGCGAGTTTGGGCTCGATTGATTTATCTTAGGAGCACTTAAAAATTTTAGTTCATTGTTTTAGATAAAAGCTTGTTTTTTTTAATTACACTTGTTTAGGAGAAATTCTATTAAGAATTCTATTTTTAGAAGTTTATATATTTTTTTCACGTTCGGATATTTATTACCCGGGGACCACTTTCTAAACAGTAATTGTCACCCTAGTTCTATTTCTATCTTGCATTACTAAATTAACTATTAAAATTTGTCTATATATAATAGGTAGGAGGTACTTGTGATAGAAAAATATAAATTAAGGAGTTATGAGATATGCAGATTTCCCCTGCTAGGAAATACCCTAGCTACGTCAACGACCGCCATACATAATATATATAATATAATAATAATAATATAATAGCATGAGTCTGAAAGACCTTTAGTTTTGGGAGGTTTAATATACCGGGGCGCTATTCAAGGTATTGTCCGTATGTAAATTTATTTCAGGTCACAAAGCGTTGTTTCTGCTGTAATTTTGTGGGTGTTTGATACAGATATACATATTAACATACAAGTATATGCGATTTGTAGTTACGATCTCGACACTATGAATATACTCGTAGATTTTAAAATATATAAGGTGGTTTTTAGTTTAAAATTAATAACTTTTACGTTGCAGTGCATCTATCTATATATTACAAAAATATATAGATGGCTCTGTTTAATATAGGCAAAGCTTTGGGCAGGAAATTCCGTATTCAGGTTATCTATATAATACACAAGCATTTTTAACTTAGTCCTTATAGTTTACTTACTACTGGTAGAAATGCATTCAAAATATCCAGTTTCTGATTCTTTCTAAACTACAGGCCTCGGTCGCCGAGTTGGAAAGTTCAAAACAAACTTCGAGGGGTCTTCCGCGAGAACCAAGAATATTCTCGGCACGAGCGTCAGACTCGAACTCAGTTTATTGATAAAACATCCGCATCGATTATATAAATACTCGATCTTATGCTTCAGTGCTCATATAATTGATTCTTCTTCGACCATCACAGATGTCTGCATTTTTCTCGAAGCTGCAGAAAGAAAGTCACCATTTCATTCTGCAGATGTTACATTCTTTCTCGTAGATTTTACAATTATGTAATATTTTCAGTACTTTAAACTAGTGAATTAGTCGGTGACAGGTCATGACGTCATCGTCAATAAGATGGAGTACTAATATCATCTAGTCATCTAGATGATATTAGTACTCCATGTTATTGAACAAATATTAAAATAGTGTTAAGTAAGGTAAATAACTGGTACCTACTCAATGCGTTGAACATTAAACCTAATAACCTAAATACACAGTCACTTGGATAAATGCGCCCATATCGAATAATCTTTATGACCACGCTGATTGGCTATCAAGGGACAAGATATATTTAATTATGACTCTCGGGAGTACTCAACTGCCCCTCTACACTAGAAGCATATATACAAACCAGTTAGACTAGTCATAACGACCAAGTTATTTAGATGTAAAACCAGGATTCTTGTGGCAGAAATATATTAGTTTAGAAATAAAATTTAGCATTTAAATGAATCTTCAGGGCAATTTTAACTAAGATTGCCCCGTAGATTCATTCTTCGCCCCAGTAGATACGTGAATTTAAATATTGTATAGTATAAATAAGACTTTTTTTTCTATGTTTGACTATAATTGATTACCTAATAACATTTGTTGTTTCTCGTTCTTAAAAATAAATTTATTACTACGATATTTAAAATGTAATTTCATGCCAACTTATATTTTAACACAAACTTTTTGTATCTGTAGAGACTTATTTTTGCCTGGACAGATAGTAAATTCCTGTTTATTCCCATAAAATAAAATCCAACAAAGGCTCGACGATCCTGCCGCCTACTAATTTGCTAGCATGGTAGAACATGTTTACAACGCCTACACATGCAATTAATTGTGAATATACGCAAGCATTGTATGTGATGTCACAAATGCCCTGCGTGTTATATCCAAAACGAATAGTCGTAGAATACATATAATATTTTTTGAGCATAGGTACTTACTCTTACAAGGTTATTTTTGATTAAGTACAAATATTTTAAGAGTTGATTAAGTCCATCATGTTGAACTACTTTTCCCAATAAATGTATATCTAAATACGTGATTACGTAGGTACTTGGATTTGTAAGGGGACAATTTTTTTTTTTCGTATTAATTACTAAAAGAACATCTTAAAAAGCCATTATTGTAATCTATAAATGGTCAGCGTTCTATTTTTATACCTTAGCCACCATGGGCGAAAACATCGCGGCAAGTTGACATAAGTCAATCGTCGTATCGCCGCAATGATATTGCCGTGCGGCGCTGCGTTCATAGAGCCAGTATAGAAAAAATAATATCGCCTCGATGAACATAAGTCGGCAACAGGGTTGCCATGCCACACGCGCTTCCCTGAAGAAATGTTTTGGCGTAGCAAAGACATACTTAAATATATGAACAGTGTTTAAAGAGATATTATAAATATCCTATGATAATAAAGATATTTTGAATTGAATTGAATTGTTTCAAAAATTAAAAGTTAATCTATTTTAGTAAAATCGCTCAAGTTATTCATAACAATATACTTCTTAAGCTTAATTGGCAAATGTGCATGTCGCTTCAGTTCTGTTTAAAATGTCACTAATACCACGTAATGATTTGAAAAAGAAATGTTGGTCATATCTGTTATGCTACTTTCTTTATTAGGTCATCTAATAAATAGGACCAATTTTTAGTAAATAATAGATATACTTTGTTCCAACAGTCAGAACCCTTGTTCATACCCATGAAATTAAATCTGGCGCTAGAGAGCATGGTATCTTTGCCTTCGTACATACATGTTCCATTAAATTGTGCATCCACACACATATGTCTATCACAAAGGCTTGCATGTTTACAATAATGCAATATAGTGACTGCGTCACATTCAGGTGTTGCATTAGGTCATTGAGGTTATATTAACTAGACATGACGTGAGGCAAGCCGCTTTTTAACCGACTTCAAAAAAGAAGGAGGTTATCAATTCGACTATGTTTTTTTTAAATTTTATTTGTGTATGTTTGTTACGCGATATCTTCGCCAATTGTGAACCGATTTTGAGCATTCTTTCTATTTGAAAGCCTTTACTACCAAGTTGGTCCCATTTTAATTTGGTGAAGATATGATAAAGAACTTTAAAGATATGGAAGAAACTCCTTAAAAAATTTAAGTCGGTTGTTTTTTTTGTTAAAAATTTAATTATTATAACTCGTATTCTGTTCAGAAGTGCAGGAACTAAATCCTTATTTCTGTCCCAAAAGAATATAGATAAGTAAGAAGAATCTTCGAAATATATAATAAAGATACTAAAAGTAAACATTTTTCTTACTTGCACTTTTCGAAAAAAAAATGGGTAGGACTCTACAATAAATTATATTCAATGATTATAATATTCATTCTAAAGTAAATGTGGACTGTACCGTATAGTCAACATATAGGTACTTGAAAATCTCTCTATTTGAAAAACATTATCGACCTTCACATACAATTACTTTAATCAGGTGGAGACTTGAAGGAGAAAGGATGTTTTTTTTAGAGATAGCTTCCATAGAAAGAGTTGTTCATATTGATCAATTCACCCGTTTAAATGTCGCCCATACGTTTCATCCCATATAACTCAATGTCACCTATGCTGTGACTTGATTTGTCCGGACTACAGTATATTACGCTGTGGTTGGAATTAAACCAGAGGGTTTGGCATGTTAATCGAAAATGTTTCTGTTAGTTTTAGCCCGGTGTGAAACTCGGAAGCTTGTTAGCCAACTTTATGTTATCTCTGCTGAATCTGGGGAATGTATGTGTATCTTTATTAGAGCTTAATAGATGGGAATCATATGCCTTTAAATAATCAATATATATTACATAACAAGGCGTCCGCCTATGCGATGGGTTGGCAGTTTAATCAAAGTCGCGGGTCGCACTTGGATGAGAGCAGCACAGGACCGAGATGGGTGGCGTCGACGAAGAGAGGCCTATGCTCAGCAGTAGGCGGCAGAAGGGCTGGGATGATGATGGATGATGACATAACAATACATAAATAAATTGAAATGAGGATGTCGTAAGTGGCGACTATAGGACTTAAACATGAACATCTCGAGCTACAAATGCATTACCAAAGAGGGTTAACGTCGGGCGGCGGCCGGGTGTAAAACATTTCGCACAAATACCGGTCCTAAAATTACAGCCGAATCATTTTAACTGTTACGGTAATTTCTTCTCCACTTCGCAAGGTCTTTGGCATCCTTGGGTGACCATTGACGTGCATGTTATATTTGGAGAAGAAAAAGCGGGAAAGCGCACCCCGGGCTCCTTTAGCAGCACAGCTGAGAACGCGCTAAGATGAAGAAAGAATACATAAATAAATTGAACTAAAAGCAAAATATAAATTACCTGAATAAATAGTAAACTATAGATTAAAATTATAACTAAATAAAAGTAAAATATAATATTAAACTAAAAATTTACCCTAGATTTTTCTTTTTCATTTTATTGGGGAAGAGACTGGTACCTAAGCTACCATACATTTTACCGCGAAGGTTACTTATAAATCTTTGGAGGGTCAATGTCCATAAGACATGATGCGACTAAAATCGTAGTTTGCCCAAGAGATTACACCAAAAGACCTCAAAGTTACGACAAAGGCGTGAAAAGATTTTTCAGGGGCGACAACATGCGTGTATTGGCAGGCATCTAAAGACCTATATAGATTGGAATGAAATTCGGAATGTAGATAGCGTACTTTTTATCTCAAAAAAGTTCCCGTAGGATTGACAAATAACCTTTGCCCACGCGTGTAACAGCCAGTTACTACATAAGGCCAGATAGGTCATATGCCTGATTTAAAAACTTACTTAGTTGTACCTATAAAAGTTAAAATAAAGAATAGTGACTGGTTAGAAAAGTTCCAACTTTTACGTTTTTTCTTCTTTTTTCACAAACAAGCATACCTTTAAGTAAAGACTTAATTACTAAACTTTATTCCTCCTCAAATTACATGCAGACTACATAATATACAGTGTTGATTTAAGAGCCCTGTTGGGCACTGCAAAGCAAAGAGGAGGAATCTCGTCATAGTTATATATAATTACAACTCTAGTATATTAATTTAAGAGAATTTCAAACGTAGGCAAAAGCATAAAAGAGATACATACAATAAAACTTAAATACCCCAAAGGCTTAGTTACAGAACATAATAAAACCAACGGGCATTCAATTAAAGCAATATTGTATCGGCAGCGGAATAGAGGGCGGCAATAACATCCTCGTTCAATGGCATTATTGTTGGTTATTAGGTCCGGCCAGTTTATCGCAACCCAGCACACTGAATTCTAAACAGGCGGATTGGCAGAGACTAATAGCAGCTTTCTAATAATAATATACTTAATTACTTTATAGATATTTATATTATATTTTCTATAATTTTTCGTTCAACGTTATTATTGTTGGTTAATTAGGTCCGGCCAGTTTATCGCCTCCTGATCGGACACACTGAATTCTAAACATGCGGATTGGCAGAGAATAATAGCAGCTGTCTAATAATAATATAGAATATGCTTAATTACTTTATAGATATTTATATTATATTTTCTATAATTTATTTTTAACGTTATTATTGTTGGTTATTAGGTCCGGCCAGTTTATCGCCACCCGACACACTGAAAGCTAAACAGGCAGATTGGCAGAGACTTATAGCAGCTTTCTAATATTATATAGAATAAACTTAATTACTTTACAGATATTTATATAATATTTTCTGTAATTCCATGTTCAATGTTATTTATTTACCTATTTATTTTTTTATTTATTGATTTTCAAGGGGAGCCAACAGCTTTTACAATACAAAACAAAAAATTTAATGGATATCGGAGAGCTAATAAAAGATTCCCACGGATAGAAATAGATTAAATACAATTATTAAACAGAGCACATATTAAAAGCAGGCATCCGCATCATATAGGCTACACTAAACGATCGCACGAGGACTCTTATATTAGTCACTAATATATTAATTATTTAAAAAAGAATTTATTAGTTAAGCTACGCTTATCACCTTATTATTGTTGGTTATTAGGTCCGGCCAGTTTATCGCCGCCCGACACACTGAATCCTAAACAGGCGGATTGGCAGAGACTAATAGCATCTATTTATTTCGGGCTAGGGGAATAAAATCGAACTCTCATTTGCGCATACTTAATTGCTGATTATCCCAAACGATTCCGAGACGCTATTATTTAACCTATTTATTGTTTACGTCTGGAACTATTTACCCTGATAAAATACTTAATTGTCATTGGTGTCAAGTACCTCTTTCACAACCCTATTGTCTAGGCAACCTCTTGACCCATTTGGCTCATGTTGGAACTTAATATAACTTCCATTAAGTTCTGATCTAACTGTTCGTATCATTTCAATACTCATGTAATCGTCACATGTCATACATACGATTATATTATTTACAAACGCTGGATTTTCGTAAGTAACACAAGTTTATATACGTAGGTTATCAAAAATTACCAAAGCACTCCTATTATTTGTACTAAAACTTTTAACTAACTGTAGGTACCTAAAAGACGCAGTTCATGGCTTTATTTGCAACTTTAAATTATAGTGATTGTAAAGTTGTTATTTACATACAGTAAAATAACTCTATAAATTGCATAAAACGTTGGTGCAAAGTCTAGATGTGGTAATAGAAGTAAAAGGTGCAAGGTAAAGTTTAAAAAAATGCTACTGTTGCATTTTCGACTCACTATTGCTTGAAAAACATATAAAATGTCTAGCAAAATGTACTAAATCTGTTTTAAGGATGAATTCAATCCATGATACTGAACAACTTTACCCAATAAACATATATCGACATATAAAAAATATTTTTTGCCCTCCCGTACAACTTGAGCGATCAGCCTGATCCGAGTTTGTATGGAAAGCTGGAAAGCATAAAAATATATTTCATATTTTGATATATAACGTCTAACAAATTGTACTGACACTATTTTAAGGGTGGATTCAGTCCATGATACTGAACAACATTTCCCGAGGAACATTTATCGAAATATGAAAAATATTTTTTCGCTTTCCTTACAAACTCGGATTAGCTGATCGGCCAACATAAATGGGAGGCCAAATATTATTTTTCATATTTCAATATATGTTCCTTGGGAAAAGTTTTTCAGTATCATGGACTGAATCCACCTTTAAAATAGTTTCAGTATATTTTGTTAGACCCTGTATATTCTTTGGGGAAAGTTGTTCAGTATCATTGACTGAATTCACCTCTAAAATAGTCTCAGTATATTTGGTTAGACCCTTTATAATAAAAAGTGTAATTGAAGGCAAAGTACATATAGGCAAAGAAAAAGCAAGAAAGTACTTACACGCACTTTGTGTTATCAGGTAAGAACCAAACAATTTAAGCGCCATCCTGACCAACTATCAGCAAGTTATGAAACACGTGTCGATAATTGATTCCTATGATAACGATAACGTGCAGCATCCAGACACGTCCCGGACAACTTCTGTACGTGCCCCGAATTCCTGGCCCGATCCGTTTCAATTACCCTTGCGATCAATAGCCAAATTCGGTAAGTTGCTGATCGACCCGGTCCACTCCCTTTGCTTCTTTCTTCATTATTATCTCTTCCATCTTCGCGTATTATCGGTAAAATAACATCATTAGCTGTTTTGCTTTGGAGCCTAAAGTCGGCTTTAATAATCTAGTTTATTTTACGAGAATTAAAGCATAATAATCGTGATAAAAATCATTAACTTTTCCTTATGGCTTTGCTGTAGACGGGTAAAAACAGATTCAACAGCTCAATCGGATATCAGTCAGTGGGTGAAAAAGCTAAAAAAAATCCAATAAAATACAGAAGTCTAACTAGAGGTGGAGCAATAAAAAAATTATTATAATACACAAGCAATATATACTAAAATTGCATTTTTTTTTTGCCTCCAGGTAAGACTTCCGTGGTGTAATGGTCAACACGCTAATCCACCAATCCGGTGATATCAAAATATCACATCGATGGTTCTGGGTTCAATCCCCAGCCAGGGCAATTTGGAAAATGGCATTTATCAAATTGTCCTGGGTCTTGGGTGTTTATCTATATATGTATTTTTTATAAAATATAGTATCGTTGAGTTAGTATCCCATAACATAAGTTTAAAACATACTTTGGGCACTTTGGGGCTAGCTCAATCAGTGTGATTTGTCCTTATATATTTATTTATATTTATATTATCCCGCGATCAATAGCCAAATTCGGTAAATTGCTGATTGACCCGGTCCACTCCCTTTGTTCATTTCTGTATTAGCCTAGTTCAGGTATAACAGCTTACTGGTTCTACCACTTCCACCATTAGTCGTATTCAAGGATTTAATTTAAAGAAAACAGCCACTCTTCAAAGAAGAAATAAAACAGTTCAATCGGTTATCAGACATTGGTTTACAAATTATTTGCTTTGAAATGGACAACTTATATAGTAATACAAGTATTCATATCTAAAAAACATTAGACGTCTCATACATAAGTAAGTACAAAAGAAAAGTTTAAAATCATAGTCGATTCAGTACAATTTGAATCTTCAATCCTATGCTTCCTAAGACAGATCTGAAAGTATAAGTAGAACGTATCAGTAGATCCAAAAGGAACAAATGTTTCCCATCACAACAATGATTTTTCACGGACGGCTGCGCACCTCGTAACTGTTGTTATATTTATTAAGTGCTTTTTTGTCAGTATTCAACATCTTAAAAAACAAAAAATGTCTTGCAAATAGATTTCTCGTCTTATTGAAAAGACCGTTCTTAATAATTTGCATAAGAATGGGCAAACCGGTAACATTTTTCCTTAATTTTGTCCAAAGAAAATAGTAGATTACTGCACCGAGCACAAAGTGAGTCATTATTGCACGAGTGCTATGTTTTTTTTTCGGCCATTATCTTTTTGATTGAATGCATACATTTTTATTAAAACTTAAACATCTGTGCCTGGCATCTATGGTAAATTAAAAAGTAAAACAGTGCAACAATCAGATTTCATACAACCATTATTGCACTGTTTTGGTTTGATGCAATAAGCACTCACTTTGTGATCGATTTTTTAGTGATTAATGATAATATTACTGCGTAGTTGAAAGAAAAATAAATAATAATAGTAGTATTTATTAAACCTGGCTGAAAAAAAAAATTGGCCGACGAAAAAAGACCTTGTTAAAAAAAACAAAAATCGTGCATTCTGTACCATTGTAAAAGTTTTAAAGTAAAATTATTTTACATAAGAAAATATTTTTAAAATGGAAAATGACAGTAAAAGTGATAAATTTGATTTGCACGACAAATTCAACTATAGAGAGCATATAAACAGCTGCAAATGATATTATTAATAACCTTTAACCGCAAAAGTTTCGGGTAAAATAAGTAAGTTAAGTTAGTTTTGTTTATAATTTGTATTTTTTTTCGTACGTATATTTTATACTCAAAGAATATAAGAAGTTGAAAGAAAAGTAGATTACGCACCTTGCTGAAGTGAGTAATTAATGTACTCGTGCTAATTTAATGCCCTCGCTATCGCTTGGGCAAAAACATAGCACTCGTGCAATAATGACTCACTTTGTGATCGGTGCAGTAATCTACTATTACTTCGACGGCTTTTAAAAGTAATGCCTATGTTTCTTCTTATAACATTAGCTCCTCGCCAGTGAAAGTCACGTCAAATAGGACCAGCTGTGTGTGTGCATGGAGATAAGGAAGATTATGAATTTGGATGATATCAGATTGAATTGCAGTATTGCATGTCAATGCTTATTACCTGCATTAAAACGCATACTGTTTATCCCGAAAAAATGTGAGGTGTTTGCGGTATTGTCCCATTACTGCCTCTTTGCCTAAAATACTTATACTAGGTACTAAGATAAACTGCTAAATGACAATCAAAAAGCAACGCTTCCGATCTCAACCAACTCAAAATTTTAAAAACTAAACATAAAGATTCGGACAGCTTTAAATACGTTTCCAGTTTACAACTTTAGCAACAAAGCGAATATTGATTACAGTGTTATCTATTTCAATTTCTGAGCCCCCAGTGCATAGCCGGCTTTCGGAGGCCGCTGAGTGCGCACCCGGTTCCGCCCGTGATTTCCTTAATTGGTAAATCTTAGTCACAAAGGAATTGATAGAAGGATACCCTATGAGCGTCTATATAGACCCCGCGATGACTGCATTAATTTTGTACGGACCTTTTCACACGGCCGGCGGGCGGGCGCCGCCGCGCGGCTGCGTAAGTTCTATAACTTGCGGCAACCCCTCGCCGCTCGCCGCTTACTAGCAGTTGGTCGGCCGGCAGAAGAGAGGATAGCCTCTCGTCTGTTGGCTTACCATCTGCTGGCCGGTGCAAAAAGGCGGGCATCTGTCGGACGCCAGCTACAAAATTCAATGATACACGGATTGACTATAATGCATACAAAATTCAAGTGAGCAGTGACGCGGCATGGTGTGAGTAGGCGATGCGATTAGCAGCCCCTTTTATTATACTTAGGTAAAGAACCTTCTCTACCATGGTAATACCAGTAGTTCAGGTAACAGTGACACGAGTAACAAACTATTCGGACTAGCTTAGACATTCACAACATGTGCCGTATCCTGTACTGCTAGTTTATTTGACGACTACATCAATGATTGATTTTACAACAATCATTGTTTATTTTATTGGGCCTCCTATTTTACTACTAAAAAAAATTGGAATTTTCATACAAACTGATCAGCTGATCGTGTCAATTTGTATGAAAATCTGATTTTTTTTATGGATTTCGTGAAAGTTGTTGAACAAAAGTTGTTCAGTTTCATGGGTTGAGGTACCATCTGAGAGGTTTTGCGTTCTTTCATTAACGCGATGTATAAGCTACTGAAACAGGATTAGAATTAAAAATGATAAAAAAGACAGTTCGTATAAGAACTACCTAAGAGCGCGTTGTTGAAGCATGTATTTCATAGTGTCACATCCGCACTCTCTTTAATTTGTATCTTAGCTGACGCCGCTCTTTGCAATTAAGGATTCTATGCAATCGGGACGAGCAGGACGCATCGTACCATGTCGATTGAGCATAGTTGTTAATTAATTTTTGGGAAGTTTCAAAACATCTCTAAATTTGTATGAAAAAATCATGTAAGTATTAAGTTTAGGTATGTAGATTTTACTCATCGTGGGTTATGGTTTACAAAAACATTCATAAGAATGAAGTTATGTGGTTAAAAAAGGTGCAGCAGAAACGTCTACTATATTTGTGAAAATAAAATCTTGCCAAATAAAAATCATTAACTATTTTACCTTTAAATAACCAACCAGTTTTGTGTACTCACGAATGCCTAGCTTTAGTGGAGCTTTTCAGAACTATTTAGTGCTCAACGTCAGGCCCTGTATATTTTATTATTGAGATCCGTGAATGCACCGCACAAGAGCACTGCCGGTCAAATGAAATCCAAAAAGATTTACCAATTTCCATTTTTGCCCAGTTTGATGACCCTTACTGTGAGATTGTGACCGCGTTCAATCCAAAGGATTTTGGATCAAATACGTTTCTATTTTATTCTGAGAATTGAACTTTTTCATGCCACATGGAATTTAGGCTTTGATTACAATGATTGTATTATATGTCTTTGTATTTACAATTGATTAATTGCATAATTAATCAATTGTAAATACAAAATTCTTTAACAAGGTATGATGATGTATGTACTTATATTGTTACATGTTTGTACTAACTACGGTTTCTTGATGTGTAGTTAGAGATATATAAATATCCTAACGCGGTAGATAGAGCCCAGGGCTGCAAGACCCTAATTCTACGATTAGCGCATTGGTGTAAAGATGGAAAAAGGGAATCATATTAGTAATGGATTGCTAGCCGCATCGCCGCCGATTGCTAGCCGCATCGCCGCCGATTGCTAGCCGCATCGCCGCCGATTGCTAGCCGCATCGCCGCCGATTTCAAAGCGTTACTTATATCAAAGACATTTTTGATCAGTATCAATAAACAAATGAACAAAGTTTAGATTAAAGCTACGGAATATCAAATCATAAACGGCGGTAATTCGCGAAATATCGTAAAAACTCTCCGTTCAACTCCCGAGTGCTTTAAAAACTTTTTATATCATTTGCTGCGAACACCGTAATTCCATGAGAAATTCTCCAATTCAATTTCTTTAACTCGCAACAAAGAGACTGGCCTGAACCGACCATTTTCATAACAAAGATTATTTGTCGAGGTGAAATATAATTTGTTTTATTTTATTTAACGAGCTCAGATTTTGCCATAATGTTCTGTTTTAGTATACGCAGTTATATAATTAAAACTTACGTGAGAATATTTCATTATGTTAGTTAGAATAGTTTGCCAGTTGCGGGCATGGTGAAACATACTAGAAAGGATGAATAATTTTGTACAGTAGAGGCAAAGCAAAACAAAACAGACTACAACTACTTATTTTTTTTTCTTTTTACTAAATTGCAATGCATACCTACGTGAATTAACGTGAAACACCTTTTTATTTATTTTCGCTGGCGTTTCGTTCGGGTTGCACCGAACGTGGTCTCAGCCTGACCACCTGAGTCAGGCAGTCAGGTATGTTTTGCGTTAGTTCCCGTATGCATTAATTTAATGAAACCAGACTAAATTTATCTCTTTGGATTTAGGGTGCACGTCTTATCACCATCCGAGTGTATTTCCGGTTGCATCCTCAGCGATATGCTTCAGAGCCCGGGATCCGCTACCTAAACCTAGGTGATTTAACGAGGTTACTGGTTTTTACACAGAGCGACTAACGTCTGACCTCCGCAACCCAAAGGGTAGACCAGAACTAATCCTATCTACTATCTATAATTTAAGAACTACGTTCTTGTCGGTGGAGGATAATATAACTAATCCTAGGATAGATTTATTTAGGGTGCACGTTTATTTGAGTGTTCATTATTTTGAATTGTGTTATTACTACGATACTTTAGCAGAATCATCTTCTGTGTCGACAACCCTAGCTCTCACCGCGATAATGGATCTCTAAAGCAGACCAAAACGGATCTCCTATTTTGGTTCAAAAACATGAAACAGTAGTGCAGGATATTAATAAATATTTTTTCTGAGATCCAGATAAACCAAACATATTTTTAGGCATTCCGTAATTTATGTAACTCTAACATATGACCAATCATTACCAATCATAAATATATTAATACGTTTGAAAAAAAAAACACGCTAGCCAATATTTATAACATAGACAAAGTAACAAATTATAAAAATTTGTTTACCTAAAGAGTACTCGTACAGATGGTAACTACAAATGAAGTACAGATAGTAAAGGGGTAAAGTACAGAGCAGTGCAGAGTAACAAAACGTTTAAGTACAAGTGTATGCAAATAACAAAGGAAAATAAAGTCACAACAGAGTTGACGTAAATTAAACAAAAATATATAAATAGACTAGACGTTTGTATGGGATTCTTTAACTCGCTTGAGAAAAGTGAACCATCTTTCTCTCACGCAGCACTCCCTTGGGCCAGATCGTGGCAACAAATAACCGCTCTTTATCTTCACCACAGCTTATCAAAATCTCAGACAGGGCTGTCAACTCTTGCCTCTTCTCCTGGTTGGACTCGAATACCTTTTGAACTCAAGAGAATAAATATTTGCTTCTTTGCCTGCAGTTTTACGTATGTCAAAAATCTTGGGGGCTGATAGCGGTGGTAATTCTGTCATCATATAATTTTGGTTTTGTCGATTTGCTTTCCAGAAAATCTGACATGCCAGTATTTTGCTACGAGAAACAACTTTTTTGTAGTGCAACTGTCTACGATAGTAAGTTATTTCTGAATGAATATGCTTCTCATTCTTTGGACGAAGTTGTTTTAGTGGCGCTCTTTACTCCGTAATCGCAGGCTGCCTAGTCGTAGATATCTAAAGGGTCACCTCGCAGTGGCAACCGATATTGTTTAACCTGTAAAGTATAATTGGATATTTGTCTGTGTTTGTTTTTGGACAATATTTTATACGGAACAACAAATAAAACTAAAACAAAGTTTTTTTTTCGATAACACCAAGAAAACTGGTTATCAAATTAAGCAGCAATATTATTTAAAATATTGTTATGAAGAAGAGTAGAAGTGGTGGGGGGATCTCACTTTTTCTTTCGTATCTGCGAAACCTAATGGCTGTGACGTCAAATTTTAATACGTGCATCCTTTTCCTGTTACTTTACAGTTTCCCTTTTCAGCATATTTTTAGGCTTTCACTTGAGTATTTATTATTGTGTGGATTTAAAAAATCTTTTTGCTTTCAGATTTAGTTAGTCTTGATATGAAAAAGAAAAAAATGAGCCAAATCCCGAATTGGTTTACACTACGTTACACATGTTGGGAAATAGAACAACATATTGCATTATAATTTTGTCAGCCCTAGTTACGTTAGACAAGAACTCTCTCAGGAGAAGAACCAATTATATACGAGGAATGCAGTGAATTCCGGAATCCCTTTTAATTCATTCACCGGCGAATATTACAACACATTTAAACAGAATGAATTCGGGCCAGTTCTAAATAGCGGTGAAATAACAGAGGTGGTATCCTTTAGCGGATTATATTTGAAATTTTCCATCGTACATCAAAAGGGATCCAATTTTAGTATGGAATGAGAGAAAATTCTCAAGTTTTTGCTTAATCAATGTATAGTGTAAATAACGTGCAATTTAAAAATATCACAATGTTTTTAACATTTCAAATGCTATCTGTTATTTTAATCTATACCACCCATTATTCCATTTGACTTGACGCCCACCATCACGCTAAAAGTAGCCTTTGGGTCTTGCAGTCCTGGGTTCTGTCTACCCCATTAGGGATAAAGACGTGATAATGAATCTGTATCCATTTGAATCAAAAATTTGAAAATAATCCGTCCTATCTACTCATTAACTTTGACAACTATTAAGGACTGTATGCACATAGCCACGTGGTCGGATTTGGCTCTGAAATATGCAAAATATTCCCGCTAGGGGGATAAAAATGTCAAGATGAAGTTACATAGAGTTAATAATGTGTAAACGGGACAATAGATGTAGGTAATCATAAATTGTAACCTAGAAGCTTACTTGTTTCTTTTCGTCAAGACTTCCAGTCCGCGATACTTATTAAAATTTTCAAATCAATCAAATCAAAGAATTATTTTGTTTGAATTATTATTTCTGAATTAAGGCCTTGGCAGACGTCATTATAATGTACTTAACACTTTAGTAGACAGGCTATCAGTAGAAAAAGGCTAAAGTCGAAAATACAGTAGTGTGCGTGAATGCAAGACATTTATTTAAAAAGCGAGTTTAAATATATGTGAAATTCATATAGCACTTTCTAAAAAATCCAAGTTATAGTTATTCGAATCTTGCGTAAAATTTATTACTTTTTTAATTTATTAGTCGACCTCCGTGGCGATTCCTTAACACGCTAGTCCGTCACTCGGAGTTTCTGGGTTCGATTCCCAGCCAGGGCAAGTTGGTAAATGGCCTTTTTTAATTTGTCCTGGTTCTTGGGTGTTTATTTTATCCCATCAAAAACATAAATGTAAAAATGCCAAGTTCAAATTCCGACAAAACAATTGAAATTTAAATAGCTGCCAAGTTATGTAGGTAGAGAAAACTGAAATTTATTCATAAGAATCTCAACATTTGACTTGGACAAAATTAAGATTGAAAGCACGGTCACCCATCCTAACTGTGCCCAAGCTAGAAGTTGCTTAACCTGTAAAAGCACGTTAATTCATCCATCTATTTTTGAATTATTCGTATGCGAAGTGGAGCAAAATATTTGCACAAGTGGTTTTGATTACTCGTATTTTGAAATTTGTTAAAGCGCAAATGACAAAGAACCCTTAGAATAGAGAATCTGTTTCGTTTCACGCAGCTTTTTAGGGTTCCGTAGTAAACAAGAAACCCTTATAGTTTCGTCATGTCTGTCTGTCCCCAGTTTTACTCATAGACTATTAGTACTAGAAAGCTGTAATTGGGCATGGGCATGGATATGTGGTAATAAAAACTTGTGGTAAAAAAAAAATGTGTGGTGTGAGACGTCGTTTAATAGGTCTTTCAAAAATATTGTAAGATTATGAACACCCTTTTTCGTTTTAGCAATCCGTTTGTGAAATATTTGGTTTTTGATTGCAAATTTTTGTTAGAATCATGTGTCTCCCCTCTCTGTCAGTTAAACGGTTGTGAATAGACACTTAAAAAAATTCATGACAGTAGTATATAACGTCTCCCTGTACTAAAACTAATTTAAGGTGGATTTAGTTCATGATACTGAACAACTTTTCCTAAGGAACACAATTAAATATGAAAAGAAAATGTTTGCTTTCCATTCGACCTCCGTGGCATAATTGTTAACACGCTAGACCGCTAATCCGGTGGTTCTGGGTTCGAGCCCCAGCCAGGGCAAGTTAGAAAATGGTCTTTTTCAAATTGTTCTGGGTCTTGGGTGTTTATCTATGTATGTATTTATCATAAAATATAGTATCATTGAGTCAGTATCCCATAATACAAGTTTAAAACTTACTTTGGGGCAAGCTTAGTTAGTGTGATTTGTCCTTACATATTCCATACATATATTACATAAATATTACATTTTGCCAAATCTTGTGTGTAAGTGATCAAAAATAATTTTTGTATTTCGTTTGTTCCTTGGTGAAAGTTGTTCAGTATCATGAATTGAATTCAGACCTAAAGTTAGGCAGTTGTAAGTTACATAAAACAAGTAGGTAATGACTACGGAACCCTACACTGCACGTGGCCCGTCACGGCACGTGGCCGGTTTATTTTGGTTAAGTTGAAATTTTAGGGAACCATAGACAAATTTATGATATTTCTGTGTAAATCAATATTACTTATCGCTGACATGACGTTCTCAAAAATACAATCAAATAGTATTTTACGCGAGCGGTGACTTGGAAAACTACACGTTTTGTGTTCCACTGACAGAAAATGTACACATTTGAATTTTCTTTGTGAAACAATACGTTTAGCGACCATCTGCAATCGTAACACCTTTCACTTCTATTCACCTTATTATGTAAGTACGGAGGGTAAAAAAGGATTGCACGTTGAACAGATCAACAGTCTTGGCGTAGCAGCTGTACGTGCTCAATCAATGACTTGACTGTTTGATTTTGTACAATATATTTAACGAATCAACAAAGAGCACTAAAAAGAAATCTTTTCCTGAAAACAGCTAAAAAAATTGATTGATTAATGAAGCAGTAATTAGCATTATTGCACCCTTTTATTTTTTATCTTCTAATAGGTTTTCCTGTAATCTATAGGTAAAGAACTATTAACTGTATATTTTTCAAAAGATTGGGTTTAGTGGTTTCGGAGATAAGTGTATTTTTATTATTTATTTTCAAAAATAACTTCAAAAACACCAACTTAAAAAATATAGAAAAATATATTTAATATTATCATAAAATGCTCTTTCATTTGATATTTTACGCGATATAGTTCACAAAACCCTTTTTTTAATGTCTCATTTATCTCCCATAAAGTGGCCCCATTTTTTATTTATTTATTCATTTACCTACATTTTACTTCCGTCTTTGGGTCACAAATTTACATTATGTGCACCACATTTCAACTGAATCGGTCCAGTAGTTTAGTAGGGGCGGTAAATTTTCGCCCATTTTCTTAAGTAACTTAAAAATACCGATCTAAGAAATAATAAAAAAATAAATATATTTAAAATTGTCATACAAAGTTCTTTCATTTGATATGTCACACGATTTTGTTATCAAAACTTTTTTTTAATGTCTAATTTACCCACAATAAGTGGCCCCCTTTTTAAATTTCATTTATTTACATTATACGTCTATCTTTAGGTCACTAAGTTACATAAGTGTAGGTAATAAATCTCAACTAAATCATTCTAATAGTTTCGTAGCAAATTGGCTGTGACTTACGGACAGATAGACAAGCGAAACCCTAAAAACAGTAAAAACACCGAAAAAATCGGTTCCTATACAAATTTCCCGGGCGGCTGCACACTTTTGTATAAAAATGCAGTTTTTTTTTGTTTTTTGACTGTTGTTTTAATATCATTATACTATACTAGCAGTCCACCCCGACTTCGCCCTTGGTACACACAAAGCCTATGTCACTCGGGGATAGTGTACCTTTCCAACGGTGAAAGTTTTTTTTAAATCGGTCCAGTAGTTTCAGAGCCATGTAATGCAAACAAACAAACAACCAAATCTTTTCTCTTTATAATATTAGTGTAGATAAATAGACTACTATAGCCTGCCTGCCAAGCCAAGTATAGATCTAGTATAGCCTGCGGTTCGATATATTACGCATAATGTCAATTCGTATTTTGATATACATTCATGGGGAAAAGTTGTTCAAAATTTCAGACTGAATTACCCCTCAAAATAATTGTAAAACCCTAATTAAACAGCACTATTTATTACAAAAACAGTTAATATGATTCCGCGACCCGAGAAAGTTCCAATCCGATTTTTACCCTAATCGCCAATAAAAAAATATAGGTAATAAATCAAACCAAATTATTTTTTTCATTGAAAAAAAAAATGTGCGATGCCGTATCTGCGATAGCAGATACGGCATCGCACATTCAACTTATTAATATTATATAATTAATAATAATTCAACTTTACTTGAACGTCAACAAAATGTCAAAACTGTACCATAGTGTAGCAAAAGTATGACATAATTTGGCAGTTTGTACATAGTTTTTTATTGAAATATTTTAGACTGTAATGCAATTTTACGTAATTTGAAAATGGATTTTTTGAAAAATTCGACACGGCCTCCTTCCTGAACGCCCGGCGGGCAACTGAATTTGTATGGAAGAATCATGGCCGCCATTTCAGAGATTTCTGTCAAAAACGTTGCAAAACATCCAATTTTTAAAATTATTTTTTTATTATTGCGTGATTGCAATGTAAGCAAATATTAAGAATAATGTTTCAAAATAGCCTTTATTTTTATAAAATATATGCAATTCCTTGTTAGAATATTTCTTTACGCAGAAAAACAAGCCAGTTTGTAGCAAGATTTTCTAAAATATTTCTTTCAGGTTTCTTTACAATTATCTTACTTTTTCTGAATGAAAATTAAAAAAATACGGTTTTCGTCTACTGGCTAGTCTATTCACCTATAACTAGGTATGTAATTTTCTTAGTGGTCTTTTCTACTTAAGCCATAACTATTGCCCGCGCAAAGTGCGTTTTGCATGTTTTTGGGTAAATTCAATGCTTGTTTTCAGGAAAACTACAAAATATTTAAAAAAATCCTTTTTTTCGTCTACTGTCCCAACTCTTCCTCTATCTATGTGTATACATTATTTGACTTAAATCAAACGCTTTCTGTACAAACTTGTTGCCCGCGCAAACCCAGTTTACATGGTGCCGACCCTTAAAGTAGAACATATATTTTCATCGTAAATATTGATGGTTTGCTCAAAACGCGTATAAAAACAATGCAATGATTGGTATCATTATTCGAAAACACGACAGCCTATCTACCCTATTTCATCGCTAAACATGGAAGGATTTTTTGCGATATAAACGAGTTAAATCAACCATAAATTTGCCCGAAAATGGGCTGCTCGAATAAGTTATCATCGGCAGTTAGGAGAGCGAAGCCGCGAGTTTTATCATTCGATAAGATTCGATATATTCACAAATATTCAGATATTTATTCAAGTACCTACTCGGTGCCTTTTATCGAATGTACAAAAGTATTGAACAAGATTATCTCATCTGTACGTAAATTTTTTGGCAATATTTAAGGAGTTTTTCTTTGGATAGGAGATTTTGTGCGGCAACTTTGTGTGATTTCAGTGGATATAATTAATCCCTGGGTCTTAAAACGCTCAAGGGATTTGCCGCAACGAAGATCAAACATGACCCGTTTGTTTATCTCTGAAGGGATTTTAAGAATATGCGACTGAATTGCGACTAATAAGATTTTCCGCTTTCAAGGAAAATCTTTTCCTAATCAATAACTGGGCTAATTGCTTAAAAAAATGTTTTTTTCAGTCTGGATTATTTTATGTCCATCTGAAATTAACTCCGCATTGGTACTCTTGCATTTTCAGTTACATAATATAATAAATTTTTTTTGCTCGCCTATTGTGTCCCATTGTTGGGCAAAGGTTTCTGTCATAATAATATAACTAATATAAAAGTCTTTGTTCTAAAATGACTTATAAATTTGAGGTACAAATTTCAATGAACCTGTAGTGTAGATAATAACACTAAATTAACCCTAGTAAAGTTTGTGTAGCCTAAATAAGTAAAAATAAAGAAAGATCTGGCGGTTTGGCATTTTGACAAGCAGTCAATGAATGACCAATGACGAAAAAAAAAAAATGTATTTATTGAGAATAAGGCGATTATCACACTGCCACGTATCACGCTGCATGTTGCGTTTTCTGGATGTATTTTCTGTGTGTTGGAC
The DNA here is from genome assembly GCA_963576875.1 of Acrobasis repandana. NCBI lineage: Eukaryota > Metazoa > Arthropoda > Insecta > Lepidoptera > Pyralidae > Acrobasis > Acrobasis repandana. Next base: position 9,522,596 of record OY756222.1, read on the forward strand.
TGTGCGTGTTTTCTATACAAACGGAGATACTTACAAGCAACGTTAGAACACGCATTCACGCGCTACGCTGCGTAGTGCGGGGGGGCAATGTGAGAATCGCCTAAACACCTATTTTGCTTGTAAGCGTAAAACGAGGAAGGGGCGAGCACTTAAATTAGACGAACTATACTTTAATTAAAGAAAATTTGTCATTGTCGCAGAGCATTTTGGGTCTTGCGGCTGCCAAGACAAGCAGACAGAGCCGAGGACCGCACAACCTAAAAGCCACTTAGTGTAACAGGTGGGCAGCCACATCGCCTATTAAAATGATTTGTTATTTTCACCCAATCCCTTGATCGGCTTATACGATCTGCGCGAAAAGAGAAGCAGCTGGTACATTCTAAGTTTTTTTCTCCCTAACCAGCATGAAATATCGCTTAAAAAAATGTAAAACGGTATATCTAACAAGGCGTTAAATGAATAATTAGGCGGTAATAAATCCAATGAGGCAATTAATTATGTAAGATCGTGCAACAGACTTTTAAATAGCGTGTAAGGCGTGCGAAAAGTAAATACAATGGTAGGCTCCCACGTACTATCGTAGATGGGCATGGGCACCTCACGCTGCGCATCTATACTATACGGGTATTTAAGAAAATAGAGTGCGTAATTATAGGTAAATAGAAAACTTTGGTAAGAAACACAGGTATAAGTTTATTAAAAAAAATGCATATTATAAGAATTAACGGGAAACATATTTTATTTATTTTTGCTGACGTTTCGTCAGAGTTGCACAAAACCTCAGGCTGGGACCACGTTATAATTCAATTCAATCACACACAGTGGCAACACTCCCAGCTGATGACATATTCTTGGGCTTTTAATCAATCAATCATGTGACCCAGCTGTCACGGGAAGAGAACAACTTGTTGTTTAGACCATGGCCTGATATGATTCAGATTTCGCACATTTGCTCGATCAGTTTTTACGATCTGTGCCGGAGGAGAAGCAGCTGGTACATTAAACCTTTTTTCCTAGATCAGGATTATTTTGTAACCGTCAATTGCCGGCATACATTTTTTATAGATGGGACACAGAATGACGGCAAGTCAATAATCAGGTTCTATGGAAATCTTGAAGTTACGGCTTCTGGTTATATTTATAAGCCCATAAAATTTCAAATAAATTGCTCGCCTCTATTTCTTGTAAATGAAGACTTGTGAAGTTTGAAAGTGCCTCTTTGCAGGCACTTTCAAACTTATCGTATCGTACGTATCCAAAGGGTGCTGACGGGACCTTATTACTAAGACTCCGCTGTCTATCCGTCCGTCTGTCACAGGGCTTTATTTCTTGAACCGTAAACTTATAGTTAAACACTTGAATTTTTCACCGACTATGTATTTCCGCTATAATCAAAAATACTGAAAATAAGATAAGATAAAATAAAAAAATTAAAGGCGGTTGTCATACAAGAAACGTGTTTTTTGTCAGCTTTTTAAAATATTGTACAGCGGTATGGAATCTTTTATGTACGAGACCGAATCGCATTTGACGGTTTTTTTAAACTAGCGTACCTACATAATATTTACAACCCTAATAAGATTATTAACCATGCAGTGTTAGCAATCAAACTAAAATAATATCTTGGCCCACTAAGCTATTATATCACACTTTATTTACAACACGAACTATTATTTTTTATAGTATTTACGCCACTCTTATCTTTTTACTGGCAATTACTTGGCTTATGTCGTAAAACATAGCTTCGTATATTGCGCAGTACGCCCATGCTTGTGAAGCAATGGATTGAAACCACTCGCGAATATTCATGAGAGAATTATTTTTGTAAGCCAATTTGCATGGGATATAAATTGTCGTAGTTTATTGAAGCTTTGCAATTACGATTATCTAGAATGGGTCACCATTCATCTGAAGATTATAGAGGAATTTTTAAGTTATTTTCCGTCTAGCCCAGGTTTGCATTTTAACTAGGTTTATCTTTTAAAGGTTGAAGAGTTATCTGAAACAAGTTTGCGCACTTGGTTTAAAAGCATTTATATTTTTTTTTGCATTGCTACAGAATACTCGTACTGTTTGTAGGCTGGCGTTGCAAGAGAGGTCGCCCAAGGACAAGGTGGTGTGATGATCTGGCGTCTTTCGACAAAACCTGGAAGTCCATCGCGCAGGATAGAGATCAGTGGCGTACAAGAGGGAAGGCCTTTGCCCAGCTGTGGGCAGTATAGGCTAATAAAAAAGTTGAATTTCGAATAAATTAAACTTTAGCGTCGTAATTATATTATTATATTATTGTTGCATAACTGACACTTATTATAATGACACTTATAGTTGACTAAGCGCTAATGCCATTTTTTTTCTGGTCAACCTTAAGATAAAGAATGTCAGTGGTTAGAGCATGGTCGTATTTAGACAGGTCGCGAGTTCAAGTCACTCACGTGGTATTTTTTCGATTACTCCCAGTAGTCCCGTCTAGCACTGTCCCCCCGGATGACAACTGGGAATTAGCTTCCCAGTTGTCACCCGGGTGACAAATTTTCCCAACTGTTTACTTTCGATTGACCATTTCTTATTTCATTATTTAATTTGAGTACTTTAATACTGCATCTTGAATGCCTAAAAAGCCTATATATTTACGATATTATCGTAAAATGTAAATTCTAAAGGTGTCTCCATAATTTGGCAATATCCTCCAAAAGTCTGGAAACTCTATGCAAAAACTTAACATTGAATACATAACTGCGGGAACTGAAATAAGATCACGAATGCGTGGAAAGCCATTGTAATGCTGTGAAATCTGAATACTAATGTGTGGTGATACACACTCCATACCGCACTCGGTTTTGCTCACAATACAATGCTTACTTTCACTCAATCAGTACATTGAATTCCCAATCGTCGCTCAATGCTCAGTGTACACGATTTCCTCATTAACGTGCTTTTGTTAGGGCGTCAGCTTGGTTTAGACGATCAGGGTTGCAACTTATATAACATTACGTCACTTGAGTGTTATTCTACTAATATGATAAATGCGTAAGTTTGAATGGATGTCTGTATAACGTCTAAAACATATACTGAATCTATACTTACAAGGCACATTATCGAAAAATGAAAAATATTTTTTGCCTTTCCATACAAAGACGGATTAGCTGGTCAACTTGTATGGGAGAAAAAAATATTTTTCATATTTCGATATTTGCGCCTTGGTGAAATTTGTTCAGTGTGATGTACTAAATCCCCCCTTAAAATTGTTTTAGTATATTTTGTTAGTGTATAAATGTTTGTTCTGCTTTCAGACCAAAACGGCTGAATGGATTGGAATACAATTTGGCATGTAGATAGCTTGTTACCTGGAATGCGGGCAAAAGTAAAAATATAGTTAAATATATTAGCTATTTTGAGCCCAGTTACAGTCCATGCTGATAAGGTTAATATGAAATATGAAAATAGAAGGGCTACGAGTAGGTATAAAATGGAAATTCTAATTCCAATTATGCTAAATTACATAAGTTAAGTTAAGTTATATGTATATATAACTTAGCATAATTGGAATTAGAATTATGCTTAGTTGGCAGCCCTACCGCGCAGCATCTTGTTTAGCTCACATCCACAGTGTAATGATCTAATCAAAGCATCAAGGTGTCCCTGCCGCGTCACCTGCGCAATTGCACTGATATTGAATGTTTGGCTTCAAAATATGTACACTACGGAAATGAAACTTCGTACGAGTATAACTGTTTTGCGTTATTATAATATAACTCTCATGTAGAAATCTATTAGGTATGTAGAGGAAATACAATCTAATATTTAAAAGGAGAATGTGGAAGGTACTCATGGCTGTCTCATTTTCATACTACGACTATTGCCGCAATAGCCGCAATGGTCGTTGCCGCTTGCGACAGCCGCATCTGCCGCAATGCACGGAAGTTCACCTTTAGTGTTTATGAACAACACCACAAGTGTAAAGTTATTCATTTATCCCAGGAGATCAACACACATGTACATAGTTGTATGGGAGACAACTAGATAAGTCTTAATAAAATCTCTAAGGACGCGAACAGTTTTTCACAATGTACGAGTAGGTAAGCCATGTCATAAAATTGAAAGGAGTCATTTGAGTCATCGTATCTGTAACGTAGTTATTTGGTCCTACGGTTACCACAACATTCAATACAGTCTAATGAAAGATCACATAGGTATATTATATACTCGTAATAGAGTCTAATTGAGATCTCAGCAGCTTGGTTTAGTGTTAGATTTATCAATTGACTGAGCGGGTGAAGCTGCAGTTTTAATATATTCCTTCTTGTCTACCACTCAGTTGTTTTATACTTCAAAAGTTTACACCAGTAAAAAACTGGGCATCCTCTCCAAGGTCCAACGATATTTTACCCCTGACCAACTGTTGAGCCTTTACACAGCTCAAGTCCGCTCATGTATGGAGTATTGCTCCCACCTATGGGATGGATCTGCCCGCTATCAGCTCGAAGCCCTGGAAGCTATCGACAGACGTGCCAGAAGACTCGTTGGTGATGAGTTGCTTACGGCAGGACGGCTCCACAGCCTCGAACATCGCCGACTGGTAGCAAGTCTGTGTGTCTTCTACAGGTTGCACTTCGGGGAGTGTGCGCAGGAATTACATAATTTAATTCCCCCTGCACCATTCCACCATCGGACAACACGACGTGGACAGGGATTCCACCCATTTGTGGTCGATATTCCTCCTCATCGTACCTCTCGATTCGCCTCCTCCTTCATTGTGCGAACCGCTAAGGTGTGGAATTCCCTCCCTGCGTCGATGTTTCCCCATACATATAATTTAGGGATTTTCAAGGCAAGAGTGAACAGGCATTTTTTGAGTTTGCGTGATACACCTTAGACCTCATCTTAGCTTCCCATCAGGCTAGATAGAGATCAAACGCACTCAAATTTCTAATAAAAAAAAAAAAAAAAAAACCAGTAACCGAAGTACTGACGGTCATAAAATATTAGTATCTATTAATTTCATAAGTATTCGGCCTTCACATGACACCAATTTATTGTTCGCAGTCAACATTGTACATGTAGTTTGAAATGTGGTCGACAACAGTTCCTGTATCGTTTTACATAACGATGAAGGTTATGGGTATAGACAATGCGAAGGAACATAATTTAAATGCCAATGGTTTTTTGTAGACTGTATTGAGATATTCGGCCAATTTCAAACAAACGAAGTACTAACGAGTAACTATTGTGAGTCCAAACTCAAGCCTAGCGAATTTCTATCACATGTTGTATTTTTTCTGTTACATCTTTTTCATCCTTTATCAAACTACAATTATTTTATATTGTTTTGTAAGTAGATAGTCACTTTTATCTTTTGGTCACATTTTCCATTTATTAGCAATAATAGCAATAATTGAAAACAATAGTTATGAGGATTACCTCATAACTATTTTTTTCAATATTTAAATTAACTACAAATATTTTAATAATTTCACTCCATCATTTTGTTCCAATAAACGTACCTATTTTGAAATACGAAAAAAATATATTTTCACTTCCTATAGTAAGAAGACCACGTGACTACTTAGATTTGTATGGTAAGTGAATTTTTTATCGTATATCGATGTACATTTATTAAAAAAGTTGTTCTAAATGATGGAGTAAATCACCCTTTAAAATAATTGTACTTACTCAATTAAAAATAAGCTGGAATTTATGTACAGTATATATGCCGAAGTATTAAATACACAGCTAAAATTGAATAAACACCACAGATTGAATAAATAAATCACTTAACACAAGGCACCTTCAATAAAAAAAAAAAACTATCCAAGAAACTGATATAACAGCGTTGTCATTTTCTTTGGAAAGTGGGCCAAGAGCAATGAAGTTTCCCAGAAGGAAATTCACTTTCAGTAAATAGTAAAAGTTAACAATGCGACTAATAACGTAAGTAGCTGGGCTGAGAATGCTGGGATGGCTGGGAACCCCACAATGTCTTTGTGTATCATAATAACAAATGCGTATTGAAGATCACTATTGTGGCGGTTTTTATTAGGTTCCGTATTATTTTGTTTTTCTGGAACATGATGTTATGATGTATTTGGATGTAAGTATGACTATATTTACTTAACATTATATACATAGCCGTGTGGTTCCCGGCAGAGTGGAATAGGACCACTCTCATTCACTTCACCGTGGATGCCGTAGACTTAAGAAACACAAGCTAAACCAAGCTTATAAACATCAATGAGACTTCTCCAACCCGTGCGTGAAGAGTGTAGGCTAAATCCTCTGACTGCTCTGGGTAATACATAGCTCTGGCAGTACAGAGATGGTCGTGCTCGTGCAGTGGAGACTAAAAAAGACCTAATGATGATATGCATACAAACATTATGTAGCTATGTAGGTACTTTCAGTCATTATTTTACGTATAATGTTCTGGGGTAAATCTAAGGCTTTGTATTATTTTACTAAATATTAACACTTTCTGTAGTTGCAGAAATCCAATGTATTGACACACCGAAATATAATAAATCTGATATTTTTTCATAATTTTGGTGTTAAAAATGTACGTTAATTTTTATCGGTGTAAAAATGTTATAGGCGTCATATTCACGCCGCTGGCCAGCTCGCACCCCTCTGCTGCAACTGACGTGTCATTTTCACCAGTTCTCTTTTATGGTTAATATTATGGGGCTGGCTTCATACTATCCACTTTCATTAAGGTGATTGCTGCAGTCCTGCATAAAAATATAACGATAATAGAATGCTCTTATTATAACTTCTTCCATGCTGTTCTGCGAGAAAATAAATAACTTAGAATGTAACAGCTGCTCCTCTTCCCGCGCAGATCGTACAAGCAAAATAGCAACCCATCACTTTTTTATTCCTTTTCCACCTTTTCACCCACCATCACGCTAAAAGAGGCCTTTGGATCTTGCGGCAATGGGCTCTGTCTGCTTAGAATTGTATGTTCCAAAATGCTCTGTCTGCCCCATTAGGAATAAGGACGTGATAGTCTATTTGTATTAACTTCTTACGAGCGTTTTGAGTAGAGTCGAAAATCTAAGACTGATCATCGAGCATTGTGGACACAGATTGTGGATGACTCAAAAGAGGTAACACAAGGATCATAGCAAAGTCTCTGCATACCCACCGGATAAAGTGTGTATTATATATGTATATGCACCACTTATGTGCTCTGAGGTATTCTAAATAAGGTAAGTTATTGCTATACTTGAATATTGTCAGATTTGTCTAAAATCTACCGATTTATTAATCTAAAAGTTTGTTTGTGTAAAACAAAGATGATTAATCTTTGTTTTTAAGAAAATAAATTTATTTGAAATAAGTTTGTCTCTGGGTTTTGTGCATCAAGTAAATAGGTACCAGAAAAATTTTGGAATAGCATTAATCTATAAAATATCCGTTGAATATAATAAAGACAATTGTTTTTATCATGAACAAAATTCATAATAAATACAGATATAAAATTTCGGTTTTAAAACGGTAAAAAAACACGTTTCAAGTATGTCGAGCCCCTTTAATTTTTAACTTTATCTTATTTTTAGTATTTTCTGTTATAGCGGCCACAGTAAAACATAATCGGTGAAAACTTTAAGTGTCTCAGTATAAAGGTTCACGATGGGTTCAAGAGATAGAGCACTGTGATAAACGGACGGACAGACGGACTGACGACGGACAGACAGCGAAGTCTCAGTAATAGGGTCTGGTTGGCACCCTATGGGTACGGAACCCTAAAAAGGAAGTTTTTTTGGGAGCCAAAAACAGGTTTACCAAATTGCCACACATATTATAACAAAATTTTCGAACAAAAAATTCGGAAGGTATCTATTTGGCATTAGATCACGAATTTCGTTAAAGAGTTATTACATTTGAATGCGATCGTACGTATTAGATGCGGGGAATAATTTTAAAGCCATTTTGGACTAAGGTCACACATTTACCGATTTATATCCTGTTTTTATGTAAGAATAATTAATCTTAATTTTTTATAAGTACTACCTACCGTAGTTATTAATGAACTTAGCAATTTTTTATCTATATCCTTACATCATCAAATCTTGTGAAATCACCTTTAAAGATGTTATGTTCATTATGCAATTATAGTATCATCGGAGAGAAATAGGTCAAATTAAGATTTAACGACTGAGAGCTGTTTATCAAATGTGCATGCTGTGTTCGCTCCAAGTAGGTTGGCAACTTATATGCTCTAATTTGTATATGCTTAGATTTGTGTGTTGTTCAGCCAGTTAGCGAACCAAATAAATTTAAAAAAAAAAAAAAAAAAAAATTAACTCTACTCCATAGAGCTTAATTAGATTACATTCAACACGGCAACTGCGTTTTTGTTTCATACTACGTACTTTTAATTAGAGTAAGTCGGACGGCTCAATTTACATCTTGAATTTGGTGAAAATCCCTTAGGACATAAAAATAAAATAAAATATCAAGTACAAAGGAATAGTGGAGCTCACGTTGCAGCAAGGAAAGTCGGTTATTTAAAAGTTCCTCACCGCATCGACTGCGGGTCGCCATAAAAGCAGGAAGAAGGGACAGAATTATCTCTCCTTGCTTTTATCATCTAATAAAATGATAGTATTTTGGCCCGTACAAAATTTAGCTGCGAATTCACATTGCGGGGGGTTACTGCCGAGAACGTGTGGCCTTTATCGGATATTTTCTTAAACAAGGTGCTAACATTTGGATGGATAGTCGCTACTTTACCTAAACGATTTAATTATCTGTTCACATCATTGTAAGACCATCGTTGACGACCTCCGTGGTGTAATGGGCAACACGCTAGTCTTCCAATCCGGAGGTTCTGGGTTTGATCCCCAGCCAGGGCAAGTTGGAAATCTTGGGTGTTTATCTATATATGTATTTACTGTGTGTATTTATTATAAAATATAGTATCGTTGAGTTAGTATTCCATAACCCAAGTTTAAAACTTACTTTGGGGCTAGCTCCTAATTGGAATTGGAAAATGGAGTATATCGTAAAGGAAATTCGAAGAATCCTTACGGATGCTACGACACCGTTGCCACGTTATTTCGTCGCTTTTATTGGTATTTACTTATTTATATACTTGGTGTCTTTTTTCCAGAAAAAAGACAAGATGTCGAAAAAAATAAGCGTACCTACTTCAGGAAATACTGCTCGAACAATGTTATCATTTTCTCTGTTTTGTTGTTTTATTGGATTCCCAAGACATCTTTAAATAAAAACCGGCCAAGAGCGTGTTAAGCCACACGCAGTGTTGGGTTCCGTAGTTGCGAATACCGGTTAAGAGTTCACGCTTTACGGTTTAACGACTAAAGTCTAATAAGTTGGTCTACTATACTCTTTAATTTGCAAACCATACTTAGCTCTGATAGTTTACCTTTTAACTTCGTTATATAATGAGTATATATATACTACTGCCAAAGGTTTGGGAGGATTTGACTCTAACAAAAATTTGCTCTTCAGAACCAAATATGTCACAAACGGATCCTTTTATCGAAAAATGGTGTTCAAACTAAACTCAAAACTCGCAATATCTTTTTAATGACCTATTCAATGACACCCACACCATGGGTTAGTCGAGAAAAAAAAATTAATTCCAACTTTACATGTATGGGGACTATCTTAAAAAAATGTTTTCTCTTTAGTACTTATAGTATCCGAGTAAAACCGTGGCCAGACAGACATGGTGAAACTGTAAGGTTTTCTTGTTTAAGGATTCCTAAAAACTAATCTGAAAAATACTAGTGTTCTAGATATGTGTTATCAATACATAAACATTTAAATAATATTATACCGAATAATACGGTATAATAAAATACTCGTAAGCAGGCATCTAGACAGAGAGACCAACGCGCATATTTGTTTGTTAAGCTTCTCACTACCTGATTGCAAAACAAAGTCTCTTATTTTCCTACGAACCCCTAATCTTGACAAGATGAAATAAATGTTCTTTCCTCGTTAAGCCCATAAATAATGCAATTACGAAAATCGATATTTAATTTATGTGTCGAGAATCGAGAAGTTTTTTTAGATGCCATAAATTTAGAGGGGAAGACAAAAAATTGGCAGGCGTCGTGCCGGGCTCCTGAATTCTTGTTTGTCGCGTGTATTGATTTATTTATGCGATAAATCTCTTGCCGGATTAATCAGCGCAATTTTCCTTGCTCGACAATATGTTCTAGTCAGAGATCAGTAGGGAAGCAGTCATCGATTTTATTCGAGTTTATCATGGTCGATTATTTAAATCAAGAATCTTAAATTTATATCAAATATTAATAAATGACAGAATACGAGTTTGTAGTATCTAAATATCACAAATAAGTCAAAATATCACAAATAAGTCAAAATATCACAAATAAGTCAAAATATCACAAATAAGTCAAAATATCACAAATAAGTCAAAATATCACAAATAAGTCAAAATTATTATGTTTTATGTTATATGTTATTATTATATATGTTCTATTTATCATACGTCAATGGATTTTGGGAGGCACCGGTGCATTGGCAACAAATTCATCGCAATAATGGGCTCTTTATAAATTTATCGAACTATTGTCGAAAGCTGTTTTAGTGAAAATGATATCGGTAATTAATACAAAAGTGCTAGAGAAACTAAAAGAAAAACCTCTTATTACTTCTGTATAAAAATAAAATGCTGGTGTGAATTTTATGGACTGTATTTCTATTTAAATTTATAAAAATTACATTGCACGTCTGAACACCAAAAGCACATCAGAGCAAGAGAGCGCGATGTTGCCATAACAAAAAAAATATTATATTTTCATAGACAATCCAGTGCTGCTTGTTTTATTTTAATATTTACTTTTATGCATATCTTATGTTTTAAGGTTTCTTAAACAACTTCTTTAAATATATAACGTCTAACAACATACACCAAACTATTTTAAGGATAGATTTAATCCATGATACTGAACAACTTTCTCCATTAAACCATATTTTTCGATTCTTCCCACCTTAGTGTTTCCTTATAAGTACGCAACACTTCGCACGAATTTATCAGTACTTATTAATCAATTTAAAGCTTTAGGTACCATCTCTCTCTCATGTCAGCGTATTCCCAGTTGCATCGTCGACTGCAACGCTGCGAAGCCCGGGCTCCGCTTTCCGGCTTTTCTTTCTCCACTTCAAACGGTCTATAGGTACCATCAACACAACAAAATACTTTGAAAGATAAATGGCAAAATGTGCAGAGTTCATAAGCATCACTAATGAGTCGATACGAGTGTTCCATTAATCACATATCTACGGTATTTGGGAGTTTGGGAGGCGCCGAGCTGATGCATTAGCAACAAATCCATTAAATACTAAACACTACGCACGAATCTGTTGATTTAATGAAAACTGGTGAACCGGTGAAACACAATAATATTAAGAACATTTTATGCTTTATTTGTTCTGAAAGAAAAGAAAAAGCGTAGAATGTTTCAAACGCTTCTTTTCCTGTGCAGAACGTAAAAAACCAGTCAAGGGCGAGCCGGTCTCGTATATGAAGGTTTCCGTACCTCCGTACAATGTTTTAAAACGCTAAAAAAAACACGTTTCTTGTATGACGACCCTATTTATTTCTGAAGTTTATCTTATTTTTAGTCTTTGTTGTAATAGCGGTCACAGTAATAGGGAATATCTGGGAAAATTTTAAGTGTCTCGCTATTTTGGTTCAAGAGATAGAGCCCTGTGACAGACGGGCAGACAGCGAAGTCTCAGCAATAAATACCCTTTGGGTACAGGACCCAAAAAAAAACAGACGAGATAATCGAAGAATCATGGCAATAAGTCATGTGATTAGCAACTTTTCACTACTTCCATTCCTTTTCACGCTGAAAGTGATCTTTGGGTCTCATGACTCTGGGCCCTGTCTGGGCCGTAAGGAAAAAAGAGAAAAAATATATCTTCTGATTTTTATCTGGGAAAAACTCGTAGTGTAAAATTTCTACTGAACCGCTAACAGTCCACACCAAGCACATAAAACTGGAAAGTTGTAAAGAAACTTCTGTGTATTTTGCATTTGACATCGGACAGTTGCCTTTTTGAATACATTCCCGTTATTTGCACTGGTCTTTTCCGGAAATGTTGGTCACCATATTTATTTCCGCTGCATTTTTATCAAAGGTCGAGTTATTGGAGTTTCCGTTTGAAAACTATAAACTACATTTATTATTTCGCAGATTGGAGTAACGTTTTTGTAAATAAAAGTGTATATTTTTGCTGTTAGATATCAACTTGTGTACAACTGTAGCTAAAACCGTCCGGACTACGGAAGGATCTTAGGTGACCGACATTGCTTAACGCCTGTCATGTAGCATAGCTGCTGAAAACAATGACTTTACATGCTTTTCGAACCACAAAGGGGCTCAAGATAAAATGTTATTAGTAGGCTCCCCTTACAGGTTCAGCCCGCACTAAGCGGAACTGCTAAATACATTAGTATAGTGTAGCAGAGTATAAATAAATCGGTCAATTGCAAGGCGGACTCGTACAAGGAGGGTTCCGTACCCCGTACAATTTTAAAGACGCTGAAAAGACACGTTTCCTGTATGACGACCCCCTTTACTTTCGAACTTTATTTTATTTTTAGTATCTGTTGTTATAGCGGCCACAACAATACATATTTGGTGAAAATTTCAAGTGTCTAGCTATTACGGTTCAAGAGATAGAGCTCTGTGACAGACGGACGGATAGACGGACAAACAGCGGAATCCCAATCCCGTTTGCACCTTTTGGGTATGGGACCCTTAAAGCAGCTTCTTCTGAATTTATAAGCCATCAGAACATCAAGTATTTATTCAGGAACTATATATGTATAAGTTGTGATAAAGAGGAATATTTGGATTATTAATAAGCTACAACTACTAGCGTTTCGTTTTGAAAAGCCGTTGCTGAGAAGAAAGGCCGAATTTTATCTAGGTAACATAAAATAGGCATGAAAATTCCATCCACCTAAGAAGGATCCTTTAAAAATTATGCATTGGAAGCGGAAAGTAGGGTATCAAGATAACATCTAAGTTTGGCGACCCATCTTTTTAACTGCGGCTCAATTATCATGAGAATCTCAGGACGGGCACGAAAAAAGCCCGTAACTCAATATTAGTGCCTATAAAGGTGAGTGATAACCGCATATCCGCTCCCGGCGGCCTTTTATAGTCCGATGCTACGGCATAATAGGAAATAATTTATAATTCAACTAAAGATACACGTGGATTGGCCCGCGGGACGTTTGATTTTTCAAAGGGGAGTTTTCCGGGGGATGCCTGTTACAAATGTACAAGCAGTTTGATTCATTGCATGACTTTATTCAGATCGAAATTCTTTATATTTTCCTGAATAAAATAGTTTTATATAGAAAAATTCGAAGTTGTTGCAATTTATGAATGTATCGTTTCATCCGTGGCGTAATGGTTAACACGCTAGACTGCTAATCCGGAGGTTCTGGGTTCGATCCACAACCAGGGCAAGTTGGAAAATGGCCTTTTTCAAATTTGTCCTGGGTCTTGGATGTTTATATATATATATGTATTTATCATAAAATATAGTATCGTTGAGTTAGAATTCCATAAACAAGTTTAAAATTTACTTTGGGGCTAGCTTAATCAGTGTGATTCGTCCCTATACATTATTTATTTTATTTTATTTTTTTATTGATATATCTTCATCCTAATACTAGGCAAAGGTTAACGCTTTCTTGCATTTTATTTGAATAGAAATATAGTTTGTTGACCATTGACTGCATACCATCTTTGGAGGATAATAAAATTAGGAAGCGCAGCATAAAATGAACACAGAAAAGGATGCAACCAGGAACGCGCTAAGATAAGGAGTAATAAACCGGTCAAGTGCGCGTTAAACTCGCTAGGTTCCGAAAGTTTTCCTGAAATCTATATATTTTCCGTATTTTTTCAAAAAATTACGTCCAGTTTTCGGAGATAGTGGGAAGAGGTAAAATTTCGATTATATTATAATATCTTCAAAAATGCCAATCGAAAAATATATTTAATTAAAATTCTCATAATAAGCTCTTTCGTTTAATGTGTCACACGATCTAACACACAAAACTTTTTTTAAAATATTGAATTTCATTTTTTACGTCTGTCTTTGGGTCATTGACTAACTGTGTACCAAATTGCACTTCTATCGGTCCAGTAGTTTCGTAGCAAATTGGCTGTGACCAGTGACAGATGGACATAAGGACAACTAAGTGATCCTATAAGGTTCCCATTTTTACCTTATGAGGTAGGTACAGAACCCTAATGATGTTCCCGTTTTTGTTATTATACATGGCAGCATGGAATTAACCACTTGAAGTGCATCTACGAGTATGTCCATTTTCTGTGCTCATATTTTATTTAGGGATCACTAATTAGACCAACGCACTGCAGATGGGTTAGTCGCATGCTAAATCGTCCAGAACTTTTATCCACTCAAACTGTTTCTATTTTTACCTTTTGAGGTACAGAGCCCTAAAAATATAAACAAAATCAAGCCCCGGGCAGAAACTAGCAAGTACCCACAGACACTTATGATTCCGAACATGCTCGCACACGTAGTTTTTGCTCAGAGGCAGTTTTCGGAATCGCAGCAATTTTTATAAGAGTCCGCAATCAATACGCTCGAGCGCCGCATCCGAAGTGATCATTTGTTACGTCTAAACAAGCTACGCAATAAATAAACATGCGATTTTTCTTTTATGCGTGTAATTTGTTGTAGGAATCGAATTGTGTAATATTGTATTGCTGATATAGATGAGTTACCGTGAAGTATGTACAATCTCACATTTATACTACCTATGTGGTCTAATGGTCATGGCCTTTTGATCCGGAAGTCGTGTTTGTTCACAGAGATGCCGTGACCACCTTTCAGCCTAATCATGTGATTCTTGCTATTGGTATAATAATATTGCATTGTCACCCAACTTACATATGTATGTGAAGTTTTGACTCGAAATGGGAATTGGATCTAATTTAGCTTGCAACATTTGATTACGAAAAATGAGACAGGAAACTAAATAAAATCTTGTTAAAATTAGTAAAGTACTGTGAATGTGTACAATTTCAAACCCTACAATTTTCTTTTAATTTTAGTAAAATAATAAAAAACTGATATTTATAATGATGATGAATATAAAGCAAATATTAAGCTATACTATTATAGCTTAATATTTGCTTTATATACTTAATAATGATGATGAATATAAAGCAAATATTAAGCTATACTATTATAGCTTAATATTTGCTTTATATTCATCATCATTATTTTAGCCGTTTGACGTCCATTCCGTACACTTATTGAAGCCCAATGTCTTGCTAAAAAAACTGAACTTTTGGCTATTGGTATTTGACTGTAGAGCCTATATTAAAGAATTATTTAAGAACTCCCAGATCTAATGAGAGTCTCAAGTGTCATCTAACAAGAATTAAATTGGAAGAGAAGTATTAACGGCACTGGTCAAATTACCATCGCTTTTTCATCTTTCTTGGAAATTTAATGAAAATGGATAAATGATACAATGTCTGGGGAAAATCCATCTCTTTTAGTGGAAAATCCAATAAAGTGCTCTACTAACAATTAATTTATTTATTTCTAGGTACTAGTCTGACATCTTGGCTTGAGTGTAATAAGGTAAGTGTAATATTCAGATTCCTAAAAATATAAGCTATTTGTTTTTATCATATGCTACTGAAAAAATGCCTTTAGAAACAGAAAAAAGAGAGAGGTTGTGAAGTGCAGTAATGACACTCTCAGACACCACCAAGAGCCCTATTTTTGTGTCGTTAAAGAATAGTCTGGTATCGCTAAAACCATCAACAAGCTTCCTCTATTTTCCAATTAAAAAAAGCACATAAATTCACCTTACTGGAATATTCCAAGTATAGAGGTAGAGTGCAGCCAGCACAAAAGGTTTGAAAAATATATTTAAACCGGGAGATGGTAGTAATGCTGTAATCGAGGGATAGAAAATAAAAACGCTGAGCGTAGAACATTTTTAATTGAACCAGTAGCTCCACTGGTTTTAGAAATATGAAATTAATGTGAAAAATTGTGTTAAATTTTTTTCCAATCAGGTTAGTTAGATATTGAACCCTTTTTCTAGTTAAAAGTAATGTAAGACACAGACAATGCCGTGTGGTTCCTGATTAGTAGAATAGGATCACTCCAAGTCTTCCCGTGGATGTCGTAAAAGGCGCCTTAGAAAACACAAGCTAATCAAAGCTAGAAACATCAATGAGACTTTCCAACCCGTCTGGCCAGCGTGGAGAGATAGGCCAAATCCTCTGGCTGCTCTGACCAATTTTAACCGGCGATTTCTTCTCCAACACAAGCTCTTTGGCATACTTGGGTGACCATTGACATGCATGTTATATTTGGAGAAGAAAAAGTGGGAAAGCGCATCCTGGGCTCCGAAGCAGCACAGCTGAGGATGCAACCTCCCGGTAGCGCGTTTCTTCTTTCTTCTTCATCCAAGCGCGTGGGAACGCGCTTGGATGAAGAAACGGGTAACTTACGTAAAAAGTCAGTTACTGGCCAATGTGCTTTGACATCATTCGCCCTTCCTCAGGGCAAATATGCGGCTCGGGATATCTTCGTGTACGCGACGCGACTTACTTTTGCACTGAGGAAGGCCTCCGGATGTGGTCAAAACATGTCAGCCAGTAGCTGACTTTTCACGTGAGTTACCCGTTTATCGCATATTGATAATATTGAATTCTATATAATCATTATATCAGCCACAGAAAGTTTTATATATGTATATTGCATTTTATTTCTAAATAGGTATTTCTATATACTTTTATTACCAACCTGCTCGTATGTCAAGTGCGGAGCGGGCCGCCGCAAAATTTCTATACTTCGTTTTTGCGGCGGCAGCCGCGTCGGCGGCTGACGCAAAAATGAACTATGGCAATGTTGTGGCGGCCCGCCCAGCGGCCTGCCTGGCGGCCCGCGTCGCAAGACGCGCCGCGTGTCTGTGGACGCGGCCTAATACTACTAAAGGATGGATTTACCCATAATCAGGAGACCAGCGAGTTGGAAATTGCAGAAGATGGTATAAAGTAATTTGCAATGCAGAGGGAACTTTGCTGCCTGTTTTCTATTTCATATAACTCCCTTAATGCCTCTTACGACACCAGTGGCATAGAAAAGGGATATTGATTCAATGTTTTCTAAATACTGGATATCACGTCTTTATCCCTAATGGGGCAGACAGAGAAATTTGAGCGGACGGTGTGGTCCAAGCGGACAGAGCCCAGGGCCGCAAGACTCACAAGCCACTTTAAGCGTGATGATGGGCGAGAAGGTGGAAGAAGGAATCTAAATAGTGATGGTTACTAGTCGCATTGCTTATTAACATGATTGACGACATCCATGGCGTATCGGTTAACACGCTAGACCGCTAATCCGGAGGTTCTGGGTTCGATCCCCAGCCAGGGTAAGTTGGAAAACGGCCTTTTTCAAATGGTCCTGGGTATTGGGTGTTTATCTATATATGTATTTATGATTAAATATAGTATCAAGTTAGTATCCCATAACTTAAGTTTAAAACTTACTTTGGGGCTAGGTTAATCAGTGTGATTTTTCCCTATATATTTATTCGGCTTCTAGGATCTGCACGGGAAGAAAAGCAGCTGGTTCATTTTAAGTTTTTTCTTTTCGCCCAGACCAGCATGATGCTGGTAGAAGAATGATAAACCTCCACCGCAAATAAATTTTAACTATCTATTTAATAAGTTACGTATCTTAGGAACCTACTTTCTTCAATACTGATATTCCCCAAACAAGAACCCAATTTCTAGCAAGTAATCAAATACAATATTCGTCGAAAATCAATTATCACGCAAAAATGTATTTATCCGTTTATTGCGAATTACATTTTCTTTACACGTCACAGATAAGCACTTCAGTAGACGTTTGCTGAATTCCTGGCGGGAAAAGGAGGTCTGACAATGAAAAACTGGTCGGGTGCGTATCGGGACGGGACATTAGTCACAACTGCTTGGCAATACTCTACGTGCGACTCAGGTCTTATGGAAATGATAAATATATTGTGTAGGTCTATTTAGGCCCGTGAAACCCTCCTCTTTCAGGCTGTTTGGGTTTAAGAACCGTAATTAATGGTAAAATGCCGCTGGATTAAGCTCACAATGTAGAGCAAATGTTTTATAGGAAAATTAAACTGTTTAACCGAAAAGCCTCTAATGTTTGTAGTCTACAAAAACCTTCCGATAGCCTTATAAGTCTTTTGTACAATAAACAGCAATTATTTTAATTATATAATCAACAAGTTCACCTACCTATTTATTACTGATCTGTGATTTGATTGTATAATCTTTCCAATTGTATTATAGCTAGAATTTCTTATTATTAAAACTCAGAAATAAGATACAAACTTTGATGATAAATGCATTTTTTTTTATAAAACTCATTAAATTCGTTTATATGATTAAATTATTTTAATGGGAAAGAACTTTTTCCTAACATGCATGAGGCTTGCTGTCTATATATCATATCATTTTTGTGTAACAAATTAGCAATTTTTTGTACAGCATTTATAGCAAGCGATGCAAATTATTTGAATAATAGCACGCAATATTGATTGGTAAAGTACATGTACCTATAAATGTTTCTAATAGCATGACAACTTTGGAGTTCCGTAGCCTCCGATTCTGACTCTTTTCTTATCTAGCCAGACTGTGCAATATATTATGTATAGTAAAAGAATGTTGAACATAGTGTACTGGTACTTTATCGCTATCTTGATACGTAGTGTTCATCCGATTAACTCTAATCGGATTGCATCGACGCACGCAACGCGGACCGAACAAACATTAATGGAATTAAACACAATGCAATTACGGACAATGGCCAATACCAAACAGCTTTAGACTCCCCGCATAAAATAATAAGGTGATAGAAAGATGGCCTGCGCAAGCAATCCAATTAAAACGCGTCCCCAATTTCTCGAAAGATCATATGCGTGTAGAGGTACCATTTAGGAATTTGAAAAGTCCTGACAAAAAGCCTGACATTTCGAAGGCCGGACTTTTTAGTCACGAAATGCAAACATAACCTACTTAGTTCTAGTGGTATGGACTATGGTAGAGTCTGACCAACGAAAGCTGTCCCTGAAAAGTAAAAAGAAAAAAATATTAAAAAATCCGGACAAGAGTCAAAAAGCCAGGACATGTCAGGACGGATGGTAACTCTATGCGTGTGCAGCATGCACTTTGGTATTATTGGTTGTAAGACCATGTACAGAATAAACAATAGAAAATCATTAAAACAATAACAACAACAAAACCGGTCACCTAACGTGCCCTTATTACCCGACCACGGCAAAGCCTAAGTGTAATGAATTTTAGCAGTCTATGTATGTGGTTATGGGTATTATGTGTGTTCCCCGTAGCATCTGAACCACTCATTTTTAATAGTACATTCTTTAGAAGATATTACACTCAATATCTACCAAAAAATACTATCATGTGCGTACTTTCTACGATATCGACAGCCTATGACATAGGCATCATAATAGGCCGGCCACATAGATCTTTGCCTACGTATATTAATCCTTACTTTCAACTTGAAAATTGATAAGGTACATCCAGTCCAAACCTGAGAAGAATTAGGTAAAAAAATTGCTGTAAAATATTCATATTGCTAAAGTTATATTTTCTTTTTTATTTCTTTGTTTCATAATTATACGTTTATGGTTCTCGCTGCGTAAGCTTCAGCAGTCGACGGTTTCTTTGGACGCTGGCCTTTGATCCACGTTCCGCTATTTCGAAATTCCTCGACTGACCCACAGTTCAAAAGATTACATATTTTTTCTCATAAAATAAACAAATATACATAATTGTCAGAACTGTATTTCCTTCCTGAGTATAATACTCGTACTTGAGTTTGATAATATGAAATAAAAGAATTATTGTGGAATTTTTGAATAAATATATTATCTAAATATTATTTTATTCATTAAAAAAAATTCTTCTATCTCTAAAGGTTTACAAACGCCATGAAGTCCAGCATTTTTCATTACTTTATTATAATAAATTTACATAGTTACTTATAATTTATCTGGCTGTTCCAGAGTCTTTAGATTTACATTTTTTCCTACTCTTGGGTACTTACTTTCAAATAAATAAAAATAAGTAATTATTTCAAAAAATATTTTTTAAATAATGCTTTTATCTAAAACACAGAACTAAAAAGTTAAAAGTGCACCTCAAAAGAAATTCATTAAGTTTATCACAGATATGCCATTGCTACCTTCCAACTTCATCATGAGATCAGATCATTGGTACCATACAGGGTGACTTTTTAAATACCAGCCAAATTTTTGGTGCAAGTTCAGTCCATGATACTGAACTACTTTCTATAAAAAAGTTATTAAATTTCTATAAAAAAATTCGCTTAACTTCCATAGAAAATCCGTTTGGCTGAGCGCTGATTTGTATGGGAAGGCAAATTTTTATTTTAGTTTTTCGTTAATTGTTTTTATGGAAAGTAGTTCAGTATCATGGACTGAACTTGCTCCAAAAAGTTGGCTGGTGATTAAAATTGCATTGTCTCAAAGCATACACATAGTAACTGATTTTATGTCATGTTAGGTAATCGTTTCCTTCTATTTGAGCCTAAAGTTAAAAGCAACAAATTTCAATAATTAAAAAACTTTGGGGATTATCAAAGATCAATTAATTTTCATCAATCGCTAACTTACAAAGTTAGATTAATTCGAGAACGCCGATTGATCCGTGCTAACCCTTTACTCTTTGTAAAAGAAACGAATTTGTAAAATATACTTCCATCGGTGCAAATCGATGGACTGGAGGAATTTTGCTGTATTCATTTTATTCAGAATTCGTCAAAAACGTTGCGAGTTGTCGCCATTGAACTTGCAATGAATTCTTGTGCAAAAGCCATGAATTTTTGTAATTTTTCATATTCCATGTTATCGCTGTGGTGGACACACGGGGTTACAAAAAGTCTAGTAACAAGTAAGCGCCAGGATAGTCTATCCTGGGTTGTCGAAACATTTGTTTGGGCAAGCTCTGTCCTTGACCACCTTGGACCACCAGGTGGCTAGTAATTTTTGTTATTATGAAGAAATAAATTAAAATGTTAATATTTAATTTGTTTATTCATAATGCTTTCGAATAAACATAAAATAATACGAATAAATTACGTACTTTGTTTACTCAGGTAAGTATTATGTCTTTCAAATCGTACTTTGTTGTAGACACAAATTGAAACGTTTCTATTCACTACACTACCCATCGTAATTTAACACGGTTCCCCAGTATTTATGCTCTCCTTTGAGGTTTAATATATCGTCTACCGTAGGCTACACAAGGTGCTTGTGTTTCGGACAGGAGGCTACCTTTCCTGAGCTTTACACGTTAGTTTAGCCTCCCTGGACGAAATGCCGGCAAGAAATACCATTTCCCTTAGTTAACGTACAATGTCACGTACAAGGTGAGAGTACGTACTTAGGAAATACCTATCCGAGTTACTTTGCTGAGATAATGTTGTGAATATTAAGTTCGACATACATTGATGTCGGTAAAGTAGAGCCTTTATGAATCTGAATTGAATAAAAAAAAGTATTGTGTATTTGTTGCCTTGTTAAGTATATGACAAAGACACAAATATATATCTTATTCCAAAACACAGGCTTCTTGCCTAGCTAGGGAACTAAGTAATTTAATTCTGTGCTTTATTGTAAGGACTATGCTTATGAGTTACAAAATAACAATCTGGAGGCCTTCATTCAGGCCAGAGGATTCGTCCAGAGGAAGGCCTCCAGATGAGGTCGAAACATGTCGGCCAGTAGCTGACTTTTAACATGAGACACCCGTTTATAGTATATAAGTAAGGTACAAACTATTTAGTTCTAGGTATATATTAATGTATATATTAATGTGTACATGTGCCCACATAAATATATTGTACTTGAACTAAATCTTTGTTATTGTAACAAAATGAATGCGACATGTATTCCAATATTGATGTGACAGCTAATTCAGGCCTAATGAAGAGGAAGTGGTCACTCTGACACGTACTGCATTCTACAACTAATCGGAATTGATTGATCACAAAAACTAATAGGCGTTTACTTCAAAGACTTATTTACATATGTTTTCACAGTGTCGCAATGTTGGTTTAATTAAATTAATAAGGTAGTTTAATTTTACACGTATGAAGAATATGAAAAAGCTATTAAGACATGACATTTATTTAAAATAGTAAAATAGGACGTATATAAAAATTTTTCCAATATGTTTTTTTATGGAAAGCTTAAGAAATTGATATAAGAAAATACAACACAATTGTTCAAAGGATAGTTTTTTTTCGGACAGATTATCTACAAAAATAATTAGAAAAAATATACCTATCTAGATATGTAGTCAAAAATGTCACACCTATAATCCTATAATTAATGAACGCATTTAAGTAAAGTGAATCTTTTATTATTAGATAATAGCGTACCTCTGTTTTTGTTTCCTTCTATACAATCCTAGGTTTTATCTTCCAGTCCTTGTCATTTGTTTTGAAGTCATTTAAATGCCTCGTCATTGGCTTTTTCCTCTTCTATACCCATTAAATGGCACCCATTTTTTGCATTTTGCTTGATAGACGTTTTGTTTTGTATGCATATAACTTGCCTTGTAGACATAAATTTTAGTCATTTTGCTTCGTAGACGAATTAAAAGTTAGACACTCTGATCAGAGAGGGTTGGACAGAATATGAGCCCATGTGTTAACATCAAAACCCAGTCTTATAAAATCGTCTCTGCACTTTAGGAACTAACGAAAAGCTTACAAGTAGCGTCTAATGGCGCTCAAGAATGAGGAGTTGTTATATCATCCTCTTAGCAAGCACTGACAGGTATGCAGGCTTGGCAAGTAATCTTACCTTTTAGTTGTATGAGACTATGCTTTTAGCGAGCACCGTTCGCGGTAATGTGTTCGATGTTACGTAATTCCGAGTGGAGTTTAAAGTTGCTACAACTAGTTATTTGTTTTGCTGATATGTAACATATTGCTATTATTATTGCATATTGTGGCGTGAAATGCGCTTGATTTATGTTTTGTGGAGGTTCTGGGTTCTTTTTGTATAATTTTGAAGACGCATTTTTATTGTACAAATCAATAAAGTAATTAACTTAATTAGTTCACTTATGATTAAACCTTCTTCATCTAAGCGCATTCCCGGTTGCATCCTCAGCTGTGCTGTTGTGGAGCCCGGGGTGCGCGTTCCCGCTTTTTCTTCTCCAAATATAACATGCATGTAACATGTTACAGCCAAATCATGTTTGGTTATAACCAAAACTATAGTTTTACCAGCCGCAACTCGACGTTAACCCTCCTTAGAAATTGAGATATTTATGCTTAGTTCTTTACGCCTCTTACGACATCTACAAGAAGAGAATCTGATGGAGTGGTCCTATTTCAACCCACAACTACATTTTTGATCCAATAATTGCTCTTAAAAATTTGGATATTTATTTAAAATATAATCATTGTGGTAAACAGAACGTACATTTAAAGCACATCAAAATATAATAAGTCCATCTGTACATGGAAATTGTCTATTTTTCTCATTGGTTGTCTTGGAGAGAGCACTTTTAGCGTTAAATCCACCAATATTCAATTCAAAATATTGTTATTATCATAGGATATTTATAATATCTCTTAATAATAGTCACTTTGTTTTGTTTTGCACAAATGTTGAAGTCAAATCGTTACTTACAGCTAAGTTTATACCGCTTTCTAGGCGAAACTGCAGAGGAAGCGGCAACAAACTGCACTGCACGTTTTCTCCACAGACGTCAACTAACAAACTTAAAATTTAAAATTAGTTATATGGATGGACTGAGATTACATTGTTTGTTAAGTCATCATTAAATTGAATTATAAATAATAGTTCAACAAGTGTTTGCTATGAGAGTACTAATACAGGTTTAGTACATAAATACAGTACATACATTCTCAGTGTACTCAACTTATATATATACAGTTTTCTCAAATCGATACTCAAGATAGTTGCGACCGATAGCAACTGGCGGTACTTTTCACCTGTCAACTTTGCCCCGAGTTAAACCGCTTACCCTCTGATAACGTAGTTTAACGTCTACGTGGCCGGATCTTTAAATATTTCTCTCTTAAATAAACTGAGGCGAGTATCCAGTGACGGCGGAAGCGACGGCGAATTCGTACAAAGTTATTGTTTAGCGTTTTTTATTATTATTTACGAGAATCGTAGGTTGCATATGTAATACTCTCATAGATGTGCAGTTTGAATATTAAAATACCTGGGATTTATACGAAAAATTGCATATAAAAATTACCACCTTTAAAAAAAATGCGCAATATCCAAAATACTAAGGAAGTTTTTATTTCGTAACTAGGCTTAATGTGCCTTTTCTGCTTAATTTTGTATAAGCCTACTAGTAGGTATACTACTACGAATACCTCGTAGATACCAAGTGGGACAAGGTTCATGAGTAACCACCCGCTCTACAAAACGACATGCTAACATCATCCGCTATCGCCGCCGCTTATGACCGAAATATGCTTTATTTCAGTTGCAAGCTTACGCTGTCTTGGCGAGTTGCAGCGGTAATGAAAGAAATAAAACGCTCGGACACAGAAACGTGGCATTGTGCTAGTGTCATAACACTATTTTCTCCCTTTTTCCTGGATATGTTTGCAACGATACGTTTATTTTTGTTTTCTGTTCTGAAATATTGTAAAATAATAAATAAGGATAGCTAATTACTTACGGTTAAAGATGGGTGTGAAGTTATATCTAGAATTAGCCGCTAAAGTGTGATATGTTCACACTTAAGAGCCCGTACTACCCTAAAATTCTTAGAGCGATCTTAAATATTATCAATATTAACGAAATACTCACTTTGAAATAAAAACACAGCAAAGTTCAGGACTAACTCTAAACATAATAAGTTTCGAAAACGCGATTGCTTAAAATTTTCTCGATAGAAAAACATTGCGAAGTTGCCTCCAAATCACCTCAGAATTTAACTAAAACAGAAAGTATTTAAGAAATACAATAAATTAGCACTTGTAACTTTGGATTATAATTGTATTAAACATAAGGCAGACATCATATGTCTTACTTTTTAAATAACTCTTAAATATTCTTTGTAAAACGAAAAAAATCTCAATACCAGAACCAGCCTCATTGACCCACGCCCCGCATGGCTCGCTGTCTCGCTTCGGCTAGAGTAAATTTGTGTGCGTGGAAGCGGGAGCAAAATTTAGATTATTGACATCAGACATCATCAAGTTTAGCCGCTTATCTTATGTTCACATTTTAGCGGCTAATCCTAGGTATAAGTTCACACCCATCTTTAGTCGCATGATCACAACTAACTGGAGTTTTCTTTTTAATCAGTTATGTGTCGGCGAGTAGAATACTTGTCATGTGAGTTACTCGTTTATCGTATAGTTATAAAATTTTAAATATTTATAATAACGTACCAAACAGTTTCGTTACTTTAAATGTGACTATAAAATCGGTTGAGTAGTATACCATGACTCGCTACTTTAATGTTTTACAAACAATTTCTTTAATATATTCCAACGATACTGTACTGCTGTAAGTGACTGTTAAAAGCAGGTAGTTTGTCTACTTAGCATTTGAACGGCCACATGCAGGGCTTTTACCATTATTTCTACTTAAGGTAGCGGAAACCGTTCATTATGTAAGCACTTACGCACTTTTCACTTTTCCTTTATTAGCATAATTAGTTTGTCAACGAAAAGCTTATGATCGTTAAAAAAAATTTCGACCGCTCTCTTTTCTTTATAACTCTAAAAAATCAGATTTACAAAAGTTCTATAACTCTTTTTCGCATCTAAAATTGTTATTTTCTATATTTTTAATCTTTTTTTATTTTGGCCTTTTAAATTTTTTTAGATAGGTAGGTCCTGAACAAAAATTTTTAAAAAGCAAAAGTCAGATAAGCAAAATATTTATTAATAATATAGGTATTTACTAAAAGTCCTAATCGAAAATTGTCAAAAACAACTCAACAAACATAATAGCAAGTAGAGACAAACCAATACAAAAAGCTTTTAAATAAATCGCTGTATACAACTTGAGCACTTTAAAACTAATGAAGTATAATTTTGTGAAGGTTGAACGAAGGTGATTGGATTAAGGTGACTTTGATGACTGACATTCACCATTGCATTCCGAATTTATTGGATCATAATTCAGGTATTGTTATGATTATGAATCCATTAACTGGGAACAACATAGGCAACAAATGTGTCTCCAATGTGCTTCGGCAGAACGGGACCAGAACAAGAAACGCTGGTTTTATATACTTACATATATACATGCATACTTATCACACCTATAACCCAGGTTAGATGAAGCTTTAAATCACAAAGTATAATATACGTACTAATTGTCTTACAACTAAAGATTTCAAAGAAGTGTGAGTGTGAAAAGGAAAAAAAATATATCCAGAAAAGCAGACCATAGGCTATTGATGAAACCAAGAATGCGTTGAGATAAAAAAGAGAATCCACGAGAAACTGATGGATGAGCATGAAACTTTATTCACGCAATTTTTTCGTTCAACTACCGTAACATTGAATATAAAACCAAGGACAAGTAATTATTTAAAAAATATTTAAAAAAAACATACTTTTATCTAAAACCATGAACTAAAAAATGTTAAGTAGTTTTGCAGACGAAACAATTAAGCCTAAACTCGGTGGGGTTATGTTATTATCATAGAGATGCCATGGCCACACCCCGGCTTCATCATGAGATCACGTCATTGGTACCATAAAATTGCAATGTCGCCCAATTTCCATATGTATGTGAAGTTTCAACTCAATCGAGTAATGAGAACTGGGTCTATATTTAACTTGCAAGATTTAATAACGGACACACAGACAACGGGACAGTAAAACTAAATGAAAGCTTGTAATCAATAGCGGTGAGGGTGGCAAATTAGACCGCCGATGGTGTGATTCTAAGCATTAAAACATTTTTGTAGGTTTGTTGGAATACTAAACAAGGTGCCCGCCTTCTTAAAATTTTAAAATTAATCAATATACTATTTAAAAAAAAATGTTAAGAAATGATATATAAAAATTATTATTCTTCCAAAACTCTAAGAATATAAATTGAGGAAAAAATATTTTTACTCAAAAATATTAGTTTTATGATTCCGAGCCCGCCCTCTTCATTTTCGATACAAAAAAAAATTTCAATATTTGAAAAAAACCGATAAAATCTACATTCCGCGTTCATTCCCCGCATCCCGCTTCACAGTCAAACGAAATATGTAAAAGCATGCGGGGTGCTTTGCGGATCACCCCGCACCTTATCGTCTCAGATTCTCTTCGTCTTCTGCCTTAAGTAGTATTTTCAAATTGATGATACAATGTAAGAAAAAGATGCCTATTTGTCAAAAAAGAACTAAATCTAAATAGGGTGCAAAAGTTTATTCACCTTATCGTCCATCCACCTAATCTAACATCCGATTGCAATAAAGTGAATCTAAAACCATCAATAAACAGTGGTTAGGGCCGCAAGTCCGTTGTTTTTGCCCCTGGATATATCCTCTCATGATTTATGCCGTGCCTGCTCCGAATATGATTACCCGTTGCGTGTCGGAAGTGCCTTTAATGGATATAAACGTCGCATTTAACTGCTCGGTAAATACGATCCCACTGGACATACTGACTTATTACGTGATGGAAAGAAAATTTCAGAAATGTATGTTTTTTTTGTGTTTGGATTTTTGATTCAGAGTCAATTTTTTTGCTTTATTAATTGGAAAGATTAGTGCTATAGTATAAAACAAAAAGCTTGGTAGCCCAGTGAGCGCAACCTTGTAGCAATACTGGGCGTTCATATTTGGATAGATTACCTTTCTCTCTCATCTTATTAGCATGTTCCCGATTGCATCCTTATAATTGCGTCCCTGTGGTTTAAAATAAATAAATGACCACAACTGACTTTTATTGCTCTAAATTACAAAATTATGTTAAACTGTTAGCTGGTTCACATAATCAGATTATATTGGCCAAATATGTCAAATGCCTGTATATAACTTTAAAAATCTGAACTGAGTTTGGACATAACAAAAATTTATATATATCAGAAAAATATATTGTAAGTATATATTTTTAACTGAAACCTTATTCATCATCATCATCAGGTCTTTTTTTGTCTCTGTACTACCAGAGCCATATATTAGCCAGAACAGTCAGTGGATTTGGCCTACACTCTCCACGCTGGCCAGATGTGTAGGAGAGTTTCACTGATGTTTATAAGCTTTGTGTAGCTTAGCACTTGTGTTTCCTAAGTGCCTTCTACGACATCCACGGAAAGACTTGGAGTGATCCTATTCTACTCTGCCGGGAACCACACGGCACGAAGCCTTTAGGTTAAGACCTAATTTTTTGCTTATAATTGTAATTTGTATTTATGGCTGTAATTGTATGTTGTATTGTAATTTTCTTCTTGATTTTAAGATAAAAATATAAATGACGATGTTCCGCTTGCGTTTCTGTCCACGCGTGTACTTTGGAAATTTCATTTTTTTTGCGTGATTGGCTAACGTAGTCGTACCGTACATTCGAAATTCCACAATACAGACATCCAAACATGCAAATTTAGGATTAGTGGATTTGGTACAGATCTAACGAGAATTTTCCATAAACATCAATGGACCCAGAATGGACCTTTGCATGATTGCTTTATTATTCGGACGGCTTATAGCTACGCAAATTGGTCGGTTACATGTTGTCATCAAGCGATTCGGTTTTATTGGTTTTTTAAAGGCTTCGCGTGGTGGAATGCCGTGCCCATTATAAGATGTCATAACAAAAATGCATTAGTGCTGTTATAAATGAGCTTCATAAACTTTATTAACTCTACCAAGTACACAATTTTATGACAAAGCTAAATTGATTGGGCATTTATTGCTATTGAATTTTGTAAATTACAGTTAGGTAGTTGTTAAGTTATTCTTCAAACATTTAAATAAAAAATCGTACTAAGATAGCCTAGTAGACAAAAAGAGGGTTATGCTCAGCAGTAGGCCGTTGAAAGCTAAAGATGATGAAGTTAGTCTAAGCCACACAAGAAAACAGCACATTCATCATACAATTTTCAAGCCACACAGTGGTCAAATTGACGACCTCCGTGGCGTAATGGTTAACACGCTAGACCACTAATCCGGAGGTTCTGGGTTCGATCACCAGTGTTTATCTATATATGTATTTATCCCTGACCGAGCAAGCGCAGCGAGCGAGGGCTATAATTCAAGTTGGATCAAAAACATATTGTTTGTATGTATGTATATATGTATGTTTGTTCCGCGGTAACTGCCGAACCGATGGTCCGATTTTGATGAAATTTAGTAGACATGTAGGAAATATCAATAGAATTTTCAAGTTCGTGGGGCATCAAAATCGGTTCAGTAGTTTTTGAAATATGAATAAAAAATCGCGAGGAATAAGTTCGCGGCGAACTACTAGTTTATTTTCATTATATTCAAAATATTTTAAAGATAACAGGATAATTTTTTCTAAGTAGCTTCACTCAATATTTTGATCTGTACTATGGTTCGGAGACCACTTCGTGGCTATTTGAGCCCAGCGTTCCAGTTGCATTCTACACACCTACTACTAGTAGTTAGCCGCGAACTTTGACGTCGCGATTTTCTATTAATATTTCAAAAACTACTAAACCGATTTTGATGCCCAACGAACTTGAAAATTCTATTGATATTTCCTACATGCCTACCAAATTTCATCAAAATCGGACCATCGGTTCGGCAGTTATCGCGGAACAAACATACATACATTCAAACAATGTGTTTTCGCCCCAACTTGAATTATAACCCTCGCTCGCTTCGCTCGCTTGTTCAATTATTCATTTAATTTGTAACTGTTCGAATAGCCCAAAAATGATAAAAAACCTGAATAGGTATAGGAAATACATTTTGTGGATACGATTTAAATGCGAAATTAAAGTCATTCATAGAACATGGATTTAATAAACGGGCAAGTGCGAGGCGGACTCGTATATGCAGGGTTCCGTATCACCGTACAATGTTTTAAAACGCTGAAGGAACACGTTTCTTGTATGACGACCCCCTTTAATTATTAACTTTATCTTATTTTTAGTATTTTTAGTTATAGTGGTCATAGTAATACATTATGGGTGAAAATTTCAGGTGTCTAGCTATTACGGTTCAAGAGATAGAGCCCTGTGACAGACGGACAGACAGCGGAGTTTCAGTAATAGGGTCCCGATTGCACCCTTCGGGAACGGAACCCTAACAATCAGTATCCTAAATTTAGATCCAATTTATTCCACATTCTTTTCGTTGCAATTTCAGTTAAAACACATTTAAATTTTATTTGTCCCAGCGGTATTTTATCGCCATCAATACCAAAGTTAATTCCGCAATAAAAATTGCTTTTTAAAGGCGACAAATTGCTCAAATATGTTTTCCTATTTATATTTTTTTTTGTGGTTATGTATCGTTCGTTAGCTGTTATTATGGGTCGGAAGAGCCCTTAATGAGGAAAAATGTTTTCCACAATGATAGCCGACTGGCCGACCAACTTTTTGCGGGCTCTAAGCAAGTTTCTCGCGTAATTAACCAGTATACCCTTGATTTTCCTTGATTCATGATCTTTCCTGAGTGTTTGCCTTTTTCTGAAAAGAAATGGATTGGAACTGTTATCCTAACTTTCCAATATACACGGGCCATTACATTTATTTGTTGTGTTTTACACTTCTGAATACATTTAAACATAAATAAAATTAAATAGTTTGATTGTGATATTTGTATCAGCAAATTCGTTTTATATTTTTGCAAAAACGAGTGAAATATATATCAAAAGCTCTAAAAAAATATACTGTTGTGGAATTGTATCGAAATTGAGTAATGTGATGCAACGTTATTTCATAAATAAATGAAAGCGAGACCTATATGATATTCTGGAACATCAAACGTGTTTATACGAATATATTACATCATGTTTTTTGCCCGTCGATGCGTGCATGATGCCAGTAATAAACATTCGTTACTGAGCCCAAGAGACTTGGATACACAAACGAACACACATAAAAACGGGTTATTATTTGACGATCCTTCATATTGAGATTTAATTTTTACGCTACTCTGAAGGGTAATTATCGTGCCCAAAATGTTTTTCCGCAGACCATGTGACCTGGATTTTTTGTATTACGTGAAGTACGTTATACGATTAATTGGTTACTTGACTGTTTCTTTTGTATAATATTTTTTTACGAAATAATACTTAACACTAAAAAACTAGTAGTTCGCTGTGAACTTAGACCTCGCGATTTTTTATTAATATTTCAAAAACTACTGAACCGATTTTGATGCCCAACGAACTTGAAAATTCTATTGATATTTCTACATGCCTACCAAATTTCATCAAAATCGGACCATCGGTTCGGCAGTTATCGCGGAACACACATACATACATACAAACAATGTGTTTTCGCCCCAACTTGAATTATAGTCCTCGCTCGCATCGCTCGCTCGGTCAATTATTTTTCTGGAATCAACATGAAAATTGGTTATTTGCTTCTCTTCCCGCGCAGATCGTAGAAGTAGTTCGAGGGAATGGGCGAGAATGCGTATCATATCAATAGGCGATGCGGCTAGCAACCCATCACTATTTTGATTCATGAAGCAGTAATTAAAACTTCAAATATAAGTATGAAGAAAAGTGGAAATATAATCGGGGACATTTCGCTATCTTTTTTCTTCTGACATCTTTTCTACTTTTTTTCTGTGACATCATATTTCTATACTTGCATCCTTTATCTGTTACGTGACAGTTTTCCTTTCCGCTAGATTTTAAGGGCATAACTTACTTATTATAAAATCTTATTATTATAGCACCCGAAATTATCATACAAAAGTTTGAAGACTAGATGATTAGGTAAAACAAAATTGCGGATATTCGGACATGATTATGGATTATGGTTACTGAAGTTTATAGCAAATTGTTATGGATGATGACATTCGGACAAAAAATTTAGGAAATGAAATGGAGTACCAATCCACGTATTTTATTTTCGATAAGATTAAACCTATCATACATACTAATCACGTCCATAACCCGAAACAATGGGCTCTTAAGTGGAAAAAGAATCAAATTAAAACACGGGCAGAGAAACAGCCAACGCATTCTACGTTTTTGTTTCCCTGACCAGCATAAAAAATAATATAGTCAGTTGAAATAATTCTATGAAAATATCATGTTTTCAAATATAAAGTCCGAGTATTGACGTTGTGTTTTGAGCGGCAAAATTGGCGCTATCACCGTCGGCCATTACCCAATATGTGTTGCCCGCTTGTTTCCAATTGGATTATCGCGTGGAACCACCTTTAATGCGCTTTAAACAGTTTTGTGCACACTGTGCCCGTTGGGGAAACATATAATTTATACTACTGATTTCAGTGTGTAAGCAAAGGGAATTAAATTACAATAATATACGTATTTATAGTTTATCAAAAACAAATATTTATTCAGTAATTAGGCCTTTGCAGGCACTTTTACACGTCAATAATTACAGTGTAACCATTACGTGTAATGTTTATTTATATTTTAATTATTTTTTTTTTGTTCAAAAGCTACCGTAGCGTTTCGCAACGACCACTGCTGACAAGAAACGCCGAAAGAAACTCATTTACACAGTATTGGTCGCCTACGCGCCAGAAGGGCTTTGTCAGTTTACAAAGATATTATGCCTAATACAATGTTATCACAACATAATATGTAAAGCTTGCGAATCTCTATGTTATCGCCCTTACATAACATAGGTTACAATTTATCGCGGAATCTATATACCTTCCATATTTCTGTTGGGCAGTAGTTTGACTGTTAGTCGGTTAGATTACCCGAACTAATGCAATTTGAGTAGCTCTACAGCTCTAGTCCTGCTTGGTGGCGAAATTTCTATCATGGTTTACTTAAAACCACGTTCGACGACACAGCGAATTGTGTCAGTAAATATTTTTAAAATAATATATGCATGTAATCTGTGCGTTCATTCGTCGTTTTTTATTCCCTTTAGACTGATGAGTTTAATACAGAGTTCTTTTTGTGACACACATATAAGGTATTATAATATACTTATTGAATGTCATAGTATTAAAGATACTAGAAAAAATTTGATAAAACTACGTCGTAATAAAAGGTCTTAGAAGTCTTAAGTACCTTCTTATTAGGTACTAAGTAACTGTATGATTTAATTTATAAGATATATTTACACCTACCTAGACGAAATTTTATCAATGGACTAGACAACCCACTTTGCCTTCACTATTTTCCCAGCTTGTTTTATATTATAACCGACAACATAAGCGAAATTCAATCTGTTCCAAGTGATCATAAAATTGCAAAATCAATTCTAAAGCCACTTACGAAATGGCTATCTCACAACATGTATTGTTTATTTTGACGACGACATAAAAGCACCGCACACGAACAACTATTGACATGTTGTCGATTTTTCCGCGCGTCATAAAAACTTAGAACATCGGGCCATCTTAAAAAACAGGCTGTGTCAGGAGGGGAACTTCTCTTGTGTTTTTTTGCCGCTAACAAGGGCCCTTACATGACCGGAATATTTTTGTCACCAATTTCCTTAGGCGAACGGCTTAACACTCTGGAAAAGTTACTTAGACTTACCTGAGCTCTTTGGGCCCTGTCAAGATATTTAATGGGCCTTGCTTGCTATATATTTTGCTTAGACGGAGCGTTGAATGGCATTTTCATTTTGTTATTACACCTGATACGATTTTACGCTACTTTGCGTGACTTATAATAATATACGTTCTTGCTTTACTTTGATAACGAGAAAAAACACGTTAAAGTCAAAGACCGAAATCGCTCATTGAGCGAAATAATAGGCCACAACGTAAAATTCGTATCATGGCTCTTATCAAATCGCTCACAACGCATTCTGGCAATAATTGAGCGACTGCGGTCACTTCGTGTTGTGGCCGTTATGCAAAATACCACAATGCGTGTGGTAATGCAAAAAAGTCATGACACGAATGGGAACCACATTATCGATATACCGCACAGTGATTTGAGCGCCTCCTTGTCATGAAGGCAATAGGACAATAGGGCGACGTCACCCATCCAAGTTTCGACCACGCTCCTCATTGCTTAACCTGTGAAAGAGTGATCACGCATCCAAGTTAATTAGTTTGCCAACATTTGATGTAAGGATTTCCTTTTTTCTTTTTGCCTTGACTCCATATCGCGAATCATCGTGCGGCGTAGGTATCCATGGCTTTTCTGCATTAGCACAACGCGTTGTGGTTGTTATGTGATTGCCACAACGCGTCGTCGTGAGGGTTTTGATAAGGGCCACGATAACACGAATTTAATTTACATTAGATACAACACAACGCATTGTGGGATTTTTTGTTTAATGAGCGATTTCGGTCGGGTTGAGCATCATACAATATGACTGTTCATTTGACGAATAAGTGATTTAGTGATAAGTAGTTATTTATATTCATTAAATTAAATGTTAACTTTTATTTATGTAACTTTTGGGCGGTAAATTTTTTTTATGGAACAAAATTACGTAAGTAAGTAAAATAAAACGTGTGAAATTACAACCACGCACATTCATTAGCCACATGAATATCTTATTCCAAAAAAAATACCAAATTTGAACCCTTTGCCGGGGAGCAACTATAAACAGTTACTTGAGATTCTTCGGCACCGTCGGGCGGGCTGAGGCATATATCACTTAAAACGACAGAGCATAAATCTATAGGGGCTGTCTACTCGTTATTTGTAGTCGCCACGTGAAACGTGGTTTCGGGTGAATATTAACGATATCGGCAATTTTCCGGAAGCTTAGCAACGTCGCAATTTTTCGCCAATTGAGCAATCGCAGGGGGCGATGGCGAACGATATTAACTGTGGCGTCGTAAAAAAACGTTTACACGTCGACGCCTGCATGCAGGTTGACAACCCTCCGAACAGCTGCCATTTACTGTCGGAGTTGTTGTGATGAACTCCAGCGTTTGTGTCATTATAGAATATTGGCTTTGGCTACTTATCATGCATGTGATTTGTTTTTCAATCACGGAAAACGCTGAGGCCATGCTCAGAGATTCTCAAGTCGATGACGAAGTTTATGGCTGTTTTTATTATACAGAACAGTCTGATTGATAAAGTTGTTATTTTATTATATAAGACAATTGGTCCTATTTAAAAAAAATCAGTAAATAAGATATGTTTAGGGATACTATTAGGTATTGCTTCAGAGTTTTAACTTATTTTTATTAGTTTTAACAGAGTTAGGCCAAAAATAAATACAATTTATTTTAGCGGTTAGCCCCTTGGATTATTTAACCGACGTTAGCCCAGTCTGGAATTTGTGTAGCAATAGGTAATATAAGTTTAAATAAAAATACTTGTTATTTTTTTTTGCTACTTTAGGTATACGAATATATATTTTTCTGTAAATTCTGTGGCACCAGCTGTATTTTAAATAAGGTTTATATTCCGAGGTTTTAGCATAATCGCATTACCTAAGTTCGTGATATCAGCGTCACGCTTCTGTCCTAAATTTCCAATACAGGATTACAGTACAGTTTAAAACATAGTCTGTATATGTGAGAGCAATAATAAATAATACTAGGTGATATTCTGTAATTATATATATAACATCCAACAAAGTATACTGAAACTATTTTAAGAGTGACTTCAGTCCATGATACTGAACAAACAACTTTTTCCAAGGAACATAATATCAAAATATAATTTTTGGCTTTCCATACAAACTCGGATCAGCTGATTGGTCAACTAGTATGGGAGGCCAAAAAATATTTTTTATATTTCGATACAAATATTCCTTGGGGAAAGTTCTTCAGTATCATGAACCGAATCCAGCTTTGAAATAGTTTCAGTATATTTTGTTAGACCCTGTATACACTATCACGTCTTTATCCCTAATGGGACAGACAGAGTATTTTGGGTCTTGCGGCTCTTAGCAGACCCAGAGTCGCAAGACTCAAAGGCCTCTTTTATCGTGATGGTGGACGAGAAGGTGGAAAAAGGAATCAAAATAGTCATTGGTTGCTAGCCGTAAAGCCATTTTTGTTCATTCCCTTTTGAAATTAGCCTTATTTTTTTTATATGCGCTTGGTAGCTAATAAGAATTATTTTCAAAACAAGAATACCTACTTATATAGAAACAAGTAGCTACATTTACAATAAATCTATCTATACAGGATGTAACAAAATATACTGAAACTATTTTAATGCAGAATTCATTTCATTGTACTAATAGCATATGTTTCTCAAGGGATATTACGAATGACGATATATATTTCAGTTTTCTACAAGATGATTAATAAAAAAAATACTTTGCAAGATATCATTAGATTAAGAGGTACCTATGTAAAAGAAGAAAAGTCTCCGATCTCATGAATTACCATTCTTTTTTTCATGAATTACCATAGATAAAATTAAATATGTACCCTTTGTCACCACCCGAGGTGATAATTTTACGGTTACGGCTGCCCGATAAATGATATTTTCGCACGGGACGTAGGTAAAATTATTTTTTAATTTACCTTTAAAGTTTTTATCCGACGACGCGAACTTGGTTAATTACAACATAATTACAAGCTTTTATTTATTTTCACATGTCCCGTTGTCTGTGTCCGTAATTAAATCTTTCAAGCTAAATTGGACCAACTTCCCATTATTCGATTGAGCTGAAACTTCACATACTAATGTAAATTGGGTGACAATGCAATATTATGGTACTAATGACCTGATCTCATGATGAAGCCGGATGGTGGCCATGCGGCATCTCTGCGATAAAACAACATAAGCTCATCGAGTTTCATTGTTTTAGAATGCTTTTAAGCTTAATGCTTTTAATTTAAAATATTTTTAAATCAGTAACCGTCTTAAAAACAGGAATTACTTTGTTACTAGGTTTAAACCATTACTCGCCCAAATCAAGTTGACATCTAGTAATATCACACTATTTCACCTGTCAATGTCAACTTGTTTTGGACAGATAATGGTTTAAATCTAGTAACAAAGTTAGTCCTGTTTTTATAATCAGACGGAGAAGGTAAAAAAACACATGTAACTCCTATTTGTGAGACTATAAGCACAGCTCTTAAAAACTAGTCTACTTACAACAGTTTTAAACTTGCTAAGTAAGATTAAACGGTTTTACTGTAGGAGTGGACAGGATACCTAGCAAGTAAGGTCAGAGCAAAAGAGGCTTTATTCCATTCAGTTTCGTTCCAAAGA
Organism: Acrobasis repandana; assembly: GCA_963576875.1. Taxonomy (NCBI): domain Eukaryota; kingdom Metazoa; phylum Arthropoda; class Insecta; order Lepidoptera; family Pyralidae; genus Acrobasis; species Acrobasis repandana. The sequence goes on from OY756222.1 coordinate 9,559,964, forward strand.
CGAATTGTAAAGGCTTGGGGTTCGTGTACAATGTTATGCTTTGTTGCCATAGCAATAATAGCTTTAAAGAATCCACGTAGATTACACGGGTACACTCTACAATAGGACCCTCTTTTCCACATTCACTGGGAATTCGTAAAAATACAAAGTGCGAATATTTGGTGTGGAACACTGGTTAAAGTTTAGAAATTATGTCGGGGTAATTTATTTGTGTTTGATTTTATTTTGTTTGAATAGATGCTAATTGGATTATTATTTGAAATAAGCTGGTCAAGTGCGACTTAAACTCACATATAGGGTTAAGGTAAACCCTCTACCTATAGATTGCAAACCTATGAGCAGTAAGGACTTTTCATAGGATTTATTGAAATCTATAGAATATTTTCTGTATTTTTTTCTTTTAGGCTTCGTAGTTTTCGAGATAGTAGGGGTTGACAACCACTCCTTATCTTGATATAATTGCGCATATTTTCTTAAATAATTTCAATAATACCAATCTAAAAATATATATTTAAAATTCTCATTAAAACCTCTTTCATTTAATTGATTGTCACACGATATAGTTAACAAAATTTTTTTAATGTCTGATTTACCCCATATAAGTAGCCCCCATATTTGAAATTCATATACCAATTTTTAAGTTATATGTCCGACTTTGAGTCGCTGACGTACATATGTGTACCAAATTTCAACTCAATCGGCCCAGTAGTTTCATAGCAAATTGGCTGTGAGTGCAATAGACAAGTGAGTGAGTGATAAAAGTTCTGTTTTTGAGGTACGGAACCCTAAAAATAAATAGTTTTAGACGATAAAAATAAATAGTTTTTCATGCATTCTATTAATCAATGAAACAAGACACAAAATGCACCAATCTAGATTTTAATTTCAAAGAAATTCGACTCTTTCTTAAATATACATATAAGTCTATGATTAATTCTAATAGACTTGCATGGACGAAGAAAGTTGTTGTAACCTATTTAGGATCTAAGGTAAGAATCAATTTCCATGCTTGTTGATAATTCATTTTGTAACGCTCCGATAAGGTACAGTTACGTCATTATAATTTTTATGCAACAGTGATTTATAGCGATCCTCGGTTTTATATAATTATTTGATTTTGGCGCCCATTAATGCTTCCGATGAAGCTAATCTAATCGTATAAAATGCAGGAAGTGAAAAGTCATGTAAATCAGACTTTCTTTTAGAAAGGGTGGTCTATGCTCTCGACCTGCAGGTTGTCAGTTGCACGCGTAAAGAACTGCATTCTATGAAAATGAAATAACATTTGTAGAAAATCGTGTGCAGTGCGGTTTTTTTGTGTCATTCCGTGTGTATTTTTATGTTGCTATTTTATCCGGTTCCACACTTACTTACTTCGTTCATTTATGGTTTCAAAACATTTTGAATTGTTATTTTAGTAATTTGAGCAAGTTACATAGGTTAAATAAGTTACATAAATTTTTCCTCCAGCAGTCCTAGTCCCAGTCATCCTGATTATATTTATTAGTATTTATATTTATGTTTTTATCTATTGTATTTTATGCATGTTAGTATATATGTATAGTTATTATATGTTTAAAAGTATATTTGTGTATAAGTATACCTATGTGTTTTTGATTATATATATTTTATTTATATTAAGTTTGCTTATTTTAGTGAATTTTATTACGCCAGCCACACATATTTTCTGCTTGGTCTAATGGTTGACCGGGAGAGAATGCCATATGGCATTAGGTCCGCCACTTGTACTTTTATTTTATTGTGCAATAAAGATTAAATAAATAAATAAATAAAATGCATTCGGAGAGTGCAATAACGTCAGGCTAATAGATTATAACAAACAAAATCAAAGAATGTCTGTCAATGACCGAGAAAATAAATAATTACACTAATGTCAAAATTTCTTTGATCATTTAGATATGTAAAATAAATTACATTTTGCCATAAAATTAAAGCAATTAAATTGAAGCTTTTACAATAATTACAACCCAAGACTGCACTTCATAATTAAGAATGAATGTGCACTAGTGACATCACAGTATCGGGAGCGAGCGATTCACTATGCGATATTTCCCAGGAGTGATTGGGAATCTCATTACCAATAAGTCCACATGTGGCCGTGACAGGTGAATGATTTCATACATTCACTCGTATCTCGGACGTTATTGCTTTTTCCGAAGTAAGTACCCGGTAATATTTCACGTCACTGAAACATTGCGTTGTCGCTGCCCTAATGGCCTTTACAACATTTTAGCATTTTTCAAGACAAAAGCTGACAAATGTGTACATGAAAATAAAATGTTGCGCAAAGAAAAAATAACAAGGAATATATCACAGATCTAGGGCTGTTTTCTGAATAGGCAATAGGCTAGAAACATTACTATATTCAGCTCTTCTATCTTGGCCTAAAGTATCTTGCGACTATGTGTTGTCAAGACATGATAGGACACCTGTATCAAAAAACCTTTATGTACATCAAGTACCTATATGAAGGTTTTTTGATACAGGTTATGTATATTTTAGATACAGGGTGAACTATAAATAATAATAACTTTCTTGCACATGCTTGCCTTATGTTTAATATTTCATAATACTATTTTAAATATGTCACATAGATGTTTTTAGATGCTCTAAGGCATACCTACATTTAATTTTACTTTTGAGTTGACAGTATGGCTAGCGCGTCTCGTGTTTGTGAGATGTCATTACACAAAAAATTGCCTTGCAATAGTAACAAGTGAATAGCCAATCCATACTAGTGATATCTACATTCTACATAATGTCGAGGGTATACGAGTATCTTACCCAAAAGTTATCCCTATGGTTGACTGGGAGAAAATGCTCTTAGCATTAAGTCCGCCATTTGTTAAAAGTATATTTTTACTTTGGAACAATACAGTTTGTTATATAAATAAATAAAAGTGTACAAAAATATAAACCTTCTTTACCTTAAAGTTATATATAAGACATCCACGTTGTAAAATAAAGCTCATAAAAGACAAAAAATCGTATAAACTCTACGTCTCGTATAGACTCAGCATTTCTGAAATATATTAGACGAGTCTTCAATGCTTATTTGATTTATCCAGTACTGCAGCCAGACAAGAATATGAATATGTATATTCAGCGTCAATGTGCAGTATTCACGATAACAAGGTTCGTCAGCAGAATAGCGCGGTCGTCGTCGACTATATGCAATGTCTACAACGTGTCTGCCTGTACCTATGTGTCTTAGAAATTAGTGAGTACAGAAGAAAAACTTATGTCGGAACCTTAGAAATATTTTTGCAAGGCGTTAATCGGATCTGTGTCCTACTAGGACACGAGTATCATCGTTTTTAGGGTTCCGTACCCAAAAGGTGCCAACGGGACCCTCTGAGACTCCGTTGTCTGTCCGTCCGTCTGTCACAGGCTCTATCTCTTGAACCGTAATAGTTAACACTTGAAATTATCTTCTTATCACTATAACAACAAATACAAAAATAAAATATAGTTAAAAATTAAAGGGAGCCGTCGTACAAGAAACGTGTCTTTTTCAGCGTTTTAACATTGTACATTGTACAACTTGCACTTGACTGGTTTATTATAATTGATTGCTTATCCATACATATTATAAATATTTACTAACTAGCGAGCAGCATGCGATCGTGGTATAGGTGTAAGGTGAGTGTCGTGATCCTTCACTAAAAAAGCATCTTAGTTGCCAGATATAAAGCGAAAAAGTTGTCTAATCGTCAAGGTCACGGCGCGAAAGATTCATGACTTTTGACAGCGTTATTTGAATATTTGAGATAGCGGACCCCGGGCTTCACAGCATTACAGCTGTGGATGCAACTGGGAACACGCTGAGATGAGAGAGAGATTTGAATATTTGAGATGTATAACTAGTATATAAGTTTATATGCGTTGCTTAAGTTAACATAATGAAGCTTAACTTTCTTTGTTATTTTTATTGTATATTCGTATACCGACGATTTCTCAGTTGGCACTCTACATTCCCAATCGTATTACCAAACGAAAGTCAAACACTCTTCCACTTGAGTGGAAACTCTCTTAAATACGCCAAAGAACTTTCCAACTTTTGTCTCCGTAAGCCTAAAAGTAAAACCTATACGCAACTGTTAGATATCTTAACTGATTTCCACTTTTAGAAGAGCTCCTGTGTTGCTACTTACGAGGTCTGAAACTCCCAAATCCGGATCCAACAAGTTCAATCCGGGCTAAACAAGTTCCAACTGAAATAAGAAGCCGTCGCACACTTGTTTCTTTACGCCTGAGGGATGCGAGAAAAGAAAGAAAAGTGTGGACTACGTATGGGTGCATATGCAAGGCGAGGCGGCGCAAATCTCTGCTTCAAATTGAAGTTACGGATCCGCTCAGAAATTGTGTTTTATATTTTCCCCGGCATGTGACGCACGAAAAAAGTTCCAAGATAGTTCCCTTTTTGTACGGACGCAGACGACGGGCGGTTCCGCTAAATCGGAGAATAAAATATCTTTCTCTCACTGTCGCGAGCATCTGCCAACTTAGACTGAGGTTATGAGTTTGCTCCGAGCTTCTTTCAAGCTTATATTACAGCCGGTTCTATGAATATGCGAATTTTGCTTCATTAATGTCGAGCCTCACACAAATCACACCTAATTAGCATGTTTTAAATATACTTAAACATCTCGACGGACTATGCATACGATTACATCGGAGTGCATAAAGTTACGAAATTATGTAAATGAATGGCCACATCTCTAGGCTTATTAGCGTTGTTTAATGCGAATCATATAATTTAGAAAGTAAAAGCGATCTTTTTGGATGTCGCTGCAGGCGAACTATTTGTCAAAGGCCCTGACGAGTAGACTGTGGGCGGCGTTGAAAATGAAAGTACGCAAATGTATTCCAGCCTATTATTACTTGGTATTGTGTTCGCATTATCTGGGTGTAGGTAACACCAGCCGCGCAAAGTGTAGGCATGTCTATATTTATTTATTGCTGCGGCATTGAAGGTTTCGTAACATGCTGCATAATGTTTTTTGTCACGAACTAGGTAGACTGTCCACCCTGAACTCGTTTATATCTCTAATTGTCAATCGATTAACTACTCTCACTTTGCTTGAGAATCACGTGGGATTTTAATACTTCTTTTGTATCTATAAATATTGAAAATAATTATAGCTTTCGCAAAAACTTAAAAAAAATGGACACAAAATATAAGGTCAATTATCTGGAGAATGCACGTAGGCGTAAAAACAAAATTGATGGCCTCATATTTTAAACCAGTATTTTTTCCTGCAAATTAAAGTTTACCGCTACGCCATTATTTACACAGGAATTTGAGTAAACAAAAAGCATTCCTCTCAACTGGTTATCTACTGGAAGAACAGCTAAAGGTCACCATTATTGATGTCGTTGACCGAAAGGTATTTCAAAATGATCACACAAATTCGAGCTAACGAAAACAAGTATTTAGGTATCTGTGTAACCGTAAGGTTTAGACATCAACGACCATACTGATCCTACTCCGCGACCGACGTGTTTCTTCATCGACACTCGTGAGATACTTCGTCCGCGGTACGCTATGATTCGAACGGCACACCTCGTTTGGAACGCACGCTTCGCTACTACCATAACTTAACAGGTGTTTACAGTGCCTTTTAAAAAAAATAAAAACACTTTGAAATCCGAACCACTTTTAATTTTAAAACACTCTATGCTAATTACATTCTCTTTTGTTTCAGATGTCTTCGAAAGCGAGTTTGTTTGCTTAAGCGATTTGAGAATCGAAGAGCAAAGGCGACGGATAAGTGTGGTACTGAAATGTGAATTTTGTGCTCAAAGTGATAAAATCGAACTTGGTTCGTGTGTAAATATTGTTTATATCCCGATGAAGTTTCACGTGTAACTCGACGCTTAAAGCAATTGGTTTTCGGAAAATTTCACCATGGAGACGGAGGAGCTTACGAAGCTTGTCGACGGAATATACAAGGTAGGATTATTTTCCAAATCTAAATAACTTCTTTTTGAACTTGTAATTTTATCTCACGATTGTTTAGATTAATCAATCAAATCTCAAAAGTCGATTGTCGAAGCTTACAAAGCTTTTTAGTAAGACAAGTTTTAGATAAACGAAAGATGAATTAGTTAACTTTAGATTTTATATTTTCGCCACATCTTTTTAAGCCTTTTGGGAATTCATGGTGATATTTGATTTTGGGGAAAGTTGAAGTTTTATTTTTATTTAGTTTCTTAGAAGTTTGAGTCATAGAATGAATTGTAGATATTTTTGAACAACTCGCAGAGGTACCTACATTCTCCTAGAGTAGTAAACTTATTTTTTTCTTAAGAACGATTTTTATTTTTAAATTTATTCTGTCAAAGTAATTCTTAACATTTATATTTTATTAAAATAGTTTAAATATTGCTTCGAAAAAATAATACACAAATAAGCTGCATTTATTTATTTAAAAAAACGTTGATTTTATAACACTCCTAGGTTTTAACTATGTACAAGCCAATAAACCTTATCCTTATTGCACAACGATTTATAAATATAATTAGATATGATATAATACGATGTTATAATTTTATCAATTATGAAATGAATCCGCTGTCGCTTTAAATCCATCCACCCTAAAAATATATATAAAAAATACTTAGGAACACTAATTTAATTTACCAATTTATTTGTGAAATATTGAGAAATACTTATGGTAGTGGCACCATATAGGTTTTTTGTGAGTTTGAGCCCCACACTACCGCTTTCCATCGCCGTGGGTGAGTGATGTGCGTTGGTCGTATGTCCATGTAAAAAAAAGGTACTAAGGTCATCTCAGTCAATTGGAGTTTAGAACATCAAAATTATCAGACTTAATATTTAAAGCTTATTTAACTTTATTACGAAAAAAATATTAGGTACCACATTGAATTGAACAAAGATGTATAATCCACATCAAAGTTATATCAAGTAAAAAATACTACAAGCTTCCGCATAGCATAGCGCTCACCATAAAAAATCTATAATGGCATATTAATGTTCATTCAATAAATCCTATAAAAAATGTGTTCGCCTTAGCGACCTTGTCGCCGTAACAATGATTAAGGGCATAATCCCGCTGTCACGTCACTGCATTAACTGGGATACGTAGCCTGACACTCACGTAATCCATTTATATTGTCACAGGTAGGTAATTTAGAATTTTTCGCTTTATATGAGTTAACTTTTGCATTCAAGGAAGCAATTTTTACGTCATAGTTAGAAGTATATATTTGCTTATCTTAGATCTTGTAGTGTTCTCGTAACACGGTACCTTTGTAGTCTTAAGTTATTGTAGTATTCCGAGAGTTCTTAGACATTGGCTAGGTATTTGAGGCAAGCTGAAAACTTGTCTTATACTTGTCCTGTAATCCCCTTGACCTGGCTGGGGAGTAGCGGAGCTTAATAAATCCTTAAATTTCGAAGATACAATTTTTTTTTACAAAAAGCAAGCATTTTTTCTAAAGACAAAAAATCAAAAATTTATTACAAAAAGTCTTAAATTTATAGGTGTTTAAGACGTTTCAAAACATAGTCATAGCTTAAAATTAAGTTGTATCTTAAACAATAAAAATGTTATCAAAATAAGTTCATCCGTTGGATTGGGAACTGCGATTCCACAAACACACACCTTTAATTTATAGCCCTTTTTTGCATCAGTGGTTAAAAAGTAATCAAATTAGAAACATATGCAATTAAAAAATAATAAACGAGCAGATGTAATTGCCTTAAATAAGGGGAAGCTTGCACAAGGTGAATTTCCAAGTAAGCACAATACACCTGCCTCTTAAATGTGAAGGTCACGCGGTCACTCGCTGCGTCGAAACGTCGACTCCATTCGAGATCTCGATTTCTCTAACATTATCGAATAAGTATGGATATTTCTCGCATTCCTTTAAGGGATTTCGGACTTTCCTTATAAGGTCGTTAAATAAGTTTTGTTGAAACTTGTTTTAAAAAAATTCTCGTACAAGTGCAAAAAAAAATATTTTAGCACTAACAGTATAATGATTTTATGATGCGCACTTTCGCTGTCGTGTAGACAAAACATTTTGTTTATTTGATACTTTGATGAAATTACAGATACAAGATTTTGACAAAAGATATAGGTACGTGTATTTTCCAAAATCTTTCAAAAAGCTGCAGATTCATCATCATCATTTATATTTAAGAGCTATGTCTAGCTAGCTCTTGTCGGTGATCTATGAATTCTCCTCCATTTGTCTATCGTCCGCCAGCTATTTAACTTCGCAAATTTATCATTCTTCCATATAGGTTACTGTGCTATTTCAACCTGTGATTTCAACTATGATAGTTTTAAAGTAATCTCTGTATATTTTTTGTACTACTACCAGGTGAAAAAATCAACATCCTGCTTTATCACAAAAGCAATTTTCATATCCTTGATGAATCGCCTGAAATCATTAGAAATATGTTCAAATTCTCTGAACGGTAAGTATACCTAGTACGGTTCCGCGAATAAACTTTTTCTGTGTTTTAAATTGAATATTTTGGAAGTAGTGATAGAAGATATATTTGAAACAGTCGTGAATAATGTCGTGAAAAATAGACAATAATCTAATTAAAAGTAATGTAATATTGCACGATAACTTAGATAAAATTTTATTTCACCATTTATAAAAATTTAGCTATTAACACGTACCTATCAGGATCTTAATTAAATATTCAACATCAAAATAACCGTATTGAAGATGTTTATAAAAGTCTTATCAATAATTACTTTTTGTAATGAATGTTAATGTCCATAATGTTACAGAATTTCTCGCCAGATTAGAAATGTGACGTAATTTTTCTCAGCGTGAAGAAAATTATGTTCATTAAAGTTTTCACTTTTAAATTTATGCCATCTATCGACAACCGACGAAAATTTTTCCAATTTTCTCTATAATTTCTCTCACAAACTTTAAATCTTTACCAATAAGCTACTCGAGTTCCGGGTACGGTTGTCGTTCCTTCATGCATAATTTATCTGTTGTACCTTAGAATAGCGACCACATACCAACATTAGTTGGTATGCGCGTGAAAAGTGGGTGTTCCCAAAAATACGGCCTTCACGTTTGTTCACAATTGACCGTGTAATGTTGTTTTGAACGCTTGAAGTTATGAAAGAAAAAGGAACCAAGTTATTTAAGAAAGTTTATCTGGTACTTTGCTACAGGCGGTGATTTTAAATTGGTACTAGCTAAAGTACAATACTACATAGAACATTTTATAACAGTTGAGCTATATTGGAAGAAGATGTCTTTTGAATTATCAAGCCAATAACTAACTTTATCCAAACTGACAAGGCCTTTCTGGCGCGTAGGTAACTAATTGGTATATCGGATAGCATATAAATAAATGAGTTTACATACAGAACACTAATACTGTGTAAATGAGTTTCTTTTGGCGTTTCTTCTCAACAGTAGTCGTTGCGAATTGCTATCGGTACGGTAGCTTTTATATAAAATATGTATTTATAATTTATATTTATAATAAAAGTAGCCAAATTTAAATGGGATGGGCCGGACATGTGTGCAGGATGCACCCAGATAGGTGGGCTAAGATTGCTACAGAATGGGTGCCTGTAGGCTAGCGTCGCAAAAGAGGTCGTCCATACAAGGTGGTGTGATGATCTGGCGTCTTTCGATAAAACCTGGAAGTCCATCGCGCAAGATAGAGATCAGTGGCGTACAAGAGGGGAGCCCTTTGCCCAGAAGTGGGACAGTATAGGCTAATAAAAACAATAAAAAAATAGAATTTGAATACTAAACTTATTGTCGTGTAAAATTGCCTCTAAAGGCCTTATTACTGAATAAATATTTGATTCTTTGCAACTTGACCTGTGAGCCAAAACTCGCTATGACGCAGCATACAGTAGCCACTGATTGGCCCAGCAATTGGCGTGTAGTCAGTATCAGTAACGCTATTGGCGGAAAACGAGATATAGTTATAAGCGGCTACTTGAATGGAATACGGAACAACCCGATATTTTTGGTAAGAAAAAACAAATGTGTATATGTCTAATTTAAAATTCAATGTTGAATCAATGACTATCAAATACTTAAGTAAGTATCTGCTTTATTTAAATATAAGCTGATACTAAGTATTTTTTCGTCTAAATTTAATACAGAATTTTACATAATAGAGACAAATTGAAAACAATTTAGGCTTTACTTGAAGAACTACTTAATTTGTATTTGGATGGATAGATTGGGTAACATATTTATAATCATTGAATATTCAAAACTAGAGAAAGTTATGTTCAAAATTCGCCCGAGATACAAGTCATAGTTAATATCTACTAAATTGTGACAACTTGTTTCCGTTTAAGGCGTTAAGTAATACGGCTTAGGCTATCAAATCGTTTTTATTGTATCATTATCATCATCATCAACTTTCAAAGACTTTCTGTTTGAATATCAACAATCTAGTCTTTCCTTTACGTAAGAATTATATTTATTGAATGTACCATTAAAGTTGCAGATTGTTATGATACTAAAAAAGTGGATTCGTTTACAAGATAACAACTCTAAGCGTAAGCACTATAAAATCATCATTAACCATCAAATGTTAATAAATATACCTATGATAAATAAGTCACTACTTAATAATTTATATATTTAATTATAATTATTCGTAATAGGTACAAAATTTTTTCTAACAATGTTATAAATTTCATTCGTGGAAGTCAAAATATTAAAGATTAATTTTAAATATCCGACGTTAATCGGTCTAAAATATTATTATTGTTGCTTTATAGCTGAAAACCTTTTAGTCGTATTTATAATCCCAGTATCCGAGAGATCTTTATAAGGATTTATTTGCATCTCAACGTTTCATTGCGAGAATCCCTCGAGCGATTGTAGAGAAAAGGCAGAAATCGAGTAATTTAACTTATTTAATAAAGCTTTAAAAGCATTCACGATGCATCGCTAAAGTTCATATAGATAACAAAACGAGACAATTCTACATAAACTGAAAGAGTTATACTTTTAGATGAATTTAAAACCATAATTTTATATGCCAGTACTTTTTACGTTCAGCAGTCCCTATCTATATTGTTGTATTTACTACTTTATACATATCACGTCTTTATTTCTAATGGGGCAGTCCTTAGGCTCTAGGGCTGTAAGATTCGGATGCCACTTCTAACGTGATGGTGGGCGAAAAGATGGGTATTTAGTACTGGATTTTTAAAGTTCAAAATTTAAGTATACTTAATAGCCTATTATACTTAAGAGTTTATCACCATGTTAGTCTAAGCACTAGCCAATTAGATATGTAACATTCATCGTGCAATCATTCATATCTTCCTAAGTTTTAAAGCCTAGTTGTCTTTCAGAATGGCACAAGCGCATGTTCACAAAATATAATAATCTGTCTTTCCACATTTAAAATGAACCCTTATCAGATTCTTCGCTTCATAGCCTTGTTGTAAAAAAGAAATTTCTTCTCTTGACCTGGATGTTAATGATTGCACTTGCCGTTATTTTTTAATTAGCCGGTTTATATTCCTTCATTACCAAAATTGAGATAAGTAAAGTTTATTAGCAATTACGTACGTTGGTGTATGTCATGTCGAAAATTCTTGCAGCTTCTTGACTTTCACGCAATGGATTTAAGAGGAAATTATACCTTGACGATCCGCTGTACGAAATTGAGATATCGCACTCACTGTCCGCGGCAAAACGTATTTAATTTTATCATAAAAAAAAAAATTCAAAAATAAACATTATGTTGATAACATTTGATTAAAATTAACGTGAGATAAAGCCATAAGTTTGCTTGTCTTGAAATATTATTTTTTTAAGAGCTACGAGTAAACTTATGAAATACCATATTCATTTGTTTAAATAAGATAACAGACTACGAATAAGTGATTTAGTAAGCAAAACGTAGTAGCTAGCATATTACAAATATGAGATGAAGTGTTCTTTCAAAGTTATTTGCGAATAATGTAGAAGGAAATCTGTAAGTGGATACGTCATAATATGTATGAGCGAGTTAGATGGTAGTTAAAATAGCTAAATATACTTACTGTCTTCTGCGCACATATTTAAGGGTATTACATCTTGGTAGGTGGTGCCGTCGTTATTCAGAGACAAAAAATGTCTGCCGTAAAACATCCTTAGATCTCTACATAGTTTGTGCCATAGAATTATAATACCATCTAGAATAACTACGAATAATAATCTCTCAAAAACGACATTGAAAATTAAACTTAATGCCACGCACATAAAGCTCATATTTTGATAATGCTTATATTTAAATACCTAACGTTCCCAAAAAATGTACCTAAAGTTATGGGCGTCCCTTTCCCGCAAACTGTCAGTGCAATAAAGTAGAAAGGGAGAGCCTTTAGGTATAATTTTTGGGAACGGCTTTGCCATTTCGTGCGTATTCTAGATTTGTATACAATTTTATTTGGTTTGTGCGTAAAACGTACAGTGTTGTAAAATTAATTGGATAAGGATAGGTAAGAGAACGGCCATATTTCACAGTAAGCACTTTCTTACTTAGGCACTGAGTTTCTCGGCGGTACTTTCCTGCTGGCTTATCTACTTCTAATCGACAAGACCACTGGTCCGAAATCTTTACAATTCATTTTAGTAATAAAATCTTTATTATTCTATTACTACATATTAAATAACATACACAAGAACAAACATTGGTTATATTAAATATGTATTTCAAATATTTTCGAGCGGAAGCTGGGATAAGTAATTGTTGTACGTACCTACTTCTATTATAAATTACCTTAAAACGTTCTATTAATATTAGTTTAATTGTAATTTAACGTATTTGGAAAAAATACTGCACTGTAGTTTGTTGTCGCTTCTTCTGCACTTGCGCTTAGTAAGCAGCACCTAACTAAGCTGTAAATAAATGATCTGACGTCAACAAATTTTATGAAATCGAAAGATAAAATTTAAAATTATCGAGCGAAATTTTTGAGCGGAAGCAGGGCCGAATTGTTATACCATAGAGTAATAATATACGTTATACCTACCTACTTCTTTTATAAATTACCTTAATACGTTGTTTTTTAGATAGAATAATCGTATTATTTTGACAATATTTCCTTTCACATTCCAAATCAAGATAACACCTGAAAGGCTTTTGAATATAAATGAGTCCCACTTTTCCATAAAATTAACCATACAACATTCGAAGCACAAGCAATAAGAATTTCAAATGGCCAGCTAGACGTCCACTTTATGTTAGTGTATATGTTTAGAAGCAGAGCACAGGTGTCCTGGGTTTATTTGATCATTTAAATGCTAAATGTGATGTCAGTCAGGTATTTGCTGTTATAGAGGTAGTCAAACTCGAAGGTTTGTATGTGTACGACGGGGTAGTGCTATGACTCTACTATTTGATTACATTGTAGCATTTGTATTGTTTGTTTTTCGTGTGTGTAACTGCCAAAACTGATGTCAGATTTTTCAAGCTGCTTAATCGCATCTGACATAGCTTGACGATTGTCAAACAATGATGACACGGAGAAGCTCGAGAAGTTTTTGTGCCACTTTTGGTCACCCATCCAAGTGCAGACCGAGGTTGCTTAACATGTGAAAGCGCTAGTAATGCGTGCTTCTACCGGGCCACAGAGTTTCTTATTTGTATTAAATACGATGCAACAAAAAACTGCTATTGTTTATTATTTATTTATTTAAAACTTTTATTGAGCCAAAAGCTACAATAGGTACACTTAATGCTAAAGCATCTCCCTGTCAACCTTTAGGAAAAGAAGAACAGAAAGGATAGTTGGCGTCTAAAATAGATAGATACAATATCCAGATATTATAAGTACTTTTAAATGATCATACATTAATCGTATAAAATATATAATATTGTGTATTACTTATACCACTATCACGTTTTTCATCATAGAGAGAGTCTAAAGTCGGCCAAAATGCTATTTTTAGCGTGATAGTTAATAAGGAAATCAAAATAGTCATGGGTTGCTAGCCGTTAGCCGCTATTAGCCCATTCCGTCGATCTGCACTGGAAGAGAAACAGCTGGTATATTCTACGTTTTCGTTTCTACCTGTGCCAATGCTGGTCAGGTAGAAACGAAGAAAGTTTATCTTTTTAAACTTCATTTAAGTATACTTACTAAGAATATTGTTTAGATTAACACAAAACTGGTTGATATTTATGAGATTGTAAGATCTTATAACAGTCAAAAGCCTTATCTAGACCGTGTTTCAAAAACACAGTACGATAATGTCAAAAACATTCACTCGTAAACTCAAACACAAGTAAGAAACAAACAAACAAAATAAACTGAAATCAGGGCACGTTTTAATTAAAAATTATGATAACAAAGTACGTGAGTGTCATAAATATTCCAGTTTTTACTTCGTTGTCACTTAAATGGGACGTGAGGACGAAATTGGGAGTCGCTAACGGTGCCATTTACGGACCGGCCAATCTTAGCCGAATGCTCGCAAAAAAAGTACTGAAAGTTATTATTATTGATGAAAATAAAGTTCAAAATAATTTATGACGATTAAAAATGTGAACAATGAGTTTGAAATTCTTTTTCTGTAAATTGGGTTATCCAACCGAATATGACTAATATTAAAAATGTGAACGCCTATTTGTCCGTCCTTTACGTAAAAACGCATTATGATCGGCTACGTGCAATGACGTGCATATTACATAGCCTGACGTTTTACTTAAGCTTCCATAGGTGAAGTACCTAACGTCAGGTAAATCATATGTCTTACGATATAACTAGTCGCTATCACTGTGAGCTGAGACCTCGGGAGTCTGACTTTGTACATCCAACCAATCCAACTCTGAAGTTTATCGGATAAAAAAGTTGTTCAGACTAAAGAGTTGCGTCTTAATAAGTGTAACAAAAAAGTTTTTTACATACGATAATTTTATAAATGGCTAAAATGTGATTTTTTTAAAGATTTTAACCCCCATATTTCAACCATTTGGGAAAATATCTAACAACTGAATTGTCAAAAGAATTCTATACAATTATCAAACCTCCTCACAAAATTTTACGAGAATTAGTTGAGAAATGCGATCTGCAAGGCGAGAACAGACAGACGGATAAAAGCATTTTTTGGTCAACCTCGAAACTCAGGCGCTCGTTCGGTCCAATTATATAAAATACGATTAAGAATAGTTAAACAACACGATACTTTTACCTTTGTTTCGATATAATATTAGGTACATATTAAACTCCATGAGACCTCATAACAATTAAGTGTTATTGGTAAAACCTTAAAATAAAAATACCTAACTAGATTGAAAAATATATTTATTTTGAGTAATGGTAAAAAAATGCTCGGCGTTGACGGTAAATAATCCCATTTTCTAATCTAATCAGTATTCGTGTAAGAACTCGGTGTAATCAATTATAAATTAGTAGCTTCTGTACGCTAAGTTCCAGAAATCCTCGGAGTATCCCCGTTCCTTTAAGCCGTAGTTAAGTATTACGGGACATTGACTTTGTAATTATTAGTACTTCCAGTAAGTAGAACATAGAGCTGAGAAATAATTAGACACGAATGTAGCCAAATGTTTTTACGCTACATTAGGCTAATCGATTCTAATTTAGAGCGTGGTTTTTAGATATTATTTAAGAAACACATTTTATGTTACGCTATGAGTAAAAAAGTAGCTCGTTATGTTACGCTAACTATCGACGGTACTGTAACTATTAATTTTTAAAATTTTACCATTCAAATTCAGAACATCCCAGACTATATTTCATTTATAATTTAAAAGCTTTTATCCTGTCACCTTCTAAAATTGGGGTTGCTGAAGGTCGCTCAACAAAAGATCACCGTCACTAAATACATTTTAATAACAAGACTATAACAAGAATTAGAAGAACATATTTTCTGAAAAGTGTTGCTAGAACGAAAACATTTTAAGATACAAAAATCAAATAACATCTGAATAAAATTATTTTCTCAGAGTAATTAATAACCAAGAGTGAGTCAGTCAGTCTATATCAATAATTGATATTAATTTCAAAGGCAAGTTGCGACGTTGCGCGCGACTGACGCGAGTATCTCTCAAAGACTAAACTACGGACTTTGGCAGAATAGTCTCAAAAGCAAAGCATGAGTACACAAATGAGGGAAGTTTACAACAAAATATATAAATTGGGTTATTGGTAAAAGTAAATTAGTAAACGCTATTTGTTTTAGATGAATATAATTTCTTTGATGATATCAAAGTCCTTTCAAATATTACCTATTATATCACCAATAGGTGATAAACCAAGTCGCCGCACCAATGTATCACCGGTTTCCTACATCATATATGGTGTGTATACCACATATGGTGATAGAAGGAAAATTTTATTTGGAAAACTGTTGTAAATTCTCTCAAAGTAAAAAAAAATATCCATATGGAATATACTAATAATAAAACTAGCCAATTAAACATAGCTTAATAAAAGGAAAAGGCAAATTTAAATACCTACGCAGAAATATACTGTTCATCTAGGAACATAGATTAAGTAAGTCATCGTGATATAAAACATTTACTTACTGGATTATAAAGCATGTAATTTGTGATTAGGTACTATATAGATAGAGTCAATCTTTGTATAAGAAAATGCAAAGAGCAAGAAATAAATAAACGGGCAATTGCGAGTTGGATTCGTACATGAAGGGTTCCGTACCACCGTACCCACAATGTTATAAAACGTTTAATTTTTAACTTTTTTTTATTTTTTTTATTTGTTGTTAAAGCGTTAATAGTAAGTAATACATAATCTGTGAAAATTTCAAGTATCTAGTTAATGCCATTATAAAGATCTAGTTAAAAACGCTGAAAAAAACACGTTTCTTGTATGACGACCTTTTAATTTTTAATTTTTTTTTTATTTTCAGTATTTGTTGTTATAGCGGCTACAGTAATACATAATCGGTGAAAATTTCAAGTGTCTAGCTATTACGGTTCAAGAGATAGAGCCCTGTGACAGACAGACAGACGGACAGACAGCGGAGTCTCAGTAATAGAGTCCCGTTTGCACCCTTTGGGTACGGAACCCTAAAAAGGAACATCTGTAACATTGCTTGTTCATTATTGAGAATTATGACATGACTGAAACACAAAAAAGTCGAACACGATCTCCATAAATCGATACATACAAAGCAATGTATTCATCACACATTCATCATAACGCCGAAAAAGTCAAGGCTTAATGCCTCAAGATGCGGCACATTTGTCTTTGTTGCGATATCGTGCGACGCACCGTATCTAACCAGCCACTTTACCCAGACCCCAAAACATTCCAAACATACCAACAAAGTCACACCTCAGCAAAGGCCAGAGATAAATGGTTGAATATAACCCTGTTTCCTTCGTAGAATGAGATTGCTTCGCGACATTAAACCGGCCTAATGTAAATTTTCGTCGTTATACTGTGTCTGTTTGTTTGGCGTATGAAGCTGATTTCCTGATGAAAACGATTGCACAAACGTCTTTCCTCTAGAGACTTTGATACTCTGGTTAAATAATATATAACGTCCAACAAAACATACTGTGACTATTTTAAGGGTAGATTCAGAAGGTACATGCTGCTGAAAAATGAAAAAATATTTTGCTTAACATACAAACTCGGATCAGCTGATCGGTCAATTGGTATGGGAGGTCAAAAATTATGTACGTTCCTTGGGGAAAGTTTTTGACTGAATTCCGCCTTAAAATAGTTTCAGTATATTTTGTAAGACCCTGTATAATGAAATAATAATCGTTGAATTTTCCGGTGAAGGAAAATATCGTGGGAAAACCTGCACACTAATGACTATTGAGTTCACTAGGTATGTGTAACGAAGAAGGCAATGGCAAACCACTCCATGATC
This sequence comes from Acrobasis repandana, assembly GCA_963576875.1. Lineage (NCBI taxonomy): Eukaryota > Metazoa > Arthropoda > Insecta > Lepidoptera > Pyralidae > Acrobasis > Acrobasis repandana. The sequence continues at coordinate 9,577,838 of OY756222.1, forward strand.
TCTGCCAAAAATCGTCATTCTGTGCGTCTATTTCTATGCAATTACACCAACAAGAGCCTGGCTCTTAAATGTAGAAGGGTCATTAAATATTATAAGTAGTTATCAAATGTGCAATATGGAAAATTTGAATTTCAAAGTGTTATCAATTGGAGTGTTATTTCTAACACGTGTGTAACATAAATGACGTCATCATGATTGATATCAATATATTTAACAATCTTAAATAAATATTTTCATCATTGCAAGAAGTGGAGATGACACATCATGTCGCTATTGTCGTCACGGACAAATTAGAAAAGTCAAGTTTTTGATTATTATCGATGTAAAGATTTTTGACTAGGTAATTTCTTTTTTCGTATATTAGAACAAAAAAAAAGGAAGAAACGACAGTTTTCGGCACAATCGTTTATTTTTACGTAATTGTAGTATTTGTGTAATGTCATCTTTATAACTTTCATTACTTTCGCACGTAGATCTTTCGATTTACTCATGATGAAAAGATAATATTTTATTTTACTCATCAATTTGCATCTAGTCCGTCATTAAAAAACATTTTGCTTTATTTCACTTACAATACAGACGAACTCTAGTCGTGTGGTTCCCGGCAGAGTAGAACAGGACCACTTCAAGTCTTCCCGTGGATGCCGTAGAAGGCAACTTAGGAAACACAAACTGAACAAAGCTTATAAAAATCATGCACTAGCATGTCTTTATCCCTATCAAGATAGATAGAGCCTGGGGCATAAGACCCAAAGGCCAAGTTTATCGTAATGGTGGGCGTGAAACTGAAAAAAAAGGAATAGTAGCCGCTTCGTCAATTAACATGATTCGGATTTTCCGCCATTCCCTCGATCGACTTTGACGATCTACGCAGGAACAGAAGCAGCTGGTACATTCTACGTTTTTACCTTTCTCTCAGACCAGCATGGAAGCAATTGGCAAGTCATTAGAAACATATTTATTTTGTATTTCACTTACAATGAAAGTACCATTAGACTGCTAGCTATAAATATGGCCGATAACGACTTCTAAGCTCTATGATTTCACTGTGAGATAAAGGCTTAACCATTCCAGTACCGTAGTCCTCAATTTGCATATTTGAAATAGATTTTGTCGAGTCAGGGGTTGCCATTGGTGTGTTTTTACTGGATACCCGATCGTATTTTCAGGTTTATGTTATTTGACTGCGTTATTCACTTTAAGAATAACATTTTTCAAGAATAAATCTCCTTTAACATATTAAAATATTGAACACCACTGGACAGCCAATTTGAAAATATTGAGCACCACTGGTGGTGTCGGTAACGTGTTCAATGTTTTTTTCCCATCTCAAAAACTGCCCAACGCGCCTAAAGAAGTTTTCACTTTAAAAAACACGTTCGACAGGCTTGCTTGACTCCTAACAAGTCATAAATAAATACTTGTATTTTCCAAGTTACATTTCTAAAGATTCAGATACATTTTATTAATATATTTATATAATAAAATGTATCTGATGCCATAATATTTAAGGCCGTACCTAAATTTTCCGGGGTCCAGTGCTGCCCCCTTTCAAAGAAAACGGAGACATCATTTAAAATTTTGCAACTATCAAGTCCTAGATAGCTCTTCATTTTATGAACTACTGTTTATAGTTTATAATGAGAACGTTAAGCTTTTCTACGCACATTTACGAAAAACGGCCACTTTAGGCAAATGTGCGTAGTAAAGCTTAATGTTCTCATTATAAACTGTAAACAGTAGTTCATAAAATACTTTGAAAGGTTATCTAGGATTTGATAGTAGCAAAATTTTAAATAATGTCTCCGTTTTCTTTGAAATGATTTATTTTAAATAGGGGCAGCACTGGACCCCGGAAAATTCAGGTACGGCCTTAATGCTGATGTCCAAGATAATTTCCATTCGATTACCTCGAGTCTCCATTCAATTTTATTATTATTTTTATTACGTAGGACCCCGTCTACTTGTTGGAGAAGTACATTGTTAGAAACCACAGTAGAGACGCTCTTATTTGTCATTTCCATGAATCGAGTATGAAATAATCTTTGGTCTGGGAGAAAAGATAGGACTCCACACAATCTCCTCTTCCAGCGCAGATCGTAAAAGCCGATCGAGATACTGGGCATTCAAATGCAGACAGCAACCCATCACTATTATGATTTCGTTTTTTCCAACTACAGTGGCATTGTAAAATGGCATGGTCTTACTAACCCCTTGTGTAAAAAAAAGTGACGGTGTAATGTATGAATTAAACCTTGACTAAGTACTGCAAAAAAAAAAAAAGTTTATTCAGCAATTAGATCTTTTCTAACACTTTTACACGTCAATAAGTTTTTTATACATTACGTGCCTTTTTTTAGGGTTCCGTACAAAAAATTTAAAAACGGAACCCTTATAGGATCTCTCGTGCGTCTGTCTGTCCGTCCGTCTGTCGCAGCCAATTTGCTCCGAATCTACTGGACCGAATCAGGTAAAATTTGGTAGGATGGTGAAATCCTATGACCAAAACACATATGTGCAAAGTAAATATGTTTGTTTTAAAATACGGGTCATTTTCGGGAGACAAATTAGGAAATTAAAAAAAAAAGTTTTGCAAACCTTACTGTGTCATTCGTATATTAAATGAAAGGGCTCGTTATGAGGATCTCAAATATATTTTTGTTATAATTATAAAATAAATAGTTTTGATTTTATTCATGAAAGAAGACGAAAATTGACCATCCCCCCCTGATCTCCGAAACTACGGAGCCTAAAATTTTGAAAAAAATACGAATTATAATTCATTGCTTGTAGATTACAGGAAAACCTATAAGAATTCAATCAATTGTACAGAACCCTCTCCACGCGAGTTTAACTCGCACTTGGCCGTTTCGCAATGACCACTGCTGAGAAGAAATGCCAAAAGTAACGCATTTACACAGTAATGGTCGCTTGCTCGCCAGAAGAGCTTTGTCATATGTCTGTCAATTTACAAACACTTTTAATGCAATGCAATGTTAATACGTTATAACATGTAATGCTTGCGAACGAACGAGCGAACAAACATAAGTAACACTTTATTGCACCAAAAACACATATAAATTATATTTAAAAATATGAACAGTATACAATAGGTGTAACATAAATAACGTAATAAGAAATACTAATCAGTCAAAAAGTGAAGCCGAGTTAACCAATCCCTCTTGGCAGCACTCGTTCACGAGTTGACGCACGCACTACCAAACCAGCCACAGACCGCTAAGTACTTACTTTACTTATATTACAACAAACTTAACTCACACACTGTAAATAGACTCGTATGGTAACTAGAATTATGTAACCGCGTGCGGTGTACCATCCATTTTGGTCCAAACGTCCACAGCTCCTCAGGGACAATCTCTGTTCTCCGCTATTTGAATAAGAATGGCCAAGAGCGCTACCCTGCGGGACCCAACTCCGATTCAGAGTTTGCTTGCCTTGGCTTGTACACGTACGCTGTAACGACTTTGTCTTTTGTAGACTCAGGTGAGCTACGAACAAGTTTTAAAGTTGATAAGCATTGGTCAAATTGCGTTTTGACAGATAAAACATAAAATAAATTATCGAGACGAAAGATTTTATAAAATCGAGAGATGTAACTTATAAGTTAGATTATTTATAGAAACGTCATCAGTGCGGCTCGGAACTTCTTCCTGTACGCGTCACGAGTCAAATTCGCCCTCAGGAAGGCCTCCGGATGAGGCCGAAACGTGTCGGCATAACTCTTTATCTGTGGTGTCGGCCAGTAGCTGACTTTTTACGTGACTTACCCTTTTATCGCATATTAATAATATACGTCACTCTAAAGTATCATTCAAGCAGGTGGTTTCCTCACGAAATTTTCTTGTGATATTATGAAAAAAAGCCGTAGATCTTTTGTATGACTACTAGTTTAAGGCCGTACTTGAATTTTCCGGGGTCCAGTGCTGCCCCCATTTAAAATAAATCATTTCAAAGAAAACAGAGACATTATTTACAATTTTGCAACTACCAAGTCCTAGATAACCCTTTAAAGTATTTTATAAACTACTGTTTACAGTTTATAATGAGAACGTTAAGCTTTACTACGCACATTAGCCAAAAGTGGCCGTTTTTCGCAATTGTGCGTAGTAAAGCTTAACGTTCTCACTTTAAATTGTAAACAGTAGTTCATAGAATACTTTGAAGGGTTATCTAGGACTTGGTAGTTGCAAAATTTTAAATGTTGTCTCCGTTTTCTTTGAAATGATTTATTTTAAATGGGGGCAGCACTGGACCCCGGAAAATTCAGGTACGGCCTTAATAAGACTTGCCGACGACTCGGACACAATATATTCGGTCGAACACACTGTCCGAATTGATACTTTTCATTACTGCTATAATATAATAAAATACGAGATAAGGAGCGTGAATTTCAGGCTCGGGCCTTAATTATCTAGACATTTATACCATCACGTCTTAACTCCTAACAGGATTGTCAGAGCCCAGGGCCGTTAGACCCAAAAGCGTCAAGGTGTGAACATGGAATATAAAAAAATAATGGGTTGTTGGCGCATCGCCTATCCAACATGATTCGGATGTTCTACGTTTTAATTTCTACCAGAACCATCTTTAAACTAAATATAAAACAACAACTATTTGTAAGTACAACTTTTTGTTTATGTATTCTCTGTATATATTGTCCGTGTACATAAATTGGTAAATAAATAAATAAAACAAGTTGAAATATTTACGAGATTCTAAGATCTTATTACATTCTAAGTATATTTTTTATTATATCCCAGACAAGCATGGAAAAAATAAAAACGTATTGTATAGCAGAAGTTCATTATTATATAAATTGCACCAGTTACATTAACAAGTTAAGGCCGGTCCACATCATTGTTATTTGCTAACCTACAAAATTCGATACACTTTTGACACGCAACAAGGCAATCAGCTAAATGTATTGAAAAATACTCGTAGCTAATGTGAAACCGGTTTTGTACGTACTGGTTAGAAAAGAAGTGCATGTAATACATACTCGTATTTTCTTTTAGTTTTAGATATTTAGAAGAATATTATAGTTATCTCGAGATGTGTGAGATTTACAGATTGTTAGGGTTCCGTACGTCTGTCACAGGGCTGTATCTGTTGAACCGTAATAGCAAGACACTTGATCTTTGTAGTATGTATTACAGTAGCCGTTGTCGGGGGGTCGTCATAAAAGAAACGTGTATTTTTAATCGTTTTAAAACATTATACGGAACCCTTCATGTACGAGTCCAACTCGCACTTGACCGGTTTTATACTTATTGATTTTGCAGGATGTAAGTACATTGTACAATACAATTAACATGTTATCATATATTCGAAACGACTATTGATGTGTTCTTTTAGTTCATAATTATGTAGAGGTAATTATAAAATAAGTCGGGATATTTACCGTGATTATTATTTTCCAGTATTCGATATCACGAAACGCACGAGGAAGAGGGTAGATAGATAAAATAAATAAATATATAGGGACAAATCACACTGATTAAGCTAGCCCCAAAGTAGGTTTTTTAAACTTGTGTTATGGGATACTAACTCAACTCAACGATACTATATTTTATGATAAATATATATATAGTTAAACATCCAAGATCAGGACAATTTGAAAAAGGCCATTTTCCAACTTGCCCTGGCTGGGGATTGACCCCAAAACCTCCGGATTAGCGGTCTAGCGTGTTAACCATTACGCCACGGAGGTCGTCAAAAGCTACATAACTATGTAATTGTTAGAAACGATAAAACATACCGCCCACCAAAACAGCCGCCTCATCCTCTTTTTTCTTATAGCACCATAAGTAAAGAAATAAAAAAACAAAACAAATTGTGTGATATTTTATATTTTTTAAACTATTTTTGCACAAACCAGATGTATTTTTTTTTTCGAGAATGTACCAAGTTAATTTATTAACAAAAATTTGCCTTCCAAATTAACTTTGCGTATCTACGAGGATACTAAGGGAACAGCATGAGAAACGAGGGTCCTTCAGGCGATTTGTTAGGCCGATGACGACGACCCGACTGATGGTTGGATATTTAAATATCTATCCCTGTCCTTATCCCGGTCGCTTTAGGAGATATCCGCGCCTTAATCATAGTCTTCTATTATACTCTGGTAAATTATAAAACATATGACAGAATTAATATAGCACGAGGAGCTCGGTGGCTCGGTGGGAAAACGGTGACCAAAAGTGGCATAAAAAATTGTTGGCATGCTTCGGAAGGCAAGTAAAGGCAGTTGGTCCCGGTTGTCTTTCTGGCTGCCTGTGGTACAGTTATTAAGCTATGTCAGATCCCTTAATTCAGGCAGCTTGAAAAATCTGACACCAGTGTTGGCCACTTTCACACACAAAAAACATACAAATATACATCACTACTATCTTAAAACAAATATACGAATACTATGGTCTCACTTAAACAATATTACCGTAGGTACCTACAAAACAGATTATTTTGTTGTATTCTTGATTTTACTTTTTGTTTATTTTCATGAATATTAAACCTTATGTTATGTCTATTTCTTTTGTAAAATATTTTTCAACGTATCTTTATGTAAACTACAACTAGGTAATCATAGCCGACCAAAAGATTTTATCAACGAATTAATTATGAAACTGAAAGCATGATAAGATATTCAACTTTATCAGTTATACGAGTAGGAATTGCGTTTCATAAGGCTTAATAACTAATAAATTTCTAAGTTAGTAAGGCAATGTTGCCAGGTACGTTATGAAATATTTTACTGTTGCTAAGAGAATATTAGGTAATAATTATTTGTAACACAAAACAGAGTTTTTATTTCGTAACAGAGAATATAAAGTAAAAATCATAAAACACGTTTCAAAACAAGAACTGGATTATTTGATTTAGCTGCAAGTACGACATCATTCGGTTCCTATAAATTCAGTTTTCCATAAAATATGCATATTCATTTATTTCATGTTGATTCTCCATCGTGTTTTACGCGATTTTTATGTGATCCGACGAAAAGCGGGAACATAAAGCTATCAATATAAAGGTTTGTCGTAAAACACAAGTACATGAGTGTATGGTAGGGTGTAAGTATAAATAAAATTTGTCTTTTGGGCGGCATATATTTAGTTTACGCGTATTCGCTCAAATACAATTTTCAGAAGGAAATTGGCTCCTGGTAGAACCCGTACAAACGGGGATGTGTTATTAAATCTGGATGACAGTTATTAGGACACTGTGGAGTGCTTCTCGCTGACTCGCTACAAAAAGAATTCGCGACGGAATGAGATATTTGCTGATGAAATTTTAACGGTAATACTTGTGAGGAATACTAAATGGAAAAGTTTGGATTCTGCGTGTTTTTTTAGCAACGAGTAGGTAATGTCAAACTTAGAAGCTGGGCCAAATAAAAATTATGTTATGTCATATCAATACGCTATTTTGCAACAAGTCAAATCAGATACTTTTTTCTTTAGGTTAAAAACAAACATTTTCTATGGGATTTGTATGAAATATCGATTTATGACGTCATAGTTCCTTGGAGTCAAATAGCGCTCTTATTATCCGTTTTTCTGCATTAATAAATCTAAAATCACGTTCAAAGTGTATGTGATCAATGACAAGTGGCATTATTTTGTGACCTTCGACCCACCAAAATACCCAATTCACTGTCGCAAAGACTAAGCATGAAATCAACAAAACAATTTATTTGGTGTAATTTGTTGTATGAGTACGTTCACATTCGAATGAAAATTGTAATGTGTTTTATTTTAACATTATTTCATTCGACTAGAAATGACTGAATAGATTAGAAACTAACTCAGGCAAGCTTCCAATAGTCTTGCTATTGCATAGTGAGGAATAGGATAGCCTAATATGGCCAGAAGCCAGGTAGGTCGATGACACGGCTCGGAATGCGATTGGCACCATCCCAACAGTGGACTCGAAGGGAAACTTATGGCCCACATTAAGTAGACAACGACCAGTCGATGGCTGCGTTAGAAATTTTAATGGACGGGTTTCTGCATTTAGATGCACTTGGTAAGCTCAGGACCTGTAGGTATCTATAGATACCTACTAAAATAATCGTTTTTAAAAAATACAATTGCAATGGGGTAGACATTTTTGATAAATACTTTAGGTTTGACGTGTGTATAAATAATAAAAAAATAACAAAAAAGAAAACCACCGACTTCCTTTTCTTTGAAGTTTCTTTTCTATCTGTTTAATTAGTGTTTCTTTTATATGTCAAAAGTTCTAGTCACCATGTCTTTACCAAATAAATATGCCAACCAACTACCAACTTTGATGTAAAGGCTTTTAAATAAATAAAAAAAACGATCAAAACGGTTCACAATTGGCGAAACTATGGTGTAACATGAATCCAAAAAATAAAAATAAAACACATACGGGTCTAATTGATAACCTGATATTTGGAGTGGGTTAAATATAAAATTACTTGGCGATTCCACAGAAATACAATCATATTAAGTGAAAAATGTTAAGAATGTTGGAAATACGAGTATGTCTTGGTTTTTCATGTGTATTTTGATCTCAAATCTTTATGGGCTTGCATGGGTGACAAATGTTTATGCCACTTGCCCCACGCACAATGACCTTCCATACACACACGCAAGTGGCATAAACATTTCTCGAGCTCCTCCGTACTTCGGAAGGCACGTTACGCCCTTAGTCCCGGCTGTCATCATTGTATGATAATCGGCAAGCTATGACAGATGCCTTTAGGCAGCTTAAAAATATCTGACACCGGTGTTGGCCACTTACACACACGGAAACAAGAAACAAACAAACGGTGGACAAACCTAGTTCCGAGTATTGTTGTAGAAGAGATAAATATTTACCAGAATTTTTGCAAATGTTTTCAAACGTTGTTTTCACAACTCGACCAAAATTTGTCGGTATACAGCTAACGACACTAAGCAGATGCTTGTGGTCGGATCAGTAGCAATTCTCCCAGAGATTAAATAAGAAAAGAAATACGCCCAAGGGCTGCGCCGTAAATGAAAATTTATTTTATAAACGCCGCCTGAACTGGAAAGCTTTCTTTTGTGGTATAACAATAAACTTCTGTTTTAAGTTAAGGTATTGAGGTTTTTCGAATATCTTTTTATATGAATATTCTGAAGCTACATATGTAGGTTTACAGTAAGAAAAAATAGTTTTAAAGTATGGTGTAATAAAAAATTAAAAATCTTCTATATATGTCACTGTAGTCAGTATAGCACAAATGCATTTTAGTAGGACAATTTTAAAGTATGAAGCCAAAATTATAACCATTAGGAGATTATGTTCAAGGCAAATGCAAAATAAATAAATAATAGTTGTGATGTTTTTATCAAATTCATCATCATCCGAGCGTATTCCCGGTTGAATCTTCAGCGGTAACTTTTCAGAGCCCGGAGTTACTGGTTTTTACATAAAGCGACTGCCGCCAAACCTCCGCAACCCAAACCAATCCTAGGATAGGTTTAAGCAAACGCTAGATGGCGTTAGGGACCCACAAACTTATGTCCCTTCCGAAGCACAGAATCAACTTTCTTTTCAGATAATCAGGTGATTTAAGCCTGCAATCACAGGCAATATTCTAACCAGACTATCTAGAAACGACTTTTCACAAAGTATGTTTCCCAGTGGGATTTGAACCCACGACCTACGGATCACAAGATCACTACGGACAACAAGAAATAAACGCGTTGACGACTAGACTACGGAGGCAGTTATAATCAAATTATGAAGCCTAAATTTTAGATAACTCCCTAAACATGGCCTCTGAGTCTTGGCTCTATCTAACCTGTGATGGATAATGACGTGAAGTGTATCTGTTTGTAAAAAATCATATCTTACTATTGTTGAGTTCAAAAGAACATAAGAGGATGTCAAACTCTGTACATTTTCAAGGTACCTATGTCAAAATTGAGACAAGATAACAAAATGCTCTAAAACTACTTAAAACCTTAAAAATCACTTTATTACCTTCATAAATGTCGTTTTACGTATACGGAATGAACTGGGCTAAGCTCCATACCTCTTTTACACGTTTTATATGAATGTGTGGATTATGTGTCCGGGCCTCATAAGCCCATAGTCTTCACCCTTCACCCTTGGCCTGCTCCTGCTCCATTTTTATCAGTTGCCACCCTGTAAACAGACGTAAATTTCGTTTCCCAATCCGCTTAACTTCCGACTCAGCGCTTTTTAATCTTGTTAAAAATTTGCGCCAACATTATAAATTTTCAATTAAAGGCATTTTGGTCTAGTGGATTTTTTTCGTGTTTCAGTGACAGATGGCTATAAAATGATTAATATAAATATTACTTTATTTGACATCTTCTCGTGTTCTCTACGTAGGAAGCTTTTGACTATTTCTATGAGATTATTTAATGATGAGAATACGTTCCTCGTCGTTTCTAGCTAAAATAAAATGTTTATTGAAAAAACTATTACGCTAATAAAATCTCGTCATATATTTATTTGACATTATAAATATAATCAGTTTAACTGTTATGTGTTTTATTTAACTGTAAATATCATAATATTTGTTGGTTATTACATGTTTGTTCAAATTATAAAACCACGGTGTATAGATTCATTAGTTATTTGCTTTCTCTACAAACATCCAAACAGAAATCAAAGCGCACAAATAAAAACGATTAAACATAATTGGGCTCCCTTTGAGAGTAAACAGATGCCGCGAGGACAATGTAATTATGCCAGTATGTGCTTAGGGTGACACGGCTGCCTCCACGCAACTGTGACGCGCAACTAATAAGGGCAAACTCAGCCGTTTTCATATTTGCACAAATTACATTAATGCTGCGAGAGAGACGTTAAAACTTCTACAGATAAGCGTTTTAAGCGCGTTTTAAAATTGGTTCGGTTAGAATAGACGTAAAGCTCTGTCGACACGACAGAAGACTTACATACATGCATACTATCACGCCTGTTTCCCACAGGGGTAGGCAGAGACTATGAACCTCCACTTGCTACGATCCTGACAGGTCTCTTTTGCTTTATCTACACTCATCAACCTCTTCATACATGCCCTTCGGTTACGGGTACTTCTTACCTCTCCTTTTTTTAGAACAGAAGACCTATTAAATTAATGCATACGGAAATTAACGCGAAACGTACCTTTTTTTATTTATATAGTTTGACCAGCCAGTCAAGCTGGGACCACGTTCGGTGGAACCCGAAAGAAGCGACAGCAAAATAAATAAAAAAAGGTACGTTTCGCGTTAATTCCCGTATGCATTAATTTAATAATAATGCAACGCGATAGTTTAAAAGAAGACCTATTTTTTGAAAATGAAATTTATCCGGTACAATATTTAGTTTGAATTGCTCGATTCCAGAATGCGCTTAAAACTTCTACTCGGACACTACTCGCATTGGGCAACCAGTAGGTATGAGGTGGTTGGTATTGGTAGCGCAAGACAAAGTCACATACAATATTACACATAAGTGGCAAAAACAACTATCCGGTTAAGATACAACATACTCGTTTTATGCAATATAAGAGTTCAAGGCCGCGGCATTTAGGAGTCGATTAATTTGAATATGACTATATGTAATCGTTATACGAGTGCAATCGATCAACTTTAATCGTGTCACAGTGACTTACGTGCTTAATCAAGTTTATTGGCAATATGTGATATTGGAGATTGATCCAGCGTGCCACCCGTCGCGTTTCTCCCGCCCGCCGCCGTCTGCCGCTAACGTGGCATATCTGTATAATTGTATTACGACTTTCCCTTCCTAACGTCTTTGTACCGTTGATTGTCGTTTATGTAATTGCCTACATTCTGTAACATCACGGTCTGCGCCTTATCTCGAACAGAAATTAGTTACTACGCGAAATATTTTCTTAATTACAGAGTATGGCTCAACACAGAACCTCGTTTCCTTGATTTCTCGATGTTTGAACATAAACGAAATAGGAGCAGTCACGTCTTGTTACAATATTTGTTTACAGATGCGCCTTAATGATCTCTTTGACGGAATGAGAAAGCAATGTTTACAATTTGAACGGCGCGTAACTTTATATCGTACTTAGAGGTAGGTTAGACGATCATTCCGGCATCAGTCCAGTCCATCAGTCTGGAATGACGTGACTGACGCCAGAATGATGGATGATTTTCACGGTTACACGGTCAATCCAGAATGACAGCAGACTGATAAAAAGTACGTGTAGGGCAAAGAGCTATAATGAACCTTATGTACATTGGTGAACGATGTGTAGTAAAGTACCGTGACTGAGGCGAGAATGATAAAGCGGGTTACGCGATCAGTCTTCCATCAGTATTTCATCATTCAAAACAATTTTAATATTCATCAGTCCGAACCTCTGGTCCGAACCATCAGTCTGTCATTCCGCGGGTTACACGATCATTCTCCGCTCATTCTCACCAGACTGATAGACTGGAATGATGCCAGAATGAGCGTGTAATCTTGCTCTAACGTTACCCACTTGAGCGAGACAGGTTTTTTATGATAAAAAATAAGCGTACTTACAGGCATAGGCCGAGTCTCTAGTACTGATGCAGCTGGCCAAGGATATGCTATGTTTTGACAGTCAAAAGGATTCCGATGTCACTAGACAGATATACTATTCCTCTCTCTTTCGATGTGTTAATAATGAAATGTCAAGTTGTTGAAACCAAAGAGTTACATAATATACCCTACGTACCTTCCCCAAGTTGAAACTCGGCCCATCTTCGCCCAGCATCGTGCTAAGGTACTATTTGATTTCAAATGCCATCAGTAGTATCGGATTTATGCGGTAAAGTATATATAATATTTTCAACGTGCTTAATAAATGTATCGCTACCTATCTTAGTAATGAATGATGCATCATACATAAGTGTGATGACTTCATAAATTCAAACATTACGTAGGTATAAGGCACGAATGAACGCAAATTGAATCGCGAATTAGTACGAGTATAGTCATTGTGTAGGTATGCTAAAAAGATTAGAACATTTTATTTTTTGTTTCGATCCATTAATTTAAACTAAGGTATAATATGTTTTGTAATGTCTATATCTCTGTCAATAAAGTAGGTATTATATTTATCCATATTTGGTACTGTTAAGAGAAATAAAGTCACAAAATAGAGTCACTTGTCATTGATCATCCATTTTCAACATGATCTTAGATTTATGCAGAAAAACTGATACTAAGAGCTCTATTTGACTAGAAAACATTATGATGTCACGGATCTGATTATCATACAAATGCCATAGAAAATGTTTGTTTTGACGTCTATATAAAAATGTCAGATTTGACTTTTTGTCATCTAGCGGATTCCATACAAACTACCGAAAACTATATATTACCTCGGTCTTTTTTATGCCTAGTGAAATGTGTAACACTTACAAAACGACTTATTATTGTGACTACCACTTATGTATATGCAAGTACATCCACATATGTTGCAAACAAAAATATGTTTTTCAACAAACGAACAAATATATGTAATATGGAACTAACAACATTTATTTATTACTGAAAGAAGCATGCGATTGTTTACACGAACAGGTGTAAATTATTTGCACGGTATTACACAAAATACTGTGAAGTATTGCTTCACTCCCGTCCCAGTAAGGCGAATTTGTCCTATTCAGACAAGTCTTGCAGACCACCATGGCAAATGCCTGAATGGCCGCCTTTTCATGCCTATTTTATTCAATACAACTTGTACGCATGAAATCGGCGGAAATAAAAGAACTGTGTTTAGTTTGAGAGTATATGATTTATTTTTGATTTTACAAACTTTTTTAGCTATCTTTACAGATTTTACTAAAATTCTGGTAGCGTAAATATGGCAAAATTTGTTTGTTGCGTCTTCTCTTGGGTCTTGTCAGTGGAGTGCTTTTCATGTCTCTCTTTCTTCCGCTAAGTTCTTAACCTCCATGTTTTCACTTTTTTTTTATTTAATCAAAAAAATTACTTCTGGGTTTTCCTTCTATCCTTCAATTATTGTTTCACGCATGGTGTCGCAGTAGATAACTGAACATTTTCCCTCTCCTATTTTCTATGATTTGTAATATTTGCCTTTTCTCTCCCACGTTCTCTAATTTCTTTTCGTTTGGTACTGCTTCTGTCCAACTTATTTTTTCATTCTCTTTCAGAACAACATTTCAAACGCCTCTAATCTATTTTTGATTACGTTTGTTGCTTCTTTTACTTATATTTCTCATAATCAACCAATGGCTGCAGCTACTGTAGATAATAGGTTATTTCTTTCTTTCCTTTTCATATGTGTTAGTGGCCAACATTGGTGTCAAATTTTTCAAGCTACAATGCGCTAATATGCACATGCATATTGGGCCATCAAGCTCATCCCGGTATTGAGGTTCGGTGGGAAAAACCATTGCCATTAAGAGTTGTATTTACGAGTATGTCGATCATGAGGTGTCATCGTTATTATCATATGACATACCTAATATATTATGCAAATAAATTGTGACTGTAACCAAAATAAAAATGAGTAAAGTACAAACATGTTTTCACATCAAAGAACCCTCGCTATTTTCCTTATTGTACAGATATGTCTCTTTTTTCGTGATATTTATCTGAGTTCTTTGAACAGTTTGTACCTGCACCAAATACAAATTATTTGTTTTTTTTACGAGATAAACATATAATAAAAAAATAAAAAAATATTTGGTACTTATTAAGTTTCTTTTTAGGGTTCCGTACCCGAAGGGTGCAAACGGGACCCTATTACTGAGACTCTGCTGTCTGGCCGTCTGTCTGTCTGCCTGTCCGTCTGTCTGTCCGTCAGTCACAGGGCTCTATCTCTTGAACCGTAATAGCTAGACACTTGAAATTTTCACCGATTATGTATTACTGTGGCGGATATAACAACAAATAATAAAAATAAAAAATAGTTAAAAATTAAAGGGGGTCGTCATACAAGAAACGTGTTTTTTTCAGCGTTTTCAACTTGATCTTCATAATGGCATTGACTAGATACTTGAAATTTTCACTAATTATGTATTACTATGACCACAATAACAACAAATACTAAAAATATAATAAAGTTAAAAATTAAAGGGGGTCGTCATACAAGAAACGTGTTTCTTCAGCGTTTTAAAACATTGTACGGTGTTACGGAACCCTTCATGTACGAGTCCGACTCACACTTGCCCGTTTATTTTATAATATCCCATGACCAAAATTAAACATGTCACTATGTTACGCATTCTGATCTTGCTTTCAATTATTTCGGGAAATGACACAAATAAATAATTGGTATAAGGGTATTTAATTCCCTTTTTTACCAATCTTTTACTATATGTTTGATGTTATAAACATAAAAAATCCAGACTATTTATTTGAAAAAGTAAAATTCCTAAATGCTCGGAATGTCCCTCGCGCTCTTAGACCCCCGTTAGCTATTTATAGGCATAGAACGGTAGCATTTACTGGTAGTTTCCGTCACCAGGCGACCAAGTGCTGGAATGATATTCCACCTCCTATTAGAGTTCTCAGGTCAAAGCCAATTTTTAAAAAACAAATTAAGGAATTATTGTTGAAAAAACAGAGATTGGTCGCTTAGGTGACGAACTACGCAAATCGTAATCATCACTTTCTCTTTCTCTACTTCTTACTTTTCATGTTATTTATGTTCAATGTTTCTTTTTCACGCTCTTAATTCCAACACGTCTGCACTTTATTCTTGTATTTTTTCTTCTCTTTTTATAACTTTTTATTAATTAATCACTCGTTCGACAGGCTCACGTGTTACTTGATGGTGATGACTGAAAATCAGCGTTTGCTCCTTGAGCAAGTGTATAGCTGAGTCACTGCCTTTTTGTGTCACTGCGGTACCTACACCGAATGTCGACGTATATTGTTTATATTTAGTGTTAATTTATTTATATTATGTGTGTGCCTCAGTAACACAAATAAAGTATCTATCTATCTATCTATCTATCTATAATACTAAAATATTAAAGTTAAAATTAGTCCGCTAAAATTAGCATTATTTTGATAATATCGGTCGTCGTGAAAACCTTGTCCTTCTTGATATCAGACCAATCTAGTTTCAGGGTTTCTAAACCTTTCAACCGATTACTATCCCTCTACAAAAAAAAACCCAATACAGGCCATTGGTCTATCAAAGGCCACGAACCACTTCCCAAAGCATAATAAAGCACTGGCCAGTATAGTCTGAATAGCCACAATCAAAGCTGATTACAATTCCGAGCGGTTAACACGTAAATCCAATGTGGATAAATATTTACACGACAGGTTGTAAAGTGTACGTGCTCGGGTGCCTAATGGCGTGGCCCGTTACTTGCCCTGCCCAAATTTCAATAAAGCTACTTAACAACAACTACCTGGTTCACTTGTTTTAGTAGTTAGCTAGTATGTTATATATGGCATATAGGTGGCATACATAAATACTATCACGCCTTTATCCCTTATTACTTGAAAGTAGGCTCCAAAACCTATTTATTAAGTGTAAACACAAACTACCTACATTTTTAATTTTTAATGATTATAAATTTTTAATGGGGCAGACAGAGAATTTTGGGTCTAGCGGGTCTTCTGAAAGGTCTAAGCAGCCAAATCCCAGGGCCGCAAGCCTCAGAGGCCACTTTTAGCTTGATGGTTGGCAAGAAGGTGGAAAGAGAAATCAAAATAACGATGGGGTGATAGCCACGTCGCCTATTAACATGATTCGCATTTTCGTCTATTCCGTCGATCGGCTTTTACTATCTGTGCGGGAAGAGAAGCAGCTGGTATGTTCTAAGCTTTTTCTTTTCTTCTTGACCAGCATGGAAGGATTAGCACAGTGGCAAGCTGCAAAAATGTAAATCAGAATATCTCAAGATATTTTGAAATGTTGGTCCCGACGGTCATCATTAGATGGTATCCATCAAACTATGTGAGATGTCTAGTTATATACTTAAAAACAAAAGAAGTACTAAGCTAGGCTATGACTTACATGCAGAATGTTAAATGTTGTTAATGATGTTTTGTTTTTTTTTTGGATGAACATTACTTTTTTCGTGTCATGTATCGACACAAGTTTGCTACGCTGCAGCGCTGTAGATTGATCAATACAATATCTACACCATATTTTTTTTTTTTTAACAAAAACTACAACCGTCTATATTTTCTTTAAGGGGTTTCTTCCATATCTCCAAAGTTCTTCAGCATGTCTTCAACTTGGTAGTTAAAAAAAAATAAAAAAAAAGAATCATTAAAATCGGTTTTAAATAAATCAATTTAAAAAAAACGTACGGATCGAATTGATAACCTCCTCCTTATAAAGTCGTTTAAATATGGATAAAGATACAGTTCTGTAGATACTTGGTAAAAATGAAAAATTTATATATTAATAACACATACAATAGAGAGTATGCATGCATTTTATTTTTTATTTTTAAACGATAGTCCTCGTCGAGAAATAGCCGCAAAAAATAAATCATTGCCGAAAAACATGTTTATGGTGTAGAAAATAAATATTAAAAATAGCAAGTAGATTAAAACAACTAAAACACGCCATTTTAAAATATGACGTTAAGGTCTGCAATATCCGCTAGAGACTGAAGCTGTCAACGCATGTTTTTCTTTTTTGGGTATTTTCGATATTATCAGCCAGTGATGTTTGTTAAACCTCTATATAAAAGTACATACATTTCGAATGTCATCGATAGTCAAACTACATGGACGGACAGTCCTACCGAACGCACCCGAACTTTTCATTTCCCTTTTGTGAACTTTGTCGTCATTTCTCTTTTGTTTGTCAAAAGTTCCCCCGCAATATTTGCATATTTTCAATAATTTATTTCTAATCCATCTATCGATATAAAATCGATCAAGTTCAACAACATAACAAAAGACCTCATATTCATCATGTAACCAACTGGTACTAAATCGAATCCTTGCCGACCTTCCCTTCTTCCAGGTCAATGAGCCTGGCTCAGAGCTAGTTTGTTAGTTGTACATCGATCTGGTTCACAATTATGTTTTTCGAATTTTTGTGTGTTTATTTTAGGATGCATGAGTTAATAAACCTTTTTTTATTTACAGGTAAAATTCCAATCATGTTGCCTTTATTTGACGTTCTACCTTCGGAATTACAGTAAGTTTTAGTACCTTATCCATCATCAGAGTATCAACTCTATAGAATTTTTAGAGTTAAGTCAAATTCAGAGCCTTCAATATACCTCTATTAAAGGCTACCTTGATAGTGAAGCATTAAAGTTTTCAAAAAAAATCATTTTGTGAGGATTTTCGAAAAGAAATCATCTAAGTACTTAATATCAAGACAAATTTGAGCTCAAAAAGTCGTCACGCGTCAAGCGGCAAATTCTCGCGAAGTCGCCGGAAGACGCTGGAAGATGTTGTTTGAACATTATACGATTGACATAAAGTTCATTATGCTATGTTCGAATCGCTGCGACTTTGCCGCAATGTAAATTGAGCCTAAGCGTAGCCTTTGTACTTTGCGCCCCTTGGCATTGTTTCCTCCGTAAGAAATAGAGACGCGACAGTGTATGTAATAGACCGTAGGCCGTAGATATCTGTTTGTAATACGAAGTCGTTTTATTTGACTGCCAAATCCTCTTCAAATTACTGAAAACATGTTTGTTGGAATCCAAACCTTATAATTACGTGGATAAAGCAGCACTTATTATGACAATAATTATATGATGTTGAATTTCATTTTCGGCACTGAACAGTTCATTAGCGAGAGAATGACTTTAATAATGTAGACCTAACAATAGGTACATGTTGTTTATTGGTATTCAGGGGTTCTTACATATACGAACAATAATTATCTAGAATCGTAAAAAATCATTCCACGCGATATGTACCGCGGCGGGCGGGGCTTAAAATGTGAACAGCGCGGCGCGACAGTTCGCCGTGACACTCGAGTCGTGCGGTTGCGTCGCATAAAGTTTCCTTTGAAAATGCCGTCATGTGCCATGAAGTGGTGTAAAAGCCATACAGACATGAAAAACACAGGACTCACCTTTCATATGTAAGTAAATAAACATTTTAATATTGTACCTCACCGCTCGTGGCATTGGCAAAAAAAACCTTACCTATTTAAAAAAAGCACACAAATTGTTGATTATTTACCTAGGTATAATACCTAACTTCATATACATTTTAAACAGATTGATTCTGTACCCCTGAACTATATTTAGATCTTGGAATCAGAATCACTAATAGAACTCAAAACCCAAGAAAAAAATATTATTTTTTGTATTTCTAATAAATGGCTGACCTATTCACTTCACTATACGCGCGGCCGTTGTCCTCCCCGCGCACCGGGCGCCACCAGCCTCGAGCCCAGATGATATTCAAATGGGAGAATTTTGGTATGCATTTGTCTAATTTGACTAATATCTTTGATTTTTATTACGAAACTAGGTGCATGCGGCAGAATACGAGTACGTATTTTTTATTTTTCTCAAAAAGTTATTATATAACTATGAGGTTCAAAATCACGCTGTCTAAATTTTCTGTTCACAAAGTAGGAGCACGAAGCAAGGGTAAGTATTATTTGGTGCTTTTGCTATAAAGACGTCTAGATATAATTTGTCTAAATTCTCTTACTAGTAGAAAATACGAAAAGACTACACAGACTATGAAATAAACGGGCAAGTGCGAATCGGACTCGTACAATTGAAGGGTTCCGTACCACCGTACAATGTTTTAAAACGTTTCTTGTATGTCGACTCCCTTTAATTTTTAACTTTATCTGATTTTTAGTATTTGTTGTTATAGTGGTCATAGTAATACATAATTGGTGAAAATTTCAAGTATCTAGTTAGTGCCATTATAAAGATCGAGTTAAAACGGTATAAAAAACACGTTTCTTGTATGGCGACACCCCTTTAATTTTTAACTTTTTTTTATTTTCAGTATTTGTGGTGACAGCGGCCACAGTAATACATAATCAGTGAAAATTTCAAGTGTCTAGCTATTACGGTTCAAGAGATAGAGCCCTGTGACAGACGGACAGACGGACAGACAGCGGAGTCTCAGTATAGGGTCCCGTTTGCACCCTTTGGGTACGGAACCCTAAAAACACTAATTGAGCGCGATGACTCTATCATTTTCCTTTTTACATACTGTATAACTTTTCCAAAAGCTGTAGGGTTATACCTTTTTAAGGTACTGTACCCAAAGGGGTCCAATGGGACCCTATTACTGAGACTCCGCTGTCTGTCCGTCTGTCCGTCCGCCTGTTACAGGGCTCTATCTCTTGAACCGTTATAGCTAGACATTTGAAATTTTCACCTATTTATTTATGTATTACTGTGGCTGCTAGCTTTAACAATGAATACCAAAAATAAGATAAATTTAAAAGTAAAAGAGGGTCGTCATACAAGAAACATGTTTTTTTCAGCGTTTTTAACTCGATCTTTATAATGGCATTAAAATTTTCACCGATTATATAAAATATGACGCATTTCAACGTGGTTGGTCGGCAATGGCAGTAGACAGGGACGCATTAAAGGGAAATGGGAGAGACCTTTGCCCAGCAGTGGGACGAAATAGGTTAGCTAAAAAATAATTTAATAAAAATAGAGGAAACGTGCTTTTTTTAGCGTTTTAAAACAATATACAGAGGTAACGAACGTACGAGTCCGACTCTCAGGTTAAACACTCTTTTAAGCAAATCGCGAGAATGAAATTGCAAAACATAATACTAATTACTACAACATAAAACCCACGGGGATATGATTGCAGTACTCGAGTTGCAGTTTACAGAGTGCAAGTTATCATTTTCTTACCTACTTAGTAAGTTTCTAGACTCATCGCAATTTAGCGCAGTGAGTCTGCGGAATTGTGTCGCGATGTATTTCATTTGCTACATAAATTCTTTATACGAAAGCTGAGAACTTACTACATTATAAAGATACACTATCATATCTTTATCTATAACGGGGTAGACAGCAACTACAGCCGTTATATCCATAAGCCACTTTTAGTGTGATTAAGGGCGGATAAGCTGTGGGTCCCGAACGCCATCTAGCTTTTGTTTAAACCTATTTATAAAATGTTTTACTTTCCCACTCGATAAGATATGATAAAAAAAAATTGAAGAAATATTTTTTCTTTTCTCCCAGCCCTGCAAACAAAGAATTGCAGCTTTTTGTAATATTTTTTTTTCTATTAAATTTACTATATTCATTTTGAACTTTTGTTTACTGGATTACTGTGTCGAAAATCTTGTTTGATGCGGAATGCGTATTGTGTAAATGACCATCACTGGTGTCAGATTTTGCAAAATTCCTAAAGGCATCTGACATAGCTTGACTACTGCCATACAATGATGATAGCTGGAACCAAGAGAAAAAAACATTATTTACTATATATTTCCAACTACCAAGCAATAAACAATACGAGTATGTACCAAAATAGTGTTATGTGAATATTTAAAGAGAAACGCTTCAGTAGCGCGCCGCAAATCACAGAACACCGCAATAAAATTTGCGGTTGAC
This sequence comes from Acrobasis repandana, assembly GCA_963576875.1. Lineage (NCBI taxonomy): Eukaryota > Metazoa > Arthropoda > Insecta > Lepidoptera > Pyralidae > Acrobasis > Acrobasis repandana. The sequence continues at coordinate 9,599,341 of OY756222.1, forward strand.
TCATTATAAACCACGACGATGAGTGCATCCGAAAATGTTTAAAATAGTGTGTATTATGACGTCACTGTACTTATAGTTTAATTCTTGTAAAAGAGTGAAGTAACTTAGCTAGTTTCGTGGGCCCAAGGAACAATCATTTCGCGTTTAATTATTTTCCACCTATTTTTTCGAAAAGATGGGTCGTTTTTTTAAAGTTTAAGAGTATTGTTTTAACATATACAAGGTTATTTTCTAATTATGCTAAAATATTTGAAGAGGCGGTTCAGTCCACCACTCTGAATAACATTCCATTACAAAAAAAAAACAATGCATCCCATCCTATTTGAATGTTGAACAATTTATTTTTCGTATTTCAAATTAGTTTATTTGGAATAGTTAATAAGTAGGTATCACTTATTGAAGTTGGCCTTAAAATATTTGCATTTAAAAAAAAAAAAGAGTTTAAAAACTTTACTTACTTTCAAAAGCCAGTTGCACGATATTTGCATTTATTCTAGTGGTATTTGTGTCGTTGGTCGCAATACTTAGCTTAACACGCAATCTGCGTTTATACTGTAAACGTATTTATGGAGCAGATATTTAAATTCTTGTTCAGCTCATTCAAGTGACAGTGGCAGTGATGGGGCAGAAAGGTTCGGGAGAATGGCGGCCACGTATCGGCAAGTGCAGCGTAGGACCAAAACTTATGTATTCTGTGGCCTGGTTTAGAGCGCAATAAGGCGCACAAAGTGCGGGGGAGAGGTGCGGGGACGCCAATTTGCGGGAGACGCTGTGAGATTTCATTCTGTTTGTACTCTTATTTATTCTGTGGTAGGACACTAACCTGCTAGGTGATCGGACGACCTGAGTAAGGTTGCAGGAAAACGCTGGATGCAGGCCGCATCTGATCGGTCGTTTTGGAAATCCTTGAGGGAAGCCTATGTCCATCAGTGGAATTCCTGTGGCTGATATAATGATGTCATATAATAGCTTCTAACCCGATGCGCATATAAGTATTGAAACTCTGTATTGAAAGCTGCAATTCCAGCGCTTTATTTTTATAGCAATCAATGAAACTGATTGCATTCCCTAATAGTTTGAAAGCGTTTGTGTTAAAAGTATTTTTTTTAATTACTCTATGTTTACTATGGAATTAAATCAGTATTATTAATTCTTACCGTAAAATTTTTGTACTAAAAACCTCCTTTAGATTAGATAAAATAAACCTAAAGCTACTGCACTGATCCGTTAGTAAAAATGTGTCCTAAATACCTACGTACAAACATGAAATTGTCCTTCTCACTATTAAATACCACTGATTTACGCTGAATGCATGCAGGCCGCTTCCAGTTGGATGTTTTAGAAATTCTAGGGGAGGCTTATGTCCAGCAGCAGAATTCCTGTAGCTGATACCTATGATAGGCCTGATTTGTATTTATACAGCGTCTAACAAAATATACTGTAACTATTTTAAGGGTGAAGTGTGGTTCAGTCCATAAATAAATAAATAAATATATACGGGCAAATCACACAGATTGAGCTAGCCCCAAAGTAAGTTCGAGACTTGTGTTATGAGATACTAACTCAACGATACTTTATTTTATAACAAATACATACCTATATAGATAAACATCCAAGACCCAGGCCAATCTGAACAAGATCATTTTCCATCTTGACCTGACCGAACCCGGGACCTCCAGTGTGACAGCCTGACATAATGACTACTAGGCCACAGAGGTTGTCAAAGTCCATGATATAATACTAATAATAGTAATACTGAACAACTTTCCCCAAAGAACATATATGTCGAAATATGAAAAACATTTTTTGACCTCCGATACAAATTGACCGAAAAGCCGATCTGAGTTTGTATGAAAAGCAAAATGTATCATGGACTGAATTCACCCTTAAAATAGTTTTAGTATATTTTGTTAGAAGTTATAATATATACTCGTTAGTAAGAAAACTTCAGGTATCTATCAACATAACTTTACGATTTCTAGTTTTAACAGACAACTAAGTTATTAAACTAACTAACGCTGCCCTTTCATAACGGGAACTTATCTCTCCGATATCCTATCAAAAACTTGTCTAGCCCAAGTGGAACGAGTCCTTAATCTGTTGCTTGCCAGCCGTAATCAAACCTAAGAATGCGGTAGAGTATTAATCGTAAGTCTGAATGACGACATGCTTCGTGACTTCTGCGATGAAAGATTACTTGAGCCACTATAAACTGCGACTTGCAGCAAGATTGTTGGAAATATTAACGTTTCTCTACAACAAAATCTATCTTAAGACATCTCTGTATTTAGGAAGTATTTTTGTGTAAATGTATTATTTTCTTCTAACCTTAACTTGGATTTATTGTAAGTATAAGTGCTTGTAAGAAATTATAAGCAGTTATTCCCAAAAGTCATATTATTAGCTCCTATAACTTTTAACGATGATGAATAGATCTTGATCTCGATCTCGACCTAGGTCTAGACTAGAATATTATGCTGGTACGCGTAGTTCGTAGAAGTTACTTACAAATACAAACCACATACTCGTAGTTGCAGCACTATCTGTCTTTTGACTTGTTAAATCAGCTATTTCAATATTCAAGATGAAAAATGATCTTTTTCAGATTGACCTGGATCTTTTATGTATTTGTTATAACATATAGTGTTCTTCTTCGTCTAAGCGCGTTCCCAGTTGCATCCTCAGCTGTGCTGTGATTTTCCGCTTTTCTTCTCCAAATATAACATGTCAATGGTCACCCAAGGATGCCAAAGACCTTGCAAAATCGAGAAGCAATAGCCGGAACAGTGTAAAAGATGTGGCTATAATTTTAAGACCGGCCGCCTGCCTGACGTCAACCCTTTTGGGCATGTATTTGTGCGAAAAGTTTTACAACCGGCCGCCGTCTAACGTTAAACTTCCTTGGGAATGCAATTGTAAGCACGAGATGTTTTTGCTTAGTCCTTTAGTCGTCTCTTACGACATCCACAGGAAGAGATGGAGTGGTCCTATTCTAACCCGGAACCACACGGGTAGTTATAACATACTCGTATAGGTAGTATCGTTAAGTTGTTATCCCATAACATTAGTCTCGAACTTACTTTGGGGCTAGCTCAATCTGTATCATTTGTCCCTATACATTTATTTATTTTATTTATTCATTTTTTTTTTTTTTGCGATGATAACTAGATCAAGTTAACCAAGCCTTGAAAGAATAATAGTATCATACTTGTAGTTCAAAGAAGTATAGAAGTTTCTTACTTGTCCCAGCACCACCTGTCTGTTGACTTGTTAAATCAGCTTTTTTTTTAAAGAAGCTATATCAATATGTAAAACTCTAGTGCTGTCTCGTCTCGGAGACGAAAATCCACTTCAGGTCCCTGAGCCAACGAAATTCATTAGACATACTGTAGTTAAGTACAGATAAATAAAGCCCTTATTTCTTTTTTAATTAGCTTCTCTGTAATTTAAAATATTACATTAGTATACAATAAATTATAAAATTAGTAAACAAAACTAAACTATAAAATGTATCTAATTAAACTAAATAAAAACTAAACTTTGAGTAAACATTCAAAGTTCAATACACTAAAGAGGAAATCGTTTAGCTGTCTCGTGCAATAAAATAAATCGAGACTAAGAGTATTGTCGGGGACTTAATGGGCAAGAATGGATTCAGGAATGTGACAATTAGCTATTTTTCCTTCAAAGTCGATAAACTTTTCAATAGAAAACATAGTTTCAGGCAGACCTCATATAATTTATAATGGCTGGCTAGCTGGGAGAAAGCATTACTAGTGCTTGCGCAAGTTAAGTGACATCGGAAGTGGTCCGCACTTGGATGGGTGACCACAAGTAGCATATAAATTTTCTCGAGCTCCTGCGTGTTTCGGACTGTACGTTGGTCCCGCCTGTCCTCATTAGATACCAGTCAAGCTATGTTAGATGCCTGTAGGCAGCTTGAAAAATCTGACACCAGTGTTGGCCACTTACACACACGAAATAAAACAAAAGTAATTAAGTGATCAATAACTATAATATCGCTAGTTTTTGATTGCTTCATTTTGATAAACGATAGGAGCAAAATATGAATATTGAAATGATTATATTTTTAAATTTAATGTCGAACTGCTTCCGTTTCTAGTATTCAGTAAGTAAATACTCGTATTAGCCTAGTCTACCTGCGTTCAACTCTTATTATGTTATGACAAATGTAAACGTTTTAAAATCTCCATAATTTCATTCAGTTGCAGTTAATATTCGTGCTAGATCACGATGAAACAGTAAATCACAAAAAAACCGATAAGTTGGAAGTCTTGGGATAGTGGACCTCAATATTCTCTGCCTGCCCCCTCTCTGTACGTGTGTAGTAAAGGTTATTTGCCTAATATAATGTTTCTATCTCAAGATATCCTCAAAATGGCGTGTATTAAATAAACTGCCGCGTCTCTTTTGCAGATGATATTACGTCGGATAGCTACGGCACCTGGCCTAACATTATCTTTAATGTTATGCAGTTATATAGATAACAACGTCGCGAGCGAAATGCTTTGCAGCGGGTAATGCTCGGTAATACTAGTAGCACAGCCAGTAGCTAGTAATGGAACATAGAAGATTTGATAAACAAATGTTTGTGAGGAAGTTTTCAGTTTCTTTACTAAACAAGTTAGCGGTGTTTAAGTCTCATAAACATCGTAAAACATACTATCTTCACGTGATTTCTAATATTTAGCCCTCAATAATGACATGATTCAGACCTAAGTTGTAAGTTTTCCACTGCCATAAATATCTAAATATTATGTCGTGTGGTTCGTTCCGTTCTGTATGTAATAGGTACTCTTACTGTCTTCTGTGACAGTGTGGTGATTATGGGCAAACCCTCCCCTTATTGCGAGAGGCCTTTAGTCCAGCAGTGGACTGTTATATATTTTAAATTAGTATTATGTTTATATGGATTTAAATTATCTGAAATAAAAATTGTTTTATTTTATTTATAGCTGATAAAGAAATATTTTGCAGAAAATATAATGTTATGCACTTTTAGATAAACAGTATCAGTCTCGCTCGATATGCTTTGTATCGGAGTAATAATAGCAAGTAGCATGAACAAAGATTTGACAAACAAAACACAACATGGCGAGGAAGTTTCCAGATCATTGACAAAACAAGTGGTCTGGTAAACATCGCAGAACAAACCGATATCACGTGACCCATTCATAATAATTGAGACAGTGCGGTGTTGTTTACCTAATAAAAGTTTTGGGTGTAATATTCTTGTTGAATTTTAATTGACTCATAGTGCCAAAAATAAATTAAAAAAATAGTCCAAAAATAAATGGATAAGGACAACTCAAACTGATTGAGCTTGACCAAAACTAAGTTTAAACTTGTATTATGGGATACTAAATCAACCATACTATACTTTTGTAATAAATACTGATCTTAACTAAAAGAAAAGGGATATGATTGTACGCTAATAGACACTAAAAACATTTTTCTTTCAACTATGCACCACTTTAATATTATAAAAGCAAAGAATTAAATTTTCAACAAAAAAAAAAACAACCGACTTCAATTTTTTTTAGGAGTTTCTTCCTTATCTCCAAAGTTCTTCATTATATCTTCACCAAATTAAAATTGAACCAACTTGGTAGTTAATGCTTTCAAATAAAAAAAGAATCATCAAAATCAGTTCACAATTGGCGAAGATATCGCGTAACTAACATACATAAAAAAAAATATACACAATGAGTACCACGCGCTTCACAAATCTCTCCGGCTGCATTCATTAGGCTCAACTTCCATTGCCGCGAAATCGAGGTGAATTTTAAGAAATTTACAGAGGATTTTAGAAGTCATTACTTCTATAATCTATGAGAATATAGTACAAATTAACACTAAAAAAGAAACCTCGCGGGAATTTCCGCGTATTCCATGGTTTTCTTTGTTGGCACAATTTTAAACATTTCATTGACATAGGGTTAAGGCCGTACTTGAATTTTCCGGGGTCCAGTGCTGCCCCCATTTAAAATAAATCATTTTAAAGAAAACGGAGACATTATTTAAAATTTTGCAACTACCAAGTCCTAGATAACCCTTTAAAGTATTTCATGAACTACTGCTTACAGTTTATAATGAGAACGTTAAGCTTTACTACGCACATTAGCCAAAAGTGGCCGTTTTTCGCAATTGTGCGTAGTAAAGCTTAACGTTCTCACTTTAAATTGTAAACAGCAGTTCATAGAATACTTTGAAGGGTTATCTAGGACTTGGTAGTTGCAAAATTTTAAATGATGTCCCCGTTTTCTTTGAAATGATTTATTTTAAATGGGGGCAGCACTGGAACCCGGAAAATTCAGGTATGGCCTTAAATATGCATTGTGGAGTTTTTAAAATTCGCTTCCATTACGCGGCAATGTTATTGAGCCTTCATGCCATTAATAAACAACCATGAAACTACCAGTATGTAACACTCAAGTAGGTGTTTGTTGCTTGCCTTTATTAGAAGAGAGGAGACCTTTGATCCAGCAGTAGACTTATATAGGCTGTAAAGGTGTTTGTTTAGGTATTATCTGAGTAATGTAAACAGCTAAAATATGACAGAAATCCACAACTGTAAATGTTTGTCGACCTGTCCCGGCGCTGTCAGGGTATTTATATAGGTAGTGTGAATATGTATTCAGAATGAAAGATGGAAGTGGAATGATTCGAATAAAGAGGGATGTGTAAATGATTCGAACAGAATAAAATGAAATTTGGAATTAAATGGAGTTTAGAGAAGATGAGATGAAGAGATGAGGTTAGAACATGATGCATCCATGCAGGTAGCACGCAGCATAGTTGCAGGTAGTTAGTACGTAGTCACGAATTAATCGCTCGTGGTACTCTCAGCCGCATTCCTTGCACGTCGCGCCGTTGTGTGCTGCAACAGTGTTGCTTCCAGTGAATTTGACCATAGAATGGCTAACAACAACAACAATCATTATAGCTACAGTAAGTATTTTCATAATATATAAAAATAATAATTAATAATAATTGCCGTGTGGTTTCCGGCAGAGTAGAATATAATCACTCAAGTCATCCCGTGAATGTCGTAAAAGGCGACTTAGGAAATACAAGCTAAACAAAGCTTGGACATCAGTGATACCTCTCCAACCCGTCCAGCCAGCGTGGAGAGTGTAGTCCAAATTCTCTGGCTGCTCTGGCTAATTATGGCTCTGGTAGTACAGAGAGGCTCGTGTTCCTACAGTGGAGACTAGAAAGACCTGATGATCATAAAAATAACGTAAGTAAATACGACATGAACTATGTAGCTAAACTTAAGGACACAACTAGTAGTTACGAATACGGATGTGGCCTAGTGAAAATTGTTTGACTCGTCAGGTAGATTATTAAAAACTATTTTATACGTATTTATTCTTGTCTCTGATAAGCAAATAATGACAAAGATACAGTGCATTTAAATTTTGTATGATCTAGGATCTAGTGTGATTTTCAGTTTCACTACACGATCGATGACACGTCACGATACGACGATGATCTTTGTCATTTTTTACTACCTTGATAAACCTAAAAATATGGGTTCATTATTTTTGGATAATATAATTGACGGAATAAAAATAATATTTTTCGAACCCAGTCCACATCACTATTGAGCACTCATGGCTTTCATAGGCGCATGCCACGCGTGTCATGCTACTTCGTGCCGTCTGTTCACAATAAAGACTACATTATGGTCAAATTCATTATAGGTACTCGTATCTCATTCTATGGAATAATCTTTGTGAATAAACTACAAACAAATGAAGAATTACGCATAGTTCAAATGCATAAATTCTGAGGGTAATATGTGGTAAATATATTCGACAGGGTGATTCCAAGGCTACTTCTTTTTATTAAATATTTTCAATTTTGATATTGTACAAAAATTGTAATGATAGGAAATCAATTAATGAGAACCAACGTACAAAACTTGGGGAAGAAAAAATCGTTTGTGCGCATTGCTTACTTTCTATAGAAAAAGTATAATTTAATAAATTATCCATTAGAAATATCTTTTAATAATATTATAAATATATTATTTTATTTTAAGTCCACAAGTAGGGAGATTCAATATTTAAGAAATCTAAATATAGAATCTCTTAGCACAAGATAAAAATAACAAACATAGGGAAAATAAACTAGCGAAGCAGATAAAGGCTCTCTGTAAATCTCATTTTGCGTTATAAAACGAGGCAATAGCAAAAGTTTCTCTAAAGAAATTCTATGTAATACGAAGTGGGTTTCAGTTGTCTGTAAAGGAAAATTCCATGGCTGACTTTACCATAATGAAATTCTTCAGATATCACCACGCCGCGTGAGGGTTTAAATTCGAGTAATTGCGCATGCGGTTTTCATACTTGGCAAGCGATGTAGACAAAACAAAAAATATGTACCAAAAATATTGCATGCGTATTTTTTTCAAGTAGTCGCGGTTATATAATTGTGTCTCTTGTTTCTACATTTTAGAGCTGATAGCTGACACTATTTAAAATACGAGTACCTATAGCTTATTAAAAAGCCATATGCTTGAGTTGGGTTATTAACGAAGCATGCATTCGTAATGATCGATTGCAAAAATTTGGCAAGAATGGTGTTGACACAAGTTCTTTTTAGGGTTCCGTACCCAAAGGGTGCAAACGGGACCCTATTACTGAGACTCCGCTGTCTGTCCGTCTGTCACAGGGCTCTATCTCTTTAAACCGTAATAGCTAGGCACTTGAAATTTTCACCGATTATGTATTACTGTGGTCGCTATAACAACAAATACTAAAAATAAGATAAAGATAAAAATTAAAGGGGGTCGTCATACAAGAAACATGTTTTTTTTAGCGTTTTTAACTCGATCTTCATAATGGCATTAGCTAGATACTTGAAATTTTCACCGATTATGTATTACTAAGACCACTATAACAACAAATACTAAAAATAAGATAAAGTTAATATCTAATAATTAAAAGGGGTCATCATACAAGAAACGTGTTTCTTCAGCGTTTTAAAACATTGTACGGAGGTACGGAACACTTCATGTACGAGTCCGACTCGCACTTTGCCATTTATTTTATTTAATTCTTTTAAGTTTAAAAAATATTTAAAAAAAAATATTTAAAATATTATGCAAAAGCTTCATTACTTTGAAGCTGCGTACGTAGTCACAACCTCACAACCAAAATACATGATTTATGTGTCAAGGGTAGAATCATAGAATTGTTGGTTTCTAAACAACATTTAGGTAATATTGTAAAAACTTCTTACAAATTTAAATAAAGGAAGTCTACAGTCTGCATGCATTTTTTTAGATAGAGTAGACAATTGGTCATGACGTGTGCTGATAGTTCTAATTCGTCAAGCGGTTTTGTAAGATTGTTTGAAGTATTTTAAGAGTATCTACTAAGAGTGTCTTCGTAATTTAGTTCGAAACAAAACAAGGAGTTAAACTCAAATCGACAGTTGCATGACCTTGTCGCCCATTTGTCACAAGTCACAAGTAGTGAACGGCAAATAGCTACATAATAACGAAGCTAGACAATGGATAATGTCTCTGCTCCGTTCTACATACATAAATAGCAATTATCGGCAAGATGGCGGCCTTGTTAAGTTGTTACTTGATACTATGTATTGACAGGCACTGGTTATAAACTAATTAAATGGTTTTCTGCTGAGAGTGGAGTCAAGAATATCGATTCTTTAGAGGAAAAATGGAATTGAATTCATGATAAGTTAGTTAGCACATATGAATATCGTATTATATTTTGTATTCTTCCATGCTGGTCTGGAAGTAAACATGCTGCTTCTCTTCCCGCGCAGATTGTAAAAGCCGATCGAGGGAATGGGCAAGAATCTGAATCATATAGCAACCCATCACTATTATGATTTCCTTTTTCTACCTTCATGCCCACCATCACGCTTAAAGTGGCCTTGGCCTTGCCGCCCTAGGTCTGTCTCGTTAGGCATTTCTCTCTTATTTTAAGTATTCTTTGTCTTACTTCTAAGTTAGTAAAAATACCTTGTATTTGATGTAAACATTGAATTTGCTTGAATATCGCAGCGGATCTAATCAAATCATAACAAATAACGCACTGGAGTTAATAAATTAAGATCAATAATCCTAAGTCAAGCTCCGGGGTATTTCCAAAGACGTGCAGATGAACTTTGCAAAAATTTAACTTCGGAGTGGATCGAAGCAGTGGGCACCTTCCATTTGAATTACGCCAGCACCGCCTTTTGTACCCGGCTTCATTTAGCGAACTTAAAAAAAGGAGCTCTTTTATTTTGCCCCGGCAAAGAACTTAGAGTTTTACCAGACAGCCGTGGTATGATCGGTTCTATGAACGCAAGTTGAGTTTGGCGGTAATGCGATAGTGCGAGTCAATACAATTCAAGCGTGTTCTCCAGTCATACTCGTAAAGATCTTGCTAACGTAAGATATGAATACAAATTCTATAGTTCAAATGCACGCAACACAGAATGCAAATATACACAGATATATTCCTAACAAATATTCTACTATTGCATTTTCCTAAACACGATGTTGTCGATAAATTACGTACATACTTATTTTTACATACGGATACTCGTTACAATAACGCAAAACAAATTACAGTGCAGAATAACGTTGTTTTTACGAGTACCAATATTAAACGCTGACATTCAAAAGCAAAATGTGCAGATAACGTTTGCGATTTTTAACCGACTTCAAAAAAGGAGGAGGTCATCAATTCATTGGAATCTCTTTTTTTTTTAATTGTATGTTCTATGTTCCCCGATTACTCGAAGTCGCCTGGTCTGATTTGGAAAATTTTCTTTGAAAGGGTATACTTTGTAGCTGGTCTCATAAATTTTTTATGAAAATCGGTTGTGTGGTTTGTTTTTCTTAAACGAAAACCATTAGAAAAAATATGTCGTCTATAAAAGTATACAATTGCTTGAATATTTAGCTTTTCTGGTATTAAGGACAATTTTTTTGTTTTGATAAAATATAAGTAATATACCTAGGTCAACAATTCCGCAGATGTGAAGTAGAGGCTTTAGAAGCAGCTCTTTTATTTCGCCCCAGCAAAGAACTTAAGAGATGCATTGTTGAATCCGTAACAAATTGCACGGCGTGATTACGTTAACAACTTCGCCGAAAGGGATTGGATTGGAATTAAACAGTTACCTTTTCCGATTGCAATATAAAACTACTGAAAGGATTCACTGGGACGGAAACAGCTTCTTAATTAAATCTTAACTCCTGTTTAAAAAGTAAACTAGTGAACGAGCAATTTGCATTTAAATTAGTCTTTAACAACTTCTATTATTTACTGCTATACGAATTTCGTAACAAAGATCTTACAGACTAGAACAGTAAATAAACAACTATTGTCCTGAAAAATAGACTCTACATTGTATTTTGTAATAAATGTAGATATTTTTATAGGTTGATCTTGCACCCCTAGCTTTATTAAAATAATGGAATCATAATATTATTAATAATATATCATATCTAATTAATAGGACACAAAACTGTAAGAAAATAAAAAGCGGCCAAGTGCGAGTCGGACTCGCCCATGAAGGGTTCCGCAGCAGCAAGTAACATAATATAAAAGTTCTAAAGGTAACTTGCGGTTTACGATTTATGACGTATTAAAAAAAAACTACTTACTAGATCTCGTTCAAACCAATTTTCGGTGGAAGTTTGCATGGTATAATGTACGTCATATATTATTTTATTCGTATTATCGTAATATATTTTTTTTTAGTTTTATCGTTCTCTTTAGAAGTTACAGGGGGGGAAGACACATTTTACCACTTTGGAAGTGTCTTTCGCGCAAACTATTCAGTTTAGAAAAAAAATATGTTAAAAACCTCAATATCATTTTTGAAGACCTATCCATAGATATCCCAAAACTATGGGTTTGATGAAAAAAAAAATGTTTGGGTTTCAGTTCTAAGTATGGGGAACGCCCAAATATTATTGTTTTTTTTTTCTATTTTTGTGTGAAAATTTTAATGCGGTTCACAGAATACATCTACTTACCAAGTTTCAACAGTATGGTCCTTATAGTTTCGGAAAAAAGTGGCTGTGACATACAGACGGACAGACAGACAGACATGACGAATCCATAAGGGTTGCGTTTTTTGCCATTTGGCTACGGAACCATAAAAAGACTTATTTTAGTCAACTTATTTTCTGAATTCTGACTTAACTATACGCGCGGCCGTTGCCGTTCCTGCTCATTGGCCGCTGCCCGCCACGAGCCCGGTAGCGGGTGGTGACATCTAAATGAATTTGTGGGCTAATATCTTTGGTTTTTAGGGTTCCGTACCCGAAGGGTGCAAATGAGACCCTATTACTGAGACTCTGTCTACTGTCTGTCCGTATGTCCGTGTGTCCGTCTGTCCGTTTGCCACAGGGCTCTATCTCTTGAACCGTAATAGATAGACACTTAAAAATTTTTACCGATTATGTATCACTGTGGCCGCTATAACAACAAATACTAAAAATAAAAAAAAGTTGAAAATTAAAGGGGTCGTCATACAAAAAATGTGTTTTTTCAGCGTTTTAAAACATTGTACGGTGGTACGGAATCTGTTTACTTGCACTTGTCCGTTTATTATTATAAAACAAGCTATACAATACAAAATAAGTATTTTTTAGCTACGAGCTACGAGGTTCAACATCATTCTGTATAATTTTGAACACTGTGTCAAAGGAACCAAGAATCCGCCATCTTTGTTATAATAATAATTTAGAATATCAAGATGGCAATAATATTATGTTCTTTTAATTATTGATATAATTAAAAAAAAAACATCTACTTGCACCAAAAGTCGACCAATGTCGTACATCCAAAGCCTTCTGTTTAGTTAGACGACTGAATCCGGTATAAATACAGGAGAAACGTTCAACTTTCCTTTTGGCTTCTTCGCAGTTAGAGAAAAACCTAAAGATTCCTATATTTTAATTAAAAAGGCGTGAAAAAGTAAAACCAAGCACCTGCCTTGTGTACAGATGAGGCACATTAATATCGCCAAGATTTATGTACTGCTCGCGAGTCGCATTTAAGTGCCTTGATATTTTCCTTTTGGGATCCGTGTTTTGAAGGAAAATGCTCGTAAAGCTCACTTATGAGTTTCATCTTATGATGTGTCTATTGTATATTTCAGAGGTCGGTACAGCTTACGATTTGAACAGTAAGTACTGGTACTTAGGTCCTTTCCTTGCAATACAAAATGGAATCAATTTGTATTTCAGGCAAATTAAATTAAACTAATATCTTGTTAAAAATTACTTTTTGTATAAGTTTAAAACCTAAAACCCGACTAAGGGAAAATTCTTAATGTACCTAACAGCTGATAATATACTTAAATATTTTGAAATGTGCTAATTAAGCCCTTTTGTTTGATATCCAATGCAATATGATTTGATTGAGCGGGCGTCAAATTAAATTAAGTGTGGCGTTATATAGTTTATAACCATGTCAAGTAATTATGGATAACATTGAAGATACGAAGAAACAGATGAATATACATATATATATATATATATATATATATATATATATATATATATATATATATACATAGTGGTGAAACACATAAACTTCCGTTTGGCTTTGCCATAGTCAGGTAAATTTTATTTAGGTAAAAATTTTATTTCCTTAAAAATTGAAACTAAAATTTATTGAATTAAGGTGGAGGTATAGGCAAATGACCTTGAAGTGGCGCCCTCACTTGAAATAAATTATTAACTCGTAAATATGGAGATCATTTCCATATTACTCTTCGTCATGCACTAGATAGCCCTTTAAATTATTTTATGAACCACCGTTGAAAGTATTTACATTAGTCTGTCTAGCTTTAAAACTTGCTTCCGCCAAAAGTGGCCACGGCAAGTTTTAAAGCTAGACGGATCACCAATAATAGTTTCAAAGGCAGTTCATAAAATAATTTAAAGGGCTATCTAGTGCATGACGAAGAGCAATATGGAAATTATTACCATATTTACGAGTTAAAAATTTATTTTACACTTCAAGGCCATTTGCCTATATCTTCGCCTTAATACATATTTAAACTTTTGCCGTGCGGTTCCCGGCAGAGTAGAATAGGACCACTCCAAGTCTTCCCGTGGATGTCGTAGAAGGCGAATTAGGAAACACAAAATAAACAAAGCTTATAAACATCAATGAGACCTCTCTAACCCGTCTGGCCAGCGTGGAGAGTGTAGGCCAAATCCTCTGACTGCTCTGGCTAATATATAAATATATATGGCTCTGGTAGTACAGATAGGGTCGTGCTCCTGCAGTGGAGTCTAAAAAAGGCCTGATGATGATATTTAAACTTGATCTTCCATGCTAATATAAGAGAAAATAATACGTACATTACATTATATGTACTAACTGCTTCTCTTCCCGTGAAGATCGTAAATACCGATCTTGATTCCCCATTTTCATCTTCACACCCACCTTTGGGTCATATGGCCCTGGTCTCTATCTACCCTGTTAGAATAAAGACGTGATAATGTATCAACGTTAAAAGTATAGCGATAAATATATCAGAATTAGATTAGATTTAAGTTCGTTATAAGTATTAAATTTCCCAAAGTGGGTTGATGTCAGGCAGGCGGCCGGTCGTAAAACTGTAGCCAAATCATTTAAAATGTTCCGGCTATTTCTTCTCCATTTTGCTAGGTCTTTGGCATCCTTGGGTGACCATTGACATGCATGTTATATTTGGAGAAGAAAAAGCAGGAAAGTGCACGATGGACTCCGAAGCAGCTGAGGATGCAACCGGGAACGCGCTTAGACGAAGAAGAATGTATCAACGTTAAAAGTATAGCGTTAAATATATTAGAATTAGATTAGATTTAAGTTATTTATAAGTATTCAATTTCCCAAAATCACAGTTATGCTAGTTTTGGGACATTTGCGCACAACCTATGAACGCATTTGCCATGAATGTTGGGCCAACAATTATGAAATCCTTTCCGGAGGCAGGTTGTTTCCGAGATACAGACCCCTGTCTAGTTCGGAGATGGCCTGTAGCTGGATGAATGAAATAAAATATAAGTACTATAATATATATAATAATATGTAGGAGTATTTGTAAATACCTATGTTTATTTGGCTAAATAAAAATTTATTCTTATAATTTTTTGTTTATATGAACTTTATATGGTTAGCTTTCACTTAAAGGTTTTTTGCGGATAAAGTTTACCGGCGGCTGCCTGTAAACATCGCAGTATCTTGCTCGTCTCTAGCAACAAGTGTTCTGTGTAAACATCTCCATCCGTCGCCCAAAATTGTCTTAAATTATGTCCGTTTATGATATTAAGTGGGCAATGCATAAAGTCCACTTAATGGTAATGGCGTGGTTACTGTAGCGTTAGGACTTTCTTAGCTATGTTTGATAAAAATCAGTTCAGCCGTTTAAAAGTTATTGGGGGTTAACGCTTGAAAGTCAGGGCTTTCTCTAGCAAATAAAAGATGGCGCTACGGATATCAAGCCGTATCGGTAGTTCCGCTACTCATCATTAGATGGAGTTCTTGATAGTCGGGGTTTGTTTTTAACTTGCCTAGCAAATAAACTTGTTTATATTACCTGTTATACGAGTATACATACACTGTACGTTTTATACCTTGAGGAATACATTACATACAACATTTGTTATCTCCACGAACTGACCAGAAATAATGTATGGTCCTCAGAACTCCGTCATTTATCACCCGCTTCGAAAAAACCGTTTTGTTTTAAATTAGGTTCAGTTATTTGGTTTTAAAGTCAATCAAACTGGAAAAATATGTCATCTAAGTAAATATTTGTTGCGTAGTTAGCTTTTCTGTGACTTTCATTGGTATTGAAGTAAGTTTTTGTTTTGACAAAATATTTAAAACACAGTCGAAAGCCTGACAACCTGTCTAAATTCTTACTGTAAGCCGTGTTCTGGTTCCCGGCAGAGTAGAATAAGACCACTTCAAGTCTTCCCGTGGATGTGTAGAAGGTGACTTAGGAAATACAAGCTAAACAAAGCTTATAAACATCAATGAGACCTCTCCGACCCGTCTGGCCAGCGTAGAAAGTGGCTAAATCCTCTGACTGCTCCGGTTAATATATGGCTCTGGTAGTACAGAGAGGGTCGTGCTCCTGCAGTGGAGACTAAAAAAGACCTGATGATGATGGTGATTCTAACTATAAGCCCAAAATCTCGCTCAGCTTGTCGTCTGAGTCTTGCGACCATTGGCTATGTATATCCCGTAATAAAAGTCGACTTAATGTTGTATCTTATCATTTTAAATAAATGTAGAATAACTCGAAATCTTAATATAAATGTTAATTAATCCAGACATCTTGTTTTATTCATTTAAACAGTCAATTCACTAACAGTCCTTGTGTAAAAATAGATTTGACATTTAGAGGTTATACAAAATCTAAGTTGAATTTCTTGAATTGGTATTAATTAAATTTTATGGAATAACAGTGATATTGCTAGACACTTTCGAACTCCAAATTACTACAACAAATAGTCAACAAACTAAATTGCGACTAATTAAGCATACACAATATTCCAATAAATAATTCGATATTGTGTTTGAATAATGGTGGGCAACGTAAACACATAAATTTTATTTATTTACTGACATAAAATTGAAGTTAATCCTGTGTATCCATATTTTCATTGTTACTTGTAATCATGTTATTATACTGGTTTTCATTAATATTTTTTATTAGGCCGTATAAATGGGAAAAGCTCATTAAGTATATAGTCTATATACGTAGGTAGATAAATCAATTTTAAAACGACATTAAATACTTAGTTCAACAAAAATAAATTTGTTTGTTAATATTTCTTCTTCTTAAAGAACTTTAACAATACCAATATAAAAAAATATAGTTATTTAACATTCTCATAAAAAGCTCATTCATTTGATATGTCACACGATATGGTTCACAAATATATATTTTTTAATTAAGCTCTATCGGTTCAGTAGTTTCGTAGCAAATTGGCTGTGTGTGAGAGACAAACAGACATACAAGTGAGTGATCCTATAAGAGTTCCTTTTTACCTATTGAGGTACGAAGTCCTTAAAACGAAAAATAAATGCAAGTCGCAATCAATTTAAACAATATTATTCCAGATTAAAAACTTCAACGGTTTTCATTGAAGTTTCATCGGAGTTACTCGTATAAATCTCAAACCACTCAAGTTTGAAACGAGCAGGCGCGGAAACTCTTCTATTGGAAATGTTCTTATGAATTTCAATACTAGATATTCTCTCAGGGCTGTGTACAAAAAAACGTACGTGTGTGTAGGGCATTAGGGCGAGAAAGGGTTCGGCGAGGGAGTCAGCAGCGACAGAAAGTCTGCCCGAGGCAATTTGGTACCAAATGTCGTTCGCTACGTGCCTTACAAATAAAGAGGATGGGATAAAGCCCCTGTATTACATTTGGAAACGTTAGGCCTGGAACAATAAAATACAATGTTGAGGCTTCTGTGTTTTATATACTCGTGTGTCATCCTTGATTAAGTTATATTTTCTGAAATTGTCACTTTTCATGGTTTTCATGTATTTTATTATGATTTGTATATTTACTATAACAAAACGAGACTATGATATTCAAGTCTGCTGCGTTTCCCATTAGACGTGATGTATTGCAGGAAGATAGCACGTCCCTAACGAAAAGAAATCACCACCTCCATTAATTTTCTTTCCAATATCTTCAACGGCCGCCCCTGGTACGCTTACTTAATTTTTGTAAGTGCGTATCTATTTTTCAACCTTGGCCCTGACATCCCGTATTCGAACCCACCCTAAGATTTACGCGCTCGACGCGAGCAATAAGTGAACGGCCGACGACATAGCGTTTGGTATTTTAAAAGGTATACATCTGAATCCAGTGAAAAATTGCTTACCACCCGCCGGGCCGGGTGGATATACATTTTAGTATTGAACCTGTCTCGAGATGGGGACAGATAACTTATTTAAAACGTTACTAAGTGGTATTCAGACGCCCCACGGACGAAATTACTTCGATGTCCTCTCGTTGACGCTGCAGATAATATTGCGAGGATTTTACACGACAAATATATTGCAAACTCTTTTCTGAAATGACTTGCGCTTTTAAACTAAAAGCGATTACATAAATTGCACAGTTACGTTCATAATAGAGTACTGCAACTAGCGAATTTTATTGAGATTGAAATCGTTTCGTAATAACATCGTAAAGGCACAAATACAAACAAAACAAATACACGTATACATTCTACGTGTATTACGAATAAACACGAGTGTACCTTCCCGACGTAAAATTTTTGAGGTGGCGAGGTCGTAAAAGGCATTAGCACGTATTCCGGGCTACACACTCTGTCGGAAGACCAGCTATATTGGGGTAAAAGGGAAAATGCATTGGCTTTTTGTAATGTGGCAATAACCTGGGGATTAGGGCCGGCTCGGTGCCGAGACGGAAATATTCTGCCATTTTCTGCTCCACGCACTTAACTGCACCCCGACAAGCTTACGACAGAAAATCTTCAGCGTCGGGGTCGTGATCCTAAATACTTGTACATACATATAGTGATAGTTTGCCTGTCATTATGATACCTTTCACATTTCGCACGTTGCCGTTGGCGTTTCTCGAAGCAAACGTATTTTCACTCGTCATTTCTCTTTCATTTTCTACCAATTATCGGTAAATAGAAGATGTGCAATAATTTAAGAGTGTGAATTGTATGTATTACTTTAAAGGTATTCTTAGTATTTTCTATTGACTATTTATTTATGGCTTTAACCTTGTTAAGCAGCATTCTTCTTCTAAATATGTTGATTATTTATTTATTGATATATTCAATAAAAATATATGAATACTAGTTTATTTAAAAAATACTTATTGATAAATAGTCTCATAAAATTTTAATCAGGTGTAAATTGCTATATGAACATTCTACATTGAAAGAATTTATTCATGAACAACTATGCCTTGGTAACCAGCATTACTATAAATACATTTATGTACCTACATGGATTTCTAATATTTATTTATGATGTCAATCAAAAATTGCAAGCCGAGTAGTTCCCGTAGAATAGGACCATTCCAAGTCTTCCCGTGGATGTCGTAGAAGGCGACTTAGGAAACACAAGCTACACAAAGCTTATAAACATCAATGAGACTTCTCCAACCCGTCTGGCCAGCGTGGAGAGTGTTGGCCAAATCCTCTGACTGCTCTGGCTAATATATGGCTCTGGCAGTACAGAGAGGGTCGTGCTCCTGCAGTGGAGACTAAAAAGACCTGATCATGAAAATTTGCATAAATATTCTCAATTGTTTATTTTGCTATCACGAAAAAATTATAACGTTTTCAGTTTCGTCATTTCTTATTTAGAGACGGTATTTTTTTGATGACGTACTTGTCTTTTATATGTTCATGAGAATTTTAAAAATTCAACGAAGAAGTTGCATAGGAATGTGGTTGGTGCAGTCGACCACACCTCGCCCAGCATCCTTGAAGGCTGCATTCCTCCACCTCGTCTATTTACGGTCTAAGCCTCGTTCTCTCATTGCATATGAATGTTTTATCAAGCAAATCAATTATGTTTCACAACTGTTTCTTAAAAACGAAAGTATTAGCTCAACAATGGGCGTATTGATTGATTGGCAACACTTGCAGTATCGAATTGTATAGGTAGATACAGCTGACCATAAAGTATAGGGTTACACTTGTACCTAAGTATACATTTATGTATCGGTATAATATTACAATGAATGTAGGCAGCTTGATGTGCTGTTGACTGTACACAGTAGCCGTAGAAATAACTGTGCCAATTAAAATGAGAGGACAATAAAAAGTAATAGAATTTTAAATTAACATATTACGACATTACCAAAGTAACATTCATATAGAAACATGTAAATAAACATTTATATGTCGGTCGTGCATCTAAAGAGTGAAGCTAGGTAAGCGACTGTTAGGTAGTACTAAGTTTTCATCATTTTTAACTAACACATAGGTTAGGCTCATAAGTTTTATTTACAATAATGCTTAAGCAGAACACTTTCAATAGAGATATAGACTGGGTCCGAAAATTATTATTTTATTAAGTACCTATGTCGGTTAGATTATCCTAAAATAATAGACCCATATTTCTCGGTTTATCAAAGTACCTAGTAAAAATTCGCAAAGATACAACGCATAGGAGTTTCGAACCGGGGGCAGGTATCGCGACCGGCTAGTGAAAATAGTACTAGATCGTGACGTCATGCGAAGTATAAATGCGCTGTATCTTGGTAATTTTTAGCTAATTAGAAAAAAGAAAAAATACGCTACCTGATGAGCTAAAAATATTTTTGAGTCTACATCCGTATTGTAAAAATGAGATAAAAAATCCTCAAAAAATAAAGTTATTGTTATATATTAGGTAGTAACAAAGTTTTGAGTTTAAGTTCAAAGTGAGTAATAAAAACATCTTGGTAGGTCGCAATTCATCAACTTAATAAGAGTCTGTTTATTCGTACTGCAAAGTTTGTAAAACGTGCAAGATCTCGTGAAGGCAGTTTAATTCTCAACTTGCTGAATAAATGTAGGAAGTTAATGTCTGTTTAATGTCTGCGCGTTAGTGGCCACCGCCTAGCCGGAACGTGCTGCGAAATGTTTACATGCTAAAGCAAATATTAATTTTCTTTTTAAAGTAGAAACCTTCTGAAGTTTAATTTATAAACTCGATTGAAATCGTGTACGAAAACCATAACTTTATGTTTGTTTTTTGTTTATTACATGAATACGAGTACCTACCTCATATATAATGTCTAACAAAACTGAAACTGAAACTATTTTAAGTGTAGAATATAGATTCAGTCCATGACACTGAACAACGATCCCAAGGAACATACGAGTATATCGAAATATGATAAAAAATCTTACTATCTATGCACACTCGGATCAGCTGATCGTATCAAAAATAGTTTTTCATATTTTGATATTATGTTCCTTGGAAGTATCATGGACTGAATTCAGCCCTAAAATAGTTTCAATATATGTTTTGAACACTGTATGTATAAGTATATAGATAACCTACAGGTGATTGTATTTCGGATACTGTCTTAAACATTAAATTAACGTGTCCTGCAACTAAGACAAAAAATAGCTTTTTTTATAT
Organism: Acrobasis repandana; assembly: GCA_963576875.1. Lineage (NCBI taxonomy): Eukaryota > Metazoa > Arthropoda > Insecta > Lepidoptera > Pyralidae > Acrobasis > Acrobasis repandana. The sequence continues at coordinate 9,620,490 of OY756222.1, forward strand.
ACTTACAACTACTATAGAGGTAGATAATAATAAGTATCAATATTCAATATGATAACAAAAAACATTTTCAAAAATAAATATTTTCACTTTGCTTTACTGAACCACACTCCACTAAGTGCAAACCAAACTGTTTAATGGTTTATTGGAAATCGGAATTTTAAATTAAACAGAATTTAATTATTGCCGTGCAGAATATTAGACATTAATTGTTTTGTGTATTGTTTCAGAATATCCTGGATAAGTTCAATCCGGGAGCCCGGCAAATGATAACTGCTGGCAAGGCTTATCTCAAAGCTCTACATGGTAAGTAATGTGACTTTTATTTATAATTTTAAAAACAGAATAAGATCATTGTTTTCTTTAATGGTTATTTTAAAAGCATACAAACAATAATTTTATTGGCAGAGAAGGTAGGTTAAAAATAATATTCAATTCCCAGAGCTCATAGAGTAGAAATATATGACAACTATTTACCACTAAGGTAGGTAATTTTAGGTAAGTAGGTTGCTTTACTAAGACATATAACCTTATTAAGAGTCATCATCATCAGGTCTTTTTTAGTGTCCACTGCAGGAGCACGACCTTCTTTGTACTACCAGAGCCATATATAACCCAGAGCAGTCAGAGGATTTGGCCTACACTCTTCACGCTGGCCAGACAGGTTGGAGAGGTCTCATTGATGTTTATCAGCTTTGTTTAGCTTGTGTTTCCTAAGTCGCCTTCTACGACATTCACGGAAAGACTTGGAGTGGTCCTATTCTACTCTGCAGGGAACCACACGGCTATATTTTATTGTGAGCGTCATTCTTATTACCCATAACCGAAGGGCATGTATGAAGAGTATTAAAGAGATTGATGAATGTAGATGAAGTGAAAGAGGTCTATCATGATCATAGCAAGGAGATCCATAGTATATACCAACCTCTATGGGAAACAGGAGTGATGGTTTGTATGTATTTTCTTCTTGTTATGTAGAAAACTTTATTTTTTTATCTTTACTTAAAGCACATCAAGTACTTTAATTTTCAAAAAGTGAGTAGTATTACAGTTTCTTTAAAACGAATAATACAATAATTACCTACCAGTTTCGTTTATACGTTACAAGTACTTAAGTTTAAACATTGTTACATATTGAACGAACAAATAGTAATAACAAACATTTTATTGCGAGATTTGACCCTTATATTAAACCCTAATAATGAAACCCTATATACATAGCAATAAATAAATATATCCACTCAATCCAAATCAGCCACACAGTTTGCTGACCGTGCATTAAGCGTAAACCGTTTCATATTAAAAATTGCATAAAACATTGCATAATAAATGACGAGAGATGGTTCTACATTCGTATGCAATTCATACGACACCACACCGGTTCCTTGATTACAAGAAAGTGAAACTTTCCCACGATCATAAATTCCGCATACGAGTACTCAGTGAGATGTAGGCAATTAATTTATGTCGTGTTAGCCAAATGGGCGCATCTATATGCAAAACCTCCATGTTCCCTTGCTTGGCTTCGTAACTAGGGCGTGCACGGTGCCAAATTGTGTCTGTTAGCTTATCTGCAGTGTTACCCAAGCTCCACTGGCAATAAACTTGTATCCAGACGACGTATGGCCCTTGCGGCTTGTTACTTTATTTTAAGCTTCGCGTTATTTTCGTCATTACATCATCATCCGAGCGTTTTCCCGGTTGCATCCTCAGCAGTAACGCTTCAGAGCCCGGGGTCCGCTACCTAACTTAGGTGATTTGATGAGGTTACTGATTTTAGTTACGTTAGTGTTTGAAAATCTTTACTTGCCAAATTGTGTCTGTTAGCTTATCTGCTGTGTTACCCAAGCTCCACAAGGCCTGTTTCACTCCCCGTTTAGGTATCGAAAAGATCGATCGATCTACATTATTACTATGCGCGCAGGCGGCCCCTCCGGGTGTTACTAAATTCAGTTATACGAATCGTATGTCCAGAGTAATAAGAATGAAATTGGCTTGCAATGGATGTCTAGGTATCTATACAAAAAGGCGCTGAGATCTGACGTGAGCTAAATTAAACCATATATAACTTGTATTCAGACGATATGTATGGCCATTGTGGCTTGTTACTTTATTTTAAGCTTCGCGTTCTATTCTTCATTACACATTTTAATGATCGCGTTAGTGTTTGATTTTAATTTTTACTTCTAAAATTGTGCCTATTATCATGCCTGCAGTCTCATTTAGATTCAATTGTGCTATAAGAACTACTTAAAAAAACACAAAACTATTTATTCAATCGATAAGTTCTTTAAAAATGCATTAAAATTTAAAATTTTCAAATTTTGAGCGTAAGTTGCCGACAACATTAGAGCAGTGGAAGTCAAATTGCTCTTTTTTTGTAAGAATTATTTTACGGCCCTTAGAGGGTGGTGTAGGTCCATCGAAATATAATTATTGTTCGTAGTGTAGGTCCTTTCATTGCTTGTGGCGACGAACCTATACGAGTCTACTGGTTTTCATAGCCGATCGTGTAGCGGACGCCGCTTAGAGACGCCCACCACAGTCCGCTTAACAAATATCACTACAGCCATACTATGACATGAGCATGAGCATTTATAACACCAAACTACACCAATTTTACATTATATAGTCCATAATAGCATGGCGGCTACTATTTGGTGTTTAAAAACAGATTATAAAAACTAAAAACATTTTTTTTTTACCTTATTTGCCATATTGTTGGGCAACGGTCTCTCCCGTCTTCTTCCACTTGTCCCTTTCCGGTGTTAATTTTTTAATTTTGATGAATTAAAAAAATTAATTAAATGCTGTTGTTTTGACATACATTCAGTATTCAGTCATTTTATCTGTTAGCTCATTTGCAGTGCTACTTCAGATCCTTAGTGAATAAACTCGGTCGCAAAGATGATGTATGCTATGTCCTTGCAGCTTGTTACATTATTTTGAGGTTCATCATTAGCCTATGGGTTGCTATAGTATCATATATTATTTTTAATATCTCCTACCGTTTGCTTAAACTATGTAACTCTTTAAAATAAGTTAATCCTTTCAGTAAGCCGTAAATGTTAAATGCCACCTGAGCTATTAACACTTTAATAGACTCAAAGTGTCCTTAATGACCCAAATTTCTTTAGAGATCGTTTAAACTTCTGAAATTGTATTTAAGATAATCGAGTTAACTTTACGTCCGTATAATAATAATTCTTTAAAAGCCTTAAGAAGCTCTCTATATTTTTTAGTTTCTCCAAGGACATTTTTAAAGGTATCTGCCCTGAATACTTTACATAATTTATACAAAAAGTTCTAGCAAATTCCCTGTAATTGCCTTATCTGGGTAATGGGTTAAAGGAATGTTGTTTGGTCTAAACATGGGTTATGATTGAATTAAGTGCTGCTTGTTTGAACCTTTTCGGTAAGATAGCCTAGATAATTTTGGCGCTAATAAAAATAAGATAGTGAATGTAAATTAACGCCTATAAGGACTCAATTTAATTAGTTAACGTGCTGGCCTCAATATTTGAATTGATTAGTTCAGTTTCTCAAACTTAAAAGGATAAATTTGTCGAAGGTAACTTTTAGTTATGTATTATCATCAACATCATATCAGCCACAGGAAGTCCATCGCTGGGCATAGGCCTTCCCCCAAGGATTTCCAAAACAACCGACTGAAAGCGGCCTGCATCCGGCGAATTCTTGCAGTTATAATAAATATTTTTAATTATAGGTTCCTACTAATTTCTAGGCCTTATTAATCATTTCATTAATAAACGTTAGATAAAAATTATACCCCATTTATAAAATTTATTTCAGCTCTGTAATGATAGTACTATTTATGCTTTATTAAATACTTAGTTTTTGGTGCCTATTTGATTCCTAAAAAGAACTAGTCTCCCGAGCGAGTAGTCAAAGACATTTAAAATACTGTGAGTTCTTTATTTCGGCACAGCAATTAAACAATAAAATGAAACGGTAAATTTTCTGAACAAAATGTAGGTAAAAGAGGGAGAAATTCGCTAAACCGTGTCTCTTTTCATGCTTCCATAACGCTGACGCAAAATTTTGCAACGTTTTATTTTAAGCTTAATTTGTACCCTACTAAGACGATGAGTTATTGTAGAACAGAGGAGTACTCGGTAACTGAGCGTAGAATTCGTTTGTGTCTTGTTTTTCTTTAGTTGAGAACCTAGAAAGACAATTATTTTTTTTGATATTCATTCGTATTCAAAAGACGTTAAACATTACAGTTGATGTCGTAACAAGTACGATTTGAAACCACCCTCCAAAAGAAAATTGTATGGCTTACTCTACAAGTTTTACGTGTCTAGAATGCTTTACCCGTTGACATCAAAGAAATTTGCACTCATTTATTTCGACACATCTCTGCGACGTTTTTGGAGCATTCCGTGGCTGGGCACTGTGTTATAACTTTGACGAGATCTAACCACCTTGTTGGAGACCGATCACGTGAACGCTTGCCTTCAATTCGACCCTGAAACCACTAAACTTCCCATAGAGTTTTCTTTGCGAGTGACATGGCTGAATGCACAATCGACGAGCGAAGATTTACATCTATACATATGTCTAAACCACATCAGAGCTAAAAAACTACTTTAATTACTGAGTACTTGATATTGAAATTACCCCTAATTTCAATATCTCAATTACGAACTACTTTTAGGGCACTACAAGCTAGGAAGCCCCCGGATTTTAGCTTGTTACGCCCTGAAAGTAGTTTGCCCTGTGTCGAATACACGAAACTGATAAATAAAATTCACAGGCTACGTATATATGTCATTTAAATGAAACTAGGAGGTATTTGCTTGTTGCGCCATAAAAGTTATTCATCCCGCAGCAAATACACCATTCATAATTTCAAATTTACTAAATTAAAATCACAGTTTAGTTATATAATATGTAACTTCAATGAAATTGTAATTTCTTTGTTCCAGGCGCAGCAGCAGCTTCTCGTCTGTACGTCGACGCGGTCGGCAAGCTGGGTAGACAGGCTCAGCAGGGCACATGGGGAGGATGTGCCGATATTGGTAAATAATTATGAAATAAAGTTATATCCCTGGTTGATAACTATAGAAGGGAGTATGCTTCATTAGTTGTCATCCGCAGAAACACCGGGAGAGGTTCACACTTAAAAAATGATTTCAGCTTTTCTATGCTTTAAAAGGCACGTTAAAGTCCCGTTAAAGGCACGTTAAAGCCCGTCTGTCTAGTAAAGACCAACTCGAAAGGAAATTTACCATCAACAGCTACGAGGTGGAATAATAACTCATTTGTGAAGAGGTTCTAGGAAACTTCATATTGTAATTAACATTTTTTTACGGTTTATAAAATAAGGAGATATGTTTTAAATAACGCAACTGTAAATAGATCATTGTAGTACAATCTAGAACAAAAATTTATAACTCTATTATTTGAAATATTTTTTTTTTTATTAAAACTTTATTGTTCCACAATAACAATTGTTAACAATTGGCGGACTTAACGCTAAAAGCGTTCTCTCCTAGTCTGCCATAGGGATAAACAGATAATTGCGGAGCAAAAGAAAATATTATAAAGTATTACAATTAATTGAGTATATCGAAATATTGAGTATAACGAAGTATGTATCGATTGTGTTTCTAGTAAATAAATCAATTCCTTTGCAGGCACGGCGTTGATGAAGGTAGTGGAGGTGTACCGAGAAATACAAGACCAGCAAATGAACATCGTAAGTCACGTCGTTTTATAATAACTAAATACTTCTTAATTTGTCTCAAGTAGTCTCTTTTATTTTTTAGCGCATTTGTTTTAGGTTATAAAAGTAAATTTATTCTCTTATACCTATCAAAAAATATCTAATTTTTCTAATTATTCTACTTAAAAATTCCATTATTGATACCATACTAGCCATCATCATCATATCAGCCACAGGAAGTCCACTGCTGGACATAGGCCTCCCCCAAGGATTTCCAAAACGACCGATCGGAAGCGGCCTGCATCCAGCGTTTTCCTGCAACCTTGCTCAGGTCGTCTGACCACCTAGCAGATGGGTGTCCTACGCTGCGCCTGCCGGTACGTGGCCGCCATTCGAGAACCTTTCTGTCCCATCGGCCATCGGTTCTTCGCGCTATGTCCCCCGCCCACTGCCACTTCAATGAGCTAATCCGCTGGGCTATGTCTGTGACCTTAGTTCTTCTACGAATCTCCTCATTTCTGATTCGATCACTAGCCATAGTCTGTATAAATCTAATTTAGTTGATAATATTAATTTTAAGGTTTCTATTTATGTTACTCAGTGACGAATAAACCGTACATTTGAAGTAGAACGGACACTCTTTGAAATTTGCGGAAGCTAGCTTCTTGGTCCGTAAATTACAGTCTACGAAATTTTAAAAATTAAAAAAATTATACAGAATTATTTATGGTACCCGTACCACAGAATAAGTTTTAGTGCCGTACCTAATATTAACCGTACCGTACTAACCACCGTAGTACCGTACTAAACATCTATAATTTTTATTTTAGTTAAGAAGAAACTGTGTAAACCATTATTTTGGTGCAATCAAATTTGCTAATAATTTGCAAAATGTACAACTTTGTCATAAAAACAATGCGTCACGAAGTGTTTGGAACCGTCTCAATTTCAGCGACAAAATAATTTCCTACACAAAATGATCTCTTTTGTTGTGTTATTAAATCTGTTTCAATTTCAATTACTGCTTCCTTGGCAACTGAGTAATCCCCGTTTGTTTGACAGCTGAAGGCGTTCTACGTCGATTTGCTGGTCCCCTTGGAAACTAATCTGGAGAAAGATACAAAAGTAGTACAGGTTAGTCAATAAGATTTCTTTTCATAATCTTTTATGTGAACAGAGCGTGTCCCAAGATTGTTTACTGAAGGGAATAGGATTTCGAGTTCAAATAAGCTCAGTATCAGGAGAGATAAGAATTTCTATTAAAAAAGTTTGGGCCGAGTGAACGACCCTTGTAAGTATTTTTGTGTGCCAGTGCCATTGTCCTTCTGAGGGAGGATCTTGTATGAAGCAACTGGATGTTTCATTTAATTAAGTTAAGGAATACTTGGAAGCCCCTTAAAAGGCTATACCTACTGTTATTACAGTTATAGAGTCAAGTGTAACGGATTGGAAATTAATTTGAAACTATTATGTGATATTGTCGCTTTAGTTATTCTTTTTTTTATCGCTTATGATACTTTTAATATAATAACTAAAAACATTATAATTTTTTGAATTAAACGAAAATATTTTATTTAATTTGCCGTGATAAAATTAATAAATAAATAGGGACAAATAACATTAATTGAGCTAGCCCCAAAGTAAGTTTTAACTTGTGTTATGGGACACTAACTCAACGATACTATATATTTTGATAAATACATATATAAATAAACATCCAAGACAATATGAAAAGACCCTGGCTGGGTATAGCACCTAGAACCTTTGGATTGGCGACACCGCGGAGGTCGTCAAATGCACAAAACTTAGAGCAAAGTTATTACAACTTTGTTTTTTAAGATAGACAAATGAGAAAAGTGGCTACAACTTAAATTGTTTGGTACTGAACACTAAGTTACAATTTTTCTCAGTCGGAACAGAAACGATTCCTCCAGCAACACAAACTGCGTTCAGAAAGCTACAGCAAAGCGGCCGCCACTATTAAAAAGCAGCGGAAGAAGAAAACCAACGTCACTAAAGTTGGCTCGGCTATGGACAAAGAAATGAAGGTAACTTATTTACAAAGAAATATAAAATTATGTGAACGATATATTACCAGTTCTCTTCTCCTATTGTCTAATGACGTACTACGTCAAGTGGGTTCAGTCTATCTCTTTCACAAATTGTACGTGCGACAGAGACACCCCATCACGCGACGGATACTACTATCTCTTTTGCACGTAGATTTTGTTACAGAGATATATTGAACCCGTTGCGTGCGTCCGCTTTACGTAGCGATAATGGGAAAAGGGGAAAAGAGCAGGCAATGATGTCCAATATAAATTTTATATATTGCTTTTGTGTAAAATATTGTGAAGTGGTAAAAAATCTTTCTGTGTGCAAATATGTATACTTAGTAAAATACACTTACTAACATAGCCAATGACTTGCAGATTCGAAAGTAACAGACTTTGCATTTTGCCCTTAGCAAAATGAAAAGGTACTCACAAGCGTCTGTTTAGGGTTCCGTACAAAAAATTAAAAAACGGAACCCTTATAGGATCACTCGTGCGTCTGTCTGTCTGTCACAGCCACTTTGCTCCGAATCTACTAGACCAAATCAGGTGAAATTTGATAGAATGTTGTAATCCTATGACCCAAACACATATGTGCAAAGTAAATAATTTTTTTTTTAAAATAACGGTCATTTTCGGGGGACAAATTGGGAAATTTAAAAAAAAAGTTTTGCAAACCTTACTGTGTCATATATCAAATGAAAGGGTTCGTTATGAGAATCTCAAATATATTTTTGTTATTATTGTAAAATGAATAGTTTTGATTTTATTTATGAAAGAAGACGAAAATTGACTATTCCCCCCCTGATCTCCGAAACTACTGAGCTTGAAATTTTGAAAAAAAAATACAAAATATAGTTTATTGCTTCAAGATTACAGGAAAACCTATAAGAATTCAATCAATTGTACGGAACCCTCTCCACGCGAGTGTAACTCGCACTTGGCCTGTTTATTGGGTAAATATCTTGTCAGTTCATTAGTTTGTGTACATTTTAAACCAATTCAAATATCGATAGACCTAGACTTAAAGGCTTCTGATCTTTAATTAAACTCGTCTAATCTTCAGACATCTTGTTAATCAAATTTTAGGTGTTCAAGAAAGATGAAAAAACAAACTTTTCATTTCTCTATTATTAAATTGTAACATTATCATCAACTTTAGCAAAGCCTGTTATTAATGGCTCGTGTTTTTATTGTTCCAGAATATGCAGATATTAGAGGAAGAAAAAACAAAACTGGACGCATTTTGCGAACAAAGCCTGAAAAATGTAAGTCACAAAAACAAAATTCACTGTTCCAACTTTATAAACTTTAGTAGGTGCTCTTTTTAAAAAAACTTTTTGCGTTCGTTCCGAGGAAGGACTCTGGAAAATCTACTGGATAAAAATTTTAATGTTTCTATTTTTATCCAATTGAAAGCTAAAAAATATCCAAGCTTAAAAAAATAACGGCCGACTCATGTATAAGCAAATAAGGCATCTAACTCTTTCATTTCTGTCTAATTTGGAGTTGAAATCAGTTTATAGTTTTAAAAAAATATTTTATACCTACCACTTGACTCTACTCGTAATATTGTTGGCTGCCGCTGATTGTATCTTGAAACCTCGCGTGATGCGGCAATGAATTTAAAATACCCGCATTTTCACAGGCAATGACACAAGAACGTCGCCGCTATGGCTTCGTCTTAGAGCGACAGTGCTCCCTGGCGAAGCACTGGCTGGCGTATCACGCAGCTGGTGCAGCATCATACAACACAGGTCTAGATGAGTGGTTGGAAGTCTCCAGGACCAGGGAGTTTTTGCCGCCAAACGTGGAGGCCATGTTTGTCAGTAGGATGAGGGTATGTACAAATAGTTCCTTTTAGAAATAGAATGCTTGTTTGTCATACACTGGCTCGCAGTTTACTTGGCTGGTGTAACATCATGCAACGCTAGCTTGAACAAGTGGCTTGAAGTCTCCGGACCAAGGAGTTCTTGCCGCCATACGTGGAGGCCATGTTTGTCAGTAGGATGATTTAAAATGTAAATATAACTACCTTTCAGACACTCATGATTGACAACTTCGTTCTAATGAGACTCGTCAGCTCTTTATCCCCCTTTTTCGGACTAATTTCATGTCAAACTCATTTTCTCTTCAAGCTTCACGACTCTGGAATTCTTTACCCGTTGATATTAGAGAAATTTCTACCAAATTCTGTTTTAAGAGGAAAGTCCACGCCCTCTTTTCAAACTCCCTTTCTGTATAAAGTCATCATCATTCAGTTCTTCTTTTCATTAGCTATTTCTTTGTTATTATATTTATTAGTATATGTATTGTGTAAGTAGGTATTTACTCTGATATATTTATATATAATATATACATATATATAATAGTGTGTATGAAGTACTTAGTATTTTTGATGTAAGTATATAGGTATTTATAGCTTTTGCGCCACACAATTTTCTCTGCTTATCCCTATGGTTGACTGGGAGAAAATGCTCTTAGCATTAAGGCGAAGATATAGGCAAATGACCTTGAAGTGGCGCCCTCATTTGAAATAAATTGTTAACTCGTAAATATGGAGATAATTTCCATATTACTCTTCGTCATGCACTAGATAGCCCTTTAAATTATTTTATAAACCACCGTTGAAAGTATTTACATTAGTCCGTCTAGCTTTAAAACTCGCCTCCGCCAAAAGTGGCCACGGCAAGTTTTAAAGCTAGACGGATCACCAATAATAGTTTTAACAGCAGTTCATAAAATAATTTAAAGGGCTATCTAGTGCATGACGTAGAGCAATATGGAAATTATCACCATATTTACGAGTTAACAATTTATTTCACACTTCAAGGCCATTTGCCTATATCTTCGCCTTAAGTCCGCCATTTGTTAAAAGTATATTTTTACTTTGGACAATAAAGTTTGATAAATAAATAAATAAATAAATGAGAGTATGTAAAATAGTTCCTGTTAGAAATAGAATACTTGTTGGTCATACACTGGGTCGTGGTTTACTCGGCTGATGTAGCATCATACAACGCTAGCTTGGACGAGTGGCTCTAAGTCTCCGAAACAAGGAGTTCTTGCCGCCAAACTTAGAGGCCATGTTTGTCAGTAGTATGAGGGTAAGTACCAGTACTTCCCAGTTACACAATCCATAAAACACTGGCAACGCTGTCTGGACTTGATATTTACAGGATCAGAGACTATGTGGGTCAAGTCACCGTGACTATTTCAAATAAGTAAGATCTGCTTACAACACTACAAAAGAGCAAAATCTTTAAATTATACAATACAATACAATACACTTTATTGCACAAAAGTAAAAAACAGAACATAATTATCCTAAAAATTAGGAAATGCGCAAAAGGCGGCCTTATCGCTAAGCAATTTCTTCCAGGCAACCTCGTTTATATAGAAAAAAATGATGGGAAATTAGGTAGTGCGGGGTGGTCAATATAATAAACATACTTATATACAATAATTATAATAAACATAAATACATCTAATACTTAAATACATACATACATCTAATACTTAAATACATACATACAACTTACACAAAGAAAACATAACAAGACAAAATGAAGAAACTAAGTGGAAACAAGGGAAGGAAATTACCTTTCATAAGGATATTCCGCTTTTACATGCATATATATCCTTAGCTTCCCCCATACTATTTCGAAAAATCCTCAAACAGACATACTATGCAATATAAAACTGGAACCTCTCATAAAATCGTCGACACTAGCTTAAAATTATTTTTATGACCCATTATATCGCCCATAACCCGCTTTGGAGTCGAGTTCTCCTTTAAACGTCCCATCACATCGGATAAAGATGTTATCATACTAATAAATTGCATTAGCGTGATACATCATGTGCATATAAAATTGTGAAAGTAAAGGTCGAAACGAATAATTTACAAGTATGCAATCACGGAATAAGAGGTTAATAGATACTTAAATTATCATTAGTTTTAAAGCCATGCTAGTAGTAGCTGTATCTACTGTTTTCGAGAGTAGTTTTATTTTTTATTACATATTTTCAGAATCTAAAAGAGTGTTAAAAGAATGTAAAGAATATCAAAATAAACTGAAAGATTTATTTTTATAAAATAATTTTTTTATTGAATAAAAGTTTATTTTGATATTCTTTACATTCTTTATATTTTTCTTTACATTTTATATTATTCGATTGCTTGTATTGTGCCACTTGACCGGCCAAATATTTAGTTGGTACCTAAGTGATTGTTTAACTATAAGTAAAGTAATAAGCAAGGAATAATAGAAGCTTGTAAATAGAGCCGTGACACGCCCCTGCGAAGCCGGACTACGTCGTTAGTATCGACATTATTCAAATGTTAAGCAGCACAATGTAATCCAATTTACAGCGGGGTGATGCGGCCCAGCTTGTGTGAATGATTGTAGCATTGTACACCGCAATCTGTAATTACATTCTCGCTAAGCGGACGAGGACGTCGAACACATAAGCTTGTTTATGCACGCTAATATTTGCATGAATGCTGGTTAGACAAGCTTGTTTTGGAAATTATTCATATTCTACAGAATTTGTTTGCAAAAAGTAAGACGGAAATGTCGATTTTAAAGAACGCGTTGACATCTCTATCAGCGGAATGCTACTAATTTGAGAACTGATTTTTGAGCTAAAACATACTTGAAAATACACTTACTGTGTTTTGAAGTTCACTTATAGTACACCAAATGACCGTTCAAATACTTAGTTCTGTGCAGTTGATAGAAGATAATAGAGTTACTTTAGTTTTGTTTGTAATCTTTCTTTCTTCTTTCTTTTCTCAGCCCACATCAACCCATTGTTAGGCATAGACTTCCCTTTTTTCGCGCCATTTTTAGCAATAATTAGCTTGCAAATAGAGACACGACACGCCTGTGCGAAGCCGGACTTACTAAAATGAAATATTACTAATCCAAGAAGATCTTTTTTTACTGCAACTATACTTTTACTGCTGAAAAGCATCTACTATGGTTTGTAAATAAACAACATCTACACGAGCGAGATTGTCCCACTTTTGGCTCTCTTTGTGTACAATTTTCTCTCTTTAAATTTATCTAACAGTATCTAAGAATGTAACTTTAAATAACACAACATTTTCGTCCTTCATTTTCTAAGTTTTGTTTTTTTTTATGTTAATAAACTGTTCTTGAGAGTTGATAACGTACTAAATACAATTTCCCTCAACAGCAAGTTTCATTCTGGGCTGATGAAGAAGTGTACGCCAGCCCACGTGTAGGGGATGACGACGACAGAGCTTCAGTTGGATCAGCTTTGCGGAAGACACGATCAGTAGATGCTTCCTGCCTCGATGTGAGGTCTATTGGAGACCTAGGATCACCAGCTCAGGGGCTGTCGAGGGCAAAATCCGACTTTAATCTGCAAGCCAGCCTGCATACTGGTGAACAAGGTGGGTCGCGCAATTCTTGATTGCTGCTAAAGTTTATTCCTTTTCTTTATTATACTTACGGAGGATAGTGAAGTAAGTCTTTAATGACTTTCCTTCTGGCTGACCAATTAATGTCGAGTGTTGGATGTTAAGTCACCATATCAATCACATTATCACAACAACAAAAACAACCAAATTATGGTTGTTTTTGTGATTACAAAATAAGTACCTAAATCATAAATAGTAGGGTAATTACTTCTGTTTCTTTGCGTGTCGATTGTTTTTTTTTTTGTCTCTAAGTATATTTTGTCAGCCCAGTAGAAAGCCACTTCGATAGGGTACTTTGTGCTGGCCACAGTATATGATAAACCATCAATTTTGTTAAATAGGGAATACCTGGTATAATAATGAACAAAACTTGTAATTTTTTTTTGTAGCAACATTTTTTACATTTGAAAAATAAATTTAAAAAGTGAAATGAACCTTTCATACTTTCACGGTTGTTAAAATTAGTATGAAACTCAAAAATAATAATAATCACGGTAAATATCCCGTTTTATTTCATATTAAAAAGTGAAAGACTAGTTTAAAAAAAAACTTTACCAAACATTAAAAAGGTTTATCCAACAAGATCTGACACCAATACACAGTGCAATGCGTCACAAAAACAATAAATAGCTTTTAGTTTTTACAATTTATTTTTATGTTAGTTTTTAAGGTATATATATGGGCCTTGTTTGTAAACCATGTTTGTAAACTTAGTTGCCTGAAATAAACTTATTATTATTATGTTCTCTCTATTATTATATATTTCTTCCCAGATCCTGAGGCGCGCGCCGCTACCCGTCCTTCATCCCTGGCTCCACCAACCATAGCGACTCGCGAACCACCGATAGCCAGGGCGCTCTACGCCTACGCAGCCGCTGGGGACAACCAACTCAGTTTCCAGCAGGGAGACGTACTCGCTCTATTGGGCGAGAGGACAAAGGGCTGGCAGTACGGGGAGAACCTGCGCACTCATCATGCTGGATGGTTCCCGTTGGCATACACTGAGCCCATTGCTTATGATGAGAATCCGTAAGTTTCACATAACTACTGGCCGTTACCAGCTGCCTTGCGTACACAAATGAGCTGTTACTTTAGAATCCTATTGACATCTCTCGTTTTTTTCGTTTTCGGGATAAAAAGTATATTAGTAGTTTAATTTAAATCCTCACTCCAACCAAACCAAATTCACAAACTTGCATACTTATTTATAATATTTTTTCGAAAAATGATCAGCTGAATGTTTACAATTACGTATGAAATATAATCTGGAATAAGAACACAAACTGTTACGCCACAGCGGTGGCGGTGCCGCTGTCGTTTGTGAACGCTCTAACATATAGAAATGTCTTATTGACCTACAGGAGTAGTTCACCAGCTCGTTGGAGTTGCGCCCAAACTCCGAACGAAGGTCCTCCACCAGCGCCAGTTGCGCACGCGCAGACCACGCCCAGCACTCCGTCGGTGCACACGCACTCGCACCCACCAGCTCGCATGTTCGGAGACACCGTCACTGCTCATCATGTCAATAAAGTAAGCAATACCACATTTATCAGTTCACCAGGTTGACAAGCAGTTGTATCCATCTCAAACTAAGTATAGCAGTTGCAAGCTGAACCCAAACTCACCTTTCGAAAGACAATAGCTGTAGACGTAGATTTTTTTTGGCTTAGTGTCCTGCAAATTGTTAACAGTTCATCACGTTATATTAATCTCATTTGTCACCGCAAGTCGCAACGCCGCAAAGAACGGAAAAGAATTGCTGCCCTAAATGCTGAACCCTGTTTTACTCGTATAGTCGGTTCTCTGTTTACTTTATACAACCACACTATTAATAAAATTTTACCAGGGCCGTCTTGGGAGTAGTTCTCCGGGGCTACCACCGACTCTGCCAGCGCCTTCTCCAAGCGCCCTAAGCTCCTCAGCAAGTGCCACCTTCCACGCGTCCACGCCAGCAACAACTAGTGGCACAGCTATCAAGAACTCCACTTCAGCTGCCAGCTTCACGACCCACGCTGTTATTGAGACTAGGAGTTTTGGACCCCAGACGCTGCCAATGCGTTCGCAGGTAAGAAGCACATTGCAGTAAATTTTCAAAACCATTCTAAAAGTTGACCCTACAGATTTGTTTGTACATGTAATATCAGTCCTGAAAATAATTAGAAAACCTAACTAACATAATCTCACAAAGATAAAAACGTACCTACGAGTATTAACCTATTCACGATCGAGGAGTAAGCAAACATTTCACATAGATAACTACACATATATCAGCAGTTTAGTTCTAAATTGTATTGTGTTACGGTGTGACTTATGTGACATAGTATTTATTACCAATATCGTTTCGTCGCAGGTCACTCAAAATAAAGCAGGCCCAGCTAAGACTGTGGTGTCAGCTGTTGGTGCTGTTGGAAATGTTTCTCTGCACAGCTCCAATGACTCGGGATTCTCCAATGAGCCACCGCCACAGCCTGATGTTGACTACAGCGACGAAGAAGCTCAGCGATTGCGAGTACCCATCAGGTAAATACGTACAAAAACAGTTCTGATTGTACATATGTTTTAGCTAATTTAGACATGCTTTTATTATTGTGTTATGTTCTGAAGCTAGTTGTATTTATTTTGCAATTTCTTTTTTGTTCCTAGTAAATCTGCTCAGTCCATCAATGATCATAAGGCCTACTTACTCAAAACACAAAGCTTGAAACGAGGCCCAAAGCCTGTCAATGGTAATGGATACCTCACAGATGATCAACAACTGATGCTTCGCAATATGCTTGATATGGATCAAGAATCACAAAAGGTTAAGAGGACAAAATCATTCTGGAAATTTGGACGTACAACTTCTGAAGAAATAATGGAGGGTATGTCCCTTTGGCAACATCGTGATATTGTTGACACTCATCCAGAGTTCAAGAAGAAATTATTTGTAAAACTGAAAAAAGAACTACGTCCAGCACCAGATATCCCTGATATCAAAAAACAAGCTAGCCCTGAAAAAGTTATGCAAAATGAAAATGCTCAAACACATCCAAAACAAACTATTGATAGAAAAGAGATAAAGATGACAAATGGCATACGCCAAGCTAAAAGTTTGGGCTCAATACAAAACGGAGAACAAACAGAAAAAGAAAGAAAAGCAAGCGACAATTACCGACAAGCCCAAGCTATGAAAAAGAAGAGTATGTCTGAGAAGTCTATTGCTGAGGAAAAACATGAAGAGTTCATTCCCAGAAACGAGTCACGGCATTCCGACTTGACAAATACCAGCACAATAAAAACTAATTTTGAAAACAGTTTTTACAATGATGAGAATGGAGATGGATTTGTTATGAAAACCGTGAAACGTAGAGAAATATTGCAAAGATATGATAACGACAGCACTTCCGATGGAAATTCTGTTGCTTCTAGTACTGATCCCTATGATTGCATTATTGTTGACGATCATATGACATCTAAGAAGCAACAAGAGCTTGATCGACGCCGCCAAGCACAACTACTTAATGAAGATGCAAAAATACGTAAAGCGAATGCTTATATGCCTGAGTTTGAGGAGATTGAAGTAACGCCAATCAAACCACACATTCGAGCTACTTTGTCGACAGAACAAATTGCTAAGAGTCCATCACATGAGCGTTCTCCACCAAAAGTAATGGAATTCAAAACTTTCAAAGACAACTCAAAGGAGATAAAAACATTTTCAGCTTCATCGGAAACCCTGAAGTACAAAGAAAACGAACCACAAACTGATCGCTATGGTATACCGACAGAACGTAATAACAACGATATACGAAACGAAGACAAATACAATGGACACGACGAAGGTACCTTAAAATATAAGAAACGATCGAGCAAAGAAGAGAAAATGCGCGCACAGCCTTTTGAAAATGGAAAGAGTCACAAAAAAGATTATCCACAGGCTGAAGCTAGAACTCAAAAGAAGGATACAAGGCCATATGATAACAGAGAACCAAGAATCGACTATTCTTTGGATAGGCGTCATATGAGAAAAGACAGGTCAGATCCGCGAGCAAGGACCAGAGCGAACAGAAGTTACGATGATAGCTCGTTGCCATATAATGGACGCAGAGATGAAAGATATTACGAATCTAATATTTCGTACTTTAGTGACCAAGAACGAAGAGTCTCACGTTATGACTATGAAACGGATTCGAAGAAAGCTGAGAAATCTAAAATAAGGCAAGAAGAAGCAAGGTTGGAAGCCAGGCATTTTATAGACCGTCGAAGTGAGGGTCCATACAGTGAATCAGATGACCAAAAGTTCAAAGAGGCCATGAACCAGCAGAGGCCGCAGCTGCTGCCTCGTACAAAACTCCTGAAGCGAACTGCTGATGGCAATGAGCTGCCTGAAGAAGGTCATACTTTCGGACCATGGTACGATTTATGGGGACGGGAAACCGCAGTTTACAAATAGTATAAGAGGTTTGTATATAATCTTTTTAATTTTATTTATGCTCGATTTTTCTTTGGTTTATTTACTCGTAGAATGTGGTGTGTTTCATAAAATCATAAATTTCATCATACCCAGTTACTAAACTTAGTTTGTATTCGATCTAAGCCTTTGTAAACAGATTGTTTAAAAACTTTGAAGTCTAATTTAAAACCAATACTTAAACTTTCTTCCTCGAATATAGTTTATATGATAAAATACTACCTATAAAAATTGTTTCTCCCTCTGAGTTCCATCTAAGCTTAATCCAGATGCTTCGGAGCCCTAAAAACTTTTTGACATTCATCTCGATGAACTTTACGCCTGCCTGACGTCATCCTTTCTTGCAAATTATGCAGCTATGTAAAATTTCTCATATAACTTTTTTTATGCAGGTCACAACAATTCGCTACGGTGAAGCTACGCAAGGCGCTAACAAACGATCGGTCTTCGCCAGCCATCGAGTAATGTCTATAATTATTATTTTGTTAATTAATATTAAATGTAAATTAGAAACACCATGTATTTTGTACAGTTAAATATTCATAGTTTAACAAAGAATATATCACAATTTTTACAATAATCTATTGCTTTGTTTTATTTTAGTATACCCTCCTTTTTTAAAGATACCTACGTATGTATAGATACATACAACAACAACATTAATGAATTGAAATTTAATAAATGAATGTAAATACAACTGGTATGCTTAAAAAGGTATACATAACCAATACTGCTGATGTAGGAGTGTTTAAAAGTAAATTATAAATCAATCGACGACGACCAATTAATGGCGATGAAAGATGAAATCAGATCACTCGAAGACGAGGAGGATTAATCCTAAACTATCCATCAACACAGGCAACTTCGGTTACACTCTTTTCTATTCTTACGAATCCTAACTATCCTGAATATTTAAAATGTAAATTCAATTATCTTTCAGACACTCATTATAGACAACTTTGTTCTAATGAGACACGACAACTCTTTATCCCTCTTTTCCGGACAAACTTTATGTCAAATTCTTTCTCCCTCCAAGCTTTACGGCTCTGGAATGCTTTATCCGTTGGCATAAGAGAAATTTCCACCAAATTCTCTTTTAACAGAAAGTTCACGCTCATCTTTTGAACTCCCTTTCTTAGTATCATCATTCAGTTCTCAAAATTGAACATAATATTATTTCTGTATAATGGTATGTATTTAGTATTATAGGCATGTATGTAGTAATATTTTATTGGGTATGTATATATTCATAATAGTTTATATAAAGTATTTGTATGTATTATACCGATAGTCATTATAGCTTTTTATTTAGCTTTTTTTGGCCGCACAATTCTTTTTTTCTCTGTTTATCCCTATGGTTGACTGGGAGAAAATGCTCTTAGCATTAAGTCCGCCATTTGTTAAAAGTATATTTTTACTTTGCAACAATAAATAGTTAAAATAAATAAATAAATAGTAATGTGATGGTTA
Organism: Acrobasis repandana; assembly: GCA_963576875.1. Classification (NCBI taxonomy): domain Eukaryota; kingdom Metazoa; phylum Arthropoda; class Insecta; order Lepidoptera; family Pyralidae; genus Acrobasis; species Acrobasis repandana. The sequence goes on from OY756222.1 coordinate 9,639,605, forward strand.
AATCATCACCTGAGGTGTGTTAAAATTTACGTCTTCTGCCTGCAAATGGTTGGCCTGGGAAGACGATATTCTTACGATATGTTGGACTCCTTAAGATTATTATAATAAAACAACATTACAACAACAAGACAAAAAACAACATCAATACAAGTAAAATAACACACGATACAAAAATCAACGCCAGTTAGTTCCAAGCGACAATGGCTGATGATTTATAGCACTTCCGATGTAGGCCGGACGAGCGACGACTGTCATGAAATTTTTCTTACTGTAAGTATGTTGTGGACACCCTTGGAGCTCTGAATTACCTATAGAAAATAATATATTTGGCTACATAATAATATTTAAACTAGTAATATGATATAGTACCTATGGACAGTGGGTACCATACGTTCATTAAAGATGTATGAAATAAATCTGCCTTTGTAGAAATCTAAATAAGTACCATGAAAATCAGCAGTAGACAAAAGCAATGATCAAATAGCAGTGATAAATCAGGTACATAGTGAGAGTAAATAAGATAATATTTGATTCCCAGCCGGCCAAGAACAATAGTTCGACGAGTTTAACTGTCATGACAGTGAGTGGAGGTCAAAAGCAACGGACAGACTGGAATGGAAGTGAGAGAAAGAGGCCTTTGCCCAGCATTGGGACAGAAACGGCTCGTTATAATAAATAAAGTAGATATAAGTTAGTAGGTTGAGAATTAACGAGTAACTAACTGAATTACTTATTAGTATTACGATACCCCTTCCTACTTACTGCACCTCTATATACTTATCTTAGTTAGCAACCAAAAGAAAAATACTACCAAGAGGAAAATCTAGCAAGTGAGTACAGTCTTATACAAAATAAATTCCACAAGTACAAAAATCAGCCTCAATTGGTCCCATGTGGCAATGGGCGATGGATGAGTTATGGCACTTCCGGCGCAGATCGGACACGACGGCGACGTCACGCGACAAAATATTGTTGCGATAATGTTGTGTCACTGAATTTGCCCAATGGTAATATAAAACACGGTATTCTCTTCCCGTGATAGCTGAGTCACGTGATTGGCTCAAGAATACGTCTTCAGTTGAGTGTTGAAAAACCTAAGCAAAATTTAACTTAACCATTTTTTTACATAACAAACCAATTTACAATTAATAATTATATAATATAAATATATTAAAAATTAAACAGATGAATCACACGATATACGAAATAGGTAAGTTAGTATTTTATTTTATACTAGCTGTGCCCGCGACTTCGTTCGCGTGGTTGTTGGAACGTAATGTTATATAGCCTAAAGCCTTCCTCTATAAATGGACTACCCAACAAAAAAAGAATTTTTCAAATCGGACCATTAGTTCCTGAGATTAGCGCATTTAAACAAACAAACAAACAAACTCTTCCGCTTTATAATATTAGTATAGATTCATTAACTAATTGAAAAAGTCCTTAAATTTACTGAAAATAACAATTCGTGGTAACACTTATTGTGACATTCATGACGTAGTCTTGGGCCATCGCGGGAAGAGAATATTAAGTATTCTTGTACCATGATTTGCACTAGGTAGGTAGGACGAGTACCTAGGATGAATTATTTGTTGAACCAATTTAGTCTTTTAGATTGTAGATAGCGAATACAGTATTTATTTTGATTTTGAACATTTATTTCAAACTAGTACAAGTATGGGAGTATCCAAAACCAGACACCATGCATGATGAAGTGAAAGAGGTTTGCAAGGATTGAAGAAAATTATAGAGGTCCATAGTCTCTGCCTACTTCCATGGTATACAGGCGTGATAATGATATTATGTATGTATTTCAAACTGGAAATTTTTCCCAACTTAATATACAGCTTATGAGTTATAATAATGTAAATTCGTTCGAAAATATTCTTATGAAAATCGCACCGAAATCTCTCAGTTATAATTAAATGGTAGGTAGCTTACCTTATTTTAGAGTTGATTATCCAGGCCCGTATCTAGAGAGGGGAAACCGAGGCACAGGGCGCCAGTTTCAAGAGGTTTTAAAATCGTTAAATATTTGCGCATTTCCCATTTCGTAGGTAGCTGTCAAGTGTGGCTTCGAGATGGAAAAGTCGTTCCTATTTGGTAGCTAGCTACAAGATGAGAAAGCACATTTCCCATTTCGTAGCTAGCTACTAATCTGCCTACGAGATGGGACTAAAGGTCTTCCTCCTGTTTACCCCCAAAGTCCATATTAGGGCGGCAGTCGGTAGAAGAGGAAAATTTAAAGACCCCTAGTTGCACCTTTCCTCCCATTTTTACACCTATCCCCGTCGCCAGAAATTAATAGGAGGCCATATTTAAGTTTTACCCCTCTTAAAAAAAATATCTAGATCCGGCACTGACCCTATCACACACCTACAGAAGTAGGTAGGTCCTACTATCCCTATACACTTCAAAAACTCGGTTTCTTGAACTAAAATTCATAATTTACGAGTATTACTTAATACCCTTGAGCCTCGTTAGCAGTTCACTAACGACTGCCTATATATGCATACACGCCTGTGTGTTTGATACGGCAAAGACCCGTAGAGGTTTTCTTTGTAGTGCAACAGGCACACATTACATGAAGACGAGAAGGATTTCTGAAAGTAGGTTTATTCATTCCTAACCTATTCACCTATAACGAAGGTCGGTCGGATAAACGGGTCGATAAAATTATTAATACTGTGCGACTGGGGCACTAGTAGTACATCGCTCGATATAAACTTTGTCTATGGTTTATCTACGACAGGCAGGCCATGCAACATTGGCAGCAGGCAGTACCTTAACGTTAAGTCAAAGTCAAATTATTCATTTGCATTCATGTAATGAATACAGAAAGGAGTTCCGGAGACAGGGGGTAGTCGTCCGATAGTGACGTCCTATTTATATGTCAAACCAAATTAGACTTTATCATTATGTATTCACGCTCAATGTTGCTTGACACTAAAACGCGGATACGCAGTAACGTATGTTTTGCGTACCGCTTTTAGAGTAACCCTACAGGTTGAAAATGTCAACAGTACATTTTCAACCTGTAGGGTTACTCAGACCCCACAAAATTTTTAAACTGGACGATTCAGTAAAAATGTCGAATTTCATTCCTATTCGTAATGATGGGAGTTAGTCACCCCTTCAAGTATGTGTCGACCAAACGTAATTATACCATGATGGAAACTCGATAACACTTTGATATAAGTTTTATTTCAGCATTACATAGGTTTTTTATAAATATTTTTTACACTCTCGATAGTTTGCGTACTTAAAAGGTAAAACGGCTGCGATTATGTGCTGCCGAGTAGGCGAACCCAGGAAACATGCAGTCTTAACTTCAAAAGGGACCCGCTATCCAGCTTAGACGACGAAATGTTTTTGTCGGACTGAGTAATATGCACGGCAAGTACGAAGGTAGTTCTCTAAGAGCAAATTAAATAACGACCACGTACAGTCATCAGCAAATAAACAAACAGCTTCTTAAAATATACATTTGCTCCATTGCATTATACAGCTAGATAGCGAGGCATGGACTTTGACACAAAAAGAAAGAAAAAAACTAGACGCTTTTGAATGAAATTTTCAGAAACGAAATGAAAGGCGGGAAAACAAGTAAATAAGTATAAAAACCAAAAAACACGGACAAACAAGAACGTTTTTCAGAGGTTCACTTGTTTTGAGTGACTTTTATTACGAAGGATGACTTATAGGAAAATTTTTAGTAGTTAAGATTTTAAGAGCGAATAAAATTGTACGGCTTTCTGTTAATAGACTCACAAAACACAACCAAAAATAAATCCCCTGAAATAAATCGCTAAAGTGGCGATTTCCCCCTGTCGCCGAGCAAAGATGTTCATCATTCACCTGTTCGGAATGCAATTTCCCGGCTTTAGGCATTCCCAGTGCGGCCAGCGATGCGTCTGATGGGCCGAGCCGACACATGTAACGTGATTTCATGCGATTTTATGCATCTTATAAGTACATACATGCTAATCTGACCTTTATCCTTTACTGGATAGCAAAGCCTAGAGTTTTAGATTTCAAAGGACACGTTTAGGCTCAATTTACATTACAGTGGAAAGGTAGCAAATTTTTAAAACTCTACAATTATATTAAACCCTATGTCAGTGTAGTAATGTATAAAATTGTGTCAACAAAAAGAACTTCCTCGGGATATGCGGAAATATGCGGGAGTTCCCGCGAATTTTTTTCTTCATGCTAATTTGTACTATATTGGCCTAAATTATAGAGTCATTATCCTCTGTGAATTTTTCAAAATTCGCCTCGATTTTGCGGTTAGCGTCATAGTAGGCGTTTAGGTAGAAATAGAATCATAGTATGTATAGTTTACGAAGTAATGTATATGGAATCTATGGTATAGTTGCTGGCCGCATCGTCTAGTTACATGATTCAGAATCTCTCCCTTCCCCTCGATTGTCACTACGAGCTGCGCAATAAAATTGTTAATTTTACGTACTGTCAAAATTATAAATGTCACGAACGACAATATACCTAAATTAATTGACAAACTGTGTATTACTTAGTAAACAGATAACTTTTAAGAAACAATGATTTTATACTAATTTATGAATACTTCTAGGGACAAAAAGAACAAAAAACTTTTACATCAATCTTTTCTTATATACTAACTCGATAGACAAAAATAAAGCGGGAACTGTTGTCACAATCTGTTAATGCCAACTCGATAATTCCCAAGGCTGGAAGTTCATCCGTATAATAAAGAAGGATGACAAACAAACAGAAGAGATCCCTGGCGACATAAAATCAATTTGCAGTGCAAATCGAGCGAGCAGACCAATGCTTTCCAAGTCATCGACTCGTTGAAGCGCCTTGGCCTGGAAAAATCCGCAATTTTGTAAAAAATATGCAGCAGTTTTAAATGCATTTTAGCTAGTGAACGTGCCGCGTATGCACCTATTGAAAATGAAGTTAGTTAGATAAAATCTTAAATGCACCAAAACATAGTGATACAGATTATTAGATTATAGAAAACAGATGACAAAAGGCGGCCTTATCGCAACTTCATCTCTTCCAGGCAACCGATATACTTGGAGATGTTTGACGAAAACAGGTGAGGTGCGAAGTTATGGGCAACAAATGTATAGAGAATTGGATTTAAAAATTGATATGTCTACCCGATTTAACAATTTGGCTTATAATAAGTTTAAAATCAAAACTAAATTTTTAGTAATCACAATGTTAAGTAATTTCCAAATATTATACCTACATAATAAGCAGCAAAATAGAGTTTTAATTCATGTTCTTTGTGGCTATTATACTCGTAGTAAGTGTAGAACACTTAAGTACTTAATAGCCGGAAAGAACTGCTAATTGAGTTTGTGCTAATTGAATCAAATCATGTTATAATTAAGATTCCTAAGAGAAACCACATAAAATAATTATAAAAGGGCGCAACTGTAAGTTATCAAATTACCTAGTTTAAAACTTCAAACACACAAAATTATGTGTAATAAATTAAAACAATATGGCATTTATGGTCTCATTCAACATAAATTAGTGTAAAACTAAAATGGCCGAGGACAGTAGGTCTAGCGGGTTGGCATGGAATGGAACAGCGTGTGTTGTTGCCAAATTGCCTGCTACGCTTATCATCTGGATTACATACTACGCCATAGTAAATATTATTTATTTACAAAATTCATGTACACAAAAGACAAAAGACGAAAAAAGTAAGAAAACATATTACATAGGTACTGCTAATTTCAGAAATCTCTTCCAGCAGACCCATGAAACGATAATAGAAGAAAACTTACTTAATCTCTTCTCTAATTTACTATCTTCCTTCTTGTTTCATTTACTCTCTTCCTAAAAACAGTAGGATTTGGAGTTTCGTATAATACGTGGTAGTGAATTCCATAATTTATAATAACATGATAATAGGTATCGATAATATTAAGGTGTCATTAAAACAGCTGACATTCTTCGTTGTCCTCGCTCTTTCCCGTTACACGGGGTCGGCTTTTTAGGGTTCCGTAGTCCACAAGGAACCCTTATAGTTTCGTCATGTCCGTCCGTCCGTCCGTTCGTTCGTCTGTCTGTCCGTCCGGGCTCGTACTCCGCCGCTACTGCACCGATTGTCACGAAAATTGGTGGAGAGATAGATATTGAAATTCCAAAAGTTAGTTTTTAAAATTATGAAAAAATGTTTTTTTTTTTCAGCCCCTCCCATACAACGAAAAGTGAATTAAAAAAATTTAATTGGACTAACCCCAACGTGTGGGGTATCGTTGAAAAGGTCTTCAAAAACTGCTTTGAAACTATGTAGATCAAACCCCCCAGTCTTGAGATAATCTAATACAAAGTTAAAATTTGAGGTGTCCCCCCACCGTAACTTTTGAAATATTACTAAAATAATTCTGAAAAAAATGTGGTATATACCTAAAAGTATGTACTTTCAATTAAAACTATAGCGGTCTCGGTATCATAGATAGTTATTTTTTAATACGTCTTAAATCGTAAAATGTTACTTGCTGCTACGGAACCCTTCATGGGCGAGTCCGACTCGCACTTAGCTGGTTTTTTCGAACAAAATATTTTAAAGTTTTACCAAAAATACTGAATTGCACACTAATTATGCACACTAAATAAATCAAATTTAGTATATGGTTTAATGGTATTAATCAAAATAACTGATTGCACAGCAAAATACTCAACTGAAAATATTACTAAACAAACTGCAATTTATATTTGTGGCGTAGTAAAATGGATAGAACTTTCCTAGCTTGTGTTGGTCGCAGTTCTAACCTAACCTATAGGTTTGCCCTAACCTAGTAAATCTGATGTGCAGTCAGTATTTATGATGAGATTTTTGATTTATTTCATGTAAAAAGTATATACTATATATTATGAGATTAAATTGATGGGTGATTATTTATTTGATGTGCAATTAATAATATCCCAATTGTAAATTGTAATGTTATGATTTACCCGTAGATAAACCATTCTCCAATTATATCTTGATAAGCGCGAACTTCTTCACTCTTACATAAGACCTAAGTAATATCTGTCTATACAGATATATTTCCCTTGTATAGAAATAGATCGATTTTTAAAGACATATTTGCGCTGAAGTATCTTTAAGTTTTAGTAAGGGGTGTTAAAGTTAACCTACTTAGGTGTCTATACTGTGGCAGCTTTTCCCTTTACGTCTATAAACTATTGAGGTCGATTCTCAAAGATAAAGCTAACTGCCAATGCCTTGGAATATCGCCTATGCATTGACTTTAGTGCGAACTGCCTGAATTTAATGGTTATGCCCTCGGGTACTGGACTAAAGTATTATTCATATTCATGGTTAGCTTCGAGTTTATGGTATTCAACGCCTTGCCGCAGGAGGCTGAAGGCGTATATCGTTTAGGCAATAAATTGATTTTAGTACCGATGAAGTTGTCTTTTGTTAATAGAGCGAACAACTTTTGTAAACGAGTGCAAGCTCTAATACAAAATAATTAGATAAAAATACATACATACTATAATGTCTTTATCCCTAATCGGCAGACAAAGCACTTTGGGTCTTCCAGATCTAAGCAGACAGAGCCTAGTGCCGCAGAAACAAAAGTCACTTTAAGCGCAATAAAAGGAATCAAAACAGTGATGAGCTTGCATTGCATCGCCTATTAACATGATTTGTATTTTCGCCCATTCCCTCGATCGGTTTCTACCATCTGCGCGGGAAAAGAAGCAGCTGGTACATTTTCTTTTTTTTTTCTTTTTTCCAAGACCAGCATGAGAGAAAATGAAAAATACTTGCCTGTTAAATATCTGAAAAAAAAAAGAAATTCGTCATTTGATTTTTTTCTTTTATCTATCCTTTGTGTCTTTTCCAAGCAGCCTTAATATTTGACACAGCTTAGGTAACCTTCATCTAGAACAACGGCTTCAAGAGCCTTCTCAATCAAAGAAAAACGCAAGCTGCTACTAAAGGAGTAGCAAGAGGTGACTAAAGGAGTAAGCACAAACATTATGCAACAACTGCATTTCAAAGGAGGATTGACGTCAGGCAGGCAGCCAGTCGTAAATCTGCAGCCAAAACGTATACACAGTACATACGAGTATATTTCCTCCTCCTTCATGATTTTTTCTTCTCTACTGGTGCCGCCAGTAATAGATCGAGAGCTGGCACCAATTTTTGGGTAGGTATTTGAGGCAAGCTAAAAACTTGTCACATACCTCTTCTATAATATTATACCTCAACACGGAGCTGCAGACCTGGCTGGTGAGTAGCGGGGCTAAAGCAAACTATAAAAGTTTTTTTTTTTTTTCAAAAGTGTATGTGACAAGTTTTCAACTTGCCTCAAATACCTACCTAAAAATTCGTGCCAGCTCTCGGACCATAAGGACTGGTCAGCACGGCTCCGTTTTTTTTTTAAGACTGATCAGTGTTACTTATGTCTGTATATTGGATTTGGCACTCGTTCGCAAGCTTTATATGTTATAACATTGTGATAACATTGTATTATGCATACCTATATCTTTGTAAACTGACAAAGTCCTTCTGGTGCGTAAGCGACCAATACTGTGTAAATGAGTTTCTTTTGAAATTTCTTCTCTGCAGCTGTGGTCGTTGCGAAACGCTAGTATCGGTAGTATTTTTTTTTTAATAAAACATAATAATAAAATAAAAATAAACATTTCACGTAATGTACACTAAAATTCTTGACGTGTAAAAGTGCATGCAAAGGCCTTATTACTGAATAAATATTTGATTATTTGATTCGGTTGATTGTCGTCATGCATATTGGAGAAGAAAAAACACACCCCGAAGCAGGATGCAAAGTGAAACGCGCTAAGAAAAATAAAGAAAATTGACCAAATATTATTGTTGAGTATTCTACTTTTAAAAGTCGGCCAAAAGAACATCGATAATAATATATCGTCCAAATTGTTATATATTGCGCTATCAAAAGAAGAATACACGAGTGATATTTCGATCTGTCAAACGGAGTTTTAGTCACAAATACTTTTCCACACAATTTCGTCGTCGAATTCACTAGAGATATGAAACTGAGGCTGTCTGGCAATGGTTAAAGTGAAAGAGAGCCGGCGAGCTTCACAATATATCATGAAATTGGCATATCTTTGTTTTGAATCTTTTGGTTTACATGGGATGTTACCTAGAGTTGACTATGGAATTTTGCCATTTGGCTTTGTAAAACTATTATAAGGCTATCGACAGATGTGCCAGAAGACTCGTTGGTGATGAGTTGCTTACGGCAGGACGGCTCCACAGCCTCGAACATCGCCGACTGGTAGCAAGTCTGTGTGTCTTCTACAGGTTGCACTTCGGGGAGTGTGCGCAGGAATTACATAATTTAATTCCCCCTGCACCATTCCACCATCGGACAACACGACGTGGACAGGGATTCCACCCATTTGTGGTCGATATTCCTCCTCATCGTACCTCTCGATTCGCCTCCTCCTTCATTGTGCGAACCGCTAAGGTGTGGAATTCCCTCCCTGCGTCGATGTTTCCCCATACATATAATTTAGGGATTTTCAAGGCAAGAGTGAACAGGCGTTTTTTGAGTCTGCGTGATACACCTAAGACCTCATCTTAGCTTCCCATCAGGCTAGATAGAGGTCAAACGCACTCAAATTTATAATAAAAAAAAAAAAAAAAAAGCGAGCGAATCAGTTTCAGTTTTGATCATCATCATCATTAAAGCGTATTCCCGGTTGCATCCTTAGCGGTTACGCTTCAGAGCCCCGGGGTCCGCTGCCTTATCTAGGTGATTTGACGAGACATGGTTAAAAGACCTCGCAAAGTCTACGTTCTCATGGTGTCAACTAAGAATTGTAAAGGTTGATTTTTGAAGTGAAAACTTCTTTAGCGGCGTTGTGCACTTTTTTTGTAATGGGTAAAAAATGTTAAACTCGCGTCAGGACACGTGTCCTGATCGAAAATTCGTAAGACGGAATGACAGCCGGCGCGGCGTAGGAGAGGAAGTATTTATACTATAATTTCGACGAAGCTGTCAGCCGGCTCGTTGGTCTAGGGGTATAATTTTCGCTTAGAGGGCGAGAGGTCCCGGGTTCAAATCCCCGACGAACCCAAACTTTTTTTAAAGTGAAACCTTCTTTAGCGGCGTTGTGCACTTTTTGTCATGTCGCATTAAATAAATATTGTATTCTACCACATAAATGATAGTACTTTTATACTGATAATTTAAGCAATTCGTGCAAAATTATTCCCTAACCATTCCAAAATATCAAAAATGCACAACTTTAATATTCAATTTTTTTCTTCTGCCGGCACTCCCGGAGTGCAACCCGTCGTTTTTTTTACACAGAGCGACTGCCGTCTGACCTCCGCAACCCAAAAGGTAGACCAGAACAATAGGTACAAACGCTAGATGGCGTTCGGGACCAACAGCTATACGTGCCTTCCGAAGCACAGAATCATCTTTGTTTTCGGATAGTCAGGTTAATCAAACCAGCAATATCCTAACCAGACTGGAAACAACTTTTCACAAAGTATGCTTCCCAGTGGGATTTGAACCCACAACCTTCTGATCACAAGGCAAATGCCTTGACCACTGGACCACGGGGGCAGTCAGTTTCAGTTTCGAGATTGGACAAAAATGCTTTTTATCCGTCTGTCTGTACACGCCTACAGGTCGCATTTTTCAGCTTATTTTGACGAAAATTTGCACACAAGTTCCTTGATTTATTTAATTTTTTAGTTGATCGCGATTTTTGATTGGGGAGGAAACAGGGGGAAGAGGGTTAACTTCGCTGTAGCGTTATTTATTAACGATAACGATAACGAATTTCAATCAAATTTTAGAGGCACAAGATTTTGCAAAAAGGGGAGTGGAAGGAGGAAAACGGGAAAACGTGGAAGTTTGCTGTAGCGTTAAATATAGACGGATTTCACTGAAATGGCTTTGCTGTGCAGTGAAAAGGGATTTTGCATGGTTAAAAGACCTCGCAAGGTCTACGTTCTCATGGAACAACTAAGTAGTGTACACTGTTGTAGCGGTAAGCAAATAGATTTTACAAAAATAATCATTCTATGTCGTCATCAAGATTTTTCGCATTCTTATTTCCTGATCCTTTTACGAAAGTAAAGCGCTCATATTTGTTTTTGTTTATTTTATGATACTTAGGTATCCACTTTTTCCTACTATCTTCTTGTACATATTGTATTGTTTATGATTAGTCAATAGTTAAAGATATTTTCTACCTAGAAAAACACACCATTATTTTTTTATTGATGTGAAAAGTCCTGGGGCACTTAATAAAACTTACGTCTTTTTATAAATACTCGTAAGTCATAAACCAAGAGAAAGACAGCAGATGTATTCATGGAAAAAAAAATATTAAAGCAGCCATAAGTATTCCTTAGCGGAGTGTAATACGAAAAATTCATAAGCAATAAAGGGACTCAGCGAACGCGAGTCATATTTTGCCGAACTGGACGCATTTATATAAAAATGCAACACAATGGGGCCTTAATGCGTCTAGTCTAGACTCGTGAAAAAGCATCTAAGACTTGGAATTGACAACGGCGTTTTATGGTTTCTCCGTTTGTTATTGCCCCACTTGTGCCGGCGCCAAGTGTAGGCTTCCGAAGCCAAATAGATTCGCCCCAAATGCTCACGGCCTGAGTCAAGCCAACTTGTGTCATGGTCCGTGATGCCATCTCAGCGTAATGGCTTCTCTCAGAATGCCCTTTGGCCAAATTTGCATTCATACTTTCTTATACAGGCTATATACTTATACATTATTATATTAAAAAAAATACAGGCTGACTTTTTATCCACCGGCAAAATTTTTGGGGCAAGTTCAAAAAAGTAAAAAAAGTAATTAAAAATCGATAAAAAAAATTTGTCCTCCCATACAAATCAGCGCTCAGCCAAACGGATTTTGTATGGGAGGACAAAAATTTTTTTGTTTTTAAATAACTTTTATAGAAAGTAGTTCTGTATCATGGACTGAACTTGCTCCAAAAAATTTGCCGGTGGATAAAAAGTCAAACTGTATGATAGTACGAGTAATAAACACTTCTTGATGTTTCAATATGCCTTAGAGACATCCGTCTTTTTTATTGATCACTATCTAGCGATCATTAATAAGTCATAAGGTCTATGTCTTATTGATATTCAAGATAAATAACTATTAGCAGGCGCACTCATCTAGGATAAGTTGCACTAGTATGCCAACATGGTGCTAACATCATACATACTTTTGGAGGGCACGCAAATAGCAGAAAATTGGTAACAAATTATTAATATATGCTGCTCACAGAGATAGCAGCAAATAAATTACAAGCGAACCTGCGAAAGGTAGGTAATATATGATCAAATATTATAAAATAACATATATGCAGCGTAGGTTACTTACCAAGATTCTTTTTGAGAAAAAATATTAATTACGTTTTAAATCCATGATGATGACTCATATCATATCGCCCTAGCCGTCCGGACCGTATACCTATCATGCAAAAACAGAGCCGATATTTTTGTGAAATCATGTAGAAAAATTGATAACAATTTATTGGTTCACTGAGTAGAAGTCTAAAAGTTGTGGATGCTTTAATAATAAATTCAATTGCCATGCCAATTTAAATCATTATTATTATTACTTTAAATTTATTTTATTAGTTTTGTGGATAAAGCAAGATCGTATAATTAGGTTTTGTCTTACTCATCATCATTATCCGAGCGTACGAGTATTCTCGGTTGCATCCTCAGCAGTAACGCTTTTTGTATTTGAGTATTGAGTGATATTTCTTTGAATTTCTTTGCTGAGTGAGACTTCTGTACGCTAGTATTATTTATTCTGTGGTATAACAAACGCTAGATGGCGTTCGGAACCCATAGCTTTACGTGCCTTCCGAATCACTGAAACATCTTTCTTTTCGACTCAAGTTTGCAATATCCTTAACCAGACTAGAAAAAACTTTTAACAAAGTATGCTTTCTAGTGGGATTTGAACCCATGACCTCCGGGCCACTGGATCCGTCATAATTTTATTTTAAACATAATTTTGTTCCACTGTATGGGTAGATATTTTATGTATCCTACTGCCTGTATAGCACTTGTAGGTATCACCCACATTCTTTGGTGAGTTTTTAACCAAATCATACCAACCAATACATGCCCATATCTTTGTGCATTGTTATGATTTTCCTATGATCTAAGTCTTAGCGACTCTCTCTCTCTCTCTCTCATCTCAGCGTATTCCCAGTTGCATCCTCAGCTGCAACGCTGTGAAGCCCGGGGTCCGCTTTCCGGCTTTTCCTTCTCCACTTCGCACGGTCTTGAGTATCCTTGTTTGTAGGACCATTGGCACGCATATAATCCTTGACGACGTCAAGCCAGCATTTCTTGGGTCTACCATGAGCCCTGGTGGAGGCGGTATGGCTATACATTTGTTTCCTACGTAGCTTGCTGGTTTCCACAAGACATAACCGTATCAGCGTAGGTGACTTTCTTACAGTTTGTCTGCTATGTCATGGACATGAAGGCTGCCGCGGATGCGGGTGTTTTTCACGCGATCTCTCCGTGATACTCCGCATATCTAGCGCAACATTTGCATCTCCGTGACACGAAGTTCTCTAAGTCTTAGCGACTCCGTTAACACAAAGCTGATACAAGTCAATAACAACAATCAAACTACGAATTTCATAAGATTTATAGGAAAACAAAAGAAAATATTGTTTGATATAACCGAAATAGACTGAAGCATCTTGATCTACATATAGATAAGCGAGGGTGTCGGGACTTCGGTAGTGAAGACACGACAGTCAGCCACTGGATGTGCGCAGTGCCGGGTGTAGAACTACCGGCGCCCCTGGGCCCCTAACTGAAAACTAAAAAAAAGAAGCGAAAACAAGGAAAACAATTTTATTGATCTTTTACTTTCTACCAGCAGGAGGTAGTTATTAACCTAAAGAAAAAATTAAGTGAAATTGCAGACTCAAAGCCAAAATAGTATCTGTCTATAAGGTATGTAACCGATTCAGTGCCAGTATGTATATAAAAGCTCTACACACACTTTATCTATGCAATTGTGTTAAGGCCATACTTGAATTTTCCGGGGTTCATTGCTGCCCCAATTCGAAATAAATCATTTGAAAGAAAACGGAGATATCATTTAAAATTTTGTCTCTACCAAGCCCTAGATAACGAAAAACGGCCACTTGCTTTTGGCTTGGCTTGGTAGTGACAAAATTTTAAATGATATATCTTTTTCCTTTCAAATAATTTATTTCAAATGTCGAGTTAAGGCCAAATTTAAGTGTGGCCTTAAGAAATACGCCATTCTGGCATCCCCTCTTTTATTAAACCCCGGAGTACTAACCCAAACGCATCCTACCCCACCGCAGCTACTAGCTGTGTTTACCCTCGGAAAGTAAATGTCAATAAACTACAAGAACGCCCTCGAGGGTAAAAGTGTCCGCGTTTGTCGGGCCGTTGTCTTGGTGGCGACGGTGATGCAAAATGTATGTTAACGGGGACGGGATTTCAAAAAGTGCTTTGAAACTTGACACTTTTCGTAGGTTTTCTGACCGACAGCAAAAAAAGATTCACATCACATAATTCTGTTAAACTTATGTATTAGCAAACGCTCTTTTCGTTGGTGTACATATATTTAGGACTTTTTAGAATTTCAAGACAGTTACTAAATAATGTCCCTTAGGTTGTTTTTTTTATTTTGTTAGGTAGGCAGGTTCATAGAGTTATGATATTTTATACTTTGGTTGGTACTTTATCAAAAGTTCGTCGAGGTTTTTAAAAATACGCGCTATGGGAAATGCAGGTACAGAACACGGATTGGTGTTGAAGATAGAGAATAAGAAAGTACATTTCTTACATCTGAATTATACTTACAGTTTAATATCACTAAATTACTCCACATTGTTTTACTGTTCCTCTTCAAGCACCACCTTTTTTTTCATTACAATTCCTGTTACCTAAAGGTAGCCTGTAAGAGATTGCCTTGGCGATAGAGCCGCCTATTCTATACATACGCTGTACATATTTTTGAATTACAATGCGCCTCATCGAGACTGGAGTTCGCTATCCAGCAGGGTAAAGCTCCCAGCATTTTGGGCACGTTGCCTCGATGTCGCACATTTGATGTTTTTTTTTTTTTAATATTAAGATTTGTTTTAAGTTTTAGATATAGATATAGTTTTGAGTTTAATACCTAAAGTTATTTATGAACAAATGATTTAACGCCCGAATACCATTTAAATAATTTACCTGGTGAGTACTGCACATACATATTCCAGCAGCTAGCGGCGGTTTCAAGTTTCCGATTTGTATTTCGTCGGACATCGCATTAGTAAAAGTTTCACTGGCAAGTCTCAAAACTTGGAATACCTGGCTATTAATATTGTCTGCAGCTTTGAAAGCAGCGTTTTTCCCACGTGAATTAAATTAAAAATGATTAAGAGCCTAGGCACCTCTTCTTAGTCCAGATTTCCATTAGTCACTGAGAACATTTAAGCTTTTTTGATGTAAGAACTTTTATAAATGATCGGGATTTGGTCCAAAGGCACAGTAGTGGTGGTTTGAAAAACAGCAATACTATATACCTACCCAAGGAACGTCACTGGTTTGAGTCCCCTTCATGTCGATATTTTTTTTTTTAACTTAATTATTTTAGTAATTATTTACTTTCCAAGCGTTTATCAACCGCAAGGGAACTTGCTATCACGAAAAAAACCCGCATCGCAATAAGTACATCCGTTCGAGCGCTACGATGCCACAGACAGACAGACATACCGACATTAGCGTCAAACTTATAACACCCCTCTTTTTGGTCAGGGGTAAAAAAAGACTTATTTTTTATCAATTTCTTTTCTTCCAAATTTCTAATAAATGGCTAACCTACTGACTTTACTATATGCGCATATACGGCTGCACAGCCGTTGCCCTGTAGCGGGTGGTGACATTCAAATAGAAGATTTTTGGTATGCATTTGCCGACTGATTATATCTTTGGTGTTTATGATGAAACCGGATACAATATAACAGAACATGTATTGTTTATTTCACATATAGTTTAAAATTACCATGTATTAACTTTGTTACTATTTATTACTTATAGAGTGTTGGAACTTAGAAAGTCTTAAGGCGACGTGGGTTCACAATTTGCAATACCGTGCGTGTTTTTGAAAAATCACTGTTATTAAACTACTACAGCTTATTCCTCAAAAAATTTACATAAAAATTTTAAGGATTTTTTACAGACACTCACAATAGCCAAAACACGATTGAGCATTTTTGGCTAGATAGAAGAAAATCACAAACGTACCTCTAAATTTGCCTAAATTTGCCTTTATAATACGTATTACTATTTTATACAATCACCTTTTTATACGAAAATTATACCAAAAAATGTATTATCTAAATGTCTATCCATTTTGGCTACAGACAAAATTATAAATATAATACAAAAATAATAATAAATAAAACACAGTGAAATATTCGTCGAGAGCGAAGGAAGAGTCGGAGCCGGGCTCAAAATGCTCAATCGTGTTTTGGCTATTGTGGGTGTCTGTAGAAAATCCTTAAGATTTTTATGTAAATTTTTTGAGGAATAAACTGTAGTAGTTTAATAACAGTGATTTTTCAAAAACACGCAAAGTTTTGCAAATTGTGAACCCACGTCACCTTAATAAGAAACCGAAGTTTAAGTTTTTATTACTTTCATACTTAGTTACTTACCTACTTACTTTTTTTTTGCAAGACCGTTAGCCAGTAGCAGCCGTAAATGCAAGATACAAGTTCTTATACGAGTATACCTACTTACTCATAAAATCTCTAAGAACCTGTGCATTACTTAAACTTACAAAGTTTCATACTTTTCACATCATTTCCAATAACCCCACCCTTCAATATCCATTGCAATAAGCAGTTTCCTTTTACAGCATAATAACATTGAATTTTCGATTGCAAGTTGAAACTTTTTCGCCGCATCGCGCCGCTAGATGGCACTAATATTATGACATTAAAGTTTATTATTAGGGCTCCATTTACAGGCCGTATTAACGAATTTAAAGGGTTGCAGACATTCCCAACGCAGCTATAAAATATAATTTGAAATTCTACTTTGGCGTAATTACGTTTTAAGGGTTATGTACCTACTAACAAAAAATAATAAAATACCTGAGAATTAACCTATTATTATTTATTACTTAAACAAAAAAATCATCATGTGCGTAATTTTGTACTTATAGAAAACTCAAAAGCTTATTTATTTATTTATTAAATCTTTATTGACCACCATAGTACAAAATGTGGACTTAATGCTAATGCATTCTCTACCAGTCAGCCTTTAGGAAGCATGTTTTAGCAAAAACCGTAACCTTATGTTTCTTTAATCAAATTGAAAAATAAACCGGCCAATTACGTGTCAGGCTACACGCAGTGTAGGATTTCGTAGTCAGTATTTGTTTTACGTAATAAACATCTGTCTAACTAATTTTCAATTGAATTTATATGAAATTTTCCTTTTGCCTTCGTTATATATATAACGAAGTACAGTTTACGTAAAAAAAATCAGTAGTAGGTATATACCTAGTACAGATTTTTTTTACGTGTCCGTATACAACCGCTTAGCTGACAGAGCAGATCATAGCAGTGTGGACGATGTCTAAGGACATACCACGTCATGATAAAGTTGGCGGCGCGGCGGCGTGCGGGTGTGGAAATCACGAAGTTTAGCAGCTGTTACCGTCTTGATTCAACTATTCAGACTGATACACTGTGGAACAGTATACATGGCTGCATCCGCCAAATTCTATAATAGTTTAATACGAGTAACTTGTACTACGTGAGTATGGGTGAAACGAATGTGAAATTTGTACGACATATTCTGTACACTAGAAATTTCAGTTTCTCCTTCAGTTTTTATAAGCAGACATGGTAGTCGGCAGTTTGATTGTAAGCCTAAAGTTTTGATCGTGTTAAGGACGATTTATCAAAATCTTTTCGAATCATAAGCAAACATTGAAATGAAAGAAAAGAAGAAAAATTAAATTTCAGTTTATAAAATATAATTACAAGCTTTATTGCTATCTTTTTTTTATTTATAAAATAGCTACAATAAGCAACCCTTCCTGCTATAGTACGAGCATATTCTATTGTAGGGAAGAGTCGTATTTGCTAAAAAATACATGCTAAGTATAGGGTAAAACCGGGATAGATGCCCCACTTTTTGATAAAGTCTCCTAATTTTAAGAATATTAAAATTAAATGAATAATTTGTATAAATGTAGCTTACTTATTCATTAATGTTCAGTTATTATTTTTTTTCTTTGACCTGTCAATTACAGATTTTGCAGAATTTAGCTTTTTGTGGACTTCTTTTTTTGGGGATAGATGCCTACCTGTATGGATAGTTGCCCCACCATGAAAACACTAAGTAGGATAGATACCTGCGCGTAGGATAGATGCCCTCTATACTGTTTAAATGAAAAACCCACACATATTTAATGAGGCCATTGAACTCCTTAAACGGAAATTACATCCAAGGGACATGGGTCAAATTAAGAATTAAAGATTATAAAATCACTAACAAACAATTAAATTTCAAAAGCAGTTAAACAAAATTATTCTTAGTTAAAACAATTTTAATTATCAAACGTCAACATGCATTATCATCTTTTATTAAATTAAAATAATACAAAAAACGGATAATATTTTTTTAATGCTCCTTAATTTTGCGCCGTTGCCCCAGATAGAACTTTCAGTTTTCCACATTTTCAGGTGAATTTTCTTCGTCTTCGCTGTTAGAACTATAAATAATTTGTCTTTTCAGTGTCATCAGTTTTTTTTGCATTTCTCGAAAGCCAAATGAAGTTGTTCTGTAGTTCAAGAATAAACGCGAGCTTGCACTCCTTCCTTTCTTTTATATTTTTGTGGCATGGCTCTACTGCAATGAATAAAAAGATGCCAATTCCAAATATGAATATACGACGAATATAATGACGTAAAAAATATGAGAGAACACTGAAACATTTTAAATATAAGGAGGGATGCATGCCCTTAAGGGCACCCATCCTTCGAAAAATTGGGGCAACTATCCTTTTTGATTAATCAAGAAGCCCAATTATTTTATAGATAAATTAAAAACAAAAAAGGAACTATTTGCACCTAGATCCACACTTAATGAACCAGTGCATAGTCATGATAAAGAATATAACGGATTTTTTCACTAATTATAAAGTTATACAACGGCAAATACTAACCTTTAAAACTTTTACGTCTTCGAAAAGCGCGACGCGGAGATAATGACGGACACGAGCGAAACGCGTCCTCACCGCTTGATATCTTGTGGGCAACCGAGGTGCGGGGCGAAGGCGGCTCCCACTTTTTTTTTTAATAAAAGTTACAATATATATATGCACTATACAATGTTTCATAAACCATCACTCCAACAATCTCGGTTATAAGTGTTGTGTTTTATTATAATTACAGTTTAATTGTTAAGAAAGTGTTGTTTAAATTTAAAATTTAAAGTTTTTGTCAGTTATTTCATTTTTTAAAGTGTTTGGTAGTTCATTAATGAGTTTCGGCATTAAATATTGTAACGTACGTTGTCCATAGAAGTTTTTTACTCTTGGTATAAGTAATTTTTGGTTACATTGACTCCTGGTGCATATTTTATGTTTAAATACAGTTTGAAATTCTTTTTTAAAATAATGTTCTATTAATATGCTGTATTTAAATTGAGTATGCACAGGCATGACGTTACAATATTCAAAAAGATTGTTATAGTCATTTTTATATTTATCTTTTAGTTTTGCGGGTACAATATTTTTAAGAATTCTTAGCTGTATGCTATAAATTTTATCTAAATATGTTTTAAAAGTTCGGCCATAACAGCTTAGACCATATGAAATTATGGATTGCCCTAAGGTGTTGTATAATAGTAGTAAAATTGAATACGGTACTTTATTCTTAATAACTACAAATTTCGCTAAAAGTGCGCGCAGTTTGTCACAGACGTAATATATATGACTGTCCCAATTTAGTTTATTATCGAACCTCAAACCTAAATATGTCTGCCTATCAACCACTTCTATTGGCTTGCATTTACACATATTTAAGTAAGCATGTAAACACCTATGTTCATGTGCTACTAATTTTACGAGTAGATCTACTTTTTGTCTGTTATGACTAGAGCTAAAGTATAATAATTTCATCATCATCATCATATCAGCCACAGGAAGTCCACTGCTGGACATAGGCCTCCCCCAAGGATTTCCAAAACGACCGATCGGAAGCGGCCTGCATCCAGCGTTTTCCTGCAACCTTGCTCAGGTCGTCTGACCACCTAGCAGGTGGGTGTCCTACGCTGCGCCTGCCGGTACGTGGTCGCCATTCGAGAACCTTTCTGCCCCATCGGCCATCGGTTCTTCGCGCTATGTGCCCCGCCCACTGCCACTTCAATGAGCTAATCCGCTGGGCTATGTCTGTAACCTTAGTTCTTCTACGAATCTCCTCATTTCTGATTCGATCACGTAAAGAAACACCTAGCATAGCCCTCTCCATAGCCCGCTGAGCGACCTTGAGCCTTCTTATGAGACCCATAGTAAGGGACCACGTTTCAGAGCCATAAATCATCACTGGTAACACACATTGATTAAGCACTTTCATCTTGAGGCACTGGGGTATTTTGGACGAGAAGACACTGCGTAACTTCCCGAACGCTGCCCAGCCGAGTCGGATTCGTCGAAAGACCTCTTCCTCGAAGCTGGAACTTCCTGCCTGGATCAATTGACCCAGGTAGATATACTGGTCTACAACTTCGAGGGTGGAGCTCCCAACAGAAACAGGTAAAGGCGTTACGTGCATATTCGACATGACCTTCGTCTTGTCAATGTTCATTTTCAGGCCAACCTGTTGGGAAACTCGATTTAGGTCTTCAAGCATCGTACTTAAATCCTCCATCGATTCTGCCATGACAACGATATCGTCGGCAAATCGAAGGTGAGTGATATACTCGCCATTGATGTTAATGCCCAGTCCTTTCCATTCTAGAAGCTTGAAGGCATCTTCCAGAGCAGCGGTGAACAGTTTTGGAGATATTACATCTCCCTGTCTCACGCCTCTTTGCAATGGAATAGCCTTCGTACTGAGCTCCTGTACTCGGACCGACATAGTGGCTTTGTTGTATAAACACTTCAACACCTCGATATACCGATAGTCAATACGGCACCGCTGAGGAGACTGAAGCACGGCCCATGTTTCGATCGAATCGAAGGCTTTCTCATAGTCCACGAACCCCAAGCATAACGGCTGGTTATACTCCCTCGTCTTCTCTATAACCTGCCGCAGCGTATGGATGTGGTCCATGGTACTATAGCCTTTTCGGAACCCGGCTTGTTCGGGAGGTTGGAAGGCATCAAATCTGTTAGCGAGACGGTTCGTGATGACTCTCGAAAACAACTTATAGACATGACTCAGAAGTGTGATGGGCCTATAGTTCTTCAAGAGAGTGTTGTCACCCTTTTTGAAGAACAGAACTACCACACCCCCGTTCCACGCCTCTGGCGTCACTCCCTCGAGTAGAACGGAATTAAAGAGCTTTTGAAGGACTTTCAGTACCGGCGTTCCACCCGCTTTCAAAAGCTCTGCTGTGATTCCGTCCTCGCCCGGCGCCTTGTTGTTTTTAAGCTGTTTGAGAGCCATCCTAATCTCGTACAGACTGATGTCCGGGATATCTTCGGTATGGTGTCGGGTTAACTTGGCTCTTGAATCTTTTGCCGTATTTATGTTAGGTTTTGCAACGGATGTAGGTATATAACTGCCCATAGAACCTCTCGATCTCTCCCAGAACCCCCTCCCCCGTCGACACAACGTTTCCGCCCTCCGTCTTCAGCTTAGTCAATCGGCTCTGCCCAGTAGACATAGCCCTTGCAAACACTTTGGAACCTTTGTTTTGTTCTATCGTCTCCTTAATACATTTAGTATTAAAGGAGCGAATGTCGTGTCGCAAGGACTTTTGAATTTGTCGGTTAAGCTTTCGATATGACTTAGCGTCTTCGGAGGTTTTCAGCGGCATGGATCGTCGCTGTGTCATAAGGTCTAGGGTCTGAGCAGAGATTTTTTGAGATTTACTTTTAGGGCGGGACTTAAAGAACTTAGATCCCACTACTTGAACAGTTTCTATAAACCCGTTGCTTATCTCGTCCACTGAAATGCAATCCTGGAGAAGTTCAAAGCGATTGGAGAGTTCAACTTGAAAGCTTTCGGGGTTTTGGATCTGGCTCAGCGATGGTCGGAGCGTAGACTTCATAAGCCTTGACCTTTCAAGTCGGAGGTCGATATTCAAGATGCCTCTTACAATTATTAATAATTTAGTTTTATCTTAATTAAAAAAATTACTTTTATCTTATATTAGGAACTAGGTCAGAGTCATTTGACCATTTGTTTAATTTTGTAAAATCGTTGTGTAGTCTTTGTAACGCTTCCATCGGGCAATCATCAGCTATCAACAAGCAGGTGTCATCAGCAAACTGATAGATCTCACATTCTTACCACCACCACCATTTATTACCACCTTCTATACGCGAATCTAAATCGATCTCTGTGTTTAAAAGACGAGTAAAAGATTATTATTTATCGGAATCATCATAGTTGTAGTTTATATATTATATATGAAGTATATTCATTTCTAAATAGACATAATTTATATAAGTATGTATGTAACATATATATATGTATGTTTATCTGTAGTTTTATAGTATGTTAATTTCTTCTTCCTTTATTTAACGAACACGCCTGTATGCCTTTCATATATAAACATCTCCTCTCTCGGGCCTACTGGAAGAGATCTCTTTTGAGATAAGTAGTGCCTTTGTACAACTTTTTGTTTATGTATTCTCTGTATATATTGTCCGTGTACATAAATTGGTAAATAAATTCTTTGATAACATTTGGTAAATCGTTCACGTATGTAAGATAATGTAAGGGTCCGATCACGGAACCTTGTGCTGTACCTTCAGTAATATTTACCTAGTTACTGAGTGATTCACCTAACGTTTAAACGTAGAATGAACTTATACCATTCATTCTTAGTCTGGAGTTCGGGAAGTTAGGTATTTAGAAAATGGGGCACCTATCCCACTGCGGCATCTATCCCGGTTTTACCGTATTTTTATACCTCCCTCCTCTTCACTCACTATGAAGCTACCGCCAACCTTGTCCCCTAAGCCCTAGGGTAATCAATGACATGACTGACACTGTAAGCAGACTGGTCAAATACTTGAATGTCATTCAAACAAACCATCATGTTGATCGACAAACAGTTGGGACGATTACATATCAATTGGCCGAAACCCGACTTGTTCACCTATATAGATTTCCGAGCAAATCTTACAAAAAGATATAAAAATACAATAGGTACCTTACAGTTACAGTACTTTACCATAATTTACAGTAAATCTGACATACTAAATCTCTCTACCCAAATGTTGACTTTAAGAGTTCTTCACCTCTTCTTCTCCATCTTAGCGAGTTCCCGGTGGCATCCACAGCTGTGCTGCTTCGGAGCCCGGGGTGCACTTTCCAAATTTTTTTTTCTCTAAATATAATATGCATGTCAGATCACCCAAGCCGTTATGCCAAAGAGCTTGCGGAGTGGAAAAGAAATAGCCAAAACAGTTAAAATGATTTGGCTAAAACTTTACGACCGGCCGCCTGCCCTCAACCCTCTTTGGGAATAGACTGAAGAGTTCGTCGAATCGTTTTTAGAGGAGATAATCGTAGACGAGTACAAAGACCAGGCAATTTTCGACCAAATGATATGTAACCAAACGCTGGGACTTCCGGTGAAGGGTTTTTGAAAACAGACAATCTCGGAGAACAGTTGGAATGGATCTGTTAATTTTCTGCTCAAAGCGAATACTAAATTATTGTCCCAGGGGATTATTCTAAGGCCTTTCTATCGTTAAATTGTAAATAGCAATATGTTAAGAATACGAGTGAGCGGTATCACTCCTGCTTACAGAAAACTATTATAAACATAGTTTAATTATTACATTTGTCTAGCTAGTATAACACTTATCTCGTGTAGTCTTATTATACTTATAATACGAGTAAAATACCTACTGTAAATATTTTTAGTAACTCCTTCATCCCTGCACTAAAAAGGGCCTTTAGCTTTTGCAATACAGCTGACAAGTCACGCGGAATAGACTCAACGAGCGTAATGAGCAGATTGACTCGTGGGAGATTACAGGTTCGATTTTTGAGTTTCATGTGTATCAAAATCAGAAATCCGCATTTAATAGTTCCAGACTCGACTTGATAAAAAGAAGAAGACGATTGTATTGCAAAAGTAGCAGTACTTTGGGTAAGTGTTAATTTTCTATTAGTGATAATAGCGATACAATGCTTGGAAAATATCTAAATTAATAATATGAGGAGGAAAATTTTTGCCACGAGTGAAATTAGAACTCACGCCCCTCAAGTATGTACTATGAGTGCACTTCAATAGTGCTATTGTGACTTCGAATCAACCTAAATAATTTTATTTTCGTGACTTTACAAATCTCTAATACAAAAACATTAATTTAACCAGAAAAGTAGTGCCAAACTATGAAATCGAACTCTGACATCTTTCCGTACGTTATGCTATTTAATTTATTGCCAGCTTTAAAAACATTTTCTATTCATTCTAATCAGAAAGTATAATCAATATATATGACTTCAACAAGCGAGCCCCAGTCATTATCTGCAGCGAACTAACGACTGCAAGTCCTAATCCGAAAAGGAACAGAGTAAGTACTTATTTATTTATTTAATATTTATTGCACAAGTATCTAAGGATTATAAAACAAAAGGTAAAAAAGCTAAGTATTGTCTACCGGGTGCCCCTTGTTTCACAGACTGAAATTTTATAGAATTTCGATTCACAGAAAATTTTTCATAGAATTTTTAATTCTTATATTTTTATTTCAAATATTATTGTTTAAAAGACTATTTACTTGAATGAAACACAATTTATAGAAACACAGTTCAATGAATTTTAGAATCTCTTATTTTCATTTAACAAACTAATCAAACAGAAGAATATTTCTTTAAAGAATATTGTTTGTTCGGTATAATCTTTCATGGAATTTTATTTTACTGAAAATTAAAGGAAGTATTAAGTGAAAACATTGATTTATCAAATTAAATACCATATAATAAGTTAGAATACATTATAAATCGCTACCACAATATAGGTTAGGGCAAACTTATAGGTAAGGTTAGCTTAGATTTGCGACCAACACACGCACGTGCCGAGCGAGCGAAGCGAGCGTGCCGTGGCAGCGGCCGGCGAGTGCTGGGAAAGTTTTATCCATTTTACTAGAATAGGGCAAACTTATAGGTTATAAATATTATATTAACTAAACTTATTAAAAATAATAATATTTAATTTGATATTCTGATATTAGAAACATCGCAAAAGTAAATATTGTATGTAATAAAATTCTATGATTTCAAATTATTCATAACAAACATTCTAATTATTGATTTTCTGTACAACGAAAATCTATTATTAAAAATTCTTTATACTGAGTAACCTACATATTGATTATTCTATGACATGATAAAATTCTCTAAATAACGAAAATCTGTTAAACTTTTGTCTGTATAAGAAAGTACACCCATTGTCTACCAGTTCACCTTAGGAACGTAGCAGAAAAGGTAGTAAAATGGGGTGCAAATTTTTTTTTACTAGTCTGTGCCTGTTATGTTGCACAACTGGGCAAAGTTTAATAATTATAAAATAGTAAAAGAAAGTAGGAAGAGTATTTTTTAAAATAATTATATACTGTCATGCATGATACATAAAAACACACATAAGATATAGTCTATAGATATATTATAATTACTTATTGGGTAAACAAGGCTGAATTTTTTAAAGACACAAAGGCCACGCTTAGCAAATTGAGGGCCCATTAAAGGAAATAGGAATTCAGAAATAGAACAGGTCCTTTGACTTTTTTAATTTTGCACTTTTTTCCTCCAGTAACTAACTGGTAAGCACATACACTAAGCTTTTTACCCCTACACCAGCTTGAAAGAAGGTAACAGGCTTTTCGTGATAATTATTTATTATTGATGTAGGCACAGTACAATGTAATATTCATAATTTTACATATTTATAAGTAAATATAAATAAATAAATATATAGGGACAAATCACACTGATTGAGCTAGCCCCAAAGTAAGTTTTTAAGGCGAGGTGGGTTCACAATTTGCAATACTGTGCGTGTTTTTGAAAAATTACTGTTATTAAACTACTACAGTTTATTCCTCAAAAATTTACATAAAAACTATAAGGATTTTCTACAGACATCCACAATAGCCAAAACACGATTAAGTAGTTTTGGCTTGATAGAAAAAAATCACATACACACCTCTAAATTTGCCTAAATTTGCCTTTATAATACATATTACTATTTTATACAATCACCTT
Organism: Acrobasis repandana; assembly: GCA_963576875.1. Taxonomy (NCBI): domain Eukaryota; kingdom Metazoa; phylum Arthropoda; class Insecta; order Lepidoptera; family Pyralidae; genus Acrobasis; species Acrobasis repandana. Next base: position 9,666,072 of record OY756222.1, read on the forward strand.
TTTATATGAAAATTATACCAAAAAATGTATTACCTAAATATCTATCCGTTTTGGCTACAAAAAATATAATACAAAAAAAATAATAAATAAAAAACTGCGAAATATCGTCAAGCACGGCTCTACATTATATATACACAATACATTTTTTGGTATAATTTTCATATAAAAAAGGTAATTATATTTTTATACATTAGTAATATTTATTTTACAAAGGCTAATTTAGGCAAATTAGAGGTATGTTTGCGATTTTTTTCTATCGAGCCAAAAATGTTCAATCGTGTTTTGGCTATTGTGGGTGTCTGTGATTTTTATGTAATTTTTTAGAGAAATAAACTGTAGTAGTTTACTGACAGTGAATTTTAGGGTTCCGTACCCGAAGGGTGCAAATGGGACCCTATTACTGAAACTCCGCTGTCTGTTCGTCTGTCCGTCTGTCTGTCTGTCCGTCAGTCACAGGCCTCTATCTCTTGAACCGTAATAGCTATACACTTGAAATTTTCACAGATTATGTATTACTGTGGCGGATATAACAACACATACTAAAAATTAAAAATAGTTAAAAATTAAAGGTGGTCGTCATACAAGAAACGTGTTTTTTCAGCGTTTTTAACTTGATCTTCATAATGGCTTAACTAGATACTTGAAATTCTCACCAATTATGTATTACTATGACCACAATAACAACAAATAATAAAAATAAAATAAAGTTAAAAATTAAAGGGGGTCGTCATGCAAGAAACGTGTTTCTTCAGCGTTTTAAAACATTGTACGGTGGTACGGAACCCTTCATGTACGAGTCCGACTCGCACTTGCCCGTTTATTCAAAAACACGCACAGTATTGCAAATTGTGAACCCCCGTCGCCTTAAGCTTGTGTTATGGGATACTAACTCAACGATACTATATTTTATAATAAATACATATATAGATAAGCAAAGTACGGGTATATTGTAATATTGCGGTACACAGATACGTGTACCTATAACTACATATTTACAAAATATTCGCCTCCGCTGCGCTGACTGGATTTTCTCAAATCCACCATAGAGTTTCTTATCGAAAGAGGGCGTAATCTTAAAAGTTATCTGTGGGCGATGTTTATATTACAGGGAGGAAATCGCGTTGGCGGAGACGCAGCGTGCACAAGGAAATGATGTTCCAAACAGATTATGTAGCTAATTTCCCGGCAACAGGCATTTGTTATTTCCTGTTTAGTATTAGCTCGGTAGTAATTAAGTTTCATTTGAACAAATGTTTAGAATTTATTGTTATGGTCCTGTTGCTCTTTGGCACTTATAAGGAATTCCGACTCTTATATCCAAATACGTTTCTTTATTGTTTCATTATTTTTTCACTTTCATGGACTTTATTCAAAAGGCAGGTGCCTGTCTAATTTTGATTTGTTTTTTACAAATATTCAAACATTTTTTACAAATAAAATATCTGTTCCAATCCAACGCGCCACATCGAAGCAACGTACACAATAAGCTGGCATAATACGTTTCTTGGAATGTGTAGTGATAAAATTAAGATTGGCCATTTAACATAAATGATTCTTTGATCTGTCAACCTAGGACAGAAAATGGGATCTTGTACACAAATTGAAACTAGTTTCTATGCAACATATTTCTATTTTGTTTTTTTTTTATTATCTTCCCTGAGTAAGCTTATTATGATTGATTCAAGTTTAATGTTCCTTTCTGTAACACTTGACAGAAAAAAATCTAGGTCTGTGGTATTTACTTATACTAAATGAGAGTCTGAAATGAAATGAAATTAAATTAAATTAAATGTAGTTTATAGCTTAAAACGTGGTACAATTTTGGTGGTAAAAAAGTCATGTAGAGTCTAGTCTGAAATTCAGTCAGTCACTTTGGTTCAAATCATCATTCATGATCATTTCAGCCGCATAACGTCCACTGATGGACTTATGTCCTGAGAGGCTTATGCCTCTCCCAAGGTTTTTTAAATGACCGATTTAGAGCAGCCTGTATTCAGCGCTTTCCAGCTACTTTGGGTATGTCGTTTGACCACCTTGTGGGTGGGTGTCCTACGCTTCGCTTACTAGTACGTGGTTACAAAGTTTTAGTAAATAATATTGCTCAATATGTTCCAACATATATTTTCATTTTGACTAAATCACATAGTTTAAATGTTTAACAGCTAAATAATTTTGTTGATCGGCGATAGTTTTAGTCGCAGGGTCGGTGTTCGACATCAGAGGGATTCCTTGCGACTCTGTGACATTCAACCCTTTGTGACCTTTCGGATATCGTTGAATAACACGTTCAACGGCGGGCGTCTTTGTGTAGAGTTAAGGTATTGTTTAGGATTACATTTCTTTTGTGTTTATTTTCGTTTTCTACCTGTATTTATTTATTATTACTAATTTAAATTAGTAGTTACTTTAAGGATGTTGTTTTTTTTTTATTTTGCCCACTCCTAATAAGTAAATAAAAATAAAAAACTTAAAATATAAAATTGAGTGAAATCTTAAATTAATGAATTTTTGTTTGCTAACCTTACGCACGGTCACTCTCACGCCTACATTGACGCGTATACAGATTGGTCACTCGCACAACTAAGGGGGCCGCGCGCTCGTAGATTGCAAGATCTGTAACAGTTTTAGTAAATAATATTGCTCAATATGTTCCAACATATATTTTCATTTTGACTAAATCACATAGTTTAAATGTTTAACAGCTAAATAATTTTGTTGATCGGCGATAGTTTTAGTCGCAGGGTCGGTGTTCGACATCAGAGGGATTCCTTGCGACTCTGTGACATTCAACCCTTTGTGACCTTTCGGATATCGTTGAATAACACGTTCAACGGCGGGCGTCTTTGACGAAATATTCAGAAATTGTAAGCTTAGGTATAATGTTTAAGGTGACTCGATGAAAAAATATACTTAGAATTTTCAATTTGTCTCTACCACGCTTTTTCCAATTTTTTTACTAGAGTTGCAACGGATATCCAGTCACTATCCAGCCGGCCTTCTTTTAGCTATCCGGCCGGATAGTAAAAAAAAATTAAATAGAAAATATGATATCAAAATAATTCCATGTCATAGACCGTTTAGTTCTTATATTTCCTCAGTAACTATAACACGTAAACACACAGCAAACTTTATTTGTTTACAGCAAAATAGCATAAAACCATACTCTTTTTGAATGAGCGTAGATCTACGAGTTGTTTATGCGAAATCGATTCGTACTAAATTAGAAAATGCCGTCGAAACTTAAAATGTGTGTTGCGCTTTCGCGATAATGCAAGAGTCAAATTAAGATGTACGTAATGTTGCCAGCCGAATGTTTGGCGGCCGGTTATTCGACTATCAGGCCAAGGGCAAGACTTAATATTCGGCATCCGGTATTCGGCCAAACCACTATTCGTTGCATCCCTACTTTCAACGCTAAAGTACCTAGTACTTTTAATTAAAAGTAATAGTAAGAGTAATACTAAGTATACTACTTTACGTTTACATTTTTATATTATGTTGCTGTTTAGTTCTGAATAAAATGACCATTGAAAGCAATATATAATTTAATTTAATTTTCACTTTCATTTTTTTCATTTTTTATTCATTCAAGATTTCTATAAAAATATTCACATTCTAATATGTCTTTGACTAAATGAAAGAAAATATTTAAAAAGGTCTGCTTTGAATAGTCGCTAACGACGTCCGTATCACCTGGGAAATTACAAGCGATGTGTGCACAGGAGGAAAAGCAGACATATTTAGGTACCTATGGAACCTGACTAAAGACTGGGACAGGAAACGGCCTGTAGCGGCCGGTATAGGCTGAAAAATAAATTTTGTTATTAATTGTCTTTTATGAAATTGCTTCATTTCAGAAACCACACGTAGCACTAGTTTACACACTCTACTACAAAACAAAACACTAGTTTCTTAGAAGTATTTAATAATCGTGTTATTCTCGGGGGAGCTTCACCCCCAGAGAACGCGTCCCCAGGTGGACACGCGGATATGGACACGCTCATCAGACTCTAGCAAGAGAGGCTGAAGTTAAATAGCTTCCGCGCAACCACATACTGGAGCTGGACACTTCGTTAACAAAACCCAAAACAGAGAGCTTCTTCAACGAACGAAGGTAAGGTCTATGTAGTGCTGAGTATTTAGGCTGGAGCGCTCAGTAGGGATGGTAATAGAATCCTAGAGGGGCCATAGCGCCCACAACTTATTAAACAATAGAGTCTTGGCGTCAGGTGGCAACCGGCAGTAAAACTTACAGCCGCTTCCAATTCTCCTAATCATGAACGCCGAACATATAAAAAATAACTAGCTTTTCGGGCGCTGCGCGGGCTGCAAGCAGCCCGCGGTTTTTCGTGCAGCTGTTGAAGTTGGTTGGAATCTTATTTTCAGAGAGAATAGGTAAGGTGCTAAAGTCAGTGTAAAAAAAATAAAAACGTATACGGGCCGCCATCTTGGAATCAAATTTTGTTTGCAATTTTGAGTTCCGCGGCGTGCTTTACTACAGCATACAAAATTTCAGACCCCTTCGATGTTCCAGTAGGACGTTTTGAACGAATAAAGTTAAATTTCTAAAATCTAGACGCCATCTTGGATTCCAAAAAAAATGTCAGATTTGGATTCCGCGATTCAAAAAACCCTTGCATACTGAATTTCACTCAAATCGGACGCAGTCGACTATAAAATAATACTAGGGGGTCCCCCTTAAGCCATGACAGCCATGAACGAGGCGCCAGTGACAACCCGAGATCTCTTTGGATAAAAAGGATTAGTAGAACCGACCCGAGTATAAATAGAATAAGGCCGGAGGAAGAAGAGCAAGAACAAGCTAATAATAATTAAAAATAAAAGGGAAACTAAATATTAAAAATAAATTACCTTTATATGTATTTATTTTTTGCCGTGATTTTCGACAGATTTGGATCACTGCAAGTCTTCCCGTGGATGTCATAGAGGGCGACTAAGGGAATACAAACTAAACAAAGCTTAGAACTATACGAGTACTAACTTAAATATCAGTGAGAACTCTCCAACCACAGCCCAGCGTGGAGAGTGTAGGCCAAATCCTCTGGCAAAGGCCAAGTATACCTCCAGTAGAGTCCAGTAGGGTCGAGCTGCTGCAGTGGAGACTAAAAATAAAAAGACCACAGAAAACATTACAGTTCCGTCACAGGTGAAACCGGTCTATTAGAAAACACGACGCGGTCGGTTGTAATTAAAACACAAAGCGAGCTATGCTCCGTACATACCGTATAGTTTCCTTTACTGCGTTTAATCCAATAGCCTTGTTGCAGTTTGCAAACTTGCTTTACTTTGTCGGCGTTCGCCCTGTTTATTAAAAGCAATAAATTGCATTATCTTTGTCTTTGTGTGTATAAGTATTTGTAATGTTATGTTTCATGTAGGCATGGGTGCCATTCCTCTCCCATGGGTGTCGTAAGAGGCGAGTAAGGGAGACATGGTAATAGTTATAGTAGAGCCACACTACCGGCAAAACTCAGTTTTGCTAGTAGCATGAATGGGCCGGCTCGTCCGGGGAAGTACCACACTCCCCCCCCCCCCCTCCTCCCGCCCCTCTGATAATAAAATAATGAAAATTAGATGACTTGGAAGAATCTGATAAAGCCAGAAATGTATAAAATGTTTACATAACATTATTATAAATTAAACCGCAGTAATTAAATCTAAAACTTATACTAAAAACCAAAAACATTATAATGCATAAAATATGTGTTAAGGTGAAGTGTTAGCATAAGTGGCGCCCTCATTTGAAATAAATTGTTTAAAACTAAATATGGGGATATTTAAAAATTTGATTTGGATCAATGTCTAAAAAGACCTTCAAACTATTTTATGAATAACCTTTGAAATTATTACTAATAGTCCGATTAGTTTTAAAACGGTTTTTACCAATATTACTTTCAAAGGTTATTCATAAAATAGTTTGAAGGTCTTTTTAGACATTTATCCAAATCAAATTTTTAAATATCCCCATATTTAGTTGTAAACAATTTATTTCAAATGAGGGCGCCACTTATGCTACCATTTCGCCTTAAGTACTTAAATGTTTATTTGCTAAAATCAACAGCGCCATTAACATAACTTGTACTTCAAACGAGAAAACATGCAATGCAAAAAAAGTTTAGCGTGTGTACCCACTACGCTGAACTTTTTATTCCTGAATTAAAAGTGCTTTCGTTTATTACCCATAAACGAAAGCTAAATTCAGGTAAATGGAGAATGAAACACGCTTGTTGAGCTACTTGCGAGCGAATTTCCAACAGCCGTCGAACTCAGTGCGTTATTGAGGCTGAACAGTTTTGTTCACGATTTCAAAGGATTTAAAACGAAAAATTCAGGGTTTATAAGAAGTGACAGGTTTTCAATTTTTTTAAATACCTGTTTCTGAGGTTTGAGCATTAAAAAAACATACAACCAAATTGATAACCTGTTTTTTGAAGTCGGTTGAAAAAACGTTATTTTGTACATTTAAGTAAGTATATTTCCTTTATTTGACCTGATATCTATCTACAAAAGGCACTTTTTTGTTTCTCTTTCAAGTTTTTTCAAACTTTGTGTCAAATGCGAATAAGTACCAGAAAAAGCCGTTTCATTATTTTAATAAAAATACTAGCTTCTGCTAGGGGCTTTTCCCCTTCAAACTCCGTTTAACCTAATATGCAGTCGGTTCGTTAGATCGCACACCTGTTTATATCGAAGCGCTTCAAGCGCTCTACAAAGCGTCAGGCGCAGCGCTGCACCGGCCCCGGGCAATCGTTTAATTAGATAACGAATTAACGTCTTGTCAGCAGCTGAAACGCTGTTTTCCTCATCAGGGATCCTTTGCCCGGAGTGTTTGGACAGTGCAAATTGATCTGACACGCGATGTTGCTATCGCTTTAATTACGATGTAGTTACGTAGTTAGTCAGGCGATTGAATGTTGTAGTGGCGTGTGTGTGAGTCTAGTTTCTGCGGATGTGGTTGGCAATAGAGGGGAAAACCAATCTAAGTACTTTTTAATTTGCGGTAGTTAGTATCTTAGAGATCTATTAGACATAATGCGGTTCAAGCGTTCTGCTTTTTTCGTTTTGCGTTTGGATTTATGCTTTGATGGACCAGTCAGAATTTCTACGTGCGATGTCTACCTATATACAACGTGAAAGAGACATACCCGTAATAAGTCGAAGCAATAAATCGGGCTATAACCGATCACTAAAATATAATGTAATTAAAATGTCAGTCAAAAAACCAAAAAAAAATCTATATTCCCATACCAATCGCCCGGGCGGCTTCACACTTTTGTATGGAAGTGCTGAATATTTTTGGTTTTTTGGCTGTCGTTTTAATTACAATCTATTTTAGTGATCTGTTAGACCGTGGCTGGATTTAATACGGATATGTCCCTTCCACGTTGTATAAAATTAATGATAATGCGAGTGTATACGACAATGTCAGTAACTAAGGTAGAACTCACAGAGAACGAACACTTGTAGGTGTTTCACTCAAAGACCGACAACGGAATGAGTGTAGAAAGACCAAAAGAAAGACGCAGACGTCATCAATCGGGTTACTAACCATGGCGATGGGCTATCATGTCACTAAGAAACAAGGTTCGTGGTGCAAACCTTGATAGAGTGGAGACCGTGGGTAGAAAAACGCTCCCAAGGAAGACCGCAGTTGCGTTGGTATGATGATATCATAAGGACAACAGAATCGAAGTGGATTGAAATTGATCGAGAACGATGGCATTGTTTGAAGAAGACCTACAACTTAGCGGTAGAGAAAGGCTGAAAAGAAGAAAGTAGAACTCCTGACCGCTTCCTATCAGATAGATCACAAGGTAACATACTTATATAAAGAAGTAAGTAGAGACCCCCGCTATTTATAACATCTGCGTCGATCATCTAATAAAAATTTTAAAAAACAATGACTGTCTAGGCTGCCGTTCCCCAGCGAATTACAGTTTTGTCTTAATGAGCATTGAAATCTTCAGACAATTTTTGTTGGAAAATTGCCTTTTTCAAATTATCTTGGGTTATGGGTGTTTATTTATATATGTATTCATTATTGAATGGTATACCATAACACAAATTTAATATTTACTTTGGGGCAACCCAGTACAATTTCAAAAAGGCCATTTTCCAAATTACCCTGGCGGACTAGCGTGTTAACCATTACGCCACGGAGGTCGTCGGAAAATTAGTCATTATCTTTTTTTTTTTATTCATTCAATTTGTCTATTACAAGTTCAAGCATAATTATTATTTTAAAAAATACACAACAGTAAAATCATTTAGTTTTGAATATTAACTTGGTGTTAATTGTAAGTAGGTATCTCAGTAATTTTCATTGAAAATCTTGCACGCAGAAACCTTCCGCGGATTTCCGATAGTGTTCAATTGGTTCAATCCATAATAATCCTCCGTCAAGGTAGTCTAGACACGGGCGAGACTTGCAGGTAAGCTTGTGATAGGGATTTGTCGCGCTCGCGAGCTTCTAAGATCAGAGCTCGTGTACACCTCAGACACACACAGACACGTTAAGCTTCCAACAATGCGAGTACGTATTGTCTGGGTACTGTGTACCGCCAACGGTTCGTAGATTCACTTAGCAATGTGAAATCTATTTATTAGGGGTGGGACACAACTATTATCACATATAACATATTACTTGCATTGAATAAATCAAAGCGTACATGCTACATAATTAAGGTTTAGTTTTGGTGCAGTGCCTAAAGCCCGCCACAGACGTAGCGTAGCTGTAATATACTGTGCTATTATAGCAGCTACCACACACGGTTGCTAAAGATGACCATGAGCATATCAATACTTTCTAGTACATTAAGTAATATTCAGGAAATTTATACCCCCGCCCACGACGACTTTCAGACGCGCGTTGCGTAAACGCGCGTCAGCATCGCTACTAACGCGCGTTAGTCGCATTTGCAACGCGCTACAGCATCGCGACTGTAGCGATGCAAACGCGCACGGGGAGAGAACGGAGGGAGGGTGGCGTGTGGAGTTACTGAATCGCATCGCGAAAAATTGCAAATTTGCATCGCGACAGAAGCGCGACAGTATCGCGTTTGCATCGTGACTGACTCGTATTTACGTGGACGAGGGTACACAGCTTGCGACCGCATCGCGACTGTATCGATACGAACGCGCGACAGAATCGCTACAAAAAGTCGCCGTGGGCGAGGGGCCTTATACTCTTCTTGACTTGTACATACCTATATCTGAATATTCATACTTATAATCCATTAGTAACATTGTGAGGAAACGCATTTTTAATTCGTCAGCTACATAAGTTCTCAATGAAACGAACCAGTTGGTCGTCGTAAAGTAAGCATATTAGGAATACTAAGACTTTCACACATAAATATTTCAAAACGTGAACATTACGGCAAATGACGCCGTAAATTCGTCTTTTATCTTATAACTTAACACATCTAGGCACATTTCCAAGAGCTGCATTACGTTAAGTTTTAATGGTGACAGTAAAACACACGCCCGAAGTTCAAGCTGTGAGGGATTTTTACCTCACGTAAAATGACTAATTAGCTCAAGATTAAAATCTTTAAATTAGCTATTTTAAAGTCCTTTATAAAGACCCGCTTTTCATCTTCCCGACACAA